>OX419739.1:20000000-21272600 GCA_948477245.1 Thumatha senex | reverse complement strand
AGACAATCGTACTCCATAGACTTCTATCAGTCGGCTGATAGAATTCTACTAAGACGTACCACGCCAGTGGCCGCTAGTAAGTTGCATTTTTTATAGTCTACTAACATTTTGACAGTTAAAAACGATTCTGGTTCTATTCTACGGCTTTTTTTTAAAATGGGTCTAATCCCACCCTCATTCCCACTACTGTTACTCCTGTAAACCAGGATCTACAGCAATGACCAAAACACCAGAAAAGTTACACCGAGCTCGATCTCGGTGAAGTCCCAGGAGAAGTTAGCATGTCTTGGAACCCGCAACGAAATTAATCAGAAGATGTGAGTTAGTAGGAAAAGAACGTAAAGCCCCTTCCCTCCTTTGAAAAGCGGGAGACCTGGAAAGCAACTAGGTGTAAATCCTATAGAAATAGGGAAGCACCACGGTAATAGTAGATATAGTATGGGTCCTATGTGAGCTATGTTTGATTCCAGTATGCCGCATGCATATGTTCTACGGCTTGTCAATAGTAGACTCGGCACCCTGTTCTAGCACTAATCGTTACTCATCATCATCTGAGCGTCTGTCCCAGTTGCGTCTCGCGACGCCCAGGTCCGCTAACACTAATCGTTACTATTCTGTACCAATGATTTCTCGACTCTATGTAGGTTTTTCATATTAAAAATAAATAATAACAATAAACAATCGATTAAATCACTAACAGTATTTATTTGTGATTTCTTACAATTATTTCATACAACACGACATTTATATCATGATATTCGGAGGAACACATTTTAAATTAAATTTTGAAATACAAGTTACTTTTTCATGCTTTAAAAAAAACCATGCGATGCTTCTGTACATTTATGTAATCAGAAGCAGATTCTCATCGCATCACAGACTGAGAGACAGTATTTTGTAATAATTCTTCATAGAAACACAAAAAAATAACTTGCCTTGTAGTACACACAAACAATTCGATACATAAATAAAATGTCACAAATATAGTTTCCAACTAAATTGAATATTGGGTTTAAAAATTATCACAACAAAATGTGACAAATTTCCAATAGGTTTTATATATTTCGTTGTTCCTCATTTAGTTCAGTTAAAACTTCATTTAAACTCGATTTCTCAACACAAAATAAATAGATTACAAATCTTATATATACTTTTACATCTCATTTGTTAAAACATAATTAAGAACAATGGGTGAGATTTATACAAAATCAGCCTGGATATTTAATTTAAATGCTTCAGGAATGTATTTAAATACTGGAAATTTATATATTACTAAAAAAATTGACAATGTCATGGCTGAAATGTTTATAAAATATAATTTCGATAATATTGTTTAATTATTGTATACAATTACAATTTTGTTTACGAGTGTGTAGTGTAACATGAAAACCCATTTTTGGCACACTTTAATGTATTTACATTGAAAA
This sequence comes from Thumatha senex, assembly GCA_948477245.1. Taxonomy (NCBI): domain Eukaryota; kingdom Metazoa; phylum Arthropoda; class Insecta; order Lepidoptera; family Erebidae; genus Thumatha; species Thumatha senex. The sequence goes on along the minus strand of OX419739.1, from coordinate 21,271,173 downwards.
ATTGTATAATAAATGAAGTTTTAAGGCAATGAAGAGAGGCAGGCAATGGAGGGAAAGAGGATCTAGGGCTTCGAAAGTAAGTTTCAGACAGTTCCAGTCAGTTTCGAAAGTACAGCATAACAATATTATTGAACGTGTTTTGTGCACGCATCTGTGGACTCCATTTTAAAAGGGTCCATAAAGACATCTTCAAACTTAAATGGCACGCACAGTCGAGGGCGCAAGAATTCCCTGCACTAAAGGCCTCTCTGCTTGAATAAGAACGGAGTCATTATTCAATATGCCATACCATATTCTGTTAGTCTTAAAACCCAACATCATGAAAGAAAGAAAACTAATTTATTGCAAATATCATGAAAGATTACGATTAAAAGAAATTAATATAAGCTAAGCATGCAGCATAGATGTTCATAAATAAAATTAGAGGGTGCCAATAATAGGTATTCATATTTTTTATTTTTCATGATCAAAGCCACTTGATGTGAATATAATTGTACTCGACGGTTATCTCTTCAAAGAAAATAGAAATTAATAAATAACAGGGGAAAATAAGAAACGGCCATGATCTAGAAGAGTATGTTTTTGTGCATTCAAAAGTTCTATATGAGTTTTGTCTCACAATTATGAATATATACAGAACAAAATGTAGGACAGATCATTCTAGTTACTAAGTATGGAGGAACTACCCACAAAATATGTTTTTGCGCTATGTATTGGGTTCAATGGATACAAACCCATATTTTTAGTCTTAGAGCACTCATGACAGGCGTAAATGTCATGAATATTTTTATTGCGAGAAATCTACAGAATACAAATCTATCTAGCGCATGTATTTGATTAGGTTAGCTCCTCTGTCCACATGACTGAATAATACCCAATGAAAAAGACAGATTCCTTAAATTTACTGTGACGTGCAACGGATAGGCAGATAATTATAATTGATTACCAGTGATGTGCTACCGATTAACAGTGGCTTTCGATCGATTAATATGACTTTCTATCGATTTAATACCGTTTTTAGTGGCAATTGTAGATTACTTCATGGTATAAACCAGTCACAGTGTATAATCAATCATTTTTTCTTTAAAATACGAATAATTATAGGTGTTAAACTATACTATGCATTTTTATTTTTATTATTGCCTTATTGGCTTTCCAATTATGAGTATCAGTCCCAAAAAATTTTGTTAATGTCCGTAGTTATACAATAATTTTAAATGACAGTGAACTGTCTGACAAGTTTAGTATATTATGTATATTAAATAAATATTTATGTAGAGTATTTAAAAAAACATGAAAAATTGAGGATCTGTACAAAGTTATAATAAGGTATTAACTAAATCTAGATCAGACGTGTATAAAAAAATCTAAAGATATAAGTTAAAAGAGAGATTTTAAGAAACATTGGTAACACAGTCCCCTACCTGTGCACTATTTTACACTAAGGAGTATCAAACCCGCTTCAAGGTATCTTTGAGTAGATGTGGACTTGCTCTCTGAACCAGTGGAAGTAGGACGAGACGTGGGTCCTGGTTGCGTTAAATGCAGTCTCCGTTTTAGTCTGAAGGATCTCGGGTGCCCATTCACCACTGAAAACAAAGAAATAATATTGTCATTTTGGTGTAATAAACATTATATACGCCGGTTTCACCAGCTTAGTATCTATGCTATTGTACAGATACTAAATTGGTGAAGATGGTCCGACCGCATGGTATGCCGCCTACCTCGTTCAAGTCTCTATGCATAATGAGAATTATTCAATAGATCAATTTTTAAATGACATAGTTTTATAGTATATCTGGATTATTTAATTATTTTGTAGTGGTTTCTGTTATTGACGGGCAACACTATACAATTTTTTGAGTAACTGAAATGTGATGATTCAGAATACATTGAAATCTATGTAATATTATGATGTTTGTAATTAATTATTGTTTTATGATATTGTGATTTATATAATGCAGTGTGATTGATTTTAAATTTTATGTACCTGCCCATCTCATAGATTTTGCATGCCTTAATTTGGCCGAACATGATTTACTTAGCATCCTATAAAACCTAGATGTAAGATTATAATGTATTGTGTTCAGCAAAGAATAAATGATTATGTTTATTAGAAATATTAAAAAAAAACTAAATTGTCTTATGCATAGGTTTCTGAATCCAAAATATCGATAATAAAATATGTGTGTGTAACAGAGTACACAGGTAAGAAGTGAAACTACGATATTTTTTACAGCTATAAAATTTCTCTCATACATCGATAAAGAAGTTTCACTTCAAAAATAAACTAAGAAAACTATTAAACATACTAAGTAAAGACAAATAAAGATTTGCACAAACAAAGATCTAAGAAAAAAAAATGCTATGCCATATACATTATGTTTCTGAACTCATAAAATCTTTAAAAGACAAATTAATATTTAGGAAAACAATTGAACATACTTAAGTAAAGACATAAAGAACGGGTTAAAACAAAAGAAAACCTAGAAAACCAATTTGGAAAATTAGGCTGTATAATTTCTGCTGTAAATTGAATCTGTCTTAAAGTGAACAAGCCAAAAACATTTAGTTTAGTACCATAATCACATATTATCATTTTTAGATTAGATCTTCGAAGTACTGAAATCTTATTAAAAATTGGTACTCAAAAACAAAATTAGTCCAATATTTTATGTTGTTTGACCATGTGTCATTTGTGATTTCAACTTAATGGCATGCAAAAGAGGCAAGTAACTTGTATCTTTTAAACAGTAAATGTAGAACAGTATGATGACATAACTGCGACGCTGTTGTTGCACATGTTTTGTAAATAATATTTGTGAATCTGCTTCCAAACAAGTGACATATTTATACTGAAGAAAAATGGTATTCCATGCAAGAGACTGAATATAGTGACGGAGATGTAATGAACTGCTGTATGTACTGTGCTGTCTCGCCCAAGAATGTGAACCAGAACCAGTGCAGAACTAAAGCCTCCTTGTCGATGTCTTCCACACACTTCCACTTTACCTCGCCCTCTCCATTTCAGTCCCGTACAACATGTATGGTTCAGAATCGTAACTCAAATAACAAATCGTAACTTAATATTTTTTTGCTGTACAGTATAGAAACTTGGAATTCATTATAAGTTCACATGTTTCCCTCCCCTCACAATGCACACAGGGTCATCTAAGTGTTAAGAGTCAAATTACCAGTTACCAGTCAGGAAGAGCTGATGGGTGTTAAAGTGTTAATGACGTCATTATTTTGAACGTCACCATGACTTCCCATCAGGCGGCCTAGAGATTTGACAAATTTGAAATTAGATAAGTATACTTACACGAAAACTTTAGTTTTGAAATAATCAGCAGTCAGTTGGTAATAGTTGTTGATTAACTTCCGCCCAGAAGCGCCAAAACTTTGAACGTTATCGAGCAGCCCCGGAGCGTATTCATCAATAGTATCGATGACTACTGGTGCCTTTTCTGTTACATAATCTTTAGTATTGCCGTATAACAGTCCCACCTTCTTGATAGCGATGAGAACTACATCTTTGGATACTGTTATGTATGGCGCACAGAAATCAGCAGTATTTTTGTAGTATAGCGGAGCGTTAGTTTCAAGCCATAGGTAACCTCGTGCTGATGTTGATAGAGTCTTCTGCCAAGCACGCTGACTGTATTCTGGCACGCCGAAATCATTCAGAACGCGGCTCGTTGTGCTCTCTGTAAAAAAATAAAAGTATTTTGTTAAAATAAATACTTTAAACAATAGCTAAGAGAAGCGCTCGTGGCCCCGCGGACTCAGTGTTCTGTAAACGATCACTGCGTTAAGCAACACTCGCTATAGGTGGTCCTTGGATGGGTGACCACTTTGTGGAATTTACATTTGCGAGCGTATCCGTGCTTCGGAAGGTACGATAAGCCGTTGGTCCCGGTTGCCAGTAAATGGCAGTCGTTAAGCCTGGTTGAAGGCCTAATGGACGGCTTGAAAAATTTCAACAGCAGGTCGCACAGCCTGCGACTGTTCATTTCAACACGGCAATGGATTCACCACCTGGGACGAAAATGCATACGGCGGAATGTGGGTATAGTATGCCACTGCCTACCCCTTCGGGGATAAAGGCGTTAAAATCAGTATGTATGTTATAACCACCAGTGGATGTCAAAAGGGGGATTATTTCACATGAAAAATAACTGATTGGGAGATAATAACGTATTCTTCTTCTAGTTTGCCATACCCTTAAAAAAATCAAAGAGTGTTTGTGCTTTCAGATTCGTAGAAGTGATAAATTGTTTAATGACAATCAAAAATGAGAAATCTGTACATTCTAGCATATACCCTATTTAGCCAAATAAGTACGTAATTCATTAAATGGAAAATGGAAGCGCTCGTGGCCCCGCGGTCTCAGTGTTCGGTAAACGATCACTGAGGTACGCAACTTTCACTATAGCTGGTCGTCGGATGGGTGACCACTTTGTGGCATTTACATTTGCGAGCGTTTCCGTGCTTCGGAAGGCACGTTAAGCCGTTGGTCCCGGTTGCCAGTAAAATGGCAGTCGTTAAGCCTGGTTGAAAGCCTTATAGGCGGCTTAAAAAAATTTCAACAGCAGGTAGCCACAACCTGCGTCTGTCTATTTCAACACGGCAATGGGCTCACCACCTATTTCGTGGGACAGGAATCCACACGGTGAAAAGTGGGCATATAATATGCCTCTGCCACCCCTTCGGGGATAAGGCGTGATGGATATTTATTTATTTATTTATTCATTAAACTGTGTTAATATTGCTAATGAGAGAACAGATCTACTCAGAATGGTGATATCATATTTGACATACCCAAGTTGAATATACACATACTTTAAACAATAATTTGTATTTTAAATGCTCGGTGGCTTGCTTCCTATTGACGTGGGATTAACAAAACTATTGACAAAGTGTGGATGGTGTAATAAAGAGAGAAACTTCAAAATAGCCTATTCATGGTGTCTTGAATAAAATGCCGCAAACAGTTTGTCGTTATCTCTAATGGTTTCTGAGAAATAGATGGGCACAGACAGACGGACGGACAGACTGAGCCGTTTTAAAAGACTTCTAAACTTTAACTAACTAACTAACTACACGCTGTATCCCTGACGGGGTGGGGTAGTCAGAGAGGACAGATTGCCAGGCTTCGCGATCCATTCATATTTCTTTCGCTTCTTGGAGATTCATCAATCGCTTCATCTTTTCTAAGCTTTAGGGTTAAGAAGTCTAAAAAATATTTTTTAATTGGTTCACATTGATGGACGGTTGATACACGGTACGTTTTAAAACAACCTTGTTTTGAGGTCGTTACATCTGTTTAACAACATGGCTGCTAACTTTTGTGACATATTTAATCTGAAAGATTTGTCATTACACTGAAATTTATAAATTAAAAGAGTAGGAGAGGCTTTGATGTGCGGGAATGAGAAAAAGCAAGAAGACTATGAATGACGCAAAAGCTATTCTGTTTTAGGCTTCAATTGTTATTAGAACTTCGATCCCAGTTGAAAAGGCGCGCCACTTTATACACCGAGATTCGCTACGATTAGCTTCTAGCGGTCCCTATAGCTATAAAATTATTTCCTGACGGTCAGTGTACTTCATGAAAGCGTCAAGAAATGCGACATAGGACTAAGGAGGAAGTGGTTTGGCTTGTTTTGAGACATGACTGGAAGCAGCTTCCGTTCAAACTTTTAGTCCCTCTATGGAGAGAAGGTAAATATTTCAAGGTGAGGCGGGGCATATTTACTTCATTCTAACTTGAATGTAGTCCAATCAATGTGTCACGATAGCTTATTGTAAAAAGATGTATTTGTTAGTGTATGTATAAGTCATAATAATGTTTTTGAAAACTTCTGTTCTGAAAAGTAACAAAATTTCGATATTATGTCGAGTGGAAAGCCGCGGGGTTTCAATAAATTGTATAGTCGAATAATAATTATGTGGAATCATTTTTTCACCGTCTGCCTAGATTAAGCTTTATTAAGCTTGTGTTATGGTATGTAGGCAACAGATAAACATACTTATATATTTTCAAGTACATTCGTAATCAGAAAACACCTAAACTCAGGAACAAAGCAGATAACACATACTCCCTGCCTGGATTTTCCCAAATGTCTACGGTATGGGGTTCTTCAAAAGAGGTCTTAAAAGGTTTATAAAGAGTAGGCAGCCCAAGTGCTGCACCTTTGGTTTTGCAAACGTCCATAGGCTACGGTGAACACTTTCCATCAGGTCAAGCTTGTCTGCCACCTCAGTGGTATATAAAAAATAATACTATGATATACTTGTAGTAGGTAGAGAACTAATAGTGACCCCTAACATGGCTATAAGTACAGTTACACACACACTGACATAGTTATACTAATTTCAACGGTTTCCCACAACACTTTCACTTTCCGACAAACAGATGTAAGTGAGGTATACTAACACACATTTACATACGTTATTTGAAAGAATGAGCGAATTTGATGGATAAAGAAAAGAACAGCGTGATAAGGGAGCATTGTGGTATGACAGGAGATGTTGTGACTAAGATAGAAGGAATGCTTAGATAGTGTGAAGTGGTGAACATGTGAAGAGGATGGATGAAAATAGACTAAACAGATTATGTTGCGAAAGTGAATGGGCAAACTGGGTCGGCCTCGGTGATGTATGTAAATCAAATAGAAGGCCTCTTGGGAAAAGGTCAGGTCAAGAGTAACCTAATTAACCGGCAAGCGTGTATGAAAACACTTATGAAAGTAGAAGAAGTAAATATTAGTATTGTAAAAGTAGACATTCTGAATGCGTCGACGTGGACGTTGCAAGGCCATAATAAAAAACTCAGTCCATACAGCCTTGTCGTCAGTATGAAATTTTTACCAAGATTTTTTTTATACTACGACATGGCAAACAATCTTACGGCCCACCTGGTGTTAAGTGGTTACCGTCGCCTATACACACTTGCACTATTAAGTATATTTAAGGATCCTGTTTTGTAATTATTTTTAGTATGTTAAGTAAGTTGTGCTATTGCAATAAATTATTTTTCTTTCTTTCTTTCAGTTCAAGTTCAACTACTGCAAATAAGATTTACGGAAGTTTTAAAATCATAAAGATTAAAGATGTTACTGGATCGATATTATCTTTCGATATTAGTACTGTTCTTTTTTTTAATACCACTGAGGTGGCAGTCAAGCATCCGGCCTACCTGATGGTAAGTGGTCACCGTAGCCTATGGAAGTTTGCAACACCAGAGGTGCAGCACTCGCGTTAGGCATTAAGGACTTTGTATCCAGTTGCCAATAAAATTTATAAAAAAAAGCACTCACGCTGCCGACCCTTTATAAACCTTCTAAGACCTCTTTTGAAGAACCCCATACTGTAGAAGTTCGGCAACGTTCTGTGACCACTATCAATGGCCGTTGGTTTTTTAATAATAATTCGTCGAGTCTAATTAAGTAAAAGTACTAATTGTTTGAGTCGTCGGCAGAGCCATGTCTACATCGCTGCCGATAAAAAAAATGCATTGAATAAAGGATGATAATGAGTAATCTTGAAATTCTACACCTGCAAGAACTGCGTTATAGTCTTTATAGATCTTTTAATAGAAACGAGGAAAAACACTGAGTTATTTATACTTCTGCAATTTGTCCTGTATGTATTTGCCGTAGTTATTTACGCAACAAGATACAATAGGTTCTATGGCCTTGTTCTAATGCACTAAGTAGAAGCTGAGAGTCACAATTATCCTTACTAATGTTATATTATAAGTTTGTAAGAATGGATGTTTGTTATTCTTTCACGCAAAATCTACTGAATGGATTATGATGAAACTTTACAATAATATAGCTTACACATCAGAATAACACATAGGCTACTTTTTATCCCGGGAACAAGTTCCTGTTCAGTCCAACGGGAACGGAAAAACTTCACCACGTGTGCAGAATCGCGGGCGTCAACTCCTCCTTATTAATGTTATAAATGCCACACAATGTTTGTCTAAGGGCAGTATTTAAGAACGTTACTCAATACTCAAGAAACACTTAAGAGTAGTATTTATAAGGCAAAACTAGCCTCAAGCGTTTCTTGAGTATTGAGTAACGTTCTAAATACGGCCCTAAGTAGCTGATCCTTTTTTTTTCTTTTTTTTTTTACTTTTTGATTGATTTTGATTTACTTTCATACAGATATAGATGGGACCTCAATAATCAGAGAGAGTACTGTCAAACAAAGTTAATCATTTTATTAAAAGGGCATTCTGGAAGTAATAATTTTGGTATTATTTTATACCCTTGCTTTTAGATTATCTGGGGGATGGAAATCTGGGATCCTTATGACAGAAACGCCTGTAATAACTATTACAGGTGCAGATGTCCATATAAATAGAGAAATTAAGAAAGTGGATCTATCATATTATATCTATTTACTTATTTTCTATACGAGGGCTGCACTAAAAGTATCGGGAATGGAACATTTCCACTGTTCCTGTGATATTAAATTCTTTTTAATTTAAAACTCCTTGGTTTTAAAAATCGAATACCATTTATTTATTTAAAAAAAAGATACACGGTCTTGTCACAAATTTTGTCAAACTTGTTTAGTCGTTGAGAAAATGGAATTGACTCGAGAAAATTCAAGAGCAATGATTTATTATGACTTTCGAAGTGGTTTAACACAAAAACAGTGTGTTGACCGGATGATTTCTGCATTTGGTGATGAAGCCCCATCCAAAACCACTTTATCGCTGGTTTGCTGAATTTCAACGTGGACGTGTCAAGCTCAGTGATGATCCCCGTCAAGGTCGTCCAAAAACTTTGACATTGGCATGAGTCAAATACAAATAATCTTGCATGAACAATTAGGTGTAAAAAAGTTGTTTTCCCGATGGATACCGAATTCGCTCTGTGAAGAGCAAAAAGCGGCTCGCGATACTTGGTGCGTCAGAACTCTCGAAAGATTCCACGCAGGATCCTCAAATGCTGTATACAACATCGTTACAGGTGAATCCTCGATATATGCGTACGAACCCGAAACAAAAAACCAGTCACGAGTTTGGGTGTTCGAAAATGAGTTAAAGTCAACAAAAATTGTTCGTTCACGGAGTGTTGCAAAAAAAATGGTGGTCACGTTTGTCTCCAAAACCGGCCATGTTGCGACTATTCCTCTTGAGGGACAAAGAACGGTTAATGCAGAATGGTATGCTAGCATTTGTTTGCCACAAGTCGTTTGAACTCTGTAAAGAGAACTGCAACCGTCGCATCATCCTCCATCACGACAATGCGAGTTCTCACACCGCGCACAGAACAAAAGAGTTTTTAGAGCAAGAAAACATAAAATTATTAGACCATCCGCCGTACAGCCCCGACCTAAGCCCTAATGATTTCTATACTTTCCCTAAAATAAAAAATAAATTGCGTGGTCAGAGATTTTCATCACCTGAAGAAGCTGTGGACACCTACAAAACGGCTACTTTAGATACCCCAACTTCCGAATGGAATGGTTGCTTCAATGATTGGTTCCATCGTATGGAAAAATGTGTCAAATTTCGCGGAGAATACTTCGAAAAGCAATAAATAATTTTTTTAATAAAAATGTTGTGTCACTTCCTTGATTCCCGAAATTTTCAGTGCCGCCCTCGTATATATAGTACAGTTCTATCCGTTCAATCAATAATAATTGAACACTCTCGACTACCTCGGTGGCGCAGTGTTAGTGTATGCGACTGCCGCGCTGAGGTTCTGGGTTTGATTCCCGGGACAGAACAATTTGGTCTCCAAATTTGGGTGTTTACTATGTATAATATATGTATGATTATCAGTTGTCTACATCCCATAGTACAAGCTTATAGCTTAGTTTGGGCTTGATGGCGCTGTGTAAAGTAAAAAGTATCCCACAATACGAGTATTTATTATAATATTTTTTTACTCTATTCTCAAAACTACTGGTTTCAAAGGAAATATTTGTTTTCTGTTGGATAATCCCATTTATTGAGGTAGGCTATAAGTTATATATAACGTCACCCTACTTTCCTGGTGAGTAGGTATTGTAAAATTCATAAACGATGGGATTTAATGAGTACCACCGAATTCGAAGTATATCACATATATGGGACAGTTCTATCCCTTGAATTATGATGTCCTAGACAAGTTACTAACAACCTTATAATTTATTCAATTTTTTTTTTCACCAATATCAAGTTGAAGGTTAAAATAGAAGTTTAATGATCTTTGTCAAAACTTGTTTCGAGGTGGGCGAGGCCAACAGTTCATAGTCATTTTAGAATTTCAAAAAGTAATGTGTTCCTATTCTTATTCTTACACTCTTATCAGGATATGTAATCTATGTTTGAAGTAGTCAATGTTTAATGTTTACTTTTAATGATAACATTTACTAGAAACTATTAGACACAATTACTTGTTTACCAGAACTTTGAATACTGACCATGGTTAGATTTGAGATAACAAGTGCTAGCTAATTTCTAATGTCTATAACCTCTCTAAATCAATTGTCTTAGATCAAATAAACCCTAGGTTAAAGAAATAAACCCTAGGTTAAAGAAATAAACTCTAGGTTCGAACTGCAAGCCTCACAGCTACCTACTGGCCACTGTCAGAACAATTCAAGTTAGGTGTGTTAACCATTTTGAGAATGGAGTCCGCAAAGGTGTTTAAATTACATAATAAACAAAAATAAAAAAATGCTCTATCATCAACACAACAACATTGACAAGAAATTATCATTCAAACATAATACTTACTTCCAAAGGTGCCACCGTTTATATGGACATCGTAGGCAATCAATCCCGATATAATTAATGTGAGGAGCAAGCTGCCCGCTAACCAAGGAGATGTTCTAGAGCTTGTCATCCTGTCTAGAATATCCTGTGGAAAGAAAGGGATTAGTTAAATTTTTTGACATTATACATTGAAATTTTTAGTGAGGCCAAAGTATTATCGAATTAAAGTCTCCTTAAATGTATGTGTAAGTTAACATATTAATTGCTTTAAAAAATTATCCACTCCTATATATTGAAATTTATTGAACATATCTATGAACAGGGTTTTTTTTAAAGCAAATAATAGCTGTTGAAATTTTGCGAAATGGCTCTTAGATCACGATATAGGCAGGTAATAATAAAAAAGTACGAGAGAGCTTTGTGAGACAGTCACAAAAGAAATGTGCATGCAAATGATAATAATTTTTTTCTGATCAAGAATACTGACAAAGGTGCAGATAATTTTTTTAAGAGAAATATATGGTAAGAATCGAATTTTTTTTTTTATTTACCTGGGAGTAAGTATCAAAATATAGTCTCAAAAAACGCAGGCGTAATGTCTCCCACAAAGTAACGGAAGTAACACATTCAATATTTACAGTTAGAACGAATGCTCACAACTAAGCTAGCTAGTTTTTCAACTTCCATTCACAAGCAGCAAACTGCGCGATTCATAAAATTTATTATAATTTGCGCACACAGATGCCACACAGCCATTTATTTAAATACGCACATGTTTAAAATTAACTAAATAATTCAGCTAATTAACGGACACTATTATCATTAAAATTACAACATTTATTTACCTTTACCTAGCGTTGAAATACTTCGACCGAAAAATTAAATAAATTCGATATTAGAAAAAACACAGATCAATGAAAAAAATATGACGCCTCCCAAACTTGATTTGCTAATACTACCATAGTCTACCATAAAATGGGGTGACCAGAATAGACAAAGATGATTTCGATGATTCTACATAAAATTATTACCATAAAAGTATACCAATAAAGAACTTTCAGTTATAAAGTTTTAAATCGTAGCAATAATTTATGAAAATAGTAGGTAGCACTAATATAATACCGGATTTACACACACACATATCTCAGTCTGACATTGGTGCTAATTCTGTTGTTGAGATCACTAAACTAAATTTCACTAAAATTTTCAAATTTTTGTTAAGAGATGGCCAAATGCTATTCTGTTATTAAGTCGAACTAAAGTTGGTGATATCATAAATAGCACTTAATTTGTATCTGATGTCACTAAAATATTATTTCACTTTAATTTTATTTCATTTTATGTGATAATATTATACAAGACTTGAAAAATGTACATAGACAGTCGAATGTAAATACATGCCGACTATCTTGGTGATTGAACTGCCTATGTACATTTTTAACGTTACGTTTTAAAAGTTTTCACGTTTCAGACGGTTACTGAAATTAATAAACGTCCCACTAAAAGTAGTCTTTTCACTAAAATTAGACCTGACCCAAATAAGTGTCGTCTAATTTTAGTGAATACGTCTAAATTTTGTGTGACGGCTTTAAGAGCTCCAGATGGTCGAGAACGCGTGTATAGGAGACGTGGCGAACGGTTTCTCCCAATAACTACCCGACAGACAGAAAGTTTTCATGGAGGCTCGGTTATGGTATGGGGTGGCATAAGTTCCGACGCTCGCACAGAGTTGGTTATTGTGGAAGGTCGAGAAAATGCAGCACGTTACATCGAAGAGATTCTCCAAGAACACGTTGTGCCATACGTGGACTTCATCGGAGCCGAAAATTTTCTACTAATGCACGATAATGCTCGTGCACACACTGCACTGAGCGTGGAAAACTTCCTTGCAGAAGTTGGCATTCGCAAACTACAGTGGCCAGCTCGAAGCCCGGACATGAACCCAATAGAACATGTCTGGGACATGCTAAAACGTAGGGTCAAAGCTAGCCCTAACCCACCACAGAACCTTCGTGCACTAAAATTAGCCTTGGTAGCTGCTTGGGATGAAATCCCACAAGTGGAGAGTAAAAATATAATACACAGCATGCCAGAACGTATGCAGGCAGTTATTAGAGCAAGAGGTGGTAATACACGATATTAATTTCTTTCTGGCTCTTATTAAATTTTATTTATTAATGTTTGTTTTAAAATTAAAGAAAAATCTTTAATGTATGATTTTTATTGAATACCCAATCGAACCATGATTTTGCCATGAAAATAAGCTTGGATACAAAAAAAAAAAGACTGCATAAATCAAAGAATAACGTTAGAAATGAAAACACATAAAAAATATAAAAAATATTATGTCAATTTTGTTTAAATCGAAAAAAAAAAGTTTGGGTTAATTTCCGTGCCGCTAAGTGTATATATATATATATATATATACCTGACTATAGTTTACTAAAACGAAGAGGACGGGAACATTTAAGATAATAAGATTAAAGCTATACGTAATAAATAAGATTTGGCTAAAGGTCTAAGGTCCGTATTCCAGAACGTTTATCAACACTCAAGAAACACTTGAGAGTAGATTTTATAAGGCAAAATCTAGTCTCAAGCGTCGATCGAGTATTGAGAAACATTCTGGAATACGGGCCTTAGTAACCAGGCTCTAAAATAATTATAAAAAAAATAGGTTGGCAACATTATGTATTGACCAGTTTGGGCGAGGACTTTTGGCGGGAGAGTGACAAGTGCGGACGCTAGCTGTATATTATTTTCTAAAACTAGTGCATTTATCTTGTTTTATGTGCGGAGTGGTGGTTTCTTGGACATAAAAGTTGTGTTAACGTGCTATAGTGATAGACAATTATATATATGCAGTGAAATGCTATTTTCTCTCTTGACGCAAAAAGTCCACTGAAAACTTCAGTATAAAAATCACCATTATACTGAGGGCAAGGACAAGGATCTAGGACTGAGGACTCGACAAAGACTGGACAGGACTAAATACTAAGAAAATATAAATACCGAAGACCAGGCTGTATGGACAAAGTTTCCTTTGCATGCCCAATATGGACGAAGACAAAAAAAAATCAGTTTGGGCGACTTTTGACGCCAACGCGAGCGGTGTCGCAGGTTTGTCGTTAATTATTTTCATAAACTAGTGTAAAATTTGTGTTTTTGTGTTTAATAATGGTGGAATATTATACAAAGAGTTCGGAGAAGTGCATTAGTGAACGAAAGTGATATATTGCAAAGAATAGCGGTGTTGTTTGTGTTAGTGCCAAATTTCCATAGATAGCCGCAATAAGGGATCCACTGCCTTATTGGGGTACGGACTAGGACTGAGGACTTGACATCGACAAACGACTAGACAGGACTAAAAGAAAATTATAAGAATATAATAAATACTGAAGACTAGGCTGTATGGACTAAGTTTCCTTTGCCTGCCCAAGATGGGCGAAGACAACAAAAAAAAACAGTTTGGGCGGGAACATAAAACAAGGCGGACAGTTGCAGCATTTTATTTTCTAAAACGAATGCAGACATCCTGTTTTTATTTGTAAAAATGGTAAATTTTTATATAGGGAAAAGATGGGTTCGAGATTCGATAACGTGCAATATTGTTTGAAAGTTATCATGTTATCGCATCAATATCGCAATATTGTTTGACTGCCTCTGTGGCGCGGTGGGAGTGCATCCCGGGAGGTCGTGGGTTCGATTCCCACCCAGGATAAAACTGTGTGATGAGCACGATGGTTTATTCTGTGTCTGGGTGTTATTTATCCATAATATGTATGTATTTAGAAATATATAAGTATGTCTATCAGTTATCTGGTTACCATAATACAAGCTCTGCTTAGTTTGGAATCATATGGCGTTGTGAGAGTTGTCCCAGCGATATTTATTATTATTTATTTATTATTATGACACTACTTACAACTCGAATCGAACTAAATCAAGCTGTATATTAGAGAGAAGTAATGTATCACTATACCTACACTACTTTAAATTCATTGACCCTAGACTTATGGGATACCGCAGACTCAACGCAACTCTCTGAAATCCGGACATCGTAACATCAGAATCGCGCGTTTTGACGACTGCTCCAATGTTTCATCGCGATTTCTCAACTTCCTGCCTTCCGCCGGGGTGTAAGAGTCTCGCGTTTTAGCGACTTTGTCGGCGCGACAGGCGTTTTAAAGTGTGCGGTATGTATGGAGCGCTTCTAAAAAGTGATTAATTCGCTGGTGGCGGAAGCTAAAAGTAGCTAGTCTGCGGTGACGCTAATAAGACACTATCGAACCTAGTAGTACTAGTAGCGATCCCTACTCCCTAGGTTCGATAGTGTCTTAGCCTTGGTCCATGAACTTTTTGTTTTTTATTTTTCTTTGTTCCCCTCTATATCCCAAACATTTGCTCTGATTTTAGTGTTTGGCTGAATATTCATTAGAAAAATTTCATTCCAAAAGTAGGTATACGTACCTATTTAGTGGAATGAGTGTTGAGTCTGTTAAAGGAACTGTCAGTTACAAAGAAATATTAGTGACATAGCCGAACACACTGCGGTCATGACTATTTGAACTAAACAGACTTTATCAGCGACAGTACGAAGTTCATATAATAGAAGTAAGTAATTTCATATCATGCCCCTAATGCAATCAGACGATACGTGGTTTAAAGTAGTTTAAACCCATTATAGAACGATATGCATTTCTTACTCAGGGTTTCAAATTTCACATAGGAAACCATATTATAACACTAGCTGTGACCCCCGGCTTCACTTGTGACATTCTCCGAAGACCCGTTGCACCTCACACATTAAACTCATGCCCATTCTTAGATTTAAAATACTTTCATACAAACTTGATCCCCAATTTTACATACTCCTGTAAAAAATTTTGAATATCCTGATTACGTGTTTATTTATTTTTAATCAAAAGTAGGTATACAAAATTTGGTGTTGCTATCTTTGAAAATAAAGATTTTACCTTATATTCTTACAACCCCTATTATATTACCGTAGATGTAAAATATAGATATGCCCTTGCTTCGCCCGTGATATACTTTGAACTTCTATTCCAACCTCCTCTCCCCACCTATCAAATCCTTGCCCCTAATTAGTTTTCAAATATTTTTATTCAAACTTTCATCCCCTATTTAACACCTTTATAGGTAGAATTTTTAAAAATCCTGATACATATATTTATTTTTAATCAAAAGTAGGAATGCGAAATAAAATAAAGAATCCCTCATCTAAACTTAGAATCCTTATTTTACTCCCTTATAGGTGAAATTAATAAAAACGGTGAAACACGTATTACCCGTCATTTATTTGTAACCAAGAACACGTGTACGTAATTTTATATTTTTAATAATAATGACTAACTTCCATACAACTGTTTACTCCTTATTTTGCCCAATAGGAGTGAAATTTAAAAAAATCCTTTTTAGTGGGTTACTTTAGAAGGATAGTTTACCCTAAAAATTTCAAGTTCCTAGGTGCAAGGGTTTCAGCTGGGTGTTGATAGATGAAGGAGTCACACGTAATTTTATTAATATAGATTCTCAATGCAATAAGGCCGAGAACGTCCCGTCTGTACCCAGTCCGCGCAACGTCCTCGCCCTTGCGTCTTTTTTATGTGTGTACGTGATCGTACCAAGTGCTAGATTAGGCGCTTAGGAACTTTGTTTTCTAGTAGATTGCAGTTCATGCACTGCTCTGATGTCTACTGCACTTCCATAGAACTTTGTCTGAATTGGGTAATAAAACTTAATACTACATGTGATTATTCCCCCTTGAGAGGGATTCCAAATCCCGTACTCTTCATTTGCTGGGGAACGTGCTTCAGACAGCTAAGCTATAATACCTACTGCTACATAAATATAATTTACACATAACATAGATACTTACATTACCACTATAATACCATAATCCATATAAAGTATCGAATCGTCTGCTGTCCATACTTACTCGTAATAGAATTTTGTGGTTATACTTATTTACACACAGAACAGGACCTCTGTTTAGTTTAGACTGACAATGAAATTAGTGCATAAAATAGCAGACATGCCCAAGTTTTATTATGCCAACTACCCAATACCTATATATGTATAAAAAAATATTCTGATGGTATCAAGAATGGAGTATGCTTATTTTAAGTTTGGCTACTTTTTTAGAAGCTCACCCCTTTACTAAAGGTGATCATAAGACGTGATAACTTGCAGGAGTAGTTGGTTTTTCGTAATCATTTTTTGAAGGGCTCGTGGCCCCGCGGACTCAGTGTTCTGATCGATCGCTGAAACGATCACTGAGTTACGGAACTATCACTATGGCTGGTCCTCGGATGGGTGACCACTTTGTGGAATTTACATTTGCGAGCGTTTCCGTGATTCGGAAGGCCGTTGGTCCCGGTTGCCAGTAACATGGCAGTCGTTAAGTTGAAGGCGTTTTGAGCGACTTGAAAAATATCAACAGCCGGTAGCCACAATCTGCGTCTGTCTATTTCAACACGGCAATGGGCTAACCACCTATTACGTGGGCAGGAATACACATAAATATATAAAAGTAGGCATACAATATGTATGTCTCTGCCACCCCTTCGGGGGTAAGGCGTGATAGGTTTATTTATTTTTGTATTGGACATGTCAATATTGCAGCACCCATCTAATGGAAAGAAGAGAAGAGGATATATGATTGAGGGCCATTATCAGCAGGTCTCTAATATACAATATTCAGGTTGACGATAATGATATTTTAGTAATTTTTCTTACTGCTAGCACCAGATTGTGACACCTTCGGCATTGTAATATAAGAGAGATCTAATCACTTGTGTCGCTTATCACCGAGTGGGCTGGATGTCGAAAGTACTGAAAAATCACTTACCTGGCATATTTTATTGGTCTTGACAACGGTTTCATCCTTCTTCTTCCCTTTCAAAGCTTCTCCACACACTTCCTTGTACTGCAACACTGTAGCTTTCAACGACTTTTTCTTTAACTTTAAACTCACTTCCGCCCAGTTTGAATCTGTGTGAAATAAATAGATTATAACCTTGAGTTCATAGTGTGAATTTTTGCGAGCAACTTTCGCAACTGAATACATACATACATATTGTCACACCTTTATCCCCGAAGGGGTAGGCAGAGGCATATCAAACGCCCACATTTCACCGTATGCATTTTTGTCCCACGTAACAGGTGGTGAGCCCATTGCCGTGTTGAAATGGACAGGCGCAGGAATTTTTTTTAAGCCGCCCGAAAGGCCTTCAACTTGGCTTAACGACTGCCATTTTATTGGCAACCGGGACCAACGGCTTAACGTGCCTTCCGAAGCACGGAACTGGGATGGGTCTAAAGGGCCGAATTTATTAATTATTTTAATAAAATAAAATGTGTCTATTTTAGATGTTTTTGGAAGAAATTTTGAACCTGCCTTTTTAGTGCGGGTGGTAACAAAAAAGCTAAAGGTCTTATATGTGCTAGACACTAATTAGCATGACCAATTAAAAGTCCTGGTAGTCTCGGACTTATCTCAACTAAACGGAATCGATAAACTGCTATTTATTTAGTCTGAGATCAAATAAACTATAGATTATCTCTGAAACACATTGTAATGATGCATTCAATACAATGTGTTTAAGGGATAATACGACATCATCTCATAGACGGTTTAAAAAAAAAACACAAATCGGACACACCATGGAGGAATAATCAATATTCTAGGTGCACTTGCCGTCCCCGGTAAGTCTAGATGGCGCGAAATCCATTTAGACTAATCAGGGACGGCAAGTGCACCTAGAATATTTAAAAACAAGACTTCAATGCCTTTTATGTTAAGGACAATGTGGCTTAATATATCTATCTCGCCTTATCCCCGAAGGGGTGACAGGGGTAGGTATATTACACGCCCACATGTCACCGAGTACATTTCTGTCCAACGTAATAGTTGATGGCCGTGTTGAAATAGACAGTAAATTTAAAATAGCTCTGATAGCTATTCTTCTTCATCTTAGTGTATTTCCAGTAACTGCCAAAACTTACCAGGATTTGGAGCACGAGGTATATTTTTATTAGGCTTCTAGGAGCAGCTTTTGTTTGGGTTTTGGGCATTCACCATGCCCTCTGACCTAACAACCTCGTAAATAAATAGCTCAACAATCTGCAGGAACCGTAAGAAGTTTACATGGATCGCGAAACCTAGCGATCTGTCCTCTCTGATTACCCCGTCAGAGATACAGCGTAAAGATAGTTAATTAAAAAGCTCACCAATATGGGCGCTTGTGCCCCTTATACACCAATATAACATAATAAATAGTTCACCAATCTGCAGGAAGCGTAAAAAGTATGCATGGATCGCGAAACCTAGCGATCAGTCCTCTCTGATTACCCCGTCATAGATACAGCGTGAAGATAGTAAGTTAAATAGCTCACCAATATAATCAAGTAGCGTAGCAGACTGTTTGCTACATCTGTGGAACAGTTGTCTCCAAGTTGCATTGCATGAGTCATCCCTCACCAGGCAGTCCACTAAACAGTCCACCAGGACTCTATGGTAGGGATCCAGTGATGACCCACTCAAGTACTGGTTTGGTAGTTTCTTCATAAGTTGATTGAAGGTCACTTGAAGTTTATTATTGCTTCTATTGAAATATATATTCTGAAAAATACAGACGTTTTTATAATTTGTGTGTTGTGTGATACTAATATTAATCATGGTAATAGATTTAGACATTGAGTACATAGCCGAAGAGACTTGTTGCGTATTATACAAACTTATTTTCCGGCAACTAACTGACATACAGAATGAGGGGACGAGAAGACAAACTGGTAAGGCAGAGGAAAAAAATCACATCGGTCAGTTGAGAGACTGTAGACTAGCTACTTTTAGTATCAGCGACCGGCGATTAATCGCATTTTAGAAACTAAATGCAGAGATCAAGTACTCGATAACGCACACTTAATTAAAAAGGCCACACGCGGGCGTTGAGTCGTTAAAACCCGCGAGTTCGACACCGTAACCGAATGCGTAACCGATACCGAGCGCAATGGGTCTGAAAAACGTTTTTTACTTTAAATGCCAAATAAATCTATACGAGAAAAACACCGTGTTTTTTTTTTATAATATATTGTGGGACACTTTTCACACAGCGTTATCTAGCCCAAAGTAAGCTAATATTAGCTTGTGTTATGGGATCTCGATAACTGATAAACATACTTATATATTTCTAAATACATACATATTATACATAGGAAACACCCAAAATCCGAAACACACATTTGTGTATCACACAAATATTTGTTCCGACCCGGGAATCGAACCCGGGACCTCTTGCAAAACTTTCTTTATATTTCAAAAAATTACTGTAATATTTACGATCAAAGTGCGTAAAACGCGGGTGACCGCATACGTCACAACCCTGCTCATTCAACAGTCGCGCTCGACAGTGACGTCATAATAGGCGCGCCTAATGTTAATAAAGGACTAAAGCTTCTCGTCGTTATATCTTAGGAAATACTGCATGTATTGAAGTGAAATAAAAACTAATGTAATGTACATGAGCTACGCTCCAATTTTAGCTGTAATTGACAGTAATATTTTGACCCTTTTGTGTGCTCCATTCCGATGATACAGTTGCAAAATAGCCGGTTACAGATACTAAAAATAGTAGGTCTGCGGTATCCCTTCAAGTTACAATTCTAACCATACCTTATATTTACTTAATTGCTTGATAAGGTCACTTGATTGATCTTTGGGCAGGCTACTCCTCTTATTGTTCACCAAGTCTATCATAGCAAACAGCTGGTCCTGACTGACTTTAGTACTGTCCATGGCAGCGTGAGTGTCCAAGAGGTTAGACAAGTATCCTATCACGTACTTCGTATAATTCTTTAAATCAATTACAGGAAGAAATAGTTCTTGCCAGGCTGAAACAACGAATGACACATGATAAAACAAAACCAAATAAAATAATTTGACTAAATTTTAAATATAAATAGTACTTTGTTTACACCGCGCTGTCAAGCCCAAAGTATGCTAATATAACATTGTGGTAGGAGGATCTAGACAACTGAAAAACATGCTTCTTATGTTATTTTTAAACTTTCGCGGTTTATACTCATGTTTCATATACTACTAAACGTTTCGAACGCGTTGCAGCGTCCGTGGTCGCGGCTGGACTGCTGCAACGCTTTCGAAACGTCAGTGAATGTAAGTAGAATTTTGTTTCGCGTGAAGTCCCGAGTAGTATATAAAACATGCTTTTTATGTATTTAGTAAAATCTCCAACTTCGGAGCAGACATTTGCAAATCACACAAAAATTTGTTCCGATCCAGTATCCGAACCCGAGACCTCAGCGCGGAAGTCCCATATATACCATTTACGCCACCGAGGCAGTCAATCAAATAATGATACATACATATTGTCACGCCTTTATCCTCGAAGGGGTAGGCAGAGGCATATTATACGCCCACATTTCACCGTATGCATTTTAGTCCCACGTAACAGTTGGGGAGCCCATTGCCATCAAATAATAATAATATATTAATTACGTTTTACAGTTATAATAATAATAGTTTCAAAATATTTAAAAAACACGCTCTTTATAGGAAACCGCAAAAATCTTATTATGCAAATTGAAAAATTGAATAATTTTATCAAATTAGTGTATTGTCATCAGTCCTCGATAAATCTACAAAGTTTGAACAAAATCTGGCCGTTTAAAGTGGGGCAAAATCGCGCTCAAAGGAGTCTGTCACAGACAAACATACATACAGGTGAAACTAATAAAAGCGTGTTAAAAATACACTATATACTCACAAATATCGTATCGCAACACAATAGTTTTTAAGAAAAACAGAATGAATATAATCTAGAATATAACTTATAGGTTAAACAGAAACGGTTATCTCAACCTTGTGAAATGTCAAATTGATGTGATAAGTTATCTCAGCGAAAGGTGACCCAAAATTCTCTATCTATACTAATATATAAAGCTAAAGAGTTTGGTTTGGTTGAACGTGGAAATCTCAGGAATTACTAGTCCGAATTGTAAAATTATTTTTGAGATGGATAGTACATTTAATGAGGAAGGCTATATCTCATCACGCTACTACTGAGGAGAGTGGAGCAGAAATCATAAATGTAATCAAATCAAGCAATTTTCATAAATTTCTGTAGTAATAAGCAACGGGATTAAATGAGTGCGACGGGGGTTAGAGCTGTCACGGGCGAAGCGGGGTCAGCTAGAACATTTTACGTTTTATCTCTATAAAAACGTACATTCACATCCATATATTTCTGTAATCGTAGGTAGATTGGAGAAATAATTCACATACGTTTCACTGCTCTTATCACGGAACGCTGATGTGGGCAAAGCTAGTATTGAGTATTAAAATTGTTGTTAGTTATAAATTTAAAAAAAATACAAACAGCTGTAGAATGAATTATTAATTGCTACAAGTTACCTTTGTCTTGAAGCTAATTCTAGAGGAGGCTTATGTCCGAGAAGGACAACCTGTTTTATAAATTAGTGCTGGTGTTACCAATTTTTTATTAGTATAAATTACTAGTTGACGCCCGCAGCTCTGCACGCGTGGTGAAGTTTTCCCGTTTTAAACAGTAACTTGTTCCCGGGATAAAAAGTAGCCTATGGTTTATTCTGATGTGTAAGCTATATTATTGTAAAGTTTCATCAAAATCCATTCAGTAGATTTTGCGTTACAAAATCCATTCTTACAAACTTTAGCGTTTATAATATTAGTAGACTTATGTAAAATAAAATTAAATATTAGATACAGGAAATTAGTAGTACGGCTAGTTAGTAAGTAGTGTATAAGCAAAATCAGAGAATAAAGGCTATATTTATTTTTACAAGTTACCTTTAAGTCCAACAGCGAAGTCTTGAATACCGCCTTGGCCAAAAGCCCAGAGTAATGAGAGTCCTATTGGTGGCCTATTTTGGTATGAGTTTCGTAGGCTCACACTCTTCTGGATAGATGTAACACAAAACTCTGGGTAATCTTGAGCTAACATTTGCAGTAGTAAACGGTGCCCGTTTATAGTTTGACCTAAAAATAATAATAGAAAAATGAAAAAAGTTCTACGAGTTTAATATGTAATGGCAAAAAAAAATCATATCATAGCCGCCCATCAAAATCTTCAGGCTTAATCAGATTTTGTATGTAAATGACTTACAAAATGAAAAAATACTTATATTTAATACAAACCTCTGCTCATATCATATGTAATAGCATTAAGAGTGACATCGAAGAACAGCTGGGCATTAGCCTTTCCTGCATCCTTCAGTACACTCGCCAAAGACTTCCTAAGATCAACAGGAATAGCAGACAATGGATACAGAGGATCATAATTAGAAAACGTTGGATCCTCAACTTCAATTTGAGTTTTGGAATTGAGGAAGGTTGCCACTTCTTTGAGCCATACTAGAGGTGCATTTGAGAAACGAAGTTTATTTGTTATTATTATATTGGCTAATTCGGTTACATCGATCTGAAACAAGAATATATTTATTTAAAAATACAATTATACTTAACTGTGGTCACATATTGGCTGTGTAAATGAGCTTAATGGACCAGACTTGCTTGTTTGTTCCAACCTTGGTGGTATAAAAGAACTCTGTTAGTAAAATCTTTTAATTTGTTTTGAAATCTACCACGGCGAGTGGTCTGAAGAGTTTTTGTAACTAAGCCCGTCCATCACAGTTACTTTTCAATCTCTGACAAAAAAATGCAGGCCACAGTTTTCACTTTATGTTAAGGATTTATATATAAGAGACTTTATCATAGATTCAAAAATCCTTACTCAAATATACCATAAAAGTTTTGCAAGATGATGTCTAGGAAAATAAATTAATGTATGCTGTTATTATTTTCTTGTGTACCATAAAAGCTTGAAAATCTTTTTATTTATTTTTTTATTTTTTTTTCTCATCTGCAATCAGTAAAATACTATAAGCAGGTATGTTGTGTGTTTGATTTGACATGTAGAGGGCCTCCTCCAGTGAGGACGACAGCCACTCATCTTATTTATAGTCTGATTTCTCTATCTATATAATGTCTTTCCTTTGAGGCGTTTTTGGTAGCTGCGCTTAGTTAGACTCGCCGCAAGTACGTTCGAGTGATATTCTAGCCACTTTTGATATTTCCGTGAAGAAATTTCAATTTGCTCCTTCACAGTGCTCATTCCCAGACATTTGTGGATTTCTGTGTTTGTAATGAACCAAGGGGCATGCGCTATGGTTCTAAGTATAGTGTTCTGTGCTCTTTGTAATATTGTGATGTTAGAGTTACTTGCGCTGCCCCATAGTTGTACACCATACATCCAGGCAGGCTTTAATATTGAATTGTATATCAATAGTTTATTATCTATTGATAATTTACTGTTTCGACCCAGCATCCAGTACAGGTTTCTGTGCCGTATAATAAGTTCTTCCCTTTTGGTTACAATATGCTGTCTCCATGTCAAACGTCGGTCTAGGTGCATGCCCAGATATTTAACTCTGTCCTGGTGTGGGAGTATAGTATTTTCCAGATGCACAGGAGGGCAGTTTACATTTCGGAGTGTGAAAGTTACCTGTACCGATTTTGTTGTGCTGGCTTTAATCAATCAATCAAAAAATCTACCATTTTTCCCTCCTCCTTCAACAGAGTTCTTCAAGAGAAGCATAAAACATCCTATCCTATGGCCGTCAATGGGAATTATACTCACCATCTCAAAGGCGCCTTCAACAGTTTTTGGTGGCTTTGGTTTTGGAGGTTCAACATTCTTTTTATCTTGTTTCTTTTTCTTGTCACCTTCCTTTTTCTTATCTTTAGCAGGTTTCCTTTCTTCATCTATTTCCATGCCAGAATAAAAAGATTTGATTTGAGAATGTGGTACTGGAAAAAGAACAAGTATTTAAACTTATGTTATGTTATTAATTAAGTTCATGATTGTGTCTTTCAAAGGGAAATCTTTAGGGTAAATTTAAGGGGTATTTTGTTGTTATAAAGGTTAACTACTTAGCAAGGTATCTGGTCAATATTCTCTCACCTATCATAATCTAATGCCAGCATCACCATGATATATTTTTCTATACCACTGGGGTGGCAGACAAGCATACGGCCCACCTAATGGAAAGTGGTCACTGTAACCTATGGATGTTTGCAATACCAGAGGTGCAGCACTCGCACTGAATAGCAATTCACATCAGATAGTTCTATAATTATTTGTTGTCGCTGGTATGGTCACGTCTTGCGGCAACGTAGGGCTACGTAGGTAACAAATGTCTGGCCATGTCAGCCCAGCCGGGTCCCGGTAAGAGGGGAAGACCCAAGAAGTGATGGCTTGACGTCGTAAGGGATGACATGCGTGCCAATGGTCTCACTACAGGGGATGCCGATGACCGTGCGAAGTGGAGGGGCAAATTTTGGGAAAGCGGACCCCGGGTGTCGCGGGACGCAACTGGGACAGACGCTCGGATGATGATGATGAGTTCTATAATTATTTGTTATTGTGCCTGATGAAAGGTTAATTGTATAGACAATTATTGGTAAAATATAAATACTATTTGTCTTAAAATTTGTACATACAGAGGGTTTTACTTTTACTTTCAAGAGATGAATGAGATCAGATTTCACTACAAACGCAACAAGTGCAAAGTTATGCTAATTATATACTGTAATACTTTTAATTATTATGCAATGCACCCACAAAATTACTTCTAAGATGCATAACTGCCCGATGTTATGAGTCATATAGTATAAGCGAAGGTAAAAGAAAAAATTGTTTGTATCATTCCAGTTTTGTTCATATTATTATGGGTATCCATCCCAGTTGCAACCTGAAGCCTTAACTTTGAAGTCTGATGTCCATTTGCCTTCTCTTATCCCTCCACTTTAGATCTAAATCATCAGCATCCCTTCCACTCTGGTTTTGTGGGACTGTGAATATGAGATAGAGTATGGTACAGAAAGGCAACAGTGCAAATGATGAATGTTCTGATAGGCATTCTTTTATCATTTACACCTTATCCCCAAAGGGTTGCAGAGGCATATTATATGCCCACATTTCACAGTGTGCATTCCTGTCCCACGTAATACATGTTTAGCCCATTTTGAATGATAAACTAGATGTTGAATGCCATCTGCAACTTTTAAATTACTTATAATTATATTGCAAGAAAGAACAAAATGCATGTGTT
Source organism: Thumatha senex (assembly GCA_948477245.1). Classification (NCBI taxonomy): domain Eukaryota; kingdom Metazoa; phylum Arthropoda; class Insecta; order Lepidoptera; family Erebidae; genus Thumatha; species Thumatha senex. Next base: position 21,245,255 of record OX419739.1, on the reverse strand, counting down.
AAAATGTGGGTATATAATATGCCTCCGCAATCCTTTGAAGATAGGGTGTAAATGAAACAAAAATAATTAATATATTTTGTATTATATGATGATGATGAAAATGTATAATTTGAAAAATTGATTTTTATTAGAGTTAAATAATGATAATGAAGCAGATAACTGATGAGGACTTAGAGGGGGAGTCAGGTAGATATTAGAGTTATTCATAGTGAAATAAGGCACTCAATTTAGATGACTTGGTAATGTAAAGAACTTCCACATGAAAAAAAATGCATTCACATTTTAGATAAAGTTATGTAATAAGTATTGAAATCATATTATTTTCTTTAATGCTATAATGCAATTGCTAATAATGTGTTCGTTCAAACCTTGCTGAAATATTAGATATGGCATATGGAGCCCTAACAACCTCACCTGCGAATGGTGCTGCTGCTCAAAGACGTTAGGAATAGGGGAGGCGGCTGTTAAAGGTGTTGGGAGGTTAGACAGGAGATGGCAGTCGCAACAATATTGAAAATAAAATCCTAATGACGCTCTTTTTCTATAAGAGCTACTAGAGGTTAATAAAATTGCAATATAGTTAAGGGTTATTCTCATATGTAGCCGAGTTCCAACGTAAAGATGTATGATTCAACCGGAGCCTTAAGATAAGATGAAGATTACTAATCTTTACAACATACAGCTTCTTACACAATCGGCCGATTGTGAGTTGTTAAGCAATCCAAGAATACTTTAAATGTGGTAAAATAATAAACAGAACATAAATTTAATGCATAGTTATATGCCTAGAAGCGGAATTTGGGCTACCTACCAACATCCTCCAGTTTGGGCCCATTTTTAACCGGCTTCTTTTCATCTTCCTTGGGTTTTACTTTTCCATTCTGGGACTTCTTGCTTTTTCCAACAACTTCCCATTGACCACTCGACATTTTGAGAGAGATTCGAAGCAGATTCTTATTCAACTCTTTGTAAATAAAAGGAAAAGCATCAAAGCAATAGGTTACACGTCAAAACCAAACAAATAGCAAAAAAATGTCAGATAACGCGTTCGTGGGTTCAGTTTTAGCTTAAATTTTAGCATAACGAAATAGGTTTACTAACTTATAATGTAAGTTAACGCTACAAGTGTAGCAGAGGAAATATGGAACGCTTCAAATTTTCATAACTGATCCTGATTGGCTGATAATCTCCACCTAGGACAAAACGTGGCAAGAATATTTCATTACCTACTGCATAATTGTTGCAATAATGCATTTTGCGATGCATTGAAATATAGTTTAATTTCAGTTGTTTACTTTTAATAATACTATCAATTTAAGTATTTAAAAAAAAATTTAAAGTCTCTGAATTAGCCTATAATGGAAATTAGTGCTATACCAAAAATCGGTACGTACCGTAAATACAAACTCGCCGTCAGTCGTTCTTTTGTCCCACACTAGTTGACAAGACAGAGCTTTTCAGTTTTTCCTTTAGTCCATGGTTCATATTTATATAGGCTTTAACACACGACCAAATTTGGTCTGCCAGACCTCGACAGATTTGATCCGCCGAGTCTGCCGACCAAATCTGTTGTCGCAACAGACGGCCAGATCAGACCGCACCGGACGACCAGACGACCAGACAGGGTGTTCAGATTAGGGGCTTTTCCCTATTCTAGGGTAAAATTATTTTTTTTAAGGAACTTTTGTGGAAATGATAAGTTTCTAATAAAGTATATTATTTTATATGCATTTAGTGAAAAGCTGCAAATTTGAAATTACACACACACACATTTCAATTTCACTTATCTATGTAGATAACTGGTATGCAGTATTCCTCTACATAGAGTAAATAAACACTACGTTATGTATTAACGTAGCTCTTTTTTCTTTCTGGCAAAAAATATATGAAAAAGTAATTTTTTGGGGAAAGGTAAAATCGGTACTGGGGACATTTTTAACAAAGTAACTAAGATCGCAACATTGGGAAAAAAATTATGAAAAAGTGTCTATTTGGAGAAAAATTAAATTAAATCTGGGGAAATTTACGACAAAGTAGCTAGAACGACAACATTGATCATATCCGATGCGGATCGAGGCGGACTCAATTAATAATAATTATGTCCGCCGGACTGCTCTACAGACGGTAAGATTTGGTCGGGCGGCCAATCAAATCCGCTGTCTGGTCGGATCAAATCCGGTCGTGTGTTAGGGCTTTATAGGCTTTAACACACGACCAAATTTGGTCTGCCAGACCTCGACAGATTTGATCCGCCGAGTCTGCCGACCAAATCTGTTGTCGCAACAGACGGCCAGATCAGACCGCACCGGACGACCAGACGACCAGACAGGGTGTTCAGATTAGGGGCTTTTCCCTATTCTAGGGTAAAATTATTTTTTTTAAGGAACTTTTGTGGAAATGATAAGTTTCTAATAAAGTATATTATTTTATATGCATTTAGTGAAAAGCTGCAAATTTGAAATTACACACACACACATTTCAATTTCACTTATCTATGTAGATAACTGGTATGCAGTATTCCTCTACATAGAGTAAATAAACACTACGTTATGTATTAACGTAGCTCTTTTTTCTTTCTGGCAAAAAATATATGAAAAAGTAATTTTTTGGGGAAAGGTAAAATCGGTACTGGGGACATTTTTGACAAAGTAACTAAGATCGCAACATTGGGAAAAAAATTATGAAAAAGTGTCTATTTGGAGAAAAATTAAATTAAATCTGGGGAAATTTACGACAAAGTAGCTAGAACGACAACATTGATCATATCCGATGCGGATCGAGGCGGACTCAATTAATAATAATTATGTCCGCCGGACTGCTCTACAGACGGTAAGATTTGGTCGGGCGGCCAATCAAATCCGCTGTCTGGTCGGATCAAATCCGGTCGTGTGTTAGGGCTTTATAGGCTTTAACACACGACCAAATTTGGTCTGCCAGACCTCGACAGATTTGATCCGCCGAGTCTGCCGGCAGACAGGGTATTCAGATTAGGGGCTTTTTCCCTATTCTAGGATAAAATTATTTTTTTTAAGGAACTTTTGTGGAAATGAAAAGTTTCTAATAAAGTATATTATTTTATATGCATTTAGTGATAAGCTGCATATTTGAAATTACACACACACACATTTTAATTTTACTTATCTATGTAGATAACTGGTATGCACAGTATTCCTCTACATAGAGTAAATGAATACTACGTTATGGATTAACGTAGCTCTTTTTTCTTTCTGGCAAAAAATGTATGAAAAAGTAAAATCGGTACTGGGGACATTTTTGACAAACTAACTAAGATGGCAACATTGGGAAAAAAATTATGAAAAAGTGTCTATTTGGAGAAAAATTAAATTAAATCTGGGGAAATTTACGACAAAGTAGCTAGAACGGCAACATTGATCATATCCGAAGCGGATCGAGGCGGACTCAATTAATAATAATTATGTCCACCGGACTGCTCTACAGACGATAAGATTTGGTCGGGCGGCCAATCAAATCCGCTGTCTGGTCGGATCAAATCCGGTCGTGTGTTAGGGCTTTAAGATTTGGTCGGGCGGCCAATCAAATCCGCTGTCTGGTCGGATCAAATCCGGTCCTGTGTTAGCTCTATTATGGTCTTAACACACAACCAAATTTGGTCTGCCAGACCTCGACAGATTTGATCCGCCGAGTTTGCCGACCAAATCTGTTGTCGCAACAGACGACCGGATCAGACCGCACCGGACGGCCAGACGACCAGACAGGGTGTTCAGATTAGGGGCTTTTTCCCTATTATAGAAATGAAAAGTTTATATTAAAGTATATTATTTTATATGCATTTAGTGAAAAGCTCAAAATTTGAAATTACACACACACACATTTCAATTTTACTTATCTATGTAGATAACTGGTATGCATAGTATTCCTCTACATAGAGTAAATAAACACTAAGTTATGTTTTAACGTAGCTCTATTTTCTTTATTGCAAAAAAATTATGAAAAAGTAATTTTTGGGGAAAGGTAAAATCGGTACTGGGGACATTTTTGACAAACTAACTAAGATGGCAACATTGGGAAATAAATTATGAAAAAGTGTCTATTTAGAGAAAAATTAAATTTAATCTGGGGAAATTTACGACAAAGTAGCTAGAACGGCAACATTGATCATATCCGATGCGGATCGAGGCGGACTCAATCAATAATAATTATGTCCGCCGGACTGCTCTACAGACGGTAAGATTTGGTCGGGCGGCCAATCAAATCCGCTGTCTGGTCGGATCAAATCCGGTCGTGTGTTAGGGCTTTAAATTATCACTGCGTTACGCATCTATCAAATTTGGTCTGCCGGACCTCGACAGATTTGATCCGCCGAGTCTGCCGACCAAATCTGTTGTCGCAACAGACGACCGGATCAGACCGCACCGGACGACCAGACGACCAGACAGGGTGTCCAGATTAGGGGCTTTTTCGATATTCTAGGGTAAAATTCCTTTTTTTAAGGAACTTTTGTGGAAATGAAAAGTTTCTAATAAAGTATATTATTTTACATGCATTTAGTGAAAAGCTGCAAATTTGAAATTACACACACACATTTCTATTTTGCTTATCTATGTAGATAATTGGTATGCAGTATTCCTCTACATAGAGTAAATAAACACTACGTTATGTATTAACGTAGCTCTTTTTTCTTTCTGGCAAAAAATGTATGAAAAAGTAATTTTTTGGGGAAAGGTAAAATCGGTACTGGGGACATTTTTGACAAAGTAACTAAGATGGCAACATTGGGAAAAAAATTATGAAAAAGTGTCTATTTGGAGAAAAATTAAATTAAATCTGGGGAAATTTACGACAAAGTAGCTAGAACGACAACATTGATCATATCCGATGCGGATCGAGGCGGACTCAATTAATAATAATTATGTCCGCCGGACAGCTGTACACACGGTAAGATTTGGTCGGGTGGCAAATCAAATCCGCGGTCTGGCCGGATCAAATCTGAACGTGTGTTAACGCTATAAGTCTACGAACCACTTCATTTCAATGACAGTTTCTGTTAGGACTGTTTGGTTGATTTCATTCATGAAGATAGAAGATTGACGGAAGGAACAGTCTGAACAGTTAAGTGTTTTCTGTGTTGGTTCTTGGAAAAATTATAAAAGAAACAAGACACTATATACTGTGCTGTGTTGTGTTACTATTAAAAACTGTGCGTTATATTTATAAGTGCCTAAAATATAATGGAAGATAAATTGATGCTAGAAAATGTGACTAGCACCTTACGAGAACGGGTGTTTTTCGCTGCCAGAGATGGAATGTCTTTAACCCTTTACGCTTTGTTGTATGAGAAAAATACAGACGAAATTGACGATGTGCTGAATGGTGTAAGTATTAAATTAGCTTCATTTATTATACTATAAATTTATATTACTTATTTTTGACGAGAATGATGTTAGTCTATTTTTATCGTTGAAATTGATGGCGCGATACCTTTTGCGCATTATAACCACCGTAACTGTTATTAATTATTTATTTTTATGCGTTCTGGAACGTTATTTTGCTCGTCATTACAACCTTGGATTCATTTTTGTCTTCCTGGTTCAGTTTTGCTGGGTTGCAAAACCTGAACACGTCAGTCTATCATTGTAAACGCAATCTGCTATCGCTCATTGTCGTAATCAACCTATTAATCAATTACAACATTCTGGTTTATTACTATATACAATTTATTACTGTAATATTTTAAAAATTGCTCATACCTCAGAAAGTATCCATCTATGATTATTGTTTACTTGAACAAAGATTATCAGTATTGCCGACAATAATCAGCAACAAGCAGTTGTATCCTTGTTTTTTTTAATATTATGGGACAGCTCTGTCTAAATCAAAGTAAGCTAATATAAGCTTGTGTAACGGGATCTAGACAACTGATAAACATACTTATATATTTCTAAATACAAACCTTACTGAAGCTTTCTAAGGAGATTTTGGCACAAGCACAGGAAACACCACTGTTCGCTATAATATATCACTTTCTTTCACTTGCACATTTAAGCAATAGCATTTCGCCTGGACTTGTAAATTTTGTTTATTTATTTTATTTTATTGTTTTACAGCATTATATGTTTTTTTTTAATTTTTAAAGTTTTTTTTAAAGCATTCCGGCTCACTTTACTGATATGCTGGCATCTTTTGACTGTAAACATTTACATGCTATTCTTATCTCAGAAACATGGTTGAAGCCATGTTTACCCTCATCTACTTGTTTTTCGTTCTGCCAGGGTTCGACCTTATACGTAATGATCGTGGACCGGATAGATATGGTGGCGTGGCTATTTACCTACGATCACATCTCTCTTATACCATTGTAAGTACATCACCACAGCCACCTCAACCACTAGCTGGTGAGCATCTATTCCTTGAGGTTGAACTCTCTCATAACAAAGTACTACTTGGTGTGTATTACGGTCCTTCTTCCCATATAAATTACTTCTCTTCCTTAGAACTCTTCCTAGAAAACTTCATTCCCAACTACGACCACACTATTCTTATAGGTGATTTTAACACCTGCCTCCTTAAAAATGACTCGCGCTGTTCTACTTTCAAATCTATCATCCAATCCTGTAGCCTATCCATTTTACCTTCTAATACAACCCATCACTTTCCCAACTGTCATCCTTCGCTTCTTGACCTGATAATTGTTTCAAATCCAAATAGAATAGCTAAACATGGCCAACATAGTGCTGATGAGTTTTCTTATCATAACCTGCTTTTTCTTTCCTATCGTCTCCATCTACCCAAACCTAAGCCTAAAATTCTGCTGCAGCGCAACTTTGGTCGTATGGATCTCGATACACTGCACAAGGACGCCCGTAATATTGACTGGAGTTCTCTGCTCCAATCAAATTGTATGGATTTAAAAGTAGACTTATTTACATCAATTATATTATCGCTTTATGATAAACATGCTCCAGCTAGAAAAATCAAAATTAAACATTCACCCTCACCTTGGATAACTGAAGAAATAAAAAAATCTAATTTACAAAAAAGCTCAAGCAAAATCTAAGTAAAAGAAATGTCCTACAGTCATAAATTGGGAAAAGTACGTAGTAGTCAGGAATCACTGCAGCAAGGTGTGTAGGAATGGTCAACGCCAACATATTCACAGCTCTGTTGAAAATGGAGACTCAGCAAGGTCTGGAAGTTTCTGAGGTCATTGGGAGTTGGGAAACCTCGTCAAGAGATAATCCCAAAAAATTTAAATCTAAATTCACTCAATCAGCATTTTTCTGCTTCGTCAAATTTTGATGGGCTAACAATAGAAACTACACTTAATAATCTTTCAACTGTTTCCCCACCTAAATGTTCTCCGTTTTTGTTTAGTCAATTCTCTGCTTGTCATGTTGAAAAAAGTATAATGTCGATCAGTTCAAGCGCGGTAGGTTCTGACTGTCTAAGCCGTAATATGATTCTTCCTATTGTTGATGAAATTCTTCCTGTGATCTGTCATATTTTAAATTTTTCTATATCCCACAGTGTGTTTCCAGCGGCTTGGAAAAATGCTCATATTACTCTTATTTCCAAAAAGAACAATCCTTCCTCCTTCTCTGATTCTGTCCTATATCTATACTACCATTTCTTTCCAAGGTTCTTGAACTACTCGTTCACACCCAACTAACTAGTTTTCTATCCAAAAATGAACTCTTAAATCCCTTACAATCTGGCTTTCGAACTGGTCACAGTACCACCACTACACTGACTCATATTACGGAGGACATCAGAGTGGGTATGGAGAGCAGCCACCTGACAGTTCTAGCACTGCTGGACTTCAGCAACGCCTTCAATATGGTAGATTTCGATATTTTACTTGGTATACTGGCCTCTCTCAACATATCTCCAACAGTGATTGACTGGTTTCGAAGTTACCTGTTTGTTCGCCGACAGCGTATAAATATTGAAAGAACGACCGCTTCATGGTGTAATACATCTGCTGGCGTGCCACAGGGTGGCGTTCTCTTTCCTCTACTTTTGCCGTTTTTATAAACTCGATCACAAACAATTTATCTTCATCCTACCACCTTTATGCAGATGATCTCCAGATTTATTCACAAGCTACGTACGATAGGTTGACTGAAGCTATCAGTAACTTTAATGCTGACTTGAGCACCATATGTAGCTGGAGTAAATCGTTTGGCCTGGCGGTGAATCCAAGTAAGACACAGGTCATCATTGTTGGCAGTACTAGGATGATTGCAAAAATCGATTTACTACTCCTTCCAAAAGTTACATTCAATGGAACCGATATATGTTACAGTACTAAAGTGAGAAACCTTGAATTTTATTTAGACTCGTGCCTATCGTGGGGTCCCCAATTGCAGGAGTTGAGTCGCAAAATGTTTGCTGCTGGGAGCTCCTTGCGTAGATTGAGAAATTTTCTCCCTGTAGCGACAAAGATTGCGCTTGTACAAACGTTATTGTTTCCCATCCTCGATTACGCAGACGTCAGCTATCTTGATCTCACTGAAGACCAACTAAATAAGCTTGAGAGGCTCTAGAATTTTTGTAAAAGACTCATATTTGGATTACGCAAATATGATCACGTTACTGAATTTCGAAAACGACTGAAGTGGTTACCTATACGCTTTCGCCGGAATGCCCATATCCTCTCTTTATTATACACGGTATTCTTTAACCCCTTTTCTCCTTCCTATTTGAAAGACCGTTTTGTTTTTCTGAATAAATGTAATACTAAATTGTTAAGATCGTCGGTTAATCTACAGCTGAAAATGCCACTGCATTCCACTAATCTTATGCACAAATCTTTTTCTGTCCAAGCGGTCAGGTTATGGAATGCACTACCGGTATCAATTAGACGCGCGCAAAGTTTGGCTTTTAAAAAGCAAGTCAATGACTATTATTTGCTAGGGATTGGATATGCTTAGTGTTTCCTTAGCTAATCATTATTCTGTATAAATATATATGTTATCTATGTAAATGTACATATGTGTATGTAGTATATTGAAATATGTATTGGTATATATTTGCTATATATGATTATATAAATGTAATGTAATGTACTTAATTAATATAGTTTTTTATTTTTTATTCTTATTTATATAAAAATGCACCATACTGCCCCATGTCAAAATCCTTATGCCGTAATGTTCATCCCATGGTTGCCTGTAAGAAATTGCCATTGTGCGATAAGGCCGCCAATTGTATCACATTTAATTGTATCTATTTCTCTCTAATTGTATTCTTGGTGTACAATAAAGTATTACTTACTTACTTACAAACACGATGATGCCACGTCGGGAAATGGAGCTCACTTCGATGCTCCGGATCCCGATGTCATTGAAGTCATTAGTATGAAAGAAATAGAACAAGCGATAAGAAGTATGAAATGTGGTAAGGCTGCGGGAAAAGACAGAGTTACTGCTGAGATGATCAAGTACGGTGGGTCGCGTGTCTGGGACACACTATGTCTGTTATGCAACTTGTGCTGGCGGACGGGTGAGGTCCCAGATGACTGGCGAGTAGCAGTTGTAGTACCTATTTACAAAGGGAAAGGCTCGCGCCTAAACTGCTCCAGCTACAGGGCGATCAGCTTGGTCAGCTTAGCTAGTAAGGTGTATGCAAAGGTTATAACGGCACGAATGCAAGAAAAGTCTGAAAGGTATTTATGGGAGGCTCAATGCGGATTCCGACGTGGAAGAGGTTGCATGGATCAAGTGTTTTCTCTCCGCATGATCGCGGAAAAGTTTCTGGCTCTTAGCCAGAAGGTTTTCTGCGCTTTTGTGGATCTAGAGAAAGCATTTGATAACGTTGTGAGAGAAACGCTGTGGGACTTGCTGCCAGGATATGGTGTGGACGGCTCGCTACTGCGGGCAATACAGTCGCTTTATAGGGACTGTAAGGCTTGCGTGCGAGTAGGGGGGGATGTGTCACCTCTTTTTGATGTCTGTACAGGCGTCAAACAGGGATGTGTCATGTCCGCCTGGCTGTTCATAGTGTATCTGGACAGCTGCCTACAGAAGTTGAAAGATTTTAATATGGGTGTGAATTTGGGTGACTTTACAGTAAACTGTCTGCTGTACGCTGATGATGCGGTGCTCATGGCCTCATCAGAAGCCGACCTACAGGCATTAGTCACTAATATGAAAGTAAGGGTCTCCGCTTGAATGCAAGTAAAACTAAGGTTCTAGTATTTGAAAGAGGTGACGTAAGAACTAAATGCGAGATTAGGGTAAACCAGGAACGTCTAGAGCAAGTGAATGAAATTGTGTATTTAGGAAGTATGTTTAGCGCGGATGGAAGATGTGATTCGGATGTAGAACGGCGAGTAGCTGCCGGAAACAAAGTTAACGGTGCTTTGTCCCAGTTAGTAAAGCGACAAAGCATCGTAAAAGAAGCACGAATGGCGATTCATAACGCAGTGCTAGTGCCAACTTTGCTTTACGGTAGTGAAACCTGGGTATGTCAGCAGATGCATGAAAGTAAATTGAATGCTGTGGAGATGCGATCACTTCGAAAATTGTGCGGCGTTACCTTGGCCGACCGAATACGTAACGAAGTGATACGCAATATGGCAGGTTTGAATGAAAGTGTCAGCGTTAAGCTGGAAAAGGGCGTGCTCCGTTGGTTTGGACACGTCCAACGAATGAGTGAGGAACGATTGACGAAGAATATATATTGTTCAAAAGTAGAGGGTAGAAGGAGTCAGGGAAGGCCGAGACTTACATATGAAGACCACGTGAGCAGATTGCTCAAAAACGGAAAGGTCAAAAGTACTCGGATACCCAGACGTGCGTGTATGAAGCGATTGATGAATCTCGAAGAAGCGAAAGAAGTATGCATGGATCGCGAAGCCTGGCGATCTGTCCTCTCTGACTACCCCGTCAGGGATACAGCGTGAAGATAGTTAGTTAGTTTTTAGTTACTTACAAACACATTAAACATAGAAAACACCCAAACTATGAAATAAACATTTGTGGATCACACTAATATTTTTTCCGACCTGGGAACAACAACAGACAAGGGCCATACAGATGCAACATAATTTGACAAAATTATTATTTTTTATGATTGGAACTTAATCTGACACGATTTTTATTCTTACCTTGCCACCTATATTGTTCATAAAGTATCTTCACAACAGAAACAGTCAGTAGTGTATTGCACTGAAATAGAACAAGGCCAGATAGGAGAATTTTGATCAAATCAAAGTCATCAAGGTTCGATCATGAACCCTCACATCATGTCCTACCCTAGCACTTCAATTCTCTGGAGTATTTGTGCTCTATCATTTCTCATTACTCATCCTCCCAGCGCATCATCTAACCTGGATGGAGATCCTGAGTTCTGTCATGAGGATGTCAATTTTTTTTTATAATTATTTTATGGCCTGGTGACGAAGACCTTTTAGCCAAATCTTATTTTTTATATCATATTTCTTTAACCTTATCTTTTATTAGTCCTGTCCAGTCTTTGTCGATGTAGTGTCCTAGGTCCTGGTCCTTGCCCTCAGTATAATGGTGATACATATACTGAGGTTTTCAGTGTACTTTTCACAGCAAGAGAGTAAATAGCATTTCACTGCATATATATTATAGCATTGTCTTTCCCTATAGCACGTTAACACAACTTTTATGTCCAAGAAAGCACCACTCCCACACATAAAACAAGATAAATGCACTAGTTTTAGAAAATAATATACAGCAAGGGTCCGCACTTGTTACTCTTCCCGCCAAAAGTCCTGAGGATGTCCAGTATGATATCTTTGACAAATAATTTAGTACTGAATAAGCTGTCGAAAGATATTAAGAGCTGCATGCGCACAAAGCTCCACACATTTAGTGTAGTTATCCCGTTTCCCACAGGAACTTGTTCCCGGGATAAAAGGTACCCTATGTGTTATACTTATGTGTGCTATATTATTGTAAAGTTTCATCAAAATCCATTCAGTAGATTTTGCGTGAAAGAGTAACAAACATCCATCTATACTTACAATCTTTAGATTTATAATATTAGCAGTATAAACTCCGTGGAAAAACTTAAGATGAGCGGTAAAAAAGTCATTATGCAATGGATCCCAGCGCATGTCGGAATATTGGGTAATGAAAAAGCGGACCGTTTAGCAGTTACAGACGGGATTGTTAACCATTTTGTGCCACTTTATTCTGACGCACTACCACTACTGAAAAATAACAATTTTAAATTATGGTCTGACTACTATAGAAATATTTCATTAGAAAAAGGTATTTGGGATAAGACGATCCGGGCTGAGCCTTTTCGCTATCCTTGGTTTGAGTCCTGTAGTCTGAATAGGGCTTCTCTGGTTACAGCTTTCAGATTACGTTCTGGACACATTCCACTTAATAAATTTGCATACCTAATGAGAAAAGTCGCCTCTCCAAATTGTACGGAATGCGGAGTGATCGAGGACGTACATCATATATTAGTGGAATGTGTGCGGAACGAAGCCCTGAGATGTACTTTAGTAAATAATATTGTATGTTGTCACGTTGAGGTGGGCTGGTGTAATACCATCTTGAGTCAACCAGACTCCAAGATAGCCAAGAAGCTGTATAAATTGGTTAATTTTGGAATAAGAGCTAGAATGTAATTTTCTTACTGTATATTTTTTTGAGTACTTAAGAGTAGCTTTACCAGGGTGACATGGTCACTGCCTTCTGTGTATCAAACCCTCTATAAATAAATAAAGATTAAAAAAAATATTAGTAGTATTATAATGGATATTATATTGTATAGGCATAGAACTTTTTTTAAGTCTTAATGGATATTAAGTCAACTTTGAAATTGTATTCATTAGGAACACTTGAAACAAAAAGAGTTCTTTCCATTAAAATAATCATTATCATACTTACATCCTTTACTTACATGACTTCTAGTTCCATGACTGTATTCACACATATCTCCAGGTATATTGGTTAAATTGATATTAAGATCATGCCTGCTGGTATTTGTGCACTCATTTCATGTTGGTTGTATAAATAAAATACAAATTGCGGCAACATTCATAGACTATTTTTTAAGTGTGGAAATTCTACTGGATTCTATTCCAGACTTCTACCAATTAAAATTACAGTCAGCTCCTGAGAAACCTCACCTCCAGTAGTTTACATTTACACACAAAGGGGGTGAGACTTCTTTGGAGCTGTTCTAACACCTCCATCTGCCTATGGCCGGGGGTACCGGGTTAGCACTACGTAAGATAACCCAAGGGCTCCCAACAAACTTGGTCACAGCAGCCTCGCCCTAAGTATCTTTAGCAATATGGTTACAATTTAGAGCATAGATGTGCTTCCTGCATCGTCGTTACCTCAGACTGCAAATACTTTGCACCTCAGACTTGCTTTGATATGATTTTAGTAATTTTTGGTCTTCTAATTCCTGCTCTATCCTTCTAACCCCTCCCGCTTCCGTCTACCTCGACCGTCACCCTCGGGTTCATCGAACCCACAACAGACTCGGCAGATGTTAGAGGGACCTATTTAAATAACATCTCACAAAACCCTTTTTACAACCATCTTCACTGGCCTCAGCACAAATATAATACTACAAAGGCAACGCACGTTAAAGCAAGCAGAAGATCTGATAAAATAGCCAAATTATAAAAGTCCGTTTAAATGAGTTGATGTGGGGTAATGACATGTCGATGAACTTGTACTGGCATACTTACAGTCTCGGTAAATAAACGTAAATAAGCCCTACAGTTTTATTTTTGTTCTGTTTAACTTTAAATGAGAAGGCTTAAACGGTGTTGACTGCAATATTCTTCGGTCTGTTGATGGATTGAATGAAGCGTCTATTATGCCTATACATATAGGGCTCGCCAAATACCCAGTTCTATTTAAAGTTAGCTAACACATAACTTCGTATTTCTATTTGCAAAGAATTTGCTGGTAATTTCGCAGTAACGTAAAACTATAAAGCACTCGTAACCCGGCTAACTCAGAATTCTGTAAATGACCCTAAGATGGGTGATCGTTTGTGGTCTTTGTATTGTACGAGAGTTTCCGTACTACAACAAACTAGTCATCTTTCTTTTCCTTTTTAACATATTCAGCAATCCCTGAATACTTTTCATTGTTTGCAGGATGTTTGCAGTGATGGGGTAAAATGCACACCTCTGATTGCAGCCGCTCGACATGGACGCGAGAGCGCCGTTAGAATATTACTTGACAAGTTCCGGCCACCAGTCAGACTCGAAACAGAAGGGACAGTTAAATTTGACGAGTATGTCATTGAAGGTCAGTGGTATATGGCGTAGAACCTCCTTGCATTTTCCACATTCACCGATCTCTCATTATAACGGCACCACAAAGTCTTTCTTGTTTCCAAATTCAAAAAATTTTAACATATCGCAAGCTGTGTTGTCATATAATAAATACTTATTTAAATTGTTCTAGTTACTGTACTGTACAATGTTGCTGCAGTGAACTATTTATTATGTACTAAATAATTTCGCGAACCCGAATACCAATAATTTGAACTTCTTGTTGACAACATAATCTGCACACATGATACAACTCTCAAATGAACTCACAAGTAGACACTTCCTGGATCACGCCGGCCTTTCCATGGTTTCTTGAAAATACCGGTATAAAACAACGGTTTCTTGAAAATACCGGTATAAAACATATTGTTGCTACATAGATCGTCATGAATTTAACAAGGCATGCCAAAGTTATGATATGCTACATATTCTGCACTCCACTTACCTATAACAACACTAATGGCGGCGCCATCTCCTGACAATGGGCTTTAAGAAACACGCGGAATGCTCTGCAACCTATTGTTCGAATTACTTTATTTTGTTTTCACAATATTTATTACTTACTCTGTAGCTAGGTCATTGTGTTTCGTGTTACTTTTTGTTACACATAATCTGCAATAATACGTTTGCAAATATGTGTTCTAATTGGTCCTTCTCAAAAATTTGACCTCGTATCCATTGTAGGTAACATTTAATTATACATTAGTATATTAGGTTAGTTATTTGGCTATAACGAGCGCTACAAAGATCTCCGGGGCCCAAGAGACCTGACCTGCTAGCGGTGCACCTGCTGACTAACAGACGAGGCAATGACGCAGATAACAGGGAATAAAAAAGGTCTCAAGAACTGTATATGTCAATAGCTTACTCTTAAAGAACCTGACTCTTAAAAGGCGATTTTAATATCTTATCTTATTCGCCACTAGTATAGTTTCGAAATAGGTTTACTTTTAAACTCAAATATCTTCACGCTCTTTCCCTGACGGGGTAATCAGAGAGGACAGATGGCCCAGGCTTTTCACGTCTCGTAACCTAACCTTGCCATTATACACTTTCTCACTCATTACTCTGTGGACTGCCGTTTCTAAATAAAAAAATAAAATACCAGCAAATATATATCAAGCTACTGTTTATACAATGTGCTGTTCAATGCATTGCCAGATTGAGTCTGGATTCTAGTGGATTTAATTAAAGAACACTTGCACCTTTAAGAACACATTAGAATACTTATCCAATAAATACCTAAGCATAAATAAATAAATTAATATGTAAAGTATAAATCAAGGAATAATAAATATATGATAAACATTAATTTTGTTCTACAAAGCATTTTATCATTAAATTCCATGCAATAAATCTTGTTGAGATGCTAGTTTATTAAATGCGCAATTTATTATTTTTTTGACAAAGTATGTAAAAAGACGTATAAATAATAATTTTAGCTGTAAAAGTTACGATAAGGACTTATTTGACTGCCTCGGGGTTCAGTGGCGCAGACTGCCGCGACTGAGGTACCGGGTTCGATTCACGGGTCGGAAAAAAATATTTTTGTGATCCACAAATGTTTTTTTCGAAGTTAGATTGTTTCCTATGTATAATATGTATGTATTAAGAAATATATAAGTATGTTTATCAGTCGTCTAGGTCCTATAACACAAGCTTATATTAGCTTACTTTGGGCTAGACGGAGCTGTGTAAGAAAAATGTCTTACAATAGTTATTTGTTTAACAAGTGAGCAAATTTTTTGCACCGTGTGCTGATGTTTAATTACGAACCAGCGAAGTATATATATATATTGTGCGACAGTTCACACAGCGCCATCTAGCCCAAAGTAAGCTAATATTAACTTGTGTTATGGGATCTAGATAACTGATAAACATACTCATATATTTCTAAATACATACATATTATAGATAAATAACACCCAGACACAGAATAAATCATCGTGCTCATCACACAAAGTTTTATCCTGGGTGGTAATCGAACCCACAACCTCTTGCGTAGCAGTCGGATGCACTCCCACCGCGCCACAGAGGCAGTCAAAGGTTAGAAGTAGTCTAAGGTTCGTATTCTAGAATGTTTCTCAATACTCAATCAACGCTTGAGGCTAGGTTTTGTCTTATAAAATCTACTCTATAAACGTTATGGAATACGGCCCTAAACTTGAATCACGAGCATAGCTAGTGATTCTCAATTAAACTACTGAGAGCAGTGACTGATTTAAAGGCACGAGTTAAAAAAAAATTGCTCTCGTGTGAAACATACAACTTTTCACCTCTCCAGCAAGAATACTGTTACCTGAAGTTAATCACAATTAATCATAATCACAAGTCTAATAATCAAAACCATCTAGACTTTGTAAATTTTTTTTTAATAATTTTTAACTAATGGCATTCTTAAGACCTTTTAGCCAAATCTTATTTTTTATATCATATTTCTTCAATCTTATCTTCTAATTAGTCCTGTCCAGTCGATGTCGTGTCCTCAGGCTACGTCCTGGTCCTTGCCCTCAGTATAATGGTGATTCTTATACTAAGGTTGTCAGTGGACGTTTCGCGGCAAGAGAGAAAATAGCATTTCACTGCATATATATCATTGTCTTTCACTATAGCACGTTAACACAACTTTTATGTCCAAGAAACCACCACTCCCGCACATAAAACAAGATAAATGCACTAGTTTTAGAAAATAATATAAAGCAAGCGTCCGCACTTGTCACTCTTCCCGCCAAATGTCTAGATTTTTTAAATTCCCCTTTGTCCACAGATTATACAGATTATTTTAGAAATGCGGTCCGAAATTACAATGCATGTCAATTTTTGAAAACTAAATAGGTATTAATGATATTTTTTTGTAAAACGATATTATTGTTTACTGAACTATATAGTTATTATTATTTTTCAATAAAACGTCCATAAATTAATATAGTACACCTATAAACTAAAATAATTTAATTACATAATTGTACGGCCAGCGCTTGTCTCGAGTTTCGGACCGCGCTATTGCCTAATTCAAATTTATTTAAACAGTTACTTTGCCTCACGCTCGCAGCAAAAGTCTCTTTTCCTTTGAGATTTCACGAAGCAAAAGTGTCCTTTTGCTGCTGGAAAGGTGAAATATTTATTTATTTTCCCATCATCATCATTATCTTTTTATACTTATCTCGCCAAAAGACGAAGTTATGTAGCGAATGGATGGCCACTCATAGTCCTCATGACTACTGATAGCGTCCCTCAACTTGGCGGCACAATGATGTGCCTTTTCAAGCTGCGCTTGAAGAACCCAGGGTTGTAAGAGAAAGGAAACACGCTGGAGGAGCGTACCAGATTTCGATAGTTCGACAGAGAAACGATCTTTTTGTTTGAACGATTGTTCCGTTCTGGCGAAAATTCCGTCCACTGTTCGTGATTATATATTGATTAAGTGTAAAGTATTCAATATAATCGTTTTTGGGCTGCGGCCCGTCAGGATCAGATCACCTTGCCTGGTCAGCGGATCCTCACATTTTGACTGCCTCTGTGGCGCGGTGGGAGTGCATCCGACTGCTACGCAAGAGGTCGTGGGTTCGATTCCCACCCAGGATAAAACTTTGTGTGATGAGCACGATGGTTTATTCTGTGTCTGGGTGTTATTTATCTATAATATGTATGTATTTAGAAATATATAAGTATGTTTATCAGTTATCTAGATCCCATAACACAAGCTAATCTTAGCTTACTTTGGGCTAGATGGCGCTGTGTGAAATGTGTCCCACAATATTTATTTATTTATTACATTATGTCGGAGGAATATCTCCATCCGTCCATCCACAAATGCAATAAAGTTATTATATGAGAACCTGGCCACCTGTAATTTAGGTTTTTATTCCACGACCCGCAACCCAAATTGTGTTATGTAGTTTAGTTAGTCAAGTAAGATTTAAAAAAAAAGAATGGTGTGACTTTGCACTTCCTATCACAGCTTCGTAATACCGTCGCCGTCGGTGTGAAATCATTAGCTACAAATAGATAGGTACTATTAAACAAGATAATAATTAAATGCTACATCGTAGATGAATCTGCGTATTAAAAACTACAAAGAACGTGCTCGATGTAAAAGCTCTCATTTCTAAAGTACTTTATACATTACACATACTAGCTGACCCCTGCGCCTTCGCCCGTGATATACTTTGATCCCCGTGGCCACTTACATTGGTGTTTATTCCCGTCGTTTATTAATTTTAAAATAATGTATGAAAATTTCCCCGATATGGGTAAAAGAGGGATGATCTAGCTAAATGGGATGTTCGACACAATGTGATTTTCAATGCGAACCAGTAGTTCCTGAGATTAATCCGTTCAACCAACCAAACCAACTCTTCAGCTTTATAATATTTAAATTCAATGTCAAGTTAATTTCTCTAAATAAATCCAAGTAGTACATACACAGTGTACACAAAGGCGTGCAATATGCTCCTGTACGAACGAACATTGACTCCCGACACTTTTTGTCTAACCGAACAGCTCATGCGACGTATAAATAGAATTTTGAAAGTTTACATACAAAGAAAACGGAAAATCCTCTTCGAACGCTTTCGGGTCTTTTTGGCTGCAATCCAGTTCTCTTTGTTAACCAGTATATAGGTGGAGGATTTACAAGTTTGGCATGCGTTAGTCGTTGTGTGTGCGCATCCAACACATGAGTCTCGCTTTGTTTATTGTTGTTGTTTAATGTTTCTAAGACGTATACAATAACTATCATTCAGCATATTATTATTAAAACAATGTAGATTAGTTGATAAAGTATGAGTAAATTGTTTGTCATTATATTTAAACTGAATTTAATGATATATAACACATGCAAGTCACGTTTTAGACAGCATTCAGAGCTAGTACTCTTGATACTTTTTACAAATTCTTACAAAATTGGACTTATCTTCCAACCAACTAGAGATATATGCTCTTGTTGAGTTTCATTCAGTTTCAGATCGCATTTAGTTGTTGATTTTGAATACAACTTAACCTCATACTTACTCTCTTTCTTTCACTACTCAAACTCAACAGTCGTACCTAATATTAATTACACGATTACCACATAATGCTGTGTTCCTACTTGTTGCGGTATAAAGCTGGCCCCACACTCTAGTTGCATGTAACGGTACCCAAGGCCGCCGTATGCACATTCCTTGTACGTATATTCGATTCCCTATATGAATAGTGGACGCGTACCTGAGTTTCTCGCACTGTATTTTCATTGTGTAAAATTGCCGTGCGCTGCGACTGTGTACTGGGTCCATAAATTTTCATACAATTAGTTCTAAGTACGAGAACTCTGGTAATTGTTGTAGTTTTTAGGCCACAAAACACTTTCGTCGTTCTATGGAGCGTATTACATCCCACGTTTGTCTATGGAGCTTTAAGTTTAGCGTAGTCTTAATGTTCTTGGCGTAAATAAAGATAGCTGAGAAATAATTTAATGAATTAAAAAAAAACTATCTCTATCGTGACTATCTGACTACCGTGTCAAAGATTCAGTGTGAAACTGAAATTTTGACACGGTAGTCAGAGAGTCACGATAGAGATAGTTTTTTTTAATTCATTAAATTATTACTCAGCTATCTTTATTTACGCCAAGAACATTAAGACTACGCCAAACTTAAAGCTCCATAGACAAATTTTCCATAGACAAAAAAGATTTTATTTTCGACCCCAGGCTTCGTGATCCATGCATACTCGTACATCTTTCGCTTCCTGCTGATTTATTAATCGTTTCATACATGCATGTCTGGGTATCCAAGTAGTTTTTAAAAAGCGTATTTAATGAATTACTGTCAGTTTTAGATTAATAATACAAAAAATGTTTTTAAATTTTCTTTAACATCCTAGCGTCTACCCCTATGTTCATCGCAGTGATCGTTTACAGAACACTGAGACTGCGGGACCACAAGCGCTTCAATGAAATACTACTTCTGTATATATACGGGTGTAAAGGGCTTCATCAAGATCTCCGGGGCCAAAGCGACCTCACCTGCTAGTGGTACACCTGCTAGCGGTCTGCTGCTCACCATCGGACGAGACAAAGACGCAGAAGCCCTTACGAGGTTGGGAGGTAGGACAGCAGTCCAACAATGTCGAAAATCAAAAGCCACAAGAATTCTGCTCGTAGTATCCAAATTAAAGTGTACCCCAGGCTCCAAATTCAGGGTTTGGAAACAACTGAGAATACACTAAGATGAAGAGAGAAGACATGATAAAAGTGTATTGGTATACCTACATAAGTTGTATTGGTTCCGTGCTTTGGCCAATCAATATATCGGTGTTACGCATCCATGTTGGAAGATGGCATCACGTGGTACGACATGGTCTTTCGTAAATCGTACCTGTTCCAACTGTACGTATTATATAAATGGCAGAGTTCTTTGTTATTGAATGATTCACGTTACTATTTCTGTTGAGTTGTCAATGAACTTATTAGAATGACAGGCTAATTTATAGTTGACTAGTTGAAGTTTTCCCGTTCCCGTTTCCTACAGAGGCTTGTTCCCGAGATAAAAAGTAGCCTATGTGTTATTCTGATGTGTAAGCTATATTATTGTTAAGTTTCATTAAAATCTATAAAGTAGTTTTTACGTGAAAGAGTAACAAACATCCATATAAACTTTCGCATTTATAACATAATTAAGATTAAAATTAGCTGAGTCCCGCGGCTTCGCCCTTGACTTACTTCGAACCCCGTCGCACACACTTTATACCGCCGTTAATAAATTTCACAATAATTTATGATTTTTGTTCGATTTGTTGACATTTATGATTACTTCTGCGCTCTTCAGGGCAGTAGCGTGATGATATATTAGCCTATAGTCTTCCGTGATAAATGGGCTATCCAACACAAACAGAATCTTTCAATTCGATTTAGTAGCTCCTAACATAAGCGCGTTCAAACAAAGTCTTCAGCTTTATGATATTTTGCATTGACTATAAAAATTTATGAATAAAAATTTACCTACCATTTATTTTCTACACAATAATTAATCAAGATTTTTCAAACTATATACTTTGCGTGCTAATGTAGTAAGCAACTTTCGTCATTAGGTAGGTACTTAGTTTATTAACTTGTTGCCGTCCTACTTTTACTCTATTGCCTTTAATTTTATTAGTTCGATATTGCAAACACTGTTTTTTCAAGCTTTGTGTGTATGTTGGTTCGGGAGGAATGTTGCAACTCTATTTTGAAGCAGATATCGTCAACCGATTGAGATAAAATATTTTATACAGGTTTATTCTGAATGACTATACTGGTAAATGGTTAGTTGTGTGACGTCATTCTAAAGCCAACATGGTGGAACACCCAATATGGAGGACTAGTGATTTTTATTACATCCACTGCTACAATACGGGTAATTAATACTAGGTGACCCCCCGGCTTCGCCCGTGACATACTTTGAACTCCCGTCGCTTATAATTTCTACAATATTGCATAAAAAATTGCCCGATTTGTCGACATTTATGGCTACTGCTCTGCTCTCCAGAGTAGTAGCGTGATGATAAATAGCCTATAGCCTTCCTCGATAAATATGCTATCTAACACAAATTATTTTTAAATCCGACTATTTGTTCCTGAGATTAGCGAGTTCAACCAACCAAACAAACAAACTCTTCTGCTTTATAATATTAGTATAGATTTTTTTATACCACTAAGGTGTCCAGACAATCAGGTCTTCAAAAGTAGTAACCTATGGACGTGTGCAACACCAGAGGTGCAGCACTCGCGCTGCCGACCCTGTAAAAACCTTCTAAGACCCCTTTTGAAGAACCCCATACTGTAGCCGTTATATATCTAATGAAATTCGTATTACGTATGCCGTTCGTATCTAATGAAAGGACTTCCTGGCAATTGTTCTAATGTAAATAAATAAATAAATAAATAAATAAATATCCATCACGCCTTATCCCCGAAGGGGTGGCAGAGGCATATAATATGCCCACTTTTCACCGTGTGGATTCCTGTCCCACGTAATAGGTGGTGAGCCCATTGCCGTGTTGAAATAGACAGACGCAGACTGTGGCCACCTGCTGTTGAAATTTCTAATGTAATTGTTTTTTTTTTATTATCTTCACGCTGCATCCCTGACGGGGTTATCAGAGAGGACAGTTTGCCTGGCTTCGCGAATTCATGCATACTTCTGTCGCTTCCTGCAGATTCATTAATTTTCAAACATGCACGTCTGGGTATCCGAGTTTGTAAGTAGCTCACGTAGTCATCATATGCTAGTCTCGGTCTACCCTGACCCTTTTACCCTCTACTTTCGCACAATATATATTCTTCGTCAATCGTTCCTCACTTATTTGATTTAAAAAAGATTTGAACTGAAAATTTATACCGTTAATCATGCGATATAAATATTTATATCGTTGTTACATTACCTGTCCTAATAGCATCACACTGGGCGATGGACATACTTAATTATCATGAGTCAACCAATGAAATTGCATTGTAATTTGTCACATCTATATCTAGATACTGATAAATAAAAGTGTCCGTTTGTATTTCCAAATTAACTGCTTTTCACTTACTGTATATGGGAAAATCACTCCTCACTGGGGCTAGCAGCATTCGATTCCGACTCACTGGAATTATCGGCATACGATTCCGACTCACTGGGATCAGCAGCATACAGTACCGATTCACACAATAACGTATGCTAAATTTTATCTCCGAATTCCCATGGAAACGGCGTCCGCTAGCTACGTGTACAATCCGACGTACTTTTTCTTTTAGTTCTAGCTCTTAATTAAAGCTATTTCTTAGACTTGTGTTCTACACGATAAATGAAATGTCCAACAATTTGGAATTGTAGGTAGTTAATAGTTTAGTAAGGTAACTAGTTGACAGCTTAGTAAGGTAGTAATTAAGCGAATCATTGATTTCAAATAGCAGCGAAAGATGTTGAGAATATTATGTCCTATTAATTTTAATAAATATTTTGGGACATTTTTTCTTCCACAGCGCAGTCTTGCCCAAAGTAAGCTAATATAAGCTTGTGTTATGGGATCTAGACAATTGATAAACATACTTACATATTTCTAAATATGTACATACATATTATACATAGGAAAGACATAAACTCCGAAACAAACATTTGTGGGTCACACTAATATTTGTACCGACCCGGAAATGGAACCCGGGACCTCAGGCGTGGTGGTCGCATATACTTCCACTGCGTCACCGAAGCAGTTAAATCAGTTTTTTTTTCTCTGGCTGGCACATTTTGGGAAATCAACGTTTTGGAAATTCAACTTTTTAGGAATTCATGTTTTGGCCAAAAGATTTATTTTTGGGTACAAAATGATTATGTGCACATAAAACTCTAATTTAATACGCATGTAAAATAAAATGTAGGCTAAATTATTAAGATTATACAGTAATTTTGTATTTCATTGTTATATAAAAATAATGATAAAGAACTGCGTTTTAAGACTTAATATAACGGACAATAAAATAACTGTGTCATAATTTATTGCCTTACTTACTTACTGTTCGCCTATTCCAGGTAGACCTTACCAAGGAACAATTCAATAAGCACGAGCGTTTAATAAAATTCTGCATCAGTTTTATGTATAGCATGATCCTCCAGTGGCTTCCATTAAACTTCGCCGTAATGCTGCAAATTCAGTTTCTTCCATATTTATACTAACCTGCCCGGCTTCCTCCGTGACATACTTCCAACCCGCTTATTACTTTTCCAAAAATGTATGAAAATTTCCCCGATTTGAAGACTTTTATAATTATTGCTCCGCTCTCCAGTGTAGTGGCGTGATGATATATAGCTTAGAACCTTCCTCAATAAATGGGCTACCCAATACAAAAAGAATTTTTCAAATCGGCCCAGTCGTTTACGCCTGATGGCGGGACCAAGGGAAATAGGGATTCATTTTTATATATATAGATGACCCTCACAGCTTCGCCCGTGGAATATTTCGACCTCCCGTCGCACCTATTTAATCCAGTCGCTTATTAATTCTACAATGATGCATATAAATATGCCCGATTTGTCGACATTTATGACTACTGCTCTGCTCCCCAGTGTAGTAGCTTCCTCGAAAAATGGGCTATCTCAACAAAAATAATTTTTCTAATCCGACCAGTAGTACCTGAGATTAGCGCGTTCAACCAAACAAACTCTTCAGCTTTATAATATTAGTATAGACTTCGTGTTCAATTCCCTGCACTCCCACTTATCTTAAAGAACGCTTTGAGTTCCTATGTGATGAACATTTGAGTTTCATTGAGAAAATCAGAAAACCGGAGTCTTAAAATGTCAATATATACCACAACATTATTTTATAAATGGAATTTACGATTCAGTTACTCGCGTGTGGAATACGTATTAATTAATAATTAGGTAATATCGTAAGCTCCACTGTTAAACCTGTTAAAATTTTACGATAATCGGTTAGGGTAGCTTTGAAATCAGTAAAAATTTAATGAAAAATATTCTAGTACCATTTGAGGCGGGACTGTCAATTGTATACCTAACTAACTAACTATATTCACATTGTATCTCTGACGGGATAGTAGGACAGAACGCCAGCCTTCGCGATTCATGCATATTTCTTTCGCTTCCTCTCCATTAATCGTTTCTTTTCTTTTCCTTTACTTTCTGTTTTAGAGCAATCTGCTCATTTGGTCTTCGTATGTAAGTCTTAGTTTAGCCTGAGTCCTTCTTATAATATTAGGCGACTCAACTTCTTCTCTAACAAGAAGACCATACTCAGCTGCTAGCTGATACACCTGCTCACTGTCGAAGTTCCGAGTCTGGAAAAAGGTTGGTTACGATCTAATCAAATAAAGTCAAAAACTTCTCACTTATCATTATTCTTCGATGAGTGGTGTCTCCAAATTTCTGGGCAAGCGTGCTCGATCCTAAACAGCATCGATGATTAATAAAAGGCAGAATAAGTAGTCAAGCGCGAATTTATTAGGTATAAAATATGTTTAGTAACTTTGTTCTTTAATTTCAGGAGCAACAGCGTTGTGGTGTGCAGCTGGAGCCGGTCACCTAGGCATAGTGAAGCGTCTAGTCCGTGGAGGAGCCAACGTCAACCATGCGACGAAGACATTAAGCACACCGCTCAGAGCCGCCTGCTTCGATGGCAGACTCGACATTGTCAAGTATCTGGTGCGCCATGGAGCTGATGTGCACAAGGCCAACAAATATAACAACACATGTTTGATGATAGCCGCCTATAAAGGACATTTGGATGTGGTAAGCTTATTTTATGGTACATTGGTTATACCTGAGATTTCTTCCGCGGCTATTATTGGTCTCGGTCCGGCAAACGGAGTCCATGCCGTCTATGTTTTAATTTCGTTCAAGGATTTTCGAAAATTAATATAAAATGTCTTTTCATATTGCTGTTTCTAAATATAATGCTTAAGAATTGCCGTCCAGGCGGAGTGCGTCCAGTACAATAACTTTAACAACACATACACTTAATTGCTTAATCTCTAGTGTCTTGGAGTTTCTGGCTTCGTTGTGATATATATATGTAAAGGCGATCATAAATATGGAAGCAGATTTTCTCAGCTTATTTGTACTGTGGATGATTATGAATTTAAGGCTATATTGGCAATTTTATAATTGTCTATATCAACCTGTATTCCAAATTTAACTTAAATTAAATGAGCAGTAAATTCTGCCGCATTGCATTCAAATAAACCTAGAAAATTTCAAATGGTAATATTGGCAGGACTGCGTATTTCCTTCTATAAATCCCAAGGAGAGAGTGAGAGAACACACACCCGGTTATGCTACAAAAGTATAAAGACAGATACAGAAGCTAAAATGGCGTTTTGAACTTATTTCTAATTATAGCTCATATTATATTATAGCTATAGGTCATATTTCTAATTATAGCTCAAGCTGTGTGCCAAATTTCATACTAAATTATCCATCCATTTCTGCCGGATTGAGCGACGATCAAATATACAAAATCTTTAAATTAATGAGACGTATTTATTAGTAAGACAGCATATCCTGAATAGTGTGCTCGTCACCAAGAAGAATTTTGCTATTTGCGAGACATTTCCCATGTACAAGCGCAATCCATGATCACGAATGTACCGAAAACTGTGAACAGGAGGAGAGGAGGTTATACCGCCTCATATCAGTGTATGGCAATCCACTGCAAGACGTAGTCCTTTATTTTTTTAACGCAGGGAATGCTTTACGCATCGTACCCTCTGTTCTAAAAATAGATAGCGTGTGTGGGACTGCCGATGTTTTGGTATACCCACTAAACCCCGCCGCCTACCTCGGCAGAAAGGAGGAACACCAGAAACGCATCAGTGGCTTCTGGAGTCCTCCCTGCTAGACGTAAGCCTGTTCCAGTTTTAGCCAAAGCACTTGGTCCTTTGTCTTCCACTTCCAGTCCCTCCTTTATAAGGAAGGGAAGACTTGCGATTTGCTGATGGAAGATGGTTTACGATAAAGCTTTACTATTTGGTGTGTATCAATCCTGTAGGTACTATTTAAAAAAAAATCACATAACTTTTTGAACAGGTAAACCACATGCCACACGGTTTTTTCCTCTCTTAAAACCCTTGTACTTTATGCAGAAATAAATATGACCAACATTTTTAAGTGACGTCATTTATTAATGAAAATTTTAGCAGTAAACTTTACTCATCAAATATTTCTGTGATTCGCAAATGTTTGTTTCGTAGTTTGGATGTATTATCTACATGTATTTATGTGCGTGCCCAAAGAACAAATCTGATCTATCTAGTTTAATTTTGACCTGATGACGTTATGTGAGAATGTCCAAAAAATATTTATATTATTTGATCATTCAACATTTTTCATGGATCCTCTTGCCTATTAAGAAACATCTGCTTAACTTTTTTTTTCCGGACCTTTTTTTTTTTAGATAAGTTATCTTATAAAGGGTAATCTTATATTTGCATATATATTTGTTTAGCTCCTTGCGTGTTTAGCGAAAATTGGCGCTTGAAAGTTTGATATTTGCGTATAATACGAAATAATATAGGTTAAGTACAATATTATCGATATGTTTGCATTTCGTGGCGTGTCGCGAGTCGATTCGTTACAATAGTGTCGACGACGGCTGTATCCCCACTCGATTAATGATGAAGCCCTACCGTGATTTTCGGATACAAAACCAGCTAGCCAGCCACATCTGCTGACAAACAGCAATTCGAAACAAAACCTGCACCAACCTGTCTGGTTGACATAAGGCCAATTCTCCTTCCAAAACCACACACTACTAGCAATAGGTCTATCTACGTCTGTAGTGGACTGCGATTGTTTAATTTAATTGATCATTAATCGATTGCCATGAAAGAAAGTACATTTTATTGTATGGAAATATCTTTCATAATTTTTAGTCGTCCTCAACCAATTTGACTTGATGCCGTAGACTGAAACTACTAGATTTGCTCATTGCTCATTGTTATCAGATTAAATTATGATAACAAATTTCATGATAAATAGTGATAAGCCCAGTGTCGTAACAGGTGGTGTGGCACAATAGTGGTTCAAATTTTATCTTCAATTCTGTGACGTCATCATCAATTTATCAACCTATCACAGGCCACTATTGGACTTAGGCCTCTACCATGATTGGTTACTGTAACACACTCGCCACACGGGTTAGTTTCAAATTTTCTTTTTTTTATTAAAATTTTTGAATTCTGTCTTGTTCTCTGATAGAATTTGAAAGGTAGTTTCTTGCTTATCAGTAACTTCTTATACGGAGGCCAAATTTATATTTATATTATTAATATTATTAGTACCTGTTTGCTCCATTGATGGCTGACTTGGGGTTTTTCCTTGTTATTATATACTAGCTAATCACCGCGGCTTCGCCCGTTTTATTGATATTTATGATGGCTGTTCCGCTTTTCAAGGTAGTACTGTAATGATATAGGATATGGGCTATCTAACACAAAAATAATATTTTAATTCAGACCAGTAATTCCTGAGATTAGAACGATCAACCCAAGAAACTATTCAAACTATTTATACTGTTGATTGATGGCACTTGGTGGAACTTACTACACATCGTGACTATGCGGATCTCGTGGCATCAGGGGTGCATTTTCGTGCTTTTAAACGTTTCTGCCATACATATTACTAGAATCAAGCATAGCTCACAAACAGCTCCCGTAATATACTATTACCGAGGTGCTTCCCCTTTTGTATAGGATTGACACCTAGTTGGTTTCCCGCTTTGCAAATAAGGGAAGAGGCATTACGTTCTTTTTCCAGCTCCCTCAAGTCCCAAGACATACTAACTTCTCCTGGGACTTCACCGAGATCGAGCTCGATGTAACTCTTCTGTTCTTGGTCATTGCTGTAAATCGTGGTCAACAGGAGTCACAGTAATGCGAATGCGGGTGGGATTAGTCCCAATGAAAAAGTACAAGAAGTGTTTTAATTGGAGAACAAACTCGTCAGCTGTATAATATTAGTATAGATAAAGTGGGCAGTGTTATCTTCAACTAATTAAGCTGAAATGATGATACACGGTTTAAATGACTATGTATTAATACCTAAATGAAGTCATTCGAATTATGACCGATCATGATATTGTTTTGCTACTTCAAAACAATATCACACGGTGAAAAGTGGGCATATAATATGCCTCTGCCACCCCTTCGGGGATAAGGCGTGATGGATATTTTTTACTTCTGTAGTATTTTAAAAAAATGGGTTTATCATAACAATTCAAGATTTATTTTGGAAACATAGGTACAGTCAGGAAAACAATGTAAGGTCATAATAATATTGTATGCTATCTTGAAATTTAAGACTATTCCTGAAACTTCTACAGTTCCTACATTATATAAGCGCAGTTTTACTTAAAAATCATTTTTTATGCAATACGAGAAAAATTGCGTATGATACGCAAAATAGTGATTTTTTAAACTATAGTAAGAGTAAATACAAAACTACAGGACTACTGCTCTTTTTTCTCTCACTTCTATGGTGCCTGATTTTTTTTTTGTAGTCTTCGCCCAAAAAAAAATGCGTCTACCTGCATTTAAAAAAAACACCGGTAAAGCGCGGATCGGACTCGCCTAGCGAGGGTTCTGTAAATATACGATTTTGCGTCACAAACAGCCATTACTTTTTTTAACGTTAACTCAGAAGTTTTAATTTTTTACAGCTTAAAGGACCACAGACCTATAGCTTTAATTTCAGACGGACGAACGGACAACAATGTGATCCTGTAAGGGTACCGTTTTTTTTTCTTTTGAGGTATTGGCGAGGCAATAGTATCGCCGAAAGCACCAAAAAAAAACAGATCGTGTTTTTTTTTAATTGAAAAGAGCTATGTAATTTATTACTAAGGCCGTTTTCTTTTACCTCCTGTGGTTTAAGAAAACCTCATGCTGTCCCGTAAAAAAATCACTACATATAAAATCGGGGATGTCGAATTACATGATTTAAATTGTAACAAGTGTAAAGGAAATAAATACGAAACCAAACTACCAATTGTTTTAAACAATAACATTTCAATTTATTTACATTTTAATTATCAAAACTATACCGTACTATGTTTTTCTATATCAGAGGTTAACTTGCGGGTCGGTATGTGTAGAGATACCTTATCATTTATGTCTGCTTCTTGTTTAATTGGAGTATTACAAATGTACCTAAGTTTATCCATTCTAATCTGAATAGGATTGGATAGGTATGTAGACGGTATCTTCAAATAAGGATAATGTGTACACCAAGATTTCCAGACCTCAACTGCTAGTGGTGCACCCGCTGAGTCCCGGCTCCCTCACTAGGTTGGGAGGTCAAAATCCGCTCCGATTATACGCGGGAAAATTGACATATGCGGGACGCTTGCTGTATATTTTTTATTAAATAAATAAATAAATAAAATAAATATCCATCACGCCTAATCCCCGAAGGGGTGGCAGAGGCATATTATATGCCCACTTTTTACCGTGTGGATTCCTGTCCCACGTAATAGGTGGTGAGCCCATTGCCGTGTTGAAATAGACAGACGCAGGTTGTGGCTACCTGCTGTTGAAATTTTCAAGCCGCCCATAAGGCCTTCAACCAGGCTTAACGACTGCCATTTTACTGGCAACCGGGACCAACGGCTTAACGTGCCTTCCGAAGCACGGAAACGCTCGCAAATGTAAATGCCACAAAGTGGTCACCCATCCGAGGACCAGCCATAGTGAAAGTTGCGTAACTCAGTGATCGTTTACAGAACACTGAGACCGCGAGACTCGTATGTTCGGGAGTGGTGGTTTCTTGGACATAAAAGTTGTGTTAACGTGCTATAGTGAAAGACATGTATGCAGTAAAATACTATTTTCTATCTTGCCGCGTAAAATCTACTGAAAACCTCAGCATAACAACTACTATTATACTGAGGTGAGACTGACCTTGACTTAAGACTAGACTTGACTAAGATGTAGAGGACGAGGACATTTTAGATAATAAGAAAGAAGATTGAAGAAATATGAATAAGGATTTGGCTTAAAGTTAGGTTAGGTTAGTAACCAGGCCATAAAATAATTACAAAAAAAGAATCCGCTCCTAACAATGCTGAAAACCAAAATTCGAATGATAGCTGCTCTTAGCAGTTATTAATAGTGGACCCCAGCGTCCAAATCCAGGTAAGGTTTGGAACCAACTGTGTATATACACTAAGATGAAGGAGAAGTTGACGGTACGTCCGTTACGATGATTAATTCTGGGGATGCCTATTTCTTTCACTTCCTGCAGAATTATCTATCGTTTTATTAAATTCGTATGTTGTAAGAATATCCCGAAGGTATAACAATGAACATATATACATAAATACATATTGTCATGCCTTTATCCCCGAAGGGGTAGGCAGAGGCATATTAAACGCCCACATTACACCGTATGCATTTTTGTCCCACGTAACAGGTGGTGAGCCCATTGCCGTGTTGAAATGGACAGGCGCAGGTTGCGGCGACCTGCAGTTAAATTTTTTTAAGCCGCCTATAAGGCCTTCAAATTGACTTAGCGACTGCTATTTTACTGGCAACCGGGAACAACGGCTTACGTGCCTTCAGACAGCACGGAAAGTCGCCGTCTAAAGTCCTGGTAGTCTCGGATAAAATAAAAATGAACACTCATCGAATTCACACACATTTAATCCTGGATCAGTTAACAATATAATAGTAGCAGTAAAACATGTAATCAACTTGGTGCGAACACAGGAGTGACAATTCGTTAAAACGTCAGTCGGTTGTCAGGCGCATTTTAGATGTCGGTCGGTCCGAAATATATATTGGAGCGTATTTTTTTTCCGTCGGCTCTCTATTGAGCGTAGATTTCTATTCTAAAGTGACGCGATTGAATTAGTAGACTTGGCCCCCATGTCGGTTTTGCAATTTATGAGTATACGGGTAAACATCTCCTCTTGCATGCACAAGTACCTACACTTGTACGTGATATGCTAGTGGTCTTTTAAAAAAAATGAATTTGTATAACATCTTAATTGATCAAAAGCTATTAATTTACTTAACAAGTAACTTATCTAATGATAACTCCATAACGGTCCATTGTTTTTGCGCACGATATGGAAGTAGGTATGTCTTTTGCGCACGTGATGGAACGTCTTTTTGTACCTTTTGCGCACGGAGGAGACCTTTTGCGCACGAATGTGGTATTGACTTCGTAAAAAAAGTCTTCTGACGAGATTTGACCGAGTGCACACGCTCTATGGCGTAAATATTCAGATATAAATTAACACAGAGCGCCGATAGGTTGATTTCCGACTGATTCAAGATCTATATTAGAAGTCCGGGTAACGTCTTGCGGCAACCGCCGGGCTACGTAGGTAACAAATGTCTGGCCATGTCAGCCCCGCCGGGTCCCGGTAAGAGGGGAAGACCCAAGAAGTGCTGGCTTGACGTCGTAAGGGATGACATGCGTGCCAATGGTCTCACTACAGGGGATGCCGATGACCGTGCGAAGTGGAGGAGAAAATGTAGGAAAGCGGACCCGGGCGTCGCGAGACGCAACTGGGACAGACGCTCGGATGATGATGATTAGAAGTCCGGGTAAATCAGCTAACAGATTTGGCGTTGTATACTAAAAAATCAGCTTAAAGTACGCCAGCGTCCTTCGTCCCTTGTTTAATATACTAGCTAACATGCAGGTCATAATGATTCTATCCCCGAAGATCTGAATATACGGGGTCGCCCTTTACATCCCTATTGACTGAATAGGTATACACCAGAAATTACATCTTTTTTCTTTTCTCAAAGAAACACTTTGAAAGGGAATACAGGTTAATATTATAGTAGAATAGAATATTGACCTACTTATTTGAAATGACTGTGTCTTACAAAAAATTACCACCCTCTATTTACTATTTTAAGATAACCTCACTGCGACATTAGAGGATTGATAAAACAACATGAATTTTAAAAAGATGCAAATGGTGAAATGTTGTTTAGAACATTTCTGCCTACCCGTTCGGGGATAAAGGCGTGCCAATATGTATGTATTTAATTTCAATGAAACTTAGACAAAATACAATAAATTTCTTGACTTAAAATTGAAAAAGTATTTATATAAATAAATAGCAATTTAAATTATGTGGCATTTACGTATTGAGAGTGTAAGGGCAAAAGGAGCTCACCAAAACATCCCGGTCCCAAACGACCTGACCTGTGCTGGCCTAATGTACCAGACAATAACTTAGACGACCTTACGGTGTTTGAGGAGGGGGAAGGAAGTTTCGGGAGGTCAGACTGCAGTCCCTTCCAAAACTGCCAAACGTCAAATGCCAAACGATAGCTGCTCTTTACAGAAGCTACTAGTAATACACCAAGAAGAAGAGACCTATTAGCCATACACACATTTATACTACTAAAAAGATAAATATCTCAGCTATTGCCATGAAATGGAAAAATATGTTCAAAAATACCTGTTGATTACAAATACTTTATGTATGCCGCATATTGCAGAATAAGTATTATACCTAACTTACATAATCTCATTCATCTCGCTCCGTCAATCGATTCAACAAAAACAACATTGTTAAAACGTTCGTCTGGACGTCCTAGCCTATCTTATGGAGGATATCCTTGGCTTAAAGACTTTGCAGAAGTACGATAGAGGCTTTCTTCCGCGTACCCTTAGATTGTGGAATGAGCTACCTGTCTAGGTTTTATCCCAACCTCACAAAGGAGAGTTCTTCAAAAGGGGTCTTAGAAGGTTATTGCAGGTTCGGCAGCCAGAGTGTAGCAACTCTGGCGTTGCAAACATCCAGCTACAGTTACCACTTACTATCAAGTGGGCGGTATCCTTGTTTGTTGTATCTTAAAAAAGGATACTCCATAGACTTCTTAAAACAAATAAAACACGAGACGACCTATATCTATTATACTCATTTCGATAACAGCGCTATATAATTTTTATCAGTAGTAGGTAGGTATAATTTGGTTATCAACAGTAGACTGTTTTGTTATGATTGGAAACGACTTCTCAACGCTAGGGTTACGACTGAATAATATTTGTTAGTTTATCTTCTCCGGAAGACCTTAGTTTAGTCGAAAAAGGATTTCGAAGAAGAGTTTCGTGTGTCAGGTTACGCGGGTAACAGGGTTGTGTAGAGATAATATATTGGGATGAAGAGATCTTTACAACGAATTTGTATATTATTACATGAAGCGAACACTCAGTACCTACTCCTTTTCAAAGAAGTTGCGAGAATGGATGGATGGATGTGAAATTTGACACAGTTCATGTTTATATGGAGAAGAAGTGCATATAGCTTATTTTATTTAAAATGCATTAGTTCAAACTAAGCGCTCGTGGCCCCGCGGTCTCAGTGTTCTGTAATAGATCACTGGGTTACGCAACTTTCACTATGGCTGGTCCTCGGATGGGTGACCACTTTGTGGCATTTACATTTGCGAGCGTTTCCGTACTTCGGAAGGCACGTTAAGCCGTTGGTCCCGGTTGCCAGTAAAATGGCAGTCGTTAAGCCTGGTTGTGAAAGCCTTATGGGCGGCTTGAAAAATTTCAACAGCAGGTAGCCACAACCTGCGTCTGTCTATTTCAACACGGCAATGGGCTCACCACCTATTACGTGGGACAGGAATCCACACGGTGAAAAGTGGGCATATAATATGCCTCTGCCGCCTTCGGGGATAAGGCTTGATGGATATTTATTTATTTATTTTTATTTTTTAAAAAAAATATAAATGATGGTCGTATTGCGACAAATAGGCGTCCACTAAAACCTTTTACTGTATTCTAATACTCATTTATAGACACCGAATATTTTGCGTCTCATAAGGCTCTTTTTTAACCCCCGACGCAAAAACGACGGGGTGTTATAAGTTTGACGTGTCTGTGTGTGTGTCTGGGACCGGTCCAAATCTAACAATTACAAATCTTTAATTACTAATAGGCTAACCTAACTAAGCAAATGGCTAATGTGATACTTATGATAAAAAAAATCGTAGATAATAAATAATTTGGAGCGGTCTCTCAACGCAACGTATTTTTTTTTGAATTATTAATACATACTTAGGTAGTTTAAGATTGGATTTCTTTTAAATATCCAGCACGCCTTATCCCCGAAGGGGTGGCAGAGGCATATTATATGCCAACTTTTAACCGTGTGGATTCCTGTCCCACGTAATAGGTGGTGAGCCCATTGCCGTGTTGAAATAGACAGACGCAATCTTTTATTATTTTTTACTTTTTAAAGGGATTTAGGTTTTATGTCGGAAGTTTTTTTAAATTATTAATTATTTTTTTTATTTAAAATGGTCCTTGTTTCTTGGAAATATCAGGAAGATCCTTGCAGTAATAGTAATTGTAAGCCATGATAGTAAAATTGTGTATTTATCATTTCAGTACTCTGGAATGTAATATATAAACGTTGATAAGGTTATCATCAGTCAGTGGTATTCCAGGCACTTGTTGTGGCTACATTATACAAATTTCATCTTGGAACCCGCATAATACATGCCTCTCTCTCTATTCTTCATTCAGGGAATGGGTGGTACGTCTCGCTAGGTCAATTTTAAGGCCATTAAGAATGGTGGATTAGTACAATCGAAAATGTCAATTCGGCATTCGACAACAGCGCCTGCGCATCATTGCACAAATGCGCACGACTCACCACTCACGAACAGTAGTTATGCTTTTGCCATTGCTGATGTTGATATAAATATATTTTGTTATCCGTAAATGATTTTTTTAGGGTTTGGATGTTTTCTAGATTTATCCATTTACTTTAGCACAAGATTATATTAGCTTAATTTGGGCTTTATGGTGCTACATAATAATCAATACCTAATTTGTCCTACCTGGTCTGAATTCCCATAGCGAAGCAACGTCGCATCGTTATAGGGGGCCGAGTCTATTATTTCAATCGTGTCAGAACAGAATCGAAATCGTACACTTTGACAGTTTTCGTAGTCCACTGACCAGTAGCCGCTCATAACTTGCATTTTTGCCAGCCTACTCATATTTTCTGGGACATCTTTCCGAGGAGTTAAATAGACAGTTAGCCGGGGACTGTGTGGTTTTAGCCGGTTCGAGTCCGGCATGACATCCGAGGGGATTACCACACTTTAAAAAAAAAAACAAAGCCTACTCATATTTTTACAGCTAAAAACAGCGATTCTGTTTCTATTCTGTGACTTATGAAGTGCAATTGTATATGATACATCTAGTAGACTGCTTAGTTTTGGACCAACCGCAATGCAATCGTACTAGAATATAACGACTTTTTATAGTAAAGTAATAGACTGGACCCCCTGGGGGCCAAATCTACTGATTCAATCGCGTCACAAGAGAATATAAGTCGTCGCTCAATAAAGAGCCTACAGAAATAATTGACAGTTTTCGTAGTCCACTATTACAATTGCGCTCCTAGAATTCTAACGGCGATATAATTTTATTAACACGTGTCGCGCCAGTAGCCGCTCGTAATTTGCATTTTTGGTAGTCTATATTAATATTTTGACATACTAAACAGCTATTTAGTCACTATTCTTCGGCTTGAGAAATGTGACAAAAATGCATACGGTGAAATGTGGGCGTTTAAAATGCCTCTGCCTACCCCCTTCGGGGATAAAGATGTGAAAATATGTATGTATGAGAAATGTGATTGTGAACTATATAATAGTTTTAGTAGACTACCTAGTTTTGAACTAATTGCAATGTAATCAATATAGAATAGAAATAGAACTGTTTTATATTGTAAAATAGTAGACTTGGCCCCCTGGTCTTTAGCAGCAGCTTGCAATTGAAATTGCTTAGGCACTGCAGATCTATATTTTTATTTATCTGTCACGCCTTATGTGGCAGAGGCATATTATATGCCCACTTTTCACCAGTTGAGCCCATTGCCGTGTAGAAATAGACAGACACAGGTTGTGGCTACCTGCTGTTGAAATTTTTGAAGCCGCCCATAAGTCCTTCAACTTGACTTAACGACTGCCATGTTACTGGCAACCGGGACCAACGGCTTAACATGCCTTCTTTAGCACGGAAACGCTCGCAAATGTAAATGCCACAAGGTGGTTACCCATCCGAGGACCTGCCATAGTGAAAGTTGCGTATCTCAGTGAGCGTTTACAAAACACTGAGTCCGCGGGGCCACGAGCGCTTCAATCGCGCAGATCTATAAACGGCCCATTAGACTCTAATAACTAGTTTTTTAACGGTTCCTTTTTTTTTTTCAGGTACAATTCCTGTTAGACAGCGGTGCCCGAGTGGATGAGCGAGCATTATGTGGCGCCACAGCTTTGCATTTTGCAGCCGAGTGTGGACACGCCGCTGTCGTCTGCGCACTTATTGACCACAATGCTAAGATCCTTACCAACGAAAATGGTTTGTGGTTAATATTTCACAGTTAAGTTGATTAGTGAAGAATAATAACCTCTAGTGATGCAAGCGTCCATAGGCTACAGTGACCGCCAAGTAGGTGGGCTGTATACTAATCTGCCACCTCAATGGTATAAAAAAGGATCTCGGTTGCCAGTAACATGGCATTCGTTAAGCCAAGTTGATAGCTATATGCGCGCCTTGTAAAATTTCCAACAGCAGATCGCTACAACCTGCGTCTGTCCATTTTAACACTGGAATGGGCTCACCAGCTGTAACGAGGGACAAAACTGCATACGGTGAAATGTGGACGAATATTATGCTCTGATAAATGCGTGATGGAGAAACCTTGGATTTGGAGTCTGAGTTTGATTTTATTTGGCTGTTAGGATCACCTGTCGGTTGGGTTGCGATTTTCAGCATTTTTGGAAGAGACCTCCTTCTGATCTCCCAACCCTGAAAGGGCGCCTAAGTCATTGCCCGGTGCACCGGTTAAAGTAGCTTGGGCCTTGGAAATCTTCGTGGATATTTTACACCATCCATTCAGACTTGTTGATAACTGTAAATAAAAATTATTGCATCAAAAATAATATTAAATACCATCATACTGCCTCGGCGGAGTAGTGGTAGTGTATGCGACTGTCGTGACTGAGGTCCCGGGTTCGATTCCCAGGTCGGAACAAATATTTGTGTTATCCATAAAGGTTTGTTTCGGAGTTTGAGTGTTTCCTACGTATAATATGTATGTATTTAGAAATATATAAGTATGTTTATCAGACATCTAGATCCATAACACAAAGCTTATATTAGCTTACTTTGGGCAAGACGGCGGTGTGTAAAGAAAATGTTCCACAATATTTATTATTATTATAATTTTAATTAACTATAACTAACTTTCTTCACACTGTATCCCTGACGGGGTAGTCAGAGAGGACAGATCGCCAGGCTTCGCGATCCATGCCAACTTCTTTCGCTTCTTGTAGATTCATCAATTGCTTATACATGGACGTCTGGGTATCTGAGAACTTTTAACTTTTCTTTTTTTGAGCAATCTGCTCACGTGGTCTTCATATGTAAGTCTCGGCCTACCCTGACTCCTTCTATCCTCTACTTTCGCACCATATAATATTTTAATTAATAAATTATTTTTTTATTTTTATTTTTATTATATCATAGGTATGTCGCCCCTGCAGTGTGCAGCGGAACGCGCACGTGCGTCAGTCGTAGAGATACTGGCAGCAAGGCCTGAAGTTAACAGAGCACAAGCCATTGAAGCGTACGAACTGCTCGGAGCTTCATTTGCAAACGACAAAGAGTACTACTGCCTTAGGGTAAGTCTTGATCTCAACTCTATTTTATTTAAATACTAGTTGATAACCGCGTCTCCGCCCGCGTAATGAAGCTCTCCCGTTCCAGTTGTAATTTTTCTATTTTTTCTCTCTATAAAAACCTTCCTTAGAGTTCAAAAAAATAATAAAAGGAATTTGAATTAGTCCAGGCGTCTTCGAGTTTTGAGCTTATCAACATATTTTGCGATTCATTTTAATTTACGTAGATTTGATTCGAGATTAGAGCGTCATAGCGAGCATTGCAGTGCAGCGAGGAATAAAAGTCAGTCGTACGATTCTTACTGGTGACGGCTTACTCTATATACTCGTATTTCATCAGGAAGCGAAAGAAGTATGCATGGTCGCGTAGCCTGGCGATCTGTTCTCTCTGACTAACCCGTCAGGGACACATCGTAAAGATAGTTATGTATTCTCATACGATTACACTAATTACTACAATTACTTTCCTTCATGGACCACTCTTTCCATACTAGGTTCTCTGAAAGAGGTTGATGTTAGCGATAAGACCGCCCATTGTACTAGTACTTGTAGTTTTAAATCGTAAAAATACTCTGTAATGGTGTGCAATAAAGAAATATCTATCTATCTAAACTACTCAAGAATGGTAGGCAACTGACAGGTCTCGTATGAGATTTTCGCCCACAGTTTGACGGAAGTAGAGGGAAGAAGGAGGGTAGGTTGGCCGAGACTTACATATGAAGACCACGTGAGCAGATTGCTCAAAAACGGAAAAGTCAAAAGTACTCAGATACCCAGACGTGCATGTATGAAGCGATTGATGAATCTGCAGGAAGCGAAACAAGTATGCATGGATCGCGAAGCCTGGCGATCTGCCTGCTCTGTCTACCCTGTAAGGTATACAGCGTGAACATAGTTAGACGTATACTTAGCACGCGGTATTTATATTACTTACGTATTCTATTACGGGCGTGCGAGAGAGATTGACAATTTATACTTGTGTTCTTTACTAGATGGCGTATCAGTACCTTCACAGAGCAATGGCGATGCGATACGACACGCGGTACGGATTGTTACTCAAAAAACCAGCCGACCCTATACCTGCTTACGACAATTGGAAAGAAAGCACTACTATAGAGGCATGTAACCTAACGAAAAATTTATCTATAACTAGTTGACGCCTGCGGCTTCGACCGCGTAGAGAAGTTTTCCAGTTCCCGTTTCCCACAGGAACTTGTTCCCGGCATAAAAATAGCCTATGTCCGTCTCCTGACTCTAAGCTACCTCCACCAATTTGCAGCCAAATCGGTAAAGCCGTTGTTGAGTTATAAATAGTGTAACTAACACGACTTTCTTTTATATAAGTATATAGATATGTATGTATTTAGAAATATATAAGTATGTTTATCAGTAATATGGTTACCATAGTACAAGCTTTGCTTAGTTTGGAATCAGATGGCGTTGTGTGAGTTGTCCCAACGATATTTATTTATTTAACGTATATTCTAGACTAGAAACACTGCGCTTGTCCATCAACACGGCAATGGGCTCACCACCTATTACGTGGGACAGGAATACACATGGTGGAAAGTGGGCATATAATATGCCCCTGCCACCCCTTCGGAAATAAGGCGTGATACATAAATAAATAATAGTTTACACATCAGAAGCTACTTATCATCCTGGGATCAAGATCCTGTGGGAAAATGGGAACTAGAAAACTTATCTACGCGGGTGTAATCGCGGGCGTCCTAAATAATATGGCAAATTCTTTCAAAAAGCACCCTGCGGATTTTTTAAATTATATCAATTTACTTGTTTTTTTTTCTGTAGGAAGTAGAAGCTCTGGTG
This sequence comes from Thumatha senex, assembly GCA_948477245.1. Lineage (NCBI taxonomy): Eukaryota > Metazoa > Arthropoda > Insecta > Lepidoptera > Erebidae > Thumatha > Thumatha senex. Next base: position 21,204,969 of record OX419739.1, on the reverse strand, counting down.
GGTAACTCTCACGCTCTACACATGGAAGGGTTAGCAGTTCGCGAGAGGGTCTTAGGGAAACGATGTCCAGATTTGCCGCACCCCATTGTGTTCCGAGGCGCGGTGTTCGCGGACGAAGCGCGTTTCGACAAGTGTCTCGCGTTATGGCGACATGCACTGGCTTTACGACAGCATAATGAGGTATGTATTTTTTTTTATACCACAGGTGGCAGACAAGCATACCTGATGGAAAGTGCTCACTGTAGCCAATGGACGTTTGCAACACCAGAGGTGCAGCACTCGCGCTGCCGACCTTTTATAAACCTATTGCAGATTATTATTATTGTATATTACAGAGTTTACCAGAACATAAAATAAAAATAAAATAAAAATATCTTTATTTTGCATAGCGCTTACAAAATGTCATACACTAAAACTAAAGAAAAAATAATATATTTAAAGTGACCACCGGTTCGGAACGCGGCCCACCTGAGAAGAACTGGCAAGAAACTTAGGAAGGCTTTTTTTTTGATGGCTTATTTACAATTAATTATTTTAATTATGTATTTTATGACTATAATATTTTATTTGCCAGCATATCATTTCCAGGCATCCCTGTCCTGTAAATAGTCTTTAATAGAGTAATAACCTTTTTCAAAAAGCTTTCTTTAAATATACTTTTTAAATTTATTTGGCAGTCCAAGTATAACCCAAGTAGAAGGCCTTATGGGCCTGAAAATTTTCAACTGCAAGTAGCCACAACCTGCGTGTGTCTATTTTAATAATAATGTCAACAAATCGGGCAAATTTTCCTACATTTTTGTAATATCAATAAGCGACGGGATTAAATTAATATGACGGGGATTCAAAATATGTTACCGGCGAAGCCGCGGGGGTCAGCAAGTAAATTATAAAAAAAAAAAATTGTCCTTTACTTGACACCCGCCTTTTTTTTTTAATGTGTGGAAATCCCTTCGGATGTCATGCCGGACTCGAACCCCCTAACTGTCCCCGCCTGTCTATTGCCGGACGCCCCGGGTAACTCCTCGGAAAGATGTCCCAGAGTACTTGACACCCCCTGCGCTTCTGTGTAGATGAAATGTGAATTAACATTCACTCGAGTTGATCTGAATGTGTGTTAACGAAGTTTTTTTTTTATTTTCAGGTCTCAGTGGTAAAGGATCTCCTGAGATTCGCACAAGTTTTTTCACAAATGATACATATCGGAATTGAACTGCCACTGGTTCAGGTAAAAACTTATTTTTATTGATTTTCATTTAGTTGAAAAAAAATACACTATCGATCAATTAAATCAGCCCCATCAGCCTCACAGACCACTTTAAATTTTCTTGAGAACACATGTGGGCCGAATCCTAAACTATATGGAATATCGAAAAACGCTCAAAGGCGTCACGAACCCGATTTGTGGTACAAACCTGTTGATTAAAGGTTGAAATAACGACGCAGGCGCCCTTACGGAGTTGTCAGGTCAGATGACAGTAACTCCCCATGGCAAAGCAAAACGATAGCTGCCAAATATAAGTGGTAATCCCGGTAAGGTTCGGAATCAACTGGAAATATACTATAAGAACGATACATCTCCTTTGGCAATCACCAGCTTCAACCAGAGGAGTTACAGCACATCGCTGCTAAAGACATCCTCAAATTCCTTTCTCTCAAAGGAATCAGCAGCGAACTCTAAGATTTAGGCGAGCACAATAGACCTTTTTAGGTCGCAGTGCTACAGGACTTTCTAGCCTGCTACAGCCTCTCTTACATAATAATAATACTATAAGAAGAAGAAGAGACGAAAATATGTGCCATCATATAAGTTCCAAGTGACCTTTGTTGGTATGGTCAAGTCTTCCGTCAACGGCTACGTTGGGGAATAAATGTCTGGCCATACCGTCTACGCCGGGTCCCAGTACCAGGAAAAGCCGAGAATTACTAGCTTAGAATCGCCGATCGCCGATGTGAAGTGGAAGAGAAGAAGTAGGACAGCAAACCCTTGACGTAGCGAGACAACTGGAACAAACGCTCGGATGATGACGCGTAAATATGCCATCATTTTGGGAAGGTTGGTTTCACTGTACCACGCTATAGCACTGTCGTGGTGACTGATGCATGAAGGTTGGAAAGCTGGATTGGTTGGAAATGCACCGAGACTTAGATATATCCTCGGAATTATCAAATTCTGGAAATACACGCCACACAACACTGACCATATCCGCAGACACGTTCACTGTTCTATCTATGTCTTTAGGGTATTAATTATTATATCCCACAATGTCGAGAGCTTATATCCGTCAACGCGATATTTGTATAATATAGTGATACTAGTTGACGCCCACGGCTCCGCACGCGTGGTGAAGTGTTCCCGTTTCCCACAGAAACTTGTTTCCGGGATATAAAGTAGCCTATGTTTTATTCGGATGTGTAAGCTATATTATTGTAAAGTTTCATCAAAATCCATTTAGTATATTTTGCGTGAAAGAGTAACAAACATCAATTCTTACAAACTTTAGCGTTTATAATATTAGTAGGATTTACATAGGACCTTTCGCGATTATAATATTAGTAGGATTTACATACGACTTTATATATTCAACATGTCTTAGTTTAGTGCAACAGGTAACATGCCCTTCACTTTACGTAGCGAAGGAATCAGATGACTTCTAAACCGATACCAGTTTTAAAACTGGTAGTGATAGAAACTTCAAAATCGCCTATGCACGTTTTCATGGTATACTGAATCGAATGCCGCAAACCATTTGTCCTTATCTCTTATGGTTCCTGAGAAATTGATGCGTACAGACGAAGGGAGGGGCAGACTGAGCCGTTTTATAAGACACTAGCTGACCCGCCCGGCTACGCCCGTTACTTACTTTAAACCCCGTGGCACCCATTTAATCCCGTCGTTTGTTAATTTCATAATAATGTATGAACATTTTCCAAATTCATTGATTACTTCTCTGCTCTCCAGTACGTCCGCACGGCCCGGTGGAATTATGTTTACACGAAATTGATTTCTCTGCACATTATATAAAAAAAAACCGCATCAAAATTCGTTGCGTAGTTTTAAAAACATACATAGGGACAGACAGCGGGAAGCTACTTTGTTTTATATTGATTTCTAAACTTTTGGGTTTTGAAGTTTAAAAGCATTGGTAGATGTGTTTCGAGTTTCAATCCTCCGCACAGCATAATAATGTCTATTACTTCTTTCCAGGTCTGTTTTGTACTGGAAGCGTGCGCAGAAGAATTACGTCGGGGCACCAAACGGTTAGAGAAACCACAGGCCAACCAGGACCCGGAGTCGCTAGTAGTATGTACTTATTCACAATCTTCTATCACATTTCATCTCATGAAACATTACATAAAAATATATTAAGCTCTATTTACACTTATCATTCCCCCTGAACTATACTTCAAATAGTGTAATTTTTATACTTGTTGAATTTATAGTCGTATTGGAGCGAAAGATTTTGAATTCGGTATCTACATATAATAGAATCGATTAATATTATTAATTTGAAAAAAATATATCCAACGATATCATAGAATCAGAGATCCTTTACAAAGACAATGAGACACTGCCTGCCATAAACAATGATTATAATTTAGCTCTGCTTGTCGTATGTTTGTAGTATTCTCGGTACAATATACGTACTTCATATTTGGGCTCCACCTCCACCCTTTATGTTGTGTACACTCAACAATATAGTTCGGATTGTAGGCAACAAAACCACAATGAATGTTGATTATTTAAATATAACATTGTCATATTTTCACGCCTTTATCCCCGAAAAGGTAGGCAGAGGCATACTATACGCCCCCATTTCACCGTATGCACCTTTGTCCCACGTAACAGGCGGTTAGCCCATTGCCGTGTATTTGTGTTTAAATAAAAATTATTGAAGTTATACTGTTGATACTCACTGGTATCTTTAAACTTCTCTCAATTTCACTAATGGGTGACATAATATTATTTTTTATCTTAGATTATCGAAAATATAGAACGTTCTCAGAAACAAATTATATTTTTTTTTGCATATTCATCGTATTTAATTTTCAATTAAATATTTAAATTAAAAAGTAAAACTTAGTTTATTCACAATGACGTCATCAGTGACATGATAACATTGGGCCTTAGCTTTAAAAAATACTTGAAATAATTATATAACATCGTTTTATTTTTGTATTTTTTCCTAGGCAAAGGCGTTACAGACGTAATGCCAAGTATGACGTCATTTGATAGTTTCAATGAAGGTCGTTCACATTTGGTCTGAAATAAATAATCCTTTATTGTTTCCAATTTCTGAATCATAACAGACCCTATTCCTCGAAATTAGAACTTGTATAGAGTGATTCAGGATTAGTAGTACCGTATTAATGCGACTGCTCTCAGCTAAATGGCATTGACCTTTATAATATGTATATACAGAGTGATATTTTTAACATATTGCAGTTGTACATAATACAGATGCTCTTTTTGGTATCGGTTGCAATAGTTTAAATAACTGTGTGTTCTGATTTTTTCTACCAAAACCCCTACAATGACACTGAGTCGACTTATAAAAAAGTCTTATTTTTATGGACGACTAATGCCTGACCATAAAATTGAACATGCTAAAAATGTATTAACAAAAAAAAATGGTTTATAAGACCTGTGGTTTATTGCATTCTGTACCAGTATTAAAAATATCACTATGTATATAGCTTGCGACCGCTTGCATTTCGCACACCATATATTCAATACTAACAATTACACTTGTAGTTCGTAACGACTATTGACGCGTAGAATTTGGTGCGCACCTTCATATTGCAGGAAGAGTACGAGAGCAATGTGCGGACGGCTCTCTACCTAGTGGCAGTTGCTGCCAGACTGCTGGAAAATCAGGGCAATAATGAGGTAACCTTTTTTTTTTTTTTTCATACTTATTTTGGCGCGTTAGGATAAAATTATCAGTGTATTTTTTTACGATGCGTGCACACACCGCCACCCAAATTCGAAACCCTGAGGTTAGCTGATAACTGTTTCCATTGCAACTCATAACTGAAAATGAAAAAGAAACATCTTAATTCATGTAGGTCACAAATTAACACTTATGAACTTAGACTAAGAATAATCTAGACGGCGCGGCGCTGACGTTAATTTGCGCTGTTGCGGTTGTAGTATGCGTGTGACAGCTCTATCTTTGTCCATCTCTATTAACCATCGTAGGAGTACAAGTGACAGCTGATGTAAATTTGACAACGTCGCACCGTACATGTGAATCGTGCCGGCAGTGTTCTAACAACTTACACCAAAACATTGCGCTTTGGTATTGTTATCACCTAATTAAAGTGGTAAATGTGATATTAATTAGTCTTTAAATGTGAAAAATCCGAGTTATGGCGTGTGTAGCGTTGTTTTGTTCTTCAAGATCAACTAAAAAATGCTTAGAAATCCCACAATTGTCATTTTATAGGTAAGTTTTCATCGACCAATATATCGCTAATAAACTTGAGTTTTGATTCCAAAATACATAAAACGCAAAGTGCAATATATTCTCAGCATGGTTATCTAATATTTCATTGGTTGAATATCAAGTTTTATATCAATAATTTAACATCGAATTAAGCCTTACTTTAGACGTGATTCGAAGAGATGGGGGTGTATCAAAATGTCATTTAACATCGATATCTATACCTAAAGTTATAATTTCCTAAATTTCTAGTTTCCCTAAATGGCCTGTAATAAGGAACGCCTGAATCAAGGCTATAAGGCGAGAAAATTGAGAGCCTTCTAATTATTCCAAGTTATGTTCAAAAGATTTTGAACCATCAAGGTACATTCCTGGTTTAAAATTTAAAAAAATCTTAAGTCGGATGCCTTACCTACTACTATATTTGAGGGATGCCCTGAACGCTATGAACCAGTAAGTACTTATAAACCATTTATTAATAAGCAAGAATAATACTTTGTTATATTGTAGTACTCGGAGAGAAACAAAAGTTCTATTTGTGGAAAGCCCATGGTAAGAATAAGAAAGTAATTCATTTACTTGTCCAATAAATTGTACATGTACAAAACATTTACTGAAGCTGCAGAAAGCAAAAGAAGTATGTATGGATCATGAAGCCTGGCGATCTGTCCTCTCTCACTACTCTGTCGGGGATACTGCATCAAGATAGATAGATAGAACTACTTTGAAATGGTATTGGTATACAATAGGTCTGCTTGAAGGGCAAGTATGGTGATCATTACACATATTACTATATAAAAACAATGTGTAAACAGTTGTGTGTTGTAAAACTGCTATCGCCAACATTCAATGAATATATTTTTGATGACTAGTAAAATGATTTTTATAAAATACATTATATCTTGATTTAGTTATTTAGAACTTCTTGCACAACTATGTACACAGGCAAATGTAATGCGATAGGCATTCTTCTCTTTTCAACCATTAGTGATGCAGAGATAAAGTTGGTGCTATATTGTGTAGAAGTGAAATTAAACAAATTAATACTAAATAAATAAATATCCATCACGCCTTATCCCCGAAGGGGTGGCAGAGGCATATTATATGCCCACTTTTCACCGCGTGGATTCCTGTCCCACGTAATAGGTGGTGAGCCCATTGCCGTGTTGAAAATAGACAGACGCAGGTTACGGCTACCTGCTGTTGAAAAATTTTAAGCCGCCTATAAGGCCTTCAACCAGGCTTAACGACTGCCATTTTACTGGCAACCGGGACCAACGGCTTAACGTGCCTTCCGAAGCACGGAAACGCTCGCAAATGTAAATGCCACAAAGTGGTCACCCATCCGACGACCAGCCATAGTGAAAGTTGCGTACCTCAGTGATCGTTTACCGAACACTGATACCGCGGGGCCACGAGCGCTTCTTAAAATTAATACTGATTTAAATAAAAGTAAAGAAATATATATTATCATTATTTATACATAAATAAATAATATACATACATTCATAAATAGCAAATATTATATTTTTTTTTTTAATGTATACAGGGTCATTTGTAAAACACCAGCTACTTGCTAGGACTAGGTAGCTAACATCATAAAAAAGGGTCAATGATTTTTTTTTATATTTCACTTTCATTTCATGTACTGATTGACTTACACTACTACGCTAATCGTGAAAATGACAGGGAATGAGGGTGGGCCTACTACCCGTTTTGTAACGAATTGCCAAAGGTGGTACCTTGGCTATCCACTCCTAGCAGGTTGCTGGTGTTTTACAAATGACCCTGTATATATTATTTATGTTTCAGTTAAAATATATAGGTATGTACGTTTAGACATCCCAAACGCTCATTCATATATTTCTATTTGGTTACAATAGGAACTACTACTTATGATGCATTCTACATAAAGAATATATTAGTAGATCATAACCATGTGTAGTTTGTAACTCAATCTTTATGTGTATCATCGTTAGTATGTCTTACCAGCTTTTCTATATTCTTTACAAAATACAAGTCACACAGACACAAAATGTGGGCGAATATATTTGGTATATTCTTTTATAATATAAATAAATAAATAAAATAAATATCCATCACGCCTTATCCCCGAAGGGGTGGCAGAGGCATATTATATGCCCACTTTTCACCGTGTGGATTCCTGTCCCACGTAATAGGTGGTGAGCCCATTGCCGTGTTGAAATAGACAGATGCAGGTTGTGGCTACCTGCTGTTGAAATTTTTAAGCCGCCCATAAGGCCTTCAACCAGGCTTAACGACTGCCATTTTCTGACAACCGGGACCAACGGCTTAACGTGCCTTCCGAAACACGGAAACGCTCGCAAATGTAAATGCCAAAAAGTGGTCACCCATCCGAGTACCAGCCATAGTGAAAGTTGCGTAACTCAGTGATCGTTTACAGAACACTGAGACCGCGGGGCCACGAGCGCTTCTTCGCTTTTATAATATTAGTTATAAAACCAAGGAATTTCATATCCTATAATGATTACAATTGCCTTCCCGTTGTTCTTTGTGCTGTGGTTTATATCAGTCGGAGTGCTTGTCGATGTAAGTACAATACAACAGAGTTTATAATACCAATCAATAATTTAATAAATAAAAAAATATTTGAATTTCTTGAAAGTGTTTCATTTTACTGATTTTACGAAATGCTGGAGCTGTGAATAGGGCAGGCACTGGGTCACACGGCCACGGCCGACGAGTCCCGTATAAGGCGAATAAGGGAAGACAGTATAAGGGAGGCTTTTATTTCAGGGCTGTGCCGCAGACGGTGAATACATATAAGTATATGTGGCATAAACGCATTCAAAATTATGAATATTAAGGTCAAGCTTAAGATGAAAACGGGACTAACGATATGATTATATTGATATTGCAGTACAATCTTTGGAATATTCCAACTGTAATTTACTAAAAATAGTGTTTGTAGCACCTAATTAAGGTTTTCTTTAAAATATAATCTCATCCATATGGGAGATTTCTCTTTCAGATGCAAGAAGAATTAGTAATTTTATTGCTTTTGCAAGCATTTTTCCGATCTTAAACAGCTTATAACCATGTAGATATAACTTGTTCTAGTACCGGATGTGAACTGACTAACTGACTCGCCATAACATCAGAACTTTGTGTAAACACTTTTTCAGCCTACTGAGATTTTGCTGTCTCGCCTCTCTACTCGGTAGCTAAGGTTCGTATTCCAGAACGTTACTCAATACTCAATCGACGCTTGAGAGTAGATTTTATAAGGCAAAATCTAGTCTCAAGTGTTTCTTGAGTATTGATAAACGTTCTGGAATACGGACCTAATAGTTTGACCACGACCGCTGTACCGTTCACTGTGTACAAAATTGTACGCGGCGAAATTGTACGGTCAAACTATAAGCTATAAGACGCAAATTGTGGTTACCTGCTGTTATGTTATACGTGATGAAATCATTTTAGACTAAGAACATAAACACACACATACACAAATACAGCCAACCTTCTCTTGCACACGCGTAACACAGTCATACTTACATTTTCTTCAACAAACATCTGATTCCATTACTTATGTGTTCAATTTTCCCCAGGACACACAACGCTCAGTGAGACGCGCCATCTTCGGTCTACGTAAAGTGCGTTTGCGCAGCGGCCAGACGTTGTTGCACCTCGCCGCGGACAGACGGACGCCTGTAGATGACTTCCATACTAGTGATGTTTGCCAGTTAGTATTATTTTAGCAGTAGCTAATTTATATTCACCTATCCATTGAATTTGAACACGTGTCCATTTATTTGTAATCTGAAATACGTAATGTCATGATACGTTACAATGTGTAACGTTAATGTTTCTAACTTTAAAAGTGACGAACTTTCATACAACCGTTCAACCCTTATTTTACCACCTTAGAGGTGGAATTTTGAAAAATCCTTTCTTAGTGAATGCCTACATTATAAGGATAGCTTACCCTAAAAAAATCAAGGTCTTAGGTAATAAGCTTTCGGCTAGGCGTTGATAAAAGTCACCCGTAATTTTATTAATAAAGATTATAAAACCAAGTTATTCAGAACTAACAAAAGCGATGTATTATTACGTTACTACCCAAGGAAGCGGAGCAATAATAATGATATGTAACGCTAGATGGCGCTGTGTAAAAAAATGTCAACAAATCGGACAGATTTCCATACATTATTGTAAATTCGGGCAATATGCGTTACATGTTTTACGTATGGGGAGTATGGGCATTGAGGTATGTCAAAAACACATCTGTAGGGCACAGCCAGTTGTATATAAAACGAAATCGTGAATCACATTTAAAACTTCTAAATACATTTGACACTTAGGCATCTATTAAGAGAGGATTTTTGAAAATACACACTGCAAACGGATGTAACAATTTTTTGAAAATTTTATAGTGATATCGTAAAACAATATTAACTGAGGCTAGTTTTTCGTATAAATTGGTCCATTATTTAGAAACTTATCGCACAGTACGTATTCCACAAATGATAGACATCGTCGTAGAATCCTCATTGCTATCGCTTGTGGAATACTTCGTGTTCCTTTTTTAAATTTAAGTCATGTGTGGTATACAGGTTCCCATGTATGCGTACAACGAGATTACTGTTGGAATGCGGCGCAGAAGTGGATGCCAGTGACCACCAGAGGCGGACTGCTTTACACCAAGCTCTCATCTCCTACCAGTTAATACCTGGTCAGTATACTTTGTTTATCCAACTCCCTCAAGTCTTCACTTATCTCGATGCGTTGTGACCGCTAAGCTCTAGCTTTCGAGCTCCACTCGAAACTGAAAAATATTGCATTATGTGTGTTTTGTGGCGACGTTTCTATTGGCACTTAGTAGTTAGTACACTGTCGAGTGTATTAGATTGTACCTATGAATATTCGATTGTTACATATACACCATATGGATGTTTATCAATCAATCAATCATGCCTTATCCCCGAAAGGGTGTACAAGTTAAAGTGAAATGGAAGTGAAGTGAAAGTGCAGTAAAATGGCAGTCGTTATACTGGCAACCGGAACCAATGGATTAATTTGCCATCAAAAGCACGGAAACGCTTCTAAATGGAAATACATACGGTTACCGATGCATTGCCAGCCGTAGCGAAGGTTGGATGCAATTAACATGAAAAATCGTATTTCACTGCGGAATATCACTGTTTTTCACTGTAGCACGTTTACACAATGTTTATGTCTAAGAAACTACTTATACTACACATAAAACGAGATGAATGCATTTGTTTTAGAAAAGAAACTGCACTCGTGGCTTACCCCTTTGCGGGTAAAGACGTGAAATATAAGTTAAAAAAAAAAACTGCTAGCGTCTGCCATTTTTAACAATTCCCGCGCAACTTGTAACTAATGTTGTGTAGTTCTGTCTGTTTGTGTGTAGATGAGCGTTCGCAGTGGAGTGACGCGTTACGAGGAGTGGCGTGCGAGTTACTGGCGAGAGGCGCTCACGTGGACGCCGTAGACGCGGACGGAATCACACCACTACTTGCCTCTACCGGAGGTATATATCTATATTTTTATACTAATATACATAGGTGAAGAGTTTGTTTGAATGTTTGTTTGGTTTACTCATACAATATTTATATTATGTGTGCATTATGTGTGTATTGTGTGTGAAGTCCTGACTGCGCTTCGCCGCATGAAGAATCGGAAAGCTGTCGGACCCGATGGAGTCCCCATCGAAGCCTGGAAGGCAATGGGTCCTCGCGGTGTGGGCATCTAAGTTAACCTTTTTAACCGCATACTCCTCAGCGGGCAGATCCCAAACCAATGGAGACTGAATATTATTACTCCAGTCTTCAAAGGTAAGGGGTCAGTGCAGAAGTGCGGGAGCTACCGCGGTATAAAGGTGATGTCCCACACCATGAAGATCTTCGAGAGGATTATAGACTCTCGGATCCGGCAGGAGTGTACTCTCTCGGAGTGTCAATATGGGTTTCGCCCTGGTCATGGGACCACGGACCCTGTTTTTGCCCTGAGGGTTGTCGCAGAGAAATACAGGTCGAAGAACACGCCTCTGCACTGTTTGTTTCTAGACATGCAGAAGGCCTTCGACTGTGTTCCTCGTGCGATGATCTGGTGGGCACTGCGGTCCAAAGGGGTTCCAGAGGTCTATATTGACACTATCCGGGACATATACTGTGACTCCGATTCAATGGTTCGGACTGCTGTTGGCGACACGAATCCCTTCCCCATCACCGTCGGGGTACACCAGGGTTCTGTCCTTAATCCGCTTCTGTTCAGTGTAATATTAGACGAATTGTCGGACAGCATCAGAAACCCGCATGAGCAGCCTCCATGGTTGCTCATGTATGCTGACGATATTGCGCTGGCAGACGCGGACAGGGGCAGATTCTTGCGACGTGTAAAGGCGTGGAAGGAGACGCTTGAGAACGGCGGTCTGAAACTAAATGTGGCGAAGACCGAGTACTTGGCACTAAACTCGACAGATCCCACATCCGTCCGCATAGGCGGTGATTTGGTCGAGCGCACGGACCAGGTTAAAGACCCAAGAAGTGCTGGCTTGACGTCGTAAGGGATGACATGCATGCCAATGGTCTCACTACAGGGGATGCCGACGACCGTGCGAAGTGGAGGAGAAAATGTAGGAAAGCGGACCCCGGGCGTCGCGAGACGCAACTGGGACAGACGCTCGGATGATGAGATGATTTATATTATGTGTGCGTGTATGCCCACGAGTTAATGTTTGTGCTCATTTATCAACATCCTTAAGAAAAAAAAATTAAAACTCAAATATTCTTTCAGGTCCCGCCGAAAGCATAGTTCGGTCAGCGATTCGACCGCGACTGTCATGCCTAGCGGCCGGTGCTTTGGCTTTAGCCGGGGCTCGCTACAGACCCTCACAAGTGCCGAGGGACCTTCACGCTTTTCTAACCATGCATGGTGTACGAGCCATGCGTTAACTCTTTATAAGGTCTTTGTATATATGTGTATGCTGTTGATTGATGGCACTTGATGGAACTTGCTAAACATCTTGAATATAAACACTTGTACTGTTACACTTATTTTAAACCTGACCGGTTTTGCCTTATAGTAGACGTTGCGTTAATTTTCACAAGGAATTTTATACCGGCTGATATTCATAACACTAATAGTTCTTTACCAATACATAACAGATTTGACCGTCAGTCAGTCTGGTAGTGGTGGAACCACAAGTTATAACATGCCAATTAACCTAGACTTCCAAATTGTATAAGCGCCCATAAGAGGAAGTTAATTTTCATCAGGTGGGCCGTACGCTTGGCTGCCACCTCAGTGGTATAAAAAAAAGTGAAACAGTACAAGTGTTTATATTCTAGATGTCTTTGTATATATATATATATATATATATATCTAAATGTTGATATCAATCTTGACAATATCATGCTTGAACTATTTTTGATGGTGACAGTCTACGAATTACACGATGTAATGATAAATGTTAAAGTTAAAAGTCTAATACCAAAGGATTAATGTAAATTTAAATTGTTTTTAAGCTGAAAGTAATGTATTATTATGTTATCTTCATTTTTTGACAGTAAAAGTTCTAGTATGTATCCGATAGATGGTGCTGTTCTAAATTCTGTGGAAATGTGACTCATCGACTACAGAAAATTGCACACATTTTGTAAATTATTTGACACACATCAAAACAGAAGGATGTACCTACTCAATTCGTATATATAGGAATATTTTTTTTTATGTATATTCACCGATTATTCGAAGATGCCTGAACCGATTTGGAAAATTCTATTTTTTTATTTATTTTTTATGTTTTCAAAGGGATGTTTCATTAGAATTTTATCGAAATCGGTCGCTTGGGTTTTTGAAAAATCGTTAAAAATCTTAAAAATATACATCAATGTATAGTCAGTCGTATTTGGGTTAATTTATTGACAGAATTAATAATTATTTGTAAATTATTAATTTTATGTAACGAACAATAATAATTATTATAATTGACGCTGTCTTTATGCATAGCTCAAGTCATCCAATAACCCTAATAGCATATTTTACCATAGTTTAACTCTCATTGCAGTTGGATCAATAACGTTCATGTACATAAAGCGGGCATGGATTATTATGTAATGTCCCATTTTACCTATTAGGTTAAAATTCTTAAAATACCTCTGCCCATGTAAGCGACCCAAAAGGCTGGGTGGGTATCTTCATCAAAAAAAAATCCTATATAAAGAAAACCATTTTATATTTTGGTACGTAATTGACATAAATTCTTTTTGTTTACCCATCTTTTAAGTAAATACTATCCAGGAATAGTCCATATATTTTAAGAAAAAAAAAAAATATTTCATTTTTCGAATAAGTTTCTATATGTAATAAAAATATAGTAAGCGTGTAGTTTAGTAAAATTGGACACAGGGCGTTAAGTGTTCAGACATTTTGTCCAAAACATGGCTCAAACGTAGCATAGCTTACGATAACATATAGACTAAATGAAATCGATTAATAATTAATCGTAGCTTCGATGTATTGTGATAATAAATAATATAGATATGTTAGGTTTAAGATTAGAAAAAAACATTGCTAGTGTTGTCTTGCGAGGCATTTTGGCTACGATGTTAGCGATCTCCCATCTGAGAACTAACCCTATCGAAAGTTGCTTATTAATGTGATGGTTTACAGAACATTTGAGTTCTACGAGCGCTCTACGCGAAATAAAAAAATGAGTGAATGGTTATTAAGACTTTGATGAGTGAAAGGTTATTCCTTGTATCTTATAATATGTAGTTTGGGTCTAATAGTTGAATTTGAATATTTTCAAACGCTCATTTTGATTTTTAAGTAAAGTGTTGGAATATTCTTATTCTTTCTAATGAACCGAAGAACGTTCCTCAAAACCAAGAAACGCTTTCCTAGTTTTGTTCTTTAAGGCAAAAATTTACCTTAAGCGTTTCTGGAATAATACGGAGTATGGTTTCGTAATAGGGCCCTATATCTATTTTGCACTAAATACCTACGCTACTAAGGGTCTCCGCAGACTAGCTTCTTTTTTTATCCGCAACCGACGGCTTTTAGAAGCCAGATGCCAGCTACAAAGGGTTCGGGTCCCTCCCGAACCCTTAAAAACGCCAGTAGCGGCGAATCACTTTTAAGTACACAGTATCCAAGCAGTCTTCAATACGCGAGATACCGATACTGCGTTCGGATGCCAGAGAAACGCCCAAACGTGAAACGGTCTCATAATCGCCGGTCGCGGATACTAAAAGAAGCCAGTGTGCGGTGGCTCTAAAGGACCCCGTTACTGAAAACGTATTGAATAAGAAATGTATTACAACTAGCATTTTTGTCAATATCGTCCAAACTTCTTAGGTTTTTACTTCTGCATATAATATATAGCTTTTTACTCGATGCAGTAGTAAAAAATCCTATTTTGTTTGAAATTTGTGTCTTTTCGTGGCCGGCTTTTTACCAAGAATTATTTATTTACTCGAGTGAATTTTTCTTAAGTTCCTATCTAACTATGAGGCTTTCCGAGGCTCGTGTTTAATTCTATAACTTGTTTGGAGGCTATAAAAACTCATTTTAAAATATTTTTTAGTCTTTCTCAGTTTTCACATCTTAAAAGTTTGATATTTGAGACCTGATAGTTTACTATAAAATGCAATACATCCGAATCCCGTTCTTTGCAAACTCTATGAACCTAGTATTCTTTACGTTCGCAAAGAGTGTTCCGCCACGAATTTAACGATGACTTTTATATTGCGAGCCTTATATTGGCTTTTTATCTTGCGAGGATTATTTTGTCAATTTTACAAGAATTTTGAAAACATATCGGTATTTCTCAAGTAAAAGTCATTTTTTAATGGAAGTGTAATTTCAGTGACTTTTGAATTAAATAGCAGAATTATGGCTCTATCTGAGTATCAATTCTGCTACTTTCCAATACCATTAAGTCCAATACCATTTCAATTGTGAAAACTGTAATAGACTCAATAAAAGAGGCTCTTTACGCGCTTGTTTATTATTGGGAATGTATATTTTCTGTTTTTTGTTACTATTGACGGTTTACGTATTGAATGCGCCTGTATTTTTTCCGTAAAAAGAAAATAACATTTACCTTATCATTTCGTAGCCATTTATAAAGTCTACCTGTTGTAAGTAAAGTAGTATACTTAGCGTGTAAATTATTTTATCATAAAACTGGCGTATGATAATTTGTTATCTTAATTTTTATATAGATATTTAGTATGTACGCAAATGGTAGTTTTTGAACTAAGTATACTAATTAGTAGTTACTAAATGGCCTATAGAACTATCACTGCATTGATGTGATCTCTGTAGTTCCTTTACTACTTGAGTGAAAATATTATCTAGTCATATTTCTATTAATAAATGTAACACAAATTTTAAAATTAAAAAAAAAATTAGTAACGGTTAAAAACAGCTTTTACAGTTCCTGTTTTTGTTGCGGCATATTGACATTTTCTAAATTATTGTTGTTTATGTAAAAGGCTATGAACTTTAAATTAATTATATTAATTTTAGATCTTTGCTCTAAAAATAATTTATATTTTGTATTGTCAAAATTTTGATATGAGGCTTTGTTCTATGACTACCGAAATAAATGTATCTACAGGCGAATTCAGACATTGCAAGGTATTCTCTGCGTAATGAGCACAACGAATGCCTCGAATTAAAAGTGTGTGTGTCTCAAACATATATCAACATATACTCGTCTGACACTTGCCTCATATATGCCTTAAGGTTGACTTTTACCTTGTGGAGGCATTCATGGCGTACGCCTTGCAATATCTGAAACCGCCTTAAAAGTTACACAAATTACATCACATATTTATTTTTGTATAAAAAATGATATTTTTGTAATAGATGCCATAATAATATGTACTTATCTGACGTACCTGTGTATAGAAAGCGATTGTAAAGAGATATTTTCGTTATATATTTTATGTATGTATGTAAAAGTAATACAACGGTGTGCAAAATGTTGATACATATTATCAGTCTCGCCATTACCAGCAGTTTTGTGTCCTAGTCGAATCATATCCTGAAGAAATCGATTCAACTAGATCTAAAACAACTTGTCACACACAGTGATCCCGTGTCGCTGAATTCAAAATTCTAGGATTCATATTTGTGAAAGAAAATATGAGAAAAATGACGACTAACTTTTCACTGCGGGCCGACTTGTGAAAAGAGGTCTGATTTGGGTGAGAATAGCTGACTTGAACAAAGGCGGCTGATTTGTGCAAGGTGTGCTGACTTGTGCAAGTAGTGCTGACTTGTGCAAGGAGTGCTGACTTGTGCTAGGAGTGCTGACTTGTGCTAGGAGTGCTGACTTGTGCAAGGAGTGCTGACTTGTGCAAGGAGTGCTGATTTGTGCAAAGATGATTTAGTAGATAAGAAAAAGTAGGAAAGCGGACCCTGGGAGTCGCGAGACGCAACTAAGACAGACGTTCGAATGATGATGATGACTGATTTGTGCAAAAACTGCTGACTTGTGCTAAGAGGGCTATGTAATTTTGTATTATTTTTTTGTGTTTGCACATCTTTGTAAATAATGTACAGATTAACATAAGGTAGCTGAGCTACTTATTATATTTTAGAAATATTTAGGTAGGTTATATAATATACTGTGCCAAATTATATATTGTTTATTTTATTCATAATTAAAATGGCGTAAAGTGGGAATGACATTTTGGAAATACATAAATTACGAATATCAATTTTACAGATACCTACATATCTTGTATTTTAATTAGGTTGTATTTAGATTTCGGCGTTTGCTTAATAAATATTACTTTCTCCATCTAAATGTATTCCCAGTTGCTTCCCAATCCTACCTGGATTTGACTGCTATCATTTGACTTTTGGTTTTCGACAATAAATATAAATAAATAAATATCATTGGGACAATTCATACAACCCCATATGATTCCAAACTAAGCCGAGCTTGTACTATGGTAACCAGATAACTGATAAAAATACTTATATATTTCTAAATTCATACAGATTATAGACAAATAACACCCAGACACAGAATAAACCATTATGCTCATCACACAAAGTTTTTTCATGGATGGGAATCGAACCCACGACCTCTTGCGTAGCAGTCAAATACCACCGCGCCAGAGAGGCAGTCACAATATTGTGAGCGAATGTAGTTTGATCTCTAATAAAACTCTATAAGGGCACCTGCGTCGCTGCCTCGTCTGTTAGCAGTTGAGAATATACACGAGACCTACGAGAGCGTTAGAAATACATTAGCATAAATCCTACTATCCTATTAATGCTATCCTACTATTCCTATCCTACTAATCCTGTACCACTAATCCTACACTTCTAATCCTACACTACTAATCCTATCATACTAATATTATAGTCGCGAAAGTTTGTAAATATGGATGTTTGTTACTCTTTCACGCAAAATCTACTGAATAGATTTTGATAAAATTCTACAATAATCTTACACATCAGAATAACACAGGCTACTTTTTATCGCGGGAACAAGTTCCTGTGGGAAACTGGGCTAACTTTTTAGGATTAGTTTTAACTAGTTTTAAATCTATTTATTTCACGTAAGCTTACAGACGAGAAAAACTACTCATGAGAGGATGAACTGTAGCTTCGAAATAGTAGATTAATATACAAGCTCCTACTGTAACGAAGAGCGAAGAAGCAATAAAATCAGAGTTATAATGTGACTTAGCTACTTACATTCACGAGATTGAATATAGGTAAGTACCTACCTCAATCCGACGACACCTACCCATTCCAACTTAAAAAAGGTTTAAAAAAGTTTTGTCTTGGACGTCCGTGTGTTTTTGTTATCACGATAACGACCGAAATACTTTATCTACTAATCGAGTCCTTTTTTTCTCTTACGCTTCAATATAATTAGGAATAGAACCCTTTAAA
Source organism: Thumatha senex (assembly GCA_948477245.1). Taxonomy (NCBI): domain Eukaryota; kingdom Metazoa; phylum Arthropoda; class Insecta; order Lepidoptera; family Erebidae; genus Thumatha; species Thumatha senex. The sequence continues at coordinate 21,186,586 of OX419739.1, read as the reverse complement.
TTTTCACGGTCTGATTCCATGTGGTTTAATTGTTATTAAATAAACAAAAACAAAATATCGACTGTTCTTCATAGTTTTAGTATATCTATATCTTTATTTTTTCTTTACTGCTTAAACTGTATTTGTCACTTTTCCTCAAACAACGCCACGGGAGATAAATGTATTACGTATTGAACAAGATGTGATACCGACTGTCGATATTTTTTACATCTTATATATATAATCAAAAACTTTACTTTATTTTTTTATAATATAATAAAAGCGTGTGAGGCGTGCACTTTTGGTTTTTTTTTGTTTTGTAACATAAACGCAAGTTGGTTTGGATGTGTGGATGGATATTTGTTACTTTTCTGCTCAAAAACTACTGAATGGACTTTAATGAAACTTTACAGTAATGTTGCTTACACTTCAGACTAGGACAGGGACTACTTTGTGGGTAAAGGGAACGGGAAAACATCGCGCAACCGGAGCTACGGGCATAAACTAGTTACAGAATAAATTCTCGCTTTTGGCGCAGTGTTAGAAGCGACTATCGTTTAAGAAATAATTAACTATCTTCACGCTGTATCTCTGACGAGGTTACAGAGTCAGTCAGAGGTTACAGAGTTAGAGAGGAGGACAGATTGCCAGGCTTTGCGAACCTTGCATACTCCTTTCGCTTTCATTAACGCTTCATACATTCACATCTGGGTATCCGAATACTTTTGACTAAACCATTTAGGGCTGAATCATGACATCTCCGGGTATGGCAAAAACCCATCAATCGTGGAACTATGCTTACCATCAGGCGTACCTTGTGAATTTGATGTGTTAAAACATACTTACAATGAAATTTGGCACTGAAAGAGTGCCAAAATTCATTGAAAGTATATTTTTTTAATTACATGTACCCTATAAATACATTGGCTTACCCGGGACTCCTGGCCATAGACAAATGGAATGATAATGTATAGCAACACGAAAGAAAAATAAATAAATAAATAAATATCCATCACGCCTTATCCCCGAAGGGGTGGCAGAGGCATATTATATGCCCACTTTTCACCGTGTGGATTCCTGTCCCACGTAATAGGTGGTGAGCCCATTGCCGTGTTGAAATAGACAGACGCAGGTTGTGGCTACCTGCTGTTGAAATTTTTAAGCCGCCCATAAGGCCTTCAACCAGGCTTAACGACTGCCATTTTACTGGCAACCGGGACCAACGGCTTAACGTGCCTTCCGAAGCACGGAAACGCTCGCAAATGTAAATGCCACAAAGTGGTCACCCATCCGAGTACCAGCCATAGTGAAAGTTGCGTAACTGAGTGATCGTTTACAGAACACTGAGACCGCGGGGCCACGAGCGCTTCAACACTGAGACCGCGGAGCCACGAGCGCTTCTCACGAAAGAAAAATACTTATCATTTAAGAACTCAATTGTCGAAATCAGACTACATACTTTATTACATAGATAAATACATTGTCTACATCATTTGAAATTACACTTTCTGCTGCAGTTGGGTAAAAACGATAGAGCTCTCATATTTATTTTGGTACTTGGCACTAACTGCAATGGGCTCTTCACCTGTTAAATGGGAAAAAATGCATACGTTTAAATGGTGGTCGCAAAGCTTCTGTCTACCGCAAAAAAGCTTGAAAAAATGTATGGTATAGTACTAGAAGTGTTTGACTACACCTCTTAACCTTGTGACAAACACGGCGTCATTTGAGGTCGACTTTCTCCTAGAAAGGAAAGCATTTTCGAGCGGTCTTCAAATCTGTATTGTTTACATAATAATGAAATTGTGTACGTAGATCTCTTACATTAAGTACTTCCCAAATATTTGTTTTAATGTCGTATTGCTATCCCGTCACAAAAATATCCTACATAGGTGATTATCATCCAAGCGTCAGTGCCAGTTGCGTCTCGTGAAGCCTGGGGTCCGCTTTCCTACTTTTACAAAATTTCTCCAAAATACATAGGTAGGTACTTATTATGACTGCCTCCGAGGCGCAGTGGGCGCAGAGTATCCGGCTAATACGGAGGTTGTGGGTTTGATTTCCACCCAGGATAAAACTTTGTGCGATGCGCACAACGGTTTATTCTGTGTCTGGGTGTTATTTATCATAATATGTATATTGTATGTATTTAAAGTATATATAATTCAGGGTAGGCCGAGACTTACATATGAAGACCACGTGAGCAGATTGCTCAAAAACGGAGAGGTCAAAAGTTTTCGGATACCCAGACGTGCGTGTATGAAGCGATTGATGAATCTCGAAGAAGCGAAAGAAGTATGCATGGATCGCGAAGCCTGGCGATCTGTCCTCTCTGACTACCCCGTCAGGGATACAGCGTGAAGATGGTTAGTTAGTTTTTAGCTTAGAAATATATAAGTACCCTCTACCTATGTTTATCAGTTACTTATCTGGTTACCATTATACAAGTTCTGCTTAATTTGGAATCAGATGGCGTTGTGTGAGTTGTCCCAACGATATTTATTTACTTATGTATTTTGGTGTAACAAATAGTAACCACCCACCGCTGCTGACTGTCAAAACGTCAGGGAAAAGAGTTTCAGGACCTCAACCGTGACTTTTGCGGTTTTGTTTACATTTTCTCCCCAAAGTGATAAAAACGTATGAGATTTGTATGAGTGATGCACCTGCTGATTAGGTAACGGACGAGGTAACAACGCAAGCTCTTACGGGTTTGATAGCAGTCGCTTCTATCATTTTTTTTATTGGGACTAATCCCACCCGCATTCCCATTACTGTGACTCCTGTAACCCAGGATCTACAGCAATGACCAAAACACCAGAAAAGTTACACCGAGCTCGATCTCGGTGAAGTCCCAGGCGAAGTTAGCATGTCTTGGAACCCGCAACAAAATTAATCAGAAGGTAATGTGAGGAAGTAAGAAAAGAACGTAATTCCTCTTCTACAAAAAAAAAGTCGCTTCTTACAATGTCAAAAAACAAAAGTAAATTATAGCTTCTAACAGCCTAATGAGATGAAAATATTTTTATTTGTATAGGTCACAAAGACACCTAGAACGTCGACTATTAAACGGGGAATAAATATTTGTGTGATCCCGCAAACGTTTTTATCTCACCTAAAAGATATTTTCACTTCATAAATATTAATACAATTCTTACTGGTTAAACATTTTAACTGATTTAGGTACTTTTTGTGATCATTACCAGAGTCGAACGGCTGCATCCGAACCAATGACCGTAAAGCCCGGGGTCCGCTTTCCAACTATTCTCTCTCCACATCGCAAGGTCTTGATCATCACTTGTTGTGAGACCATTAACAGGCATGTGATCCTCCATCACATCATATCACGACACGTCGTTTCATTGAGCGCCAAACATATTCGAGCGATTTTCGAGGCGTTTCCAAGAGACACAGTTAATTATTTTCTCATCTCTCTACTATAAAATCAACCAAAGTTAACAGGTTCAACGCTTGAAATTTTAGAGAAATTTATCAACTCTAGTTGACCCTACCGGATACTGTACCCGTGTAGGTACCTACACGAGGCTTTAAAATAGAATTCGAACCAAAAAAACTCCATTGTTCTTACAACAAAAAACACTTACCACATTAGGAATCTTTTAAATTGACAAATTCTTGTCTATTCGCAACAAGTTTTTGCGAAATCATTTCCACATACACACCTCATGCATCATGACAATGAAATTTGTGAAGAAACAATAAAATAAGATGTACCTATTACATCATTGCTCAAATGCATATTCTAAACGACATTTTCAACTCAACTTTGGAATGGCTAAAAAGACAAAGTACGGATGTAGTATTTATGAAAATAACATTAAATTGAAATAGCTCTTTGTATTGAGTAACCGGCAGATGATTCTTGTTGCTGCAGGAGCTGCAAGGTGGCTTTGTGTGGAAATATTGGCCCTTAGACTGGCCAGTTAGTAGCAAGTTAAGCCAGAGTTATGTCACTGCAAAACTAGTTCTGGTAGGATATACTAGAATTAAATACTTATTATGGAGCGCTCGCGGTAAGGTCCGATAGGGACTTTATTCCGCGTACGATTAGACTGTGGATTGAACTCCCTGCCTAGGTTTTCCCGAAAACGGCTACAGTATGGAGTTCTTCAATGGGGTCTTAGAAGGTTTTTTACAGGGTCGGCCATCGTCCATTGGCTGCGGTGACCATTTTCCATTAGGTGGGTCGTATGATTGTCTGCCGATCTGTGAAGCGCTGATAGTGCTGTAGTGCATCGATGATATTATAGGTATTAGACGATAATTTTATATCGCACATAATAAATTTGATGTTTGTTTAAACGAGCATTTTTCATGTGTACCTCGTACTGACTCGATATTGGAATAGTAGACACAAATTTACTTACTTATCTGGTCACGCCTTTATCTCCGAATGGGTAGACAGTGGCATACTGAACGCCAGCATTTTACCGTATGCATTTTTATCTCACGTAAAATGTAGTGAGAACATTGCAGTATTGAATTGGACAGGCGCTTACAGACATTGTAGCGACTTGCTATTGATAATTTTCGAGCAGTTTAAAAGGCCTTCAAATTGGCTTAACGACTGCCATAAACCTGGACCAACTGTTTATCGTATTCTGAGCATGGAAACGCTGGTAAATGAAAATTTTACAAAGCGATCACCCATCCGAGAACCAGCCATAGCGAAAAATGCTTAAAACGTTGATCGTCTACAGAACACTGATTAAGGAGGTAACGAGCGTTTCAAACACAAATCAGTAAATATATCCACATAGAAAAGTAATGGGACCTACATACTAGTTCAGCAGTATTAGGCGTTAACCATTAACCGAAGGGTCATTAATGTCCGTTTAACACACCTATACAAATACATAATATGACTGCTTTAAATTAATTACGTTACTCTGTCTGCTTTGTAAGAGTACAGCTTTTTTTTCGTTTATTAAAATCAGTTTTAAAGTTAGTGTAAAATCGCGAAATTTTTGAAAATGAAAATGTATTGTTTAAGAAAATGAAATTCATGACGATTATTGCAAGGAATAAGAAAATTGAAAAAAAAATTTTTTCTGTGTTTAACACCTTTTGGCAATAGCTACTTTAATACTTTGTCCAGCTTTTGGTTTAGTGGGTCTCTGGTTTTTTTTATTAAACAATGTTCCTAAAGGTTGAAAGGCCTCTGTGGACCGCGAGGCAGTCAACCTTTAGGAGTGTATCCGACTGCTACGAAAGAAGTCGTGGATTCGATTCCCACCCAGGATAAAACTTTGTGTGATGAGCACGATGGTTTATTCTGTGTCTAGGTGTTAATTATCTATAATATGCATTTATTTAGAAATATATTACGTATGTCTATCAGTTATCTGGTTACTATTGTACAAGCCCTGCTTAGTTTGGAATCAGATGGCGTTGTGAGAGTTGTCCCAACAATATTTATTAAAAAAAAAGACATTTTCCGTCTCCTAGTTGTATATGCAGTAGATAGATAGTTTGAACAATTGCGTATTGCACATCCCTTGCCCACAAAGCCATCGTCTGGAGCCCACTTCCACTTTCAGTTTCTACAAGTCGCTTGGCGCGTAAACACGCACACACAAACTTCTTACGCAAGAGCGCCCGCATGCGGTTAACACACTTAAAACTGATTTGCATTTCGAACGCCGATAATAAATTATATATATTTTAAATATATGTATTATCTGTGACTAAATGTAGTCAACTTAAAAAAAATACACAATTTAAAATTCGATTTATAACAATTTCGCGATATTTTCGAATTAGTTAAGTGCGTACATTTTGGTGTGTTTTTCTTATTTTTTTTCATCGTAATGTGTTTAAGGATCAAGTGTTGTTCTATTGTGAAGAACGGTGTTGTGTATGTTTGGTGAAGTGACTAGCAGCGATACATCATCTGTAAAAAAGTAAATATAATAATTCATACTTATTTTTTTTTCTAAATATGATTAGTTGGTAACATTTGTACTAATTAAGTTTTAGTTGTGTAATTGCATATCATAATCTGCTTTGAATATTTTATAGGTTTAACAATGCAGAATTATAATTATTACAGACAATAAACATAATTTTGATGTGCATTATGTCACTACATATTCTGTGGTAGAATGTAGTTTTACGTACATATTTTTGAATATTTTTTTTACCTAAGTACAAATTTATTTTGTTTACTGGTAGATATATGCTGGTAAAAGTAATAGATGGCTACCGGTATCTTAGTTTAAGATTCATTGTTCTTAGTACCTGTTTATTTGAAACTGGTCCAGATATGATATCGGTGTAAGGGGCCCTACTAACAACTCTCAATACCAAACGACCAAAAAAAAAAGAAGAAAGAATAATGTTTTATTCCACATAGACAGAAAAAAAGGCATGGGTTCAGCTTAACTATAAGGTGAAAACAATATATATAAAAAAAAAACAAATTTAAATAAAAACAAAAATATAAATAAAATAGGTTATCAAACCAAAATGTCGATGTACATACGGCCTACTATGCGGAATAAGGCCTCCTTTCAATAATACGCCGCTGCCCCAGGAACAAACAAGTAGCTCCCATGACAGCACTGGTTTTCAAAGAAGACCTAGACGAGGCAGCGATGCAGGTGCTCTTACAGGGGTGACAGTCGCTCCTAACGATGCCGAAATTCAAAAGCCAAACGATATTCTTCTAGTCTGTACTAATATTATAAAGCTGAAGAGTTTATTTGTTTGTTTGTTTGGTGGAACGCGCTAATCTCAAAAATACCCGTCGGATTTCGACTCGAGATAAAATATTTTTGTGTTGGATAGCCCATTTATCAAGGAAGGCTATAGGCTATAAATCATCACCCTATTTCCCTGGGGAACGGAGTAGTAATCATAAATGTCGACTATCCGACAAATTTTTATGCATTATTGTAGCATTTATAAGCGACGGGTGACGACCTATTTGGTGCGACAGGAGTTCCAAGTATAAATAAATAATAATAATAAATAAAAATAATAAGTATGTCACGGGGTAAGCCGGGGGGATCACCTAGTAGCTAAATAAAAGTAGACACTGGACTCTAAATCCAGGTACGGTTCGGAAGCAACATAAATGTACTAAGATGAAGAGACCAGCTTTTATAAAATGCTTGCTCGTAGTCCCGATTTGTAAACGGTCAGTGTCCTAGGCATTTTAGGAGCCCCGATTTGTAAACGATCACTGTTCTAGGCATTTTAAGAGCCCCGATTTGTAAACAATCACTGTCCTAGGCATTTTAAGAGCCCCGATTTGTAAACGATCACTGTCCTAGGCATTTTAATAGCCCCGATTTGTAAACGATCACTGTCCTAGGCATTTTAGGAGCCCCGATTTGTAAACGATCACTGTCCTAGGCATTTTAAGAGCCCCGATTTGTAAACGATCACTGTCCTAGGCATTTTAAGAGCCCCGATTTGTAAACGTTCACTGTCCTAGGCATTTTAATAGCCCCGATTTGTAAACGATTACTTTCGTAGGCATTTTAAGAGCCCCGATTTGTATACGATCACTGTCCTAGGCATTTTAAGCCACAGTTAGTCCTTAGATGAGACCGCTATGTGGCATTTCCCTTTACGAGCGTTTCCGTGCTTCAAAAGGCACGTTAAGCTGTTGGTCCTGGCAACCAATTGTATGATAGTCGTTAAGCCAAATTGAAGGCAGCTTGAATATTTATAACAGAAGGTAGCCACAACCGGCCCCGGTCATTTCAACAAGGCAATAACTTAACCACCTATTGCGTGGAACAAACATATAGCTGGGGATATCTGGGGTTTAGTATGCCTCGGGCTACCCTTTCTCATATCATTTCTCCTGTAATATAGAATAAACATTTTGTTCGGCCACTGAATGACCAAAATTTTGTAACCGCAATAAGACTTCATCAATGGGACACGCTTTCCTAAGAAATTTTATTTTACACAGTGCCGTCTATCCCAAAGTAAGCTAATATAAGCTTGTGTTATGGGATCTATGACGACTGATAAACATACTAAATAAATTTCTAAATACATACTTACTATACATAGGAAACACCCAAGCTCGGAAATAAACATCTGTGGATTACACAAATATTTTTCCAAACCGGGAATTAAACCCGGGACCTCAGTCGCGGCATTCGCATACACTACCACGGCGCCACCAAGGCTGTTGCACCAAGATACAATAGAACTTCAGTCTATATATATATATATATATCCATCACGCCTTATCCCCGAAGGGGTGGCAGAGGCATATTATTTGCTCACTTTTCACCGTGTAGATTTCTGTCCCACGTAATAGGTGGTGAGCCCATTGCCGTGCTGAAATAGACAGATGCAGGTTGTGGCTACCTGCTGTTGAAATTTTTCAAGCCGCCCATAAGGCCTTCAACCAGCCTTAACGACTGCCATTTTACTGGCAACCGGGACCAACGGCTTAACGTGCCTTCCGAAGCACGGAAACGCTCGCAAATGTAAATGCCACAAAGTGGTCACCCATCCGAGTACCAGCCATAGTGAAAGTTGCGTAACTCAGTGATCGTTTACAGAACACTGAGACCGCAGAGCCACGAGCGCTTCAAACTTCAGCCTAGTTTAGGAAAAGGAGTCCTATGACATTTTTTATAGTTGTACTGACTAACTAACTAACTATCTTCACGCTATACCCCTGACAGAGTGGTCAGAGAGGACAGATCGCCAGTTTTCGATTGTTGTACTGTTTTTTTCTAACAAACAGTACCTACCTACGAAATTTAATATCAGCCACTCACTCAACATATTTTTGTGTTCCACGTTTTGAGTTCCACGATTTCGCTTTTCTTAGGAATACAATGCACAATTCCATCAATGGTACCTACGAAGCTACTATAATAAAATTATGTGATGACTGAGCAACAATGGCTCGAAATTACAGAACAATAGTTTACATATCGTAGCGAGTAGAGTTTCAAGATACTTGACACGGATTGTGCACTTATTCATAAACATTTAATATAACTAGAGTAACTTCATTTGGGTTGTAAAGATACTAATATAATATGCGTCCGAAGTGGTTATGACGCAGACGCTCGTGGCCCCGCGGACTTAGTGTTCTATAAACGATCACTGCTTTAAGGAACTTTCACTATGGCTGGTCCTCGGATGGGTGAGCACTTTGTGGCATTTACATTTGCGAGCGTTTCCGTGCTTCGGAAAGCACGTCAAGCCGTTGGTTCTGGTTGCCAGTAACATGTCAGTCGTTAAGCCCAGTTGAAGGCATTATGCAGCAACTGCGGCTTGAAAAATTTTAACAGCATGTCGCCACAGCCTTTCCATTTCAACACGGCAATAGGCTCACCATCTGTTATGTGGAACAGAAGTGCATACGGTGAAATGTGGGCGTCTAGTATGCCTCTGCCTACCCCTTCGGGGATAAAGGCGTAACAATATGTCTATGTCCCTTAGATCTTGTCCGTAGTTCTTGTGGTTTAGTCGGTATTAAGGTCCTCCTTAGTACAAGATTGCACAGTCATATTTTTCATAGCCATGGCTCTCTGCTTCGGTGGCGAAAGTACCAGTGTATGCGACTGCCACGCTGAAATCTCAGGCTCGATCCCTGGGTCAGAACAATTATTTGTGTGATCCGCAAATGTTTTTTTTAAGTTTAGGTGTTTTCTGTGAAAAATATGTATGTATGTAGAAATATATAAGCACAAACTTAGCTTACTTTGGGCTAGACGGCGCCGGCCTTGTGTAAAAATATACAATGTCCGACAATATTTGAGTTGTAAAGATTCTGGAACTAAATCTTTATACTATATGACGTGCAATGGTTCTAGCGCAGGCATCCGTAGATTCTGTGATTCCCAGGTCCAAAGTACATTTTTCTTAATATTTGCTGTGATCTTGACTCTACAATCTTTTCAACTCTCCTGAAACTCTATAGAGTAGATGTTGGGCTGTTGTTTATATAATTCTTCAGCGCGAGAACTCTTATAGCGCGATGTAGGATTCTCAGTATCGATGTAGTTCGATAGCTTTGCGCTATGTAGCGCCGGTCGCCACATCACTCCCCTCCGAGACCGGAGGTCGATTGCGAGTATGAGTCTGGTGTCTTTGTCTGTTGTGAATCGCGCCAGTGCCAGATTGTGTAGTCCCAGTGACTCGGAACTGTATATAGCTGATCCCAGTAAGTCGGAATCGTATGCCGCTAATTCCAGTGAGTCAGAATCGAATGCTTCCAGAGAGTCAGGGCTGAGTGCAGTGCTGCGGTGCGCGGTGAGGTAGCCCCAGTGAGTCGGGGTGGTTGCTGCGTAGTGACTGGCTGCTGCGTAGACGGGAGAGATGTGCTCTTCTTACATTGATCGTAGTTGCAGTGTGCTGTGCCAAGACGCTGGTGTGGCCGATGAGGTAACCAGGCTGGAGCGGTTGCTTCTAGCTAGTGGTATCCCGGATGAGGCCGGAGATGCTTACTAGCTGAGACTTAATTCCTGTCATACTGGGGTGCTGCAATGGTGGCGATGATGCTGTTGATCTGCTACGTGAAGGCTGCTTCCAATCACGTCAGGGTCAACACCGTGGAGGAACGGGTGGAGATATTTCTCCGACATAAAGGAAGGATCCTCCAACCAGGCAAGGTGAACCAGCGGATCACTCAAACGGGATTGGAACCCGAGACCTCAGCTCGACAGTCGCATACACTTACCACATCGCGACTTTGTACGCGTCGCTCGCTAGGCAGTTAGTTAACTTTTACGTTTACAACATACCCTATGGAGTCACTTTTGAGCGGTACCTACACGTAATTTCCCCATACCCACTCACCAGATACTATTGAGCGCTACAGGTATGTGGTGTATGGAATTTTGGACCCCAGATCTCAGTCGATTACAGCAATCAAATATCCTTTACTTGATTTATTGACCGGCATGGGAGGTGTGGAAATCAAAACGTGTTTTTTGATCATTTACATAATCACGTGCCGCAGTGATATTGATTAGGCCCAGGCCAAAGTGTCGAGTGCCTCAAGTGGTTGCGGATCATATTACGAAGTGACAAACTTACTATAATGTTTCATCATCAATCTACTTTCAATATAACTTTGTATGTTTTATTTTGTACATATATCAGGGGGTCGAATCTACTATTGACAAGCCGTAGAATAGAACCAGAATCGCTGTTTTTAGCTATCAAAATATTTTAGACTATCAAAAATGCAACTGATTAGCGGCCAATGGCACGGTACGTGTTAGTAGAATAAAAAAATAGACAAGGCCACATTGCCTCTTCTGTAATTTACCAGGGATGTACTTTTTATTTCGCTGCTAGTCGAAGCTATCGTTTGGCTTTAGATTTTTGGCATTGCTGGGAGCGACTGCCGACTGACCTCCCTATATCCCATAGGTGCCTCTATGTGGTTACCTTATCTGTTAGTTAGTTGGCGCAACGCTAGCAGGTGAGGTCTCTTAGATCGCGGATATCTAACAGCCCGATAAACTCAAAAACTACTGAACATATTTCGACGTTCCACACCGGAGCAGTAGCCTTTAAATCCTTAAATACTCGGTGGCGCAGTGGTAGTGTAAGCCACTGCCGCGACTGAGGTCCCGGTTTCGATTCCCGGGTTGGAAAAAATATTTGTGTAATCCACAAATGTTTGTTTTGGAGTTTGAGTGTTTCCTATGTATAATATGTATGTATTTAGAAATATATTAGTATGTTTATCAGTCATCTAGATCCCATAACACAAGCTTATATTACCTTACTTTGGGCTAGACGGCGGTGTGTATAAAAATGACCCACAATAACACATATAGTACTCCGACACCACACAGCATGATATTAGAACTCAGAGGAGGAAGCTACTATTTAATTTACTTTATATTTATGATTGCTTTCAGAGTATTTGTACAATTCATTTATTTTTCACACGTGACACAGAAAACGTGCTTAATCGACTGAGTGCAAGCGGTATTATTTATACGTAGGAATTACATTCTTGATTATAGGTTTTTTTGTTATTCTTCCTTGAAGTATATTGTTTTTTGTTTACACCTCCTCAATAGATAATAGAAAATCAATTGAGAAGTCTATCTATCTTCACGCTTTGTATCCCTTACGGGGTAGTCAGAGAGGACAGATCGCCAGGCTTCGCGATCCATGCATACTTCTTTCGCTTCCTGCAGATTTACATGCACGTCTGGGTATCCGAGTACTTTTGACTATTTTTTTCTATTAAGAAGTCGTAAATAATAACACCTCTAAAAACGACACATAAATGAAACCTCTGGGACAGCTATTACACCATCATGAGGCTAACGCAATACCCCGAGGGCTCAGAGAAATTAGCTTTTTCAATTAGAGCCCTAAGATCCAATTTCTTAAGGATCGACGAAAAACAGCAATACACACATGGGAGTAATGCTGTCACCTTTAGGCTGGTGCGCCGGCCGACATACCAGCTTCGACCTTTCGACTCGGTAGAAAGGCGTGAGTTAAGGAACCCCAATCCCCCAACATTTGCTTCACCAGCTAATATCGTTCTAGAACGTTCGATGCACATCAGCAGATTTTCTAGGACATGCGTCACTTCCGATGAAGTGCCGAGTTAGCAATAAGTTAGTATATAAGATCAATAATTTGTCAAAATTAATTAATTACTGTTTTGTATTACTACGATGTAACTCTGTCAGTTAAATAAATATTTTTTTATTTAAAATCCGGGTTTTGAGATCTTAAATCGTGCTCTGAGGATTGTCAACGATCCTCTACTAGCAGGAGGTGTCGAGCCCGTTCACGACAGGAGAGACTTTGCCTCTTTATGAGTGTTCTATCGCCTGTAAGTACAACGGTTTGTGCTCTCAGGAATTACTTGATAAGATGCCCACGTCTACTTTCTATCATCGCAAAGCTCGCCATAGACTGGGTTTTCACCCTCACACTTTGCATCCGGAGTGCTCGCTTACGGTTAGGTCCGATAGGGCCTTTATTCCTCGTACACTTAGATAGTGGAATGATTCCCTGCCTGGGTTTTTGCGAACGTCTAGAGTATGGGGTTCTTCAAAAGAAGTCTTAGAAGGGTTTTACAGCCAAATGCTGCACCTCTGCTGTTGCAAACGTCCATTGGCTACTGTGCCCACTTTCCATCAGGTGGACCGTATGCTAGTGTGCCACCTCAGTGGTATATAAAAAAAATGAAAGAAAGGAAGAAAGAAAAGATAGAAAGAGCACGTGGACACGAACCAAAGGAATCCGAATTCTTTTTATCTTAAAGCTCATCTTTTTAGAGTCGAAAAAAATATTTGTTGTATAACGTGTGTGCAGATGTGAGCGTGTTTTATTTATAAATTTAGGAAATTTGAAATGAAATGAAAATATATTTATTCAGATAGGTTAGGTTACAAAATAACACTTATGAACGTCGAGACTTTGATTATTGCAAATATTAATCTAAATGTAAAAACATTACAACCTGCGCCTGTAAAGTTCAACACAGCACTGGGCTCACCAACGCCCGTTCGGGTTAAAGGAAAAAATATTTAAAATTATAAATATTTAGGTACATAATGGCGCCAGAATTTGAATTTCGAAGCTGCTGGTGGTCTCCACAGATATCGCCCACCTACGTGAAAGCCTACGTAATATATTTTTAAATACAGTCCACAGAACTATTTTAGGAAGGTGTTATAGTGACACAATCCTTTTGTGTTGGCGTCTGCCTATATTGGGTTAACTGACCCACCAATATAAAAAATATACAACTTTTGTAAGTACAAAGATTATATCTTTATTCTTTAGCTGGTTTAAAAGTCATCGTGGTCAAAAGGTTTAAAAGGTTTAAAAGTCAAAGCGCTCGTGGCCCTGCGGTCTCAGTGTTCGGTAAACGATCACTGAGGTACGCAACTTTCACTATGGCTGGTCGTCGGATGGGTGACCACTTTGTGGCATTTACATTTGCGAGCGTTTCCGTGCTTCGGAAGGCACGTTAAGCCGTTGGTCCCGGTTGCCAGTAAAATGGCAGTCGTTAAGCCTGGTTGAAGGCCTTATAGGCGGCTTAAAAAAATTCAACAGCAGGTACCCACAACCTGCGTCTGTCTATTTCAACACGGCAATGGGCTCACCACCTATTACGTGGGACAGGAATCCACACGGTGAAAAGTGGGCATATAATATGCCTCTGCCACCCCTTCGGGGATAAGGCGTGATGGATATTTATTTTATTTTTTTTATTTAAATGTCATCGATGTCCGCAGGGTTAGTGAACATTCCCTTGTTCCTATATGGCCTGATATTCAAATTTTCAGGATTTTTTATACAATTTGATATAAGAACATATGTACATATATTATATGTATTACCGGTGTACTTCATGATACATATGTATATTTTATCGTCAAATTCAGTATTTTCATACTAGTAAGATCGCAGGCTAGTAAAAGACACACGTGATTGAAAGTGGTCACAATATGTTTGCAATACCACCGAGGCTACTCTCGAGTTTTCTAGGCACTACTCTATACTATCTCTAAACTATTTTTACCGCTAGTAATGACATAAGAAGGGTACTACGTATGTCAGCGTGTACGCTGACCCCCATATTACGCTCGAAATCGAGTTCACCGGCTCACTCGATTTCATGCGCGCACCCGACTAGAGTGAAAGCTTGTGCCTGGGGGCCGCTCATTTGACATTCTGAAGAGCGCCCATAACGAGGCGTCCTATCCTGTGGTCTGGTTTAGTCGTCAGTAGTTCGGTCTCCTTTCCTCAGGACCGAGCGCCCCACAGATAGCGAAGGGGAAAGCACCTTCCCCATGTTAACGAAAAACTCTTAAAAGCCGTTTTCTAGATTAATTAATTTTAGCATTATTTCATGTTTATACAGTATACAAGAGTAATGGAATTCCGTTATGAAATAACATTTATCGATATTATTAAAAGTACTGTCATACCACAGCTACCATTAATAATGTACGTTCTGTGGTCATAGAATTTCAGTGACGATAATAGGGTTGTCACACGGTGAAATGTGGGCGTATAGTATACCCCTGGCCAGAGACAAATGGAAGAGCACCGTGTGGTTTTAGTCGGTAAGAGTCCGGTATAGCATCCATGAGCATATCCACAGGAAAAAAAAACCTGCACCCCCGGGTTAACACTACAGGTTTAGGATTATGATACAGATAAATTATTCAGGTCAGGCCATAAAGCGTTCTTAGTTGTCAAATCCAGATTATATTTTTTAGGTATTTATTATAATATATATTTAACAACTTATAGCACAGTTGAGCTTAGTAGTTTAGAAAATAAAATCCACCATCTTACCGGCCAAAGCTAAATGTAAGTAGTCCTTGCTTCAACAGCCTCAGGCCTCATAGATGTTTTTGATGTAGAACACACTAAAGGCGGTCAAATCATTGCAGAACAACAATTGTGTGCTAATTATATGTTTGTACGGCGTTGGAAACCGTTTCATCACGAATAGAAAGGTCGAAGGCGCTATGAAATGCCGCAACAAATTATATTATAAACTGTTCAATGTTGGAGCTAATATGCATAACAATTTAGTTAATTTCAACGTTTGATGTACAAAATTCTATTGTATGATCCCGGCGGGTTTAAACATTATCAATTAATTAACAATTTGACTGCCTCTGTGGTGCGGTGGGATCTGACTGCTACGCAAGAGGTCGTGGGTTCGATTCCCACCCAGGATAAAACTTTGTGTTATGAGCACGATGGTTTATTCCTTTCCTGGGTGTTAGTTATCTATAATATGTATGTATTTAGAAATATATAAGTAGGTATATCAATCAGTTATTTGGTTACCGTAGTACAAGCTCTGCTCAGTTTGGAATCAGACGGCGTTGTGTGAGTTGTCCCAACGATATTTATTTATTTAATTTCGTTTTCTTAGTTCAATTAATCAAACAAGGTCTTTCTCATATGGTTTCTTATTCATCTGTGTCAATTTAAACCTTTCTGATTAACAGATGAAAATCGAATACCATCTCGGAATAAATGTTTGTACGATACATTATGATCTTGTGTGATAGAAAGTTATTTATTCTTTTAAATAGGATTTTTTATTTACCATTATCTAAATCTATAACCTTTTATTACTCAAATTCATTTGGAGTAGATGGCGATAGTAATATAATAAAAGTAAAGTAGGGTTAATGTTCACAAAGTTGGCATAAACCTATTAATTTTCAATTTTTTTTCATTAATAGTAAAAGTAACTACAAAAAACACTAGTTTTTATTGTAGGTACTAATATTATAAACGTTAAACACATTCAATAGGCTTGACCAATTTATATAAATTTCGTATTATAAGTAATACAACATACCAGACACCCAGACCAGACGTGCATGTACTCGTATGAAGCGATTGATGAATCTGCAAGAAGCGAAAGAAGTATGAATGGATAGCGATGCTTGGCGATCTGTCCTTTCTGACTACCTCGTCAGGGATACAGCGTGAAGATAGTTAAGTTTCTTTTTTTGTATTATAAGTATAACGAAGTTAAATGGAAAACGTTTACCTACATATTTTTATAGGTCCATAATATGTGTAGCCCAAATTTCGCAGCTCTCATAGTCATGAGAGCTGCGAATAGCTATATACGTGGGGATATATATATACGTTATTTTTTATAAAATCTTCCTGTAGGAGTCTTCCTGTAGGAGTATTTTTTCCGGAATCGAAAGATCATCGGAATCTCACTTTGCAGAACCAAAAAAATCCCATTTTGTTTATCGTATTGAAGATCCCCATGTGATTCCACTCCTAACAAAAAGAACCTTAACTGGAGGAATAATCGAGTTAAGATCTAAGTACTGTCACTAAGATTTTATTATAGGTACTAATATTATAAAGGTTAAACCAGGTTAAACCCATTCAATAGATTTGACCAATTTAAAAAAAATCGGTGTGGATGTAGAGCAGACTCCCTGGATAGAGCTTTATTTCCGTGTACATTTTGCTGTGGGCAAGCATAAAGCCTAGTAAAGATTAAAAATGTACGAATAATCAGTTTTGTAATATCCGTACATTCCGTACTAATATAGTACGGAATGTACGGATATTACAAAACAGATTTTTATTATATGATAATAATTTTTTTATTGAATGAATTTATTGTGCGTGGCAACCTTGATGGTAGCTACTGACACGGGGACGGTGATGGACTATGCAGCACGGACACGAAACGATGACGAACAATGGAGCCGTAGCGTCGAAACATCTCCCGAGTCAAATTGTATGTCTAATCTCTTACGCAATGCCATTAACCGTTCATAATAGAGGAAAGTTTGCCTCCGCAGAATATAATTGAACCAAATTATTATTTTGATTACGAAACGCTCATGATATGATTATTCTTGTACTCGTGTTAATTATGTTTCAAAATGGATGTCTACTGTGTATTATGTTGATAAATTAATTCACTTATGTATGCGCTCGTCGAGGTGGAAATGTGACCACGGTGATATAAGTGTTTTTAATGTAATTAATTATGGATATTTCTCAAACGTTACGCTACGAATTATCTTAAACAATTAAAGAAGTTGTAAATCATTTCTTTTTTAACTTGAAGTTACGATGCCACTATTTACAGTTTTTTTTTATAGTTACATAGCATTTAAAACGTTATTACATGAATATAGATGAAGAAGGACCTTAATTATTTTTAACATGCTTCACCACTCGGGTGTCTTCATGGGGTTGAGCCCTTGGAGGGGGGTATAGTATAGACAACTCACTCAACCACCTCGTCTTAACTGGGTCGCAGAGTAGGCCAGAAAATAAGCCATTGTGACCCGAGATGGGGATTTCCTCTGGGGGGGGGGTCAGGAATTGCGACTCCCACATTCTCCCTAATGAAGGCAAATCCAGCGTCGCACGGCCATCGAACGTCCCTTTAAGAGCAGAGAGGGTGGAGATTGGTCGAGCAGAAAGGCACCTTGAAACAAGTAGTTTAGATGGCAACATGACTATCATAGGCTAGGTCCACCTACGGCAAAACCTAGTCGGGGGCGCACATGAAAGCCGGGAGCTCCGTTAGGTCTGAAATTAGTCGTGTTATACCGAGATTTGCACGTGGGTACAACCCATTTAGTTAGTATCAATGAAAAACGGTCAAGAAAATTTAAATTTTAATTACACAAAACGCATGAATCTGTGAATGACTTTGCCTTTTAAAAAATAAATAAATAACTAACTAAATAATTAACTTGTGTCCGCTTCGAGCCGTCCCCAATCGTCTCCCTGAGAACAGAGGGGGTAAAGAGTGATCGAGCGGGCACTTGAAGGCACCCCGGAACACGAGAGGTGCCAGCCGCCAGAAGGCTTTTGTGAGCGGGGTTAGGTTAGGCTAAGTTAGGTTAGTATATTATATGGTACCTACTGAAATTAAAATACTATCAAAGTATATAGAGAAAAAACCTACCTATGATCTTTCGCCAGTGATACTATCTTGCAATCACGTGGTATAGATAAAAGTAGGTGGTACTGTTTCACATTACAATAATAGTTGTGTGTACATTTACATAATTTTCGTACGTTTAAATAAATACATACATAAGCAGGTACATACAGTCACGCCTTTTCCCCATTGGGGTCAACAGATATTTTCACATACATAAGAAATTGGCATAATTTCAAAGTTACCAGTTGACGAAAATGTTGTAAGTGTTTAAAGAAAATTACAGAAGAATAAGGTTTCCTAACTCTGGTTGAGACTTGTACCATATGCTAGGCTTTTCAATATTAAGATGTTCTATAGTATTTAGAAGTTAATAAGAGGCTTAATCGCTCAGGCGACGTCACCAGCTAGCGGTGCACCCGCAGATCAACCGATCAGCAAACGATTAAGTTGCCTCTAAGGGTTTTGGTAGTGGGATCGCAGTCGCTCCCAATTATGCCGGAAACAAAAAGCCATACATTTTGAATAACTACTTTTCCACATAATTTACTTTAAACCCGACCGGTTTCGCCTTACGGCGTTTTCAAAGGTTGGCTGTAAAGCGAAACCGATCTTATTAACTTCTAAATACTAAAAAAAATCCTTATATTGAAAATCCTAGCAACTGGAACAAGTAGCAAGTTCCACCAAGTGCCGTCAATCAACAGTATAAACAAAAAGCCATACCATAACTGCTCCTCCTCCTCAAATCCAGGTAGATCTTGGAAGCAACTGGGAAACGTTAAGATGATAAACTAGAAGAAGTTTGACCTTTTTTTGACCTTGATTGATCTAAATTCTAAAGCGACACGGCGAGGTGACTTGACGTGGTAAAGGACCTGCCTGTTAGCTGTCTCTCTACAAAGAATGACGAAGACCGTAAGAATGCAGAAGAGTAGGATCACCCCGGGTTTTGAAGCGGAGACGTCGAATGCATCCGGGACTAGTGCTCGATTGATGATAGCTCTTATCTTCATAATTTTCTATTTAATCATGTCTGATTCTCCAGAATCTTCTACCACGAGGTACTCAGTTATTTTTATGGGAAGGAAATTGGCCTTGCTGTGTCTATTTTAACACGGAGATGGGCTCACCACCTGTTACGTGGGACAAAAGTGCATACGGTGAAATATGGGCGTAAAGTATGTCTCTGACTACTCTTTCGGGGACAAAGGCGTGACAATATGTCTATATTTATGCCACTTCATTTCGAACTCTAGGGTCGGTACCGCGAGTGTAGCAACCCTGGTGTTGCAAACGTCCATAGGCCGTTAGGCTGCAGTAACCACTTTCGACCAGGTAGGACGTATCTTGTCTGCCATCTTAGTGGTATATAACAACAGCTTCAGTTCATTCCACTAAAACACCTGCATGGGTATAGGTTGTAATTCTGTGTCAAACTCTGATAGTGAATCCCACCGAATCGTGCCTAATCTGTTTACTGCTTTTATTTATAGCATTGCAACATGGCATTCATTTAATGAAGTGAAACGAGTATAGTTTACATATATTTAACTAGCTGAGCTGGCTTTAATTGTGACTAACTTCGGAACCCTTTCCACAGCCCTGTATCCTATACATGCTCATAATTATGTTACCTTTTGAATTACTTTTTTTATTTTGTATTTTATTAATAATTATAATTATTAATTAAATAAGCCTGGTTGAAGGCCTTATGGGCGGCTTAAAAAAAATTTCAACAGAAGGTAGCTACAACCTGCGTCTGTCTATTCCGACACGGCAATGGGCTCACCACCTATTACGTGGGACAGGAATCCACACGGTGAAAAGTGGGCATTTAATATGCCTCTGCCACCCCTTCGGGGATAAGGCGTGATGGATATTTATTTTATAATTATTTGCAAAGTTAAATAAAGAAAATCTATATAATTACAATACCGATTGATAGATATATCACTCAGATGTAATTAAAATATATCGTTTGAAAATAGAAATTTGAATTACTATAATTAACTAAATGTATCTCATTTATGTTCCACAATATTGCATTGACTTTACTCATAAATTCGCAATTGTCCAGGGGACCAAGTCTGCTATTTCAATCGTGTCTATGTGAGGTTAGCGAAAATAATTATATAAAAATATTTTTGACTTTATTTTAATTACACAGACAACCCTAACGCTTCAGATACCTATGTATTTTATATATTGGCCTAGTTTCTTCACTGCTTTAATATAATTTACTGTGGTTCAACGCCAAGTTCAGTTATTACTATTAGTATTTGCTACATATATCGATATATTAGTAGGTATAGATTACAGATGGCTTTGAGTATGATGAAACCATAGACTACTAATATGAAACTACGTTCTTAACACGCTTAAGGTATCAGCATTGAAACCCACTTTTCGATCAATACCGTCGTGTACCAAGGATTATCCAGTTAAAAATCTTAGAGCTAGACAAAGCTCTTTGTGAAATCTGAACTAAGGCCTAATTAACACGCACTGTCACTGTACTACTTTATCCTTTGTAATATTAACTTGTATCAACCACACAGAGTACGAGCGAACATTTTTTGTAGTTAGAGCTTTTTATTTTATCCGGACAAAAGCCTCTTTGTAAAAAGCTGGCCCTAAATTTAGAATAATAATTTCAGCAAAGCACGGTACCAGGGTGCCGAGTCTGCTATTTCAATCGTGTCGTCGCTCAATAGAAAGTCACCGGTATAATTTTGACAGTTTTTCGTAGTCTATTACAATCTACTATTACAATCGTACTCCAATAGACTTCTATCGGTCTGCCGATAGAATTCTACTAACACCTACCGCGATAGTGACCGCTTGTCAGTTGCATTTTTGATAGTCTACTAACATTTAGACAGCTAAAAACAGCTATTCTGGTTCTATTCTACGGCTTGTCAATAGTAGACTTGGTCTCCTGCTACCTAGCGAGTCATATTTCATACATAATAGTTCTATCATTGCTATTATCTTAATACAGTGGTGATTTGGACATCATCGTGTAGTTACAAACGTTTTAAAGATACATGAGAAAGTACTTTTAAAACTTAAACTGTGTGAATTTATATACTTTTAAATTAACAATTATTTAATAAAAAGTTGAGAGAATAAAATACACTGCGTGTTCCTAAAAGATATGTTTTCAAGCAAGCCAGCGATACTTAGATTATATACTAGCGATAGTATAGAAAAAAATATACACAAAGAGAACTCGGTAGGAAAAATTTAGTATGCATGTGCACATATAATATGCCTCTGCCTACCCCTTTGGGGATAAAGGCGTGACAATATGTATATGAGTATGTATGTATGTATGTACACAACATCCACGTAAAAAGATTTGAAGTTAATAAAGGTCGCCGAAGACTAAGTACCTAATAACTACTTATAGTATTCGCAAACGGTGATTTTGTTTCTTTTTAGAAGCTAAATACATCGATACACATTCAAAATCACACATTGCGAATAGTAACTTAACTAACTACCCTGTAAGAGAACGCGTGGGGAAACACAATGTGCGCGATTATAGCGCTCCAGCTCGTAATGTTGAATTTGCAAAATTTTTAGTCCAAAAATGTTGAATTTGCGAAATGTTGAATTTTAATACCAAAAATTGAGAATTTGAAAAAAAGTTGAATGCTCAAAACATTGAATTTCCAAAATGTAGAACTTAAACGTTATATGGAATTGTTTAAATCTTTTTTTTCTTAAACGGAGTATCTCGGTAGTAAATGGTAGTGTATGCACGTTCTGCGCTGAGGTCTGACATTCGATTACCTTAATAACTATCTATTTTTTTACGATATACTTAGTGTCTTCAATCTAACCCACTCCTACTAATTAGGATTATGTTAAGTATTTTGTTAATTATAATCTTAGATAATTGAAGTCTAGTCAACGGTATGAACGCGTCGCCGTCGTTAAAATTTGTCGCCAATTGCTGGCTACAAAAACGGTTTCATGTTTTTTGGACGCACTATCACCGTCACGGGATACATCCAGTCCCACGGGATACATCTATTCCCACGGGATACATTCTAGTGGTTTATAATGTCGTTTTGTGTTGTTAGAATAATCAGTGTTATTAAAAGAAGACAATTTACAACAACAAAAAAGGTAAGTGTCATGCTTTGATGTATGTTACAAGATAAAATCAGATTTTTTGAAATAATAATAATCTTTAATTGCATGAAATACGATTCACAAATTGTTGTTTCCAGCAATATTTGAATACCAAAATATATTTGACCTATAATACAAACACTTAAAATTATTGTAAGTACCTACATCCATTTCAATAAAATTGTATAATTTGGCTATTGGTTAACGTTGTAATGAATTAAATGGAACTTATTTCAAATTCTTTTTTTTTTCTTAAACAGAGTATCTCAGTAGTTGCTCCAGCTACAGGGCGATCAGCTTGGTCAGCTTAGCTAGTAAGGTGTATGCAAAGATTATAACGGCAAGAATGCAAGAAAAGTCTGAAAGGTATTTATGGGAGGCTCAATGCGGATTCCGACGTGGAAGAGGTTGCATGGATCAAGTGTTTTCTCTCCGCATGATCGCGGAGAAGTTTCTGGCTATTAGCCAGAAGGTTTTCTGCGCTTTTGTGGATTTGGAGAAAGCATTTGATAACGTTGTGAGGGAAACTCTGTGGGATTTGCTGCCCGGATATGGTGTGGACGGCTCGCTACTGCGGGCAATACAGTCGCTTTATAAGGACTGTAAGGCTTGCGTGCGAGTAGGGGGGGATGTGTCACCTCTTTTTGATGTCTGTACAGGCGTCAAACAGGGTTGTGTCATGTCCGCCTGGCTGTTCATAGTGTATCTGGACAGTTGCCTGCAGAAGTTGAAAGATTGTGATATGGGTGTCAATTTGGGTGACTTTTCAGTAAACTGTCTGCTGTACGCTGATGATGCGGTGCTTATGGCCTCATCAGAAGCCGACCTTCAGGCATTAGTCACTAATATGAAAGAGGAGTGTGAAAGTAAGGGTCTTCGCTTGAATGCAAGTAAGACTAAGGTTCTAGTATTTGAAAGAAATAACGTAAGAACTAAATGCGAGATTAGGGTAAACCAGGAACGTCTAGAGCAAGTGAATGAAATTGTGTATTTAGGGAGTATGTTTAGCGCGGATGGAAGATGTAGAACGGCGAGTAGCTGCCGGAAACAGAGTTAACGGTGCTTTGTCCCAATTAGTAAAGCGACAAAGCATCGTAAAAGAAGCACGACTGGCGATTCATAACGCAGTGCTAGTGCCAACTTTGCTTTACGGTAGCGAAACCTGGGTATGTCAGCAGATGCATGAAAGTAAATTGAATGCTGTGGAGATGCGATCACTTCGAAAATTGTGCGGCGCCGGCGTTACCTTGACCGAACGAATACGTGACGAAGTGATACGCAATATGGCAGGTTTGAATGAAAGTGTCAGCGTTAAGCTGGAAAAGGGCGTGCTCCGTTGGTTTGGACACGTCCAACGAATGAGTGAGGAACGATTGACGAAGAATATATATTGTGCGAAAGCAGAGGGTAGAAGAAGTCAGGGTATGCCGAGACTTACATATGAAGACCACGTGAGCAGATTGCTCAAAAACGGAAAGGTCAAAAGTACTCGGGTATCCGTGCGTGTATGAAGCGATTGATGAATCTTGAAGAAGCGAAAGAAGTATGCATGGATCGCGAAGCCTGGCGATCTGTCCTCTCTGACTACCCCGTCAGGGATACAGCGTGAAGATAGTTAGTTAGTTTTTATTTCCAATTAATTTATTAGTACCATAAACTATTAAAAAGCAATTTAATTAAACACATTAAATAATAATATAGGTTAAAGTAAAGGGCATAAGTTTTTATACCTACTTAAATAAATTATCGTATCGTATCATTAAGTACGTAAGGTATATTAAAGGAATTTGATTTTCAACTATGTAAAAATAAATTATAATTTTAGATTAATATGAACGTTTATTGACATATATATAATATTTGAATTGAATATTTAAATAGGGAAAAAAAACATATTTTGTTAAATTTAAAAGATATTTATAATGTCACTGTGTTGAGACTGTGGGTGACAAAACTTTGGAGAAGGGTGGTTGCGCTCACAGAACAGCTACAAGTATTTTAGATCTAGGAAATTACAAATATATACCTACATACTTCGAAAATTTAAGAATCTAAAATAAAAAATAATCCTTTTTATCGTTATTTATAACCACTAATATTTTTAGATTAATCTATGCTAATATTATAATACTATATATATACCACGTGAGCAGATTGCTCAAAAACGGAAAGGTCAAAAGTACTCGGATACCCAGACGTGCTTATATGAAGCGATTAATGAATCTTGAAGAAGCGAAGAAGTATGCATGGATCGCGAAGCCTGGCGATCTGTCCTCTCTGATTACCCGGTCAGGGATAGAGCGTGAAGATAGTATAGTACAGTAACATTATGAAGCTGCAGGGTTTGTTTGTTTGGTTTAATAAATACGCTAATCTCAGGACTAACTACTGGTCGGATATGAAAATTTATTTTTGTGTTGGATAGCCCATTTATCGAGGCCCATTTAACGCTATAGGCTACATATCATCACGCTACTACCCTAAAGAGCGGATCAGTAGTCATAAATGTCGACAAATCGGGCAAATTTTTATGCATTATTGTAGATTTTATAAGCGATGGGATTACATAGGTGCAACGCGACTTCGAAGTATATTTTTATAAAAACATATTTCATTCCTTTTCCATATATTTTTTTTATATTTTGTAAAATATCTGTTACTATCAAAACTTTGCAATATCATAAGTAAAGTATGCCTCTCATATCAGTCTGACTGCTGACAACAAGAGGTCGAAAAATAGTTTGAAAGTTTTGAAATTTTGAGAGGAAAAAGAGTGCAAGTTAATTTGTAAAACCCACAAGCGTTCGTTTCTATGCTTGTCATGTGAAGGTTCATTATCTTAGATTGTAATGAAGGTTGCATAACTTACTTTACTGTTTTGTATGCAACCATAACTTTCAATAAATGTCCGGATCTGGAATATCAGTTACTGAAATATGATCTACTTTTGTTCGATTACTTGATCCCTTTACCTTGAAGTCTGATGTTTTAGTATCGACCTGGGGGCCGAGTCTACTATTGACCCTAAGTTTATTATATATATATTAAATAAATAAATATCCATCACGCCTTATCCCCGAAAGGGTGGCAGAGGCATATTATATGCCCACTTTTCACCGTGTGGATTCCTGTCCCACGTAATAGGTGGTGAGCCCATTGCCGTGTTGAAATAGACAGACGCAGGTTGTGGCTACCTGCTGTTGAAATTTTTCATGCCGCCTATAAGGCATTCAACCAGGCTTAACGACTGCCATTTTACTGGCAACCGGGACCAACGGGTTAACGTGCCTTCCGAAGCACGTAAACGCTCGCAAATGTAAATGCCACAAAGTGGTCACCCATCCGAGGACCAGCCATAGTGAAAGTTGCGTAACTCAGTGATCGTTTACAGAACACTGAGACCGCGGGGCCACGAGCGCTTCAATATATATTATTGACTATAAAGAACCAGAATCGCTGTTTACAGCTGTCAAAATGTTAATAGACTATCAAAAATGCAACTGGCTGGCGGCCACTGGCGCGGTACGTGCTATCGGCCAACCGATAGAAGTCTATTGGAGTACGATTGTAATAGTAGACTACGAGCGAAAAATTTTAAAAATATTTCAATTTCGACACGACTGAAATAGCAGATTCCCTGTGTATATGAGTAAGATGCCGATGGTATTAGAACGGCAATAATACTAATTTGATAAAGCTGAAGAATTTGTTTGGTTGAACGTTGTTAGTATATGTATAAACATACACACATACATACAGATTGTCACGCCTTTATCCCCGAAGTGGTAGGCAGAGGCATACTATACGCCCACATTTCACCGTATGCACTTTTGTCCCACGTAACAGGTGGTGAGCCCATTGCCGTGTTGAAATGAACAGGCGCAGGCTGTGGCATCCTGCTGTTGAAAATTTTTAAACCGCCCATAAGGCCTTCAACTGGGCTTAACGACTGCCATGATACTGGCAATGGGGACCAACGGCTTAACGTGCCTTCCGAAGCATGGAAACGCTTGCAAATGTAAATGTCACAAAGTGGTCACCCATCCGAGGACCAGCCATAGTGAAAGTTGCTTAACGCAGTGATCGTTTACAGAACACTAAGTCCGCAGGGCCACAAGCGCTTCACGTATCGCGTATTTGTATAAATATACCTATTATATACTACTTACCTACAATTTACGTACTAATACAAACACGAGCCTACACTACTCATATTATGAGAACTGTTTGATTCCCAATTGAATAGAAACATCAAATATTATGTATTAGAGGGTTCATCTTTCGATAGTGTCATGTACCGCGATAGTGTCAACATTTATATTATATTGTGCATAAATTGAAACTGAGGTACGAGTAAAACGTTTCAACCATAACAGTAAACCAAGTTCTAACGTAACAGTTTGATAGTAATACTAAAACTTCACTAAATACATACCTTCATGCTAATTCCTTTACACCTTAAAAATTAAATGAATGTTAACACTGTTGATTGATGGCACTTGGTGGAACTTGCTACACATCTTGAACTAAAACACTTGTACTGTTCCACTTATTTATTACTTAAACCTATTACTTAAAACTAGTTCAAGATTAAATGAATATCTTACGAGATATGGCAAATTTAAAATAATGCGCAAAGAAATTAACTTCGTGTAACCGTAATTCGACCGGACCGTGCGGGCGTAGGTACGGAAGAGCGGATAAGTAATCAACGAATTTGGAAAAAGTTTAAACATTCTTGTGAAATTAATGAACGACGGCATTAAATGGATACCACGGGGTTTGAAGTATGTCACGGGCGAAGCCGGGCGGGACAGCTAGTAATATTATAAAAGCGAAAGTTTGTAAGCATGGATGTTCGTTCTTTCACGCAAAATCTACTTAATGAATTTTGATGAAACTTTACAATTATACATACATATAAAAAGTAGCCTATGTGTTATAGGCTACTTTTATCCCGGGAACAAGTTCCTGTGGAAAACGGGCACGGGAAAACATCACCACGCGTGCGGAGGGAGCCGCGGGCTTCAACTAGTATTGAAAATAGGTATCTTATACCGGGCTTGACAAATGACATAATTTTTTAGACATTCATTTACAGATTTGAGTTTACAGGTCCTTGAAGAACTGTCTCTAGTGTGTAGTTATTGTAATGAACTCCACCGTGGTGTCGTTTCTATTTTATCACAAAAGGGAATTTGGAAGGGATTTGGACACTCAAGGAAATCAAAATTTATATGTATAGTATTTTCCATTGACTACGAAATTTGGCAAATATTAACGTCTTATACAACACTAGAGGACCCTCACAGCTTCACCCGTGGAAGATTTTGACCTCCCGTCGCACTTATTTAATCCCGTCGCTTATAAATTCTACAATGATGCATAAAAATAAAAAAATCGGGCTCTGCTCTCCAGTGTAGTAGCGTGATGATATATAGCCTACAGCCTTCCTCGCTAAATGGGCTATCTAACACAAAGATAACTTTTCAAATCCGGCCAGGAGTTCCTGAGATCTGGGCGTTCAACCATACAAATAAACAAACTCTTCAGCTTTATAACAGTCGTATAGAAGTATCGCGAAGATCTGAAAACTATACATTTTTAATTAATTTGTAACTAACTAACTAACTAACTATCTTCACGCTGTATCCCTGACGGGGTAGTCAGAGAGGACAGATCGCCAGGCTTCGCGATCCATGCATACTTCTTTCGCTTCTTCGAGATTCATTAATCGCTTCATACACATCGTCACACACACGTCTGAGTATCCGAGTACTTTTGACCTTTCCGTTTTTGAGCAATCTGCTCACGTGGTCTTCATATGTGTGTATGTCTCGGCCTTCCCTGACTCCTTCTACCCTCTACTTTTGAACAGTATATATTCTTCGTCAATCGTTCCTCACTCATTCGTTGGACGTGTCCAAACCAACGGAGCACGCCCTTTTCCAGCTTAACGCTGACACTTTCATTCAAACCTGCCATATTGCGTATCACTTCGTTACGTATTCGGTCGGCCAAGGTAACGCCGCACAATTTTCGAAGTGATCGCATCTCCACAGCATTCAATTTACTTTCATGCATCTGCTGACATACCCAGGTTTCACTACCGTAAAGCAAAGTTGGCACTAGCACTGCGTTATGAATCGCCATTCGTGCTTCTTTTACGATGCTTTGTCGCTTTACTAACTGGGACAAAGCACCGTTAACTTTGTTTCCGGCAGCTACTCGCCGTTCTACATCCGAATCACATCTTCCATCCGCGCTAAACATACTTCCTAAATACACAATTTCATTCACTTATACTTTCATTTAATTAATTTGTAAATCTTTAAAACGTAGATTTAGAAAAATACGTACCTACCTGTTTATTAAAACACCGACAACGACACCACTGTCCTCTTTTCACGTGTAAATAAAATATCTATCAATGAAATCGGCCTATCGTAGTCAGAACAGAAGTAGGCCTCTCCCAATTTTCTTAAAATAAAATATGTCTCACTATCGATATCAATTAACAATAACTATAGAAAATGGAAAAGCGGTCGTAACTTTTTAAGACGGTGTTAAGAGCCCCTCCAGGACTCCAGGAGATGGTCTCATCTAATAGGTGGTCACCTAATACCCCAAATCAAGACTATGAAAAGAATAATTGTGTACTTAATACTTATAGGTATTTATAACGATCGATGAAATCGCCATATTATAACAACTTTTAACTAACGCTTGATGTTCGATAGTAATTTAATTTTAATAGACACAATTAGCTGGTTCTTACAACGTTAGAGTTAAAAACTAGGAAATAGATTGCGTAAATACAAATATAGTTATGTATTTGTTTTAAAGGTAACCAAAAATATTTAAATAACAAACAAAATAACTATACCTAGTTTAAATAAGATGACTCTAAATAACAAATGAATGCTTATGGACTGATGGACGGCTCGTTCGATGAAAAGGATGCCAGCCTTTTCATCGAACCTCACAAGGGCACTAAAGGTGTAAAGGGCTTCAGGGTGCAAAGGTTCTCACCATCCTCTATAGAGAAGAGTGAACCTGCTACTAATGCACCTACTGACAAGAGGCCACGACGCAGGTGCCCCTATGGCAGTCACTCCCAAAAAAAGACAATGTGCCCCCTGCAGTCAAATAAGACTGAAACTGAACCGAATAAAAATCTGGGTAAGGTTTGCAAGTATCTGGGAATACGCAATGATAAGGAAGAAGACTAAAAACGGTGCCAGAGCCTCTAATTGCCCATAGCTTCTAAGAATGCCAGAGAATCCCAACCACCAATAAATGCCAAAAACATCACATGTGCGCAAACTGTTTCAGATGATGAAGTCTAAAGGGGGGTGTAAGGGGCCCAGCTAAGATCTATGGAGCCAAGCAACTTCTGCTAGTGGTGCACCTGCTGACTATCAGACGAAGCAACGAAGCATTGACGGGATTGGGAGGTCAGACAATAGTCGCTCCGAACACTTCCAAATATCAAACATTTTAAAATAGCAGCCATTGAGTTCTTGCGAGATTCTTAGTCATAAAGAACCCTTAGAATGCCCTTAGGACTGGCAATCAGAATCGCTCTCATTTTGATTTGATTTTGTTTCTTTTGTATAGACTCATTACTATATAATTTGTTCAAATATCATGTAAATAAAACGAATGTAATTACTGGCGGTTAGAAAAGAGTGGCCATTAGTTTTATTGCTAGGTTCTTCCTCAGGCTTCACCTATTACGTTGCGAATCTGGCAGTAAATGTAAATGTAGAAACAATAATCTTGACGACCTACATGAATAAAGTTTTTTTCATTTCATTTTCATTTCTTTTCGTTCAAGATTGTTCAACACTTAAATGACACTACGTAAATAACTAATCGAATCAGGCGTAAAATTGCAGAAATCTATTGTAAAACTATAATTATTCATTTTTAGCATAGCATTAGCTGCTAAGCAGTTTTGATGATGCCTCGTGTGTAGCCGAAATACGTGTCGACATCATACAACATTTAAAAGCGGAATAAATAAGTAATAACAAAATTCATTGTAATTTTGACAATACGCAAATCGAAATTAAATATGCAATTAATAATTGAAATAATTGACATTACACAACATCTTGACCTAATATGTAAATATATTTTAAACACAAATAATTCACTACAATTAACAATATTTTTTTACTCATACATTTAGTTGACTATTATATATTTTATTTAATAAGTTAAGAATATTTAAACGTTATTGCCTAAGTGGTTACCGGAAAATGTATTACATAAATACATTCATTATACATACATCAGTTAAGAAGATAAATGCATATTTGTTACATTGTAACATTAAAATGCGTTCAGTTAAATAATCATTTATCAAGTTTTAATTTACTTTAATTACACTACTTTTATTAAATTTTATTTTACATGCTTATAATTAAATAAGTATTAATTTATTTATTTAAAGTTTTTGCACACACAAGTTATAATGTAACACAGGAGATTTTAGTTCAAGTATGTTCTTCCAGGAGATGGGTGAGAGGAGAATGTTAGGAACTTTAACCTATAGGATCTTAAGAGAAATCGATTGACGTACTTTCTATAGAGAAATTTTAGGTAATATTCAAATTTTTTGTATAATGAGAAAAGACTTCTTGATTTATAAAAACGAACTCAAAGTTGACGCTAAGATGAAGGAGGAGGAGGAAGGGTGGTTTCAATAGTCAAACGATTCAGAAGCTGAATACCCCTACACGAAAGTCACATATTTTCTTAATAACCAGAATAAAAGTGATACATACTACTATCATTGCAAAGAGTGCCACAGGGCGACATCCTAGGTCCTTTCATATAAAAATATTTCCGCACAGTAAACCAAAACCTAGATTAATCGAAAAAGTTTTACAACTGGTATAACACCAAGAATATATTTTTGACCCCTTCTTTACTACTAATACTAACGTCACTATTATTGCGACACTTGACCTGGTTGACGTAAAAAGGTTCTATGCGGGTCAGTGACTCGCATGTAACTTAGCTAAAGAGTGCTTAATGAGTTCTCAGAAGCGGAATGAGACAAGTGACGTTTGAATGACAACACGTACGCATTACTTTCATGTGGTTTGCAATTTTTGCATTTGCATTAATGAGCATACACATGTTGTGTTATGTGTTCTGAGGTTCTGAGGGAGCATGGTATTATTATGTCATGACTTAATAAAATTATCTTGGAGGAAAGCAACGAAATTTATATAATTAGGTCGATTGACGATATCAATACAAGATTAATTTTACCTATTCCAGATGATATTAAAATGCTTACGGTAAAATCATCATCATCATCCGAGCGTGTGTCCCAGTTGCGTCTCGCGACGCCCGGGTTCCGCTTTCCTACATTTTCTCCTCTTCGCACTTCGCACGATCGTCGGCATTCCCTGTAGTGAGACCATACGCTTACGGTAAAATCTGTGTGTATAGTATACCTCTGCCACCATTTAGGAATAAAGGCATAATTGAGTTCTTCTGAGAGCTCACCCGGGACTCCCGGCCATGGTCTGATGGAAGGGCACCATGTGGTTTTCCATCCATGAAAAATTTCACACGAAAAAATCCACACCTAATGTTATCTGTTAGTTGTTGTAAAACCATCATTCCAACACACGTGAATCACGTGATACTTCTAGATATGGAAATTTGCGATTTAGTCACAATTTAATAGATACCAAGATCACTAGGTTACTATTCAAAATTAGATGACATAATAGTATTAATAAATACTAGATGACCCCCACAGCTTCGCCCGTGGAATATTTCGACCTCCCGTCGCACCTATTTAATCCCGTCGCTTATAAATTCTACAATGAAGCATAAAAATTTGCCCGATTTGTCGACATTTATGACTACGGCTCTGCTCCCCAGTGTAGTAGCGTAATGATATATAGCCTATAGCCTTCCTCGATAAATGGGCTATCAAACACAAAAAGATTTTTTTAAATCCGACCAGTAGTTCCTGAGATAAGCGCGTTCAACCAAACAAACAAACTCTTCAGCTTTATAATATTATAGTATAGATTTGTAGCCATAAAAAAGTAGTAATTCTAATTTTTAGTATGGTCATGTCCTGCGGCAACCGCTGGACTACGTGGGAAACAAAAATGTATGGCCATGCCATCCTCACCGGGTCCCGGTAAGAGCGGACAACCCAAGAAATGATTGGCTTGGCTATTTTGTTGTCCAACAAAACCAGAGAAGTAAAATCATAGAATATTGGCCCACAGGCTCTGGTTCGAGGAATTTGAATGCCCTCCAAAATCACGCTTGGAACTATGAGCAAAACTATGAGAATTTTTAAGATATATCTAGAATCGAACCAACAACCTGGTTTCAAAGTCAGGTTCAGTAATTACGAAGATAGTAATGTTGATTTATTAAGTAATCAACCAGAACCTCGAGTCAGTATTTTCATCAATAAAAAAGATCACACGAGAAATAAGTATGATGATACACGGTATGAGGGAAGTCGGTCACTCGGTCTCAATGTCACAGTATAATATGCCGTAATCGAGAGAAATGTGTTGGACATGGTTGCGTCAGCGCAGGACGGCGGTATGCCACACGACTAAGTAAATAAACATAGCACTGTTTAGCAATAATTTGCTAATTCAAAGACAAATATTTAAGTTAGGATTAAGCCATTGGATTTTAGTTTAGTGTGTATTGCAGTAAGACTGCAATATATTTCAATATGTTAGTTTTGTGAAATGACGCGTATTAGTAGGATTTGTGATGTTTAGTAACCAAACAAATGAGGAGATTAATAGCGCTATAACTTATCTACGATTGATACTAAGGAATTATGTAAATATATTTTTTGATGAGTTTAACTCATAATATTAACTCACAATAACTCATTGAGTTATTATTTTTTCACCACTTCTAATATAAAAATAAAGTATAGTATGAATTTGCAAATAACATTATTGACTGTCTTGGTGGCGCGGTGGATGTGTATGCGACTGCCGCGCTTGAGATCCCGGGTTCAATTCCCGGGTCGGAACAAATATTTGAGTGATCCACAAATGTTGGTTTAGGAGTTTGGGTGTTTCCTATGTATGTATTTAGAAATATACGAGTAAAAGAATGTATATCAGT
The DNA here is from genome assembly GCA_948477245.1 of Thumatha senex. Classification (NCBI taxonomy): domain Eukaryota; kingdom Metazoa; phylum Arthropoda; class Insecta; order Lepidoptera; family Erebidae; genus Thumatha; species Thumatha senex. Next base: position 21,152,910 of record OX419739.1, on the reverse strand, counting down.
TGTTTAGATCCCTTAGTACAAGCTTATAGCTTAGTTTGGGCTAGATGGCGCTGTGTGAAAAGCGTCCCATAATATTTATTATTAGACAAAATATTGATCATTATATTAGCTCCGGATAATTTTTGAGTACTTATGTTTCACAATTTAAAAGTATTGATTAATTAAGACTTTTTACGGCGGCGACATTTGTCTTTTAATATTTTATCGCATATTTATTGCAATAACTTCGCAGAATTGCAACTTATTGAGCATTTCTGATATATAACTTTGTTTTATAACTTATAATAATTTTGACCCTTTTTCATAAACAGCCTCATCGTGCCCAAACTAAGGTAATATAAGCTTAAGGTCTGGGACTTAGACAAGTGATAAATATACCTGTACATTTCTAAATACATACATATTATATTTAGGCAACACCAAAATTCCGAAACAAATAAAAAATATGGACAAATATTTGTTCCTACTTGGGATTTCGACTATTTTGGACCAGGTTTTCGCGCGGTAAGTCGTCATTCGCATACACTACCACTTACGCCAGTCACAAATAAAAGTGATAGAATAGAATATTACCTATTATTCCTATTTATGATATTTCGAGTCTTATTCGCGACGTATATTATAAGGTACAAAGCCTGCCTTAGGCAGAAGGTAGACTTTATATCTAATAATTTACGTCTTGAATAAGACCTGAAATATTATAAATTAGAGTGAAAATAGCGAAAGTTTAAAAACATTAATAACATTATTATTACGACATATTTTATCTGTATGTGTATATCATCTGTATGCAAGTGGTGCGAAAGACAGAACTATATAATTAAATTCTCAAGGTTATTTGAGAAGTTCAATAATCATTCATTGTTCACTCTCGTTTCACTCGTCCTCTGCGGTTGCCCACATGCGTACGCCGAACTTTCTCTTCTTTGTCTGAACTGCACCGAAATTATGCTGTACAAGATGATTTAATACTGTGTTTATTTATTAACATCGTTCTCATGATTATATAGGAAATTGAAATAGTTATTGATCTGATTTATTTTTTTCAATTTATAACCTAACGGTGAAAAAGAATTCGAACGGTGCAGTTAAATTGGTTCAATAACTTTGTTAATGATTTGTCGAAGTAGATTTAAGTTGTAGATAAAGTAGAGGGTAGAAGGAGTCAGGGTACGCTGAGACTTACATATATGAAGACCACGTGAGCAGATTGCTCAAAAACGGAAAAATCAAAGCGAAATAAGTATGCATGGATCGCGAAGCCTGGCGATCTGTCCTCTCCGACTACCCCGCCAGGGATACAGTGTAAAGATAGTTAGTTATAAATAAACTAGGTATAACAATGCATAAAGCTTCGCAGCACCATATATTGGAGCGTTTACCAGTATTCAATCAACAAGTTATGAAAATCGGTCGAGTACTCTATTAATATGTAGTTATGGCGATTTCGTCAGTGACGCTGCTCCATGGGAGATATGCGCCTATAAATAAATATTGTTAGACATTTCTTATACAGCGCCATCTAGGCCAAATTAAACTAATATAAGCTATTACTAAAAGATCGAGGCAACTGGTATACATTCCTGGTATATTAAAGAAATCATCCAAACTTCGAAACTAATATAATATTTATGGATCACACAAATATTTAGCCTAGCTAAGGAATCCAATCCGTGGCCTCTGCACGGCAGTCGTAATGCACTAGCACAGTATAAAGCCTACGATCTTTCGGCTGTGCTATAGCACTTACCGCACCGAGGTAGTCAAATATAAAGAGATATTGGTATGGAATGTAATCTGACATGATCACATTTATGATCTAAAGTCCGGCCGCAGAGAGAATGCGTCTCTTATTGCGCTTTTACCATTCTGGAATGCAGCTTAGGATTTATACATACAGATAAATATACTTGATGCATCTATTTAGAAGTGAAACAATTGTTGACTATTCGTTATTTATGTATTTAGAAATATAAAGCATGTAATATACAAGTATATAAGTTGACCGAGGCTTCTTTCGGGTGGTCTTCTTCACGCGGTGAAGATTTCCCGTGCCTGTTTCCTACAGAAACCTATAACTGGGATCAAAAGTAACCTATGTGTTATTCCAGGGTGTTGCAACAATCCACCCCAATTTTTATCGAAGTTAATCTACCCATTTGAATTGACAAACACGCATTACACACACACTCACAAACTATCGCTTTAATATTATTACTAGCTGACTGAACTTCGTTACCGCCCGTAGTTAGCGCCCTATAAGAGAAACAGACAAAGAAAGAGATTAGTTAAAGAGTGGTGGCGCGTAGACATCTATATTCTTATGAAACAACTTTGGAAGTATCCCCTTTCTAACAACAAAGAACTGAATAAAATCTGAATATTTGTTGATGAGTTACAACTGAATAATATACACGTGGGCGAAGTTGCGGGAACTGAATATACATATACATTTTGTCTTAGGGGTGGAATTTTTTAAAAACCTGTCTTAGTGGATACCTACGTATTAATAGGAATCCCCAAGCGGAGTTTGGGATTCATAGCTCGGGTAGTTTCAGATATTCCGTGATTAATGAGTCAGTAAGTGGTTATTCCTTTTATTATAGTTTAAACGTTATTATTGTGTAGTTTTCAAACTCTACCTGGATTTAAAGCCACATTTATATGACTACTCGGAACAACTATCGTTTGGCTTTTAAATTTGGACCTTTGTTGAGATCGACTGCCATTTGACCTCCCAACCCTAAGGGCGCGTCGTTGCCACATCAGTTACCCAGCTAGTGCACCGGAACACTAGAAAGTTGCCCCGGTTAGGCAAAGGTCACGGGTTCAGTCCCCGTCTCGTACCAAGTTGTCTTTTTTCACTTTAATAAAAAAATATGTGAAATTTATCATGCCCACTTATTCGGAACACTCGGAATTAGGTAAATAACTTTTTAACCCTAATCATGTCTTGCACCGTAGAAAAATATCATCTGGTTAACTAACCCAGTGTTTTATTGTCTACTGTACTGTCTACTCTATGTCATCCAACCAAACATTAATGTTTACACTGTTGATTGATGGCCCTTGGTGGAACTTGCTACACATCTTGAACAAAAACACTTGTACTGTTCCACTTATTTAATATTTTAACCTGACCGGTTTCGCCTTACGGCATTTTCAGAGGTTAGCACATATTTAATGTATTTCGGATGTCATTGAATACAATATATTGTATTCAATTACATCCGAAATACATTAAAATAATAAATAAGTGGAACATACATACATACATATTGTCACGCCTTTATCCCCGAAGAGGTAGGCAGAGGCTTTTAAACGCCCACACTTCACCGTATGCATCTTTGTCCCACGTAACAGGTGGTGAGCCCATTGCCGCGTTGAAACGGACAGGCGCAGGCTGCTGAAACAACATGCTGTTGAAATTTTTTAAGCCGCCCATAAGGCCTTCAACTTGACTTAACGACTGCCATTTTATTGACAACCGGAACCAACGGCTTAACGCGCCTTCCGAAGCACGGAACTGAGGTGAGTCTCAAGGGCCGAATTAATTTTAACAACACATTAATTATTGAACAAAGAATGAAACAGGTATGTCTATCTCTTTTACTCTACAGTTTGCCACATAAGACTTTTTCTTACACGAATGAATGTAACATGACAGCCGAGTGCATTTAATTTTTATCGTATTTGTTTGCGCGGCGTGTCACTTTGAGGAGTCCGTGTCACGCATGTGTCACGTGCCACTGCATTGTCTGTCAGCTGCTAACCCAACGTTTGACGAATAACCCTCAGAAATCGGTGAGTTAAAGTTTTAGCGATTTAACTCTAGCTCTCTAACGATATAAACTCGGGGTGATGTGAGACAAATTAATGATTTAACTCGAGGTTAGTCCATACCTCCGAGTTATACACATAAACCCAAGATCGTGCAAGTCTGACTCTTGCTTTAAAAAATTATCCAATTAATTCTGAATTTAATGTAGGCATAAATACGCCTCTGCCACCCCTTCGGCGATTAAGGTGTGAATGATAAGTATAAGTAAATAAAGAATAATTATCCACATTAAATTTAATTCATCAATAACCACAACTACCTTATGCCATCATCATCATCCGAGCGTCTGTCCCAGTTGCGTCTCGCGAAGGCGACACTCTTGCAACTTGTCTGCAATGTCACGGACATGAAGGCTGCCACGGATGCGAGAGTTCCTCACGCGATCCATCCGGGTGACTACACACATCCACCGCAGCATCTTCATTTCCGTGACACGCAGCTCCTGCTTGTGTCGCTCCAATATTGGCCACGTCTCACGCCATGTAAAAGGACAGGTCTAATGATGGTTTTGTAGACCTGTCCCTTCAACCGGATCGGCATTTTAGGATCACAAATGACACCGGTCATCTCCCGACATTTGGCCCACGCGGCAGCAATGCGTGACTTGACATCGCAATGATGATCATAATCATTAATTTTTAAATAAATGCCTTTATTACCGTTTATTCTGTAATATTCAAGGTTAACGTCTAAATTTGTGAGGTTGGTAATAATAAATGATTATTGTAATATTTAGGTCATTGTATGAATAAGAATGGTCGTAATAGCTGATACGTCTAAGAATACCATAATCGATGGTTTAAAATGTGATAAGCTATGGTGCATGTAACGAACTGAAGCGATCTTTGTTGAGATTATTAGTATAACGATACCTACCACAAAGCAGAAATCAATGACATTCGCGCGCTCTCTACTAGAGACGCCTTACTATATAGGTACGCTTTACTCCTCTTCTCATATATCACTATAACTACCCCGTGGCACCCATTTAATCCCGTCATTTCACAATAATGTATGAACATTTTCCAAATTAGTTGATTACTTCTCCTCTCTCCAGTAAGTAAACCCCCACACTGCCCGGTCAAATTATGGTTACTTAATTAATTTCTTTGCGCATTATTAAAATTTTGCTTTATCTCCTAAGATATTAATTTAATTTGCAAGGTGTAAAGGGAAAAAAATCCATGAAAAGCTGAAAGGCCAATTAACGTATTGAAAATGATAAGGATTAATAATGCATTTGTGTAAATAGCCTTTAAATTACAGCTTTAAAATGGCTGGTTTTTCAAAGTATTAAGATGGATATAGTATATTATCCTTAAGATATAGACATATACCGCCGCGAACTTTTTTTTAGACCTTTAGATTTAGATACACAATTCCACCGTACATTATTTTGTTATATCTCAAAGGGTTTAAGCAGCGTTTTCGTTGAAAGCTCCCAGGTTTTTTTCCGACATCGCCAACAAATATCGTTATATTTAAGCCCATTTATACATAAACTTAACAAATTATATACTAAAACCTTCCTCTTGAATCACAATATATATTTAAAAAAACCGCATCGAAATTCGTTGCATAGTTTTAAAGATCTAAGCATACATAGGGACAGACAGCGGGAAACAACTTTCTTTTATAATATGTAGTGTGATGACTACAGACAAATGTTTCGTCGCATACAGTTTGAAATAAACTTAGCATGCGGTATTATTTCTTTTCATCTCAATTTTTTTTATTCATAGAAAATAAAACATACATGAAGTCAGTGTTATAGTACCACATAAACCTCTCGGGTTTGTGCGTGATAACTTACAATCTTCTTTTCAATTTTATTTTCTTAGTTATGTTTATTTATTTATATTTTTATTTCTTAGTTATGTATCGTTCAAATTCGACAATGTTCTGTTCAAGTGTGTTTATAAACTGGAAAAGAAATAAGATTTTAATTTGTATTTATTATTTTTTATGTTGTGACGTTTCTTAAGGATGTTGGTATAAAGTTATAAAGTCGCGAAAAAAGGAATGCACTCGTCTGCTCGCCGTAGTACTTAGTTCTTAGCGGGCACGGTAACCAGTTTCTTTTGAAGCGTTTTGAATTAGGCGTGCATATTAGGAGCATAGGCAGCGAGGAACGTTTCTTGCTCTGTATGTTATAAGTTTTTTTATTAAATCTCGTTTCATATGAACTTTTTTTTATAACATTTGTTTTTCTCGACCCGGAATTCGATCCCAAGACCACAGTGCGGTAGTCGCATGCAACACCACTTACTACTACTACTTATAATAATCAATACGCAAAGTTTTCCTTTGAAAGAAATTGGTTCAAAGTTTTTTCTATCAAAATAAATTTATTGGTAAAATTGCATATCATGGAATAACAAATCAAATTTGATATTATTTTTTTAATAAAGTGAAAGACAACTTGGTTCGAGACGAGGATTGAACCCATGACCTTTGCCTAACCAGAGCAATGTTCTAGCCACTGAATTACCCGAACCGTACCGAGCAAGTTGAAATTCTTCACTATATTTCAATCGTCATTTAAGAGTATGACCAGATCCATCTATTGAGCTACTTTACAACTAGACATTGTGAAGATGCAAAGAAAAGTAGAGCCCTGAAGCTATAGCATTAGGTGCAAGTAAAAAAGCTCTTGCAAGATGCGCCATCTAGCCCAAAGTAAGCTAATATTAACTTGTGTTATGGGATCTAGATAACTGATAAACATACTCATATATTTCTAAATACATACATATTATAGATAAATAACACCCAGACACAGAATAAATCATCGTGCTCATCACACAAAGTTTTATCCTGGGTGGGAATCGAACCCACAACCTCTTGCGTAGCAGTCGGATGCACTCCCACCGCGTCACAGAGGCAGTCTTAGATTATGAACCATCTACACGGGATCAAGTTAAATAAAACCGTTAAAAAATCTCTTTTGCTTTTAACTTAACGGTGTCATAATACGTCGAGTTAACATCGGAACTTGGGGTCAAATGTCGGGTGCTCACAACTGACGACACACATTAATTGTTTCTTCTTTGAAGTGCTCGTGGCCTCGCTAACTCGGTGTTCTCTAAACGATCACTGCGTTAAGCAACTTTCGCTATGGCTGGTAATTGGATGGGTGACCACATTGTGGTATTTCTATTCACGAGCGTTTCCGTGCGTGTACGTCGGTTCCGGTTGCCAGTAACATGGTAGTCGTAAATCCAAGTAACCAAGTTGAAGGCCTTATGGGCGGTTTGAAGAATATCAACAGCAGGTTGCCACAACCTGCACCTGTTTAATTCAACACAACAATGGGCTCACCACCTGTTCCACTTTCATTGACGAAGCTGGTCACTCAAACCAATGCTTGTAAGTGGTCATACTCATTATGAATTTCAGAGCAATCAGTATGCGATTTATATCAAATACAGTGGCGCGATAGAACACTCTGATTTTACACGTAATACGATAACAAAGGAGGGGAGGAGGATCCCACCACACACCCTCGATTCGTCAATCCTAACGCACAATGGTCAAGGATAACCTCTCGGAAAGGGATGTAGGATAGGTAAAAGGAACCTTTTACCTATCCTACATCCCTTTCCTTGAGGAGTTCGGTTCGTCATTCCTCCGTTACAATTAGTAGAGGTTATCCTTGACCATTGTGCGTTAGGATTGCCAAATCGAGGGTGTGTGTTGGGATCCTCCTCCCCTCCTTTATTATCGTTCTACGATGGATTTCCGCTATGTAACGTCCGATTCAATTAGTTTACACGTAATGGTTATTATAAATGGAGATTCGAAAAAAAAGACTAAAAGAATAGAGATTCAAATGGTTTTGGTTCGGTTCAAGTAGCATAACTTACGCAACTTTTACTGTGGCTGGTCCTCGGATGGGTGACCACTTTGTGGCATTTACATTTGCGAGCGTTTCCGTGCACGTTAAGCCGTTGGTCCGGGTTGTCAGTAAAATGGCAGTCGTTAAGCCTGGTTGAAGGCCTTATGGACGGCTTGAAAATTTTCAACAGCAGGTAGCCACAACCTGCGTCTGTCTATTTCAACACGGCAATGGGCTCAGCACCTATTACGTGAGACAGGAATCCACACGGTGAAAAGTGGGCATATAATATTTCTCTGCCACCCCTTCGGGGTTTAGGCGTGATGGATATTTATTTATTTATTTTATTTTTATTTTAGCAATTGTAAGTTTTAACCTCTCTTTTATTCTACAGAGTATAATTAATTAATGTTCTAGCCATCACTTGGCGCACCTGTCGAGACAACATTACAATCCATTAAACCGCTACCCAATCAATTACAAGTGTTCAGTGCATACATTACCATAACGAATGATCTGCACTAGACATCTTCATTTATTTCAACCCAAGATACAATCAACCTCTCTCTTGACGTGATGAAATAATGCGCCGACGCCCTGACGGCGCCATTTTCAATTAATTCTGACAGGTCCATTCTTTAAAAATAAAGTTTTATAAATTTGATTTTGTGGTATTTAACCTTAAATTTTATTACATCTGTTCGTCAATTGAAATTTCATAAAATATAAATTCAATTCAAATTGAATTTATATTAAATTTTTCACTTTTGAGTTCGATTTGCTATAATACCGTTTTTAATATGTACAGACGTGTTAACAGTTGTATCTCGATAGAAAACATAATCAAGGATTTCTATCTTCTTTGCTCTCACGCATAGGACCTGTATTAAAATCATTAATCCTGCCGATCCTAATTAGGATAATGAGATAAGCTTATCAAAATATGGTATTGTCTTCGATCGTTGATAAGTCTAAGACGTTTAAAGTAAATCTGATCGCTTAAAGTTGGGCAAAAACGAGTCCAAACGAGCCAGTTACAAACATACATACATACAAACAAATAAACAAACAAACATTCAGGTGAAACTAATAAAAGCGTGTTAAAAAAGGGGAATACGCGTCCTTAACGTTGAACAGGAGAGGTGTTTCTCGATCGCCGTGAATCACAGTGTCACGACGATCAAGAAACACCTATCCTGTTATTCATGAGAACAGACGTTGGTGTGGTCATGTCTTGCGGCAACTGCCGGGCTACGTGTGAAACAAATGTCTGGCTATGTCAGCCCCGCCGGGTCAAGGTAATTTTAGAAGCGAAGACACAAGAACTGTGCTGGCTTGACGTCGTAAGGGATGACATGCGTGCCAATGGTCTCACTACAGGGTATGACGACCGTGCGAAGTGGAGGAGAAAAGGTAGGAAGGCAGGACCCCGGTCGTCGCGAGACGCAACTAGGACAAACGCTCGGATAATGTTGATTCAAGAGGAAAGACAATTTTCCTTCATAGTTGATGCAGACTATTTAAAAATGCCAAATAGCCCTTGTTCTTAGCGTTACTATTCGCTTTAGATGCCGGATGTAATGTGACGAAATTCACCACTTATTAGGGGACAGTTTTATCAAATGTCGTATATTAACATGAAATACACGTACCATCTGTTTTCCTCTAGGTAGCTGACGTTCAGTGTTCGCTGCTAACAACCCGCGGCAGTTGACTCCCCGGTCGCATCAGGGAATGTAAAGGGAAGCGTGCATTAGTTTCGCCTTTCACTTTATTTGTTGGTGTTCGGTCCACCTTGTATGTACCAGCAAGTACTCCTCCTGCAGCTGATGCGTTTCTGGTCCTGCTAAGCGTGATATTTGATAGGTAGACCGGGACGTCCAGATATTTCACACACGCCTACGTCATCCCAACAGAGTACAACAACAGATTCGATACTGTCAATTTATAAACTCCATGTAAATAAATAAGGATATTTCTGCTTAGTTTATGTTCCTGTATATCATAAACTAAGCAGAAATATCCTTATTTATTTACATTATTCGAGATGTATATGGGCAAATGCTAAAAAAAGATTCTTTGGAATAAAATATTCGAGCAAGTAATTGCATAAGTGAATAAAAGACACATGCAGTATATCCCTACGCTAACAATGACTTTATTTTATCGAAATACCACATGCTTCTCATGTTTGTCAGCCATGGACAGTTGCATGGTTTATTTTCGTGAGATATCTTATATCTTGTACATCACAATATTTTTTTAGCGTTCACATAGAATCCCACAGTTATACTCTTCTGAGTCCATTCTACATCTTTCATTGTCCAACTATCAAACTATAGAGAACAATAACTTACCTTGAATAATCTTAAAATAAGTTTTATTCTAATTCAACGAATGACTTAAGCGTTCAGATCTTGGGTCAAGGCGTTCTCATGATGTAGTTATCATCGCCTTGATGTCAGTTTTCAAATATTTCAAGTTTTTATCGATAAAATGAAATAGCATACTATCGATTATCAAAATATCGAGTCACGATTTAAACTGCTGCATTGTTAGAGACTTGAATAGGTGTCAAAAGTGAGCTTACTGATATACTGCTTGTCTGATATACTGTACACTGAAAACGCCCTTCGTCCGTAGATGGTTCTTTAAATTATTGTTCATCTATTTGTTCGGTTCGACTATAACATTCCGCAATTGGGATTATACTAAGCTGAAGAAGAAGAGGTGGCATCTGAACGATCTTGGGTCAAGGCGTTCTCATGATGTAGTTATCATCGCCTTGATGTCAGTTTTCAAATATTTCAAGTTTTTATCGATAAAATGAAATAGCATACTATCGATTATCAAAATATCGAGTCACGATTTAAACTGCTGCATTGTTAGAGACTTGAATAGGTGTCAAAAGTGAGCTTACTGATATACTGCTTGTCTGATATACTGTACACTGAAAACGCCCTTCGTCCGTAGATGGTTCTTTAAATTATTGTTCATCTATTTGTTCGGTTCGATTATAACATTCCGCAATTGGGATTATACTAAGCTGAAGAAGAAGAGGTGGCATTCAACCCAACCTGAATGATAACCCAACCTGGATTAGGAACCTGGGGTTCTACTGGGCTACTAGGTGTAGCAACGTTTGACTTTTCATTATCGGCACTTTCGGGCGTGAAGGCCATCTGACTTATTGTTAATCAGCCGGTGCACCGCTAGCATATGAGGTCTACTAATATTGTAAAGATGAATTGTTAGTTTGTTTGGTTGAACGCGCTAATCTCAGTAACTACTGCTCGGATTTGAAAACTGCTTTTTGTTTTAGATAGCCCATTTATAGAGGAAGGCTATATGCTATATATCATCACGCTACTTCCCTGTAGAGTGGAGCAGTAGCCATAAATGTTGACAAATAGGGCAAATTTTAATGCATAATTGTAGAATTTATAAGCGACGGGATTAAATAGGTGAGACGAGAGTTCGAAGTATGTCACGGGCGAACCCGGGGTGGGTCACCTAGTCTATATTATCTTTGAAATGTTAATACTGCGTGTTGCACAAGCCACATAATCATAACGGCTTGTTTAAAAAGATATATTACACATTCGCTCATAATCTGCAATCGGTAATGGTCGTAAATACATTGTAATAGGCTGTGTGATGGCGTCCATGTCCTTACTTAATACATTAATATGAAATATTGTGTGTTCAAATTGAGCTGATTATATCACTAGTGTACCTACTGCCCAACACGGATTCGATGCATGAATGTCAGACGGTATAAATAATTAGGTGCATTGTACATTTGTACCCTTGTTCTACATACATATTGTCACGTCTTTATCCCCGAAGGGGTAGGCAGAGGCATACTATGCGCCCACGTTTCACCATATGCATTTTTGTCCCACGTAACAGGTGAGACAAAGTTACCATTATTACCCTTGTTCTGCTTGGGATATTTATCTGTTTAGGATTCTGTACAGCGAATAGAAAAGCCTAAAAAATAATTGTAATTTCGTGTCAATAGATAGCAAGTTGACTACCTCGGTTGCGCAGTGGTAGTAGTGTATGCGACCGAGTACTCGAAGTGTATCCCGGATTCGATTTGATGTTTGGTTTCTGAGTTTGGGTGTTTCCTATGTAATTAGAAATATATAAATATATATATATATATCAGTTGTCTATATTGTGGGACACTTTTAACACAGCGCCATATAGCCCAAACTAAGCTACAAGCTTGTACTATGGGATATAGGCAACTGATTTACATACTTATATATTTCTAAATACATACATAGGTATTATACATAGGAAACACCCAAACTCAGAAACCAACCTTTGTGTTCACACAAATATTATTATTTTTTAATCTTAGTTAAAAAAACAATTTATAAAGAAACTTTTATTTAAATGCTCTAAAATAATAATTCTCAGCTGGTCCATTTATTTGATTTATACTTTGATGTTATGCTTTCGTACAATATACCCATAAAGTAGAAAAGCATAAAAATATTTTTTTACCACTATGTTGGCAGAAAAGCATACGGTCTATCTGATGGAAAGTGGTCACCGTAGCCTATAGACGTTTGCAATACCTAAGGTACAGAAAAAAATTTCAACTGGCGAACCATAACACTGTCCACACAGCATAGGTAACATCAGTCTTATCACAACGAGTTCCACCTACTGTTCATATCACAAATCGACGGACGGTGAGCTTTCGGAATGATAGCCGTACAGCTTCCAACAGGCTTTGTTTGTCACCGCGGCCTCGTTTTGTGGTATTTCGGGTGTAATCCGGCTTCTCTTTGTCAGAGTGTTATCCGAGATGAAATAAATAATCGTGTCCTACCGAAAAACATCGCCTTGTAAATTTACGTCTGTTATACATACATATGCAGAGACTATGGTTTTCCACTTGCTACGATCCTGACATACCGCTTTCGCTTCTTCTACTTTCATGAGTTTTTTCATAAACGCTCGCTGGTTAAGGGTACTCTTGACCTGGCCGTATCCTAAAAGGTCTTCGATTTGGTTGACATGCGTACGCCGAGGCCGACCCCTACCAGTTTGCCCATTCACTCTCGCCACATAAATCTACTTCGTCAGTCTTCACGTGTCCGAACCATACGTCTGTTATCCTCAAGATGTTATTTATACGAGGAGAATCCGCTTACACACTATCCACTGCTGGCTAGCAATGGGCTTGTCTGGTCACCCAGCTCCTGATCGTGGTGGTATTGGGAAAACTCACTAAAACTCCTCGGCTACCTTTCTGCCCTAATGGAGGTGTTTTGGGACCTATTAAACTCACCAAAACACCTCTGGGCTACCCGATCTTGCCGGGGTACCGCGCCGGTGTAGGATTATCTGGGTATGTTCAGATAATCCCCAGACGAGATAGCCTTAGATAGATCGCCAGCAAATTTCATCAGTTTACTGGTACCGAACCCTCGCAGCTTTAATCCAACACCCACTTGTACGAGTTTATTTCTTTTTTATCCACTCGGATTGCGATAACACCATTATGGATTTGAATGTACTGTTCTTAAATACGGTCGACCTTGTGTTAGAAGACTTGCAATTACGGATCAAACTCGTATCTCTTACTAACGTTCCTTATTTGGTTTACCTATCACTGTTGTCTTGGTGGAACAAACAATTGTAAAAATGCAATAAGTAACGCGCCCGAAGCATACCAGTTTCGAAACTGGTAGAAACTTCAATATCATCTGACCGCGTATTCATGGTATCCTCAATGGAATGCAGCAAATCGTTTGTCTCTATTAGAAACAATTTTGAAAAGCAATTAGTATGCTAACTACTATTTCTAAAATTAAATTATAAAGTGGAATATTTTTTCAGTACCACCAGACGCGTTTACCAACTACACCACCGTGACTGCTCGAAACAGACAGAGGTGGATAAATTCGGCGTTTATCTCTATCTTTTATGGTTCCTGAGAAATATATGCGTACAGACGGAGGGACTCAGAGGGAGGGACAAACTGAGTCGTTTTATAAGACTTTTCTAAACTTTAAGAAGTCTAAAGAAGACAAAAAGCAGTTCCCTTTCAATTCTATATCGAATAGATTGCTGTTGGTCCAATACTAGATAGTCTACTAAATCTACGTTTAAAATAATGACGACCCCATGATGCAACTCTGACATAAATATTAATAAATATCGCCTTATCCCCGAAGGGGTGGCAGAGGCATATTATATGCCCACTTTTCACCGTGTGGATTCCTGTCCCACGTAATAGGTGGTGAGCCCATTGCCGTTGAAATAGACAGACGCAGGTGGTGGCTACCTGCTGTTGAAATTTTCAAGCCGTCCATAAGGCCTTCAACCAGGCTTAACGACTGCCATTTTACTGGCAACCGGTACCAACGGCTTAACGTGCCTTCCGAAGCACGGAAACGCTCGCAAAATGTAAATACCACAAAGTGGTCACCCATTCGAGGACCAGCCATAGTGAAAGTTGCGTAACTCAGTGATCGTTTACAGAACACTGAGACCGCAGGGCCACGAGCGCTTCGGATATTGGAATCCAATATTTGTGGTATGGTTCCAATCCAGGTACTGCCTAGTAATGAGGACCACTCATCTTCACGCAAAGTTTGAATACATCGTTTCTCTATCAAACCATAGACACTCGGAACGCTCTGTCAACGCACGTGTTTCCTTTCTCTTAAACACCTTCAAAAAGAGCGTAAGGAGGCACGTTATTGGGCCGCCATCTTGAGAGATGATGACTACTGAGTCAAGCTTAGTAAACTATCAGAGTTTTAGCTTTTAGCTTGGCGACATAGAGGGCTCTATTCGCAAGATGTCGCCAAGCTAAAAAAGAAGAAGAATATAAAAAAGAAGCAACTTTGGCAATGGCTGGTCCTTGGAAGGGAAACCACTTTGTGGAATTTACATTTGCGAGCGTTTCCGTGCTTCGGAAGGCACGTTAATCCGTTGGTCCCGGTTGCCAGTAAAATGGCAGTCGTTAAGACCAGTTTAAGGCCTTATGGGCGGCTTGAAAAATTTCAACAGCAGCCGGCGCCTGTCCATTTTAAACACGGTAATGGACTCAGCACCTGTTACGTGGGACATAAATGCATACGGTCAAATGTGGGCGTATTTTATGCCTCTGCCTACCCCTTCGAGGATAAAGGCGTGACAATATGTATGTATGTATTTATGTAAATATAAAAAAATCTACTGGTTTTTTATTAATTATCAATTGTATTGATAAAGTATATTTTATTTTGTATCCATTATTAATGATGTTAGCAGTTATCATAAAGTAGTTATTTATATTTCACAAAAAGTTCGTTTTAACGAGACTGAATTTCTTGAGATTTATTTTGCAATCGTTTCTTTATGGAATGCAGAGATACTGACTATATAATATTACGATTGGTCAATCATTTTAAAACAATAAATTATGTTCAACAATCGACATTCGATTGGCCTTACAAATTTTAACAAAATATTATATAATATATCAATAGTAGACAGCTAAAACAGTGATTCTGGTTCTATAACCAGAATCACTGTTTTTAGCAGTCAAAATGTTAGTAGACTATCAAAAATGCAACTGACTAGCGACCACTGGCGTGGTACTCGTTAGTTGAATTCTATCGGCGGACCGATAGAAGCCTATTGGAGTTACGAAAAACTGTCAAAATTGTACCGGTGACTTTCTATTGAGCGACGATTTCGACACGATTGAAATAGCAGACTCGGCCTCCTGGTGTTCGCTGTCCTACTCTTTTCAAGTCAGTACTTATTAGTTTGTGTACCCACTACAAATGTAATAGAATGTAACAGAGAAGGAGACGTCGAATGGTACTGCTTATTTTTTTTTAAACGTTTCAGCAACAACAGAAGCGCTCGTGGTCCCGCGGTCTCAGTGTTCGGTAAACGATCACTGAGGTACGCAACTTTCACTATGGCTGGTCCTCGGATGGGTGACCACTTTGTGGCATTTACATTTGCGAGCGTTTCCGTGCTTCGGAAGGCACGTTAAGCCGTTGGTCCCGGTTGCCAGTAAAATGGCAGTCGTTAAGCCTGGTTGAAGGCCTTATAGGCGGCTTAAAAAATTTCAACAGCAGGTAGCCACAACCTGCGTCTGTCTATTTCAACACGGCAATGGGCTCACCACCTATTACGTGGGACAGGAATCCACACGGTGAAAAGTGGGCATATAATATGCCTCTGCCACCCCTTCGGGGATAAGGCGTGATGGATATTTATTTATTTTATTTCAGCAACTTCTACGGTCTTCCCCTCTTACCGGGACTCAGTGAGGACGGCATAGTATATTACAGAGGAACTCAATTCTGTTCTGTTTATTTTTATTGGCGCGGGGAATGCG
The DNA here is from genome assembly GCA_948477245.1 of Thumatha senex. Lineage (NCBI taxonomy): Eukaryota > Metazoa > Arthropoda > Insecta > Lepidoptera > Erebidae > Thumatha > Thumatha senex. The sequence continues at coordinate 21,136,863 of OX419739.1, read as the reverse complement.
TCAATAAAAATAACATTTTAACAGTTAAAAACAGCGATTCTGGTTCTATTCTACACGGATTGTCAATAGTAGACTCGCCCCCCAGGCGAGATGTAACTGGGAATAACGCTCGGATGATATTGATGCTACGAATGGGTATTTCGCAATGAGTATTATGTTCATGGCCCAATTAATTAGTAGGTAAATAGAATATCGCTGGAAGTTGCGGACAATTGGATAAATCAATACCATTAACTGATTAAATAATAAACTTTTTGTATATAACTATTGGGAGGCATGGTCAATGCTTTTTTTTTTAATTTTTGATTGATGAGTTATGATAATAATTTGTTTGTTAGTTACTTAATCACGATTTCCCTTGATCAAGTAACAGATTATATTGGAGCGTTGATAATTAATGATTATTGAAGTTTATGATCATCATTGCATCCTAAAGGGATATGGCCTGTCACTCATCACAATGATAATAATGATATTTTTGTGGCCCTCGTGGAGAGGTAGGTCTTACGTATGAAGACCACGTGAGCAGATTGCTCAAAAACGGAAAGGTCAAAAGTACTCGGATACCCAGACGTGCGTGTATGAAGCGATTGATGAATCTTGAAGAAGCGAAAGAAGTATGCATGGATCGCTGTCAGGGATACAGCGTGAAGATAGTTAGTTAGTTAGTTAAATAATTTCTTTATTGATAGTGTAGCAAGTCGGACTGAAAGCTGGAAGAGCTAGCTTTCAGTCCGACTTGCACTTAGCCGGTTTTTACTTTATTCCATCGCTACGGTCTTCCCCTCTTACCGGAACTCAGCGGGGACGGCATAGTATATTACAGATGCACTCGATTTTGTTTTGTTAATTTTTTGTTTGCTTGTTGCTTGTTAAGTCGGATTTGAAAAAAATCTTTTTGTATTGAATAGCCCATTTATCGACCCATTACCCTGCTGAAGAGCGGAGCAGTAACCATAAATGTCAACAAATCGGGCAAATTTCAATACATTATTTTAAAAGTAATAAACGATGAGATTAAATGGTTTAGACGGGGGTTTAAAATATGTCACGGGCAAAGCAAAGTCAGCTAGTCTGTTATAAATTAAAATCAATTTCAAGCAATATGGGGTGAAGAGAGTATTCTCTGTGAAGTGAAGAAAGTGAGTGAGTGAAGTTCTAAATGCATTCAACTTCTCAATCCTGGACGCCAGGGTATCGTTTCAATGATTGTTAGAAGTATCTGTGGTTAGATACCTTCTGTACACATGTACACACACTATCTCACCACTCACAACGTACACCATTTGCAGGCGAGCTGGGTTTGAGAATAACCATCACACTCAGAATAAAAAATAAAGATATGTGGCACTCTGAGACTGCCGCGGTCAAGCTATTGCATAGCATACCTTTGTTTTTCTTTGATATTAATTCAAGTTACACTAAAAAAAACAAAAAAAAACCCAAAAAAAAATTAAAAAAAACTCCCTCACACCCTCACCCCACCGTCACTCTCACAGTCACACTCATCCTCACCCTCACCCTCTCACTATCATCACATCTCGATCCGTGCGAGCTTCGTACAATCGTACCATATAATATATGTACATACACGTTAAGCCAACGCTCGGCCGTGCTCGGTGAACTTCGTGTGACCTCGTCTCGACCTTCGTCTTAGGTTTTTTCCTTACGGAATTTCTTGATTAAAGCCCACTCAAAGCCCGCGATAAAAACTATGCAATAGCTTAAAAAATCCTATATATGCCTCTGCCACCCCTTCGGGGATAAGGCGTGATGGATATTTATTTTTAATTTTTTTTTTAAAATCCCAAACAACCCTTAAAAAGTACTTTTGAACCCAAATACGATATGTCTGCTGTGAGTTTTCGAAGAGTCGGATTCTCTGCAAACCATTGTAGTTGCAACACTATTATAGGGAGGAAGCAGAGCAGCGTCACTCAACGCAGCACTGCACCCGTTAAGGTTTCACGGAAGGAGCCTTGTGATGCAGAGGGATTCACGATGGTGGTGAAGAAGAAAAGGAAGCCCTGTTGCAAGAACCAGTGTGGTACTGCGTCAAGATCCATCCAGCAGCACTTCCGCGCAGATGTTCCAAGTACCATGGTCGTATCTCGCGTTCACCACAACGTGAAGGTCGTAGACGTCGTCAACTACCTCGACAAGAAAACATGGTTAGATATGAGGGTGGAGAAGTTGAACTCACGTCACAAAGTGAGTTTTAACTATTTTGTGGTGAGGGTTCCCTCAGAACGCATCGCCACCTTCATGAGTCCCGACTTTTGGCCAACAGGGGTGAAGTTCAGGCGTTTCAGAGGACGTCTGCCAACGCATGATCCCTCGACCTGTGACACGTCGACGTCACTACGTGTAACTTAGGTTAAGTTATTATTCTATGTATTTTTAGGATTAAGGTATATATCTATGGGTCGTAGAATAAGTTTATAAGATCTGTAACTTTTCTCGTGTTGCCTGATAAAATAATTATTATAATTATAATTATTGATTATACTGGCACGTGTTAAGCACTTAATCGAGAATACGCCAAAAATGCCTTTCAGAATTTTGGAAAAGAGCTGATAACACTGCTGGACCGATATTAACGAAACATAGCAAGGAACCACTGCAAAGAAATTGGCTTTGAAATCAAAAAAGCCGCATCGAAATAGATCTATTCGTTTGAGAGCTACGATGCCAGACAGACAACGACATCGACGTCTAACTTATAACACGCCTCGTTTTGCGTCGGGGGTTAAAAACAGCATCTTTCAACATCAAAATAACTCTAACAATACAAACAATCCAATTTCTTAACAGTCTATGTTAACGTAATATTATTTAATACTGTATTTCCACGCTACAGGCAAGTGGAACGAGGGCGATCTGCCTAGTTGATCCCGTAAATTAACATCCGTTTTAAACGACAATTATTGTTTAAATAATTAGAAACAATTTTGAAAAGCAATAAGTATGCTAAGTTTATCTAAATTTAAATTATAAGTGGAAAAAATTTTCAGTCACTAGCTGGACTCGAACCAGCGTCTTCTGGTTCAAAGCACCAGACGCGTTACCAACTACACCACCGTGACCTGCTCGGATTAATTCGTCAGTTACGAGCAAGACGCTGGTTCGAGTCCAGCTAGTGACTGAAAAATTTTTCCACTTTAAAATTTAAATTAAATAATTATTGTCTTGTAAACACGTTTCAATCGTGAGCATATTTACAAACAACTGTCCCAGATTGCGCGCGTAACGAGTGACAGTTGACAGATGCGTTCCATTTATGAAATGAATATCAGTTCGAAAGTAACTGTCCGTAGTTTATGCTTTTTGCCTAAGGCACAGATACAGTAATAATGGCACTAAACGTTTAAAAACTTCAAGGTGCTGCCAGCGGCAAAAATATTACGTCAATTTTTGTCTGATATCGGGTCATATCGGCTACAGAGGTAACGTTATTAATGATTTGACTTGCCCCAGTACAACCCATCGACTGTTCCTTCTTACTCTATTGATCTTAACTCTATCTTACATTATTTCTAATACCCTACACAGTGTTACACAGGTACCTACTTAGTATTTTTTCTTATAAATAATTTATGAAAGACGAAAATATACAGCAAAAAATCTTTGATGTGCCTAAATAAATACAGCAGTCTGTAAACTTTATAGTCGTTCTGAAGTTCGCAAATATGAGTCATTATTGGACCGCCGCCGCGCCGCCGCCGTCGTCGTGGTCGTTTTTGGACTGTTAAGACGTCGGCATAGGCCTACATTGCGAACCTCAGAGCACTGGGCCGCAATTTTAAAGTATACGACTTGAAGCGTAGACGGTAAACTTGTGAAATGTCATTTCCCTATTATTTAGAAAAATCAATACATGCTATTTAAGACATATCACGAGAAAAATATCGTCTACGTTTGATATACTCGTATAAAAAGCGTCTGTATGAATCTATACTAATATTTAGTTTGTTTGTTTGGTTGAACGCGCTAATCTCAGGAACTACTTGTCAGATTTGAAAATATATTTCAGTGCTGGACAGTCCATTTATCAAGGAAGGCTATAGGCTATATATCATGACGCTACTAGTCTGGAGAGCGGAGCAGCAGTCATAAATGTCAACAAATCGGGTTTTTTTTATGCATTACTGTAGAATTTATAAGCGACGGAATTAAATAGGTGCGACGGGAGTTTCTAGTAAAAACCACCTACCACCTAATAAAAAAATTAGCGCAGTATGCCTGTTCTGTTGCCTATCTGATCTGTTCCGAATTCAATCTTCAAACTTCAATGTATTGTGAAAAAACAAGTAAAACAAACTTCGAGCTTCATGCATACTCGCATGTTAACGGAAAAGTGATTTGTGTAGAGATTGTAGAATAAAATATTCGCATAATACAGATTGTACACTTGATTAAAATAATTATAGTACCTACTGTTCGTATTCAATTATCATTCTTGATTTAAGTCTTGAATCTTAAAGAAGCTAAAGAAGTTTGCATGTATCGCGAAGCCTGGCGATCTGTCCTCTCTGACTACCCCGTCAGGGATACAGCGTGAAGATAGTTAGTTATATATGTCGTAAATTCTGGTTATTTAGTAGATAACTCCGAAAGAAACTATTGGCACACCTGTCATCATTAAGATGTTTCTGGTCTGTCCATCTCACAAAACAAATCCCGGGTTCGATCCCCAGGTCGGAACAAATATTTGTGTGATCGCAAATGTTTGTTTCAGATTTTGGGTGTTTTCTATGTATAATATGTATGTATTTAGAGATATATAAGTATGTTTATCAGTTGTCTTGATTCCATAGCACAAGTTAAAATTAGCTTAGTTTGGGTTTAAAGAGCGCTGTGTAAAAAATCTCCCACAGTTAAACTAAATATTGTATGGGTATAAATAATATGTTAGCTAGTTTATTTCATAGTCTATGCCAAAAGATTGTATCACGGACGGAGTGCGGTATGCAAACAATGAATGCGCCCTTCTTTGTCTACTGTTATGTAAGTGTCATGACTATCAGATCGACCGCCTGAGCCTTAATAACCATAATCACCTGTAACATGTAAGATCACTGAGATAGTATGCCGGGGTCATGTGAAATTGAAAGTAGGAACGCGATTTTTTATGATTATTGATATACATATTTGGCAACGTTTAGTTCAAAAAAATAATTATAATATATGTATATTAAAGACCGAATAAAACATAAAAAACGTATTTAATAAAAAAATATTACTAGCCCAAAATGAGATAATATAGCTACTGGTATGAGTGGTATGGGGTCTAGACAACTGATAAACATACTATATATTCCTAAATACTAAATATTATACATAGGAAACACCCAAATTAACATTTGCGAATCAAACAAATATCCCGACCCGGGAATCGAACCCGGGACCTCAACTTCCTTACACCGGGATGCAACAGAGCCTTTTGCGTAGACATAAGCTAACATTTTCCTTAAAGTTTCTAGTTTCACACTTTTCTCGGTATTATCAAGATGAATTTTTAAAAAAAGTCTGCAGTCTTATTTTATACCACTGAGGTGGCAGACCTGAGGGAAAGTTGAAGGCTGATCTGTATAAGTCCTAATGTGTAAAATTCTTGCTAAAAAAGTTTGCTGATTCAATTGGAAATAGTTTCATCCACAATTATCTTTCCGTCCATCTCAACAATATAATATGGACTCACCATAGAACCAAGTCTCAGGGTAGACCAAGACTTACATATGAAGACCACGTGAGCAGATTGCTAAAAAACCGAATGGTCAAAATTACTCGGATACCCAGACATCATCATCATACACGCATGAAGCGATTGAGCGAACCATGCATACTTCTTTCGCTTCTTCAAGATTTTGAAGAAGCGAAAGAAGTATGCATGGATCGGGATCCTGGCGATCTGTCCTCTCTGACTACCCCGTCAGGGATACAGCGTGAATATAGTTAGTTAGTCAGTTAGTTTTAGTTACCATAGAACCCTAATACGGACGTAACGTTGAGGTGGGTATGTCCAACTGCTTCCATCCGAAACCGTACTTCTTCATGGTTGTGGGTGGCCAAGGCACCGGTATACCCTAGTTCCCCTTTTTTAACGTGCCTAATCCTAATCGACTTTACATCGCCAAGCTATCAGCGTAGTCAGTAATATCGAACTCGTGCAAACTAAACCGCACACTGTCTCCTTTCTTCCTATGTACTCAAAAACTGTTTACACTGTTGATTGATTGCACTTCGTGGAACTTGCTACACATCTTGAACTAAAACACTTGTACTGTTCCACTTATTTATTATTTAAACCGAACCGGGTTCGCCTTACCGCATTTTCAAAGGCTAACCTAGTTTCGCGTTTCCGTAAGACGAAACCCGTCAGGTTTAAGTATTAAATAAGTGGAATAAACAAGTGTTTTTGTTAAATATACTCGAAAACTCCTACTTTTGAGGAAATCCCCGATACCCTGATAAACTCGAGTCACTAAACTAACAGCAAACTTTTCAATTCGGCATTTTTAAAGGTTAGCAACCTAGTTTCGCGTTTCCGTAAGACGAAACCCGTCAGGTTTAAGTATTAAATAAGTGGAATAAACAAGTGTTTTAATTAAATTTACTCGAAAACTCCTACTTTTGAGGAAATCCCCGATACCCTGATAAACTTTAGTCACTAAACTAACAGCAAACTTTTCAATTCGGCATTTTTAAAGGTTAGCAACCTAGTTTCGCGTTTCCGTAAGACGAAACCCGTCAGGTTTAAGTATTAAATAAGTGGAATAAACAAGTGTTTTAGTTAAATATACTCGAAAACTCCTACTTTAGAGGAAATCTCCGAAACCCTGATAAACTTTAGTCACTAAACTAACAGCAAACTTTTCAATTCGGCATTTTTAAAGGTTAGCAACCTAGTTTCGCTATTCCTTAAGGCGAAACCGGTTAGGTTTAAGTAATAAATAAGTGGAATAAACAAGTGTTTTAGTTCAATATACTCGAAAACTCCTACTTTAAACCCTAATAAACTTTAGTCACTAAACTAACAGCACACTTTTGTATGGCAGAGTGGAGGGTGCAGCGAGAACCAGCAGGCGGCCGGGTGCGTGTGCGGCGGCCCGCCTCCCACGCCGCCCGCACCCCATCCGCTGCGAGCGCTCGACGCAATGCAGCCACCGTTACTCAGGTAACTTACTAACTCAATATATAGTATATTTATATTACCGTGGTGCTTCCCTATTTCTATAGGATTTACACCTAGTTGCTTTCCAGGTCTCCCGCTTTGCAAAGTAGGCAAAAGGCGATACGTTCTTTTCCTACTTCCTCAAATTATCTTCTGATTAATTTCGTTGCGGGTTCCAAGACATGCTAACTTCTCCTGGGACTTCACCGAGATCGAGCTCGGTGTAACTTTTCTGGTGTTTTAGTCATTGCTGTAGATCCTGGTTTACAGGAGTCACAGTAATGGGAAAATGGGTGGGATTAGTCCCAATAATTAAAATATTTAGTATTGCTACCGTGACTGACCTTTCAAGCCAATAAAACACTAAATTATAAAGATAGAGCATTAAGTTATAAGGATATAGCGCTAAGTATTAATGTACAGGAACCAAACATGTATGCATGAGTCGCGAATCTATCCTCTCTAACTACCCAGTCAGGGATACACCGTGAAGATAGTTACTTTTTAAGTTATTTAGTTAAATAATAACGCACGCATTAGCGCACTAGCCCTATAATACTTTAAATTATAGGGCTAGTGCTTTAATGCGCGTAAAAAATTAAGTTAGACCACTAAATAAAATAAACATAGACCATTATATATATATATACATATGATAAGAAGCGCTCGTGGCCCCGCGGTCTAAGTGTTCTGTAAACGATCAATGAGTTACGCAACTTTCACTATGGCTGGTCCTCGGATGGGTGACCACTTTGTGGCATTTACATTTGCGAGCGTTTCCGTGCTTCGGAAGGCACGTTAAGCCGTTGGTCCCGGTTGCCAGTAAAATGGCAGTCGTTAAGCCTGGTTGAAGGCCTTTTGGGCGGCTTGAAAATTTCAACGGCAGGTAGCCACAACCTGCGTCTGTCTATTTCAACACGGCAATGGGCTCACCCACCTATTACGTGGGACAGGAATCCACACGGTGAAAAGTGGGCATATAATATGCCTCTGCCACCCCTTCGGGGATAAGGCGTGATGGATATTTATTTATTTATTTTATTTACATATGATAAGTATAAAGCGCTAAAAGTTGAATAGAGTGCTAAATAATAATTGCAGACCACGGTATAATAAGGACTAACAGCTAAATTACAAGAATGATGAAATATACCGACTGCTAAAGTGTGAGGATAGTAATCCCACTAATATTATAAACGCGAAAGTTTGTAATTATAGATGTTTGTTACTCTTTCACGCAAAATCTGAATGGATTTTGATGAAACTTTACAATAACATTGCTTACACATCAGAATTACACATAGGCTACTTTTTATCCCGGGAACAAGTTCATATGGGAAACGACAACGGGAATACTTCACGACGCGTGCGTAGCCGCGGGCGTCAACTAGTATATAATAAGAATAAAATCCTGAAAAAGAAAGTAGAGGGTGAGCCAGGGTAGGCCGAGACTTACATATGAAGTGCTTACAAGTCAGCAGATGGCTCAAAAACGGAAAGTCAAAAGAACTCGGATACTCAGACTTACATGTATGAAGCGATTGAGGAATCTGCAAGAAGCGAAAGGAATATATATACATGGTTCGTGAAGCCTGGCGGTCTGTCCTCTCTGACTACCGGGATAAAGCGTGAAGATTAGTAAGTTAGTTAGGTAGGTAATTTATAACCCTAAATAATACAGATAATTCACTCTTGATAAAGATATATTAGAGGCTTTAAGGGATTGGGATATAAACGCAATGTCGTTCATAAAGTTACTTGAGTAAGTAACAGCCATTGAATTCCAATCCAAACACTAACAAACAGTACAAAGAAAATGACTGACACCAATCGGTCACGTTAGCACAAAAGCCGATTTCAGATGATATCCAGGAATTATTTTGACTCACTAACCATTTTCAACTAATTGAAAAGCAGACGTAAGTTGTGGGTATAGAGTTTCTTTTGGATTAATCTGCTACGTAGGGTTCGATGACTTGAGATATTTGTTATGCATAATGCATATATCTTTGTTTTCAATGGACTTTAAAAATGGAAGTTCCTAATTTGGATGCATATTTTTTTTGCTGGTATTTATCTTATATATAAAAATGAATTGATGTGCGTTAGTCTCGCTAAAACTCCAGTATAGCTGGACCGTTTTGGCTAATTTAAGTCTTGAAATGTTGGTAAAGGTTCAGGGTAGGTTTAAACGGTTAGAAACAAACATAATATATAAATATAAATATCCATCACGCCTTATCCCCGAAGGGGTGGCAGAGGCATATTATATGCCCACTTTTCACCGTGTGGATTCCTGTCCCACGTAATAGGTGGTGAGCCCATTGCCGTGTTTAAATAGACAGACGCAGGTTGTGGTGACCTGCAGTTAAAGGTTTTCAAGCCGCCCATAAGGCCTTCAACCAGGCTTAACGACTGCCATATTACTGGCAACCGGGACCAACGGTTTAACGTGCCTTCCGAAGCACGGAAACGCTCGCAAATATAAATGCCACAAAGTGGTCACCCATCCAAGGACCAGCCATAGTGAAAGTTGCGTAACTCAGTGATCGTTTACAGAACACTGAGACCGCGGGGCCGCGAGCGCTTCCAACACAATAACAACACAAACATAATAAATAAAGCATAACTAAATATGAGCATAAAATTTTTCAATACAAATTGTTCCTGCCTGTTGTAAATAGGCCATCAAAAAAAAAGCCTTCCTAAGTTTCTTGCCGGTTCTTCTCAGGTGGGCCCGCGTTCCGAACCGGTGGTCGCTTTAAATATTTTAAATAGTGTATGACATTTTGTAAGCGCCGTTAAAATGGTCTATGCAAAATAAAGATATTTTTATACTTTTTTATTTTTATGTGAAATTGAGATGTTCTTTGAGACTCTTTTGTTTTTTGTTTAGAAATTTAAGAGTCACTTGGTTGTCAAATATTTATCGGTGTGTCTCATAACTGTAGTATGAGGTCCTCTCTCTTTGGTCTATTTTGTTAGAATACAAAAGAGTTCTACTTCAGTAATCATCATCACTACATATTATAAAAAAGTCGCTTTTCGCTGTCTGTCTCTATGTATGCTTAGATCTTTAAAAAAAAAGATCTTTAAAACTATGCAACGAATTACGATGCGGTTTTTTTATAATAGTTACAGTGATTCATAGGAAAGGTTTTTATGTATAATTTGTTAAGTTTTTGTATATATTTACTAAAATATAACGATATTTGTTGGGGATGTCTGAAATAATAGGCCGTCTGGGAGCTTTAAACGAAACCACTGCCTAAACCCTTTCAGATATGACAAAATAATGTAGGGTGCAATTGTGTATCTAATGTAGGTTTATCTCTTAAGGATAGCATACTATATCCATTTTAATACTTAAAAAAAACAGAATTTATAACGCTGTAGTTTGAAGACTATTTACACAAATATGCTATTAATCCTTATCATTTTTTGGTGTGAATTTGGAAAATGGTCATACATTATTGTGAAATTAATAAACGACGGGATTAAATGGGTGCCACGGGGTCCGAAGTATGTAACGGGCGAAGCCGAGCGGGTCAGTTAGTTTATTATAAAATTTAAGTTTCAAAGTTGGTACAATATAAAGTCAAGTAGAACTATTATATGTATATTTCGTGTAAAGTAGTAGTGAATCATGTTTCGCAATGCATCATACAACTAACACTATAAAGTCTCATTTTCACAACGCCATTTTATTGTATTTAAAAAAGTAAAAAAATCCGTAATTGACTTCTGGAACTGTACCTTGTGGATATAGACAAAATTAAAAATTGAATTTAATTATGGAATGCAATAATTGATAGCAAATTATTGCAAAATGACTTTCGTGTACCTACACCAAAACAAATTAATATGGATGGATTTTATAGCATCTATCTACTGTCACGTTAGGGTGGGTTGGTGGTAGACCAACTACCCCTAGTCAACAAGTTGTCCGAGATGGAGGGAAGGACTTAGCTTGCACTAGGAGGCGGCGGTAGGCGCGGCGCTGGTGCGACCGGACACGACGGCGGCGGCGGGCGAAGACGGGAAGAAGAGAAGACAGAAGACGAGACCCTGTGAACAAATGAAAAAGTGTCAGTATGTAATTTTACATACCGCTAAGCAGGACACAGATGGACTCCCTCTTTAACTCCCTATTGAATTGCATTCACAGGAACCCTTGTGATGTACCCTCATCAACACGGCAAGAAGGTGGGTAGGCAATCGGTAACATACAACGAGCATGCTGCAGCATTAAATAGCATTTGTAGAATTCCACTGTTTTCAAACATAGCGTGATTTACCGGATGCCCTGTGAATGCTAAAATGTTAAAACCCTGTAAAAATGCAATTATTAATTTTTTTTATAGGAGCTTACCCGGATCAGTGTAAGTGGAGAGCGTGGCGAGATAAAGAGGTTGATGTGCTGGGAGTAAACCGTTTTATTCGGCCACTACCCACACCCCTACTCTGTCGACTAGTGAAGAGACACAACTGACCCCGTAGTGTTGGGAATGAATTGACCTCACCAGTCAACAATAATTGACTAATTAAACAAAAAAAGAAAACTACATTGTTACACTACCAACCGCGGTGGTAGCCAAAGTCTGCCGGGAGCTCTAGGACATCTTTCCGAGGAGTTACCCGAGGCGTCCGGAAATAGACACTTAGGCGGGGACTGTGTGGTTTTAGCCGGTTCGAGTCCGGTATGACATCCGAGGTGATTTCCACACGTTAAAAAAAAAACTATCTACCAAGCATTATGGATGACATTGCCTTTTAGAGTTAGTTGCCGCTCAATTAGAAGTATTAGAAAGCTGTTATTTGGCATGGTTATTTATTACTAGGTTAACCCCACGGCTTCGCCTGTGACATACTTCGAACTCCCTTCGCACCTATTTTATACCGTCGCTATTAAATTCTACAATAATGCATAAGAATTTGCTCGATTTGTCGACATTTATGATTAGTACTCCGCTCTTCAGAGTAGAAGCGTGTAGATAAATAGCCTTTCTTGACGAATGGGCTATCAAACACAAAAAAAAAATTCAAGTCCAACCAAAATATTTATTTTTCAAATGAGATTAGCGCGTTCAACCAAACAAACTCTTCAGCTTTATATAATTAGTATAGATTAGGTATCCTCAAGACTGTTTATCAGCAAAACAAGCGAGCAAGAAGTTCTACAATACGGTAATTGTTAAAAATATAATATGTTCTATTCACAGGTCAAATCCTCTGTATACAGAGGAGGAAGAACAAGAGGTAGTGATCAATGTAGACTCGCTCGAGGAGGTGCCAGAGCCGGAGCCGCCGCAAACCCCTCAGCGAGCCCCGTCTACGTCCTCAGGTAGTGTGTACACTTAGTCTGGCCATAAATACTGTTACAATTAAAAAAAACATAGTACTCTACATTTGAAATTCGAATCTGTTATTCTTATATGAATATTCATTGTGTTTTCTTATTTTCGCGCCAATCGGTAATTAAATGTATTTGTGTTAATTAAATGGAGTAGGCTGATAAAGAGAACCGAATTGCTGCAGACAAATGCAATTTTCAAAATTTCACATCCTCTTAGTAATGTAATGTTTGTATACCGGACTATAGATAGGTACAATGAAACCTCCTCTGCTTTTAACAGAAAAAGATATGGCAGAAAAGGATACATTCAAAAAAGGTGATCAAAGCAGTGAAGGAAAGATTTCGAAGAAATCCTGTCCGAAAGTAAAAGATATTATCTCGGTAAATGAATATAGTACTTAAAAAAATGTTAGTACTATATTCATATATAACCAATAGCATAGCATATTATAAAAGATGACTGAGGACTTGCAGCTTAAGAGACTCTTTGGTCATTATTGAACTGATAATTTGACTGACTTGACTACCAGCCATGATGACTTACCCCTTGTGTATTGGCCAATTTCCAATTCCTCATAAAGAGGACTGTTTCTGTACTTATTTTTCATAATTTTTGATTCAGTAGTTTCTAAGCTCTTTTAAGGGTAGAATGCTCAATATTTGTTAACTAAATTTCTTAAACTTCATAATAATTGACTCTCTTTCAAATGAACTTAATCGATTCTGTAGATACGGAGCAAAATGGCGATAACAGACGGACAGACAGACACAGCAGTGATCCTATAAGGGTCAGGTTTTTCATTCGCACGTACGGATCGCTAAAAGCAGGTAGATTATATATAATATTTATTTATTTATTATTGAATAATATCACAAACTAGTCTGTTTTACACCCTAATGTGTTTGCTAATGTATTGGGTTCGAAGCCCAGATCGGAACAAATGTTTGTCTGATTCGCAAATATTTGTCTCGCAGTCTGGATATTTTTTTTATATTAAACTAGTTTTCGCCTGCAGATTCGCCCTCGTAATTCCCGTTCCCGTAGGAATAATGGTACAAGATGTAGATTAAAACAATCTCTGAAGTGTGTTGGTGAAGTTTTCCCGTTTCCGTTTCCCACAGGAACTTGTACTTTGGATAAAAAGTAAGCTATATTATTGTAAAGTTTTATCAAAATCCATTCAGTAGTTTTTGCGTGAAAAGGTAACAAACCTACATCCATACATTCTTACAAACTTTCGCGTTTATAATATTTGTAGTACTCGTATTTACAAATATTATAAAAATAATGTAGATAAAACTCTCAGTGATGCAGTGTTTATTGATGAGGCCAAATCAAACAAATATTTGTTTCCCAATTTGGGTGTTTTTTTTTGTTCTAGCTGACCCGCGCAACTTCGTTAGCGCCTCATAAGAGAAACAGACAAAGAAAGTGATTAGTTAAAGAGGGTGCCGCGTAGGCATCTATTATATATTTTATGAAACAACTTTTAAAGTAGCCCTTTCATAACAACAAAGAACTGAATTAAATCGGAATACTTGTTGATGATTTATAACTGAATAATAAACACGCGGCGAAGCTGTATTAACTGAATATACATTTTGTCTTTCATCCTTTCTCCCACAGGAACCATGCATTTTAATTAAATTGATTTAGTAGTCTCGGCTTGATGGTCGATTATAGAATGTCCTACAAAAACAATTTTCAATATACCTATGAATATATGGTTATACATGTATCTCCAATAAATAATGCCCGCGGCTCCGCTAAAGTGAAATTTGGTTAGTGCCCAAAAAGGTTTTCTCGTGGGAATAAGATATTTTCCCGGGATAAAAAGTAGGTATCCTATGTATTGAATAAGGAAATGTTTTACCTATATGCCGATTTTCATCTAAATGTGATTAAAAATTAAACTTCCAAATAAACGTTTTGTACGTTACTAACTTTCACAGTTATAATATAATTAGAAAAATATTCCCGTGGGAATACCGAGAATTCCTTTCTTGGTGCTCGTCTAACGTAGATACGTAAAGAATACGTTCATCAAACCGTTTGTTTATCACCTACGTGTTAAAAGGAACTCCCATGCCAATTTTGGGCTTCATAGTTCCGGTAGTTTCAGAGATTTTGTGATCTATGAGTCAGTGAGTAGAAAAATATATTTTAAAAGGCAAAACCACTGAAACTACCGGAGCTATGAAGCCCAAACTGGTGATGAACAAACGGTTTTATTATGGACGCCTTGCGGTTTCACCCGCTTAGTTCCCATTCCCGTGGGAATACAGGAGTAAAATGTAACAAAAACTACTCTGAAGTATGTTGTATATCGTATCAAAATATGAACACAATCGATGGAAGACTTTTTGAGTTTTTGATGCGTATACAAACGAAGTTAACATCTTTATTTACCTTACAGATATGTATCTAGAAATATATATAAGGATCTTATTAAGCCTAGCACGTTAGCTTAATTTGGGGCTAGATTGTCTATACTAATATTATAAAGAGGAAAAATTTGTAAGTTTGTTTGCAATTAATAGTCTCAGTAACTACTGGGCCGATTTTCAAAATACCTTTACCATTAGAAAACTACATGCATCGTGAGTAACATGGGCTATTTTGAATTATCAAAAAGTTCAGGGGTCCGTACGATGTCTCGAATAGGAGAACTTCACCTCGCGGGCGAAGCTGCGGGCATCAGCTAGTGATAAATAAATTTCTATGCAAATTTTTCATTTAAAGTTCATAAATCTTAAATTACGATTATTTACAATATAGTGAAGAATTTCAGTTTGTTTCGGTACGGTTCTGATAGCTCAGTGGCTTAGATCATTGCCCTGGTTAGACAAAGGTCACAGGCTCAAGTCCCGTCTTAAACTGCAGACGTACAAGAGTAAGCAGACCAAACATATTCCTTTGCTTATAATATGGAGCAATACTTCATCCTTTTCACTCTTGCCATTTGTTGTATAAAGCTATCTTTGTTATTCATGTGTAGCTTCATCTAACTGACACATTGATAGCGAACAGAACGTAGCCAATTTTTCTACTACCAATAAGCTACAAACTTGCAATCATGGAATTAGTAAGTACTAGTTGTACGGTAGTACTTACTTATTCCATGCTTGCAATGACAACCGCCGCTCATCTTTAAATCAAAGATTTATGTGTTGAAGTAAAATATTAAATTTATAGGTGTTGTGCATAGAGTGATGAAGTGTCATTATCAAGAAATCACCAGAAATACTAACCTGTCTATGAGTGTGTAATAGGCTACGCTATTTCTCGTTAACGTTGGGTCTGCTTACTGTCGTATAAGTCTGTGTCTCAAACCAAGTTTTTATTTTCTCTAGATTGTTATTAAGACATTGTACTTTACTTACATCCAGGATATGGCAGCGGCGGCGGTAGTAATGGCCGCGTTTCCCCCAATTTACCAAAGAGCGAGCAATTCGAGGCTGCCCACAGTGACTCGGACAAGCATGATGGATCTCACACCACTTCGGACTCGGACACCAGTCCCGTATGTACCCTCAGTAGGAGTCTTAAGGATGACATTCGACTGTGTGTAGGAGGATGCAGGTTTGTGTCTAACACTGTTAAAAAAGAATAATTACTAGTCCAAAAACTCTTTTTTATTAATTTTTAGGGTTCGGTACATCGAAAGAAAAAACTGGTCAAGCACGAGTCGAAAACGTGCGCCGAGAGTTCCGTAAAATATTAGTACCTTATTTAAGTAGAAATTCAATTAAGCTAGACCTCCGAATTGTACAACTTAGAGGTCTATGTTAATTGGTGATACTATGTATGTATAAAATAAATAAATATTAAAATAAATAAAATAAATATCGTTGGGACAACTCACACAAATCCATCTGATTCCAAACTAAGCAGAGCTTGTACTATGGAAACCAGATAACTGATAAACATACTTATATATTTCTAAATACATACATATTATAGATAAATAACACCCAGACACAGAATAAACCATCGTGCATAATAAATATTGTAGGAAATTTTTTACTCAGTGCCATCTAGTTCAACTCCGAAACCAACATTTGTGGATAACACAAATATTTATTTGGGACACCCCATAATTTTCTATTTTTTTTATATTTTGGAATTTTACCTTTATCTGTACTATAAGACGTTGTCGAAGTTGGGCTCATGCTTGACCGGATTTACTTATCATTCACGCCTTTATCCCCAAAGGGGTGGTGGATGCACTTTTGTCTCATATAGATCTCATATAGATCCCATAACCGTGTTAAAAATGGAAAGGCGCTGGTTGTGACGAGACGGAAACGCTCACAAATAGAAATGCTGCAAAGCGGTCACTCATCCGAGGACCAGCCATAAAAAAAGTGTGTGTGTACTTATGTACATGCGTTAGAAGTTATACTGCTTTGGAGTATCAAAATAAAAATCTAAAAACTTATCTTTCTCCTTATCCTACGTTAGTAGAAAAAGCTTAAATGTTGTAGAATAAAGATAACTTCAGGGTCTTGAACAAAAACACTTGTACTGTTCCACTTATTTGATTGATAAATAAGTGGAACAGTACAAGTGTTTTTGTTCAAGATGTGTAGCAAGTTCCACCAAGTGCCATCAATCAACAGTGTAAACAGTAACTTCAGGGTGTTTGAAGACTACTTTGAATGTAGTTATAAGTTGACATGGAAACACTTATCAGCTAACTTCAGGGTGTTGGTTTCTCTCAAATGTGTGCGCGCGCATCGTAAGAATTTACTTTTATCACAGATTGATCTTATACTAGTGGACGCCCGCGGCTTCACTCGCGTAGAGAGTTTTGCCGTTCCAGTTTCCCACAGGAACTTGTTCCCGGTATAAATAGTAGCCTATGTGTTATTCTGATGTATAAGCTACATTGTAATAAGATTATTGTAAAGTTTCATTAAAATCCATTTAGTAGTTTTTACGTGAAAGAGTAACAAATATCCATACAAACATTCACATTTATAAAATTTTTAGGATTATATTAGCTTTTATCATTTTTCCCCAACGCGCCCAGAGAAGTAAAACCTTAAAAAAGGGTATAAAGGACCCACCAAAATCTCTGGGGCACAAGCGACCTCACCCGCTAGATAACGGTGCGTCAGCCGACTAAATGGACAAGGCAACGATGCTGGCGCTTTTGGGAAGTTAGATGGCAGTCATTCCCAACCGAATGCCGGAAAATAAATGCCAAACGATACCTGCTCCTAGCAACCAAATAATAGTAAACACCAGGTTCCAAATCCTGGGTTTGGAAGCAACTAGAAAATCATAGATCGACTGCCTCTGTAGCGCGGTGGGAGTGCATCCGACTGCTACGCAAGAGGTCGTGGGTTCGATTCCCACCCAGGATAAAACTTTGTGTGATGAGCACGATGGTTTATTCTGTGTCTGGGTGTTATTTATCTATAATATGTATGTATTTAGAAATATATAAGTATGTTTATCAGTTATCTAGATCCCATAACACAAGCTAATATTAGCTTACTTTGGGCTAGATGACGCTGTGTGACGTCCCACAATATTTAAAAAAAATATATAAAATTAAGAAGAAAATGATATTAAAGGATCTTCCTGTCCAAATTTATAAATTCTAGGTGGCTTTCCGGGTTGGTGCAGGAGTTTGTAGTGAGTTTTGCTTATCTTCGCCATGTTCACGTCAGTTAGTCAGTAGGTGCACCACTAGCAACTGAGACAGGCTTGAGTCCCGAAGATCTGCGTAGGGCCCAATCACACATTTTAGCATTGGTGAAGCGCTCGTGGTCCCGCGGACTGAGTGTTCTGTAAACGATCACTGCGTTAAGCAACTATCGCTATGGCTGCTCACGGATGGGTGAACACTTTGTGGCATTTACATTTGCGAGCGTTTCCGTGCTTCGGAAGGCACGTTAAGCCGTTGGTCCTGGTTGCCAGTAACATGGCAGTCATTAAGTCAATTTGAAGGCCCTATGGGCGGCTTGAAAAATTTCAACAGCAGGTAGCCACAACCTACGTCTAAATCAACACGGCAATGGGCTCACCACCTATTACGTGGGACAGGAATACGCATTGGTAAAAAGTGGGCGTATAATATGCATCTCCTTCGGGAATAAGGCGTGATAGATAAATAAACATAATATTTATTAACAAAGGGCTTGTGTACGTTTCTATTCCAAAACCCGATTATGGGCGTCTATCGGTTTAGATGATGATGATATATTTAATTTTTTTAGGTCGACTACTGAACGAATACTGGGTCGGAACAAATGTTTGTTGCGGAATTCAGATAATTTTTCTATGTATTTATGAATGTATTTTCTATGTTTCTTGTATAGAAGAAGATAAATATATAAATTAAATGTAAAATTAATTAAATTAAATGGACACGATGAAACTTTGGAGATAATGGCGTGATTTATAAAATAAAATATGTTAAAGTATGTTTATCCGTTATGTTAATCAGCACAAACTTATAATAGCCTTTTTTTTTCCAAAAAATCCCCTCGGATGTCATGCCGGACTCGAATCGGATAAAACCACACAGTCCCCGCCTAGCTGTCTATTGCCGGACGCCCCGGGTAACTCCTCGGAAAGATGTCCCAGAGCTCCCGGCAGACTTTGGCTACCACCGCGGCCTCACCTGGGGTTCGGGTGTTATCCCGCTTCTTTGGGGGTTAGCTTGTAATAGCCTGATTAGGAGTGATGGCGTTTCAAATTTTTTTTTAATATTTTTATTTTGTTTTTCATTTTTTTTTAAATGGAACTTCTTTATCGACGTTGAGAGAAATTCTATAGCTGTAAAAGAATCGTCACGTTTTTCGGTTGTTTTGAAGTGAAACTTCTTTACTTAATAGATGGGACAAAGACGTAGGCGATGTAGTAGAGGCAGCGGTCCGCGGCGCAGAAGGCATAAGCGTAGCGCGAGCACGTTTGCACGCCGCGCTCCTGGCCCTGCAAACTACGCCAACCCGTGTCCCCAACCGTGGCCCGTCGCTACCGTACTGCGGCCCTGGCGTGCGGCCCGGTGACGTCACAATGATGCCAAAGAACACTGAAATGTCTTTATTGGTGAGTCTATTTTCTTTTTACAAATTTTATTTACATTTCAATATTTTTAGTGAAAATACGGAACAAATAAAACATATTGTTTAAATGTTTTGTTTGTCTCTAAAACCCTTTTTAATTTAATGTAACGTTTACAACATAATTAATTCATTACAGTATAAAATCAATTTCGCGCTTTGTCTGTCTTTTTGTTCCTAGTTATGAAACGCCCCGCAATATCATCCGCGTAGTGACATTGCCCGTGGAAAGACGGGGATAAAATGTAGCCTAAATTATTCCTTATAACATAAGCTATCTGATAGTGTAAGGTCTGTTAATTAATATAATTAATCCCTACGTAAAAATGTATTCTGAACATCATGTTTATTTTATGAATTTGCATCAATTACTGAGTAAGAAAAAATAGTGGTGAATACTTATAGCGCGCGTTGCCGTGTAGGGAAAGGGGTATTAATCCACTTAGAACAAACACGGGTCGACAAGGTTAGTGGGCATTACTGGCGGAAGAAAGTGTGGTTCTTAGTTAAGCACAACTTTGAAGGAGGATCGTAGGGTTTGACTTGGTTTGAGTCCGACTTAATTCCAACTTACCATATCTAGTCTCGCTGGAGTCTAGCCTGTAGGAGTAAATTTTGGAAAATCCAAAAGTTGTTTATGAAATAAATAAAGTAAAGATAATAACAATTAAACCACATCGAATCAGACCGTGAACATTGAAAGGGTTATATTCCTAATTATACTGAAGCGTAAGAGAAAAAAAAGACTCGATTAGTAAAGTATTTCGGTCGTTATCGTGTTAACAAGAAAATAATCCGTAACATACAGACACACGGACGTCCAAGACGGAACTTTTTTAAGCAGTTTTTTAACTAGTTTAAATAACAAAAATGGCATCAAAAATATCATAAGTGTTAAAAATAGTGTTTTTTCTTAATATGTGTGTGTATATATTATTTTACAAGTGCAATATATGATAGATAGAGATATTTTAAGCTTGAAAAACCAGATTTTTAGCGCGAAGTGACAGTAGTACCCACCTCAACGCTTCGCTTATGAGGCGTGCAATAAGTCAACTTAGCTCAGTCAAATCTTGAATCCTTGGCCTCTGAATGATACGGTTCTGTAGCTCAATCGTCAACACGAGGTCTTTGTTAGGCAAAGTCAACGGGTTCAAGTCCCGTCTGAAACAAATTATCATTTTCTCACGATAAATAAAAAAATAATGATACGAGTGTTGATTAAATTGACGTAATATAAATAGATCAAATCTTACTATAATTATCCTAAAATAAACCTTAAAAACAACTACTTAACCTTTAATATAAAAATAAACAAAACGACCATATGAAAATTAAAGCAAAAAGTTAGCATATTATTTGTTGTGGAAATTTATCGCAGAATGACGTCATCAATTACGTACCCCAATCTTGAACTTGACAATAAAAATGCATTAGTATAAATATAATTAATAGTATCTGTTCTAATTATATATTTTCATTATATTATGTCTTATCATAAATAACACTTCACAAAGCATTTTCGCATTTAGCTAGTATTAACATATTTGAGCAGTTAATGTTCTTTTTCGCAAGCAGCTTCCCGAGTTACGCCAGTGCCAAAGAGTGGAGCATCAATGGACATCACAAACTATTGACCTATTGCAATATTATCAGTTTTCGGTAAAATATTTGAGTCCATTTTGAATAAACATATCTTGTTCCAAGTCAATGTTCTTCTGGATGATTCTCAGCACGGTTTTCGTCCCGCGCGCTCCACGTTAACAAATCATATTAGGTTTGTCGATTATGTGAAAACCAAGGTAACGTCGGGTTGTCAGGTTGATGCGGCATATTTTGATTTCGCCAAAGCATTCGATCGTATAGATAACGATGTCCTTCTAACAAAGCTCTCATCTCTGGGATTTGATTCGCAACTTTTG
Source organism: Thumatha senex (assembly GCA_948477245.1). NCBI lineage: Eukaryota > Metazoa > Arthropoda > Insecta > Lepidoptera > Erebidae > Thumatha > Thumatha senex. The sequence continues at coordinate 21,115,331 of OX419739.1, read as the reverse complement.
AGACTTATAGCAGACTACCTCAGAGACCGAAAACAATATGTTAAGTTGGGGAATGCGATTACTACACACGATCTGGCATAAGTCAGGGTAGTACCCTAGGGCCTACCCTATTTATTGTCATGATTAATGACCTACCAACTGTTCTCTCAGGATCGGAGTGTCTCATGTTTGCGGACGATTTAAAATTATTCACTTCGGTTAGGATTGATGACGATTCCGGGGCGCTACAGCGTGATATTGATGCAGTTTTGGAGTGGAGCATTGTGAACAAGTTATCATTGAACACCTCAAAGTGCAAATTAACCACTTTCACTCACAGATCGCTTTCGCCAATAGTAGCGACATATACATTGGCTGGTGAACAGATTGAGCGGGTCACTTCAATACGTGATCTGGGGCTTACGCTTGATGCAGAACTGCACTTTCATGATCACATTAAGGCAACATGTAAGGCAGCAAATAGATCATAAGGATTTATTATTAGAACAGGTTCTCAATTTGAAGAATTTCTTATAGTAAAGCTTCTCTATAATGCGTACCTGCGAAGCAAATTGGAATTTAACGTTGTTGCTTGGAAACCACAGGAAAAACTGTACACCCTGATGTTGGAGAGAATACAGAGAAGGTTCTCTCGGTTTCTCTACAAGCGCACTTATGGATATTATCCTTTTTTGTATCCCTCCCTGTTTCGTGTGCGGTATGGTCGGTCTAGAAACTCTAGAGCTAAGGCGGAATTTCCTACATATAGTGCACTACTATCATCTGTTATCTAACAGGGTAGATAACCCGTCTGTGAACGAGTGCATATGCTTCTTTGTGCCAGACAGTTATGTACGCGTCACTGGTCGTAGACAGCATCGTCTATTGATCACTCCACCATCGTGGCGCTTGCCTCAGGCGGCCAGTAGTCCCACAGCAAGAGCTATTGACTTTATAAACAATATGTTGCGAGTAAATCCAGATGTGGATTTATTTTCTGACAACGTATGGCAAATGGCGAAAAATGTTACCATTTTTTTGAATTTGACCATGGTGCGAGCGTTGTAATAGTTGACGAAATTAAAGTACGTTGTAATTGTTATTTATATTTGATTTAATGCCATTATACAGACATTGTACTGATTAATATTAAGTTGACATTTAACTAAATAGTTGATATTTTCACTTATAACATTGAATTTTATAGCTGATAAGTACTGAAATTGTAGCTTAATATTTAATATTTATAGAATAAGTCTGACATATTGCCATTGCTATTTTAATAGATTAAAATTGCTTACAATTGCGACGACATTATTGTAAATTATGTACATTTGTATATCTGGTACTTACATTTTCATTTCTGACCTAATATTTTTAGCTGCTCAATTAAAGATGTTATTTATATGATAGAATATGCATATTGTATAAGTTAGAATAACATATTAGCGCTTTGGGTGAAACTATAAGCTTATATTGTTTTGTAATAATAAATAAAATAAATAAATAATAAAATTGCCTTAATAAATTTTACTGGAAATTTTAACATAATAATGTTAGCCCTATTTTCTTTTTTTTCTCACGTGGAAAAAAGCCTTTTCGAAATAATTTTAGAAAGCAATGTAATAAAGCATACTATATACATATATAGTATGCTTTATTACTATATTATATGGGAAAAAATATGCCCTTGCAGGATGTGAATCTGGGTCCTTTCTCTTATCAGAGGGGGAAAAATGGGCTGTAGATTGCGCCTACGTTACCCCAATAACGAATAAGGTTCAATAAATATTTCATCAACTCCGAACGGGACACGTGAGTTTCCCGATCTAAAGCAATTCCCCCGCCACAAGATAGGACGCAGCTTCAAATCCAAACTCTGTACTTCCATCAATCGATGTAAAGAATCCAATCCGAATTAAGATCTCAGGGACTCTAAATCAACCTCACCTACGTGTGATGCTCTTGCAGACTAATTCATGAGAATACAGGTGAGGTAAGATACACAAGAGGTTCCGTGATCAAATGGCAGTCGTTTCCAACAAAGCCGAAATAAAAAGCGGACCTAACATTCCAAGGTCGAAATGTTGAACGCTCAAATGAAGAAACCTATCAAATAAGTACATCTGATCACATAGAAAACCTTCTTTGTACATTATATGGGTGGATACTTGGGTAAATTAGACCTTGGATACTTAGAGTTCTTATGGCATTCATTTGACAAATATTGTGATTGACCACAGAACGCTATTATTATGTGTTCTGTGTGAAATACTTAACGAGCTTTATTAGTGAATATTCACAAACAATGCTAGTTATTATTTTATTTCGAGAACGGGAAATAATTAGGAAAAAGTAATTTTTATCATAATTTTTTTTTAACCTGATTCTATATTGATGCAAAGCTCGCTGGGCCTCTATTAAATAATAATTCTTGTGCGATTTCGTCAGCGCCATTTAACCCAAATTAAGTTAATACAAACTGGTGCTACAGGATCTGGTCATCTGCTTTTAGTTTTTAAATAGTAATTTAAAACTTTGGCGAAAAACACAAATATTTGTTCTGACTCAGATTTCCAACCCAAGACTTTTTAGCACGGCATTCACATAGATACAATACTATTGTGCCATGATAATCTTAACATTGAAAACGATTAAGTATCCAATTAAATACTGTATACATTACTTACGTATTTCAATTAAGTAATTAAATTAACTCATTTTGAAGTAAATATTCACTTCGCTCAGTTTAACAGCCTACAATTTTTTAATGAATGGGTAAGGCATTTTCGCCGACATTTGTAACTTATGTGTTTTAATGTGATCGTTAAAACTTTTGCTATCTTGCAAGACCAAGTATGAGTATCATACATTAATTTTTTTAGGACATTTCCCGATTTGTCTTGTGAAAGTTGCTGAATAAAATGTCTGTAACATGGCTGTAATCCAGCGCACTAGCCTTTTACTTTACCGTTGACCTGAATTGTTTCCATCCATGTAGATGAAAGGATGAATAAATATTGTGGGACAATTTTAAATACAGCGCCATCTAGCCCAAAGTAAGCTAATAGCTTCTAGACAACTAATATACATATTTATAATAACATACTACTACATAGGAAACGTGCAAACTTTAAAACAAATAAAATAAATAAATAAAATAAATATCCATCACGCCTTATCCCCGAAGGTGTGGCAGAGGCATATTATATGCCCACTTTTCACCGTGTGGATTCCTGTCCCACGTAATAGGTGGTGAGCCCATTGCCGTGTTGAAATAGACAGACGCAAGTTGTGGCTACCTGCTGTTGAAGTTTTCAAGCCGCCCATAAGGCCTTCAACCAGGCTTAACGACTGCCATTTTACTGGCAACCGGGACCAAAGGCTTAACGTGCCTTCCGAAGCACGGAAACGCTCACAAATGTAAATGTCACAAAGTGGTCACCCATCCGAGGACCAGCCATAGTGAAAGTTGCGTAACTCAGTGATCGTTTACAGAACACTGAGACCGCTAGGCCACGAGCGCTTCAAACTTTAAAACAAACATATACAAATCACTTCGGATTCCGACTCAAGATTCGAACCCGAGATTTCTGCGCGGTAGTCGCATAAACTTCCACTTACGCCAAAGAGACAGTCAGAGGATGCAATTCAAACTATATTACGACCTTCATCGTCCTTGGTTGACCAAGTTAAAGGTCACTTCTGTTGAGAGCTGAATTATAACCGTGTAGATGACGCTATATTTAAATTATTTTCACCATAGCTAATATACAAGCTGAGGTGTTGAAGGCTACCATGACATTACGCATAGATGAATATGTAAGTTTTTATATTTTTTCTTAGGGTGATAACTGAGGAGTTTTCTTCTCTTTTCAGCTTCCTAAAAATCAGGATTTGTCCTCAGTTAGTCCAGGTCAATGGTCACCCTATTCTAACTGCAGTGAAAACATTAAACGATAATCTTTACTATGTAGTGCTTATCGGGAAGCAAATTATGTGTGTTACATAATACGGGAAATTCCGTTCTCTTTAGTGTTCAACCGAGTATTTTAGGTTCTGATTTTAATATTATTTGAATATATTTCCGTGCGTATAAATTGCTTTTCCGGGGTAAAAAAATATCAAACATATTAGCATATCGTGGTTGTAGGTGAATGTAGGGCTCTCCATACATTTCAAATGACGAATTGGTCTTACTGTCTTACACTGGGTAGACAGGTTAGTATTAAGAATAATAATAATTTACTACTAATTATAATTACTAATTTACCTACTTTAAAACAAATATCAATGGCAATATTGGGGATCCACGAAAGCTATGGAAACAGCTTAAGTCGAGTATTTTGATGAATAATGGGAAACCTGATGCAATACCTGACTTTTTTAATAAACCTGAAGTCATAATTCGGCACTTTTTACAAATACCTGGCAATGATGAAGTGTTAATTTCTGATCTCACCTTCTTTGAATGGAATCGGTTTAACTCTGAGACATTTCACCTGGAGTCTGTCACGGAGGAAGAAGTTAGGAAAATTATAGGGACGCTTAAATCAAATGCCGTAGGTGTGGATGACATATCCTTGGATATGTTAATGATGACACTCCCTCAGACACTCAGTATCATAACATGTATAGTGAATAAATCAATCTCAATCTCGGTATTTCCTCTCTCATGGAAAACAGCTAAGGTGAGGCCAATACCAAAAGTACCGTGTCCTAATGGCCCTGGGGACCTCAGGCCAATTAGCATTCTCCCATGCATGTCCAAGATATTGGAAAGAGTAGTCAGTAATCAGTTAATAAAGTACTTGGAACACGTAAATGTGCTACCGTCAAGGCAGTCAGGTTTTCGTAAGGGTCACAGCACAGCGACAGCTCTTTTAGATGTTATAGATGGTATCCTGCAGGCACAGGACCAGTCCATGGGTACGGTGCTCGCTCTGCTGGATTTCAGCCGGGCTTTTGATGGAATAAATGTTGCACTGCTCTTGTCTAAGCTTGCTTATTATGGTTGTTCGGAAGGGGTAGTCAGATGGTTTCATAGTTACCTCAGCAATAGGTACCAATTTGTGCAAGTAATGGACAGCATGACTGGTTGTGCTGTTGACTCTGCTCATTATCGTGTGATCAGGGGTGTGCCGCAGGGTTCGATACTCGGCCCATTGCTCTTTATCCTCTACTGTGCGGATATCACCAGTGCAGTATCCAACTGTCAGTACCACATGTACGCTGATGACCTACAGCTTCACCTATCCTTTCCAGCTTCTGAGAGTCTCGAATCTATAAATAAATTGAATGATGACTTATTGAACATTGCAAATTGGGCTCATAAAAACTCTTTAGTCCTAAATCCAGAAAAGTGCAAATTTATTGTTATGGGTTCGAGACACGTAAGAAAGCAAATATTGCAGCATCAGCTGGATGTAAGAATTAACAATTGCCCTGTGGAGCGGGTGTCAGTGGCACGCAATCTGGGGGTGATGTTCGATGAACAGCTTCATTTTGAGACTCACATTATGTATGCAGTAAGAAATAGTTTTTACCGCTTAAAATTACTATACAGAATACGCCCATACATCAGTGTCAGCATAAGAGTACTGCTGTGTGAGTCACTAGTCCTTTCTAAACTTAACTATGCTGACACTGTGTATGGTAGCTGTCTTCTGAAACGAACGGAGCGACTGATACAGATGGTCCAAAATGCATGCGCTAGGTTTTGTTTCACTATTCCACCGCGGGCACATGTAACGCCATTTCTGAACAGTGGCAAAATGATGAAAATGGCCGAGCGGCGTGAATTACATCTTGCCACGCTACTATTCGGAGTTGTGCTGAGGGGAAGACCCCGATACTTGTACGAAAAGTTGTCTTGGTCAAGGGATGTAAATTCGCATGTGACAAGGGCGTCGACTTACCTTATGTTAACGCCGAGGCACAGAATCCGCGTATATCGTGGAAGTTTCAAGTTCGCGGCGAGTCGCATTTGGAACGACCTCCCGCCTCCATTGCGAACAGTTAATTCAATCCACTCATTTAAAAGAAGATATAAGTGTTTGCTGTTGAATAGACAGAGGATTGGGTGAATCACTGTAGCGTGGATTTATATATTACGTTTGCGGGGCACGGGCTCTGATACTGTTTTGTTACTGATTGTTGGCGTTCAGGTTAATGCAATATTGCGTACGTTGTATGTATTATATATAATATTTGACTGTTACTGCCATACTATGTTATTTTGGAGATTGAATGATTCAATTCGATTCTTGTTATGGCTTTCTGTGTGAGTGATTATTATTATTATTATTTTTTCTTCATGGCAAGCGGTGTCAACATGTCACTGATGACGACTCTGCCAATGTTAGATGTGTAATGGAAATACGTGTGATTACTTAAAAAACAACATCCAATAATTTTGCAGATACATATTATGTGTTTCTCTGTATGCATCAGATTTGTTACGTTTGGTTGAGAAATAGGAACCTTTTATGATACACTACAGTTGAGGCTAGGTTTTAGCCAAGACTTAAGGTACAGGAATGTTTTTGTTGAAAAGGAATGAGAGGTCATGCTTTTATAATACATGCTCCGCACATTCAACCGAAGGAAGACCAGTGTTAGGGCCATTATTATGATTAGAGAGGAGAGATATTAATTGCGAGGCAGCGTTGGACGGTGATTGGGTGATATTATGAGCTGAATGGGGGGATTGGGCAGAGTTAGAAGTAAGATAAGTAGTTAGAAGTTGAATTAAGAGGTCAATAATTGGATTTTTATTGTCTGCAGAGGGGATGGCATGGCCATTTGGTTGAGTGGGTTTTGGCTGAGCTACAATTTGGCTATGAGTAACCCTGTCGTATGATGGACCAAGAGGAGCATGAGATTTCGGTTTTAACGAAATGGTCTTGTAGTAGGACTGAGTTTGTGGAATGGATTTTGTAGCTTGGGCATAGGAGGCAGATTTGGAGATGGATGGAGTGGATTTGCTTGCTTCAGCATAAGATAGAGACTGTTCAGCCATGATAGATTTTATCAACCTTTGCCTTCTGTACTCCGGGCAATCCTTGCTATTGGCAAAATGATTGCCAGAGCAAAGAATGCAAAAGGCGTCATCTTCGGATGAATCACATCCACTGCCAGGATGGTCATGCCCACATTTTAAACATCTAGGTTTAGATCTACAAATTGACTCAACGTGACCAAAGCGACAGCATTTCCTACACTGAATAGTGGGATAGATGTATTTCGAGACTGGAAGGGACGTATAGCATAGAAAAACTCGACTTGGAAGTACTTGACCATCAAATGTAAGGACGCATGTTTCTGTTGGCTTCCACTCCAGTAAACCGTCATTAATAACTTTCCTATTAATACGTCTGACTTTTATAACAGTACCACAGCCAGAAGGGGTAGATAAATAAGCCTTAGCTTCTTCTTCTGTCATTTCCGTAGGAATGCCAGATACAACACCCATACGGGTTACATTATATGATGGAATTGAAACGACATACTTATTGTTACTGAGTGTTTGGTTGATACGAAATGCATTGGCATCTTGGTATGTTAGAAATTCAACCGAAATGCGGTTCCGGCCTACTTTCTTGATACCACCTTTAACGATATTCGCAAAGTTATTCTTAATGAGAAAAGATCCAAAAGATACAGGGTGGAGAGTAGTACCCGCATTTGGTTGTGTTTCTAATCGAGAAACATGGACAAGGAATGGGCCCTTATCATCAGACGTATATTTATCTCTTGCAACTTGACTCCTTAGCTGCTTTGATGGGCGGGGAACACTAATGTCATCATTACCGTGACGCTTTCGCGGCCGGGTTTGAGTTTTATCGGAATTAGCAGGAAGGTTGGTAAGAGCAGCTTCCGCTAATTGAGAAAGGGGGCTAGATGGTATTAGAGACAGATATATCGGGGGAGTCGAAAAAGTTGGCGTAGATGGTCTACTATTAGTGGCAGGGTCAGGAGGATCAGGAGGATCGGGTGGTTTGTCGGCCATTATAGCCTATTAACGGATAGAAAATAAAATATTAACTCTTTTATTTTCCCAGTACCAGGGGCAACCCAAAATAACAAAAAAACACAGAAATAAGATCAGATGCACAAAATAATTCTAAAAAGCTGTCACCATTACTATTCACACGTCTTGACCAAACAACACTCCGAATCGACCAGCTATTCTCCGAGTCACCTCCTAATTCCCTGTGTGAGTGAATTTGTTGGGATCGCTTGACTGACACTTGTTGACATGACGCCTTGACATGACGATGACGATAACGGACAGTTATTGTATTTCGCCCATGTTGAGAGGGCTAAGGAAGTTCGTTCTATACAACCTTGACTTTGATGTGCAAATTTTATTTGGTAACAATGTCCTCAGATATTTAAAACATAATTATTTCATTTGTATGTATTTTTTTTTAATTATATTTGTAATTTTTAATATAGATTTATTTTATTAATTTTACTGAGTTTTTAAAATGTATTTTGTTTTATGGTTTAATTTGATTTGTTTGAATCTTTTTTTTTTATTTATATATTTTTTATTTTATTTACTATGATTTTGCCATTGTTTTTATTTTTTATTCTGATTATTTTTTTTTTGCTATTGTTAAGGCATCAGAATTTAAATTTATCTGTGCGTGTACATATCGGATAGGAGTAGGAGCCATCTGAAAATCAGCGCTGCATACCATACTTATTGTGGTAGGTAGCTTTAGCTGAGATGGTTGCCTTTTCAGGTGCATGCCGATTAGTAGATTTTAAGTAAGTTTGTGTAATTTATGGAATGTGTGCCTGAATAAAAAATTTTTCTTTCTTTCTTTCTTTCTTTCTAATAAATAAATATCGTTGGGACAACTCACACAACGTCATCTGATTTCAAACTTAGCAGAGCTTGTACTATGGTAACCAGATAACTGATAAACATACTTATATATTTCTAAATACATACATATTATAGATAAATAACACCCAGACACAAAATAAACCATCGTGCTCATCACACAAAGTTTTATCCTGGGTGGGAATTGAACCCACGACCTTTTGTGTAGCAGTCGGATTTACTCCCGCCGCGCCACAGAGGCAGTCAAAGTATAGTATAGGCCTAGGGTCTTGTTTCGAGTTTTCTTTATTTTCGCCATGAGCTCTTCTGTTAGTAAACAGGTGCACTACATGAAAGTGAGACAGATGCGGGCAAAAACCTTCTAAGACCCTTATGAAACCTCATTGGGTTGGCCAGTGCGTACCTTTCGGATGACACCAGCCTGCTATAGTTTTGCGTTTTGCGCCGATATACTCGAACACAAGACTCAGGGCTGTATTCCAGAACGTTTATCAACACTCAAGAAACACTTGAGAGTAGATTTTATAAGGCAAAATCTAGTCTCAAGCGTTGATCGAGTATTGAGAAATGTTTTGGAATACGGGCCTTAGTCACAGGAACTGTACTTGAGCTCAAACTGTGGTAATTAGCGTTCTTAATTGTATTTGAGTAATTATTTTAGGCGCGCGGTATTGGGGTTTGCGTTTGTCCGTTAAACGATGTGTGGCGGGTAGAAAAGAATCCAAAAACGATAGTTGTGCCCTATTTAGAATATAAAAATGCGTGTGAGTAGTGTCACAGTTATCTACATAATATAAATGTTAAACACATATTAAACACATTAAAATGTTATTGGCTTGAGTAATACCTCCTACCTAGTCCTAGTCCAGTGGTCATATTGTTTGTATTGTGTACCTTTGAGAATGCCGTAAGGCGAAACCGGTTAGGTTATGAAGTAAATGTTGTGGAACAGTACAAGTGGTGTTATTTAAAATGTGTAGCAAGTTCCACCAAGTGCCATCAGTCAGCAGTATCAATAATAGGTAATATTCAACCTAAATATAGTATCTTTCTAAATTATATAATTTCACATAGAATATATCTTAACTCCCGTACAAGCACTTGCGGATCACTCCATAATATTTGTGCTGACACACCTGAGACCGGCAAGTACACAGGTAATTTTCTGAGTAGCAATACTTGTTCATAAACACTTTCACCTCCTATCAGATCACTTTCAATCACGTAACTACAGACGCACCCCATAAAACTAGACATAATTTATTATAAACTCTTCTAAATAACTACTTCCTTATTTTCGTGTAGCCCCGGTTGCATCTAAGACCTTTTTTAAAGTCCTCTTTTATCTATACTAATATATATCATATTTCACGCCTTAAACCCGAAGGGGTGGCAGAGGCATATTATATGCCCACTTTTCACCATGTGTATTCCTGTCACACGTAATAGGTGGTGAGCCCATTGCCGTGTTGAAATAGATAGACGCAGGTTGTAGCTACCTGCCGTTGAAATTTTTCAAGCTGCCCATAAGGCCTTCAACTGGGCTTAACGACTTTTGTCTGTACTAAAATATAGAGCTGGATGGTTTGTTTGTTATTAAATGAATTGAAAAATACGTTTTTGTTGTTGGATAGCCTAATTATAGAGGAAGGCTATATATCACCACCGTAATCATATATATGTCAACAAATCGAGCAAATTTGTTGACACAAATTTGTTGATACGTGCGTGTATGAAGCGATTGATAAATCTCGAAGAAGCGAAAGAAGTATGCATGGATCGCGAAGCCTGGCGATCTGTCCTCTCTGACTACCCCGTCAGGGATACAGCGTGAAGATAGTTAGTTTTTGAGTTAAGTTATTTTAATGTTTCATTATCTTTTTGTTGCCTTACGTTTTCGAGCAGGTTCCATCAGCCGTGGTCACAAGCTGAAATTGTGTACCGGTTTGTGAAATGGTGGTGGTAAAATGTAGGCGTATCTCAATTAACAAAACCAACAAAATTGTAACAATTTTACAAAAGAAACAAAATGTATAAATATTAAATTGTAAAAAAAAAAACCGGATAATGCCGGGTTCGATTCCTGACGTGAATAAAAACATTAGAATAATAACTTTCATGAGCGATGTTCATTATTACTAAATAAACTGTTTTACTCACGTGTAAAAGCGCAGCTTTCGACGTAGCTTGACGCTCCTCTTGAAATAGGACCTCCATTAGGTCCGAAACTAGACGGGCTATCCCGAAATTTACACGTGAGTAAACCGTTTATTTAGGGTACAAATATAATTTAAAATCTATGAATTCCGTTATTATTTTTAATAAAATCGGTGACAGAACATTTCCTTAGAACAGGTCTTTCTAAGTCTTACACTTAGTTTCAGAGTTGCCCATACTGACTGTTTTAAATGGTTTATTGAAGTATATATTTCATTAAAATATCAAATATTAATGAGCAACGAACAACAACGAAAGAATGAATAATCAATTATGAATCAAATTGTAACTGGGAATCATTCTGTTATAATATGATTCATTGCTAAAGTGTGGTGCGAATTGAATAAAAAACATAAAATAAACAAATTTAAATTTGGGTTTGTAATTGTGAATGTCATTATTAACTGGAGATTTCAGCCCGAAATATGATCTAAAGTTAATGTAAAAAAAACATCTGATCAAATTCAGCTATTCTTATTAGTTACACTTCAGAACCAGTAAGTATCTACAAGGTAACACTTTTACGTCTTTACAGAATGGATAAGGAGAGATACGCTCACATTTCATAAGTTGTACTAAGTCCAACATAATAGGTCCTTTAACAGGTAATTTTTTAGATGATGCGTAGAATGCATTTACGCTCTGTCATCCCTGCTTCGGGGTCAGTAGGAACGGTGCACTGGAATTCTGGCCCTTTAGAGGCCATCCTACCCTCTAAACCTCGCGGTGTTGTACCCAACCGATTCCTTGGGCAAAGGACGAGTTACGGGGACCCGGCTAAGGAAATGCAATCGGAATCTCTCCTTGGAGGGCCAGATGTGTAGCCCACACTATCTCCCGGAAGAGTTTAAGCTGGACCTGCATCGCGCCGCCCTTCATTATCCCAATAAGAACAGAAGGGATAGGTCCTCCTCGATGTTGAAACGAGCTAGGTCAGGTTGATTATACATACAGACGGAAAGTTGGTTGCTATAAATAGAGATGCGATGTTTTTCGGTACCATTATCATTATCTTCCTAGTTATAGTACCTGTTGCACCGAAGCCTCTCGCTATGGAGCTCGGGGGACTGCTTACCTACCTTTTTGTCTGTACTTAGCACGATCTTCGGCATCTTTAGCAGTAAGGCTAACAATTTATAGGCATTTAATCCTGAACCACGTCAAACCTTTAACCATCAAATCATTTTTGGGTCCACCTTTCCTGCTAGGACCTTTCTATAAGTATACTACTTTCTGTCATTGAAACGCTCGCCATGGGCAGGGTGTTCACCCTTACACTTTGCGTCTGGAGCGCTCGCATACGGTTAGGTCCGTTATGAGCTTTATTCCGCGTACGCTTAGATTGTTGAATGAGCTCCCTGCCTCGATTTTCCCGAACGTCTACAGTATGGCGTTCTTCAAAAGGGGTCTAAGAAGGTTTTTGCAGCGTCGACAGCGTGAGTGCTGCACCTCTGGTGTTGCAAACGTCCATAGGCTGCGGTGACCATCAGCTCCACCACCACACCACTTTCCATCAGGTGTGCCGTATGCTTATCTGCAACCTCTGTGGTATAACAATAAAATATCGCGTGGTACGTTAGAATTACTCACTGATAGTGAAGTAAATAGGAAATTATTAGGCGAAAAGTAGTAGTCGGGCTAGCATTAAAAGTTTTGTTTAATTGTGTGTTTTTTATCAGAATGATGTAACATATCTTATGGTACGGTAGCTGAACTAATTTATAGAGTTCCGTAGTCAGACACTTACAAACTTTCAGTTTTATAATATTACATACATACATACATATTGTCACGCCTTTATCCCCAAAGGGTTAGGCAGAGGCATATTAAAAGCCCTCATTTCACCGTTTGCATTTTTGTCCCACGTAACAGGTGGTGAGTCCATTGCCGTGTTGAAATGGACAGGCGCAAGCTGTGGCGACCTGTTTTGAAATTTTAAGCCGCCCATAAGGCCTTCAACTTGGCTTAACGACTGCTATTTTATTGGCAACCGGGATCAACGGCTTAACATACCTTCCGAAGCACGGAACTGGGGTGGGTCTAAAGGGCCGAATCATCATCATCCGAGCGTCTGTCCCAGTTGCGTCTCGCGACGCCCGGGGTACGCTTTCCTACATTTTCTCCTCCACTTCGCACGGTCGTCGGCATCCCCTGTAGTGAGACCATTGGCACGCATGTCATCCCTTACGACGTAAAGCCAGCACTTCTTGGGTCTTCCCCTCTTACCGGGACCCGGCGGGGCTGACATGGCCAGACATTTGTTACCTACGTAGCCCGGCGGTTGCCGCAAGACGTGACCATACTCTCTAAAAGGCCGAATAACTTTAATTAAATGTGTCTCAGGTTAAAATGTAAAATTTGGAAGAAATTTTAAACCCGTTGCCTTTTAGTGAGGTGGTAACAAAAAGGCTAAAAGGTCTTACGTGCTAGACACTAATTAGCACGACCAATTAAAGTCTCGGACTACCAGGTTAATAATAAGTAGTCTCGGACTACTTATAATATAAGTAGGATTGATATTATAATTTCCATGTCTACAATACAATGATTGATTGAGTGACTAATCTATCGATGCGGCGTATGTTGATGAGATTCACTCATGTCAAAACCCACTGAATTTAATCTTTGCGGGTGCTATATATACCAGATATCTTAACAAAATGAAGATTAGACTACATTATTTAGGTTTTTTACTTTGAGTCCCGTTTACTGCCGGTGAGGTGTCGTGTGATTTGTCTACAGACTCTCCAGCCCCTTTCCTAACGTAACGTGAGATCATTTCCGCGCGTGTTACGGGGAAAATATTGTGGTCAATGCATACATAAGTAGAAGCCTTAAAATAGGAATGGTGGACTGCAGACTTTAGTATAACTAGGAATAATACTTTTTTTATCGTCTGGAAATCGCCACGGATGTCATGCCGGAACAGACCAAACCACAAAGACAGCTGTCTACCGCTTACTCGCAAGAATGTCCCAGGACTTCCAGGGTTGGAAAAATACAAAACAAAATTGGGGTCCAAATCAGCTACGTGAGCACAAGGTATAATATTTCAACAAAAGACGTTCAATGAACCGCTTGGAATAGATTCAAGATAATCAACATTAAAATATCAGTTTTTTTTAGTTTTTTTTCATATTATTACACATTGTTACGCCTTTATCCCCGAAGGGGTAGGCAGAGGCATACAGTATGCACTTTTGTCCCACGTAACAGGTGGTGAGCCCATTGCCGTGTTAAAACGGACGCGCAGGTTGTGGCGACCTGCTGTTGAAATTGGTCAAGCCATCCATAAGGCCTTTAACTGGGCTTAACGACTGACATGTTACTGGCAACCGGGACCAACGGCTTAACGTGCCTTCCGAAGCACGGAAACGCTTGCAAAAGTGGTCACCCATCCGAGGACCAGCCGTAGTGAAACTTGCTTAACGCAGTGATCGTTTACAGAACACTGAGTCTGCGGGCCACGAGCGCTTCTCTATAAGTAATTAACCGATCAAATTGCACTTACGCTCGTCAAAAGCAACAACTATTGCCTAACGGTGACAAAAATATCAATCACAGTCAATTATATACGTTAATTTCATATAATTAAGGTTTATGAGTTGTAAGTATTAATTTTGCTAACTAACTTAACTAGATATACAAGATGAGATGACTTTGTCGTTTGAATATGAGTCTTAACTCTTCGGAATAAGTTTTATATTGATTGCGTACATTTTTCGGTCATGTTATATGCAAAATACAAGAAGTGTTACCAAAGCGATCTTGAACTATATACGTTCACTCGCAAATGTAGTGGAAATTTAGTGGTTCGCGAGAATTGGGCAATAGTAGCAAGTTTGTGATCTTCTTTCACACCTAATGTTGTTTCGGTCCTAACTAACATTAAGTAGTTTCTCATGAACCGATTTTAAAGTACTTTAGTATTCAATAAATGGATAGATCCCTACGACATGAAACGTTTACCGGTTATACCCTCAGATATCCTGAGGTCAAAATCAGTGCTCCATCCTGACCCTATTTAGGTTCAGCGTTGTACTTGATGCTCGTGTTGAAGAAACGTCCATGACTGTTAATGTATACTGCCACGCGGAAAAACTACAATGCAAACATGTCATCTATAGTATTGGGCACATACGAGTGCTATTTAAGGTGACTATAGGAGCACTTATGCAGTATCGGTGGTGAAAGGATGGAAAACCAAAAAAAAAACTAAACTAATGCCTCTGGCTAGCAAGTAAATAATACACCCCAAAACTGGAATATTTGCTATAAATAGAGACTTACAGCTTGGGGTCACGAATATCACTCAGTTACTAGGGGTAGAAGTTTCTGTAATTGCGATCTAAAAGCGATCGGTGAATGGAACGGGAATTAACCTTTGGATATATTAGGTATTCAAATATAAACAAACCTTAGGACCCTCGCAGCCCTTGCCAGACCTTATCACACTTCGGGAACTACCTCTGAAACCCGATGCTATGGAGGATGATGTACATCACGAACATCGTTGCGTCAAACGCGCAATACATTGTATGACACAGTAAGAAGAAATATTGCCGCTTTAGTTCTCAGGGTGCACAGCATGGAGGTTCCCAACCCTACATTCCGGGCCGGCAAGTGGACCCCAAATATATGTATGTCCAGAGACCTCAGCAACGGATAAAATGGGCTTGCTCCTGATCTCAATTCAAATAATTCCTGAACAGTGTGGTTCGGGTCTACTCGCGAACGGACTTTGTCATGAAATTAGTAGTAACCAGAGTATTAAGAATCAGAATTCAAAAATATTAACCTGAACGTTTTGTTGTTCCGATTAATTATATATATTGAAGGAGATAAAAAATGGCGGACTCGAATTAAAAATGTGGCATTGGCATGGTTTATTGAAAGAAAGAAAAATGTTTAATTCCACATAGACAGAAAAAAACAGACATGGGTTCAGCTTAACTATGAAGTTAAATAAAAGTTAAAAAGAAAAATTCAATTAAATCAAAAATAATGATAATAATATAAAACCCAAATGTCGATGTGCATCACACCTATCCACGCGGAATAAGGCGTCCTTTCAGTTATAATAGGTCTTACCTATGAAAATTTTACCTATGGCGATTTCGAATCAAATATTTTTTGTTTGGCTAAGAATTCTAATTTCAAATTAATTTGATTTTAAAATCATGGAATTCTTTTTCCAAAAGTAGTCGTTTGTTTATTGATTAGTGTAACATTATCATCGCATTTCAATATTTTTCGTCATCATGGAAACGTTAAAAATTCGAGTAATTATGGAATATTAGTACCCTCGTGGCAGCAACGCGGCACAAGCGGCACGCAACATCAACGACGTTTACGGAGCTAATACTACAAACCAACGCACCACCTGAATGAAGGAATTTTTAACCGCATTGTTACCTGCGATGAAAAATGGATTCTGTTTGCGCAAGCGCTCAGCAAGTTGGTTGGATCCTGGTTCAGCACCTAAACAATGCCCTAAACAAAAACTTACCCCTAGAAAAGTGATGGTCACTGTTTGGTGGTCTAGCGCCGGTGTGATTTATCACAGCTTCTTGCCTAACGGGGTGAGCATTACTGCAGATGTGTACTGTGAAGAACTGAACACAATGATGGAGAAGCTGGCACATCTCCAACCAGCATTGGTCAATCGCTCGTCTCCGCTGCTCCTGCACGACAACGCGCAGCCTCATACTGCACAGCAGATTGTCTCCAAGTTGCAAGAACTGGGGTTGGAAGCTCTCCGTCATCCGCCCTACTCCCCAGACCTTGCGCCTACAGACTGCTACGTTTTCCAGAATCCAGGGAGAAAAATTCAATACCCGAGAGGCAGTACAAAATGCCTTTGAAGAATTTGTTGCCTCCCATCCAGCTGATTTCTTTAAGAAGGGCATCAATAAACTGCCACTGCGTTGGCAAAGATGCATTGATTGCATGGGTGATTACTTCGATTAATACAAATAAAAAATACATGAAAAATATTCGTTTAAATTTTTTAATACAAAACAGTAATTTCATAGGTAAAGACCTAATAATAAGCAGCCCCAGGAACACCCAAGTAGCTCGCATGACAGCACTGGTTTTCAAAGAAGACCTTTTTATCCTTTACATTTACGAAAACAAACAAGTGATCAAGGATTATTATGATCACATTTTATAGCCGATTATGAATATCACCACCATGTACCGAAAAAAAAAATTATAAAATTATTTAAGCCGTTATTGTTGATAGAGATAAAAATACTAAAATTGCCGTCATTCCGATTAACAATTGTCAGCTTATAATTAAATATCAGCACTGTTCACATATCACAAATAGTTTAAAGCTTCAAAAATCGGTTGATTGTAAATCGACAACAAAAACCGACCAATTACGAATCTGACTCGCGCACAAAGGTTTCCATAATCCATAAAAACGGCAGAAAAATCATATCAGTAAAATACTTACTTTTCCTGTTTTTAAAATTTGTTGGAATAGCAGTAACTTAAATACATCATCTGTGAAAATTTCAACAGGCTTATCATGGTTTATGAGATAAAGCCTGGTGACAGACGAATAGCGAAGTTTTGGTAATAGGGCCCTGTTTTAACCTTAGAGTACGTTAACCTAAAAAGTATGTTCCCGTATAATCTTTACTAATATATAAAGCTGAAGAGTTTGTTTGTTTGGTTGAACGCGCTAATCTCTGGAACTACTGGTCTGATTTGAAAAAATAATTTTGTGTTGGATAGCCCGTTTATCGAGGAAGGCTATAGGCTATATATCATCACGCTTCTACTCTTGAGAGCGGAGTAGTAACCATAAATGTCGACAAATCGGCCAAATTTTTATGCATTGTTGTAGAATTTATAAGCGACGGGATTAAAGAGGTGCGACGGGAGATCAAAGTATGTCACGGGCGATGCCGTGAGGGGTAACTTAGTTTATGATAATTGCAATGACGAACGTCAAAATTTATACGGTTACTAGCTGACCTGCCCGGCTTCGTCCGTGACATACTCCAACCCCGTGGCACCCATTTAATCCCGTCGCTTATTACTTTTCCAAAAATGTATGAAAGTTTTCCCGATTTGTTGACATTTATGATTACTGCTCCGCTCTCCTGTGTAGTGGCGTGATGATATGTAGCTTAGAACTTTCCTCAATAAATGGGCTATCCAATACAAAAAGAATATTTCATATCGGTCCAGCCGTTCACGCGTGATGGCGTGACCAAGGGAAATAGGGATTCATTTTTATATATATAGATTATGCTTAACGTTTACAAGATGCGGAAAGGGATCAAATTATATGACTTGTACTTGCCGCACTTGTAACCCTTAAGGTTGTACAGGACCCTACGGGAGATAAATAAAAGTAGAAGTAGTTAGAAAATAGTATATATTTCCCGATAGGGCCAAAAGTAGTCAAGTCAGGGTCGCGGGTGTAGAATTTAGATAGGCAACCATAAGGTGAAGTCTGCCGCGAGAGGCCGCGGAGTCTGGACTTATCTGAGGGAGGGCCAGGTGATCTTCCACGGGTCGGATGTTGTTCCTCTCGTAGTCGTAGGGTTCTCCGGCTGGGCGACGGCTTCCACTCCCGGTCTAGGCGCGACCAGAAGGAGCCTCGGAGCAGCTCTTAGCCAAGAGGTGGTAGTGGTGGAACCGTCAAGATTCAACCGTAACAAAGGACCCTGGAAGACCGAAGCCTGGGGTAAGAACCTCAGCCGGAAACCTAAAAGGCTTCCAGCCTCTCCTCAGGCCCAGGTTGGCTGGAGAGGCGGGCAGTCTATAGGTTGTAGGTGGTAGGTACATAGAATGAAATTTAATAAGGGTTGGTTGGCACACTTGTGAAAATTAAAGCTTTAAACGTATTCCTACCCACTTATAGCTATAGCTGAAAATTAGCGATTGTAATAGATTTTGCATTTATAAAAATAGCTATTAATTGCGGTAATACATACGCTGAAAAGGAAATAGGTAAGAACACTATAGATATAATTAGATTTAAACACTCCTTCCTGTAGAAACAAAAGTTAGTAAGGATGATTGATTATAATTAGAACTTACCGGGATATTCCGGGTCCAATATTTTTTACAAATATTTTATAAATGATTTTAATTTGCAAATTATGTCCAAACTAACTGTTGTGTTGTAGTACACAGTAGCGTAATTGACAAATCTAGGTTGTTCTCGAAACTTCCTGTCAACTGCTTATATAGGGCCCAGGGGCGGATCGAGGCGCGGGAACCGGGACCTCGAACTCCCCTCCACGCTTATACGGGAGTAACTTCAATGCCGTAACCGTCCCATAGATGGCGTTAGTCGTATGATGGCGCGGCTCGACCACGCATCATTACAGTATCCCCGTCCGTCCTCGGACGCCCTAACCTAAACATCCCTTCATGCAGACCATTCATACTTCTCTTCCATCCTTCATCTGCATCTCGCTCCATTCATGTATCCAAACATTCACCCATTCATATAGAGAGAAATACTCATCACATTTTTGAGTACGCTCGACCTTACATTCTAGTGGGAGTTAGATTTTTGGGTAAGTCCGAAACGTCGGCATTACACTAAATCACCAAGTCACGATCCGGAGTGTTAGTGTTCGTGGCCAAAGTGCAGCTACGAGACTGGTACCTTTGGGCTGCAGAGTACCACTCTTCAACTAAATGAGTTGCACTCATTCGCAACAAAAGTACCGCTCGCGGTACACAATGGACCACAAACACGTCGCAACCAAGATCGCGACTGTAGCATGGTATGATTGACATATGAGAAACAAAATATTTAATTTAGATTTATTTTCAAGTATGTGGCTATATGTAGATGTAATGTACGAGTATGTATGTAGATGTAATTTAAATTCGAAAGAAAGTATAAAATATGCATTGGAAATGATAATAAAAGTGGTTTCTACCTGAGGACCTTTAAGTGATAAGAGCTGGTAAGGCCTCTAACCCACCAGACTGTTTACTAAATATATTAGAAATAATTTTTTGAAGTTTTATAATTCATGTTTAGGAGTTTAAATAATAAAATGCATCGTAGAATATGTATTTAGTAGTTGTGTGTTGTGTGAAGTGTATAGTGTGAGATGATGTGGTGGCTGGTGTAGCATAGTAGATGGTCTACCGGTGTAGTCCGGTGACCAGAATAGAAGAAGGTGAGTCGCTTAGAAAAGCGCACTCCCTAAGTGAAGTGTAGGCTTCACTAGTAGAACCCCTATTGGTTCCATAACCATGGAGAGGGATGACCTCCCACAAAGGTAAGGCGTAAGTGGTAGTGTATGCGACTGCCGCGCTGAAGTCCCGGGTTCCATTCCCGAATCGGAATAAATATTTGTGTGATTTGCAAATATTTGTTTCGGATTTTGATGGTTTACTATGTATATATATTTATAAATTTATGTTTGTCAGTTGTCTAGATCCCATACCACAAGCTTACATTAGCTCACTTTGGGCTAGATGGCACTGTATAATAAAATATATGTTAGTACTATAGTACCTAAGGAAGCGCTCGTGGCCCCGCGGTCTCAGTGTTCTGTAGTGGATCACTGAGTTACGCAACTTTCACTATGGCTGGTACTCGGAAGGGTGACCACTTTGTGGCATTTACATTTGCGAGCGTTTCCGTGCTTCGGAAGGCACGTTAAGCCGTTGGTCCCGGTTGCCAGAAAATGGCAGTCGTTAAGCCTGGTTTAAGGCCTTATGGGCGGCTTAAAAATTTCAACAGCATGTAGCCACAACCTGCGTCTGTCTATTTCAACACGGCAATGGGCTCACCACCTATTACGTGGGACAGGAATCCACACGGTGAAAAGTGGGCATATAATATGCCTCTGCCACCTCTTCGGGGATAAGGCGTGATGGATATTTATTTATTTTATTTTTATTTACTATAGTACGACATTTTTTTACAGCTATAAAATTTCTATTATGCGTCGATAAAGAAGTTTCACTTCAAAACAACATGGCGCGTAACCGAAAAATGTGACGATGTTTTTTACAGCTTTAAAATTTCGCTCAACGACGATAAAGAATTTCACTTCAAAAAACAAAATAAATTGTCCCACTATAGAACTATATTGTTGAATAATGCATTTATACTTAGAGGTTCGTCGATGGCAATTTACGTTATAAGTCCAATCAAACGTTTACACGACCTCTTAAGTCAGATAGCAGTTATTAAGATTGTGAAATTACGAACTACATTTAAACTGCTGTGTTAAAAATAACAAAAATGTTAATTTTCCATGATTAATATCTATATTACTGTACTGGCAATGGTTTGGCAGTAATAACTTTGCAGTAATAGTGTGTTATCTTTCAGGCAACCTTAGTTATATGTCAATTTTAATGCCCCCTTCTATTTGTTAATTTGTAATGGTTTAAACAAATTATTGAAATAATGTTTTTAAAAGATACCACGTTTATTTTTATAAAATACTAAATACATTTTCTTAAAATCATGACTTTAGAATTTAAGACTGTAAGCTAGCACTAATTCTTCTGCTCATGGCAACGAACTCCAATATAGTTATGGCTTTATCATTTTAATATAATAGCTCGAGAAAATAAAATACGTTTTCTTTATGTTAAGTATTGTTTGGCCTTTAAAAGACTATCAAACCACTATATTTCAACCTTTAAGTTGTCTAGAGATTTTCATAAATAACATGATAACGATTATACAATTTAAAACACTGACATACAAATTGGTCGTGACATATATTATACGATATCATATTAACAAGTACTTACAATCGAGCATGGTGTCAGTTTACTGTGGCAAAAAATCGCAAGATAATGTCTATATAATTTCTATGTTGCCTTTATATAGCTGTTATGTAACTTAAAGTCTTATAAGATTGTATTATACGGTGTTTAAAAAGTATTAGTCTGTTCCAGAATTGCCACTGTTACCACTACAGCTCCCTAAATTCCAGCTATATTGCCTAATAATATTCACGATGAATTACGAATAGTATCGCTAAAATATTCGTGGTCACAATGTGTGACATTTTTATATCGATACAGTCCAAATAGAGTATATTAGACGTATTGTCAGACAGCATCAGGGACTTGCATGAAAAACCTCCATGGTTGCTCATGCATGCTGACGATATCGCGCTGGCAGACGCGGTCAGGGGCAGATTGGTGTGACGTGTGAAGGCGTGGAAGGAGACACTTGAGAACGGCTGTCTGAAACTTAATGTGACAAAGACCGAGTACGTGGCACTAAACTCTACAGATCCCACATCCGTCCACATAGGCGGTGATTTGGTCGAGCGCGCGGAACAGGTCCAATAACTGGGATCTGTATATCACACATTTAGTCAAGTCACGCATTGCTGCCGCGTGGGCTATTTGATTATCACAGGATGACCTTTAGCCGGTGGAGCAGTTTAATGGACTATTTAAAGTGCCAGCGAGTACCAATGCAGTACAATAGCTAATAATCTTGCATCGCCAATTCAAATACCAACCGCACCAATATCGGTCCTTTCGTCAGCCAGATTACAAGTAACTTACAAAAGCCCTCTTTTAGCATCGAGGTTAAAACAACCTCTTTTTATAGCTTAAAATGCGCTGTTATAGAAATCCATTTAGTGTGGATCAATGATTGGTTAAACATGAATCAATAAACTTTAAAGATCACGTTTTAAGTCACGTCAAATAACTCTATCGTAACTTAGAATACTTTTCTTTCTGGAGACATGCAGTACAAGTACGGGGGCGTAAGGAACCATCAATAGAATCTGTACGTACTTACTCACTATTAGCACAGTCGAAAGATAAAAAAGAAAGAAGAAGGTTTTCGCTCTTTATACTGTGCTATTAGCTTCCCCATTTTGTATATACCCAAAACTCAAGTGAAATTGATAGATACGATAAGTTTAAAATATACAGTATGTAAATTCTTCAACAATTACTATCGGTTGACTCCCAATGGCTAAAACAATTAATTTTTGTAGGGATAATTCTGACCATAATAAATAATGGCATAGGATTTTATTTCGAGATTTCCTTCTATACACATTTTTGTAAAAGCTTTCCCTTAGTCACCGTTTACTATACCCATGGAATGAGGTGGTGATATTTATTTTTTATCCCGTTAACACGCGGGTAACTAAGTACATATATAATGTCCTATGTAGGTAAATAACTTAAGATGACACTAACAAAATAACAAAATTTTCCACAGCCCGTCGGCACTTTATATCGCAAAGAGGTGTGTGTTAAAATATGATAATTACTTTTTACCACGGCATATCCAAAGCGACATCTTTAAAGCTATGTGAGCACTGACCGGCGCTGCCTTGCCCGCGGCAAGGCCGGTCGGCACCAGTTGCAAAACATATTACGTACTAGCTGTACATGCCTACGTATGTATGTTTGCCAAATTAACTTAGTAATAATTGAGCTGATTTTGTCGCCCAAATTATAAAAATTGGGTAGCAGTTTATATATTTAAGATCTTTAAGACCTAAGAAAGACTTACGGAGGAGTGCTGAGGCCCCTGTAAATTGATTGGAGTTCCTTTTTTGTCGTGGTGAAACTGAAATTATCCCATTTCTTTAAACAAATTTCCTTTAGAATGGAAGAGAAATAGGCCTTTTCATTCGTTCGAATTCATATGTTTAGTCCCTTTAAAAAATTAACCAATGGATTAATTAAACCATAGTAATACTTTGACTGCCTCTGTGGCGCGGTGGGAGTGCATCCGACTGCTACGCAAGAGGTCGTGGGTTCGATTCCCACCCAGGATAAAACTTTGTGTGATGAGCCCGATGGTTTATTCTGTGTCCGGGTGTTATTTATCTAAAATATGTATGTATTTAGAAATATATAAGTATGTTTATCAGTTATCTAGATACCATAACACAAGCTAATATTAGCTTACTTTGGGCTAAATGGCGCTGTGTGAAAAGTGTCCCACAATATTTATTTATATATTATTTATTTAGTAATAGAAAATTACATGTCTAAATCGATCGACATATTGGGATCTTTTGGCGCGTTAGGGAAAAATGATAGGAGTATTTTTTTACGATGTGCGCGCAGACCATCAAGAAAAACCGACACCATGAAGTTAGCTAATAAGTGTTTCCATGAAAACTTATAAATACCCTGAAGTAAGGTAATAAGTCTTACCATAACAATTTATAACTAAATTCAAAGTAGTTAATTTATCATTCCTGTTACAAACAAAGAGCTGTGGTATATGTGATGAAATCTTACTGGAATAAAGCAGTATAACTTCTAGTGCGTGTATATAAGAACACACACACACTTTTTTTATAATAAAGGACCTAATGCATTTAGCATTTTAGGTGCTCGAACTCTATACCACTCCTTTATAAAGCGCTTAAAATGCAAATAATTTTTTTCCTGTATATCAATAGCCGAAATCGCCGAAATGGACATTTGTCACCATGCTAATAGGGCAACGCATTTATTATATCCTGTGATTAAATAATAATTATTCAATCATAAACTGGCGACAAATCTTGTAACATCCTGCAAATTCCATTCACTAAATATAATTATGCATAATATTATCGTCTTATTAGAGTGCTGGCAATAATCCTATGTTGTTATGTATTTTAATTACATATTGGTTGTGTCGAAACTAAAGGTTAAAATAATATAAAAAAAATGGTTCTTAAATATTATCTATGATAACTGTGTTTAAAAAAGTATAAGCATTATGAGCCAGAACGTGTTGACTGATTACCGTCGCTCACACTTAGATTATGATTACCTACGCTTTAACACTGAGCACAGAATGGAATAGGAAATGGAACATAGCCTTTTAACGGAAAAGTAAATAGCTTTTGGTCACGTTCAACGAATGAGTGAGGAATAACTGGCGAAGAATAGTTTATTTTATTGTGCAAAAGTAGAGGATAAAAGAAGCCAGGGTAGACATGTATGCGAAAACCACTTGAGCAAATTGCTTGAAAACGGAAAGGTCAAAGTACCCGAATACCCAGACGTACTTAGGACCCTGGTTCGATTTTGGGTTTAAACAAATATTTGTGTGATCCTAAATAGTTTTTTTAGAGATTTAATTACACGATTTAATTAAATTGTCTGTACTTTAAGGTTTCAGATTTTTTGTATCTTTTTTCTTTACATCAGTCACGTCTTTATCTCCCAAGGGGTGGCAAAGACATACCATACGCCCACATTTAACCGTTTGCATTTTAATCCCACGTAACAGGTGGTGAGCCCTTACACGGCAACGGGCTCACCACTTCTAACTAAAATTAAATTAACTCTTTCTTGCAATTTTAGACAATATTTTACTTTAATCAACTATGATTCGTCACGGTATAGAACATGTATGCAATACAATACAATACAATTCAATATGCTATATTGTACACGAAGCGAAAAAAGTATGCATGGATCGCGAAGCCTGGCGATCTGTCCTCTCTGACTGCCCCGTCAGGGATACAGCGTGAAGATAGTTAGTTAGTTAGTTATATTGTTCACCATAAACTTAAAGTAGAAAATTACAGAAATATTAAAATTGTATGAACGTTCGGTGACAAATTACAGAAAAAATCAGTGCAACTAATCAAAATTTTAAATGGTATATTGGTTTGCGCGCAGATTGTGGCGACCTGCTGTCGAAATTTTTCAAATCACCCATAAGGCCTTCTTCAACTTGACTTAACGACTGTCATGCTACTGGCGACCGGGACCAACGGCTTAACATGCCTTGCGAAGCACGGAAAAGCTCGTACATGGAAATGCCATAAAGCGGTCCTTCGTCTGAGGAACCGCCATAGTAACAAAAAATGCTACGCAGTGATCGTTTACAGAAAACTGTGCGAGCTCTTTTTTTAGAAAGAAAGAAAGAAAGAAGAAATTTATTTTCAAAAAACACACATCACATGATATTTTTACATTTACATTTGAATAGGTGACATGTTGTGTGAAGTAGAAAAAAGGTTGCCTCCTCAGCTAAAATGCTGCGATGCCATATGACATGCAACGCTGGTATTCTGGAAGCACCTTAGCAGTGACGCCACATTTAGAAATTAACACCATAAACTTTTAAATATTTTATCACAAACAGACAAATACAATTACTTACAATATATAATAAAATAATAGTACACAAAAACGCACAAGATACACACATTCATGTAACACGGTCATTAAGGATCTGTTGCATAGACGGATATAAGAAACAATAAATAAATAAACAAAGGGACAAAACGGCATCTGGCAGTGACAAATGAGAAATCCTATCCAATGTCCCTTGAAGAAACCGAATACATATGCATAGCGTTGCTCATATAACAACAACAAACTAAATAATATTCACGATAGAAGGGATCAGAGAATTTATCACAGTTATATACAGTGTTATTAACGTAACACTATTCTGGTGCCAGCTTATCGTTGAAATATGGTAATGTTACTGAAAAAAAATTGCTTTACAGTGTACTGGTCGACGCTGACCTGGTTTTTAGGGTGACTCTGCTTTATACAGAACTAGCTGACCCGCCCGGCTTCGCCCGTGACATACTTCGAACTCAGTGGCACCCATTTAATGCCGTCGTTTATTAATTTCACAATAATATATGAACATTTTCCAAATTCGTTGATTACTTCTCCGCTCTCCAGTACGCCCGCACGGGCCCGGTCGAATTGAGGTTACTCGAAATTAATTTCTTTGCGCATTATTTTGAATTTGCCATTACTCGTAAGATATTCATTTAATTTGAAAGTTGTAAAGGAACAACATAATCTTCATGTAATGCTGAAGCCAACTACCGTAGTAAAAATGATAAGGATTGATATCATATTTGTGTAAATAGCCTTCAAATTACCGCTTTAATATTGATGGTTTTTAAAAGTATTAAAATGAATATAGTATGTTATTGACTTTTTTGTAGACCTACATTAGATACACAATTGCACCATACATTATTTTGTTATATCTCAAAGGGTTTAGGCAGCGTTCTCGTTGAAAGCTCCCAGACGGTTTATTTTTTCCGACATCCCCAACAATTATCGTTATGATTTAGTCAATATATACAAAAACTGAACAAAATATACATAAAAGCCTTCTATATGCATCACTCTAACTATTAAAAAAACCGCATCGTAATTCGTTGCGTAATTTTAAAGATCTAAGCATACATAGGGACAGACAGCGAAAACCGACTTTGTTTTGTAATATGTAGTGATGACGGTACAGACCCAGGTGAGCCGATACGTTTGTGGGCTCAGCACACACAAAAATTGCCTAATTTTCCTAATTCCTATCTTCTTTTTTTATTCCTCTACTTCCGTCATAGATACACCGAGAAAGAGGTTCTCGGTGTATCTATGACGGAGCAGTTAGAAGGGACAGATTGCCAGGCTACACAGCGGATTAATTAGGACTTTCAGAGTGGTATCAGTTAGCAATAGGTTTAAAGCAGTAATGATTATCAACTTTTTATTTGATATAGTTTGGTTTGATACTGTCTGATCTATGTATTTCAAGTAGCCTCGGATGTCGATATCAATTGGATTTTTTTTAAATGACTAGCAATTTTGACGACAAAACCAACAGAATTCTCAGGAAACTAAACTGTTTCAAGGATGACCATGGGCTCGAACTAGCTCGAACTTTGAGGAAAAGACGAGAGAAAACAACTACATACACGACTTCGTCAGAACTAAGAAGAAGAAGAATGAGATCAACACGTTGAGTTGCCGCATTTGGACTGTTTGGCATCTCTACTCCGTGGGAATTCGGCTCACTTCAGTGTCTCCTTCACACTGAGATATCGGTAAATCAAAGGCGTGAGATTTCGATATTGCAAGTCAATACGACATAGTTGCAGAGTCAATATTTAAAATTGCACGCGGTGAAATGTAGACGTATCCCCTTTTAGCCATAAAGACGAGAGTGAAATAGGGTAAAATCCTGATTTAGCTCTCCCTTAAGGGCCAAGATTAGGATAAGCCAATAGTTAATACCAATTGATTCTAGAAGGCGAATAAATAGTAAATAAAATTATTATTGCTACAAATTGCAATAGTTAGCTTTTGCAGTCATTAAACTATTAGTGGATTTCGTATACAATTTAATGTCCTGCCTCTATTATTAAATTACGAAATATCTGAGACGAACTGCGAAGCAAATTACCGACAGTCGAGGTCTGGAGAACGGATGAATGTGACAGTGTGAGCGAAGGCTAAAGCGTGGAACGGTGGTGCTTCGGCTAGGGTTGACAAAACTTATATTACATATTCAATTTATTCTTCAAAAAAAAAATATATATGTATGTACTGATTGAAGACTGGTTTTAAACAACATCATTCTACATTGTACTATTACAAAATGGTTGACTGCACTCGTGGCGCAGTGTTTGCGACTGCCGGGCTGAGGTCCCGGGTTGGAACCAATATTTGTGTGATCCGCGAATGTTGGTTTCGGAGTTTGGGTGTTTACTATGTATAATATGTATGTATTTAGAAATATATAAGTATATCAGTTGTCGATATCCCATAGTACAAGGTTATAGCTTAGTGAGCTAGATAGCGCTGTGAAAAAGTGTCGTATATTATTTATTTATATTTTATTTATTTATAATTAAAATAAATGTTCCTAGTCCGAGACAGTCCGAGACAGTCCGAGACAGTCCGAGACTACCAGGACTTTAATTGGTCGTGCTAATTAGTGTCTAGCACATAAGACCTTTTAGCCTTTTTGTTACCACCTCACTAAAAAGGCAACGGGTTCAAAATTTCTTCCAAATTTAACATCTAAATTAGACACACTTTAATAACTTTATTCGGACCTTTAGACCCACCCCAGTTCCGTGCTTCGGAAGGCACGTTAAGCCGTTGGTCCCGGTTGCTGATAAAATGGCAGTCGTTAAGCCAAGTTGAAGGCCCTATGGGCGGCTTAAAAATTTCAACAGCAGGTCGCCACAGCTTGCGCCTGTCTATTTCAACGCGGCAGTGGGCTCACCACCTGTTACGTGGGACAAAAATGCATACGGTGAAATGTGGGCGTTTAATATGCCTCTGCCTACCCCTTCGGGGATAAAGGCGTGACAGTATGTATGTATGTATGTATGTATGTATGTATGTATGTATGTATGTATTATTTATTTATAATTAAAATAAATGTTCCTACTATTTTTTCATAATTTAATTGTTACAGTTACACAAAACACTTTGTTTTCTTCAGGCCCCTTAGTGGTAATCAAACATTAGGTTTTCCTACAAATAAATTATGCATACTATTTTATTTTATTTGTGATAAATAAACGTTTTTCTTTTTTTCTTTCATACATACACATACATATTGCCACGCCTTTATCCCCAATCTTGTTCCACATTCCCTATGTATAGTTATGTTACCTTCTCTGCACATTTGCAGACAATTAGTTTGAAATTGGATATGCTTGTCCTCACTATTTCCAGGTGTCCTTCGTATAAAATCACCAAAATCAACGCCATGTATAATTCATTACTTACCGATTAAAAATAACTACAATAGCTTTACATATATTTTAATTTCTCGAGAAAGTTCTTGACGGCTGGACATACTGTTTTTTTTTTTTTTTTAATAATAATAAATCTTTAAATCTTTATTTGTAGAACATAGGTATACAATGATCTTAAATAGTAATTAGTTCACTATGTTTTGCCACTTGGGCATACAAATCATAATAATTAGTTAATGTCTATGAAATTAAAATATAATGTCAAAAAAATATAAAATAAACATGCATTAATAAATCAACAACAATTAATTAATTTAAATATTGAACTATTATCAATTTGTATTAATTACCAATTTAATTATTCAGTACATAATAAGATAGGCTAGAAATAACATTATATTGTATCATCATATAGAAATTCATCCAGCGAGTAATAGCATTTATCAACTAACAATGATTGTATCGCTTTTTTAAATCTAGGTACAGACAGTGTCTTAATTTCCAATGGTATTTTATTAAAAATTTTTGGCGCCGTACCAAATATAGATTTTTCCATAAGGGCTGTGTTACATTTGGCATTACATAACTGTTCACTATATTGACTTCGGACTGGGCCTCTTCTAACATCAGCCACTCGTGTATACAGATTGTATTTAGTTTTAACAAAAATAGCTGCTTCCATTATGTATAGGCACGGCAAACGTAAGCAATTTAATTTTTTTAATGTTACAGAGTCAAAATAAATAAGACATATTAAAATACTTTTGACAACCCTTGAGTCTTACCCGAGATACAATAGGAAACTACCATTTTGCAATGTTTAACACATTAACTATGTAAGCCAATTTTCATCTAGCCTTCAGCTCTGAATCAACTATGATATTCTAAGAACTGTAACACCATATTTCATGCGCATAAAAATAAATAAATCAATAAATATGCTTGTTGGAAATAAAGGCTTAGCCAACGGTAGTTGTTAACCTACCCGATTTATGTGACGATAGATGTGATTGTATTTAGTAGGATAACATACAATCACACCTATATTCCCTATAGGGTAGGCAGATGTGAATGATCAAAAAATCAATTAATAAAATAAAATAACATGTTATTAATTAATTTATATCTAAATTAACATTGTATCCAATTTAATAACAATTCATAATTATTTAATGGTGCATGCTATTGATAATAGCGACGCATATAAAAGCAGTCAAGTCTGTCTACTATCATTGTCAGAACCCTATTGGTGCTTGCCCTGACACGTGTTATAAGTAACACGGGGGGTCGAGTCTGCTATAGACAAGCCGTAGATAGAATAGAAACAGAATTGCTGTTTTTAGCTGTCAAAATGTTAGTAGGCTATTAAAAAATAAGCAACTGACTAACGCCCACTAGCGCGTCATGTGTTAGTAGAATTCTATTGGCCGACCGATAGAAGTATATTGGAGAGCGAAAACTGCCAAAATTCTACCTTTGGCTTTCTATTGGGCGACGATTTCGTTTCTATTCCGACACGATGGAAATAGCAGACTCGGCCCCCGGTTTTCTTACGAGCTATGGTAAAAAAGCGGTCAACGTGAGGAACAGCAAACATGTTAGATGCACTGCAGCGTCAGGGCAAACCCATTAGTTACCTGAAGGCGTTATTGTACTAAACACGGAGGGCTCCTAAGTATTATACTATACAGTTATCTTTATCAATTTTTGAAGTGAAAACTTCTTTTAGCGCGGTACGCATATTTTTAGATGAGATAAAATCTCTGGACACTGTTACGAGACGCAGCTATAGTGTGCGATATGAATGTATAATATTGTATAGCATACCGCAAACGCGTCTGGATAAATAAATCTTAATCTTTATTTATATATTTCTTGTGTGCGTGTGTATGTCACTGAACTCCTCCTAGACGGCTGGACCGATTTAAATGATTATTTTTGTATGCGTTAGGGTGGCGCCCTGGATGGTTTAGATTCACAAATAATAGAAAAAAAAAGGTTCGAAGTATGTCACGGGCGAAGCCGGGCAGGACAGCTAGTAATATCTATTATAAATGTGAAAGTTTGTATGGATGTTTGTTACTCTTTCACGTAAAAACTACTGAACGGATTTTAATGAAACTTTACAACAATGTAGCTTAAACATCAGAATAACACATAGGCTACTTATTATCCCGGGAACAAGTTCCTGTGGGAAACGGGAACACTTATCTACGCGGGTGAAGCCGCGGGCGTCAGCTAGTTGTTAATAAATTTAGTTTTCACTTCTGTCGGCACTCCTTGAGTGCAACCCGTAATTTTTTTAAAGTGACTAAAGGCAACTTGGTTCAGACGAGATTTGACCTTTACCTAACCAGGAACCAGGGAAATACTCTAAACTGAACTGCGAAACCGTATCGAAACAACTTACAAGCCAATTAGAGTACATTTTAAGCCAGAGTAACATCTATTGGGCTACTCTTCAATTACTATCCGATAATAAACTATACACAACATTGGTTAATTATTTTTAAATGTCAGATAGCATCGTATTAATTTTACGAAATATACCTAATTACGGGTAATAATCTCATCTTCTAATGAATCGAGCCGGTACATATATATATTTTACGAAGATTACTGCCAATAAATTAATATTGAAGTATTTAATACTTTTCGTGGGTTTATGTTACCCTTCACAATGATGACCGTCATTTTGTATGAGTGTTATTGACTTAGGCTATTTAAAGGAGTGGGTCAGGCAAATTTGGTCAATAACTATTTGTATTTATTGCATAATTATCATTTTTTTAATTATTTCGTTTTAGGAAATCGAATTAACATTTTTTAGTTTACTCTTAGAAAATACCTTTCCTACGTTTCTGAAGAAAAACAGTTTAAACGAATGGTTGCTATTTATAAGTATTTTGCTAACTTGTTCCACAGAAACATTTCACTTTCAAAGTTATTCCATTATTTAATACCGTGACGACATACTATTAGACCCGCTGTTCACTGCGGCAAAGCTCCATTGACAAGTATCCGTCATTTTACTATAACCTTGATACACGCCTGGCAGTTGTCGACTTAGCAGCAGCCATTTCTAAGGCCCACTGTCTATTTGGCTGTCGAGCGTACTGAAGATTTTCCATGAACAAGTGAGCAAATTTAGCTGACCTTCCCGCCATCCCTTAATATATTTATTTGTCGCAAACATTTTACATTTAAAAAACAATTTCTAACACTAAACTTTTTAACATATTTTTGCTAGTTCTGGCCCGTCGCTACAAGACCGGGAGTTGAAAATGCGGTTTTCTGCGACGCTACTACTCCGTTCACCCAGTTAAATAGTAACTTATGGAATCAAAAGTTACATAGCGGAAATCCATCGTAGAACGATTTAATAGTTTTGTATTTAAGTTGCAAACAGGAGCACACCATGCGTAAATTGTCGAATCCAAGTCCATGAAGCTAAGTCCAATCTAATACATTTCGCGTATTAGATTGGACTTAGCTTCATGGACTTGGTACTTGGTGGTATAGCTTCACGATGCTGCCTATACTAGAATATATTATACGTCATACGTCAGTACGTGCAGATAAGAGACAGGCAATCCTTTTTTTAAAAAAATTAGTTTGTTTAGGCCACACGACTAAAGTAAAACTTCTAAAGTCTCATATACTGGCTATAAGATAAAGAGAGAGACATATTGTGAGCGTGTGCTTGTACCTCCCTCTCTTACCCCTACAGGCATATAAGAAACGTAACTGAGAGCGTTACGTTTCGTATATGCCTATTTCTCTTTTGATTACCTTTTATCTCCCTCTCAACTTTCTTCCCCGTCGCTCGATCACACTTTTCGTAACGTATTTCACCAGCTTACTCCCTAAAACAAGCATGCGTAAAGAAGTTTTACTTCAAAAACGTATGCTTGCAATACGTCTCTTGGATAGAGTACGCTGACAACGAAACTGCAAGGCGTATTTTGAAGCGTGTTTAAGTTTCGCCGCAATGGACAGTGGACTTTACGCTCATTCAATCCATGCTCCGTGTCTAATAAAAGCCCACAACAATAGCATATAAAGACGTATTCAAACGTCACAGCTTCTTGTATCATTGTGATATCACGAATTGACATGACACGAGTGTGACGCATAAATACGATTCATAGATTACATTTACATAATTCAAATTAAGAAATATCTCTATCACAGAGCAAGGAATGTTGCTTAATCTCGCTACCTCTCGCTGGCACCCTAATAGAGACGAAAGTAATAACTCAGCCGAAAGATCATCTCAGGTTTTCTCTCTTTATACATACATATATATTGTCACGCCTTAATCTCCGAAGGGGTGTGCAGAGGCATACTATACGCCAAATTTTACCGTATGCATTTTTGTCCCACGTAATAGGTGGTGAGCCCATTGCCGTGTTAAAATGGACAGGCGCAGACTGTGGCGACCTGCTGTTAAAATTTCTTAAGCCGCCCATAAGGCCTTCAACTAGGCTTAACGACTGCCATTTTACTGACAACCGGGACCAACGGCTTTACGTGCCTTCCGAAACACGAAGCATTTGATTGCTAAGAAATAAATAATAAAAATCTTAGAGCATCAAGCAACCTGTAGAGTCTTTAAGGGTTCATCTTAGAGCATCAAGCCACCTGTAGAGTCTTTAGGGGCTCATCTTAGAGCATCAAGCCACCTGTAGAGTCTTTAGGGGCTCATCTTAGAGCATCAAGCCACCTGTAGAGTCGTTAGGGGCTCATCTTAGAGCATCAAGCCACCTGTAGAGTCTTTAGGGGCTCATCTTAGAGCATCAAGCAACCTGTAGAGTCTTTAAGGGCTCATCTTAGAGCATCAAGCCACCTGTAGAGTCTTTAGGGCCTCATCTTAGAGCATCAAGCAACCTGTAGAGTCTTTAAGGGCTCATCTTAGAGCATCAAGCCACCTGTAGAGTCTTTAGGGGCTCATCTTAGAGCATCAAGACACCTGTAGAGTCTTTAGGGGATCATCTTAGAGCATCAAGCCACCTGTAGAGTCTTTAAGGGCTCATCTTAGAGCATCAAGCCACCTGTAGAGTCTTTAAGGGCTCATCTTAGAGCATCAAGCAACCTGTAGAGTCTTTAAAGGCTCATCTTAGAGCATCAAGCCACCTGTAGAGTCTTTAAGGGCTCATCTTAGAGCATCAAGCCACCTGTAGAGTCTTTAAGGGCTCATCTTAGAGCATCAAGCAACCTGTAGAGTCTTTAAGGGCTCATCTTAGAGCATCAAGCCACCTGTAGAGTCTTTAGGGGCTCATCTTAGAGCATCAAGCAAGCTGTAGAGTTTTTTGGGGCTCGTCTTTATGGGGTTTCTATTACTACCATCTTTTAAAACAACTAATTCCGTAACTGCACCATAGATACGTTTAGAGTAAAATAAATAAAATGATTGGGACAACTCACACAACGCCATCTGATTCCAAACTAAGCAGAGCTTGTACTATGGTAACCAGATAACTGATAATCACAATTATATATATGTCTAAATATATGAATATTATAGATAAATTACACCCAGACACAGAATAAACCATCGTGCTCATCACACAAAAGAACCCACTACCTCTTGCGTAGCAGTTGGATATACTCCCACCGTGCCACAGAGGCAATCAACAGTACTTTTAGTATAATGAATGTATAGTTTGTTGGTGTTTCGTAACTTGAAAAAAGTTTAAAGTCATTAAAGTGCTATTGAGTTACTGATCTTGACCACATAGAGGTACTTTGGTAGTTTATAATGTGTGTATGAAAATGTTACCTAAAATGGTAAGGTACATATTAATTTAGGTAAAATGATGAAGTTATTATGCGTCAGGAAGAAGTTACGAAGCTACGAAAGTTAGCGACTACGAAGGTCAAACCTTCTAACTCCGTAAAGGCGCTTGCGTCATTGCCTCGTCCCTTATTCAGCAAGTGCACCGCTAGTAGGGGAGATCACTGGGGCCCCAGAATTTCCTTTGAGACCTTTACACTCTTATGTAACGCCACGCCAGACAACATGTTTAATAGTGTACATAAATTGTGACGTCAATTTCTACTCCGCCATATTGGGCGGCAATGCTTACTAGTTAGTTTATAAATAGCGAGTGCACATGTTTCACTGTTAATTCTATTGTTGTAATTTAAGCAATTAAAATGTACGCTGATATACCTGCCGTTATATCATTTCTTTATACGCCCTATAACCCCGGTGTAATACTTATTATTAACTTATAATAATATGGGCGTATAATATACCTCTGCCATCCCTTCGGGGATAAAGGCGTGACTGATATAGGTACCTATAATACCTTCACGCTGTATACCTGACGCGGTAGTCATAGATGTTATGTTATACTTAGCTCCTAATTATATATCTATAGTTTCAAATTAACAGTTTTTCACTAAATGCTTATGAAAGTAAGTACATAAGTTGTACACACGAAAAAAAATCGCTCTCCCTCGTCTGTTTGTTCTGGCTAATCCATTGTTGGACCGATTTTAACGCAACTTTCACTGGCAGATATCTGGTGTTATAAGGAGTAACTTAAGCTACATTTCATCCATGTATTCCTTCTGTAATAGGCACTACGCGGGTAAAACGGTGGTGCTAACCTAATAATAGGTATACTTACTATTTTTTTTCTTCCCAGGCTACAAGTGCACTCTTCACCCTTGACGGAACGAGGGGCGAAGCCCTATCCCGGCGCCTAGCACGCAGCGAGCAGCGACGGAGACACTGCCGAATTATCGTAGTTATCCTTGCATTGCTACTGCTTTTAGTAGCGGTGGGGGCTGTGGAATTACTCTTATCCAGAGGCCAGAGAGTCTTTGGAGCGGTCTTATGATGAACTTTCGTTTGTGATAATTAGTACCAGGCGTTACCTGGTGGAAATCCCACCACACACCCTCGGTTTGTCAATCCCAACGATCACAAAAGAGTAAGATATCTTGGGTGATGCATGTAAATTAAAATAAATAAATTATCACCCAATGTATATGTGTGCGTTATTAGTGATTTTTAATTATAGAGTGTATATTAATAATGGCGACCGCTTGACACAGTTTTTATACCTGCGTGATGTTTCATTATTGTAAAATGTAAATTTGTCATAGTAGAAGCTTTATTGTAATGAAAAAGAATGACTATAGAGCAAGGTTGTTGCTCGCGCCTTAATAGAGACAAAGAAATATTATTACCGCGTGCCAAGTTTACGTCAAACTGTAGGCGAAAATCGCATACGCGACCTGTCAGTTGCCTACCATTCGTATGTAATAATTAGTGTAATCGTATGAGTAAAGTAAAAGACCCGCTTGGTTGTATGAAATAGACAGAGTGGTTGTATGAAATATATAGAGTGGTTGTATGAAATACATAGAGTGGCGGTTTACTAGGCGTCTCTAGTAGACAATCAACTTCTTAATCGGGATCTTGAATACACCAATAAATAGACCAGGAAATTCACCGTACAATGATAGTTAAGGAGTGAAGAAGAGAATCCACCTCATACCCTCGGTATGTCCATCTGTGGTCCTATCCCAACGAGCACCAGAGTAGGAGCAAGATGAGGTTGCACCGCCAGCTTGAGGGCCACTCTCAATAGTCTTATAACCTTAGAGATTGCCTCTCAATTCGCAAAATTTTGTGCTTCGTTGTTTTGGACACGTCCAACGAATGAGTGAGGAATGATTGACGATGAATATAAATTACGCGAAAGTAGAGGGTAGAAGGAGTCAGGGTAGGCCGAGACTTACATATGAAGATCACGTGAGCAGATTGCTCAAAAACGGAAAAGTCAATAGTACTCGTTTACCCAGACGTGCGTGTATGAAGCGATTAATAAATCTACAGGAAGCGAAGAAGTATGAATTCTCCGTACTCTCTGACTACTCCGTCAGGGATACAACGATATTCAGTACCTATAAAAAATTATCAAACCAACAAAACCTATTTAAAATTATTATAAACTCCTTTACATCAATAAACCCATTCCACAAAAGCAATTTAGTTTAACTGGAGGGGTTAGCAGTAATATTGGGAACAACATTGCTAAATTAAAAGGCAATTGCAGGAATTAGTCTGCATGGTATTTCTAACGTGATTACTAACAATTGTTGAATCTGTGCAGTTTCTATAATGTTCACTAGGTGAGTGAATGGGGTTATTCCAGATTCGCCGCTCCGAACCTCCCCGAATAATTTTATTTTGCTAAAAAAAATATTTCTAAATCAACATATTACATGTAAGTGTTCATTAATTAATTAATTCTTAACTAAGATAACTATAAACTACTAACCTAATATGCGTCTTAAAATATCTTCGCATCGCAGTCCTCGTTTAGTAACATTGTCAGAAGACAACCTTTGTGCGAAAAAAAACGAGCCTTCTGGTCACGAGTAGTGTCAATTAGACGCTTTACAATGCCTCGAAAAAGATTACGAGTGCTTGGACCTCGTGACCCTAAGGTCTCGACCCCAAACGGCTCAAAAACATAATCTCTTGTGACTCACAAGAACTCAGACAGTGAGTTGCAAAAATTTTTGCCGTAAATTAATTATTATTCCTAAATTAGATTAAAATAAAATTTTGCTTAACATTGTCAGCTAAAAATAGTGTTAAATTAATGTTTAATACCGACTTATTTTTTATTTTTTAATTATTGTAGGGAAAAATAATGAAATTAAGACTGATTTTGTGATAATATTAAGCAAAATTGACTTTAAATTGACCTAAACAAAAAATTGTATTTATTTAGTTACTGATTTCGTAAAAGATAAACAAAATTCGTTTTAAAATGATATTTATTCTGTGATATGCTTAGAAAAAATGTCATTTGTAAAACGAACTTTGTTACACAAATGTAAATGTGGTCATGACAACATTCTTCTAAAAATAGATGTGCTCTAGTTAAGAGAAGAAAAGAAGTAAGAAGGAGTTAAGCTTATTCAACTAGAACTTGAATACTGCCCAATACTGTGTTATTATATTTTTAAATGATGTTGCCTACATTTAAGCTTAGAGAGTATTTAAATTAATTATTATAATTTAATACATTTGTATTTCGATTTGATTCCACTATCGAATCATTATTATTTAAGTTAGACTTAAGTAGATAAATGTGTAAATATTTTTATCTTAGTACCTATTAAATTAGAATTTTTACTTCTAGGTTTATATTACAATCACAGAACACAGAATTCTACCTATCTCTGTCCCTCCCGTGCAACTATTACTATATTGTCAATTCATTCACACAGTGGCTGACACTTCTGCGGGAGTGAAATGCCAATATCCTTGTACTGGAGTGACAGGAGTGTAAAGGGTTCCACGAAGATCAACGGAAGAAGAATAAAAAGTGTGTGTGTACTTATGTACACACGTTAGAAGTTATACTGTTTTAGTCTAATAGGATTTCATCACATATACCTACTTTGTTTGTAACAGGAATGATAAATTAGCAAGAAAATAAAACATCAAAAGAATGAACACTACTTTTATACTAAGTTATAAGTTGTCACAGAAAGACTTATCAGCTAACTTCAGAGCGTTTATACGTTGCCATGGAAACACTTATCAGCTAACTTCATGGTGTCGGTTTTTCGCGCATCGTAAAAATTTACTCTTATCATTTTTCTCTAAAGCGCCAAAAGAAGTATCAAGAAACCCGAAAATCAATAGCTGCTACGGCGCCTCCATCTTTGCCACGTCGGTTGGGCTGCAGGTGCACCGCTAACAGGAGGCCGAGTCTACTATTGACAAGCTGTAGAATAGAACGAGAATCACTGATTTTAGCTGTCAAGATTTTAGTGGACTATCAATAATACAACCGACTAGCGGCAACTGGCGCGAGACGTGTTTGTAGAATTCTATCAGTCGACCGATAGAAGTATAGTGAAGTACGATTGTAATAGTAGAACACGAAAAACTGACAAAATTGTATCTATTGCTTTCTATTGAGCGACGATTTCGATTCTATTTCGACACGATTGAAATAGCAGACTCGGCCCCCTGGTGACGTCTCTCGGACCGCGAAGGTCTTCGTAGGGCTCATACACTTGGACCGTCCTACCTTACATAACAGATAGGAGTTGCCACAGTTGATGGCCATCACTGGTTAAAGCTTAAATGCAACCTTAAAAAAATATGTTTACGACATTTATTTTACAGCTATAAAATTTCTCTCATGCGACGAAAATGAAGTTTCACTTATGATATAGAAGTTTCACTTATGAAAAAGAAGTTTCACTTATGATAAAGAAGTTTCACTTATGATAAAGAAGTTTAACAACATTTGCGCGTAACCGAAAAACATGTCAATTCTTTTTACAGCTATATTATTTCTCTCAACGTCGATAAGCAATTGTCACTTCAAAAATTAAGTAAATAAGTTTTAAATTATAAATATGTAATTTATTTGTCCCATTTTATTTGATAGTGGAATACAATCTTGTATATAGTTTTTAAACGTAAGTAAATAAATATGGGTAGGTAGGGTAGTTGTGGTGAAAATAGTAATATAATAGTAATATAATAATATTAAAATTAAAAAATTGGCACGTTCACTTGTATAATTTAAACACCATTTTGTCACAAAATAGAGCACTCACTCACTTCTGTGGTGGTAATAAATCCCGGTTCTATTTAATATTTATGTGATCTGTAAATGTGTGATACGATGTTTTCTATGTATAATAATACTAGTTGACGCCCTCGGCTCCGCCCGTAATGTGAACTTTTCCTTTTCCTGTTTTCAACTCGAACTTGTACCCGGTATCAAAAGTAACCTATTTATTATTCTGATGTGTAACCTATATTATTGTAAAGTTTCATCAAAATCCGTTCAGTATCTTTTGCGGGAACAGCAACAAACCTATATCCATACATTATTATAAACTTTCGTGTTTATAATAATAGTAGAATATTATGTTTTGTATGTATAATATTGAGTGTTCACAAACTTATTAAGCCCGTATAATGATGTTATTGCATCTAATTGTATTATACCAATGACAAGCATACGATGGAAAGTGGTTACCGTAGCCTAATGGACGTTTGCAACATCAGGGCCACAATTCTTGATCATATGATTTGAAAGCGTTTACGTAAATTTACTGGTGAAATGTCTTTTTTCCCGTGTTTCACCATTTCTAAATTAGAAACAAAAATGATATTTCATCAGCATCATGTCGTATGGTCGACAATTGGGCCCCTTAAGGAACACTCCACTCCACTCCTTAACCTGGTTAAAAAGTTATAAATCTAAAAGTTTATAACTTTTAGGTTTATAACTTTTTCTAATCTACAGGTTTTGTATATCACCTCATCACGGGTGATATATTTAAAGCTTCATTATTATCATCATCGTCTTGCCCTTGTATTTTATAATAATAAAATATATTATTCCGAGGCGCTGAAATTTCGTTGAATATTGTTCCGAAAATAGTGGTATAACCTACGCTTGGTTGTATAACGTGTAAAATGCTTACTTACCTATTTTTCCTGTATATAAGTTTAGGTGACCAATAATAAAAGTTATTACAATATATACCTAAGTTGTATTAATTATGCTTATTTTAGTATAGATATATTTGTGATATAAATGAATAAGTGATGAATGTACCTTTTAGTTTTAAAAATTGCTATCGAATTTCTTACCTGTAAAAAGTATATTTCTCTGTATTTTTATATATTAAACAATTAGTTTAATTGTATAAAATATATTTTCTCTGTTTTTTTTATAAATAAAACTAAATATTTCTCTTTATTACATTCTTTGCTAAAATAATTCTATAAATAATCTTGTGGCACAACTCATAAGTGCAAAGTTAACCGTGAGATATGGAGATAGGTACTTATAATATTTATCTATCACGCCTTATCCCCGAAGGGTGGCAGAGGCATATTATATGCCCAATTTTCACCATGTTTATTCCTGTCCCACGTAATAGGTGATGAGCCCATTGCCGTGTTGAAATAGACAGACGCAGGTTGTGGCTGCCTGCTGATGACATTTTTCAAGCTGCCCATAAGGCCTTCAACTTGACTTAACGACTGCCATGTTACTCGCAACCGGGACCAACGGCTTAACGTGCCATCCGAAGCACGGAAACGTTCGCAAAGGTAAATGCCACAAAGTGCTCACTGATCCGTGGCCAGCCATAGCGAAAGTTGCTTAACGCAGTGATCGTTTACAGAACACTGAGTCCGCGGGACCGTGAGCACTTATAATAAGTCATATTTAATAGAAGAGAGAGGTATACAGTGGCAATCTATATCTCTTCTCTATAGATATAATGGGTCGTTTTGTAAGGTAAAAAGTAAAATATTGAAAATCTTCTTAAAATGAATAAAACAATTGATTCAGAATATTCTACAAAATCGTTACGATTTTTCTAAACATTTGCCATTTGTCAATAGCAATTCTTGTGCTAACTGTACTGTGCTATCTTTTTATTTTGTTATTATATCTATCTTATATCTAGCTATCTTGTTATTATAAATTTCTGTTAAAAATCTAGATAAAAATTGGGACAAGAAAGATTGGGATTGATATTGGAATGGAGTAATCTATAGAATGTAGAATCATGACGTGT
This sequence comes from Thumatha senex, assembly GCA_948477245.1. Taxonomy (NCBI): domain Eukaryota; kingdom Metazoa; phylum Arthropoda; class Insecta; order Lepidoptera; family Erebidae; genus Thumatha; species Thumatha senex. The sequence goes on along the minus strand of OX419739.1, from coordinate 21,073,208 downwards.
GATTAAATATTACCAGATCTTCATTCAGCAGATAAGACTGCATCTATTTTCTGGTCTTGTTCATTTGTCGGAACACAGTCAACCACTTGGCAGTTGAAAGCTATTGCAATCACCTGAAATTATAAAAGAGAAATATTTCAACAACAATTATATTTTTATGGTAAGGTGGAAAACAAGCAATGGCCAATTCTCGATTGCTGGAAATTCATACATCCCTGTTAAGTTCTTCTAAGCTAAATTCTGTAAAGCTTAAGCACTCGTAGCTCCGTTAACATAGTGTTCTGTAATCGATCACTATTTTAAACAACTTTCACTATTTCTGGTCCTCGGTCCTCGGATGGGCGACCGCTTTATGGCGATTCTTTCTATTCACGAGCGCTTCCGTGCTTCGTAAAGCACGTTAAACCATTCAGTGATGCCAGATGGGGGGATTCCCTCCTAATTCGGGGGTTTTCTTTTACCTCGGAGGGAGTTTTGGAGGGATGAGTCCTTTGGGGGAATTTCTGGAAAATTATTGAAAGATTGGAATGGAAACTCTAATTTAGGCAACCTATTAGCTCACCTCATCTACTTGATCATTCATTCTGTTTTGTTTGTTAAATATGAAACATAGCTGTAAAGTACTCGGATACCCAGACGTGCGTGTATGAAGCGATTGATGAATCTCGAAGAAGCGAAAGAAGTATGCATGGATCGCGAAGCCTGGCGATCTGTCCTCTCTGACTACCCCGTCAGGGATACAGCGTGAAGATAGTTAGTTAGTTAGTTAGTTTAGCTGTATAGGCTGCTCGCTTATTCCCTTTACCTGATTAGAATATTCAGTAAACAAAAGAAACAAATTGTATTTAGCTTCTAATCGGATTCCGAATGTACGCAAACTAACCGCTTCACCAGGACTACTATAGTCTAAATTAAATATATTATTAGCCTGCGTGCGTACATTCGAATCCGACCTTATTGTATCAAAATTTCCCTAAAATTAATATTTTAGTAGGATATACTCGTATTATTAGCCTGCGTCGTTAATTCGTCTGTTAGTCAGCAGGTGCACTGCTAACATGTATGCTTTTTTTTGACGCGGGAAATCCTTTTACTCGCCATCATTCCTGCTGTGGAGGCAGCAGGAACGGTGTGTGGAACTCCCGGCCTTTGGGGGCCACCCTATCTGCCAAACCCCACGGTGTAGCGCCTTCCTCCCAACCGGCTCGCTAAGGGATACCCCAATATGAGGCTCTCCGCGGGGCTAGCATGTGAGGTCATTTAAGTCTCAAAGAACTTTTTTGGCCCTTAAATCCCTTACACCCTCGCACAGTCTACAGAATCATTACTCTAATCCAACGATCTGACAAGTCTTTCCTCTGCCTTTACTATACAAACTTGAAATTCTTTACCATTTCCTTCTGTGACAATCCAGGATTATACTTAAGTATAATTGACAGTTAAAAAAGGTAGAGTATAAGGTGTATGGGGTCCCACCAAGATCTCTGAGGCCCAAGCGACGTTACCTGAGAGTGGTACACCTTCTTTTTACGCGGGGTATTCTTCTTATGTATTATACCCAGCGTTGGGGAGACGTAGGACGTATGTGGGACTCCCTGCTTTCCCGATTTACCCACTAATCCCCGCGGCAGCCAACATCGGCAAAGGGAAGAAACCCCAGGAACGCATCAGCTACTTCAGGAGCCCTCCCTGCGATGGTCCATGACTAGAGCAGATCTCAGCGTGTTTGCGAGTGGCATACCTACATACGAGTACATACATATCGTTACGCCTGTCTCCCATTGGGGTAGGCAGAGACTACGGCTTTCCACTTGCTACGATCCTGACATACAGCTGTCGTTCTTCCACTTTCATAAGTGTTTTCATACACATACGCCGGTTAAGGGTACTCTTGACCTGACCTTTTTCCAAAACGTTTTTTATTTGATTGACATATGAGTGGTATACCTTCTGACTAACAGACTAGGCAACGATGCAGGTTCCAAGAAATGTGTGGTCGAACGGCATCACAGCAGTCGCTTTCAACAAAGCCGATAATAATATCCAAAATCCCCGAACTATCAGAAGTAACTGGGAAGACGCTAAGATAAAGTAGAAGAATGGTAGGGTGTACCTTGGGTGCAGTTTGAGGGTTACTCCGAATGTTGGCAAGGTACTTGTCATAATATCCACCGCCGTGCCCGCACCTCTTGCCAGTTTTCGTAAATGCCACTCCAGGAGCAATGATAAGGTCTAAACCACCTGGAATCAGTTATTACATCTTAGCTGTACATGTTGCTTTATACAGACTTTTATACTAGGAAGCAATAATATAATAATAAAATATAAAAATAATTTGACTGCCTCGGTGGCGCAGCGGTAGTGTATGCGACTGCCGCGACTGAGGTCCAGGATTCGATTCCCAAGTCGGAAAAAATATTTGTGTGAACCACTATGTTTCTTTCGGAGCACCAAAATTTCAACAACCAGGACAAATTTTACACATTTAAACTATGTATGTTTCTTATGAACTTTCTTATTTCTTTGACCGTGTGGCGCTGTGGGACCGTATCCGACTGCTACACATGAGGTCGTGGGTTCGATTCCCACTCAGCATAAAACTTTGTGCGATGAGCACGATGTTTTATTCTGTGTCTGGGTGTTATTTATCTATAATATATATGTATTTAGAAATATATTAAAGAAGTATTTTTATCAGTTAATATATAAGTATGTTTATCAGTTATCTGGTTACATAGTACAAGCTCTGTTTAGTTTGGAATCAGATGGCGTTGTGTGAGTTATCCCAACGATCAACGATATTTATTCATTTATTTGTATCGTCAAGGTTAGTGCAGTGCGCCCTTCGATTTCGCCCGTGGCATAGGCACTATTGGTGCGGAATTTTTACGACTTAGTGGGTACCTAATTTATAAAAGTAGTTTATCCATAAAAATTCCAAGTATCTAATTATTTGAATAAAAACTCTTGTATTTTTCTACAAAATTTATTTTTTAACCTGACCGGCGTCGCCCTACGGGATTTTCAAAGATTGACCATTAGTTAGTAAACCTTTGAAAATGCCGTAAGGCGAACCCGGTCAGATCACCTAGGTGAATTAAGTGTACGGCACCAGTTTAAAAAAAAATGTGGAAAAGTAAAAAGTGTTTTTATTCAAAATGTGTAGCAAGTTCCACCAAGTGCCCTCAATCAACAGTATAAACAGTTCCAAATATCTAACTTAGATAAACTTGAAAAAGGAGTTTTTAAGTTTAGCTATATATATATTATGGCAATACTTGTAATAATTTGTAAATTTTTGGATAGATCGCAATAATTTAAGCATTCTAAAGCAAATTTTAGATGCGATAGAGCTCTATCTACATCTTCGGGGTCCAAGTCAGCCTCACCTGCTAGTAATGCACCTGCTGTATAACAGACGAGGTCATGGTGAATACAGGGAAAATTTAGGACAAATCCACAGGGGTTTGTTTGACCTCCCAAAATGAAAATACTAACAAACTAGAAACAGGCCCCAGTTCCCGGCACTTCCGCTGTGCTCGATTTCGGCAGCGATTGTGGTGACGGCGGAAGAGGGGATCCAACAATCTGCGGGCTATAGAAGGCTACCATACACGATTGATTCTAACAACCTATGGAAATACCCTACGGCTGGACGAGCGCCTTACCGAACTTGAGGAGAACTTAAACTGGCCCATATTGAGTTCGCTTGGGAGGACACACTAACCCTTGTGTCCAGCGATCTTTTCAGATACTTTCGGAAAGGTAATGGGAGGTATTCCTTTGAAGGTGGTATCGGTTTTATGGTGGATGACTTTGTTAGCAGCGTTGTGGAAGCAGCAGTGTGTCGGTTCAGGTAGCATTCTTAATACTGAAGTTTACTTAATGCTCAGCGATAGGTATTCCTGAACACCTCCAATGTATTCGAGTCACCAACCACAGGAAGCACTGAGGAGGCAGTTGAGGCCGTGCATGAGGATATACCGACAGCATTGTACGGTACTACTAAGTCTGACTACAAAGTTCCTATTACGTACTGTAACCCTACAACGTTGTTACTTTACCGCCAAACTGGGACTACAACAATGCGGTGAAATCGATCTTTATGGCAGGGTGCACAGAGATTATTAATTTTTTAGAGTCGCAATGTCTCTTCTTTATGAATTCTTACTTAAATAAAAAGCCTCCCCAGAAAATGGACTTGGTGAACTTTTGGAGTACGCTAAGATTGTGGAACTGCCTACCTGGGTTTTTCCAAACGTCCATAATAAGGGGTTCTTCAAAAGGGGTCTTAGAAGGTTTATAAAAGGTTGGCAGCGCGAGTGCCGCACCACTGGTGTTGCAAACGTCCATAGGCTATGGTGACCACTTTCTATAAGGTCGCTTGTCTGCCACCTCAGTGGTATAAAAAGAAAAAAAAACAACAAAGTCACAAGGAACGAGAGACTTCTTCATAACGGACAGAAACTGTATATTTAGAGATGTTTGTGTGACAAACAGGTTAAATACCGGAAGTGATCAAGGACTTGACCGAGCATCTTTAAATTATAATTTCCCCTCCGAAAGAGTCTGGATGATGAAGCATATTTTCTGACCTACTGCGCTCCAAATAGATTTGGGGTCCGAAAAGTCTTTTTTTTATTTAAAAAAATACTTTAAAATCGTTTCGATCTGCTGGTGTAGGTACCCCATTGGTCCTTAGTCCGTTTTTGTTCAGTTCAGAATCAGGGACTCACATGAGCAGCCCCCATGGTAACTTATAGTGGCCAAGACCGATTACCTACATGGCACTAAACTCTACAGGTCCCAAATCCGTCGGCATAGGCGATAATTTAGTCAAGTACACCAACCAGGCTAAATACCTGGGATCTGTATTACGTCCAGTGATATCGATTGTGACGTCAAGACACACATTGCTGCTGCGTTAGCCAAGTTGCGGGAGATGCCTGGTGTAATTTGGAACCCAAAAATGCCAATCAGACGGGACAGGTCTATAACACCTTTGGTCTATAGACCTGTCCCAATACTGCGGTGGTTGTGTGTGGGAACTCTCGTATCCGCGGTCACACTACTAGGGATATCGATGGCCGTGCGAAGTGGAGAACTTGGAAAGCAGACCCCGGGCGCCGTAAACACAACTTAGACAGACACTCGGAAGATCATAAATGTTAATATCGTTAACATTTTGGGGGGGTTTGAATCCCGTAAACCCCCCCCCCCCCCCCCCTTGGCTACGCCCGTGATAAGTACAGTTACGAATTGAAGTTTTTAAATACATTTGCCAGGAACAATAACGCCTACTCTTATGGTAAATGCTGGTTGACCACAGCCTAAGAATGCTTTTTGTAATCAACAAGAGGGAAAATATGATTAAGTACTTAATAAATATAAGGTAAAGCCACAATCTAACTTAATATGACGTAAGTTGGACCGAAATTTAATATTAAAATTAAATGAAAACAAAAACACGCATAGATAAGTAGAGGTTATCTTTACTGTCGTATTCTTTATTATACCTTCCCAAACAAACCCATCGACTAGCTACAATAATTATTGATTAATAGACTAGTTCGACAATCTTCTGTATGAATAAGGTGCTTAGTGCAAACAACGAGTTCCTAACAGACCAATCTAAAGTCCTGCAGATGGGGTGAATATTACGAAAAGATGTATGCAAGTGAAGACAGAAATGCCACATCGGGAAGTGGAGCTCACCTTGATGCTCCGAAAGTAGAGGGTAGAAGGAGTCAGGGTAGGCCGAGACTTACATATGAAGACCACGTGAGCAGATTGTTTAAAAACGGAAAACGCAGAAGTATAGGACGATTTAACCAAATGATTACTACTGACGATTTAAACTTTCGCACTAATGACTTTAACAACACGTTCTAGCCAGAAGTGCATGTATGAAGCGATTATTAAATCTGCAGGAAACGAAAGAAGTATGCGATGGATCGCGAAGCCTGGCGATCTGTCCTCTCTGACTACCCCATAAAGGATACAGCGTAAAGATAGTTAGTCAGTTAAACTATAAATTAAAATATCGAAAAAATAACAATGAAATCCACGTAAAAAAGTAAAGAGAATAATAACCTACGAACATTGTGTATTAACTAAACTTGTGAATATAAACATACGTACTTTTTGATGTAATAGATCACTCACCTGTCTCTGCATTCTCTCTGATCTGGTCCTTCGAATGCTGCGCGATGCCATGTTTAGTCAAAGGCATATTGTTCACGTCTTCATCTTCAAGCTTGAGCATCCTCATCACCCCTCCAGCGTACTGTGGCACGAAGGCCGAAGCCCCACGCGCTTTGATATGGTTAATAATTGGTGCAGTGTCAATTTCATGGTCCGTGCTCATGTATAGGGATATGCGGTTCGCGGATTTGTACCAAGGGTGATTGATTAACTGCAAGATATTATTATAAAGATTATTTATAAGGCTGATAGAGCCTTGACTATGAGAAAAATGCCCATTTTGCGTTGACATTTGTCTTACAATTGGGAATGTTGAAGTTCGAAAATGTGAAAGTTTAACAGCAGGAAAATGGATCTCGCACCGGAGCATGGGATCCAACGCCCTCGCTTCGGTGCCAGATCCTTTTTCCAACATTTTGTATAAATAGACATAGACATATTATCACGCCTTGATCCCCGAAGGGGTAGGCAGAGGCATACTATACGCCCACATTTAACCGTATGCACTTTTGTCCCACGTAACAGGTGGTGAGCCTATAGCCGTGTTGAAATGGACAGGCACAGGTTATGGCGACCTGCTGTTGAAATTTTTTAAGCCGCTCATAAGGCCTTCAACTGGGCTTAACGACTGCCATATATTACTGGCACCTGGGACCAACGGCTTAACGTGCCTTCCGAAGCACGGAAACGCTCGCAAATGTAAATGCCGGTGCCACAAGGTGGTCATCCATCCGAAGACCAGCCATAGTGAAAGTTGCTTAACGCAGTGATCGTTTACAGAACACTGAGTCCGAGGGGCCACGAGCGCTTGAATAAATAGGATAAGTATAAATTTGTATAAATAATTATTTTGGGAAATATACGCAACGCCCTCTAGCCCAAATTAAGCTAATATTAATTTGTGCTATAATTTAGACAAATGATAAACTTACTCATATATTTCTAAATTCATACATATTAAACAAAGAAAACACCTAAACCGAAAACAAACATTTGCGGATCACACAAATATTTATTCCGATCCGGAATCGAACCCTTGAGGGCTCAGCACAGCAGTCACATAGCTACACTACAGTACATAGTACATATTATGTACTGCGCTACCACTTACGCCAACGAAGCAGTCAAAAAGATGATGAATTAAAATGAGATTTCTTTTTTTGTATACAATGTTTAAGGTAAACTACATTTGTATGTTTGGGACCTCGTATAGTCTTTATTATCTATTTAGAAGTGTCAGGTGTGTCAACTTTCTTGGACTTTACAAAAGTACTTCGACATTATCTAAACTTGCAGTTATACTATTGTAGTCTTTGATCTAAACAATAATCCCAATTCCAGAGCATTCGAACTGAAAGTCAGATTTTAGTCGAAGCTGGCTTGGATTCCCAAGACCTTTTAAACAGTACCTAACTAAACTAACGAATGTTAAAAATAAAATTTATGATTTGGGTAAGATCAAGTTTGTTGTGGTGTTTATATACCTTTTCATAGACTATTTCTGATTGTTTTTTCTTGTCGTCGACAGTGAGAGCTCCTATGCGCTTCGATATCTCTTCCCTCAATGAAGCCTTTGCGGGATCTGGAGTCACTTTTGCCATTTTGAAACTGAAACGAACGGAAATAGGTAAGTATTTTTTTAAATTTAAATAAAAAAAATCTCGCGTTGTAGATGAACCTATTTGAAGAACTACACACAAAGGTTCCATAGACTTTACTCTTGTACGTCTGTGGCACAGTACTTAGTCTGTGGTATAGATCCTTTTTTTCATTTTCACGAAAACTGTAAACTATTAAGCTTTCAATAAAAAAAATTGCTTTAAATTAGTGAATAAACTGGCTGCCTGACTACCTTTAGTTCTACTGTCTCTAACGCTGGAGGATACAAGGATGATATCAAACGCCGCCGCCGATGCGCTATAATCCGTAGAGAGGTTGGAAAAGATTTGGAAGGACAAAAGAATTACGAAGAACACAAAGATCCGTTTAATGAAGTGTATCGCATTCCCAGTATTTTTGTACGGGGCCGAAACCTGGTCACGATAAACTACAAGATCTGCGAAAAATAGACGCACTGGAGATGTGGTGTTGGAGACGCATCTTAAGAATAGCGTGGACTGCGTTTCGCAAAAATGATTCCATCCTCAAAAAGCTTCTAATACGAAATAGATTATCGTCGATTATGCAATTACAAATGCTGAAATTCTTTGGACACATTTCTAGCAACTTGAACTAGATCGAGAGGCTTGTGGTGCAAGGCAATGTGGAGGGCGAAAAGCCAGGGGGCCTCCAAACTAGGAAAATAAATTAAAAACATTCAGTCTAGGTATTTTAAAATTTACCTAGTAAGTAGGTACAAAATTTAGTAAATTTTTAACTGATTTCAACTAAAGGATAAAGATAGGATGACAATTTAATAAACGCCCACATTTCACCAATCACCACACAATCAATGTTTATATAAAGTAGTTATTTATTTATTTTATTTATTTACACTTTATTGTACGCCGGAAAATACAATTGTACATTGAGATTGTAAGTTAGGGTAATACTACAATGGGCGGCCTTATCGCATAAAGCGATTTCTACCAGGCAACCTTTTTACTTTTAAGTACCCAAAATAAAATAAAAAATAACTTAAAATTAGAAAGTAGCTACGAAAGTAGAATTTACGTACTTGGCACTTGAAAGGACTATATTTTAATAGAATAAATAGGACTAGGGATCTAATCTAAGCATAGATTAGAATACGTACTACCTTTAAGATGTACGTAAGATGCTGCAGGAAAGAAGTATAAATAAGTCACTATCACAGGCAGCGTAAGGTTATCATGAATTAGCCGGTAAGTACAAACTCGCGATAAGTGTCTATTGTACGTCCGTCAGGGTCAGGAAACTCCATAAATTAAACCGACTAGAGAAAATAAATAAGAATATAGTCTTACCCTCTACGCAGTACACTCACTACTAACATGAAGACAGTCAATGCTGATCACTAATCTAGAACTTTGATAAAAGATAATGTAAATAAGTTTGGATAAGGACTGAGAAAATGTTCAACTTACGTACGCTAACCAAAACAAACCGCTATACACGACTTACAAATGAGTCACAAAACTAGTACTGCCATCTGTTGATACTTAGCAGAACGACAAAGTGAAGAACTGACTATAAGCCATGTTTTGTAAAGTTGAACAAGACGTACGGTAGATGTCGCTCAATTATATAAATGTAAAGTTTTAATGTAGATGGCGTTATTGTACACATTGTTTTTCAGTCAATAAAAAATACACCAGTTACCTGGGGCGTCCGATAATAGACAGTTAGGCAGGGATCTTGTGGTTTTAGCCGGTTCCAATCCGGCATGATATACGAGGGCATTTCCACTGGTTAAAAAAACAACTGATTTTCATTCTGCTCAGCGTTCTCGACCACCTTTATTATTAGTTGAAGTCTGACATATCACGTAACACAGAGGGTGGTTTCTCGTATCACACAAAAGGCTTGTGATTATAAAGGTATCTATATGATATAGGTAGGTGGTACATACATGCAACGAATGTGTAATTTCTTCTGTGATCTTGTGATATTGCTTGTGGTTTTAATAAAATCGGACTTATTAAATACCTACTTTGATGACATCAGCAAATATTATCATATTTAGATCCAACCCTATTTTATTCACGGCGTGAAAGCCAGAAACTCTTTCTCTTTACAAGAGCCCGGCAGAGCCCTGAAAGAACAGGGCCCTGCCTGCCGGGTAAGAGCGGAAGACCTACGGGCTAAGACGTGTTGGCTTGACGTCGTAAACGATGCGTGCCAATGGTCTCACTACAAGGAATGCTACGACCGTGCGAAGTGGAGGAGAAAAAGTAGGAAAGCGGACGCCGGGATTCGCGAAACGCAACTGGGACAGACACTCGGATGATGATGAAGACACCAGAGCCTAGTCCTTCGTCGGACAGTAATAGGTAGGTGTGCCCAACGTATTCGTTAAAACCAGTCAACACTGTCTCTATAATTTTATTTTACTGTAACTGTAAGCCATCCAGCGGACTCCGACATCAAAGGACAATTTCATTCCATGTAGGTTCAGGTAGGATTGTGGGATAAAACTCTAAGATGAAGAGAGAGCACTTTGTAAAAATTGTCGCAGAATATTTTTTTATGAATACTATAGTTACATAATAAATTTTTAGAGAATATTACAAGCACTTGAAGCCGTGCTAACTCCTAGCTCAGTGTTCAGTTAATGAGTTACGTGGAACAAAATGCTTACGGTGAATTGTGGGCGTATAGCATGCCCCTGCCACCCATTCGGGGATATAGAGAGTATGAGTAAATAGATTTATATCCTCATAGCAACACTCAACAAAACCTAAAAGATTTGATAAACGGTGTTATAGTAAGCAGAATCATATCACGTATCGCGAAATATGATCATACTCGTGTAGTACTCAATTCTGTGTGAACGTTGTAAGTAATTTTACACTTTATTTACTTACCTATGTGCTATTTTTAAAATTGGAACAATCTTAGATATGCGAAGCATCTTAACGTACTTTTTTTTTAATTTTACGGCATTTGACCTGAGCCTTTGAAACAAAAGGCTACTTTATAACCTGGAAAAACATTTTGTTCCCTCGTCAATTAGAACTTAACTTAACTTAACTTAACTATCTTCACGCTGTATAACTGACGGGGTAGTCAGAGAGGCCAGATCGCCAGGCTTCGCGATCCATGCATACTTCTTTCGCTTCTTCGAGATTCATCAATCGCTTCTGGGTATCCGAGTACTTTTGACCTTTCCGTTTTTGAGCAATCTACTCACGTGGTCTTCATATGTCAGTCTCGGCCTACCCTGACCTCTTCTACCCTCTGCTTTCGCACAATATATATTCTTCGTCAATCGTTCCTCACTCATTCGTTGGACGTGTCCAAACCAACGGAGCACGCCCTTTTCCAGCTTAACGCTGACACTTTCATTCAAACCTGCCATTTTGCGTATCACTTCGTTACGTATTCGGTCGGCCAAGGTAACGCCGCACAATTTTCGAAGTGATCGCATCTCCACAGCATTCAATTTACTTTCATGCATCTGCTGACATACCCAGGTTTCGCTACCGTAAAGCAAAGTTGGCACTAGCACTGCGTTATGAATCGCCATTCGTGCTTCTTTTACGATGCTTTGTCGCTTTACTAATTGGGACAAAGCACCGTTAACTCTGTTTCCGGCAGCTACTCGCCGTTCTACATCCGAATTACATCTTCCATCCGCGCTAAACATACTCCCTAAATACACAAATTCATTCACTTGCTCTAGACGTTCCTGGTTTACCCTAATTTCGCATTTAGTTCTTACGTCATCTCTTTCAGATACTAGAACCTTAGTCTTACTTGCATTCAAGCGAAGACCCTTACTTTCACACTCCTCTTTCATATTAGTGACTAATGCCTGAAGGTCGGCTTCTGATGAGGCCATGAGCACCGCATCATCAGCGTACACCAGACAGTTTACTGAAAAGTGACCCAAATTGACACAACCCTGTTTGACGCCTGTACAAACATCAAAAAGAGGTGACACATCCCCCCCCCTAATCGCACGCAAGCCTTACAGTCCTTATAAAGCGACTGTATTGCCCGCAGCAGCGAGCCGTCCACACCATATCCGGGCAGCAAATCCCACAGAGTTTCCCTCACAACGTTATCAAATGCTTTCTCCAGATCCACAAAAGCGCAGAAAACCCTCTGGCTAATAGCCAGAAACTTCTCCGCGATCATGCGGAGAGAAAACACTTGATCCATGCAACCTCTTCCACGTCGGAATCCGCATTGAGCCTCCCATAAATACCTTTCAGACTTTTCTTGTATTCTTGCCGTTATAATCTTTGCATACACCTTACTAGCTAAGCTGACCAAGCTGATCGCCCTGTAGCTGGAGCAGTTTAGGCGCCTTCCCTTTGTAAATAGGTACTACAACTGCTATTCGCCAGTCATCTGGACCTCACCCGTCCACCAGCACAAGTTGCATAACAGACATAGAGTGTCCCAGACGCGCGACCCACCGTACTTGATCATCTCAGCAGTAACTCTGTCTTTTCCCTCAGCCTTACCACATTTCATACTTCTTATCGCTTGTTCAATTTCTTTCATACTAATGACTTCAATGACATCGGGATCCGGAGCATCGAAGTGAGCTCCACTTCCCGATGTGGCATCTCTGTCTTTTATTGCATACATCTTTCCATAATATTCACTCCATCTCTGCAGGACGTCAGTTTGGTCTGTTAGGACGTCATTGTTAACACTAAGCACTTTATTCATACTGCAGATTGCCGAACAACTCCGGGTCTTGCCTACCTCTTTCCAGAAGAGCCTGGCATTATCCCGGAAATTGGACGACAACCTTTCATCCGCTTTCATTCTGCACCTTTCACGAGCTTCTTCTATCAGTACCTTCGTGTTAACTTTTTGCAGCTTGTATCTCTCTTTCATATTAAAATCATTCCGCGAGGCTAAGTAGTCTAACCATGCTTTCTTCTTCATTCGAACTGCTTCTTTCACTTCCTCATTCCACCATGCAACACGCTTATTACTACTGCCTCTTCTCGTTTCTCCACACACTTCCACAGCGGCATTTACCATACTATCCCTAAGGTTTCCACATTCTCACTACTAACATTGACGTCGCCAAGCTTTTCGGCTATCCTTTCTTTATATTTATTCCTAATGGATGCATCCTGCAGCTTCCAGCTTTTGATGCTATTAGTCTGCTCAGGTTCAGGACACTCGGTACGATGTCGCCAACCCGCGAACAGACCCCTTATCCTAGTTATTACTAGGTCTGGTATTAGTGGTCTGATCCTAGTTCAGCGCCTCGATAAACCCTTGTGTCCATCACCTGTTTACGGAGCTGACTATCCATTAGGAATAGATCTATCATGCTTCTCTTTGACTTACATCTCCTCGTATACATATGAATTTGTTTGTGGTTGAGCATTGTGTTCGCCACAAACAAATCCTTTTCCTTACAAAATGCCAGTATAAGCTTGCCAGCGTCGTTCACCCTTTTATCCCCATACTTCCCGAGTACCGACTCAAAACCATCGCGAGCGGTACCCACCCATCCATTCAAGTCTCCACATACTATAAGTTTTTCATTTCCTTCTATCACATTTAGAGCTTCTCTCATACTCTCCCAGAAGTCCTCTAGCTCACTCGCGTTCGACGAAGATACTGGCGCGTAAGCAGCTACCAGGAAAATCTTCGTCAAACCAAGTTTTAGACGGATCCAGAGGATTCTAGGACCTACCAGTTTGTACTCATACATACCGGAGGCCAATCGCGAGGACAAGAAAATTCCAACCCCCCGACTGCCATGCTCGCTCTCTGGTACTCCAGACCATAGCGCGAGCACCCCACCCGGGAGCTCCACGACTTCGCTGCCCTTGCGCTTGGTCTCTGTCAAGCACACTACATCTAACTTTCTCTCATTCATACTCGTAACATCCATCAACTCATTCATCTTATCTGCCATACCTCCCCTAACATTCCACGCAGCTACCCTGCACTCCGTCCTCCACTTCCCGCCGTGTCGGGCCACGCGTGTAGGGTGGCGGTCCCCTACGCCGCTCTGGCACACACTTTTCGCACCAGCGGGGACGAACTGGTGCGCGTCGCCTCGGGGGCACGCCCTAACATAGTTCGCCTTTGCGGTGCTCGTGTTGGAGTAGAATTGCAGCCGTAGCTGGCAGGGATGGCGACGTGCACGCTTCTACTCTTCATCCCCAATTTTGCATTTGACCTGAGCCTTTGAAACAAAAGGCTACTTTATAACCTGGAAAAACATTTTGTTCCCTCGTCAATTAGACACACCAAAGTTAGCACGTACTGAGTGAAAGTCGTACGTTCTCTACTAAGCACTAGCTGACCCCAATGTCTTCGCCTGTGTCATACTTAAAACTCCCGTCGCACCTATTTAATCTTGTCGTTTAGGTTTAAGTTTTACAATAAAGTATAAAAATTTGCCCGATTTGCTGACATTTATGATTACTGCTCCGCTCTTCAAAGTAGTAGCATGATGATATATAGCCTTCCCCAATAAATGGGCTACCCAAAACAAACAATTTTTTTAAATTCGTTTAAGGAGTTTTTGAGACTAGCTCGTTCAACCAAATATACTCCTTAGCTTATAGAAATAGATATTCCTGACCACATTAAGAACATCTTTTTTACCTTGATTCACTCGTTAGATAAGTTATTTTGGTAACCGAATTGCATGTGTACCTACAGCTCAAGCTGAGTACAATGTAGATAAGAAATCCACTTATACGCTAGATGCAAATTAGTCTATTGTAAAGACAAGAGTGTTTATCTAGCTAATCTTGTGAGATGCAAGGACGGCTAAGGGTATTTAATAATGTTAGAGGCTAAGAATATATGTGCGCTCTTTGCAGAATATGAACATAAATAAATTTGACAAAGAACAAAAGTTATAACAAACCATGCAGCGAGAAGTATATAATTAAATTATGTATTTATACTGTTGATTGCTGGCACTTGGTGGAACTTGCTACACATGCTACTAATATTATAAACGCGAAAGTTTGTAAGAATGGATGTTTGTTATTCCTTCACACAGAATCTACTAAATGGATTTTGATGAAACTTTCCAATATTATAGCTCACCGAAAAAAAAATTGACACCGACAAAAGAACTCGAGAATCGGCAAACGCTTCGCTCCATTTAGGCTTACCGGGGACGGCAAAGTTTAACTTACACATCAGAATAACGCATAGGCTACTTTTTATCCCGGGAACAAGTTCCTGTGGATTTGAAGATTACGTGGGATATGAATACACATGTCTCTGCAACTATAATACTAGTTTCAGTCACTATATACTATCTGCCACGATAAACTAGTGTCCTAAGAACCATTATAAATAAATAAATAGTAAATATCGTTAGGACAACTCAGACAACACCATCTGATTCCATACTAAGCAGAGCTTGTACTATGGTAACCAGATAACTGATAAACATATTTATACATATATTATTAAATACATACATATTATAGATAAATAACACCCAGACACAGAATAAACCATCGTGCTCATCACACAAAGTTTTATCCTGGGTGGGAATCGAACCCACGACCTCTTGCGTAGCAGTCGGATACAGTCCTTAACACACAACTTAGCCAAGCAATGAAATTAAAAGGTAAGTATTTGTGATTGATACCAGGAACTTTAGCACGCATGGCGGAAAAATCAGCCATAGATAACGAACACGCTAGTGGGAACATTATATTTCAAGTTCTTCGTGCCACATACTAATTTAACATTATAAAAAACACAGTTTATTAAAATTCTGCGGCAGCTAACATTATAGCTTTATTAAAAATTACAATTAGACACGAAGTCATATTATGTAATTCTTTAATTAGGTACGACGCTTGTTGTAAAAAAACCATCTTAATATTTTTACCGCCAAATTGTGTCATTGAAGTCGTATTATCCTAAATTTATTAAGGCCTCACTCAATTTTTTTTTACGATCTTAGCTGTAGGCAAAGGAAATGTTGGACACAAGATTTTCTTTTTCTTTTGGACTTTTTCAGCTTGAGCAACGCCTGAATCAAGTAATTTGAATCTTTCTTGTTATGTAAATTTCGGTATCATGTAAAAAGTATGAATCTTCTTCAATTATAGTACGTTCATTTTCAAGTAGATAGTATGAATCTTCTTTATTCAAAATAAGTAAATTATTCTTGTAGATAGCAGCGTACCTACTCGTATTCATGTATAGGTTTTTTCAAAGTTCTACTGCAGTAAAATTAAGGTAAATTTTACTGCAGTTATGTGGATTTTGCTAGGTAACAGAAAATGCCGCGATCCACTGGGTTATCCAATTTCACAACACTTGTGCACGTTGTCGAAGGTTTTTACGTTTAAGAAACTATCATTTTTACACATAAACACCCGAAAATACACTAGTTTAGAAAATTTAATAACGGAGTGGCGACCGCATCATTCGCTGTTCCCCGCCGAAATCCGAGTCTTATCCTATATTTTTGAAGTCCTCACTAAAAAAAAAATATTATATTTTTTTACGAGCTGTGCAATAGGCAAGGGAAATGTTAGAAAGATGTTCAAAACCATCCACAACAAGTAAGTACTCATTGGCTGTTACCTTCTACCCGGGACTGTACCTGTGCTTCTTCATTCAACACCAAAGAAGAGGAAATGCCTTAAATTATTTAATCTCTTACGTGCATGCTGTACAGGTGGGACAAACATAAGTATATGACTACTTGTCGAAATCTGAGAAAATCACAAACATAAGTATGACATCTGTTTTAAACTAACACGCGTTGAACATATAATTTTGTATTGAACGGGATTTCGCGCGGCACTATATTACAACTAAAAGGTTAGTATACCTTTTTATGCCTCGACGTTTCGACAGGGTTGCACCTGTCGTGGTCCCGAGGCAACCGCCGTGGTCCAAGGCGAGGTTGCCTCGCCTAAATCCCGTTCAATACAAAATTATAAGTATGACAGACTGTCTGCAAACATATAATTACTTTTATTTTGTTATTTATCAGTGGCGCAGTAGTAGTTTATGCGACTGCCGCGCTCAGTTCCCATTATCGATTACCGGGTCGTTATATTTGTGTATTTGTTATATTTGTGTGATCCACTAATGTTTGTTTCGGAGTTTGGGTAGTTTCTATGTATAATGTGTGTATATTAGAAATATATAAGTAAGTTTATCAGTAGTCTAGATCCCATAACACAAGCTTATATTAGTTAACTTTGGGCTAGATGGCGCTGTGTAAAAAAATGTCCTACAATATTTATTTGTGTATTATGTATTCGGTTGACCCCACAGCTTAAATTTTTTTTTGTCGTTCCAAACCCAAAAAACCGTTTCAGGTAATGTGCATTTGTACACAAAATGTAGCTTGTCTATAAAACCTTACTAACCAAAGGGTTTCCCCATAAATTTCCAATTAAGTCCAAATCAAAAGTGACGTCCTGCAGAGATGGAGTGAATATTATGGAAAGATGTATGCAAGAAAAGACAGAGATGCCACATCGGGAAGGGGAGCTCACTTCGATGCTCCGGATCCCGATGTCATTGAAGTCATTAGTATGAAAGAAATAGAACAAGCGATAAGAAGTATGAAATGTGGTAAGGCTGCGGGAAAAGACAGAGTCACTGCTGAGATGATCAAGTACGGTGGGTCGCGTGTCTGGGACACACTATGTCTGTTATGCAACTTGTGCTGGCGGACGGGTGAGGTCCCAGATGACTGGCGAGTAGCAGTTGTAGTACCTATTTACAAAGGGAAAGGCTCGCGCCTAAACTGCTCCAGCTACAGGGCGATCAGCTTGGTCAGCTTAGCTAGTAAGGTGTATGCAAAGGTTATAACGGCACGAATGCAAGAAAAGTCTGAAAGGTATTTATGGGAGGCTCAATGCGGATTTCGACGTGGAAGAGGTTGCATGGATCAAGTGTTTTCTCTCCGCATGATCGCGGAAAAGTTTCTGGCTCTTAGCCAGAAGGTTTTCTGCGCTTTTGTGGATCTAGAGAAAGCATTTGATAACGTTGTGAGAGAAACGCTGTGGGACTTGCTGCCAGGATATGGTGTGGACGGCTCGCTACTGCGGGCAATACAGTCGCTTTATAGGGACTGTAAGGCTTGCGTGCGAGTAGGGGGGGATGTGTCACCTCTTTTTGATGTCTGTACAGGCGTCAAACAGGGATGTGTCATGTCCGCCTGGCTGTTCATAGTGTATCTGGACAGTTGCCTGCAGAAGTTGAAAGATTTTAATATGGGTGTGAATTTGGGTGACTTTACAGTAAACTGTCTGCTGTACGCTGATGATGCGGTGCTCATGGCCTCATCAGAAGCCGACCTTCAGGCATTAGTCACTAATATGAAAGAGGGGTGTGAAAGTAAGGGTCTCCGCTTGAATGCAAGTAAAACTAAGGTTCTAGTATTTGAAAGAGGTGACGTAAGAACTAAATGCGAGATTAGGGTAAACCAGGAACGTCTAGAGCAAGTGAATGAAATTGTGTATTTAGGAAGTATGTTTAGCGCGGATGGAAGATGTGATTCGGATGTGGAACGGCGAGTAGCTGCCGGAAACAAAGTTAACGGTGCTTTGTCCCAGTTAGTAAAGCGACAAAGCATCGTAAAAGAAGCACGACTGGCGATTCATAATGCAGTGCTAGTGCCAACTTTGCTTTACGGTAGTGAAACCTGGGTATGTCAGCAGATGCATGAAAGTAAATTGAATGCTGTGGAGATGCGATCACTTCGAAAGTTGTGCGGCGTTACCTTGGCTGGCCGAATACGTAACGAAGTGATACGCAATTTGGCAGGTTTGAATGAAAGTGTCAGCGTTAAGCTGGAAAAGGGCGTGCTCCGTTGGTTTGGACACGTCCAACGAATGAGTGAGGAACGATTGACGAAGAATATATATTGTTCAAAAGTAGAGGGTAGAAGGAGTCAGGGTAGGCCGAGACTTACATATGAAGACCACGTGAGCAGATTGCTCAAAAACGGAAAGGTCAAAAGTACTCGGATACCCAGACGTGCGTGTATGAAGCGATTGATGAATCTCGAAGAAGCGAAAGAAGTATGCATGGATCGCGAAGCCTGGCGATCTGTCCTCTCTGACTACCCCGTCAGGGATACAGCGTGAAGATAGTTAGTTAAGTCCAAATCATCACCCGGGGACTCGATATTTTCCTTGACCTGCCAGCGGCTACATGAATGGTAATCTACGGTAACTGGGCTGTAACCATCTATTATGCATACATACTTTCATTGCCGCAAATTTACTTTAAACCCTAGAGAAGCCTGTGACATCATTCAAATCCCCGTCGTACAGTTAATTTTTTCAAAATGTACGATAATTTGCCTGATTTGTTGACAATGATTACTGCTGGACTTTCCTGAGTGGTGATGATATTTAGCCTTATAGCCTTAGATAAATAGACTTTCCAACATAAAAATTCCTGAGATTAGCAAACACACTGTTCAGTATTATAGCGTTAGTATATACTGAAGAATAGATAAATGAATGTGCAGTGTGCGACGACGATTATGAATGAAATGGGTGCGATGGGGATGGGGACCTACTGATTGAAGCGCTCGTGGTCCTGCGGACCAGGGTTCTGTAAACGATGACTGCGTTAAGCAACATTCGCTATAGCTGGTCACGGATGGGTGACCAATTTGTAGCATTTACATTGCTAGCGTTTCCGTGCTTTGGATGGCACGTTAAGCCGATGGTCCCGGTTGCCAGTAACATGACAGTAGTTAAGTCAAGTTGAATGACTTATGGGCGGCTTGAAAATTTTCAACAGCAGGTAGCCACAACCTGCGTCTGTCTATTTCAACACGCCAATGGGCTCACCACCTATTACGTGGGACAGGAATACACATGGTGAAAAGTGGGCATATAATATGCCTCTGCTACCCCTTCGGGGATAAGGCGTGATAGATAAATAAAATAAACTTTCTTGCCAGATTCTTCTCCATAAAGAGTTGGCTGCCCTTGGAACTGTCAACTCGCAAAACTATTATTTTGATTTGATTTTGTTTCTTTTGTATAAACTCACTACTACTTAATATAATTTTGGTCTAATATCCTGGCGGTTAGAAAAAAGTGGCCATGAGTTTTATTGCCAGGTTCTTCCTCTGGCTCTACCTATTGCTTTGAGAATCTGGCAGTAAATGTAAATGCAGAAGCAATAATCTTAACGTTCATAAGTGTTACTTTGTGATCTACATGAATAAACATTTTTTAATTTCATTTCATGTCATTAAACTCGAGAGACCTATGTTTAAGCAGCAGATGGAGATAGGCGATTGGATTGATTCATTGATGTATGAATGGTGATTTTTTTTCTTTATGCTACTCAGCTACAGAGCTGTGATCGTATGCATTTATAATTAAGGCAGTTGTTTTTCTCTCTTGTCTGATGTCTCGTGGCCCCGCTAACACAGTGTTCTGTAAACGATAACTGCGTTAAGCAACTTTCGCTATAGGTGGTCCTTGGATGGGTGACCACTTTGTGGCATTTACATTTGCGAGCGTTTCTGTGCTTCGGAAGGCATATTTAGCTGTTGGTCCCGGTTGTCAGTAAAATAAAGGCCTTATGGGCGGCTTGAACATTTTCAACAGCAGGTCGCAGCCTGCGCCTGTCCATTTCAACACGGCAATGGGCTCACTACCTGTTACGTGGGACAAAAATGCATACGTGCGTGGTGAAATGTGGGCGTATAGTATGCCTCTGCGTACCCCTTCGTTTTAAGACGTGACAATTATGTATGTATGTGTGATGTCTGAAGTGAGTGATAACGTTTGAGATTAGATAATACCTAACTAACATGTTTAATGTTAAGACGTAAAGCTAGGTTATTATTATAATAGGCTATACTACTTTCAAGGTTTAACACACAATACGTGTTTATCTTTGCTTCGAAATCTTCTAAATTTGAAACCTAAAGAGTAGATTCGTTTTTTATATGAGTTGGCATTTATTTTCTGGTCACACTATGCATTCTTTCTTAAAAAACACTGTAATACCATTCTGAGAATGAGAATTTTTGAAATGAAACCTCTTTATCGACGTTGAGAGAAATTTTATAGTAGTAATAAAAATCGTCATGTTTTTCGGTCACGCGCCATGTGGTTTTGAAGTGAAACTTCTTTGCCGACGTGTGCAAGAAATTTAATAGCTGTAAATAATGTCGTAAGAAGGTTTTACTTCTTACCTGTATACTCACTTTCTTTTTTAATGATAACTGTTAGTACTCTCCATGTTACGAGTATTTCATAATATACTTACGAAGAAGTATATTTTCCTCGTTTCAAGAACCTAGAATTCTCAAATAGAGAGCTATCATCTGTATAGCAATTTAGGTGGCCGATAGCTAGCAAGTTCATTTACATTATAACCTGCATTGCCTTGCTAAATGGCCATCGCAGTGGAACCAGCCGATTCCCACTCAAGCTTGCAGAGTTCTGCAATTAATCCAGCTAAACCAAATGGCCAAAGTAGTCGAAAGGCTGGATAGAAAAAAAAACAACTTAACAAAATAATCGAACAACAAAATATTGGCGACTGGCGTAAACAACATTTTTATATAAACATACTTCTCGTATTTCAAATTTCATCAGTTCGTTTGCCACTTGTGGCATTTTCATTGCAGCAGATACAATGACATTTGAGTAGGTAGGTTTATCATAGTTCAAAAATGAATATTTAAAAAGTTGCGATAGTTGCAAGCGATGAAATGTATAATAATATACTATCTACATCTATACTAATATTATAAAGAAGAAAGATTTGAAAGTTTGTCTATTATGAATAGGCTTAGAAACTATTGGGCGGATTTTAAAAATTCTTTTACGATTATAAAGCTACATTCTTCGTGAGTAACATAGGCTATATTGGATTTTCAAAAAGTTTAGGGTTCTGTACGAAATCTCGAATCAGAAAACTTCACCACGCGGGCGAAGCTGCGGGCAACATAATAATAATGTCAACAATAGGACTTTATAATTTGTACTTTTTGTTTATACTGTTGCTGTAAATAAGATGACTTTAAATATTTAAAATATACATGTGGGACATTTTTTTATACACATCGCCTTCTTGCCAAGAGTACGAGTAAGCTAATAAAAGATTGTGATATGGGATCTAGACTACTGATGAACATGCTTACATTCATATGTATACATAGGAAACACCCAAACTCCGAATCAAAAAATATTTGCAAATCACACAAATATTTGTTCCGCCCCGGGAATCGAACCCGAGTAATATAATTCATTGTAGCGAGAAGCTTTCACATCTTAGGCCATTTCACAATTGGATTGTCCTACGTTCTGGGGGCCGAGTCTACTATTTACAAGCCGTAGAATAGAACCAGAACCGCTGTTTTTAGCTGTCAAAATGTTAGTAGACTATCAAAAATGCAACTGACTAGCGGCCACAGGCGCGGTACATGTTAGTAGAATTCTATCGGCCGACCGGTAGAGGTCTATTGGAGTACAATTGTAAGTATAGACTACGAAATACTGACAAAATTGTACCGGTGGATTTCTTTTGAATGACGATTTCGATTCTATTTCGACACGATTGAAATAGCAGACTCGGCCCCCTGTTCTCAGATGTGTGACTGTAATAGTTTGTGGCATTTTTATTTACTAGCGTTTCCGTGTTTCGTTACTTCGTCCTAGGTGCAAGCAGCAGGGCGGCTAAAAACAGCAGGTAAAGGCAGAATGCTTAATCACCTTAGTATGTAGTTCATCAAAATCTATTATAACTAAATATCTATTTTATTTATTCTAATATTTTTTTTGTTTATGGTGCAGAGGTTGCGCGGGAAATGTGGACAATGGCGGACACTTGCGAATATTCTTTTCTAGAACTAGTCCCTCATTCTTGTTTTATAAGTAAAATGGTGGATTCATAGACATAAAAGTTTTGTCAACAACGTCACTGGCTTTCATTCACTATAGCAATATAGTAAATGAAAGTCATTGATATATATTGCAGTGAAATGCAAAGTCAAGTTAATCGCGCTGAAAAAAAGTTAAAACTCCACTGAAAGCTACAGTAACGCTTCTACCACGTTACTGGGGCAAGACTGCCTTTGACTTAAACCTATGCTAAGATGTAGAAGACGAAGATATTTGGTACTTAATCAGAAGTTTAAAAATGAGACATGGCTTTATGATCAAGTGTCCTTTGCCTGCCCAAGATAAGGGCGAAGACAGTTGAAAAAAGATGTTCAAGGCACATTGCGTCGAATCTCAAAATTTCCACGAAAAAATATGTTAGAGATTGTAGACAGAAATCGTAAAAACTGTAATACGATTTCTATGGTAGTAGATAAGTGTCTTTACGTTACGTTAACTTTAGGTAACAGTATTCTAAACTCAACGAAGGACGAACGTTAGAACTTCGCCCGTGGTCTCCTTGTCGGGATAAAATATTATCGTAAAACTATTTAATATAGACAAAACTCTGTGTAGTGAACTGACTGAACTGAGGCGAATGAAATTCTACAAAGTCTGCAATAAGGCGTACTGCAGAATTTCAAACTTAATACACACATGGTCACTATCGATTCGTCGCACACGGTCGTCATTGCTATTATTTATTTTAAGATAGGTAAAGACTAAATATTAGATAATAATTATATTATATCATCTGTGGTATTGGTGTAAAGTATAAACCGTGAGTATATACGCGGAAAAATGACAAAGAGTATGAGATGTATATTAGTTTCTAAAACTAGTGCATTTGTCTTCTTTTTTTGTGTGCGGGAGTGGTGGTTTAAACTTGCGTTTACATGCTATAGTAAAATACAGTGATATATTATGTATATGCAGTGAAATGTGATTTTCTATCTTGCCGCGTAAAATCCACTGGAATCCCCAGTATAGTAACCAGGCCATAATATAATTATAAAAAAATATAAATCGTGAGAGAGATAGTATGCATGGAAAGCCAAACATGGCGATCTGTCCTCTCTGACAACCTCGTCAGGGATACGGCGTGAAGACAGTTAAAAAGGTTTCCATAGGACTAGGAAAATTTGAGTGCAGTAATGTCAGCATAAGAAATAAAAGTGCAGTATAAACAAGAAATGCTTGAACCAAGCGCAGATGCTATACTCCAATACCGCGGTTATTCTTTTTTCGAACAATATCTATTTACTTATTCGCTGCATTTATTTTAGTGTGTTTAAAATCCTATATTTGGAACCCTAAGTCAGCTTTGATTGGCTCCTAGAAGCAGCTGCGATCAGAAACAACTGCTGTTTGACCTCCGAACCCTTTTAATACCCATTGTCTCGTCTATTAACAGATATTCATCATCATTTACAAGTGAGGTTCGGTTTAGGCCAATGTACCGTTTCCTTTTCGGGGGGTTCGTGACGTGGATGGTGGTTAGTCACTCAGTGGTTGGTATACTTAACTTACTCTCAGACTAGCTCCTTTGAGAGTGTGAGACACATGGGCGTGATAAGAGAGTGAAATGGAGAGAATATTTATAAAAGGGCGCCACCCCCGCACAAACGAGTCGCAATCGTCAGCGTGTAGAATTGCATTTCAATAAAAAAAAAACACCTATTGTTCACACATTTTCTTATAACCATAAAAAACGTGTGTGTGTGTACTTATGTACACGCGTTAACCAGGTAAGGGAGCCCTACAGAGATCTCCAGGGCGCTACCTTACCTCCTAGCGGTGCATCTGCTGACCAAATGACAACGTAACGACGCAAACACTCTTATGGGGTTGTGACGCCACGATAGCTGCTCCAAGCACCGAAATTAAGATGAACCTTAGGCACTAAAGCCAGGTGGAGATTGAAAGCAATTGGAAATACACTATGATAAATAATTATTGCAATTACAACAACCCATAATATATTACGTGTTCGTCTTAAGGTGCGGCTAGTTGCATTTTTGCTTTGCTCTTTGTTCTGTTGTAACTGGCGCCGCTCGCTAGGGGGCACGCGACACAGACTTCGGACGCAGGACGCATCGCCAGCTGTGTTCACGCTGGTCCAGTAACCTGCCCGAGTCCCCGTGCCGCACCGCAGTTGCGATCCGTCATCGGGCGCCCTTACACGTGGTAGATCCACGTCGCGTAAACATAAAACTTTCTTACGTCAAATCAATGGATATAACCTAACACGCGTGTTTCGCAAATTCAAGTGGAAAATGTGATTTTGTTGTGTCTTGTGATGGCGTGTTGAAAACAACGTATTGTGTCCGACACAACAGTATAGTGACGTGCTAACGATGTGAATATTTTTTTTCGTGTTGAATTCTATAAAACGTAGCTATGAGTATCCAAAAGTGTTTATTGGATAACTCCAGCAGGATGATAAAGGCGATGTCTACGGCGAAATCTAGTACCAGTGAAGTTAAAACGGTATGTACCCATTTGGCATATTATGCGACCTTGTATGAAAGACTGCTGTTTTAGGTTATGATTTCACAAAATAACTTTGTACAAGGAAGTTGTTTCTATACCGTAGCGATATTCATACAAATTGTAGCTTATTTTATGTTCTTACTCCTTGGGAGCTGTATCAAATGTTGTTTTGTGTGTATTTGCTTCTAGTTACAGTGATAACTACTGTTTGGTACGTACTATTTCTAATTAGTACCTAGTTACTAATTAGAAATCTGTCACAAGTTTCATTCCAACAAGTAGGATTTCTTGATGTTTATAATTAAAGCAACCACTTGAACGTTATATTTTATTCAGTAGGTACCTAATCAACGTCCTTCACAAACTTCAGTAGTTAGTAGTTGTCTCAAACAAAGCTAAGCAGAAGTTTTGACAATATATATTTTTAATAAAATTCATTTTACGGCATTGACCTCAGCATTTCAGCCATTTAAAAAATCTGATAGTGATGTACCTTTTTTATTATTTATAAAGGTTATTCGCGTAGGTCTAGTACGTATATAATTTACAGAAATACACTACTTTGATAATTGCCTTGTCAGTGTCAAACGCGCTAATGGCGTCTCATTTATCAGCTGACGCCAAGCTCAAACTATTGTTATTTATTTTTATGAGCGGGTTATACGAGTACTCGATTCGGTGGAAATTTGGCAACAGTTGACATTATTTAAAGTTCTTATTTAGCTATGATACTAACAAGTTGTAAGCTAGCAACAATGTTAATATTTTCTTAAACAAGCAGAATAAATAATGTAAGGAACTGAAAATACCTATGGTTATAAAATGGATTACGATTGCACTATGTTTCTAGTATTTGTCAACATTGAAAACTGACTAATTCGACGCAACTGCACACAGAATATAATATTTAAATAATAACTAATTTAACAAGTGATATTTTTTAGTAACTTATATAAAGTAGTCTATGGTGGCATAGTTACAATTAAACGTAGCGGATTCTACGCGGGGAAAATGACAAGAGCGGACGCTTGCTGTATATTATTTTCTAAAACTAGTGCATTTATCTTGTTTTATGTTAGGGAATGGTGGTTTCTTGAACATAAAAGTTGTGTTAACTTGCTATTATATGGAGTGAAATACGATTTTCTTTCTTGCCGCGTAAAATTCGCTGAAAACCTCAGTATAACTAATATACCCGCTATTATGTGATAGGTGAGACTGACCTTGACCTTGAATAATAGACTTGATTAAGACATAAAGGACGGGGACATTTTAGATGATAAGAAAGAAGATTGAAGAAAAGTAAATTAAGATTAGCTAAAAATTAATTAACGGAACGTACTGAACGTACGCACTGCAACGTAAGCACTGAGTACCTACCTGCATAACCCATTGGTACACACAAACCGATGGAACGTATTTAGTTTGTATTAACTAACTATCTTCACGCTGTATCCCTGACGGGGTAGTCAGAGAGGCCAGATCGCCAGGCTTCGCGATCCATGTATACTTCTTTCGCTTCTTCAAGATTCATCAATCGCTTCATACACGCACGTCTGGGTATCCGAGTACTTTTGACCTTTCCGTTTTTGAGCAATCTGCTCACGTGGTCTTCATATGTAAGTCTCGGCCTACCCTGACTTCTTCTACCCTATACTTTTGCCCAATATATATTCTTCGTCAATCGTTCCTCACTCATTCCTTGGACGTGTCCAAACCAACTGAGCACGCCCTTTTCCAGCTTAACGCTGACACTTTCATTCAGACCTGCCGTATTGCGTATCACTTCGTTACGTATTCGGTCGGCCAAAGTAACGCCGTACAATTTTAGAAGTGATCGCATCTCCACAGCATTCTATTTAGTTTGTAATAGAAATACCATTAAACTGAATAAATGCCCGTACTGCAGTGCGGTTTAACGTGAATGTTGAACAACAGTCTATTCTAATTAATATTTAACATGACTGAAGATTTTCCATTAGGAAATTAAAACATTCTTGTTAGCACTCCAATGTAATATAATGTATGTTATTACTAATTATGTAACAATAGTAATGATTGTAAATCTAGGTTATTTTTCAATGAATCTGAGTATGGATCAAGTCATATAATCGACTAAAGTACTAAACCGATTAAAGCATTTTTTGTAATTATTTTATGGCCTGGTTACTTAGACCTGTTAGCCAAATCTTAATTCTTTCAAATTTATTCAATCTTCTAATTATCTAAAATGTCCCGTCCTCTACGTCTTATTCAAGTCTAGTCTGAAGTCAAGGTCAGTCTCACCACTAGTATAATAGTGGTTTTTATACTGAGGTTTTTAATGGAGTATTCGCGGTAAGAGGAAAACTCGCATTTCACTGCATATAAATATCTTACTGCCTTTCGAAAGTTAACAAACCTTTTATGTCAAAGAAACCACCCCTCCCGCACATAAAACAAAATAAATGCACTAGTTGTGGAAAATAATATACAGCAAGCAAATGGTGTCAGCCATTTTGCCGCCAAAACTCTCACCGGTTAAAGCGAATACCAATCTGAGTTGCCAGTTTAAAAAATCTCAAGGTAGTGTATAATGTGCATTTCTCTTTGTTGTTTTTTCGTGGACAGTGTTGCTAAGGATATAAGAAAAGGTTAACATTGAAGCAGAAGTACAACAAGCTTATATCAAAAACTTTAAAAGTTACATAGAAGCAAGTCAAGTTCGGAGCGTTCAATGAGGTCTGGTAGCTAATATAGAATGCTTATGTATATAACTACTTAGGGTTAGCTATATTTTATGTTTTCCACAAATGTATTTTCCGATGAGAACATTTTTATGGAAATAAAACGTAACATTATATAATATCTAAATTTCTATATTTAGAAATGATACTTGAATGGATGGTTGGGTACCGCTCGCGATGGTTTTGAGTCGGTACTCTGGAAGTATGGGGATAAAAGGGTGAACGACGCTGGCAAGCTAATACTGGCATTTTGTAAGGAAAAGGATTTGTTTGTGGCGAACACAATGTTCAACCAAAAACAAATTCATATGTATACGAGGAGATGTAAGTCAAAGAGAAGCATGATAGATATATTTCTAATAGATAGTCGGCCTCCGTAAACAGGTGATGGACACAAGGGTTTATCGAGGCGCTGATCTGGGATCAGACCACTACCTAGTCATAATTAGGATTAGGGGTCTGTTCGCGGGTTGGCGTCCTCGTACCGAGTGTCCTGAACCTGAGCCGACTTATAGCATCAAAAGCTGGAAGCTGCAGGATGCATCCATTAGGGATAAATATAAAGAAAGGGTAGCCGATAAGCTTGGCGACGTCAATATTAGTAGTGTGAATGTGGAAAGTGTATGGCAGAACCTTAGGGATAGTATGGTAAATGCCGCTGTGGAAGTGTGTGGAATGAGGAAGTGAAAGAAGCAGTTCGAATGAAGAAGAAAGCATGGCTAGACTACTTAGCCTCGCGGAATGATTTTAATGTGAAAGAGAGATACAAGCTGCAGAAAGTTAACACGAAGGCACTGATAGAAGAAGCACGTGAAAGGTGCTGAATGAAAGCGGATGAAAGGTTGTCGTCCAATTTCCGGGATAATGCCAAGCTCTTCTGGAAAGAGGTAGGCAAGACCCGGAGTTGTTCGGCAATCTGCAGTATGAATAAAGTGCTTAGTGTAACAATGACGTCCTAACAGACCAAACTGACGTCCTGCAGAGATGGAGTGAATATTATGGAAAGATGTATGCACGAAAAGACAGAGATGCCACATCGGGAAGGGGAGCTCACTTCAATGCTCCGGATCCCGATGTCATTGAAGTCATTAGTATGAAAGAAATAGAACAAGCGATAAGAAGTATGAAATGTGGTTAGGCTGCGGGAAAAGACAGAGTTACTGCTGAGATGATTAAGTACGGTGGGTCGCGCGTCTGGAACACACTATGTCTGTTATGCAACTTGTGCTGGGGGACGGGTGAGGTCCCAGATGACTGGCGAGTAGCAGTTGTAGTACCTATTTACAAAGGGAAAGGTTCGCGCCTAAACTGCTCCAGCTACAGGGCGATCAGCTTGGTCAGCTTAGCTAGTAAGGTGTATACAAAGGTTATAACGGCACGAATGCAAGAAAAGTCTGAAAGGTATTTATGGGAGGCTCAATGCGGATTCCGACGTGGAAGAGGTTGCATGGATCAAGTGTTTTCTCTCCGCATGATCGCGGAAAAGTTTCTGACTGTTAGCCAAATGGTTTTCTGCGCTTTTGTGGATCTAGAGAAAGCATTTGATAACGTTGTGAGAGAAACGCTGTGGGACTTGCTGCCCGGATATGGTGTGGACGGCTCGCTACTGCGGGCAATACATTCGCTTTATAGGGACTGTAAGGCTTGCGTGCGAGTAGGGGGGGATGTGTCACCTCTTTTTGATGTCTGTACAGGCGTCAAACAGGGCTGTGTCATGTCCGCCTGGCTGTTCATAGTGTATCTGGACAGTTGCCTGCAGAAGTTGAAAGATTTTAATATGGGTGTGAATTTGGGTGACTTTACCGTAAACTGTCTGCTGTACGCTAATGATGCGGTGTTCATGGCCTCATTAGAAGCCGACCTTCAGGCATTAGTCACTAATATGAAAGAAGAGTGAAAGTAAGGGTCTTCGCTTGAATGCAAGTAAAACTAAGGTTCTAGTATTTGAAAGAGGTGACGTAAGAACTAAATGCGAGATTAGGGTAAACCAGGAACGTCTAGAGCAAGTGAATGAAATTGTGTATTTAGGAAGTATGTTTAGCGCGGATGGAAGATGTGATTCGGATGTAGAACGGCGAGTAGCTGCCGGAAACAAAGTTAACGGTGCTTTGTCCCAGTTAGTAAAGCGACAAAGCATCGTAAAAGAAGCACGAATGGCGATTCATAACGCAGTGCTAGTGCCAACTTTGCTTTACGGTAGTGAAACCTGGGTATGTCAGCAGATGCATGAAAGTAAATTGAATGCTGTGGAGATGCGATCACTTCGAAAATTGTGCAGCGTAACTTTGGCCGACCGAATACTTAACGAAGTGATACGCAATATGGCAGGTTTGAATGAAAGTGTCAGCGTTAAGCTGGAAAAGAGCGTGCTCCGTTGGTTTGGACACGTCCAACGAATGAGTGAGGAACGATTGACGAAGAATATATATTGTTCAAAAGTAGAGGGTAGAAGGAGTCAGAGTAGGCCGAGACTTAGATATGAAGACCACGTGAGCAGATTGCTCAAAAACGGAGAGGACTAAAGTACTCTGATACCCAGACGTGCGTGTATGAAGCGATTGATGAATCTCGAAGAAGCGAAAAAAGTATGCATGGATCGCAAAGCCTGGCGATCTGACCCCGTCAGCGTGAAGATAGTTAGTTAGTTAGTTCATTTCAATCCAAAAAATAAAAAAGTATTTCTTTTTCTAAATTTTGTAGGGCGAAATCCATCAAGTTCGAATGTAAATAATGCGGAATAGTACAAGTATTTTCATTTAAGAAGATAAATCAACAGTATAACAAATAATATTGATTAATGACGACGTTGTATTTCGACAAAACAACAATACCACTTGATTATTTTTACATTATCTAGGTACTACCGGATCTGCAAAACTACGACGAATTATGTATGGCGATGTTCATTACAAATTTCCATTTCCAGTTTGCCAACACCAGACAGGAGCCAAATTTGTGGAGGAAGTAAACCATAAATCAGGCTAAGATAATGCCGGTAGTTGACTGCCTCTGTGGCGTAAGTGGTAGTCACGACAGCAAAGTCTAGGGTTCGATTCCCGGGTCGAAACAAATATTTTTGGACACAAACAAATATTATTACAAACATTTGTGGATCACACATCCACAAATGTTTGTATTGGAATTTGAATGTTTTCTATGTATAATATGGTATCTATTTAGAAATATATAAGTAAATTTATCAGTTGCTAGCTAGACCTCAAGCTCAGTTTCAGTTAGACGGCGCTTTGTAAATAATAAAAGGTGTACCTCAAAATCTTCTGCTTCTCAGTCTGATGACTTCTGACATGTTAGTTACTTCTTACAGTCTCTGTCATGTCTAAAATATTTTTACTTATGTTGAAATTTGTATTTGAGAACATTGATCCGCGATCTAATAGCTTCACGTGCTCTCTAGCTTTCTGGCACGGTAGCAAATGTCTAAACGATTCTACTTAACTTGAGCTTTACACACTAGATAACGATCAAGAACCTCTATTTCAAGACTTCCAGACTACGAATTTTTGAATAGGGAGTTATCCTAAAAGGCTGGGTTTACGTGAAAGTTTGCAAAAAGTCTTCGTCTAAAAAGCAACCATCACATTCATTTTTAAGTCCTGTTTGTCTTTATATTGGAGAGCGGAAGAATAAGCTTAAAAGGGCTCCATTTCAATGCATTGTAAATCCAAATTTTATGTGAGAATAAATTTATTATAATTATTATATCGAAACATTTAATCAGCATAATTATTTTATGCGAAGCTTTTTACAACTGTCACACTGGGTCTTACCGTCCTTTGCGACCGATTATACCCTCTCTATTTATTTAACATGCCATCCAGAAAAAGGAGTGTATTACACGGAAATGGTAACTGTGATATACTGATGTAACTAGGGCTTAAATGTCATGTAAGTCGGCCTTAATATGAGCGCGTTCCACTCTGACTGTTGACCCTTTCGCTCTCCTCAGGAATATGGCGTCAAGATAACTTTGTACAATAACAAGAGTAAAATAGTTATACCATTAATTGTGTAATCTTCAAGAAATGACAGTAACTGGAAAGTTGCAGCCTGTGTTCAACTAGAAATAGGACTATTTTATCTGCAATAAAATAATTACTTCAAAATGTCGCTCCCCACGCATCACAGATTAAATAAACGACTAACTGATGCTTAACATGTCATGTTGTATCTATTCCTTGTTAAGAAAATAATCGACTAAACTAAAACATATTTTTTATTAAGGTACTATATATATTAATATTTTTTATTAAGGCGTCAGATGCACGGACCGAACTTTTTATTAAAAAAAAAACAAAATCAAAATCTGTTCATCCAATCGGGAGCTATGATGCCACAGACACACACACACACACACACACACACACACATGTCAAACTTATAACACCCCGTCGTTTTTGCGTCAGGGGTTAAAAAGATATTTAACTAATTTTTTAAAAATGTACCTACTTATTATTGTACAAAAATCTAAAGAAATCATGCTACAAAACTAAACTAATTATTTTAAAACATTCATATCCTAAGTACAGAGTATCTCATATTTGACGAAATGGCTCTTAAATACAACATTAATGTACAGTCAGCAAAAAAATATCTAACAATTTTGAAAAAATATTCCTACTACCTAAATTTAATTTGTAATTGGCTGTTGATTCTATGAATGTAATAACACTAATAAAGTAAGCTGTAAGTCCTCTATATCCTTAATAAATAAATAAATAATAGCTAGGGTTGTCTTTTCTAACAGCGTTGTTGTTAATTGTGATAATTGAAATTTGACACATGGTATAACCGAAATATAATTTACTAGCTGATATCCGCAGCTTCGCCCGCGTGGTGAAGTTTTCTTATATGTATAGTGGTGAGATTTCGTACAGAACCCTAAACTTTTTGAAAATCCAACATAGCCTATGTTACTCACAAAGAATATAGCTTTATAATGGTGAAATAATTTTTAAAATAGTAGTAGCCCAGTAGTTTCTGAACCTGTCCATTACAAACAAACTTAAAAATCTTACCTCTTTATAATATTTTTATAGATGCAAATGGGAGCAATGGTCGTTGTCAATATAATTGCAAGGTAAAATCGCCCTCATTGTTTCATGATGTTTAAATTAATCGCAACCGCAGGATGGTACACCTCATTTTTGACTAATTATGTCGATATTATATAAACAGCACTTAAAATCGATTTGGATACTGCAAAAACACTAAGTAAAAATACCAATATCCATTAATTACATGAATAATATGATGCATTCTATATAACGATGTAGTGTGTTTGAAACAAATCGCAAAGAAGTGATGTTCTATAACGAATTCATCGAGACTGGTCAATGCAACAGTGTCTTTGCTTTTCCAACCACAGAGTCTGTAGTGAAATGAACATTAGAATTTCAAATTAATTTTATGTTCATCGTATGTTGTCATTGTGAGGGTGTATGTAATCAAACCCTCTATAAATATCTCATATATTAAAAACTGTTAAATGTGTGAAGTTAGGCAATGCTGACCGTACTCCTAAAGAACACTCGAGACGGTAAGTCGACAGGTAAAGAGTAATGGGATCGGGGAAATGTGTTAACTGAATACTGCCTACCCTTGTCATCTTAATCCGGGTGCGAAACCTTTTGCCAAACATAGCACTCAAAATAAGTTTTACTTTTAAAAAATCGTACATGTGCCAATCAGATTCACTCAACTAAGGTTTCGCATAAATAAATTGTTGGCGTCAGAAACGGCTAATACTTTGACGTGAGCTTTTCACAGCTTCATTGAATATATGTCCCAACAATATTTATTTTATTTATTTATATAGTTTTAACTAGTTGACGCCCGCGGCTTTGCCCGCGTAGAGAAATATTCCCGTTCTCGTTTCCCACAGGAACTTGTTCCCGGGATAAAAAGTAGCCTATGTGTTATTTTGATGTATAAGCTATATTATTGTAAAGTTTCATTAAAATCTATTCAGTGGTTTTTACGTGAAAGAGTAACAAACATCCATACAAACTTTCGCATTTATAATATTACTAGCTGTCCCGCCCGGCTTCAACCAGGACATACTTCGAACCCCGTGGCACCCATTTAATCCCGTTGTTTAATAGTTTCACATTCACAATAATGTATGAACATTTTCCAAATTCATTGATTACTTCACCGCTCTCCAGTACCTATCTACGCCCGCACGGGCCGGTCGAATTATGGTTACACGAAATTAATTTCTTTGCGCTTTATTTGGAATCTGCGATAACTCGTAAGATATTCATTTAATTTGCAAGGTGGAAGGGGACAAAATTCTCTTCATGAAATGCTGAAGACAACTAACGTAGTAAAAATGATAAGGACTAATATCATATTTGTGTAAATAGCCTTCAAATTACCGACTTTGTTTTATAATATGTAGTGATTAACTAGCTAAACTCAAAATAAGTAAACACCAGTTTTAGGAATCCACTTAGAACGCAATCCCTGGAAATTTTGGCTGCTGCCGAACATTTTTGCGAATCAATAGCTATGCTAACATCGGCGCACCAGGAGTGCCTACGGGTATTTATTAATACCCGTAGGTAGATTGTGAGTGGATATTAGTAGTCATAGTAGGGTGTCTCTACTATTTGCAATTCAAAAACCTCGACTTATATTTAACCATTTTTACTATTTAGTCATTTTAGTCCAAAAGTATTTACTTTTTCACTTTGTTACATGAGTCGAAGTTTACCGATATACCTACATATATATTTACTAGATGACGCCCGCAGCTCCACTCGCGTGGAGAAGCTTTCCCGTTTTCCACAGGAACTTGTTTACAGGATAAAACATGCGTTATTCTGATGCATAAGCTATATTATTCCGGGTCAAGAGCAAATATTTATGTGATCCACGAATGTGTTTCGGAGTTTTTGTGTTTCCTATGTATAATATGTATGTATTTAGAAATATATAAGTATGTTTATCAGTTATGTAGATCCCATAACACAAGCTAATATTAGCTTACTTTGGGCTAGATGGCACTGTGCGAAAAGTGTCCCACAATATTTATATTAATTTATTCTAAATGAGAAAGAGTTACAAACCTAAATATATACATTCTTTCAAGGTTTCGCATTCATAATATTAGCACAGCCGAAAGACATACAGTCGGTCGACGAAGCTGTCTAGACAGAGCAATCGTGCGGGGGACAAGGGACGAGACGCGGGAGGGTTTGTCCCGAGCTGCGAACAAAATGTTGTTAGTGGCTCGGGACAGTCTTTCAGGGCTGACGAATTCACGACCGCTTGCTATGATTTTTGAATTTTTGTATAGATTGATTTAATTCATGGGGTTTTTAATATTCTAAATACAAATTTCGTGTTCATTTTGCAATCCAATATGGCCGCAGCGCCATGAATATAAAATTTCATGTTGGGTATCGTATAAGGGGTTTTTTAGTATGCTAAGTACGAATTTCGTGTTAATTTTGCAATTCAATATGGCCGCCGAGCCGTGGTTATAAAATTTCATGTTGGGTATCATATAAGGGGTTTTTGGTATGCAGAGTACGAATTTAGTGTTAATTTTGCAATCCAATATGGCCACCGCGCCGTGGTTTTAAAATTAAATGCTGGATATCATATAAGGGGTTTTTTGGTATGCTGAGTACGAATTTCGTGTTAATTTTGCAATCCAATATGGCCGCCGCACCGTGGATATAAAATTTCATGTTGGGTATCGTATAAGGGGTTTTTTGGTATGCTGAGTACGAATTTCGTGTTAATTTTGCAATCCAATATGGCCGCCGCACCGTGGTTTTAAAATTTCATGTTGGGTATCATATAAGGGGTTTTTTGGTATGCTGAGTACGAATTTAGTGTTAATTTTGCAATCCAATATGGCCACCGCGCCGTGGTTTTAAAATTTCATGCTGGATATCATATAAGGGGTTTTTTGGTATGCTGAGTACGAATTTCGTGTTAATTTTGCAATCCAATATGGCCGCCGCACCGTGGATATAAAATGTCATGTTGGGTATCGTATAAGGGGTTTTTTGGTATGCTGAGTACGAATTTCGTGTTAATTTTGCAATCCAATATGACCGCCGCGTCAACTGTTATAAATTTCATGTTGGGTATCGCATAAGATTATTATGGTATGCGGAGCCACACATGTGGGATTATAACTAAACTCTATACTATGTTATCCTGTGTTCAAGTTTTTTGTCATAATTAATATTTAAACTTGTTCAAAGCGTAACCAATATTTTTTTGTTGAAAACAACAGTATCATTAAGTAACTCATTTACTACTAATAATATACCTAATATACCCGACGAACTTCGTATCTCCATAGAATTTGTTTTTTTTTTCTTAGAGTGCTCATCGGGGCCGAGACAAATTGAACAAATTAGTAATAATAATATACCCCTCGAGGACAGTCGTAATCTTTTATAGGATTAACGCAACCCTATGAGGGTATAGTAGATTCGCTTTTTGAGTCATCCACTTTCTGATATCAACAAAAAAATGTATCAGAAAGTTATTGAAAAGCTCACATCCGCAGGGCAGCTTGTGACGAGCTGAATGTGCGTGGCTACACATCGGCCCCGATTC
The DNA here is from genome assembly GCA_948477245.1 of Thumatha senex. Classification (NCBI taxonomy): domain Eukaryota; kingdom Metazoa; phylum Arthropoda; class Insecta; order Lepidoptera; family Erebidae; genus Thumatha; species Thumatha senex. The sequence continues at coordinate 21,036,688 of OX419739.1, read as the reverse complement.
CTCAGAGTTGCCCTTCTGCACCGGTTAGCATTTAATGGGCTAACGGGTGAGCAGTGAGAGTGCTACTCCCGGGAGTGCAGCAAATCTCAACTTTGGCTTGCCTTTTTTGGCCGGTCAGAGGGAGGGAGCCAGAGCTATATGCTCGGGGGTGGAAGTGTCATTTTCAAGTGCATAACTACGGGGAAGCCCGCTCCTAGGTCTGACCCGCGATGGTGAAACCGGCGCCGCACCGCTCGACACCCCAAGCCGCTCACACCGGTGTTGCCTACTGTCGTCTTACAGGCTTATCATGCCTATGGCGATTGTATAGGGGGCCCATCTAGTGAGTTGGTGAGTCACCGTCTGCCAAAATTAGGATAATCAGATATTAAAATGGCAGACGCCGCCTTTATCCATAGTTATAATCACCTAGTTCATCAAACCCCCAACCCAATAGCCCATTTCTTAGTTAGCATATTTTACAATAGTTTAGCTCCCATTGGAGGTGATCCATTATCGTTCTTCTACATAAGGCGGGCGTGGACTGTCTGCAGTGGGGGTCCCATTTTCTTTTAGTTTAAAATTCTCAAAGGTTCATTAGTATGTCCCCGGGAAATCTTCATAAAAAAAAGAAGATACCCTACCAAAAACCCGGGTATCTTCATAAAAAAAAGAAGATACCCTTGAAAAGAAGAAACATAATAATATGAGATCACATATGTCTGCTCACCCTTGTTTGAATTCCCAGTTCCCATCCCCAGCTTCCAGTTCCCATTTCTCATCACTAGTTCTCATCGTCAATTCTCACTCCTGGTTCATGCTTCCATTCCCTTGATTTTTTTTATAACGACACGGTGGCCATTATGGATTGCAAAATTAACACGAAATTCGTGCTCAGCATACCAAAAAGCCCCTTATACGATACCCAACATGAAATTTTATAACCACGGCGCGGCGGCCATATTGGATTGCAAAATTAACACTAAATTCGTACTCAGCATACCAAAAAACCCTTTATACGATACCCAACATGAAATTTTATAAGAATAGTTCGGCGGCCATATTGATTGCTAGAAACCCCATAATTTTATATCTACTACGCGGCAGTCATTTCGTAAACGCTTTCTTATAAAAAAAAAACTATCGATTCGACATGAAATGAACCTTATTTACTTTCGTGTGCGACAATTGATGAAATCTCAGATCCTTTTTTTTTAACCGGTATTTATATTATTGATTTGTTATTTATACATACTAGTTGACGCCCGCGGCTTCGCCCGTGTAGAGAAGTTTTCCCGTTGTGTTATTCCGATGTATAAGCTATATTATTGAAAAGTTTCATTAAAATCTATTCAGTAGTTTTTACGTCAAAGAGTAACATACATCTCTACAAACTTTCACATTTATAATATTATTAAGATTAAGATATTATATTATAATGTTGATAGTTGATTGCGAGTACGAGTTAATAAATTAATTATAAATAACATCAGCTTTGTATACTTGTGACAACCCTACAAGCATCACAGTCTAGACGTTGTCGGCATTTTTGCCAACTTCAAAGACGTAACGCTACTGATAGGTTTACTCTTTATACTGTGATATTAGTAAGAAGTATATCTGTAAATCAATTGTTTTTTTTTATATAACAACAGGATTTCAATAAATAAAATCGAATTAAAAATATTTATAATTTTCCTTATCCTAAAATTGATATGAACATGTGGCCACCACTTCACTCCACGGAACGGCGCCGACATGGCTGGTATCGGGCCTTTTTTATATAAAAAAGATTTATAACTTTAAAACCCTTTTCTTTAGAACAATAGATATTTTGGCGGCCGCTTCGCATCTTGGAACATTGGCACGCTGACTGGGCGTGCGGTAGAGTTGGCCGAAGTACTCTCCAGGCGGAGGGTGGACGTGGCGTTCCTGCAGGAGACTCGGTGGAAGGGCAACAGAGACCGGCCTTTGCAGAAAGGCTACAAGCTGTACTACACTGGTGCGCCTGGTGGGGAGAACGGGGTGGCCGTGGTGCTCTCCGAAGGGCTGCAGAGCGGCATCTTGGAGTTGAAACGCTGTAGCGACCGGCTTATGATCGTGAGGGTGCTTATCGATGGGATTATTACCCACCTGATAAGTGCCTACGCGCCACAGGCAGGTTGTAGCGACGCCGATAAGATGTCGTTTTGGGGCCAACTCGATGGAGTGCTTCGGAGCATTCCGTTGTCACAGGGAATCGTTTTGGGCGGCGACCTAAACGGTCATGTGGGTGAGAGGTGTGAGGAGTTTGAACGTGTTCATGGTGGTTTTGGATACGGCACCCGCAACGCTGAAGGAGAAACTATCCTCAGAACGTGTGCGGCTGCCGATCTGGCCATTGTGAAACCGTATTTCAAAAAGAAATCCGAACATCTCATCACCTACAAGAGCGGGAGGCGTACAACTCAGATCGATTTCCTACTCACTAGGCGACACAGCATCGGCAAGGTGGCCAACTGCAAGGTCATACCCGGTGAGAGTCTTACTGCACAACACCGTCTCCTTGTCATGGACCTCTGCGTGAAGCCTAAAGGCAAACGCATCGAGCGGTGCCAGCGCCGCATCAGATGGTGGCTGCTTGATGAAACTAGGTCCCAGGAATTCGTCTCAGCTGTCGGTGACAAGTGCACCGACACTGAAGGCGAACCAGTTCAAGATTACTGGGACAAAGTTCAGGCGGCCATCCTTGGAGCGGCGAAGGTGGTGCTCGGTGAGTCTAAGGGTGGAAGCAAATGTGACAAGGAAACTTGGTGGTGGAACAACGCAGTCCTGAGGTAGACCAGGGAGAAGAAAGCCCTCTTTAAAAAGTGGCAAGCGACCGGATCTCCCGAAGAACGCGACGCGTACAGGGCTGCCAAGCGCGCCACAAAGAGAGCTGTAGCCAGAGCCAGACGAGACCACTTACAACCTTTGTATGATAAGCTGGAATCGTCTGAGGGGCAGAAGCTCATCTATAAGCTGGCGCGCTCCAGGGTAAAGCGGCACAGGATATATCCAAGTGTCGCTGTGTAAAAGACCCTGAGGGCAACCTGTTAAGCGAAGACCTCGCGGTAAAGGAGAGATGGCGCTCGTACTTCCACGAGCTGCTTAATAAACAGCATAAAGAGTTGCAGCCTCCGGACCTCCCTCCGAATCAGGGACTAGTGCCGCCGGTAACGCCTGGAGAAGTCCTGACTGCGCTTCGCCGCATGAAGAATCGGAAAGCTGTCGGACCCGATGGAGTCCCCATCGAAGCCTGGAAGGCGATGGGTCCTCGCGGTGTGGGCATCTTAGTAAACCTTTTTAACCGCATACTCCTCAGCGGGCAGATCCCAAACCAATGGAGACTGAGTATTATTACTCCAGTCTTCAAAGGTAAGGGGTCAGTGCAGGAGTGCGGGCGCTACCACGGTATTAGGGTGATGTCCCACACCATGAAGATCTTCGAGAGGATTATAGACTCTCGGATCCGGCAGGAGTGCACTCTCTCGGAGTGTCAATATGGGTTTCGCCCTGGTTATGGGACCACGGACCCTGTTTTTGCCCTGAGGGTTGTCGCGGAGAAATACAGGTCGAAGAACACGCCTCTGCACTGTTTGTTTCTAGACATGCATAAGGCCTTCGACTGTGTTCCTCGTGCGATGATCTGGTGGGCACTGCGGTCCAAAGGGGTTCCAGAGGTCTATATTGACACTATCCGGGACATGTACTGTGACTCCGATTCAATGGTTCGGACTGCTGTGGGCGACACGAAACCCTTCCCCATCACCGTCGGGGTACACCAGGGTTCGGTCCTTAGTCCGCTTCTGTTCAGTGTAAAATTAGACGAATTGTCGGACAGCATCAGAAACCCACATGAGCAGCCTCCATGGTTGCTCATGTATGCTGACGATATTGCGCTGGCAGACGCGGACAGGGGCAGATTGGTGCGACGTGTAAAGGCGTGGAAGGAGACGCTTGAGAACGGCGGTCTGAAACTAAATGTGGCGAAGACCGAGTACTTGGCACTAAACTCGACAGATCCCACATCCGTCCGCATAGGCGGTGATTTGGTCGAGCGCACGGACCAGGTTAAATACCTGGGATCTGTTTTTCACACGTCCAGTGACATCGATTGCGATGTCAAGTCACGCGTGGGCCAAATGGCGGGAGATGACCGGTGTCATTTGTGACCCTAAAATGCCGATCCGGTTGAAGGGACAGGTCTATAAAACCATTATTATACTATAAGACCTGTCCTTTTACATGGCAGTGAGACGTGGCCGATATTGGAGCGACACAAGCAGGAGCTGCGTGTCACCGAAATGAAGATGCTGCGGTGGATGTGTGGAGTCACAGGATGGACCGCGTGAGAAACTCTCGCATCCGCGGCAGCCTTCACGTCCGTGACATTGCAGACAAGTTGCAAGAGTGTCGCCTTCGTTGGTATGGTCACGTCTTGCGGCAACCGCCAGGCTACGTAGGTAACAAATGTCTGGCCATGTCAGCCCCGCCGGGTCCCGGTATGAGGGGAAGACCCAAGAAGTGCTGGCTTGACGTCGTAAGGGATGACATGCGTGCCAATGGTCTCACTACAGGGGATGCCGACGACCGTGCGAAGTGGAGGAGAAAATGTAGGAAAGCGGACCCCGGGCGTCGCGAGACGCAACTGGGACAGACGCTCGGATGATGATGATATTTTGGCGGCCACTATTTTTTTTTTTAATTTCTTTTTGTTGAAAAGATCGCATGTCTTTGTTACAAATCAGGTAGATTTTTTTTTAAAAGGTGCCGCTCTATTGTATTGTCACATATTTGTTACAACAAACAAAGCTTTATATTGTTATCTAATAAAAAAATGTTTAAGTTTATGTTATTATCAATGATGATGTCCATCCCCGGTGCGTCTTTGTCCCAAAAAGACACACACGCTGCTTGTATGTCCAAATCACACACCGTTTGCGGAAATACGCAAGCACGATAAATAAAAAAAACGCATATGGTACGGGATCCAGCAGTGAATGAGTTAAGGGCCGTATTACAGAACGTTTTTACTTTACGATTAACGTCAATACTCAATCGACACTTGAGAGTAGATTTTATAAGGCAAAATCTAGCCTCAAGTGTTGATTGAGTATTGATAAAAGTTCGGGAATACGGACCTTATATTACGATTTCAACTCGATACCTTCACGTGTTCCCGAGATAAAAGGTCTTGACAGACAGACAGATGGATCTTGAAAGGTTTCCGTTTTTATATTTTGAAGTACGGAACTCTTAAAAACATTACGTATAAAATTTAATAATTGTACCTAAACTACATCTTATCGTTTGGCGTTTGGTAATATATGAATGAAATATCTTTATTCATGTATGTCACAAAGTAACACTTATGAACGTCAAGATTATTGCTTCTACATTTACATTTACTGCCAGATTTGCAAAGCAATAGGTAAAGCCAGAGGAAGAACCTGGCAATAAAACTCATGGCCACTCTTTTCTAACCGCCAGTAATTACATTAGTTTGATTTACATGATGTTGATGTTTGATTTACATGTGACAAAATCAATATTTGTATAAAATCATATCAAAATTAGAGCTATTCTAGTTGCCAGTTTCCAGTTCCCAAGTTGTAAGTGTAAGCGACTACCGTGATGTTGAGGTCTCTGGTGCGAATCCCGGGTTGTAACGAAATATTTGTAGAACACATTCAGTCCACGGCAATGGACTCACCACCTGTTACGTGTGACGAAAATGCATACGGTGAAATGTGGGTGTATAGGATGCCTCTGCCTACCCCTTCGTGTAATCTGCGCCATGGATGTCAAGAATGAATTTTGAATTAAACTTCTTTAAGCTCGCTTAACTTGGTGGGTAAACTGGTGAAGGCATGACGATAGGGTTACGAAAAGTGTGATCGGGAGAATGGAAGTTATTATTTATTTTTTATTTATCTATCACGCCTTATCCCCGAAGGGGTAGGCAGAGGTATGTATATTATGATATACGCCCACATTTCACCGCGTGTATTCCTCCCACGTAATAGGTGGTAAGTCAATTGCCGTGTTGAAATAGACAGACGCAGGCTGTGGCTACCTGCTGTTGAAATTTTTCAAGCCGCCCATAAGTCCTTCAACTTGACTTAACGGCTGCCATGTTTCTGGGAACAGGGGCCAACAGCTCAACGTGCCTTCCGAAGCACGAAAACGCTCGCAAATGTCACAAAGTGGTCACCCATACCAGCCATAGCAAAAGTTGCTTAACGCAGTGATCGTTTACAGAACACCGAGTCCGCGGGGCCACAAGAATGGAAGTTGAGACGGAGATATAAGTTAGTGAAGATGGAAATATTATTTTAATAGCAATATCGTGCTTACATTTTCATTGCTCTTGACATAGTTCAGGCGCTCTCTAAGTATATTTTTTCAAGAGGGTTTCCTACTGTACTTCTTTAATGGCGTTTATTAAGTTCGTTATAATTTCAATTAATGTAATAGTGTAGTTGTTATAAATTATGTTAATATTAATACGTACTTATTGTCTTAATTGCGCTGAATAATTGCTATGCAGTTAACAACTTCATAGGAAATCTTATTCAATCCATACTAATATTTTAAAGCTATTTGTTTGTTACGCGTTTATCTCAGGAACTACTGGTTTGAATGAAAAAAAAACATTTTCTATATTACAAAGGAGGACGGAGCAGTGATCACATTAAATCAGGCAAATTCTCTATAGGTATTAATTTAAAATTAATAAACAAACTAAAATAAATTCGTGCTACTAGGTTTGAAGTGTGTCCGGGAAAAGTCGCTGGGGTCAGCTAGTGAATAACATAGATAGTGTGAAGGATAGGTTTATCAGTGTTAAGCAGATCTATACCTTTGTCAGTCTGTTACGCATACATGGCTGAATAGATTTAGATGAAATTCAGAACACAGATAGCTTATCACGTAGCATACTTAATCTGTTCTATCTTTAGTAGCCAAAATTGTACTATAAATCTAGAAACCAGACATCCTTACTGACAGTCATCGACGCCATTTGTAAACTGTAAACATCAAAGTGATTTCGAATCAAATTCATTCTATCAGTCAACTACTAATAATATCATACTTGTAAATAAATTGTTGGTATCATACTCTAAGACATATTAGTTTATATGTACACGGAATTTCAGTTCCTATGGTCAAGGAATACGCTGCATAATTGAGCGATATTTGCTTGAATAATGTGATGCTATTTGCGGGTTCAATGTTGTGATTTCTGTCTTGATGTGCTTTCTACATAACGGTTTGTGATTTACGTGTGTTTGTTGCATTTAGTTATTGCTTTTAATTATTCTATGGAGGGATGTAAGTGGATGATTTTAAAAGCAATGCGAGCTATCATACGCTAATTATCGCAAGAGAGTAAAAATAATGATAATTAATAAATGGACATTGAGAACATTGAGTGAGATAAAAATCAACACGACACCACACCACCACCACCCGTTACATGGGACAACAAAATGCATAAAGTGAAATTTGGGTGTATAGTATGCCTCTGCCTACCCCTTCGGGGATAAAGGCGTGACAATATGTTTGTTATAAATAAAATCTTATTATATAATAATTAGATAAGTATACGTATTTGATGAAAAAAGCTTACCCTATTACAGTGAATCGTTTATACATTTCAAAATGTTCACGAATAGTCTCCTGGGAAGGCCGACAACTAAACTAAGTTAAGCGTCAACAAAGCCTTAATCAAACCGACAACTTTAATACAGTTAATTATTCAACACTGACCACAACACCGGTGTTTTCTTGAAAACATACGAATTTGTAATACGGACCGGAAAGAAACGGCCGACTACATGGCGAACCAGGGGCAAAATACTACTATATAAATGTAAAATATAAAGCTGAAGATTTTGTTTGTTCGGTTGAATCTCAGGAATTACTGGTCGGATTAGAAAAATTCTTTTTGTGTTGGATAGTCCATTTATCGAGGATGTCTTTAGGCTATTCATCATTAGACTACTACCCTGGAGAGCGGAGCAGTTATCATAAATGTCGACAAATCGGCCAAGTTTTTATGCATTATGGTATAATTGAATAAGTTTAGGGATTAAATAGGTGCGACGGGAGTTCGAAGTATGTCACGGGCGAAGCCGTGAGGGGTCACCTTGTTCTGTATAAGAACCGATGACCGATGGAGCAAACGAGTTCTGGAGTGGAGACCGCGAAACGCACGGTAGGACGACCCCCTGTCAGATGAACCGACGACCTAAAGCGACCGTAAATCGTGTGTTGTGGCGAGGATTGGGAGAGGCCCACGTCTAGCAGTGGCCTGCCATAGGCTGATTAGTTATAACACTTAACAGATTTTGTTGGTATGATCATAGCTGATGTTACATGCTTGTTGCTTTTATTTTAAGAAAAAGAATTACAGTTCTGCTTAAAAATATTATAAAACCCATTAATTCAACTGCTAGTTATGATGGGTTTGCACCTGAAATTAGAAAGCCAATCTAGTGATTAAGTACTCGCTCTTATTTCTTTTTATGCCTATTAAATCTCATCTTGATGACCATTTCATGATAACTATCTTCACGCTGTATCCCTGACGGGGTAGTAAGAGAGGACACATCACCAAGGTTCGCGATCCACGCATACGTCTTTGCTTCATGCAGATTCAGAAAGCAGAAAGAGACTTGGCAAAAAAAAATCTCACGGTTACTCTTGTATCACCAGTACAACTTCCGAGACTTGTCCATTAAAATGGTGATAAAAATCAGTTTAAACAGGATTAACGTATAATTTTCAAATATAGTTTTCATACGAAATATAGTGGGCAACAACAATTTAATTAATTATTCGCTGGAACCACAAAACGGTCGCTCGAGCCTCCCATGTGAATTGTTATACGGGTGGATAATGGCGACGCGCCAGCCAATGACCGCCTAGCTACACTATTTTCGTAATTTATATGTAATTTGATTTATTATTAAAAAAAACAGTTCTGGGCTCTGTGGGAATATTGCGGTCAACTGAGAGTCGCCTTCACTGGTACTGTTTATGGAAAGAATATGCTGTAAAATGTATTTATTCTTTACTCTCACATTAGCTAAGTTATTGCTAATAGCGCAAAGGCTATCTTATTGTTAAATATTACTTATTTTAATATATAATCCATCCAAGTAAATTGTATTAAATCCACTATTAATTTTCCGTATATTCATCAAGAAGGAATATAGTTAATTTTTCTTTTTGAATTCGTTTTTTTTTATAATTTTTTTTCTTTCTTCTTGGACTTTCTCGATTAGAGGATTTTGCCAAACTTATTTTTTTTATTTTTGAAACATTTTACACAAGCAAATTATACCTATTTTCACTGTTTTCCACGCAGGGGTAGGCAAAGACATACTCAACGCGCACATTGACTTGCTACCAGTTGTATTATTTACAGCTTAAATTCGGACAGGATTTTCACATGATAGTATAAGCTTTATATGGACAGAAAAAGAATTACAATTTCGATACATATCTTTCAATTTATTATTTATTTGGACACATGCAGTGGAACCAGGAAATGCTTAATTCAAATATTAAAAATATTAGTGCTAATTCTGTTGTTGAGACCACTAAACTAAATTTCTCTAAAATTTTCTTATGTTTATTAAGAGATTGCCACATGCTATTTTGTTATTAAGTCGAACTAAAGATGGTGATATCATAAATATCACTTAATTTGTATATGATATTACTAAAATTCATTTTATGTGATAAAATTGAACAAGATGTGAAAAATGTACATAGACAGTCGAATGTAAATACATGCCGACTAACTTGGTGATTGAACTGCCTATGTACATTTATCACGTTACAATGTTTTACAAGTTTTCACGTTTCAAACGGTTACTAAAATTAATAAACGTCCCACTAAAATTAGGCGTCACCTAAATAGGTGACGTCTAATTTTAGTGAAAACGTCTAAATTTTGTGTGACGTTAAATTTGTATCTTACATCACTAAAATTCATTTTAAGTGATAAAATTCAACAAAAAGTGGAAAATGTACATAGACAGTTCAATCACTAAGTTAGTTGGCATCTAAATACATGTTTTGTTAAATTTTATCACATAAAAGGAATTTTAGTGATGTCAGATACAAATTTAGTGCTGTTTATGATATCACCAAGTTTAGTTCGACATAATAACGGAATAGCATTTGGCAATCTCTCAATAAAAATAAGACAATTTTAGAGAAATTTAGTTTAGTGGTTTCAACAACAGAATTTGCACTATTGTAATTCTTATTATAAGCCTTTAAAAAATATATAATTAAACTTTATTCCAACAGTCCGAGACTACCAGGATTCAGACTTAATAGGTAGTACTAATTAGTGTCTAGCACATAAGACCTTTTAGCCTTTTTGTTACCACCTCACTAAAAAGGCAACGGGTTCAAAATTTTTATCCAAATTTAACATCTAAAATAGACACATTTTATTTTATTAAATTTATTCGGCCCTTTAGACCCACCCCAGTTCCGTGCTTCGGAAGGCACGTTGGGCCCGGTTGCCAATAAAATGGCAGTCGTTAAGCCAAGTCTAAGACCTTATGGGCGGCTTAAAAAGTTTCAACAGCAGATCGCCACCGCCTGCGCCTGTCCATTTCAACACGGCAATGGGCTCACCACCTGTTACGTAGGACAAAAATGTATACGGTGAAACGTGGGCGATTATTGTGCCTCTGCCTACCCCTTCGGGGATAAAGGCGTGACAATATGTTATGTTATTCTAAAATAAATAGAAGCGTTTTGATTTCCACTATTGTGTTTCCAACAGTATTAAAATTGCGGACAGGTTGCAGTGCAGCTCGTAAAACTTAAATGAACTTTGCTACGATGCTCTTAATTCCTTTTGCAAAGTTTGAGTGGGCGTATGCCTATGTAGAATGCAATCCTATTGTGAAAACAACGGCAAACAAACAGTAGCTTTTAGTGCAGTACCAGCGTACAATGCTTATACAATGCTAGGAGTAGATTGTACAGAACCAGCTTAAGTATAGCTTAATTAACGAATAGGATAAGCGAACGACGGCCTCACAAGGTTTTCTACGATGTTTAGTTGTATTTGTTTTGCTTTTGAAATCTTCATGGATTCTCTGCCGGTTTTCTACAGACTAAAACTACATCTTGCCCTTCCATCTGCCTTTTTCCGGGAGTACAAAGGATAGCTATAGGACTCCCGATTCCCCATTGCCTCGTCTCAGGGAATTCGAAACTTAAATAAACTAACTAAACTATATTCACGCTGTATCCTTGACAGGGTAGTCAGAGAGGACAGATAGCCAGGCTTCGCGATTCATGCACACTTCTTTCGCTTCCTGTAGATTCAATAATCGCTTCATACATGCACGGTTATCCAAGTAATTTTGACGAAGAATTTATATTGTGTGAATGTAGAGGGTAGAAGGAGTCAGGGTAGACTCTGTCTACCCTTCTTCCATATAAAGGGGCTTCGAGGAGGAGATTAACTCGGGAAACACCCGGGGCATTGGGCGTTATCTCGCGTTAGTTTCTTCTTCTATATCAACGGAAGCGTTTTTAGCCTATTTCCAATTGCTTTCAAAAATATAGATTTCTCCATATCCAAGTAAGGTTGCCGTGTGGGTAAGCCTGGGGTTTACTTTGATTTCACTGCTCTTTCGTAACCCATTATACTGGGTGTTATGCTCTTTCATAACACCCAGACACAGAATAAGCCATCGTGCTTATCACACAAAGTTATATCTTGGGTGGGAATCGAACTCATGACCTCTTGCGTAGCAGTCGGATGCACTCCCACCGCGCCACAGAGGCAGGCATGTTGCAATGTTACTCGCGCGCTCTCTACTAGGGACTCTATATAATATATCATACAATCAAGCGCGTCACCGATTTTTACACCGAAAAAATACACAATACTACAGACGAATAGAAGGCAACTGACAGGTCTAGTACGCAATTTTCGCATACAGTTTGACGTAAACGTAAACTTGTTACGCGGTATTATTATTATTTTCGTCTTTGTTAGGCTCGAGCGAGAGGGAGCGAGCAACATACCTGTGGGCCGAGTCTGTTATTTCAATCGTGTTGAAATAGAATCGAAATCGTCGCTCAATAGAAAGCATCGGTTCAATTTTGACAGATTTTCATAGTCTACTATTACAATAGTACTCCAATAGAATTCTATCGGTCGGCCGATAGAATTCTACTAACACGTACCGCACCAGTGGCCGCTAGTCAGTTGCATTTTTGATAGTCTTCTAACATTTTGACAGCTGAATAAAAGCTCTGAATAAAAGCGTTTTGTTCTACTAAGTCCACTAAGTAGTAATAAAAGAGTTTTGTTTTCCACTAAGTCCACTAAGTAGGTGTCATTCCAGGTGCACGAGCACGCGCCGCTCAGATGATAATATCACTGTTTACATTGGACCGCACGTTGGTTGGCATAAACAACGGCCGGTGGGCGATAAGTACTGCAGATAATGTTATCTCTTGGTGTCAGACGCGGCTACGTTTGTGTATATGAGACGATTGTTTGATGTGACACTTAATACTTTTGGTCCACGGAGGGTCGAGTACCTATCACAAGTTATGTAGGAGCTTTTATTGGGCTTTTTTCCGTGGCTTTTTGTAACTGTTAGATTAGATTTATGCATGCCACTAACTTTGTGTGTGACGTGACTCCTATCTCTTAAATCATTTCGGCAACACCAAGTATACGTAAGCCAGTGGTTAAGTCGCTGTACCTTGGCAAACTCTTCGAACAGGGCTCTTCTTATTATATATACTTAGGAAAGGGGGTAGGTATAAAGATAGCGTGCTAGATAACAATGTTCTCAACTCCTTAATGAGCACTGAGCGCAAACCTAGTCTCATCACTGCCTTTCGCTAAGGTTGACTAATAGAAAATTCGTCTTTAACCCGTAGACACGGGTACTTCCGTAAATATCTGCGAAGAACGTATCCAGAATACAGCGCTCCACACTTTGGTGAGGTTCTTAGCGCAAGCGCGGCTGCGTAGAGAGCTCGTGGCGAGTCTAGACGTGGACATTCTCTCGTTGGGTTTTTATCCCGGTATCAGTTTCGTCATGGTAACGGCTTCTGGAAAACTTACCACGCGGGTGGAGCCTAGTTAGGAATAAAAGTAACCAGGTTAAGTGACAATGGGCTGGTCATGTCTGTCGAAGGACGTATTGCCGAGGAAACAAATGAGCTATAGAAGGATGATCACGACTCTGTAATTTAAGGCCTGGTTGAGGTGAAAGACTTGTCAGAAGATCGTATGTTATGGCAGAATTGATTGAATTTATGCTCAGCTGTCGATTACCACAAATTGCTAATTTTATTAATTGACTTCTTAGCATTATGAATATGATATGCAGTGCAAGCGCAGCTTCCGACGTAGCTTGACGCTCCTCTTGAAAAAGGACCTCCGTTAGGTCCGAAACTAGGAGGCTATCATATAAACACGGGCTATCCCGAAATTCACACGTGAGTATAACCGTTTAGTTTGTAATAATGATTTCTTAGTTCAATTATAATTGAGCTAAGAAGTACATACAGTAATAATTATTACTGTATGGCAGACAAGTCTATTAAAAGCGGTATAAAAACGTATTATAATGATTTGTATTATGCTTGTATAGCATAATTTTTAAACAGTATGAAAAATAGCGAGCTTTGATCTCATATTTCAAATGTTTAATATGTTGTTTACATAATCTGGAGAGAATTAGACATTATGATTGATTATGATACACTTGTTCTTACTAGTGAAGCGATAACCTTGTGTTAAAGTATAAATACAATGTATAATCTTTTCTTGAATGTTAATAGCAATGGGCTCACCACCTGTTACGTGGGACAAAAATGCAGACAGTGAATTGTGAACATATAGTATAGTATGCCTCTACCTAATCCTCGGGGACGAAACCGTGACAATGTGAATGTAATTTAGCAAGCTATCAAATATGTACAGTCTTCATCATCTTTGCGAATTCCCAGTTACTTTCAAACCCTAACTAGATTAGGAGCCTGGCTTCGCCGTGTGGAAATCCTCATGGATGCTATGCCCGACTCTTACCGACTAAATTCACACGGTGCCCTTCCATTTGTCTATGGCCAGGAGTCCTGGGTAAGCTCGGGAGGATAGCCCCAGGGCTCCCAGCAGACTTTATCCTCCAACGCGGTACCGTCTTCGGGGGGAAGGGGGGGGGGGCTTAGGTGTTATCCCGCTTTTTTGGGAGTCCGGGTATAATCCTGCTTCTTTGGGGAGGATACGGGTACTGTCCTATTTTCTTGAGGGGGTGAAAGGCGTACTCGTAGTTGTCACGTCACGCCACGGTCTAAGGCCTGCTTCTGTAAGGACGGCGAGCAGCCCACCCTCCGTCCTCAGGTCTTGGAGGCCGGTGGTCCTGGGCGAACATCAGTCTGCGGGACCCCCACCAGAGACTGCGGAACTCGAGAGGGAGAATTCTCTCCAGCTCCCTCTCCGCCGGCTCTCTTGCGAGCATGACATGCTCGTAAATAAGACGCAGCAGCATCCTACTGGCTCCCGCCGGAGATCATGGCTCGCACCATGATTTCCAGTGTGAGGACGTCCACACCCAGACCCGCAACGAGGTTCCGGCACTGCAGCGCCCACGCTGAGCACTCCGCCAGTGTATGCAGCGCTGTATCCTCGCTGCAGTCCCCACAGTGCTGACACTCTGGTGTTACCTCCCGGTTTATACGCCACAGAAACGGGGCCCCAGATATATAAATGGGGCTCCTTACACTCATTCTTATATTATTTAGTATCAATCATGTACAGTACCCGGGTATAAACCCTGAACTTTGGAACTAAAGCACGAAGTACTAATACCCCATTTACACTCTCGCAAAGCAAAATATTATATTATAGTGTCGTCTCCGTGTGTGGTAGCGTACTATAATATATATTATAACTACGTGTGTGACGGGATTTATAGTCTGACTAACTTTACTACGTAGTGTGCGATAGTGATGACACACTATCAAACCAAAAACGGATGACTCTTTCTAAAGTTTTATGTGTTTTAGTTATCGGCGGAAACTAGATCAGTTGTGGTAGCGTACTATAATATATATTATAACTACGTGTGTGAAGGGATTTATAGTCTGACTAACGTTACTAAGCTACGTAGTGTGCGATAGAGATGACACACTATCAAACCAAAAGCGGATGACTCTTTCTAAAGTTTTATGTGTTTTAGTTATCGGCGGAAACTAGATCAGTTGTAGAGTGCTGATTTATCCTGTTATGAAATCAATAAAAGGCTTCGGGTAGATTGCGTTTATTGATAAGATTGCTTGTACACTCAACATCACACTGTCACTTCGAACATCCTATTATATTGGTTTGAATAAAAGTGCCAGTATTAAGCTGGAAAAGAGCATGCTCCGTTGCTTGGGCCACGTCCATCCAAACAATGAGTGATGAATGATTTACAGGATAAAAAACAACAATCTATATCATGTGGATTCTTTGTATATAATTGTACTTATATAAATAACTAGATGACCCCCACAGTTTCGGTCTTCCTCAATATATGGGCTATCTAACACAAAATCGACCAGAATTTTTCAAATCCGACCAGTAGTTCCTGAGATTAGCGCGTTCAACCGAACCAACAAACAAACAAACCAACAAACAAACAAACAAACCAAACAAACAAACTCTTCAGCTTTATAATATTAGTATAGATAATTTATTTTTATTAACTGATATCTGTAAACGCCTCGCAATATTACTCATTGAAACTTTTTGTTCGTACAAAAAACGTTATGTTAGTGTTCTCTTGTAACCGAACTAATGTGCTGAGAGCAAATTTTACTATGTCTAGTTTGGGAGTAACCTAGATCTCAGAGGCCCAAGCGATCTCATCTGCTAGCGGTGCACCTACTAGCAGTGCACCTGCTAGCGGTGCACCAGCTGACTAACAGACGAAGCAACGACGCTGGCATCCTTACGGGGTTGGGAGATCAGACATCAGTCTCTCCCAACAATGCCGAAAATCAAATGAATAACTATAATTACTACTAGCAGCCAAATAAAAATGTATGTAATCCAGGTAGGGTTTGAAAGCAACTAGGAATACGCGTAAGATGAAAAGAGTATCCCAAACTGACGCTGTCATGGAGAGTCATACATACAAACTTACATATCGTCATGCCTGTCTCTCATTGGGGTAGACAGAGTCTATGGCTTTCCACTTGCTACGATCCTGGCACACAACTTTAACTTCTTCCACTTTCATAAGTGTTTTCATACACACACGGTTAAGGGTACTCTTGACATGACCTTTTTCTATAATGACTTCTATTGATTGGCATATGTACGTCGAGGTCGCCCCTTACCAGTTTGTCCATTCAATCTCTTCTAATAAATCTTTTTCTTTAGTTTACTTTCATCCATCCTCTCCACGTGTCCGAAGCATACCTTTTTCTATCTTAGTCAGTACATCTTGGTGACATTTAACGGAATGAGGGTTATTCTTACACTCCACCAGACTACTGACAGTGTCCCTCAAATTACGAGCCCTAAGATGTACCTCGTCACGCTCCGCTTGAAGAACCCAGCTTATGGGAGAAGGTAAATACGTGTGCCTGGCAGAATGCTCAGAAGCCGATCTTTATAATACAACTCCAGAGACTGGAGTCTATCTATGTCGAGCGGCTAAATGGAACACTAAATAGTTGTGTCAAGTGCCAATGTATGTAATAACCGAGGCAACCTACGAATTTACAGTTGCCGCCTAATATTATTGCTGAGTTTCTCATGTAGGATGAGATTTATTGTGGCATGTTTTATAATCTACCTTCGAAACCGGGCACTGCTGCTTGTGTTATTAGCAAGAAAATATAAGTTCCTGACATAAGTACTTGGTTCCTTAGTTCTAGGAATTAAATAGTAATTTTGCCACTCGCAATATGTTTACATAAGTCACAAGATGAATTAAAAAAATAAATAACTGCCAAATCGAGAACAACAACGACTCATTTAGATCGTTCTAATAAGCCCAGACATGGTACCTATATTGCAGTAATATTCTGAGGAGTTGAGTATCTCGCAGACTACTTGATGCAGCAGCAAGTTTTAGGTTACCGTGTCGTAGAATACCATCAAAGTACCAGTATTGTAACCTTTAGATATCAGTGAGAAAGTAATCGTTCATCACCTAGAAAGTGAGATGATGATCTTCAAAATTTCTAGCTAAGAACAGTCTCGATCACATCGACTTTCGGACAAAATTTCAACATCAAAATAGGTCCATTCTTTAGAGAGATATGATGCCACAGATAGTTAGACAGATATACAGGTTAAACTTATAACACTCCTTTCCGTCTGGGGTTACAAAATATATATCAATTTATCAAAAATTGTTCATCCTTCTATTTACAAATAAATGAAGTGTCATTTCATTGGGAAATCAGGATCAATTATTATTGGTAGCTAACAACTTGTGGACATTCTCAATTATTATGTAGTATTTTTCATTCATTTAAAATGCCTTTTTAACAGGGTCTCCATGGTAACCTAAAAAGAATTGGTATGGCGATGTTGGCGAAAATAACAATAAAAGCCTTTATTTCTCAAAAAATATTAAGTCGATAAAATTGAAATTACAAAATAAATATAAAGCAAATTGATTAAATTATTACATGCATTACTGCATTATTATTTTATTTGATTATTACATTATATTAGGACTGCCTCGGTGGCGTCCTGGGTTCGCTTCCCGGGTCGGAATAATATTTTGTGTGATCTACAAATGTTTGTTTCAGAGTTTGGATGTTGTTTCCTATGTGTAATATGTCTGTATTTAGAATTAGAAATATATAAGTATGTTTATCAGTCGTCTAGATCCCATAACACAAGCTTATATCAGATTACTATGGGCTAGACGGCGCTGCGGAAAAAAAAATCCTACAATATCTATTCATCATATTAGTATATGCATTTAATTTTTGGGTGTCCATTTTTGGACGAAGACCGTCTGCTTTTTATTCCAAAGTTGTTTGTCCTGTGTCGCGCACGTCCATGTGATCCAGACTGTGGCTACAGCATCGTCTGCCCAGTGTCGACGAGGGAAGCCTGGAGTGCAGTATGCGCCTCGTGGGTACCAGTGGAGCACCCTCTCACACCACCTGTCGTCTTTTGTTCTAGGCGTGTGACCAGCCCATAGACACATGAGGCGACATAAATTTTAGCTGCATCTGTAAATTTTGTGTCTTTCCGAATGTCTCTACACCGAACCCAGTCCCTTAATTTCAGCCCAGCATGCTTCTTCCGGCGGATCTTTGGAAGGTCTGTATCTTAGTGATAATTTCTCTTGTGATAGGCCATGACTTTTAATGAACTCAACATTTTTTTTGTCTTTTTTTTTGTATAATTTCTTTACTGTATAATTGGTCAAATATCATGTTAATCAAACTGTGTCAAATGGCGGTTAGAAAAGAGTGGCCATGAGTTTTATTGCCAGGTTCTTCCTCTGGCTCTACCTATTGCTTTGCGAATCTGGCAGTAAATGTAAATGTAGAAGCAGTAATCTTGACGTTCATAAGTGTTACTTTGTGACCTACATGAATAAAGATTTTTGATTTTGATTTTGATTTTGCATCCGTACTGTAGAGTAGGAGAAACCACCGAGTCACATGTTGGCGATAGCGGTTTCCAAATTTGAGGGAAATAAAGTTAGTGGTCGTGTTTTGAATGTTTAAAACGATTTATATTATAATATCTTATCGGGGCGAGAATAGCACAAAAGTGAACCAGAAATAGTTAATTTTGCTTCTTTAGTATAAACAAAATGAATTACTAATAATAATTATTGTTACAAGGTATATATTATTTACATTTTTTATGTTACTGTTGTGGCAGAAAAGCATGGCATGCGGCCCACCTGATGGAAAGTGGTCACAGTAGCCTATGGACGTTCGCAACACCAGAGGAGCGGCACTTGCTGTGCCGACCCTGTAAAACCTAATATAAGTATATTTCGTTATTATAATTCAATATATAATGTATCACTGTATCAATGTATCTGTAAGAGAACTCAACTATGCTTTAAGCACGCCTTTGTACATGCTATTTACTTATTTGTTGCTGTAATTATTTAATGTGTACAAAAAGTATAAATAAAATAAATATATCACGCGGGTTAGTACGAATATCATTTAATGTTTCCTTTGTGCTCGCCTTGTTTACAAATTAGCAACGTTAGGATGACGCATTCTAAGACTTCACTTTCACACTCCGTTAAAATATAGGTTTCTATGATAATATAATAATCACGTAATTCTCACGCTTTCGCGGATAATAATAAAAATAATAATTAATAATAATAGATTAGATAATTCTCCCCGGACACATAGGTCATTATAGTTTCTGGTCCGTTTGCCTCCACTACTCAGTAGGAGAGGTAGACCTTCAGAAATCCTGCCTTAAAAGGAGAAGGGTGACATGATTGTGCTAATAGTGGCATTTGCTTAAGAACCTGTGAAATAAAGAGAGAATAATAGGAAAGCGGACCTCTTACTCTTACAATTGCGCAGATGCAAGCGACACGCGGTGGATGATTTTGATGAATTTATAATCACGCAATCTAAACTATTATCATACCTACGCAACCAAAGCGGTTTATTAATTATTCAAACAGCCGAATTTAAACCTTATTTTTACAGAAACAGAGTCGTTTTTATTTCGCAGCATTATACAGATTTCAAATTTGTACCTAGTCCTCTTATATATTCTAAGCAGTGCTGCTACCCACACGTAAGACATTCAATTCGGCACTATATGAGGTTGATTACATTGCCTGATATATTTTCTGGTTTTGGATGCCAATTGGTTCGAAATAATAAATGAATGTTCTTGACCTAGGTAAGTCGACAATAAATGAACTAAATGTAACATTCGTTTTAACAGGATGATTACAAGAAATTACTTTATGTTGAGCCATATATCTGTATGTGTGTGTGCGACTAGCATATTTATAGGTTTTAATGAATAAACATTAAATTATTTAGACGCCCGCCATTCATAAGATATCATCACTACATGTACGCCGACACAAGCAGTGTCTATTCCATTAAATGGCGATGAGCTTCATCAAAATTGTAATGCCGTTTTTAAAATATATTAATTGTTAAAAAAAAATATTAAAAGCTTGTGCTCGTTATATTGGAATTTCATTAGGATTTTCCTTTGTTTAGCTTGTCACAATGTTTTAATTAACATTGTTAAGCTACGTTTTATTTTCAGCATTTAATATTACTTGTTTTTTAATCACACGGCAATGGGCTCACCACCTGTTACGTGGGACAAAAGTGGTGTATGGTATGCCTCTGCCTACCCCTTCGGGGATAAAGACGTGACAATATGTCTATGTAAGTAAAGATATTCAAATTGTTTTTTTAAAGTCATATACGTATGTGTAGCCTAGTAATACTCGAGTAACATACCGGTATGTGTAGCCTAGCATTACCAGCACAGAAATGCTATAGATTTTCAGCAGCGCGATTGCTACACCTCTGGAGTTGCAAACGTCCATAGTCTACGGTGACCACTTTCTATCAGGTGGGCCGTATGCTTGGCTGCCACCTCAGTGGTATAAAAAAAGATCGTTCTTATCGGGGCGAAAATAGCATAAAAGCGAATCTTGGCCTCCAAAGGTCGAAAACTAGAGCATTAGATGCAAACTGATGATGTTTTTTAGCAAATGTTTATACGCGATGAAACCCTATCGAGGTGTTCTACTTCTGCTGACTAAAGGAAGAGGTGAAAAGGAAAACTAGTAACTAAACTCTGTATCAATCCGTCTGACCAGCGTGGTACAGGTGAATCACCCTCCTAATATGGCGAAAATTTGGGGGAGGCAAAAGCCCAACAGTGGACTGCAATAGGCTGATTTGATGGATTAACATGCGTTTACGGAAAAACAAAATCAAACATTCTTTTTGATGCCTTATGAAACTTTGAAGGTGAAATTTACAAGTAGGCGATTAATATTTGCTGTGACACGAGTACGAGTATCAATGTCATAAGTTAGCCGCTCCTAACCTCTATGTCACTGAGTAAACTGTGTTTTTAGTGTAGAATAAATTTTCGATATTATATCAGTGCCATATAGTGTCAGTTTTTAAATATTACATATTTAAATGACTAGACTGTCTAGAAGCGTTCGTGGCCCCGCTGACTTAGTGTTTCTGGAATATCCACATTACTCTTTTGCTCTGAAATGATATTATGACATCGATATAAAACTATAGATATGATCTTTGTTTTTTATCTATCGCGCCTTATCGCCGAAGGGGTAGCAGAGGCATATTATATGCCCACTTTTCACCATGTGTATTCCTGTCCCACGTAATAGGTGGTGAGCCCATTGCCGATATGCTAGATATGATCGTGCGTACTAAATAGTACTGTACAAACTCGTATCAAAACCAGACAACATTAAAGTCACGTTCAAAACTGTCTAGTTCCTATGTTGGTTATCAAACTCGCTAATGTGGTGAATAAGCCTTCTATTTACGCACTCTTTATCAAAGTATGTCAAAAATACGTCGTCATTACATATGCAAACGGAAATATCCGCAAGATAATACCTAATCTCACTCTACTTTATCTTACTTTTCACCTGAGATAAAAATAAATGAATAAATATTTTGTGACATTCTCGCACAACGTCGTCTAGCCTAAAGTAAGTTAATATGAGCTTGTGGTATAGGATCTAGACAACTGATAAACATACTTCTATAATTATGTTATTTTAAACTGAGGTGGCAGATAATCTTACGGCCCACTTGATGGAAAGTAGAGCCGTGACCTAAGGTTTGCAACACCAGAGGTGCAGCATTCGCGCTGCCGCTATAAAACTCTTCTAAGATCCCTTTTGAACCCTACCTACTACCTACTCCATACAGTAGACGTTCGGAAAAACCCAGGCAGTATATGTACATACATATTATAAATAGTAAAGAACCAAACTCTGAAACAAATATTTCATTTCGGACCATTAAGTTGAATTCTCACAAAGTTCGATTTAATTTAATGTTTTACAAAATGTTGAGTTCTGATAATGTTAAAATCCCTATATGTAGTCCAATTTTACATTTTGAGATTTCAACTTTATTACTACATATTATAAAACAAAATCGCTTTTCGCTGTCTGTCCCTATGTATGCTTAGATCTTTAAAAATACGAAACGCATTACAATGCGGTTCTTTTAATAGTTAGTGTGATTCTTATAGAAGGTTCTTATGTATAATTTGTTAAGTTTTTGAATACACTGACCAAACTATAACGATATTTGTTGGGGATGTCGGAAAAAATAAGCCGTCTGGAAGATTTCCACAAAAACGCTGCCTAAACCCTTTGAGATATAACAAAATAATGTATGGTGCAATTGTGTATTTAATGTAGGTCTACAAAAAAGTCCGCGACGATATATGTCTATCTCATAAGAATAACATACTATATCCATTTTTATACTTTAAAAAAACATCAATTATAAAGCGGTTTTTTGAAGGCTATTTACACAAATATGCTATTAATCCTTATCATTTTTACTACGTTAGTTGGCTTCAGCATTTTATGAAGATTATTTTTACCCTTCACACCTTGCAAATTAAATGAATATCTTACGAGTTATCACAGATTCAAAATAAAGCGCAATGACATTAATTTCGTGTAACCATAATTCGACCGGCCCGTGCGGGCGCAGGTAGGTACTGAAGAGCGGTGAAGTACCTAATCAATGAATTTGAAAAATGTTCATACATTATTGTGAATGTGAAATTAACAAACAACGAGATTAAATGGGTGCCACGGGGTTCGAAGTATGTCACGGGCGAAGCCGGGCGGGACAGCTATTAAGAAATAAAGTTGAAATCTCAAAATGTAAAATTGAACTTCAGATAGATACTATGTGTGTTGTAAAACATTTAATAATTTGTTGTTTGTAACCAAAAATCATATTTATATGTGCAATGAGTATGTTTGATGCCAGTAATATGCATGGCATAAAAATTCACCCCAGATGCCAAGACATCCGCATAGTAAGCTAGTTCTGATGTTACTTGTAAACTACTTACATACATACATAGATATTGTCACGCCTTTATCCCCGAAGGGGTAGGCATAGGCATACTATTAGCCCACATTTCACCGTATGGATTTTTTTGTCCCATGTAAACATGTGGTGAGCCCATTGCCGTGTTGAAATAGACAGACGCAGGTTGTGGCTACCTGCTGTTGAAATTTTTCATGCCGCCCATAAGGCATTCAACCAGGCTTAACGACTGCCATTTTACTGGCAACCGGGACCAACGGCTTAACGTGCCTTCCGAAGCACGGAAACGCTCGCAAATGTAAATGCCACAAAGTGGTCACCCACCCGAGGACCAGCCATAGTGAAAGTTGCGTAACTCAGTGATCGTTTACAGAACACTGAGACCGCGGGGCCACGAGCGCTATTAGAAACTATATATATATATACACTATATATATAGTTTCATAACTATATATATATACACTATTAGAAACTAAAAATACTTTAATATACTATGCTATCTACATGCTGTACCCTTGACAGGATAGGCAGAGAGGACAGGTCTCCTGGTTTCGCATACTTCTATCGCTGCTAGTTAAAAATTATTTTGACTAAAGTTAGTAGTCAGGTAATAACTTTATAATATAACACCACTTGAAATGTCCCACATTTACTTTGCAAACCTAACCGGTTTCGCCTCACAGCATTTTCATCATTTATTCAGTAAGTGAATGTGATGGAACAGCAGAAGTGGTGTTATTTAATACTAGGTGACCCCCACCGCTTCGCTCGTGACATATTTCGACTTCTCGTGGTTTTATAAATTCCACAATATAAAATAAAAATGTGCCCGGTCCGTCGACATTTATGACTACTGCTTCGCTCCCCAGGGTGTTGACATATAGCCTATTGCCTTCCTCAATAAATGGTCTTTCTAATTTTATTTTTTTTCAAATCCGACCAGTAGTTCCTGAGATTATTTAACCAAATAAACTCTTCAGCTTTATAATATTAATATAAATTTGCAGCAAGTTCCATCAAGTGCCATCAATCGACAGTATAAAAAATAAGAAACATAAAATGTGGTTGAAAACGTCTCCATTTTAAATGATTTTCAAAGAAAATAAAAGTGCCAAGAAACAACGTGTTATCAATACATATCAACAACAGATAGCTCTGTTCGTCATTCAGATCGTTATCTTAATATTTTCTAATTTATAGGCTTATATTTATCGCGATACCTGTGCACTGTGAGTGTAAATATTATTCGTATATGTTTGATTACACATGGTGTTTGATCTTGACACCCTTATTTGTATAGACGAATGATAACTCTTGTCGTAACTGGAAGACATGTACTTGTTACGGCGTCATTTTGGCTGAATACAGGTTTATATTCGCCGATATCTACCGCACCGGATGGCGGATTTCAATTATTTTTCTATTACAAATTTTTAAATGGTCGCGTTCAATACTATTCTGCTGATGATCGAAGCTTCGAGCTCGTGAATCCGTTTCCTGAAGGTTATGATATCCTTAAAAGATAGACGTATGCGAGGCGGCGGTAGAGGACAAAGGACATCGGGAGCCCGGTGGCTATCCTTCCAAGAACTCACCCGGGACTCCTGGCCATAGAATATGGACGGGCAACGGAAAAAATAAACCTACAAAATTGATAAGATTTTGTCGTAGGATTTAACCAATTTCTATAAAACCTAGACTAATTACCTATCTATCTACACCTTCCTCATGAAACATTCAAGTTATTAGTGAAACTCGCACTTGCGTTTGTAGGGTTTGTAGCTTTTCTTTATATTTGGCAAGTAAAATGGCGTCGGTCGCCTGATGGTAAGCAAAACGACATCCCGTGATTGAGGGCCGCTATCTCAACCTGCAGGGCTCCGATAGCGACCCTCATTTTGACGGCCCAGAAGTACCTAATATGTAATGGTTTTACTGAAGTCAGCTTGTAACCACGGCCGGTGCAATTACAATTTGATCGAAACGCCCAAGAACTAAAAGGTATCTTACGTACTAGGTTTATTCCCGTAAAATAAATATAATTATAGTCACATCTTTTGTTCGATCGGGTATGTTTTACAGTTAAAAATGATCATGGAAAGGAAACAAGGTTACTCCTCATTTACAAAAAGATTTATCGACTGGTATATAAAAAAAATATTCAACTAGGTACGCCGTTTCTAACAGGAAGTTGTAATAATCTGAGAATTGTAAACATATTAATGTAAACAATTTGCAATTTATATTCCTAGAAGCTAGAAGTATGTGTAGTTAAAGACTTTTACAGATATCTAGAAATATTACGAAAATATGAGTGTTGTACAAATTGCTTGTATCGGTAATCTAAATATACTATGTTCCAGTTATCTTCGAGTTAGTGACTTATATACCTTGGGTGCTTAGGTTACGTTTGAAGTAATTAGACATGACAAATACATACTGTCACGCCTTTATCCCCGAAGGGGTAGGCAGAGGCATACTATACGCCCACATTTCACCGTATGCACTTTTGTCCCACGTATCAGGTGGTAAGCCCATTGCCGTGTTGAAATGGATAGGTGCAGGTTGTGGCGACCTGCTGTTTGTAATTTTTCAAGCCGCCCATGGGGCCAACGGGACCAACGGCTTAACGTGCCTTCCGAAGTACGGAAACGCTCGCAAAAGTAAATGCCACAAAGTGGTCACCCATCCGAGGATCAGCCACAGTGAATGTTGCTTAACGCAGTGATCGTTTAAAACACTAACACACGTTCAGATTTGGTCTGCCGGACCTCGACGGATCAAATCCGCCGAGTCCGCCGACCAAATCTGGTGTCGCAACAGACCGGATCAGACCGCACCGGACGGCAGACGACCAGACAGGGTGTTCAGATTGGGGGCATTTTTCCCTATTCTGGGGTAAAATTAAAATTTTGGGAAACTTGAGTAATTGAAAATTATATAATAAGGTATATACTTTCATATGCATTAAGTGAAAAACTGTTAATTTGAAATTACAAACAGACATTTCAATTTTATTTATCTGTGTAGATAACTGGATTGCATAGTATTCCTTTCCATAGAGCAAATAAACACTAGCTATTAAACGCTGGTGGTCCCCCAGGCTCAGTGTTCTGTAAACAATCACAGCATTAAGCAACTATCGCTATGGCTGGTCACGGATGGGTGACCACTTTGTGGCATTTATTTTCACGAGCGTTTGCGTGCTTTGGAAGGCACGTTAAGCTGTTGATCCCGGTTGCCAGTAACATGGCAGTCGTTAAGTCAAGTTGAAGGCCTTATGGGTGGCTTGATAAATTTCAACAGCAGGTAGCCACAACCTGCGTCTGTCTATTTCAAAAACGGCAATGGGCTCAACACCTATTACGTGGGACAGGAATACACATGGTGAAAAGTGGGCATATAATATGGAAGGGGTGACAGAGACATATTGTCTCTGTCACCCCTTCGGTATAAGGCGTGATAGATAAATAAAAATAATAAATAAATAAACCCTACGTTAATACATAACGTAGTTATTTTTCTTTTTTGGGGAATAATGTATGAAAAATTATATTTTTGGGCAAATTAAAACTAAGACTGCAACATTGGGAAAAAAATTTAAAAGTATCTTTTTGGAGAAAAAAAAATAAATCTGGGGAAATTTAGGACAAAGTAGCTAAAACGGCAACATTGATCATATCCGATGCGGATCGAGGCGGACTCAATTAATAATAATTATGTCCGCCGGACTGCTCTACAGACGGTAAGATTTGGTCGGGCGGCAAATCTAATCCGCGGTCTGGTCGGATCAAATCCGGTCGTGTGTTAGCCCTATTACAGATCACTGTGTCCGCGGGGCCACGAGCACTTCTTAAAGTAATTGACTATATTTAAAGGCGTGACTGACTAAATTTTGTAGTGGTCGCCTTTACCTGTAGTTAACTCACTAATTCTTGTTTGTTTTATTTACTTGAGTTTCCTTTTTTCACCGGGTGTAATCCGCTTATTCACACCCATTGCCTAGCCAGTACCTAGTAGGAAGTCCTGGCTAGGCAATAGGCATGTGTGGGAGTCGCCCTGTACCTTACCGTGGTGGCACTGGGAATACCCAGTAAAACTCCTAGGCTACCGTTCTACCCTCTTAGAGATGTTTTGGCACCTGTTTAATTCATTACTTGAATTACCTACAGGATTGATTTGAACGTAGGTTTGTACCTTTTTGTCCCCATTTAAAGAGCCTTTAAAATAAATAATAAATAGATATGTATCAAACAAACTAACTACCATCACAAACTGTAGTCAGAGTGGACATAGGCCAGGCTGGTGAGGCCAGGCTTCGCGATCCAGGCATATTTCTTCGCTTGCTCCAGATTCATTAATTGTTACATACATACACGTGGATATCCGAGTAGGTACTTTTGTATGAATGTATTTAAACTCTGAAATAAACATTTGCGGATCACAAAAAAAATACTGAGAATCCTATATACCACCACTTACACCACTTACCTATAACTCATGAACGGATGGGTTGATTGTAATGATCCTTGATTTGTTGGATTTATCTCTACCCCACATAGAGAATACGTAAAAAACACATGAAGCTGATCTTGAAGGAAGTAAGCTGATCTTAAAGGCGGTGAAAAGCTCATCGCCAGTGGTTTTACACTAAATTCAGCTTGCACTCGTATTACACTGATTCAAACTTGTCAAACCTCCCTTTTTGTGTTTTAGTAAAGATATTAAGGTATACAAGTACATTTTTTTTCTGTTAGTCATATTGTGTTATTAAGAGAGAGACTGGATGCAAAAGACGCAGGAGCGTGCGTTGTGGCGTGAATTGGGAGCGGCCTACGTGCAGCAGTAGACTGCCATAAGCAGATTTGATTGATATTGTTTCAAATCTGGTTTAAAGCAATCGATAAAAATATTTCATTTAAAAAGTTGTTGGTTGTATGTATTATTACAGAAAATAGTGTTATATAAATTGCCAGTTTAAGCCCGCGTGCTGAAGTTTTCCCGTTCTCGTTTTCCACAGTAACTTGTTCCCGGGAAATTAATTGTTTCTGAAAGTATTATAAATACTTTCGTTTCCAAATAAAATATGCTTTTATGAGGTTTAACATCGTTAATCTTCGTTCCATTGCCCATTTACGTCATTACTTGGTAGTTGGTCTTAGAAGCTGTGAATTCGTGCAACGGTATATTTTTTATTATTACTTATCTGTCACACCTTATCCCGAAGGGGTGGCAGAGGCATACATATTTTATGTCCACTTTTCACCATGTGTATTCCTAACTAACTAACTAACTATCTTCACGCTGTATCCCTGACGGGGTAGTCAGAGAGGACAGATCGCCAGGCTTCGCGATCCATGCATACTTCTTCCGCTTCTTCAAGATTCATCAATCGCTTCATACACGCACGTCTGGGTATCCGAGTACTTTTGACCTTTCCGTTTTTGAGCAATCTGCTCACGTGGTCTTCATATGTAAGTCTCGGCCTACCCTGACTTCTTCTACCCTCTACTTTCGCACAATATATATTCTTTGTCAATCGTTCCTCACTCATTCGTTGGACGTGTCCAAACCAACGGAGCACGCCCTTTTCCAGCTTAACGCTGACACTTTCATTCAAACCTGCAATATTGCGTATCACTTCGTTACGTATTCGGTCGGCCAAAGTAACGCCGCACAATTTTCGAAGTGATCGCATCTCCACAGCATTCAATTTACTTTCAAGCATCTGCTGACATACCCAGGTTTCGCTACCGTAAAGCAAAGTTGGCACTAGCACTGCGCTATGAATCGCCAGTCGTGCTTCTTTTACGATGCTTTGTCGCTTTACTAACTGGGACAAAGCACCGTTAACCTTGTTTCCGGCAGCTACTCGCCGTTCTACATCTGAATCACATCTTCCACCCACGCTAAACATACTCCCTAAATACACAATTTCATTCACTTGTGTATTCCTGTCTCACGTAATAGGTGGTGAGGTGAGCCCATTGCCGCGTTTAAATTGACAGACGCAGGTTGTGGCTACCTGCTGTTAAATTTTTCCAAGCCGCCCATAGGGCCCTCAACTGGGCTTAACGACTGCCATGTTACTGGCAACCGGGACCAACGGTTTAACGTGCCTTCCGAAGCACTGAAACGATCGCAAATATAAATGCCACGAAGGTGGTCACCCATCCGAGGACCAGCCATAGTGATAGTTGCTTAACGCAGTTATCGTTTACAGAACACCTCGTCGTCAACACAACATATTTTTTTAATTAACCCGGTAATGCCTAAGACTAACGTGTTCAACTAAACAAACTCCTTTAGCTTTATGATATTACTATAGATTATATCTGACTCACAATTCGGCAAGATGTGAAGAATTTTGTAAATAATAAATTCGGCTTACAGATAATGTTACCGATATATGTACTCCTTTAGACAGCATAATGAAACTCACTCAAACACATCAGGAATATGTAAATATCGACATACTAATTCTTTTATAACTCATATGAAAATTGATATATTGAAAGCCTTTGTTAGAATGTCGAAGAACAATCGCTTTCGTATTTTAGCCTAATTTTTTTTTAAATATTTGGCACTTCAAAATGGCGTCGTCCGCCTGACGGTAAGCAAAGACGACGATCCGTGATTTAGGGCCGCTATCTCAACCCACAGGGCTAGGATAGCGACCCTCAACTTGACGGCCCAGAAATATGCCTTTTCACGCTTCTCTTAAAGGACCCAGGGTTGTAAGAGGAGGGAAACACGTGCGCCGGCAGAGAGTTCCATGTTTTTATGGTACGACAAAAGAAGGACCTACGGAATCTTTCCGTTTTGGGCAAGATGGTGCCCACAGAGTAAGGATAACATCTCTGCCCCGCCCGTGTTGTTCAGGAACGGAAGGGTGAGGGTGGAACTAGTTGGGAGAGCTCTTCAGAACACTCACCGTGGTAGATGCGGTAAAATGCAGCTAAGCTGGCGACCGTTTTGCACATCTCCAATGGCTCAAGATTGCAAGTAACATCTGGACAATCTATGATGCGGATGGCAGTCGCTGCAACGCGTCGAGAGCTTCAAGCAGGTATTAGGCGGAGCCATCCCAGGGATGTGAGCAGTATTCCACGCACGGACGAATCTGACACTTAATAATAAGCATCTCTGTTCCGGCGTGAAAAACCGCTTATTATTAAGATGTAACACCCTGTTAAGGACTCCGAGCTTGCGCGAAGCCAAGTTGATGCACTCCTCGATGTAATTTTTATTGTTGAGCTCTCGACGAACGTCCAACCCCAGAATGCTGAGGTAATTTTGCAGAGAAATATATTTTATTCGTAACAATTGAAGACATCGTGGACATAGTGGTTGAAATTATTGTCCGAAGATATCATCTCCATTTCACTTCTTACAGTTGCTTCCATCCCCTATCTATACTTCCAACCCCTACCAATATAATTATAAAGCCGAGGAGTTTGTTTGTTTGTTTGAACAAGCTAATCTCAGGAACCACTTGGGCGGATTTAAAAAATTCAATTTGTGTTGGTTAGCCCATTTATCAAGGAAGGCTATAGGCTAAATAATATCACTCTACCACCCTGGAAAGTGGAGTAGTTATCATGAATGTCGTCAAATCGGGCAAATTTTTATGCATCATTGTAGAATTTATAAGCGACGCGACGGGTCTACGAGTAAATAGGTGCGACAGGAATTCGAAGTGTCACGGGCGAAACCGGGGAGGAGGTCACCTAGTTTAGGATATAGAGCCTGGATTCTTTATTTTTATTTTGCTGTTAGGAACATCTATTGTTTAACTATTGATTTTCGTCATATCATTGAGAGCGTTTGCCGTCTGATCTCCCAAGTCCCAAGTACCAATCATCCCAGTAAAGGCGCCTGCGTCGTGGCCTCGTCCGTTCGTCAGCTGGTGCACCGTTCGAAGGTGAGGTCGCTTGGACGGAGATCTTACAACAGATATCGCACGACTTGTCAACTTGTAATTGAATCGAAGGAAACAATACCAGCCAACCAACGATTACCAATTATAACACTTATATCTAAAGAACTACTGATTATAATTGCGTGATAATCTTATGGTATTCATCACGGTTACCTTTTATTTATTAGCTTATATTTACACTGTAGACTGATAAATTTACTGCGCGGACGTAATATAATTGCGTCTTTGATTACGTTTGCGTAGTAAATAAGTCCATCTCGAACCAGCATGATCTACTTATGAGAATATATTAATCCTGTCGTGTAATGTATGAAAATTTGCCCAATTTGTTTAATTTGATCTGCTATCGGTTTAGTATTTTGTATTATGGCGGTATGGTTTTTTTAAACTCCGCTCGTTGCTCTGCTAAACGATCTGTAAACGATCTATGCGTTAAGCATCTTATGGTATGGTCGGTCCATAGATAAGTAACCGTTCGCACTTCAATTTACGAGCTTTTTCTTGAAGCCCTCGTTGTCCCGCGGACTCAGTGTTCTGTAAACGATTACTGCGTTAAGCAACTTTCGTTTGTCTGTTGCGGCTGGTCACGGAATGGCTGTGCCACTTTTTGGCATTTACATTTGCGAGCGTTTCTGTGCTTCGGAAGGCACGTTAAGCCTTTGGTTCTGTTACATGGTAGTCGTTAAGTCAAGTTGAAGGTCTTATGGGCGGCTTGAAAAATTTCAACAGCAGGTAGCCACAACCTGCGTCTGTCTATTTCAACACGGCAATGGACTCACCACCCATTACGTGGGACAGGAATACACATGGTGAAAAGTAGGCATAAAACATGCCTCTACATCACGAGTATGCATCATGTTTTTCGCTCTGCTTATCTGCCACCTCAGCAGTAAAAATCTGAGTTAGGGAGTTAGGAGTTAGAGTTAGGTTAACTAATAGAAGGCACGTCACGGCGGCAAGACCATGCAATGGTAAAACATGAATAATATGTAAGTAATTGCAAGTCATACTGAAGGGCATCACATAGTTCATTGTTACTTGGATAAGGTCGCGGATCAAAATCGACATGGACCAACGCCCAACTTCCACCACTGCCAGGGCTACAGACGACTCAGACTGCCCAGTGTCACTTTATATATTATGTACTGTGCAGTGTGGTGTGGAGCAGCAACGTGCGGCATCTAGCTTCGTAGCGGCACGCAGCTATAAGTGTGGGAAGACCTAGACTGAGTTATGAACTAGTTTTTCTGTGTCCCGATTTATATCCTTTAATTGCGATTAGTTTTACCAAATGGCTCGACCTTGTTTACCGAAAATGTTATGTTTATGAAATACAAACCTGTACTTACCTAGTTCAGTCATTATATCAAAACTGTAATCCGTTAATCCCCTCGTGTGGGGGCAGCACCTCTAGCCCCGCGCGGAGAGCCTCATATTGGGCATTGCGAGCCGGTTGGGAAGAAGGCGGAATACAGCGGGGTTTAGTGGGTACGACGGCACCCAAAGGCCGGTTATCCCACATACCGTTTCGTCTGCCGCAGCAGCAGGAATGATAGCTTGAAGCTTCACCACAAAAAAAAAGACATGTGAAAGAAACACAAAGCTATTGCATAGCATACCTTTGTGTTTCTTTGATATTAATTCAAGCTACACTAAAAAAAAACAAGAAAAAAAACAAAAAAAAAACACCATCACCCTCACCCCTCACTCTCACCCTCACCCCACCCTCACTCTCACAGTTACCCTCATCCTCACCCTCACACTCACATTCACTATTATCACGTCTCGATCCGTGCGAGCTTCGTACACTCGTACCATATAATATATGTACATACACGTTAAGCCAACGCTCGGCCTTCGTCTTAGGTTTTTTCCTTACGGAATATCTTGATTAAAGCCCACTCAAAGCCCGCGATAAAAACTATGCAATAGCTTAAAAAAAGACAACTATCAAAACTGTTTTTAAATGTTGTGATATATCTGTCACCACTGGTGACTTCCGTCATTGATATCCTTTTTGACATCTCCCAGATGGTAGCAGTTACTGGTGGTAATTGAGATCCAGCGATACACCAACCTGTTTCTACCGCTTCTAATATATCATATCAGTGATTTAAACGATAACTTGCTATATTTCGATTTACAGTTGTACGATAAATTTTACATCAATCATCAAAAAAACATTCATTCAAAAAATAAATCATGTCTAATATCGGTCATTGCCGCTATATATTATCATGACAATTAATCTTTGACAAGTAAAATACAGCTTTTAACCGACGAAAAAACGGAGGAGGTTCTCAAGTCGACGCGTATATTTTTTTTATACATGACCACGCATAACTTTTTACAGAGTAGTCCGATTTTGATGATTCTTTTTTTATTGGAAAGAGTATACCCTGAAGTTGGTCCCATATAAATTTTACAAAAAATCCGGCCCTAAGGGTAGTAAAACAGGGTATGATTGATTGTTCACTCACTGATTGTATTTTTTTAAAGAGTAGTCCGATTTTGATAATTCTTTTTTATTGGAAAGAGTATACCCCGAAGTTGGTCCCATATAAATTTGAAAATAAAAACCCAACCCTAAGGGTAGGAAAACAGGGCATGATTGATTGTTCACATTGCATAACAGAATTATTATATGAAAGTTAATAGCTTAAGTAAGGTAGGTAGATATTTATAAGTAATCAAAAATCAAGCATTTAGAGGATTATAGCAGCACAGTTAGAGGATTATAGCAACAAAAAATATAAAATGAAAACGTTTTAGCAATAAATTAAAGCACCGAAAAAACTAAAGCTCAAAAAACTATAAACAATTTTTATTTAAACTTCGTAACTTTCTTAGTCATAGAACATATCACTGCCTGTTTTTATTTTTTTTTATGTGAAAGTCCTCATGGATGCTGTGCCCAACTCCTTAAACCACACTAACACCATATAAATATATCTTCTATGGCCTGAAGTCGCAGGTGAGCCTTCGGAAAGATATCTCTAAGGCTCCCGACACAGAATATGTCCGCCACCGCAACCCCTCTTCGGATGCTATCCCGATTCCCTTATAGGTGGTTCGTGTGTAGCAGACAACCACCGTCTCTGAGGGGCCCCTACCCAAAGACTTAACACATATAACTAGACTTATTACTAAAGATGTCGTTGATCTAAAATGACATCTATTTCCTTACCCGTAGGGTAGCTGTTTCCTTATAAGCGGTAGCTAGCTAAACACGATCTTGGCGAGAGAGCTCCGAAAGGTGCTGTGCTCTTGTCTAACGCGCTGCCAGCTTAAATAATCATTGGATTTGGTAGAAATGGTAAAAAAAATATATATTTCTTTTTTATGATATAGTACAATTAAATATTCATAAACTTTGGAACTTATCTAAATATTTCTACAGTTCCTATAATTATTAATAATAACTTCATAGTATTAAAAAAATACTCATTAATACTTAGTAAGAGTAGTACTTAAATGTTTGGGTTCGGTAATACTAAATGCAAGATCCGCCTGGACCCGCCATCTTGCTTAAAGTGTAGGGTCACCATAAATGTTATTGATCAAATATTTTTACAATCTCATAATAGTAGGTAGGTAGATACTTACGTATCGATTGTTTTAAATTGGAGATGTACCGTTATAAGTTATTGGATGCTCGTGCTTCGATTTCCGATTGTGTAAATTTTCATATTAAACCTGTTAGATTTTCTTGAAATATGGTGAATTCATGTTGTGGTGGTGGGTGCAAAAATGAGTCTTATAACGGTAGCAGCTTTTCTTACCACGGGTAAGTAACAGGAACAACCATATTTTTTAGGTAACATAGTATTTTGTTGATTCAAGATTTTTTCAATCTCTTAGTATTAGCACAGCGGAAAGACATACAGTCGGTCGACGAAGCTGTCTAGACAGAGAATTCGTGCGGGGGACAAGAGATGAGGCGGGGGATGGCTGGTCCCAACCTGCGAACAAAATTTTGTTAGTAGCTTGGGACAGTCTTTCAGGGCTGACGCATTCACGACCGCTTGCTATGATTATTTTAATTTTGTATTTCATTCATCGGGTATTTAATATTCTAAATACAAATTTCGTGTTCATGTTCATTTTGCAATCCAATACGGCCGCCGCGCCTTGGTCATAAAATTTCATGTTGGGTATCGTATAAGGGGTTTTTTGGTATGCTGAGTACGAATTTCGTGTTAATTTTGCAATCCAATATGGCCGGCGCTCCGTGGTTATAAAATTTCATGTTGGGTATCGCCATTTCGTAAACGCTTTCTCATAAAAAAAAACTATCGATTCGACATGAAATGAACATTTCTTCCGTGTGCGGCCATTGATGAAATCTCAGATCCTTTTTCATTTAAACCGGTGTTTATATTATTGATTTATTATCATATATACATACTAGTTGATGCCCGCGGCTCGCCCGCGTAGAGAAGTTTTCCCGTTCCCGTTTCCCACAGGAACTTGTTCCCGGTATGAAAAAGTAGCCTATGTGTTAGTCTCATGTATAAGCTATATTATTGTAAAGTTTCATTAAAATCTATTCAGTAGTTTTTACGTGAAAGAGTAACAAACATCCATACAAACTTTCACATTTATAATATTATTAAGATTAAGATATTATTTTATATATTGATAGTTGATTGCGAGAACGAGTTAATAAATAAGTTATAAATAATATCAGCCTTGTATACTTGTGACAACCCTACAAGCATCACTGTCTAGACGTTTTCGGCATTTTTGTCAACTTAAAAGGCGTAACGCTACTGATAGGTTTACTCTTTATACTGTGGTATTAGGTAGGTACATACGCAGCATCTGTTTAAATTGAAGATGTGCCGGTCACCCTCAGAGTGTCAGATTTTTGTAACGAACTTGTTTTAAGCGGCTTACGGATGGTGCTATTTAGTAGAAATCGTCGTAATAATGAAATGACATAAGCCATGTGTGTACCTACGCGTGTGTGTATCGAACGTACAAATGAGCACACGAACAAGTGAGCGCGAAGCCGGGTGTGCAACTCTCTCCCTCTCTTTGTCTCAATGCACTTTTCTTTCTGCATTTATATATTTTTTTTAACGTATACCTCGTTTCTGACGGGGAACCCCGACTGTAAAATAATTTTATTTTATATAAATTCTTTTTAATATTTGTTACCTACTATTATACCTATAAATTCAGTAGGTTTCAACAATCGTTCAAGGAATTTGTCCTGTGTTCTAAGTGGTCATGGTCACTTATTTAGAAAGGGACACCACCACTGCCGAGAGCCATCTCACGCGGACCGATTATTTCGCAGTAGTGCACAGTCTAGTTATAGGTATGAGGTCTTTGCCCTTACCAAAGTCGCAAGAATGGCATACTCGTTAAAAATCACAGGGGCGTTCCACTTGCTCCCGCTGGAGATCATAGCCATCACGATGGTCTCCATATCACAGATTCTTCGTGAATTGTCAGAAATATAAATCTACGTAGAAGTAGTAAATGAACTGAAAATGATCTGCTGGCAATTAAAATAATATAGTCATAAAATATATAATTAAAATATTAAATTGTAAATAGGCCATCAAAAAAAGCCTTCCTAAGTTTCTTGCCGGTTCTTCTCAGGTGGGCCGCGTTCCGAACCGGTGGTCACTTTAAATATATTAATTCTTTCTTTTGTTTCAGTGTATGTCATTTTGTAAGCTCCGTTGAAATGGTCTACGCAACATAAAGACATTTTTTTAAGTAGTAGGCATAGAATGGATTACGGTCTTCCTGTAGTTATAATGCCACTTGACGTAATTTTATTTATTCTGTGGTACTGCAAAGACCTGCGGCAGTATTCTTTGTTAAAGTTAGTAATGAGATCACTCTTGCAAGCACGCAACAAAGTATTTGCTTAATCGCTAGAATTCGTGAGAAAATTCAAAACAAAACCTATTTCTTCTGAATAATTCAATATTACGAAGCCCACCCAGGAGCTAAAAAATACTCTTAGAATGAATGCATTATGAATGCACATTATTCATGAAAAATAAAATGGTATACAACTTGAAAGTCACGTTTACAAAGTTGAGATATATTATTTAAGAAGCGTAAGCTCTGTTGAGAATAGTGATATCAAATTAAGGATTAACATAATTATAACCATCCCACTGTATACAGAAAGAAATGGCTAATTATAAAACTAATTTATGGTGTCGTGTCGGCTGCACGTTTTACTAGTTTTTACTTATCGAACTACAATTTGTTATGTAATGTATGGAATTAGTTGTCAAAGATATCGATCGAGATCTTTGACAGATAATGTAATATCTGTGTGTGAAAATACTATATCTGCTCATAAACATTTCGATACACGATTGATACAAACAGGTATAGTTTAGGGGTGTGGTCTGCTATCAAAGTTGTATTCTTGAAGCCCTCAGACAATTTTTGTGAATAACTGGTATCTGAGCTTTTAATGTAGTTATGGGCGTACATTCCAAACATATTTAAATATAATACTGAAACTACAAATACACATATTAAAACAGAGCACTATAGTGGGTAGTTGTTGGTGTAAGTGATGACTAGTATATCTAAAACAAATATAGGAATAGATACATAGACCTAACCTAATATAAAATTATAAAATAAAATAAAATAAATTAAAAATTAAAATAGTAGTTATTTGAGTATTAAGACTATTGGAACATTAATACTACATATTAATAAATAAATATATAAATACATGGTAAATAATATAAATAGATATATACACAAACAAATATATAAATATAAGTATATAAATAAAATAAAAATAAAATAGAAGTAGAAGCGCTCGTGGCCCCGCGGTCTCAGTGTTCGGTAAACGATCACTGAGGTAAGCAACTTTCACTATGGCTGGTCGTCGGATGGGTGACCACTTTGTGGCATTTACATTTGCGAGTGTTTCCGTGCTTCGGAAGGCACGTTAAGCCGTTGGTCCCGGTTGCCAGTAAAATGGCAGTCGTTAAGCCTGGTTGAAGGCCTTATAGGCGGCTTAATAAATTTCGACAGCAGGTAGCCACAACCTGCGTCTGTCTATTTCAACACGGCAATGGGCTCACCACCTATTACGTGGGACAGGAATCCACACGGTGAAAAGTGGGCATATAATATGCCTCTGCCACCCCTTCGGGGATAAGGCGTGATGGATATTTATTTATTTTTATTTTTTTTAAAATAAAATACACATACATACTACATATAAATATGTACATAAAAGTATAATGAAATATTAACAATAAAAATATGTCCTCATATATGTTAGATTAACATAACATACAATATAAAAATAAAATTTAAAAATGACGAACTGGGACTATTCCATCATTGTAAAGTCCTGCCGGTACATAGTAAATTTAAATATTATTTGGTTAAAGAACAATATTTTAATGTAAGCTTATGTAATAAAGTGGATCACCCTATATACACACGTGCAGTTGCTCATGAACGTCTATGTATAACGCAAGCTAACAATATGTACGGTGAACGCACCGCTCAGTATCTGCTACCAAGATTTATTAATGCACTACCCACTTCTCTAAAAAATAACTTATCGCGAGAAAATTATAAACAAAGTCTTAAATATTATTACTTCAAATGTTGTACCTCACTTCAAGTGTAGTACTAGTTAGGTACTACACTTAATGATTATTTTCAGCTGCAAATAATTACCAAGAATTCCTTACGTGGTTCCTCAGAATGCTGACTTTGTATTGTTTTATTTGTATTTTTGTATTAGATAAATCAACATAACTAACTATTAACGTACTGTGGTGTCATACCTTTGTTCGTTGAATTTTGTTATATTCTTCGCACTGTGTACAAACCCTTGAGGTTTATTTTTAGTGCTAGAAACAATTGTTAATGAAACGATCTGTTGTTGTGTGGTTCTGTAAACGATCACTCCGTTAAGCAACTTTCACAATGGCTGGTCCTCGGATGGGTGACCACTTTGTTTCATTTACATTTGCGAGCGTTTCGGAAGGATGCTTCGGAAGGCACGTAAAGCTGTTGGTCCCGGCTGCCAGTAGCATTGCCATGCTACTGCCGTCCTTAAGCCCAGTTAAAGGCCTTTTGGGCGGCATGAAATATTTCAACAGCAGGTCGCCACAACCCGCGCCTGTCCATTACGTGGGACAAAAATGGATACGGTGAAATTCTTTCGGTGTATTTCTTTCGTCATGACCTCGTCTGTTGGTCAGCAAATGCACCACTTGTGAAGCTGGCTTGGGCTCGGAATAACGTAGTACAACCCCATCCCATCCAACACCATTTGCTTTTAGGTGGGAATTACCGTTTCACATTTTATATAATTCAAAGCATATTAATTTAATTTACGAACAAGTAAATTATATGAAATCACACGTTATCGCAATCAAGACTTATCTGCCGAGTAAATATGAAGAATTACCTCCTTACAAGGTTACGTCGTCAACAAGTAGGATGCGTTTATTTAACTAAGTCAGTTTGATTATGGACGTCTGCGCATTTCATGGATAGTTCCATTTTTGAATCGCTGTCAAGTGTTTGTGTTGCATTTTTATTTGAATTTTTTTCTTGTGAACTAAATGTTGTTGAAGTTTTTATGTTTTTAAAATTAGTTTCTAAAAAGGTTTTATGATACCTATTTGTTATTTAATCTTTAGTTGATGAAGGCTTTAAAACTTGGTGACTTCTTGAATGTTTCATTAGTACGAGCAAATAAATTTACAATTTAAAGCTGCTTGAATAATTAATGAAAGAGTAATCATTCATATTCATTTCTTGTTATTCTAGTTACGCAAACACTAAAGTTCGCGATAATTGAATTCAAGTTATCTACAGGTAGGTATCTCAATTAATGAATATTGCAGAAAGTAATTAGTTTGCTTGTTAGGTGCTAGGTATCCGACCTCTCCCCGAGCGCGTGTCCATTATTGAGATCGGTTGGAAGTTTTTGGAATAACCTAAAAGAGAAGTGAGAATAAAAGGTCACATTTAAATCCCTAATGAGCAGCAAAATAGTTCTATCTATCTTCACGCTGTATCCCTGACGGGGTAGTCAGAGAGGACAGATCGCCAGGCTTCGCGATCCATGCATATTTCTTTCGCTTCTTCGAGATTCATCAATCGCTTCATACACGCACGTCTGGGTATCAGAGTACTTTTGACCTTTCCGTTTTTGATCAATCTGCTCACGTGGTCTTCATATATAAGTCTTGGCCTACCCTGACTCCTTCTACCCTCTACTTTTGAACAATATATATTCTTCGTCAATCGTTCGTCACTCATTCGTTGGACGTGTCCAAACCAACGGAGCACGCCCTTTTCCAGCTTAACGCTGACACTTTCATTCAAACCTACCATATTGCGTATCACTTCGTTACGTATTCGGTCGGCCAAGGTAACGCCGCACAATGTTTCAATTTACTTTCATGCATCTGCTGACATACCCAGGTTTCACTACCGTAAAGCAAAGTTGGCACTAGCACCGCGTTATGAACCGCCATTCGTGCTTCTTTTACGATGCCTTGTCGCTTTACTAACTGGGACAAAGCACCGTTAACTTTGTTTCCGGCAAAATAGTTACCCGAAAATATTATTATTTTAGCTACATTGTGAGTTCCAGT
Source organism: Thumatha senex (assembly GCA_948477245.1). Taxonomy (NCBI): domain Eukaryota; kingdom Metazoa; phylum Arthropoda; class Insecta; order Lepidoptera; family Erebidae; genus Thumatha; species Thumatha senex. The sequence continues at coordinate 20,996,005 of OX419739.1, read as the reverse complement.
ACTCATCGGACGCAGGCTAAAATCACTTAACAGATTTAGATGAATTTTAGTTTACACAGATTTAACTCTGATGATAATTATAGGCTAAAATGTATCAATACAAAATTCACCAACTGTGCAATAGCTGTTAGTGCATCAAAAAAAGTGTATGTTGTTACGTGAACAATGGTGTCTTTGGGTATACCGACAGAAGCTCCTGTCCATACTCTAGTCTTCGCGGCAGCTTATGCCCAGAAAGATTTAATCGTTGTCAAGAAAAAGGTAAGATCTTTTTTTTTTTTGGACCTTTTTAACTTGGGGGTTTTGGTCAAGAGCCAAGTATGTAATTTGAATCTACCTTATTATTAATATTTTATTGTTAAATTTATTTTACGATAATATGAATTTCTTTATTTTAAGAAGTAAATTTTGTTGATAGCATATCGTCAGATAGTATTCGTGCGCAGTTAGTTTTAACTTTTACTTCAGTAAAGCGGTAAAACTACTCTGCAGCTATCTATTGAGTTAGTACTGCATCATCACTACATATTATTGCGCTGTCTGTATAGGGATTACGTGGGACAGGAATCCACACGGTGAAAAGTGGGCATATAATATGCCTCTGCCACCCCTTCGGGGATAAGGCGTGATGGATATTTATTTATTTATTTTTATTATGTCTGTATAGGGACAGCGAAAAACAATCTTGTTTTATAATATGTAGTGATGATGCAGTATGCTTAGATCTTTAAAACTAAGCAAAGAATTTCGATGCAGTTTTTTTAATAGATAGAGTGATTCATAAGGAAGGTTTTTATGTATAATTTGTTAAATTTTTGTATTTATTAACTTAATTATTATTATTTTTATAATGTCAGTCTTGTAATAATTCCCACCACCCGCCCCCTTCTTTTTGTATTGTTTTCTGTAAATATGTTAAAATTTTAATTTGTTAATAACCATGTAATTATAAAAATATCTTTAAGGAATAAATAAATATATTATAACGATATATGTTGAGCCGTTTGGGAACTTTTAACGAAAACACTGCCTGAACTCTTTGAGATATAACAAAATAATGTATTGTCAAATTGTGTATCTAATATATGTAGGTCTACAAAAAAGTCCGCGACGGTATATGTCTATCTCTTAAGGACATAACATGTTAATTGGCTTCAGTTTAGTAATTAAAGTAATTGTAACAAAGTAGTAATTTTAATATGTTAGTTGGCTTCAGTATTTTGTGAAGATTATTTTGGCCCTTTACACCTTCCAAATTAAATGAATATCTTAGGAGATATGGCAAGATCAAAAAAAATGCGCAATGAAATTAATTTCGTGTAACCAAATTCGACCGGGCCGTGCGGGCGTAGGTACTGGAGAGCGGAGCAGTAATCAAGTAGGTAATTTGGAAAATGATCGATGATGATGATGAATGATGATACATCATTGTGAAATTAATAAACGACGGGATTAAAAGGGGTGCCACGGGGTTCGAAGTATGTCACGGGCAAAGCCGGGCGGGTCATCTAGTTATGTATAAGACATAACTTAAGTGTACGTGGCTCAGAAGCTGTATTATTGATCTTGGTATTGGCATAGAGATCTTGGCTCACTTCATATAAGTAGGTATAGTCCAAGCGGGTTTTAATGGAGTTTTTGGTCTTTGGGCGGGAACTTGGTCAATTGCTGTTACTTTATGTGTAAAAATGGTAGTTTCTTAAACATATATGTTCTGTAAACGTGCTATAGTTGTGATATATTGCAGTGAAATGCTATTGTACATCTTGCCGCGCAAATTCCACTGAAAGCCTCAATGCCGCTCTACCACGTTAATTGGGCAAGGACAGAGGTCCTAGGAATGGACTTGATATCGACTTCTTTTTTCAAATCCGACCAGATTAGCGCGTTCAACCAAAAAATCAAACAAACTTTTCAGCTTTATAATATTAGTAGATAATGTATTCGGCCTTGTTTAGGTGTGACAAAAACGGGATGTTTCAGTTACTTTCAATTTATCTGGGACACTGTAACCGCATGGAAAAGTATCTCAACGTCTACTTGAGGAATTTAGAACATAGGCATAAAAAAAATCTTTTTCATCTAAGTGTATTCTAAACCCAATCTAGTTTTGTAACTGAATTGCCTTTTTAGTGAGGTGGTAACAAAAAGGCTAAAAGGTCTTATGTGCTAGACACTAATTAGCACGACCAATTAAAGTCATGGTAGTCTCGGACTGAGGCTCGGCGAGTATCAATATCATGAGTAAATATGCTATTGTATTGTATTATCATTCAGCCTATTATACTCACGTATTTCTACGTTTTTATTTACTCAATCTACGTTAACTAAAAAACAAACTTTCCGGTGTTGTTATTGGGTTGCCAACGCAACTATTATGATTTTCGATTGTCACAATAAACACTTGACACCATTGAAATAAATAAAGCTACTTTGTAGTACAAATCGACAATGACAGGGTACAGCATGTTTGATTTTTTAAATCTTTTTATAAACGTGAGTAAAATAGCTTTTTTTGGATCATTTTTTTTTGTTTTGTTGATGTTTTGTTTGACCAAAAAATGGTTCAGCGGGCGTGATAAATAAATTCAAAATGGACTGTATTTGCGGGGAAAGACAAAAAATGAAATTTACACGCGATTGTCGACGGAAAAAGAAATGGAAAAACAGGAATGGGCACAGTACGAGTACCTTGCTGCTTGCTGCGAGATGCTGAGGTGGAGGCTGCCGGGGGCGTCCCTGGACTTGAATTCCTGGTTTCCTTGCACGAAAACACTATTTATCCATGGAAAATACAATTATTGCGATAGTTGGTGGTTCGCGAGTAGTTGTATGAGTGTTTCCCACTATCAATGATCAGTTGATCATTGATAGTGGGAAATCCCATAGACATGATGTTTTTCTAGACTAGTATTATAAACAGGAAAGATTTGTAAGTTTGTTTGTAATAATTAGGCTCAAAAACTACTAGGCCGATTCCAAAATTATTTCACCATTAGAAAGCTACATTCGTCGTGAGTAACATCAGCTATATTGGATCTTCAAAAAGTTTAGGGTTCGAAATTTTGCCACCGTGCGAAGCCGGGGCGGGACGATAGTTGGTAATAATTTAAATTGAAAAAAACTTGCAATCTTGCAACTTAACTATGAACATTGAGCAGTAATTTTGTAAACACTTTTAGTAAGTAAATACGAAAATGTGAAATACTTACTCAAGATGGTGTACTTGGTTTTTTTAAACACTGCACTATGTCGGTATCAAATAAAAGGTTTTGCTGAGAATAATTTGAAAAATGAAGAAAGTCATTTTAAATCAGGCATGACAAGTCCGATAAACTGGATTTACAGTGATGTTTGTTGTAGGTGATGTGATGTGTTCATGGATTTAGTAGTTAGTCACTAAAACTGCGAAGCGATTTAATTTCTATAAAATAAAACTCACTTATTGGTATAAATAAAAACTCATTCTGTACGAGTTTAAAATCAAACCAACTAGCGATAGCTCTCTAATTGTGTATAGATCATAAAAATATAATAGTCACTTTGATTCGACTTTGGAAGCTATTTCTAAAATCTACTACGTTCATTAATCGATCCTTGTTTACGTTTTACGAGTCATTAAAATGGTTTTACAGTTGCCGGCATGGTTCTTGACCGCTGGACATAATTGTGAGAATGTTTTGAATTAAAAATAGCGTTTTTTATATACTACTCGGGACTTCACGCGAAACAATTTTGTACTTACATTCACCGACGTTTCGAGCACGTTGCAACGCCCGTGGTCGCGGCTGGACTGATGGTGAGGGCCGAGAGTATGCATGGAGTTACTTTTGTTTGTAGCTACCCTCCATTATTATTATAATGCAGGATAAGGCCGGCGACACACTTCACTCACTACGTCAGTTTTGTTTGGCACAGGTTTTCTACGGTCAAGTTTTTTCATCACTGAAAACTTAGTATATAACCGAGTAGTATATAAAATATGAGTATAAACCGCGAAAGTTTAAAAATAACATTAAAAATAGCGTGACAGGAAAAGTAAATAAATTAATATTTATGGGCTAATTAAGCTATTATAAATCTGATCCTGTGCGGTCTAAACAACTGATAAACTAACACAGAACATATAATAATAGGTAGTAAATGATAGTAATAGATACAAGTACCAATTACTAAATGTTCTGTATAAAATAACTTTAAATTGACGTAGAACACATCCAAACTTGAAAAAAATATACATGACAATTATTTATTTCAACCCGGGATTCGAACCCAGTCGCATACTCCACTTCTACACCGAAGCATTCGATAAAAGGGTTATCATGTTTCTACGTCACTGACATAAATGGAGAACATAGGTACTCCAAACCAGGCAAGAGATGATTCATTCACGACTGCATGTCCGCCGGTTAATTGGACTGCTGTGCTATCTCACCAGGTGCAAGAACTTAACATGCACAGGGTGAAATAGCACAACTGATGATGATCAGATTAGCTCAAATGATGACATGCGTGCCAATGGTCTCCCTACAGAGGCTGCCGACGACCGTGCGAAGTGGAGGAGAAAATGTAGGAAAGCGGACCCCGCGCGTCGCGAGACGCAACTAGGACAGACGCTCGGATGATGATTTGTAATATCATGTTCTAGTTAAATTGTAGCGTTCCATATTACAATTATATATTGTACTAGTACCCGCCCGGCTTCGCCCGTGACATACTTCGAACCCCGTGGCACCCATTTAATCCCGTCGTTTATTAATTTCACCATAATGTATGAACATGTATTTTCCAAATTACTTGATTACTTCCCCGCTCTCAAGTACCTACGCCCGCACAGCCCGGTGGAATTTGATTACACGAAATTAATTTACTTGCGTATTTTTTTTTATTTTGCCATATCTCCAAAGATATTCATTTAATTTGAAAGGTGTAAAGGGCCAAAATAATCTTCATAACATGCTGAAGTCAACTAACATATTAAAAATAAATAAATAAATATCCATCACGCCTTATCCCCGAAGGGGTGGCAGAGGCATATTATATGCCCACTTTTCAGCGTGTGGATTCCTGTCCCACGTAATAGGTGGTGAGCCCATTGCCGTGTTGAAATAGACAGATGCAGGTTGTGGCTACCTGCTGTTGAAATTTTTAAGCCGCCCATAAGGCCTTCAACCAGGCTTAACGACTGCCATTTTCTGACAACCGGGACCAACGGCTTAACGTGCCTTCCGAAACACGGAAACGCTCGCAAATGTAAATGCCACAAAGTGGTCACCCATCCGAGTACCAGCCATAGTGAAAGTTGCGTAACTCAGTGATCGTTTACAGAACACTGAGACCGCGGGGCCACGAGCGCTTCATTTTTTTCGGCATATTAAAAATGATAAGGATTAATAATGTAGTTGTGTAAATAGCCTTCAAATTATCGCTTTATAATTGCTGTTTTTTTTAAGTATTAAAATAGATATAGTATGTTATCCTTAAGAGATAGACATATATCGTCGCGGACTTTTTTGTAGATCTATATTAGTTACACAATTCCACAATACATTATTTTGTTATATCTCCAAGGGTTTAGGCAGCGTTTTCGTTAAAAGCTCCCAGACGGCTCATTTTTCCGACGTCCCCAACATATATCGTTATAATTAAGTTAATGTATACAAACACTTAACAAATTATACATGAAAACCTTACCTATGAATCACCCTAACTATAAAAAAAAACTGCATCGAAATTCGTTGCGAAGTTTTAAAGATCTAATCATCTAAGCATACATAGGGACAGACAGCGAAAAACTACTTTGTTTTATAATATGTAGTGATGATGAGGATATTACGGTTATGTTGGATGACTGTATGTTGACAAAATGTTCGGGAGTAGATGGCGCTGGTTGTCATAGCTTCAAATCCATTGCTCAGCGGTCAAGAATCTTGCCGCAAATCATACTACTCTAATGTACCACGACCACGTTTCAAATTTCATGATAGACATTGGGACTGTAGAACTGTTAAAAAGATATGGCCATATTTAGGTTTACGCAAAAACTTGTACCAAAATTTACCTTAAATTTCAACTTTGAATTTTTCGGATATTTCCTTTACTTGCCTAAGACCTTGCTTTTGATCAAAATTGACAATTCTAGGTCAATCGGACGTACCCTATAGGTTTTGGTTTTGTTATGTATTAGTCTGTATTGTCGGTACTTTGACCTAAATCATGTACCCACACACAGTGTAATACCCCTATGCTCAATAAAGACTTTCATTCTGCCATCGTCATTGTGTCATTCAATACACTACGTCGAAAACCTATATGGTAGTTCGCGTTGAAATAGAATTATGAAATTTGGCAAAAAAGGTCTTACTGCACAAATAAAGGAAAAAAAAATGTCCCTGTACCTACAAAAAATTACAATTCATAGATGTCTGAGTTGTATGGGCGCTCATACATTGCGGAGGTCTAGCTTAATTGGTCCGAAATAAAACTTCAAATGGTATTTTTTTTACTATACTACCCCGGAGAGCGGAGCAGTAGTCATTAATGTCGACAAATCGGGCAAATTTGTAGAATTTATAAGCGACGGGATTAAATAGGTGCGTCGGAAGTTCGAACTATGCCACGGGCGAAGGCGGGGGGGTCATCTAGTATATCTATATCTATAAAAATCAATTCCACTTTTCGTTGTAATTTTATAACTCAAGAACGGGCTCACCTATCCAAACCAAATGTTTAGGCTTTGTTTGGACTATTTAGATGGTTTATGTGAAGTTTGCACAAAATCGGTCGAGCGGTTCTTCATTTATCACATTTTTTGTAACAAATGTCTTAAGTGGCGCTTACGATGTTCCGCGGGTCAGCTAGTATATTATAGAAAAAATGGGTAAAAACATTTATATAGTTAATAATTTGTGGGTTACATAATACATATATTAAGATTCTAAAAATGAAAGCTCACACCATTCTTAACATGAACTAACTATGGCAAGGATTACAAAATGTTAATCCAGGAAAGGACTTATTGTTTTCTCTTTGATTGGATCGTTTAGCGAGATTTGAGCTTAGACATAAGTTAAGTAGCTATTAAGGGCCGTATTTTAGAACGTTACTCAATACTCAAGAAACGCTCGAGGCTAGTTTTTCCTTATAAATACTACTCTCAAGTGTTTCTTGAGTATTGAGTAACGTTCTTAAATACGGCCCTAAGTGTCCGTATTTATGAGTTTTATACGCTTTATTGAAGGTAATCTGGACTGTTCTTAGTTAGATTTAATGACTGATACTTGGAGCGCTCGTGGCTCCTCTGACTCAGTGTTCTGTAAACGTTCACTGCGTCAACCAACATTCGCTGTAGATGGTCCTTGGATGGGTGACCACTTTGTGAAATTTACATTTATGAGCGTTTCCGTGCTTCGGAAGACACGTTAAGCCGTTGGTCCCGGTTGCCAGTAAAATAGCAGTCGTTAAGTCTGGTTGAAGGCTTTGTGGGCGACTTGGAAAATTTTAACAGCAGGTCGCCACCTGCCTGTCCATTTCAACACGGCAATGGGCTCACCATTGGTACGAAAATGCATTCGGTGAAATGTGGGCGTATTGTATGCCGCTGCGTCTGTCGGGGATAAAGGCGTGACAATATGTATGTATGTACTTGGGGTTTATCTTGTGGCGCACAAACAAGTTGTTTACAAAGAGGGCTTATAACTACAACTTATGTTGCACTACACATTTTATTTTCAGCTAGCTAATACCCGCAAAGGGATTGATAAACAGGAACACATTACTAAATATTTATTTAAAAGTAGTTGACGCCTGCGGCTCCGCACGTGTAATGAAGTTTTCCCGTTCCCGTTTCCCAAAGAAATTTGTTCCCGGGATAAAAAATAGCCTATGTGTTATTCTGATGTGTAAGCTATTCCTGAACAACCACAATTGCGCTTTCATGTTAAAGTTTCCAAAGAAGTTAGGTTTTGGGTTCTTGGGTTTGTTTAGGAGGTTTTCCATAAAAGACGGGAGATCATAAACGGCTACATTTAATGTATCCTACATAAAACTTTTCACAATTTTTTTCAAAACCTCTATGATGCCACTTGGCTTTTTTATCTCTCTCAGTTCATTTACACTAATTATTGTAAAGTTTCATCAAAATCCATTCAGTAGATTTTGCGTGAAAGAGTAACAAACATACATTCACACTTACAAACTTTCGAGTTTATAATATTAGTAGGACTAGCTGTCCTCCACTGCTTCACCGGTTCACTAGTGAAATACTTCGAACTCACGTCGCGCCAAGTTTAAGCCAAGTTTAAATGCACTATCCAACTCGAAAAGATTTTTTCAATATGGTCCGGTAGTTCCTGAGATTAGCGCGTTCAACCAACCAAACAAACAAACAAACAAAAAATCTTTGGCTTTATTATGGCTTTATTATATTTCTTAATGCACATATTTGTTTCCTTGCTACTGCGCTTTCATGTTAAAGTTTCCAAAGAAGTTAGGTTTTGGGGTCTTAGGTTTGTTTAGGAGGTTTTTCATAAAAGACGGAAGATTATAAATGGCTACATTAAATTTTACACATTTTTCCCAATACCTCTATGGTGCCACGAGGCTTTTATCTCTCATAGTTCAGCGTGAAAGATCGTTGGTAAGACAGAGACCCTTGACTTGAGGTAGCCCGTAGTCCTTAGTAAGTAAATAATATAAAACAAATAATATATTTGTATAGATAAATTCTGTCATTTTTAAACTTTCACAGTGTAAACTCATACTTTATATACTACTCGGGACTACTACTACACGCGAAATAATAATTAATTACTAAGCTTATGAGAAGGTTTCGAACGCGTTGCAGTTAGGGTTGCCAGATTAGAAAACTACAATATCTGGACAAAGCTCGTGGCCCCGCTGACTCAGTATTCTGTAAACGATCACTGAGTTACGCAACTTTCACTATGGCTGGTTCTCGGATGGGTGACCACTTTGTGGCATTTACATTTGCGAGCGTTTCCGTGCTTCGGAAGGCACGTTAAGCCGTTGGTCCCGGTTGCCAGAAACATGGCTTGAAAAAATTTAACAGCAGGTCGCCACAACCTGCGCCTGTCCATTTCAACACGGCAATGGGCTCACCACCTGTTGGGTGGACAAAAATGCATGAGGTGAAATGTGGGTGCATAGTATGCCTCTGCCTAGGTACCCCTTCGGGCATAAAGGCGTGACCTACATATGTATGTATGTAAATAAAAAAACTATCATGAGGTAGGCCTTCCTCAAAAAGGACTGGTCTGAAGTCTGGTCAGGATCGCGTCGTGTGGTCAGGATCGATAAAACAAAACTTCAATATTTTTAAGTTTCAGGCGCGCGCTGTCATCCACTTTCGATTTTGGTTATCATGCGCTTATTTGATCTTTGACCGTTGACGATTTGTTAAGCTTTATCGGGACCTTTTCAGTCGTCGGGATGCCAACGAAATGTTGGGACAATCTCGACGAATCCCGACCATCTGGCAACCCTAGTTGCAGCGCCCGCTAGTCACGGCTGGACCGATGGCGATATAAGTAAATAATTATTTCGCGTGAAGTTCCGAATAGTGCAATATGTATTTTTTATCTACAACATATGAAGAAAAGTTCTATTTCAATCGTTACTTTCGTTCGTGATCTATCAAAGTAGGTACCTACTATACGGACATTCAATAAAATAAAAGCATTAAATTAATGTACTATCAAGGCTGACGTAACCCCAATATTTTGTGGCGCCCATTTTATTGACCGACATGTCAAGAACATAGGGAATAAAATAAAAATAGATTACTTTTATTGGACTTTAAAAGGAAGGGCTTGCATTTGATCTCTTTTTCAATACCACTTCTCATCTATAAAATTGAAACAGTAGAGGCAAGAGTACTCAAGAACCTACTCTTAAAGCAAGGTTTATGCAAAAAAAAAAGATATTTGATATTATTAAAAATTTACACCACTAAAGCCAGCTGGCAGTTTAGACTATAAAATGGTATTTCAAATTTCCAAATTTGAATTTAAATTGTCGAATTTTCGTCCAATAAATTAATGTGGATATGTTTTCAATTCGCATTATTTTTTTTTTTTTTACTTTTTCGCAAAAGTAGTAACCGTTTATTTTTACCAGTATTTGATAACTAAGCTCTCTGAAATCATTGTTTTAAAAAAATCCAACAAAGTAGGGATCCTATCTACATACGTTTACTTTGTATTTACATATACTTTGGTTTATTAGCTTGCTGGTAAAGTACACAGACTTTACCAGCAAGCTAATAAATATGGGGGTGGAGTCACCCATGTTACTATGTATAAAAAGCAGTTCTATTTCTATTCTATATCGATTCCATTGCGATTGGTACAAAACTAGGTAGTCTACTAACACTATTATATATTTCACAAATAACACTTGTCTGGCTGCAGAAAAAAGAAAAAATAGTTACTTTTAGCTGTCAAAATATGAATATAGACTACCAAAAGTGCAACTTTAGAGCTACTTACGAGTACTACTTTGAGCTAATTTATAAAATTAATAACATTCTATCGGCCGGCCGGCGGCCGATAGAATTCTATTGGAGCACAATTGTAATTGTGTACTACGATAACTGTCAGTTTTTTCTGTCAACACTCTATTGAGCGACGATTTCTATTCTATTCTGATGTGATGGAATTAGTAAACTTGGCCCCATGGTATAATGGAGGATTTCAAAATTTCCTTCCCGTCTTCAAAGTTAAGAGTAGGTACGGTTATTAAGTCGTCCGTAAAAGGAATATGGGCGCACGTGAATCAAGTTTATTAGAATTTCAAAGTTACTACCGAGCACTTACATTTACGCTGAGTACAATCAAGCCAAAAGCGCTTATATTGACAAAAAGTAGTAGTTGTAGAGATCTATAAGATTAATCAGTTACGAATTTATCCCCGAAGGGGTAAATAGAGGCATACTAAACCCTCACATCCTACTAATATTATAAACGGGAAAGTTAGTAAGAATGGATGTTTGTAGCTCTTTCACGCAAAATCTACTGAATGGTTGTGGTCACAAGTGACCTAACACTCCTCGTTTCGTTCGACGTTGTACCTATTTACGACTTTACTCAAGACTAGTCTATAATGAATAACACTTAAAATATCATTTCATATGTTACAATCTTGGCTATGAGTGAGATGATTATTTACAATGATGTCTTATCATTTCTATAATATTCTTAGTCAAATTTATTATTCATTTATGACTTAAACGGTTATGAATACCTCAGTTATGCGTTTTGTATTTTATAATAAATTATCTTTAGGCGTATGGCAATTATACCCTTTACATGTATACTGATTAAAATTATGAAAATAAAAAATAGAGTAAGTTAAAGTTATGCCAATAAAACCATTCTGAGTTTATAACACTCTGCTTATCATAATTTATGCGAGAAAACTTTATGCTGAAACTCTTATGCCAAACTACATTGATCGAAAGGGCTCCCACTTGAATTATATTCCATTTTTGAAGTAAGACTTCTTTTGTCGGGTTAGAGAAAAATGATGAGAGTAAATTTTTACGATGCGCGCGCAGACCGTAACGAAAAACAGACACCTAATAGTGTTACCACCTGGTAGCTAATAAGTGTTCCCATGACAACTTATAACTACATTCAAAGTAGTTTTCAAACACCCTGAAGTTAGCTATAGTTAACATTTTAGTTTTTTCTACAAACTTAGGAAAAGATGAAATTTTTAAAAAGATTTTTATATTGTTACGCCAAAGAAGTATATCTCCTAAGGCGTGTACATAAGTACACACACACACTTTTTTTTTATGGGAGCGTTTAATCAATATCCAACAGAGAACTGCCATAGGCTGATTTGTTTGATTGTCATCAATGACGTCTGTTTTTCAGACTGACTTATTTTCCAAGATAAATATATACTAATACTAGCTGACCCGCACAACTTCGTTAGCGCCACATATTAAGAGTGAGATAGGAGCGGGGCGTATGAATCTGTAGGATATACAATTTTAAAGGATCTTAAACATTTTTTCTCCATTATACTCTTGACAACCACATTCATAATATTAGCACAGCCGAAAGAGATAGGTTTTCTCTCTTTATACTGTGATATTAGTAGGAATACATATCCGTGGGAATACCGGGCATTCCTTTCTTTTTGCTTATCTAAGATACCAAAAGAATACGTTCACTATATATAAGATTATAAAGCTGAAGAGTTCGTTTGTTTGGTTGAACGCGCTACTCTAAAGAACAACTGGTTGTAAAATCTTTTTGTGTTAGATAGCCCCTCACGCTACTACCCTGGAGAGCGGAGCAGTAGTCATAAATGTCGACAAATCTGACAAATATTAATGCATTATTGTAGAATTTATAAGCGACGGGATTAAATAGGTGCGACGGGAGTTCGAAGCATGTCACGGTCAAAGCCGGTTCTCCTAGTTAAACCAATAAAAGCGTATTGGCTTAAGAAAGGTCCAAACCTAACTATAAAGTCTTATGGGAGTTTGTAACTTTAGTAATCCCTGCCTTACCGTCAGCGTTGATGTCAGGAACATGTGTGCATTGTGCACAAATAGTAACTTCGTAAACTATGTACAGTCAGCAAATAAGATAGGTATACAGGTCACAGGACCGCTGTTACAAGAGATTTTTTTTTGTAAAGTTCTGTACATCTATAAAATAAATAAAATAAAAATATCTTAATTTTGCATAGACCATTTTAACGGCGCTTACAAAATGTCATACACTATTTAAAATATTTAAAGCGACCACCGGTTCGGAACGCGGCCCACCTGAGAAGAACCGGCAAGAAACTTAGGAAGGCTTTTTTTTTGATGGCCTATTTACAATTTAATATTATTTCACTTTGCCAGCAGATCATTTCCAGGCGTCCCTGTCCTGCAAATAGTCTGTAACGGAGTAAAAACCTTTTTCACACAGCTTGTATTTAATTCACTTTTTAAATTTATTTAAAGGTAAATTTCTCAGGTCACAGGGAAGCTTGTTGTAAAAGCGTATACAGTTACCCTGGAAAGAATCGCCAATCTTGTGTAGTCGACTGTGGTGGACTGAAAGATTATTTTTATTTCTAGTGTTTATATTATGTTTATAACAGAGTTTAGAAAACTGTGATAGATTTTTCTGGACATACATAAGATTGGCAAAAATACTAATATTATAAAGCTGAAGAGTTTGTTTGTTTGGTTGAACGCGCTAATCTCAGGAACTACTGGTCGGATTTGAATAATTATTTTGGTGTTAGTTAGCTCATTTATCGAGGAAGGCTATAGGCTACATATTATCACGCTACTACCCTGGAGAGCGGAACAGTAGTCACAAAAGTCGACAAATCGGTCAAATTTTAATGCATTATTGTAGAATTTATAAGCGACGGGATTAAATAAGTGCGACGGGGGTTCGAAGTATGTCACGGGCGAAGCCGGGGGGTCACCTAGTATTTATATAAGATTGAGTATCGTTACACACAGAGTAAGTCAAATCAGTTTATTTATTTATTTATTTAAAAAAATAAATAAATGTCTCTCGTGCTCTACTAGAGACGCCATACTCTATATATTTCATATAACCAAGTGTATCCGGGGACGTACACAAGTTACTACAGATGAATGACAGGCCGCTTGTCCAATATTCGCCTACAGCCGGACGTAAACTTGGCAAGCGGTATTATTATTAACTAGGTAAACGCCCACGGCTTCGCCCGTGATATACTTTGAACTCCCGTCGCTTCTATTTAATCCCGTAGCTTATAAATTCTACAATAATTCACAAAAACTGACCCGAATTGTCGACATTTATGATTACTGCTCCGCTCCTCAGGGTAGTAGCTTGATGATTCATAACGTTAAGCCTTCCTCGATAAATGGGCTATCAAATACATAATGAATTTTTCAAATCTGTTTAGTAGTTCCTGAGATTATCGCGTTCTACCAAACAAACAAAAACTCTTCAGCTTTATAATATTAGTTTAGATTTATTACTTTCGTCTCTATTAAGGTGCGAGCGAGAGGGAGCCAGCAGCATTTCTTGCTCTGTGGTTACATACACAATTTCACTTACTTAATAACCATAGCAAACATTTTCGAACTATACAAATTAATACTTAAATAAAATATAAACGATTAGCCCTAGCCCTGCATACGTCGGGGTGCCCGGCGATAGACAGACAGGTAGGGACAGTGTGTTTTTAGTCGGTTCGAGTCCGGCATGACATCCGAGGGGATTTATTTTCAAATTATTCAAATAAATATTTAAAAAAAAATTAACCCTAACCTTGTATACCATACCTATCTCTTTTGCAGACTGTACACCAATAAAGTTATAAGGGTTGGTAGTTGTTTGCAACCTTAAGTAAACTCGTGTACCGTAGTACCGATTTCTGAAGATCGATTAGCAGAAGGCATGGAAAAAAAATCACGTTTTGGTGCGTATGTGCGAGTTCCGTACTCATTGAAAAAACCGGTATGAGAGTAAATTTTTACGATGCGCGCGCAGACCGTCACGAAAAGAAGACACCTAATAGTGGTACCACCTGGGCCGCAATTCTCATGCCTTCGAAACAGTCTCGATTTCTAGATAAATCTCGAATACAAACTTTATTCGAGTTTTATTGACGTTTAGCTATTCTGCAAATCTCGAACTCGACTTTTCTCGAAGGGAAGCCACTCGAGTTGCTTCGAATGGTTGGTAGCAGTCGAGACGCAGATTTCGAAGTCGAATCACTATAATCTTAGGACATTTCTTAAGTGACCGACCCTAAATTAGCATTATATTAAATTTTACATTTAATAAATATCAAAATGAGTGATGAATTAATAGTTTAATACGTGCAAAACATATTGCAACTCGCTTCAATTTCAAACACGTCGTCGCCGATGTTTCAGCAATGTGGAAAATTCAGCAATTTTATTTGTGATTACAAATAACAAAGTCTTCAATAATATAGACAACACACTGTGACACATCAGATATTTTTCATTTTACGGGACGGTATAAGCAATTTTTAAAATATACATTAAGTAACATTTATTATTAGTCCAGTCATTACGTCGGAAAAATCGGGTTAGAAATGCTAATGAACCGAGAAAGCCAAATCTTTGATAAAACGTGGGGGGCTAGAAAAGCTTAAGTTCAAATTGTCGACCAAAATAACCTGATGGGTTTTCCGCCATCTTGAAAAAAGTTATATTCAGTTTTTTCATCATCAGGTTATTTTGGTCGACAATTTGAACTTAAGCTTTTCTAGCCCCCCACGTTTTATCAAAGATTTGGCTTTCTCGGTTAATTTGCATTTCCAAATGTATATAATGACTACTATATGCAGTTTACTATATTTTTTCCTTTAATAATTACTATAAAATACGTAATTAATAAATATTGATATTGTGGGACACAATTATTCTTTAAACGTGTAAAATAAGCTTAAAAACCTTTTAGAACATTTTGTAAGAGTAGTCTTGTTGTAAACGTTTTAAAACCGGATGAAACGTGTCGAACGGAACGCATCGTAATGTGACATGGTTCTTAAATCGCAACATTTCACACAATAATCTCGAACTTTAGTTCGAATAGTGGTGAGAATAAGACATTCGAAAAAACCATCTCGATTTACGAGATTTTATGGTCGAAAAAGGATTCGAAGAGTGAACTCGAATTCGAGATTATTTCGAAGAAAACGAGAATTGCCTCCCTGGGCCGCAATTCTCATGCCTTCGAAACAGTCTCGATTTCGAGATAAATTTCGAATTCGAACTTTATTCGAGTTTTATTGACGTTTAGCTATTCTGCAAATCTCGAACTCGACTTTTCTCGAAGGGAAGCCACTCGAGTTGCTTTGAATGGTTGGTAGCAGTCGAGACGCAGATTTCGAAGTCGAATCACTATAATCTTTGGACATTTCTTAAGTGACCGACCCTAAATTAGCATTATATTACATTTAACATTTAATAAATATCAAAATGATTTATAAATTAATAGTTTAATACGTGCAAAACATATTGCAACTCGCTTCAATTTCAAACACGTCGTCGCCGATGTTTCAGCAATGTGGAAATTTCAGCAATTTGATTTGTGATTACAAATAACACAGTCTTCAATAATATAGACAACACACAGTGACAGTGACACATTCAGATATTTTTCATTTTACGGAACGATATAAGCAATTTTTAAAATATACATTAAGTAACATTTATTATTAGTCCAGTCATTACGTCGGAAAAATCGGGTTAGAAATGCAAATGAACCGAGGCTAGAAAAGCTTAAGTTCAAATTGTCGACCAAAATAACCTGATGGGTTTTCCGCCATATTCAAAAAAGTTATATTCAGTTTTTTCATCATAACTCGGTTCCCACTATATGCAGTTTACAATATTTTATCCTTTAATAATTACTATAAAATACGTAGTTATTGTTTATAACGTGTAAAATAAGCTTAAAAAACTTTTAGAACATTTTGTAAGAGTAAATAAATAGCAACAATTCTTAAATAGCAACATTTCACACAATAATCTCGAACTTTAGTTCGAATAGTGGTGAGAATAAGACATTTGAAAATACCATCTCGATTTACGAGATTTTATGGTCGAAAAAGGATTCGAAGAGTGAACTTGAATTCGAGATTATTTCGAAGAAAACGAGAATTGCCTCCCTGGTAGCTAATAAGTGTTCCCATGACAACTTATAACTACATTCAAAGTAGTTTTCAAACACCCTGAAGTTAGCTATAGTTAACATTTTAGTTTTTTCTACAAACTTAGGAAAAGATGAAATTTTTAAAAAGATTTTTATATTGTTACGCCAAAGAAGTATATCTCCTAAGGCGTGTACATAAGTACACATACACACTTTTTTTTATGGGAGCGTTTAATCAATATCCAACAGAGAACTGCCATAGGCTGATTTGTTTGATTGTCATCAATGACGTCTGTTTTTCAGACAGACTTGTTTTCCAAGATAAATCTATACTAATACTAGCTGACCCGCACAACTTCGTTAGCGCCACATATTAAGAGTGAGATAGGAGCGGGGCGTATGAATCTATAGGATATACAATTTTAAAGGATCTTAAACATTTTTCCTCCATTATACTCTTGACAACCACATTCATAATATTAGCACAGCCGAAAGACATAGGTTTTCTCTCTTTATACTGTGATATTAGTAGGAATACATATCCGTGGGAATACCGGGCATTCCTTTCTTGGTGCTTATCTAAGATACCAAAAGAATACGTTCCCTATAATATAAGATTATAAAGCTGAAGAGTTTGTTTGTTTGGTTGAACGCGCTTCTCTAAGGAACTACAAGTTGTATTAGAAAAATCTTTTTGTGTTAGATAGCCCCTCACGCTACCACCCTGGAGAGCGGAGCAGTAGTCATAAATGTCGACAAATCTGACATTTTATTCTACAATAATATCAAAATCTGGCCCGAATTGTCGACATTTATGATTACTGCTCCGCTCCTCAGGGTAGTAGCTTGATGATTCATAACGTTAAGCCTTCCTCGATAAATGGGCTATCAAACACATAATGATTTTTTCAAATCTGTTTAGTAGTTCCTGAGATTATCGCGTTCTACCAAACAAACAAAAACTCTTCAGCTTTATAATATTAGTTTAGATTTATTACTTTCGTCTCTATTAAGGTGCGAGCGAGAGGGAGCCAGCAGCATTTCTTGCTCTGTGGTTACATACACAATTTCACTTACTTAATAACCATAGCAAACATATTCGAACTATACAAATTAATACTTAAAAAAATATTAACGATTAACCCTAGCCCTATATACGTTTGGGGTGCCCGGCGATAGACAGACATTTAGTCGGTTCGAGTCTGGCATGACATCCAAGGGGATTTCCATATGAAAAAATAAGCCCTGTACGTATCTTTCTCACTTAATAACCACAACAAACATTTTTAAATTATTCAAATAAATATTTAAAAATATATTAACCCTAACCCTGTATACCATACCTATCTCTTTTGCAGACTGTACACCAATAAAGTTATTAGGGTTGGTAGTTGTTTGCAACCTTAAGTAAACTCGTGTACCGTAGTACCGATTTCTGAAGATCGATTAGCAGAAGGCGTAGAAAAAAAATCACGTTTTGGGGCGTATGTGCGAGTTCCGTACTCATTGAAAAAACCGGTACAAGAGTACTTGACCGTTTTCCGCATTTATTGTTATATCTATACTCATACATAAAGCTGAAGAGTTTGTTGGTTTGGTTGAACGCGATAATCTCAGCAACTACTGGTCCGATTTGATAAATTATATTTATGTTGGATAGTTCATTTATCGAAAAGGCTATAGGCTAAATATCATCATATATCATAAACGACGGGATTAAATAGGTGCGAAGTGAGTTCGAAGTATTTCGCTACGGGGACTCCCCGTCTTGAATAAACACTTGTATTATTCCACATTATTTACTTTAAAAGTGACCGGTTTCGTATGTAAGACCCTTTTTGAAGAACCCCATACTTGTCGACGTTCGGGCAAACCCAGGCAGGGAGTTCATTTCACAATCTAAGCGTACGCGGAACAAAGTTGGTAATTTTGTAATTCAGTTTACAACTTTTATTTACGAAACTTCCTATAGACCGCAAAAGGCTATATATTATCACGCTACTAACAATTGACAAAGAATATATATTGTGCGAAAGTAGAGGGTAGAAGGAGTCAGGGTAGGCCAAGACTTACATATAAAGACCACGTGAGCAGATTGATCAAAACGGAAAAGTCAAATGTACCTACCAGACGTGCGTGTACGAAGCTTTTGATGAATCTTCAAGAAGCGAAAGAAGTATGCATGGATCGCGAAGCCTGGCGATCTGACCTCTCTGACTACCCCTTTAGGGATACAGCGTGAAGCAAGAAAAAATCTCTGGACTCGCGACACCGTTACGGGATGCAGCTACAGCGTACAGCGTGAAGATAGTTAGTTAGTTAGTTACTACCCAGAAGAGCAAAGCAGTAATAGTGTCCACAAAATAAAGCCACGCAGCGGACCAAAAGGGAAGTAAATATGCAAAATCGAATGTCCATGGTTCGTAATACTTAATGTTCCTGTACTAAATTATTGTAACTGACTACGAAACCCTAACAATTTAGTGCTTGAAAAATGTTCCGTTAATAAAATTATATCAGGCTTCGAAACAACATGTTTGATGATAGTAAGGATAATCCACAAAATTGTACTTGACCAGAAATTGTTTCGTAAACCATTTTCTTGGTCACCGGGCTATTATCGAGATAAGTCTTTCAGAAACATGGAACAGATTGTTCTTGAAAATATGCTAACTAAGGCATTAAACATTATATTTTCTTGTATTTTAGATTATATCGAAGGGAATTACTATGTTTATAATCTATATTTATAGCATCGCATTGTATTATAATTTGTTCGTTTAAAAAGATTTTCAGAGAACACAAGATTCAATTAAAAATTTAATTAATCTTCTACGCCATAAAATACTAATAGTTTAAGGAACCACCCTTAAAAAGTACTATTGAACCCAAATACGATATGTCTGTTGTGAATTTTTGAAGAGAAAGGTTGAAGATCAGAATGATCTCCAGAGAACCCGACTGCAGCATCAGGTCGAAGTTATCAATTTATTGTCATTTAACTTACTGGCACGCGCTAAGCACTCCAATTATATAAAAAAAATATATTATTGTTTCTATAAGTACAAATATAATTTTAAAGGATATTAAGCAATAGTTAATTCATTACCGTACCTGTATTTATTGAGTTTGTTGCAAACAAAACGGTAGTATTAGATTAGTATAGAACAGAGATTGATCTGAGCGTGTGGAGCAATACATATGATAGCTTCTTTCTAATAAAAACATGTGCTCTAATTTCAGACAGCCGATCATTTTTCGCGTAATTCGTTCCCAAGGTATAAGCTTTAGCGGGTTAGAATTTTATTTCGGAATTTATTAAGTGACGTAATTTAATAACGTTCATTAAGTAACTTTTATCATAATTTTGTATTAAACGGGATTTCGCGCGGCACTATATTACAACTAAAAGGTTAGTATACCTTTTTATTCCTAGACGTTTCGACAGGGTTGCACCTGCCGTGGTCCCGAGGCAACTCACAACAAATGTTAACTTTTATCAGTCACGCCTTTATCCTTTAAGGTTTGGTAAAGGCACACTGTACTAGTAGGTATTATAATATTAATTAAAAAAAAGGACTCGTGTGAAGATTAACAAATTGTTGGAAATTAATTAAGTATTTTTGAAGTTATATTTCTTTTGGCGCGTTAGGGAAAAATAATGAGAGTATTTTTTTACGATTCGCGCGCAGCCTGTTACGAAAAACCGACACCATGAAGTTAGCTGATAAGTGTTTTCATGACAACTTATAACACATTCATAGTAGTTTTCATTCTTTTGATGTTTCAAACAAAGAGTATCATTCCTGTTACAAACAAAGAGTTGTGGTATATGTGATGAAATCTTATTAGACTAAAGCAGTAAAACTTCTAACGCGTGTACATGAGTATATACACACACACACACACACCCATACATTTTTTAACAACAGAGTTTTGTAAAACGAGGTTTAGTACTCGTGTGCGGATGAACAAAATACATGACCGTAATGTCATGATACAGGACCGACCATACTAAAATGCTTAACGCAGTGATCGTTTACACAACACTGAGCTAGCGGGGCTACAAACACTTCTTTCTAGAGCAACTTGTAGCCCCGGGTAGCTTGGCACCGCTTTAGAATCAGGTTCCATATAAAAAAATATTTGAAAAATAACACAAATGTTTAATGAAGAAAAATAATTGTCACTTTTTTTGCAAAGTTACTGTATTTCTTTTTTCAAATTCTTCTGTGTGGTTATATACCACTGACACGACTTTATATAAATTTATAGTATAAAAATTATGAGGTTGAAAATCACTAAAGCTCACAGCTTACGCCATTCAACCTATTCATCTATACCAAGTACAAGGTTGGATCGGATCTATTTTGAGTGAATTCTAGTACAGTCATAATCATATTTTCATCGACATAAAATTGAACCGTTTGCAAAACCAATCTTATAAGTATAAAAACTTTAATATCACCTCCGTACATATATGTACTGGTAAAAAAATATTTTATGGGTGTGATGGACTTTATTTTTTTTAAATGAATATTTTTTTCCAGTTTAATAAAAAATATACGAAAATGCCAAATTTAAAAAAGCTAGTAGTATGATAGCATACCAATAAAAAAATTGACTTTTGTTGTGTGTCAAGTTTCATGTAGAAGCAAGCATAGTAAATGTGCATGCATTAGATTCCACTCGTTGTCTTTATTCTACTCTTATCTTTTCCTTTTTTTATTTTACAATTCCTTTATAAAGGAAGGGACTGTTCCTTCTGAAGATTGTAAAATGTTTGATTGAATATTAAACCAAAATATTGGGGAAGACAAAGGTGCATGTAATTGTGTTTATCCCCGTAAAATTGAAAAACCTTTTTCTAAACCGGAAACCGGAACTCCACTTTCCGGTTTTCGGTTTAGAAAATGGCCGGTTTAGCTAATGTGTGTGTAAAAATCATCAATGGGTGTGTCGTCCAGGGGGCAGAGTCTGCTATTTCAATCGTGTCGAAATCGTCGCTCAACAGAAAGCCACACTTACCGCGCCAGTGACCGCTAATGAGTTGCATTTTTTAAAGTCTACTAACATTTTGACAGCTAAAAACAGCGGTACTGGTTCTATTCTACGGCTTGACAATAGTAGACTCGGCCCCCAAGTAGTTCGCATTCGCGACAACTCAATTAATACTCATTTAATGAGATGAATGAAATTACCTAAGCATTATTTCACGATTTTCCTTATCTACATAGTCTAAAATTGGTTTTTATGCATTCATTTGGTTACTATTGCTAGAACGAATATACATATAATATTTATAACCCAACCGCGAACTTCCGTCTCCAAAAGTCTACTTTGACAACTTTTCAACTGGTCCAATTGCTTCTTTGCCACCTTAGTTGTATAAAAATAAATGTGGAAGTGATGTGACAATTCTATTTATATCATTGCTGAACAGGTTAAAGAAATGCAACGTTTAAAATCCACAATGTACGCGACTGTACTTTTATAAAAAGTAAATATTTACTAAGTGAGCTTACCTTTATACAGTTCGAACAAGCTTTTTATACAAAATTTGAAACAGGTTAAATCCTCTATTACCGCGAACGTGGTGAACAAAAACGCATGTGTAGTTCTCATGAAAAAAAATGAAAATCTTTTCAATAATAATATGTTAATTTAAACCTGATTTTAAGTTTATTGTGAGTGTGTGTATATTGTATAAAATGCTGCACTGTGTGTTGGACCCTGCGTTTTTAAATTCGGTGCAATTCGGTGTCGTCAAGGTATGATTAAAATACTTTATTTTATAGACACTTTCCTACTAAAAAAATTGGTTGTCTGTAAACTCGGTTTACTGACGATAGTTGAACGTGACAACGATTTAATGATTTAATGATGAAAGCACGAATATTCGACAATATATCACTGAATATATAATTAATATCGAAAGTATCATTACCTTTATCGCTGTAATTATCGTTGCTATAAACAATTGACACCACATTCACTTTTCACTGCACTTGATACTCGATCAAAATATGTAAATGTATTATAGTATAGCTGCTGTCCACGCAGACGCATCGCTCACTCAAGTAGGAGACAGACGGATGTCGAACGCTGCCGAACGCAAAGGCCGATTGTGCTTCTTTATCGCTTGTTCCGCGCTCTCGCTTGCACTTCATGCCTTACATGGAACGCCTCAGAGCGAGGTAACGCCGCATGAGTCATGTTTTTTCGTGCGTGCAGCTGGCTCTATCGAATTAAGACGTTGTCACGTCAAAAATGTCATTTCATAATTTTTTATTCTCCTAATTGCCGCGAGGCCACCGCGTGGCTGCCGCGCTGTTTGAAAACTGCTAAGAATACGTAAGAATTTGTGGACAAGTTAATTAAGTTTAATAAATTGTGTGAAAAAGAAAATAAAAATTAATTTTATTTATATATCACGCATCATCCCCGAAGGGGCGGATGCATATTATATGCCCACTTTTCACCATGTGTATTCCTGTCCCACGTAATAGGTGGCAAGCCCATTGCCGTGTTGAAATAGACAGACGCAGGTTGTGGCGACCTGCTGTTGAAATTTTTCAAGCCGCCCATAAGACCTTAACTTTACTTAACGACTGCCATGTTGCTGGCAACCGGGACCAACGGCTTAACGTGCCATCTGAAGCACGGAAACGCTCGCATATGTAAATGCCACAAAGTGGTCACCCATCGAAGCCATAGTGAAAGTTGCGTAACTCAGTAATCGTTTAAGTTGAAACGTATTAGGACAATCGTATTTCTCGAGTCAAGTTTATGCAAAACTATCTACAGGTCAAAGAATATTTAATATTTCGAGTTAGACAGGGTTAAACCACTAGAATTTCCCTTTGATATTTTCTATTTCCAACGAATTTATTTTGAAATATTGGAATGATAATATGAATCCAGTGAATAAGTGATCGAAATCGATGAAGGTCGACGAATGATTCACAAATATCGACATTGCAAGATAAATTAAAGCTTGTAGAAATCAGCATTTTTGCAACACTTGAAGTTTGACTGAATATATAGAAAAGCGCTCGTAGCCCTTAGTGTTCTGTAAACGATCATTGCGTTAAACATGTTGAGGTGGACAATTTCTTAGTGGTATTATCATTTCAGAGCGTTTCTGTGCCTTGGAAATCACATTCGCTTGTCGGCCCCGGTTGCCAATGGCAGTCGTCATGCCAAGTTGAAGTGTGACTTGATAAATTTCAACAACAGGTCGCCCCAATTTACTCCTATCCATTTCAACACAGCGGCGTTAGGCTAACATATTTGAGAGTCAAAATACAAATGGTAAAGGTGGGCATATAGTATTCCTTTATCTTTATTGAGGATAAATGCGTGACTTCTTTTTCTTAAGGATTTTTCCAATTATTTCAAAATAATACATGGTTTTAAAGCCTGAATCCACTTTTATTTTCTGCTAAGAGCAAGTATATAAATAAAGACCAGTCTATATGTATTTATGAAGCGCTCGTGGCCCCGCGGTCTCAGTGTTCTGTAAACGATCACTGAGATACGCAACTTACACTATGGCTGGTCCTCGGATGGGTGACCACTTTGTGGCATTTATATTTGCGAGCGTTTCCGTGCTTCGGAAGGCACGTTAAACCGTTGGTCCCGGTTGCCAGTAAAATGGCAGTCGTTAAGCCTGGTTGAAGGCCTTATGGGCGGCTTGAAAATTTCAGCACCAGGTAGCCACAACCTGCGTCTGTCTATTTCAACACGGCAATGGGCTCACCACCTATTACGTGGGACAGGAATCCACACGGTGAAAAGTGGGCATATAATATGCCTCTGCCACCCCTTCGGGGATAAGGCGTGATGGATATTTATATTATATGTATTTATGTAAAAAAAAAGTGTGTTTACCAGAGTACACAGGTAAGAAGTAAAACTTCTTTACGACATTTTTTACACCTATAAAGAAGTTTCCCTTTAAAACATCATGGCGGGTAACCGAAAAACGTGACGATTTTTTACAGCTATAAAATTTCTCTCAACGTCGATAAAATAGTTTCATTTCAATAAATATCTAATTTGTACGACTCATATACGACTACATTCTAGTTACCTGCTCATTTATCAAAATTTATCGATACAGCTTACTCACACTATACAAATAAAGACTACGCTACAAATTCCAGTGTATTAACACTGTACAAGTCTCTAAATCTATCATCACTGTCTAATAAATTAACAAATATAGGCCAAAGCGGAAATTCTCGTTCATAAAAATTAGCATCTGCCAATTCTGAGGAAGAAGTATCTTTTTAACTTCATTTTATACTTACTTATACTTATTACTTACTCATCTAAAGCCCGCTTTCAATATTATATCTACAGTTAAACATGGATCGCTACCACAGAAAAACAGTTGATTTTTAACTTTTGTGACAGATAGTTTAACGTCGTAGGTAAATATTCTATCTATCTTTGGTTATTGATACCGAAATTTTCGTCGATAGGTACCGATGGATGGTAACTATTTTGACATTATTTTTGACAATAATATAAGATAGATACCTAGGGTATTGAAACCGGCCGTTACCAGTCACGCCTTTTATCCCCGAAAGGGTAGGCAGAGGCACCCTATACGCTCACGTTCCACCGTACGCATTATTGTTTCCTTAGTAATCTTGAAACAATCAAAAGGTATTACGGTTGTTCAAAATACTAAATATGTCCAGACCACTAGACGATGTATGAGGTTAGGGACTTGTAACTAAAATAAACCCACCATTAGCCCAGGTGCGGCCATAGGTGAGTACACTTAAGGGAGTATCCAACACTCAACTCTCAGGCCGACATAACAATTTAGGGGCCGTATTCCAGAACGTTTATCAATACTCAAGAAACACTTGAGAGTAGATTTTATAAGGCAAAATCTAGTCTCAAGCGTTGATTGAGTATTAAGAAATGTTCTGGAATACGGACCTAGGAGATTGTGCGTGTCCCTGATGATTTTGTTTTCTAGAGAGTTCCTTGAGAGATAGATTGCTCACTTTTTACCATGTGTATTCCTGTCCGCCCATTGCCGTGTTGAAATAGACAGCCGTAGGTTGTGGCTACCTGCTGTTGAAATTTTTCAAGCCGCTCATTAGGCCTTCAACTTGATCGACTTTGACTGTCATGTTACTAGGTGACCAGGACCAACGGCTTAACGTGCCTTCCGAAGCACGGAAACGGTTGCAAACGTTAATGCCACAAAGTGGTCAGAGAGAGATAGTTAAGCATTGTTTACTTAAAACGGACATTCTTAAGTGTCTATCTTCGTTGAATTCATGACTGTGCTACCAGATAAATTATTATTAGACAAAAATCACACCATATCCACATTTGTGTGAATTTAAAAAAATTAGTGGTAATTTTTTTTTTAAACAACTTGTATTGAAATGAGCTTACCGGAATAATCCTCGTGAAAAATCTTTCATTTCATACTACTTAAAAATTAAAAAAAAACTTTTTTAATATTTGTATCCCGAACGGATGAAGTGATTTCAATTTGTTGTTTTTTATTAAATTTGACTTATGTGCGAGTGTTTTTAGATATGTTTGATATAATAAATACGTTTGGGACCTCTTGCTCTTAAGAGGATGATGATGATGTAAATAAGCCGTTTAAAAGTTGTGAGGGTGAAAGTCCGGAAAAATAACCGAATGCTGAAAATATACTCAAGTGGGGTCTCAAATGAAAGCGCATCATGCACATTACAAAATAAAACGTTCAATGAAAATCGGTTGAACTGTGAAAAAGGTCTAGGGGTATAAGTGGGGGAAAATGCCCAATGTCTGCAAATATATTCGGGAAATGGCCTAAACGAAGCTGTGTATTTACAACTTAGCAAAATCTACATACTGCGTGAGGGCTCACCCAGTATGTAGATTTTTCTAAGTTGTTCGCGGCTTCGCTCGTGACATACTTCAAAACCCATGGCAACCATTTATATCCGGTTGTGTCATTTATTAAATATCCTAATGAAAGTTTTTTTTTATTTGAGAACTACTCAATTTTCCTGGGCAGTAGCGAGACGATATATAAGCCTTCCTCAAAAAATAAACAATCCAGCACAAAAATATTTATTCAATTGGTAACAAACAAACAACTCAGCTTTATATATTAGAGAAGAACCCGGAAATGTCTTCCTAGTTGATACGAGATCTTTAAGTACGCGTATCAACTTCAGCATTATAATACGTAAGTACATCTGATATCTGCTTTAAAATTTTGCTATTCCGCCAGGCATGCTAAAAATAATCAACAAATCAGGTATAGAGTATTCATATCTGTCGGTATGTTTGTTATTTTAGCACGTGAAAATAGTAGAAGCGATTTCTGTAAATCTACTATTTTTGTTACGGTAATAATGAAACTTCATACTCCAACAGGAACGCATCAATCGACATACGTGCTGTTTCTGCTGTTTTATTGGGTTAGATTTACTTACTACCATTGGGAACAAAAGCCACACACAGTTTTTCGTAGTCTACTATTACAATCGTACTCCAATAGACTTCCAGCGGTAGTTCGATAGAATTCTACGTACCGCGCCAGTGGCCGCTCGTCAGTTGCATTTTTGATAGTCTACTAACATTTTGACAGCTAAAAACAGCGATTCTGGTTCAATTCTACTACTCGTCAATAGGAGACTCGCCTCCCTGGGCGAACGAAGTCATCTGGGACGTCTTTACGGCAGTCATTTTTGACAGCTAATTCAATATATTACCTGGCAATATTTATTTCGATTATATATCCTACTAATATTATAAACGCGAAAGTTTGTAAGTATGGAAGGATGTTTGTTACTCTTTCACGCAAAAATTTATTAAAGATAATATATACGATACCGGTTGTTTTATCACAATTTACGTCATTATTTAAATTAGAATACGAATTTGCACATATATATGTTAGCAATATTTTGTCATAATTAAAACCAACTCATCGTTACATGTTACATGCAAGTTCCATCTCCACCCATTCTACATCATCCAGCTATACAATTATGTAACTTGAATTTTTATTGCACGCCTCATAAGCGAAGCGTTGAGGTAGGTACTACTATCACTTCGCGCATAACATCTGATTTTTCAAACTTAAAGTGTCTCTATTTATCATATATTGCACTTGTAAAATTATATATACACACACATATCAAGAAAAAACACTATTTTTAACACTCATGATATTTTTGATGGCATTTTTGTTATTTAAACTAGTTAAAAAACTGTTTAAAAAAGTTCCGTCTTGGACGTCCGTTTGTCTGTATATTACGGATATTTTCATGTTAACACGATAACGACTGAAATACTTTACTAATCGAGTCTATTTTTTTCTCTTACGCTTCAGTATAATTAAGAATAGAACCCTTTCAATTTTCACGGTCTGATTCGATGTGGTTTAATTGTTATTATCTTTACTTTATTTATTTCATAACCCCTACGCGATAATTCATAGCAAAATTTGGAAGCTTGTAATTCCATTTCCTACACGACAGACATATCCATCTCCAGAAAGGGCACCAATCACGGTTTCGGAATATATCGTAAACCAACTTATACAGACACTACAATTCCTTCCACATCATGTCACCCGTGGAATCACAAACTAGCAGCATTCCATAGTATGGTTCATAGGTTATTAAACGTTCCGTTAAGCAAAGAGTCATATAAAAACGAACTAAATACTATTTGTCACATTGCGCAGTCCAACGGTTATAGCTCGAAGATAATACATTCTCTGATTAATAAAAAACAAAATAATATGGTTAAACTTCTTTTGTATCCATCAGTCAGAGAGAGCAAAAAGTTTACTTCGAGTCTACCCTATTTTGGCAATATTACTCAGCGTGTGGCGAGGGTACTTAGAGAAAATAATATTTATTCAGCCTATAGATCCCAAAATTCTTTAAAACGTTTATGTAATGCCAAAGATAGTATAGATCGTCACAAAAAATCGGGTATTTATAAATTAATTTGCGATCTTTGTAAAAACATATATATAGGCCAAACGGGTCGCTTATTTGAAACTAGATATAAAGAACACTTAGCAGCTTTTCGAAATTGCCATACCGAAAAATCACATTTTGCCAAACATCTGTTAGACACCGGTCATAACTTAGATAGTAATAATACGTTAGAAGTTTTGCATTTTTGTCAAAAAAGTTTTAAACTGTGCGTTTTAGAACAATTAGAAATTATTAAACATAAAGGGGATACATTGTTGAACGAACAGACCGATTTTCACACTTCTCCATTACTCAATTTATTTGCGAACAGGCAACACAGATCACGTAGTGCCTCGGTGACGAGTGGGGGTAGTGGGGAGATAGTGTGATAAAAAGGCGGAGCGGAACGCGCTGAGCACACTTGCTGTCAAGCAGTCTTGAGGATGCCTCATGTGTAGGCGAAACACGTGTCGACTAAGTGCCACCTTGTGAAGCGGAATATTGCAAAAGTTTTGACAACCTGGAGGGTAGGGTTTCCTTTTGCCTCTCCTACATCCTTTTCCTTGAGGAGTTCGGTTCGTCATTCCTCAGTTACAATTGGTGGAGGTTATCCTTGACCGTTGTGCGTTAGGATTGACGAATCGAGGGTGTGTGGTGGGATCCTCCTCCCCTCCTTTATTATCGAGCTTGTAATTCTATTTTTTTTATAATATTATAAAAGCTTGTGAGGCGCGCACTTTTGGGTTTTCCAAATTTTATGTTTATTTTTTATTTCTAAAGCAAAATCTGTGAGGAAAATCCAATAATCCGTTCCGCTTGGTTTGCAAAACGATTTCATATCGTAAGTACTATAGTTACATTGAAAAGCTACTTGCTTAGTTTCCATTTAATTGGATTTTATATTGAATCTCACGTTTCAATAGACAAATCTTTGCCAGATCATAAGATCTGACTGGGATCTCTCAATATGGTTAAATAAATCGCGTTTGTCCCGGCATTTTCGTATTGTAAGATAAGCGACGTGCCTGGTGAAGCAGAAAATGGAACTCAAGATGTTATATACTCTTTTGAAGGTCCATTTCAAAGCATTCCTCGTGTTATATAATAGGTTTATAACAATTTGGGTCCGACACAATTGCATTTATCAATTTGCAATGTAAAATCCAACCGATGTTTTAAAGTTTTATTTGCTGAGCTAAAAGCTTAAAACAAAACGACACAAAGTTAGGGGATAAAAAATGGTATGGTCAGTGTTCTATAAACTCAAAAGGAACTCTCGCATCCGCGGCAGCCTTCACGACCGTGACATTGCAGATAAGCTGCAACAGTGTCGCCTTCGTTAGTATGGCCACGTCGTGCGGCAACCGCCGGGCTACGTGGGAAACAAATGTCTGGCCATGTCAGCCCCGCCGGGTCCCGGTAAGAGAGGAAGACCCAAGGAGTGCTGGCCTGACGTAAAGGATGATATGCGTGCTAATGGTCTCACTACAGGGGATGTCGACGACTGTGCGAAGTGGAGGAGAAAAAGTAGGAAAGCGGACCCCGGGCGTCGCAAGACGCTACTGGGACAGATGCTCGGATGATGAGGAGTGATCTATAAACGATCATTGTGTTAGATATCGTTCGTTACTTCAGTTCTCAGATGGGGGTGAATGTTTGTAGCATCCCCATTTTTGATACGTTTCCGTGCCAGTATAATAGTAGTCGATAAGTCAATTTGAAATATGTGTGTGGTGTGAGGTTTTAACACACGGGCCGTGTGTTAAAACCTTTTAAAAATATGCTTAGAATTTAGTGCACGTTCCCAAACAATTGTGAAAGTTAGAATCAGATTTTATGAAAGTCAAATAAGCGGGTTATGGACTGTGAAGTCGGGCCCTCAGTCCACACATAGAGTATTGAGGGCCCACCTGTACCAGATAAATTATGGGCACTTAAGCTAGTGCCAAACAAATTTGTGAAAACAAGATATTATCCCAAAACGCTTGAATATTCCCTCAATTCTCCATTACGTAAGAAATTTTAAAAGAAGGATATCAGTTAAGCAGAGCAATCTTCTGTCCGTTGTTCTTCTCCGTTTTCGGGCAAAATATATTTGGTCGGACGGCCGGCTATATTGCAATATGTGATTACCAGTGCAGCTGTTGGACGTCAAGTTTGTCAAGGGATGAACCGCCACACGCTGGCAGACTATCCTGGATAATCCACTGACGCAACCTCGTAGCAGACGTACCGTTCTCTATAAACGTATAAATAAATATTGCCACACAAAGTAAGCTAATATAAGCTTGTGTTTTGAGGTCTAGACAACTGATTCAGTTCAAGACACATGGATAAATTAATGATAATAAATATCGTTGGGACAACTCACACAACGCCATTTGATTCCAAACTAACCAGAGCTTGTACTATGGTAACCAGATACCTGATAAACAGTTAAATATTTCTAAATACATAGATACATACATATTATAGATAAATAACACTCAGAGACAGAATAAACCATCGTGCTCATCACACAAAGTTTTATCTTGGTGGGATTCGAAACCACGACCTCTTGCGAAGCAGTCGAATACACTCCCACAGCGCCACAGAGGCAGTCAAATGGATACTATTCCTTAAGACATTGACAAAGATAGGACTCGTTAACCTTCCCCTTATGGGGTTTTAACGGATACTTTACGCTTCATAGCTCGCTTAGCTTAGCCAAAGTGAAAATGGATTAAAATAATATTAGCAATATATTATGTTCCAGTTGATT
Organism: Thumatha senex; assembly: GCA_948477245.1. Taxonomy (NCBI): domain Eukaryota; kingdom Metazoa; phylum Arthropoda; class Insecta; order Lepidoptera; family Erebidae; genus Thumatha; species Thumatha senex. Next base: position 20,964,611 of record OX419739.1, on the reverse strand, counting down.
TGCTGTCTGTACAAACCCCGCAATCTTACTTTCTACTCGTGTGCTTTCGTGATATTGTCACATGTTAGACTACTTTAATACCAATAATTTTTATTTTACCATTCTTGTGTGTCAAATATGTAACTGTCGCCGCACATATTTTGATCTTCTTACAAGCCGGGGGGGGGGGGGTCCTTAATAAAAGCGTTAAAAAGCATACAGTGATTAGTTTAAAAAAATGTGAATTTTGTATTTGGTTTTAAAATTTAAACTAACTTCTCGCCGGTGAGCTAGATACTTGAAATTCGGACATTTTTTTAATTATAATCTAATTTACAAATATTTTCCAGTACTTTACATATAACTACACTACTGTATGAGAGTAACCTGTTCTGACTCAAGAATAATATTCAATTTGGAACTTACTTCTGTTACCTCCGCAAATAAATAAAACATAAAAATAAATAAGTAAATAATAAATTATATTAATAAATAAATTGTGTGAGAATGTCTCAAAATCAAAATACCTACTCGTAAATCAATTCGTAAAACAAAAACCTTAAACCATACACAAACAGACAAGTATAAAGACCTTATAGTAACACTTGATTACCAGAATAATATTATTATGTATTTTTTTTTAATATCGTGAAATTACCTTGGTATCTTTTATTGAAAACCATTCAGCATAATAGTGCTCTAGGGCTAGGGTCTAATCAACATTGCCATCTGAGCCGATTTGACGCCCACTGCTGACCTTTGTTAAATCCTCTGTCCACTTACAATGCAACTTGACCTTTGATATGGTAGGGTATGACGAATAGTTGAATACAAATCTGACCAGTGATAGTGCTGGTTTTATTCAAAGAAATAGTAATAAAAATATCATTTGGGTGGAATAGCGTTTGGTTATTGAAACTTCTTGAAGAAAGTAGTTACCATAACCTGTGGACGATCGAGAGGTGTACATGCATGAAATAGTAGCACTTCAATGGTCTTCAATGTATGTATTTAGAAATTTATAAATATGTTTATCAGTTATTGAGACCCAATACTACAAACTTAAACTACCTTACATTTGGCTAGATGAAGCTGTGTAAAAAAATGTCCCACAATAGTATATCTTGTACTAGGCTTCGCCCGTGACATACTTCGAACTCCCGTCGCACCTATTTAATCTCGTCGCTTATAAATTCTACAATAATGCATAAAAGTTTTTCCGATTTGTCGGCATTTATGACTTCTGCTCCGCTCTCCAGAGTAGTATCGTGATGATATATGGCGTATAGCCTAGCTCGATAAATAGGCTATCTAACACAAAAATATTTTTTCAAATCCGACCAAAAGTTCCTGGAATTAGCGAAACTTTCAACCAAACAAACAAACTCTTCAGCTTTATAATACTAGTATAGATTTTTTCTTCAAGTGAACGACTACCATGTTATTGGCGACTGTGTAATTAGTTCATTGTTGGGGTTGAACCGCTATGCGCTGGCAGGCTGCCCTGCGTCGATTAACGACTGACTTGGTCTCGTAGCAGACTTAGCCGAGAAAGGTCACCGGTTAACTGTTCTCTATATTCTGATTCTGCTTAAGGCACATGGATAGTTACTATGACTTTTAAACTAAGAACTTGTTATACCCAACTCCTGGGGTTTTAACTTATATACAGGATGGTCGTATAGCCAGGATGGTTTCCGTGCTTCGAAAGGCACGTTAAGCCGTTGGTCCCGGTTCCCAGTAACGTGGCAGTCGTAAGTCAAGTTGAAGGCCATATGGACGGCCTGAAAAAATTCAACAGCAGGTAGCCACAACCTGCGTCTGTCTATATCAATACGGCAATGGGCTCACCACATATTACGCGGGACAGGAATACACATGGTGAAAAGTGGGCATACAATACTCTTCGGGGATAAGGCATGATAGATAAAATACAGGATGGCCCATTTAAACGGTCAGCAACAATTCTCCATGTGCCCATACTGACCGTTTTAAATGGGCCATCCTGTAAATATTTACATTCTATCCTGAAAAAAACATTATGTTCCAACGTGAACACATTTGCGCCAGTACCTTAACATCTCGTTTATTTCATAAATGTAGATGCATAATTTATTTTATTTGTAAGAAACTACTAAACACTTCTGGACTATCATGCAGGTTACTGCACAGTTCGAAAATTGTTATTCTTATTTAAACTGCGAACAATTCGCAAGTGTACATTATGATTAAACGCGCTTTTGACAGCCCTATAACATTTTGCGTATAATTCCAGGAATTTTCACTACATTATTGCTAGATTTAAGTACTATCAATGATATTAATATAGTTGGTTCTACGAAATGTTGAGTGCAAGCATCAACATCACTACACGTAGCGCATCTGCTGATCTGCAGAATAGGCCGAGTGCCACATTTTTTTAGACAAGATGGTATCCAGCCTCGAAAGTCCCTAAAGTTATCCTTGTTCGTTGTGTTCTGAATTTTGTGAAAAAGGCCGGGCTTTTGGGAAAAAGCATATTTTCTGGGCCTTCAACAAGAGCGCCGTTACCGTAGCCCTTCTGGCTATGGTAAACATACTGACAATTCTGCCAATATCGTGCCGTGAAAATGCGTGTGCTGTTTAAAAATAAAATGGTTAAATTTGAGGGCAACTCTTTATATAGCTGGACTCGTGTTATTTTTACGCTGCATCCTTGACGGGGTAGACATATTTTGTTCAGCATAATAGGCCTCCTTCCACAGCGGCGTTTTATATTTAGACCAGGATTACTATATGATACGGTGAGGTGCACCGTATCATACTCGTAAAGTAATAATGGCGATACATCCGATGCCAAAGCAAACGTGAGCCAATAACCACAAATCTGTCTGTATGTGTTATTATCATAATAAATGTTGTAATAAACACGGCTTTATTTACACTAGCAGTATCATCCGAAGATCATATATTATTGAAATCAAACAAATATAATTTATTGTATTTCGCCTTCGCCAAATCCTAATCTGTGAATTATGCGCCTCAGCTGAAATGCGGCACCTCATTGAAAGAGACTAACCGTATTGCAAAATGGTTATAATCTAGCTCGACAACCAGAGTGAACTTATTAGTCTCCAACCATGTAGACAGCAGATGCAATCAAATTATATGCTGACCTTTATCGTTCTTTCAATCAAAGGTCACCTATGTTTGGACGCCACAGAGTGGAATACAAAATTGATTATTTTTCTTCTTTTTCCTAAGTATTCCTTTTTTAAAAATCATCAAATTGTACATTTCTATCCAAGGACCGGTTTTAAAATAAGTCTTTTAATTTTTTAACGTTGCTACTGCTAAAACAAACGTGGCGGGAGAGTGACACCTGTCTACTGTCTAGTGTAAGTAGCAAAAAATAACAAATATTATAGAAGTTGTTAATTTTTACTTCACTGTAAATAACCATTGTTTTCAGATCATGAAGTAGAAAAAAACCATCGAGGGCGTGTCTATGGCGAAGAGACCAAATATTTCGTATACATATCTATAAATATTTCCCTTAAACTTTAACAGCCGAAGCCTTTCTGATACAAAACTGGTCCCTTATGGACCATTAGTGTGCTAAACAGCCGTAAAATGTAATCTTTAATGTTATATCGATTTTTTCTTATAGTTCTGTCGATTTTGTTTTCTTATATTATAACTTATGCTTTCACCAGTTTTAACATGCTTTCATGAGCGTCATATTTTGTTTCTTAGTTTTCATCTTACCGTTTTTCCAACTGTTTTAAGCCCTTTCTGGATTTGAAATGTAGAGTTCGGTTGAATTGATTGCTAGAGCAGATAATATTTGGCACTTTATTTTTAGCATTCTTGGGAGTGACCTCTGACCCTGTACTACACTTGCGCCGGAGCTTTGTTATTATGTAATGTTGTTTAAAAAAAAACAAAAAGTAGTCGTTGTGCCAAGTTCTTATCTAATTTATTATGATTTTAGAAGTTATACTAATTTTGGTGCGTTAGGAAAAATGATACACACCATGAAGTTAGCTAATAAGTGTTTCCATGACAACTTATAACACCCTGAAGTTAGCTGATATTTGTTTCCATGACAACTTATAACTGCATTCAAAGTAGTTATCATTCGCTTGATGTTTTTTTTTCTTACTAATTTATCACCCTGTTACAAACAAAGAGTTGTGGGAAGTAAGATTTCATCACAAATTGACAAAGACCTCCACTATATGAGGTGGCCCTTAGTGCACGCTTTGTTCGGGATCGATATAGAAAAGGTAACTTTCCCTAAACCGCGTTGTTCAATATCGACAACGAAACGGTACTTCCCCAACTACCTGCAATGTTAACAATCTATATTAGTAGCAGTGTTTCAATGTGATAAGCCGACAAATATTATTTTATGCTAGAACAATACAGGGAGAGTGATAATATTGTAATAACAGGAAAACACAGTTCATTGTGTGGTCGACACGAGGTTATTATAATAAACATTGAGTATCCTATTAATATTATAAACGCGAGTTTGTAATAATGTATGAATGTAGGTTTGTTACTCTTTCACGTAAAAACGACCGAATGGATTTTGAATGGATGAAACTTTACAACAAAATAGCTTAAACATCAGAATAACATATAGGATACTTTTTATCACGGGAAAATGTTCCCGTAGGTAACGGGAAGGGCAAAACTTCTCCACACGGGCGTTAACTACATAGTAAATAAATAAATAAATAAAAATATCTTTATTTTGCATAGACCATTTTAACGGCGCTTACAAAATGTCATACACTATTTAAAATTATTAAAGCGACCACCGGTTCGGAACGCGGCCCACCTGAAAAGAACCGGCAAGAAACTTAGGAAGGCTTTTTTTTTGATGGCCTATTTACAATTTAATATAATTTTACTTTGCCAGCAGATCATTTCCAGGTGTCCCTGTCCTGCAAATAGTCTGTAACGGAGTAAAAACCTTTTTCACAAAGCTTGTTTTTAATAAACTTTTTAAATTTATTTAATGGTAAATTTCTCAGGTCACAGGGAAGCCTGTTGTAAAAGCGTATACAGTTACCCTGGAAAGAATCGCCAATCTTATGTAGTCGACTGTGGTGGACTGAAAGATTATTTTTATTTCTAGTGTTTATATTATGTTTATCACAGAGTTTATAAAACTGTGATAGATTTTTCTGGACATACATAAGATTGGCAAAAATGTATTGTGATGGTACGGTTAGAATATTTACTTCTTTGAATTTTTCTCGGAGAGTATAACATATGCTAGCATTTTCACAGGCAATGTCATCTGTTATTATGAGATAACTGTTAACAATACAAATGAAAAAAATGTGTGTGTTCCAGTACCAGAGTACACAGGTAAGAAGTGAAACTTCTTTACGACTTTTTTTTACAGCTTTAAAATTTCTGTCATACGTCGATATAGAAGGTTCACTTATAATAAAGAAGTTTCACTTCAAAACAACATGGCGCGTAACCGAAAAACGTGACGATTTTTTTCTTTCTTTTTTTTTTACAGCTTTCAAATTTCTTTCAACGTCTATAAAGAAGTTTCACTTCAAAAATACGAAAAAACAACAGCCAAACCAAGCTGCTCCTAGCAGCTTATATTAGTGCACCCCATGCTCCAAATCCATAGAGTAGGTACAACAGCAACAAACTTTTTTTGAACGCAAAAAACACGCCTGTTCATTTCTGTAAGGCAAAAGGACAAAATACAACTAGTTAATTGTAAAATATATTAATCCCCTGCCTACCCTTTCAAAGAAATAAGCATGACAGTATGTAAGTACATATGTTATTATACTATACTGCTCACACAATAGGGAAACAAAAGGATTATTCACTCGGCTATCAACCGAGATGGCACAGCGGCAATCGTAAATCACTCGGTTTGATTTTACTGTTGGCACTGAACGATTCAATTTCCTGAAAATGGACAATTTCAAAGCTTGACAATTGTTGTTTTTGAAAATTAAAACATATTGCTTACGGACAGAATTTCTATTTTTTTTTTAATAATTATTTAATGGCCTGGTTTCTAAGACCTTTTAGCCAAATCTTATTTTTTATATCATATTTCTTCAATATTATCTTCTAATTAGTCCTGTCCAGTCGATGTCGTGTCCTCATTGTCCGTCCTGGTCCTTGCCCTCAGTATAATGGTGATTCTTATACTAAGGTTGTCAGTGGACGTTTCGCGGCAAGAGAGAAAATAGCATTTCACTGCATATATATCATTGTCTTTCACTATAGCACGTTAACACAACTTTTATGTCCAAGAAACCACCACTCCCGCACATAAAACAAGATAAATGCACTAGTTTTAGAAAATAATTTATAGCAAGCGTCCGCACTTGTCACTCCTCCCGCCAAACCGACAGAATTTCTATTTTAATTTAACCACAGACGCTAAAAGTTGAATGTTATAAGTTTGATTAGGTACTGTTTTGGGTAGTGTACTCGTATATGTATGTTTTGCCTGTGACAACTCCTGTCGCACCTATTTAATCCCGTCGCTTATAAATTCTACAATATTGCTTAAAAAATTACCCGATTTGTCGACATTTATGGCCACTGCTCCGCTCTCCAGGGTAGTAGCGTGATGATAATAGCCTATAGCCTTCCTCGATAAATGGGCTATCTAACACAAAAAGAATTTTTCAAATCCGACGAGTAGTTCCTGAGATAAGCGCGTTCAAACAAACATACAAACTCTTAAGCTTTTTTTAATCTATATATATAAAAATGAAACCCGTTTTCCGTTGTCACGACATAGCAGGAAAACGGCTAGACCGATTTGAAACTTCTTTTTTGTATTGGATAGCCTATTTATTGAGGAAGGTTCTTAGCTATATATCATCACGCTACTACACAGGAGAGCGGAGCAATAATTATAAATGTCAGCAAATCGGGGAATCTTTCATACATATTTGGAAAAGTAATAAGCGACGGGATTAAATGGGTGCCACGGGGTTGGAAGTATGTCACGGACGAAGCCGGGCAGGTCAGCTAGTTTTAAATAAATAAATATCGTTAGGACAACTCACACGCCATCTGATTCCAAACTAAGCAGAGCTTGTACTATGGTAACCAGATAACTGATAAACATACTTATATATTTCTAAATACATACATATTATAGATAAATAACACCTAGACACAGAATAAACCATCGTGCTCATTACACAAAGTTTTATCCTGGGTGGGAATCGAACCCACGACCTCTTGCGTAGCAGTCAGATGCACTCCCACCGCACCAAAGAGGCAGTCAATATTACTATTATAGATATAACAGCACCCGAATGGAAGGTTGTTGATGCTTATTTTATTTGGCAGCTACCATAATCGTGATGGTACTTTATATTAACAGAAGCCATCATATTGTATACACTACACGGGTATGAAAATATATAAAACTTCCTGGTTGATGAAGGGACCATATTAATAAAAAACAAGTCTGATAGATTTAAATTTCGGGGTTTACTTAGGCGTGGGCATTCTCACGCTGGAGACCATGATGAGAGCTCTGGTGTTTAGCACTTGCTTCTGCTAAAGACCAGAGCTCTCATCATGGTCTGAGATGCTGCAGCTTCTTTTTGTGAGCAAGTCGTGCTCGTAAAAGAGGCGGAGGAAAGAGAGCGGGTGAGAACTCTTCCTCTCGAATTCCACTGTCTATGGCGAGGGTGTTGCAGACTTGTCTTTGCCCAAGACTACAGGCATTTATAACCAGGACCTAAGGACGGCGGGTTGGCTGCTCGCCGTTCTTACAGACAGTTCTCACACGCATGACCTTCACTTTCCCAAGGAAGTGGTATACATCCGAACATCCCAATGAAGCGAGATAACACCAAAAGCCCAATGAAAAAGGGTTTATGTTATCTTAGTGACATGGACAGGGCAAATGATTTGAATCTACAGATTTATCATTCACGCCTTAGCATTAAACATCTTAACTGGTCCGGTGAAGCGATAACAAATATTGTTTTTAATGTTGAAACACCAAATTTGTAGTAAAATGTTTATCTAAAATTACTATCGTAATACTAGGTGTCCTCTTTCAGTCAGAATAGGTTTTGAATGTGCCTTTTTCTTCAAAAGTTATACTTAATTATTCTTTCGCTATTTCTGTAAAAGCATTTTCTCTCGAGAATTTTACATTTCAGATCTGCTTATTCTGCATATTTATTCACAAGGATTTTTAATCTGACAGTTTGTGGATATTACCAACTGAATTCAAACTAAAGGATTTGTTGAATGCTGCTTTTTATAAAAATGTATTCTCCTTATATTCCATTATTTATGAACCATGACTGATATGCATAGATACTTCCATTTTTATATTAAGTAGATCTCATTCAGATCTGTGTCTTAATAGATCTTACTACTGAACATTCATGCCTTTATCCCCGAAGGGGTGAAGTTTTAACAGAAATGTCAAATAAATTTCAAATGTTGGATGAACGAAAGTAGGTACTACGACGTCCCTAGCGGTTGTTAGCTATCAGATTTAGATTAGGAAATGCGTTGCTTTCTAAGCGGCGCCGTAGCGGTGAATCTCCTAGCCGGGACGCTGACGAAAGAGATCTGAAGCCTTCACGGCCAGAAATGGAAGGGTTCCCAGCTTCACCAGGAGTTGTAGATGGGTTAAAGGAGCGACTTGGGCAGCCATCGTAGGGAATGCCATAATAGATCTGTTCTTTTTAGATAACAGTACTGTTGATAGGATCAGTATGTCAGACTCCTAGCGACTAATGCTATGCCTTTTTAGGGAGCCGGGTATTTCCTGGGATGCTCGTCAGGGCTCTGACAGGCTGGGCTACCAGCTTATAATGGAAAACACTTTCTGGAAGGTGGGTGCAGTCACTGAGATGACGCGCCGTCATTTTGGACCTGCCACTCTTAGATCAAAGGGCAGTCCTATAATAAAGGTGGTAACGCCCTTTGTACCTAAATGACTGGTTGGATCGCTATAGTACCCTCCCACGCAGTCTTTTTTCGTGTCGGAGGGAAAAAAAATAGTCACGTTGCAATATAAAACTTATAGTTAAATTGAATTTTGAGGTGCCAAATATAAAAAAATATATCTTAGTACACCCTTTACTCCTACGATTACACTAATTACTACAGACGAATGACAGGCCGTGAATGAGATTTTCGCCTACAGCCGCACAGGGTATTTTGTTAGTTTAGGCTGCGAGAGAGAGTGAGCAGCATTCCTTGCTCTGTTTTTGCAATCGATATAGGTAAGCATCTCAGCACATGAGCAGATAAACGGAATCCGTAAAATTTCGTTTATCTATTCATGTGATCTCAGTGCAGTTAAAGTTTCCCATCCGAACTAAATTCTCTACCTCTGTCTAGACCGGGAATAACAATTCCCTTTGCACTCAAGTGCATTCAGACAAAGCAAGCAGACGTGCTTGTATGAAACGGATAATGAATCTACAGGAAGCGAAAGAAAATAAGTATACATGGATCGCGAAACCCGGCGATCTGTATCAAGGACTACCCCATCAGGGATACAGCATAAAGATAAGCTGGGCTTGCTGGATTTTCATTTTGTAAATTTTAACTCTTAAGAAGCTACGGCGTTTGTTCAAGTTTCTAAAATATTACCCGTTGCGAGATGTGTTCGCGGTCATGTTCATGACTCATGACCCCATTCTTTTTTTTTTGCAAATTACTTATAAGTTACACCGATTTTGTCATTTCCATTAGTTATTTTTAGTTTTATAAAACATTCTTAACTCAACAGAACCACAATAGATCATGGAATAGGCCTACCGGCGAAACCTTGTTAAAAAACGCGCCAAGTTACTATACGGGTTGCGCAGAAACGTGTGCTTGTTATAAAGAACACAACATTTTCAGTTCCAAAATGTAATTTTTAGGAACATCTTTTCAGTTCCGAAATGTAATTTTTAGGAACATCTTTTCAGTTCCGAAATGACATTCTTAGAAAAAAAGTAGCACCATTTTTTGTAATATATGTATTTTTATGATAAAACTTACAATTAAGCTGGAAAACGCAAAATGCCAATTATTACAACCTAGAATTGTTTTTGCACACTTTTGACATTTTATTTGTAATGATGTTCCCTAAATTCCCAAATTCCCAATGTTTTGTCGTATGCGAATTAATGTATTCTTACTTCTATTTTTGAAGCTAATTCGACCTGACTAATTAGTAGGCTGTCTTCTGAAATACAATGATAAATATACAAATTTTGGAATTCTTAAATTGCTGAATCCTAAATGTTAAATTCACAAAATATTGAATACCAAAATGTAGAATTTGTGAAAACTCGTTTTTCCCATTTGAACCACAATGTTGAATCAGTGATGTTTTGTCACAATAATGTAGCCAGATAAAATATATTTATTTCGTTTAAGACTTTTTTTCCAAACTGTTACCATAATCCAATATCATATTCAATTTTATTAAACTATTACTTTTACTTAAAAGGATGTACTAAAACTTGGTAGGTACTTTTATTATAAATATGTTTTATTTTGCAGGTAAGTCAAAGTGGTTCTGCTTTTCGACGTCTGCACATTGTAAGTATATTGGGGTACAATAAATTTTTAAATAGTTAAAGAAAATTATATTTTTATGCACCAATTATGTACCCGTTTTTGAAAAGGCTAATTTAGGAATAAAATTACTAAGGTATACCGTAGTCCTATTAATATAATAGGACTACTATCTTGGATATGCTACAGAACACTGAGGCATTGAACAGACAGACAATAATGTTCATTATATAGGTATAATATCATCAGTCTAAAAAATAACACATACATATAAACATTGAATTACCTAAATACAAGTACAATCACGTCATATCCCCGACCCCTTGGTCGGTTGAGGCATATTTCGTCGTGTATTTTGTCCCACGTAAGGTGGTGAAGCCTTAATGACACCTATAATATCAACCGATATTCTTTGAGTCACTTTCATAAAGCTCAAAATGGAGTGTAAAAGTTTTTCAAAATAAATTTTCTCTCGCGTTAATTGCATCCCCAAACTCTTGTCCCTCACGACTTAGTGTGACGCCATTCCGGGCAATTTATTTTCAACATGCCTTTCATTCTGTCATGAATGAGTCAGATTTTTTGCTTGTGGACTACTTCGTATTTTATTCGCGTGATCGTTGTTTATCCCCACGGACAATGTATTTTAGGACCATTAAGTTGATTTCGCCTAAAGTTGCATTCTCTACACTACTCTAGTAGGGTAGGCAGCGCGAGTGCTGCACCATTGGCATGTGGGCCGTAAGCTTGTCTGCCTCCATATTATTTGTTTTTATGAAGTTAACTAACTACGAGTATAGTTAATAATGAATGCTATTGTGCTTTCACAAATTTAAAATCTCTACAGATGAATTATCAATGCTCTCTACAGATGAATTATCAATGCTCTCTAGAAAATGTTATATCTTATAACATTTTCTACAGAATATTACAGCTCATTGCAAATTCCGCTGTCGAGTGTTTAATATATTCTTACAGAATTGCTGAGTGAGGGCAAACTACAGACACCGGTTTTGTCAAGATTATCCGAGCCGGGTTGAGCTGAGTAGGCATTTAGTGTTCATTAAGAATACTAGAAATTTTCTTGCAGACATACGTTATATACGCATTTGATACGTATTATATACTCTTTTTTCTTCATCTTAAGTGCTTTCGCCCACCTGGATTCGAGACCTGAGATTTTGGCTGCTAGGAGCCAGATATCGATTAACTTTTGGATTCTGAAACATATCTTCGAAAATGTTTCTCTGCATAACTAACTAACCTCTCATGTACACACTAATTATAAAGAAAATAACAGTATGAGGAAACATAGGTACAATGGTACTGCTTATTTCTGTAAGAAATATCTCCCAGCAGACCGGCGAGAGGAGAACGTGGATTTAAAAAAAATCAAGTAAAAGTGTGTAAATAGAATAAATATCCATCACGCCTTATCCCCGAAGGGGTGGCAGAGGCATATTATATGCCCACTTTTCACCGTGTGGATTTTCCTGTCCCACGTAATAGGTGGTGAGCCCATTGCCGTGTTGAAATAGACAGACGCAGGTTGTGGCTACCTGCTGTTGAAATTTTTCAAGCCGCCCATAAGGCATTCAACCAGGCTTAACGACTGCCATTTTACTGGCAACCGGGACCAACGGCTTAACGTGCCTTCCGAAGCACGGAAACGCTCGCAAATGTAAATGCCACAAAGTGGTCACCCATCCGAGGACCAGCCATAGTGAAAGTTGCGTAACTCAGTGATCGTTTACAGAACACTGAGACCGCGGGGCCACGAGCGCTTCTAAACATAGATAATATGTCTTCTGATACATAGAATATCAATAAAATTACATACTTACAGGTATATAAAATATCAATAAACTTACATATATAAATAATTAGGTTTACAGTGAAGAGATATGGTGTTCACAGCCTTCCTTTTAAACGTAGTAATAGTTTTACTGTCTCCGATAGCAGGCGGAAGAGAGTTCCACAATCTGACCGCATGTACTGTGAAGGAGTATGAGTAGAAATCGGTTTTTGTGTTAAGGAAACTTAAGATTCGTGCGAAGGTTTGATCTGCAGGGAGCGTCAGGGGAACGAACAAACGAGAACCGCTCCCTCAGATACGAAGGTGAAGATGGATTGTAAAGTATATTAAAAAGGAGGCTGAGAACTCGAGTGTTCCGGCGAAGACGAATCGAGAGCCACTTGAGTTCTTTGCGAAGATGAGAAACGTGATCATACTTTCTAAGATTGAAAATAAAGCGTATACATAAATTTTGCAACCTCTAAAGTTTATCTAGGAGCTCCTCAGTGGCGTCCAAATAGCAAGCATCAGCGTAGTCAATAATGGGTTGAATAATGGCTTGAGCAAGATTGATTTTCGTCCGCAAAGGCAAGAAGCCCTGGAGGCATCTCAAAGAATAAAAGGAAAATGCACCTTCTTGCTGACATTGTTGATATGGGCGCTCCAAGATAGCGTGGTGTCCATAATCACGGTGTCTGAGTATGGTATCTGAGTACCAGCCAATAGTACAGGATTCAGTCTAGACACCGGAAGATTACTACATTGGTATTTACTACCAATAACTATAGCTTGTGACTTCATCGGGTTAATGCGCAATCCGACCGAATTGGCCCAGTCGCTAAGTCTATCCAAATCCCTGTTTATAGATGATATCCCAGAGAGGGCGTCTGTAGCCGAAAAATGTCGGTATAGCTGCAGATCATCAGCATAGAGATGGAAATTGTTGGAGATAAGACTCGTAGCAGAGTTTATAAAGATGGAAAATAAAAGAGGAGATAGAACACCGCCCTGAGGAACGCCCGCAGATAGCCCACACCAGTCCGAGGATGTCTGACCGATACGAACGCACTGGGAGCGCCCCCGAATGTAAGAGTCAAACCAGGATAAAGCAGAAGGGGAAATATCTAGAACTGCCGATAGAATGTTTCGTTCATAATTTGTTCACCGAATTTGAAATTGTATGTCGCTATACATTTTCATCTACGACCGAATTGCCGACAAAAGGATTTATTATTAATCAGCATATCGACGACATAATCTTTCTACTAAGAACGTTTCGCCGACAGACAGTTCTTGAGTGTATCATCGACAGAATCTTTCACTAATAAAGTATTCATCTACAAACTTTACTACGGTATAATCGTATGATTCGCCCTACGCCAACGACGTAAAGATTATAGGTAGTTACGTTTGAAGGAGCAAATGACAAATATTTGCACTTGCAAATAACTTTTATTGGGTATACTTATAATTGTGTATAGACGTTGGTATACAAATACTCGTATATGAAATTTTTCCTACATCTCACGTGACTTTAAGAATACTTTACTTAATAATCAAGTAAACCTATTATTATAACAAATTTTCTAATTCTTCTCAAACTTTCTAACAAAGTTTATTTTAGATTTTAAATACCTCGGTATGATTTTAAATGGCTATTTAATCCTTCATCAATCATGTCGCGTGTTCTACATTACTTTTTAAGTACGTAGGTACGTAATTGTTTAAATTGCCTTATTGTTAAGAAAAACTAACAGTTAGGTACAATTGTTTACTTCGAAAAACTATTTTACTTTAATGAAATACTAACTGAAATCCGTCGTTAATGAATTACAAATTAATTACCGTTAATTACTTCCAAATAGAGGTATTATCACTAAGAATCACGTTCACGTAGTTTTATTTAATTTTGTCGTTCATAAGTGTTACTTTGTAACCTACATGAAAAAAGATATTTCATTTAATTTCTCTACTCTCAAGTGTTTCTTGAGTATTGAGAAACGTTCTGGAATAAGGCCCTAAGAATTGAGATAAAGCAGTTACTCCTAAAGTACTTCTCTGTTAATTTGCTTATATTTAATACGTAAAAATAAATAATACGTATAATGAAATCATATAGAGTAGCAATTATCAAGCACAAAAACTGAGGAAAAAAACCGACTGCCAAAATTCCCTCCGTAATTGCACTAAATATGGCAAAATTCATGATAATACATGTCAATGCAAGATATTTATTTGCATTACCGCTATGCAATTCTGTCTCCTGGTGCGTGAGGTACATTTAAAACGTTAGGTTTGAGAAAAATAATAAACTTTAATTCAAAAGAACAATTCATTAATTATCTACAACGCTCCTTTTGAATACTAAATCCTTAAATTACATTTACATTAAACTATTTAAAATGTCGCTATTAAGAAATGAGTTTTCAACTTTATATTCAACCCTGTCTTCGGCTATTATTGTGTATGTGTATTCGTATTACAATACGAATCGTCCCTTAGAAAAATAAAATAATAATAAAATACATTTTAATATCTTGAAATGTATGTTTTTTTGCCTATTATTAAATAAGACGGTATGTATTTCGATTTATTTTTCATTCATCTTTACATTTTATCACTAGATGGCGCTGTACATACTAATGTATAATAGAATTTTTTGGGTAGGTCAGTACTACTATATTATCTTTGGTACTACAGTCAAAATATAAGTAACAGTTAATCTACAGTATCAAGAAGTTTCAAAGAAAAAGGTAATATTATTTAGACAGGAGAAAACGTGATAAAAATGTGTCTATTTTATCATAGATAGCGAGGATTTTTTTTTGTACAATATTTAAATAAAATAGACTCGTCTAGAAAAAAACATGTTTACTCAATATTTGAAAACATTCAGTCAATTTCTTTACCAAACTAGTCTTAGAGGTATTAAAAAGTAGAGGCAGTTAGTTGTATCGTTTCTATTATAATTCTTATCATTATTTTTATTATGCATACAAAAATATTGCTTAATATTGCTCTATCTTATTATATCTTAATTACTTATACATAAATTCACTATACGTCTCTCAAATTTTAAAATCAAATTAAAACCACAGTTCAAAAAATAACTGTTTAAAAGAGTCTCATCAAAAACTGACATAAGAGAACAAAACTAATACTGCTGAAGATTTGGATCGAAGAGCTCACAGGCCTTGGAGCCTGATAATAAGTGGAGAGAATATCATTCCAGAAATTCATTGTAATATTGTGAGGGTCATATCTGGGTTCTTCCACGTGAACAGACGACTGGTTAACGACTGCACTGTCGCTGCCTCCGTAATAGAAATAGTTGAATCTCTGTCGGTTAATCGTTTCCCATGAATCTGTGAAGTTGGTGCTGGCTGTGCTGGTAGATCTGAAAAATGCAAATCGTAAATCTTTAAATGCTCTCATCTCTGGCGTCTTTTTCGGTGTTTGTTTGTTTCCAATGTATAACATTTATGTGTGTATTTAGAAATTTTAGTCTTGATCCCCTAAGATAAATATATTTGCTTGATTTAGGCTAAATAACGCTGTATAACAGTCCTATAATAATATATTGTTTATAATAAATATTAGAATCTCTTATTTCATCAACCAAATCAGAACTTGGCTGTACTCGTAACAATTCAAAAATGGACCCGATGTATCACAGACCCTTTCAACCTCCAAATTTTTACAACCCTTTGCTATCAAGTAGTGTGCCTACTTAGATTTTTCGATAGGTTCTACGGGTGTAACCCTAATCTAGATTCTCTAATCTATTTTTTAATCGGAGAAATCTTTCGAACCTCACTCATAGGATGGTCCCCGTCCTGAATATTGCGCTGAGATTCAATTTCAGTTTGCAATAACGTTTTCAACGATACAACTTCCTTCAAAATCATATCGAAACCAATTCCTTTCAAACTATATTCATCAATAATGACCTCATTTTAGTTTTATCTTTTATGATAAGCAAGATAAGGAGCTGGTGTAACTTGTGGATTGTGTGTCATAATTAGTACAAAACAATATAAAATAGTTAGTTTTACCCTGTAGTCGCAAATGTTGTGAATCGCTTGACAATTGATCTCATGACTGGTTCATCAATAGGCTTCAAGTCGAAGTCAAATAAGTAGTTCAAGATGCCACCATGTCTCACACCATTTAATGGAATCTGATTATAAATCCAATCAGAATTTTGCGTGCCAACATATCCAAACTCTAATAACCTTACATCATTTATAGATAGCCTGCTCCTTTCCATAGCTCCTCTAATCACGGATACAACTATAAGAGTATCTCCTTGGTAATCCAAGTAATCTTCAATCGTTCCCATACTAATTGGACTACTGCTGAAGTAAAAATCTCGAACATCAGCTGTCACTTTTGCTCTAGAGTCTTCAAGTTTTAAATCTACTGGTAAGAAATCTGTGAAGTTTGCCTCCATGGCATTTAGCCAGTTTCCATTAGCTGCCTCATCGGCTCTTAAAGTTCCCTCCCTTGTTGTGTATGCAGCAATGTATGGTACAGGTAAATAGTTCCCTTTTCGTAGTAACTCGATTGGAGCTTCGGCCAATATTGTATCATTAGGGTTTAACCTTGCATTTTCAACACATGGAGCAAATAAAGGTGTGTTGTTTGTAAAGCTGAAGTCACTTAATGCTGTTTGTAATACAGTTAGATCTGTGGATACCAAATGTCTCGCCAGGTCTTCATTAGATTTACCACCATATCCAAGTTTCTCTCCTACTAGATTTGCGTATCCTATTGGATCGTAGGCTACCGCCCAAGGTGATATACTAGAACCACTTATTGCAATAGCTTTGTGTACGAGGCCTAGAGCTTGTGGTGACATGGTTATCAAGTCAACTATAGCCGCACCAGATCCATGACCCATCAGCACTATATTGCCCGGGTTTCCACCGAAGTTGGCAATATTAGCGTTTACCCATCTCAATCCTTGTAAAACATCTCTCAAACCAGCGTTGCCTGGAGCTTCTTGAACTCCTAAGCATAAAAATCCGAAGATTGAAAGTCGGTAGTTGATTGATACGACAACAACATCTTCTTCCACTAATCTTTTGAAAGAGTACTGTTGAGTAGGCGATGTGGTGTATTCTTGGGAATTGAGCCATACGATGACGGGTTTCGGATTCGTAACATTTCTGGTGAAGATGTTTAAGAAAAGGCAGTTTTCTGCTCCAACTAGACCTCTCGGTGTTGGTTGAGCGCATATAATGTTACGATCATTGGCGTGCAGTAACCCTGGGTATAGAGCTGGAGGCACGGGTCCCTGAAAACGTTAATGCTACATTAAACTTCGACATTCAATAAGGTGGAATTTACACAGTTTTATATTTAGCGACAGTATCTTTTTCATAGCATCGATAAGATATCACGCCCTCATAGAATTTATTTTTTATCAATTCATTTTTTTCTGAATTTACGTAATACAAGTACAATGTTTAAGGAAAATATTGATCATTTACTAATGTGGGTATGGATGGGTCTAGAAGACGCTTGTTAAAATTAAATTGGATACCCAGACGCTAGACGTATGTATGAAGCGATGAACGAATCTGCAGGAAGCAAAAGAAGTATGTATGGATCGCGAAACCTGGCGATCTGTCTCTCTGACTACATAGTTTTAGTAATTAAAATTAAACCACAGGTCCCCTTTTTGGAATTTCACATTTAATCATTCTCAGTACTCAATACTTGTACGATTTTATTTTTTTTAAATATTGTCACATTGGGCAAAAATGCACATGGTTAAATGTGGGCATATAATATGCTTCTGCCATCCCTTCGGGGATAAAGGCGTGAAAAGATAAGTCAAGTACTAGAAAAAAATTGTAGGTGGTAATTTATGAGTAATGTTATTGTAATTGATATGTAGAAATGGTATCCGTATCGCTGAAAGCAATTTCCTACAAGCAACGTTGAAAAACACTTAATATTTTAAACCGATAAGTCGCAAGGACATTTTGTATTCTTGACTATAATGTACTTATTGGTAAATGTTTCTGACAGAGATTAAAGACCGCGTCACTGTGTCCATAAAATTGAGAGTAGGAAGCCTACGTCGTATTGTGAATTTTGATTTCATTAGATTGATATCCATACCGGTTAAGGATTTTTCCCACTGCCATAAGATCCAGTTAGTTCTTACCAAATAGTTTATAATTTCTATTTTAAGTGGTTTTGAATAAAAGGCATTATTATTATTATTATTATATTCTGATCCAGAGTTTGTATACCGTTTTTATTGTATTTTTTTATTATATACCTTTTTAGTATTTTTGATAGCATACCGGTCTATAATATTTGGTGTTTTGTCAATGGGACTATCCCACACGTTATCACTCCCGTTAAGAAAGATAAGTTATCAAAGACTCAGATTACAGGATTGTTAGCATATGGGGTGCGGTGTGAACTTTGTACTTTGTATTAATAACACATTCACAATCACATATTCATATTCAGCCATTACTTATCTAAACTAAACCCTATAAGTAAAGACATTTCTTTCTCTGCCTTTCCTTCTTTCTTAATATTCTCTAATAGGCTTAATGAATGGTGGGTCTTTAAATGAACTAATATTAATTATTAGTTCATTCACTTGATGGTCTTGAAGGTCAAGGTGCTGTCTATTAATCTCTATATCATTGGGTTGATTCAGAACGCTGTCGTTCAAACCCACACAAATAACAAGAAGAGACTTGGTCATCTTTATTGGGACTTGCTGTCGAGTCGCAAATTGAGTCATTGATAATTATGATGACACTTAGCTAGGATTATTATGTTTGCTAAACTAGTTTTCACTTAATTAGATATCGGCTAAAGTAACTAAAATACTTGATTTGTGGAAATAACCAATCTGAAAACGGCTAGTATTTTTTACTCGATTGAATATCGGCTGAAGTAACCAACGTACCTACTTGATTTTTGGAAATAACCTTTCTGGAGAGTGCTTTTTATAGTATTTTTCAATAAATAGATGTTTTAAGTGCTCTTCACATCACAATCGTATAGAATGATACTTTATTTACGTCTTGCTTTTCTATAACGAACGTACACCAAATTTGCTATCCTTATCTTTCGTTTTACCAAGAAAATCGTGACTTTACTATTTTCGAGCTAGGTACTGTACTAGGTACAGTAGAGGAGGTAGCGTTAGTACCGTGGGTACAGTGGGGCTGAAGTCAACCTCACCTGTAAGTGCTGCAACTGCTAACTAATGAACGAGGTCATGGCAAAGAGAATGAAATGTTATTTTTAAACTTTCGCGGTTTATACTCATATTTTATAAACTACTCGGGACTTCACGCGAAACAATTTTGTACTTACATTCACCGACGTACACCGACACAACGCGCTCGAAACGTCGGTGAATGTAAGTACAAAATTGTTTCGCGTGAAGTCCCGAGTAGTTTATAAAATATGAGAATGAAATGTGTTCAGCAAGAAAAGTCTTAGAACCTGTTGTTAATAGTAGGATAGGCGGCGTTGATTTTTACAAGGAATTTGATACCGGCTGATATTCATAACACTAATAGTTCTTAACCAATACATAACAGATTTGACCGTTAGTCAGTCTGGTAGTGATGGAATCTAAAGTTATAAAATGTCAATTGAACTAGACCTCCAAATTGTAAAAGCGCCCATACATCTCAAAGGTCTATGTTAATTGGTATGTACTATGTATCACCGTAAAATAGTGTAGAGTTACAACTTCAAGCAGTAATTTAGACAGAAAAAGAAATACTATTTGTTCTTCTTCGATTTAAGGATCACTTGAGTGTGTATTATCGTAAAACAACAAAAATTTGTAGTCATAGAACCTAAAATGTCGATTTTAGGTTCTATGACTCAAAACTGATAAATAGTGACTTGTTGTAGGAAATAACTTCATGTCACCGTCATCTTTTTATCAAATTAACGACTCGTCACCACCAACCTTGATATCTGTCTGGACAACGGTGCTAGGAAAAAAAAACAATAAAAAAAAATCTTGAATAGCAAAGTTGACTTGTGAGAAACTTATTTCTCATAACAATTTCAATTCCATTTAATTATTTTTACGGACTTTATGCTCTTAGCAGCAACTCGTCAGCTTAAATTAACCTATACAGGGAATTCCCATCATAGTAAAATGCATCTTTACTTCAGATGTGAAACTTTTTCTCGTTAATGTTACGGTAGGTTACGGGGATTCCCTCGGTGTTGTTGAGGCTATTATGTTCTAGTTCGTTGGATATGCGGATTTTTTCGTATTTTTTATTGATTAGCTAATCAGGTCCGCAAACCCGTCAGATGACGCACTTGTTATAAAAAATATACGTAATAGTTAATTATGCTATATTGAAAAATCAAGCATACGTCAATACGTGTAGGCAGTCATAGCACTGCACGATGGGGTTAACCTGAGATGGGTAGTTGTAATGACATTAGTTTTTTTTAAAGCGCTTCTTTGCTTGGGGATTTAGGGATACACTTTAAGCCGCCGGTCTCTTGGCTGCCAGTTACATGGTAGTCATTACGCCAAGTTGAAGATTTTATGGGCAAGTTAAAAACTTTCAACTGCATGTAGACAGAGATGCAGACTCATCACTTATCACGTGAAAAAAAAAAATAACAAGTGAAATGTAAACATTTAGCCTCTGTCTACCCCTTCGGGAAAACGGCGTCCTTATAATGTAAGACCAAACACAAACACATGGTTATTTATATGCTCTGTTTTATCTACATAAATATAAAATTAGATTCCTCTCTATTACTAGCCCCATAGCTAATGTTATGAAATTGGTTCTCATCGAATGTAGTAGTATCCGAGAATTGAATATCAAATCAGTAGCGTATGATATAAAGTTCGACGCCCTGAACTTAAGGCTTCACTAGTTTATGATTGAATACAAGCGAACTGTTCGATTAATCAAAGTGTAAACATTACTATTGTTGGGTCTGTGTAAGCAAACAGAGCCTTATCACATAGTGGATTATCAGACATTTCTAATACTTCAAATATTAAGTACAAACAGTGTTGTAAAATGAGAGGGCCACGCCAAGCCACTTTTTATTTTGACTTGACAACGGCAATGTCAACAAGATAACTCACGTAATAAGTTGTAGAAAGGCTAGAAAAAGATGGATATGGACTACGTATGAACGACGGTGTAAATAAAATACAAAAGATATGAAAAATTTAGAAAAAATAACGAGTCAAGGGTATGGTCAATATACCTAGATGTAGACTTATCTCGCGTGGAAATGCTTAGAGCGGCCATGCTGAACTCCTTCCTACTAAAATTACATGATACCCTTCGAAGGCAAAAATAAACCGGATGTTCAAACTCCTTTTACCGTATGATTTCTTTTTTTTTCTTATCTTTTCCCCTGTTTTACTATAATATGCTGCCTTTGCAATATGGACTACACCAAAAGATTCGAAACCTTAACCAAGGTCACCGGTACACGTGAGCGCCGATGGGGCGGTCGAAAAGCGCAGATATTTCTCCTAAAAATGATCAATATTGCCTACAATATATTTCGCCCTTATATTAATAGAAGCGGATTTCGGGATACATTTTTGAAGAAATGACCGTTTAATAATTCAATACATGGTCTCATTTACAGTAAGTATCAAGACTGACCTTGAAATTAAATCATCAAACGCTCCAATGCATCATTTGCGGCCTTCGGTCAGGCGCTTCATAATATATAGAAGCAAGTTTCTCACTTCTCCTTGGGATATAATTTCGATAAGTTAACCGGAGACTCATTACTAGACAAAAATGTAGTGTTTCAGTGGTTTTATTCGGATCGAGTCCGGCGTAACATCCGTGGGAATTTCCACTCGTTTAAAAAAGTCTATTTAGTTTTTCCCTTTTCACCTACACTAATATTATAAGGAGGAAAACTTTGTTTGTATGTTTGTTTGCTTGTAATGAATACGCTCAAAAACTACTGTACCGATTTTAAAAATTCTTTTACCATTTGAAAGCTACATTATCCACGAGTAACATAGGCTATATTTTATTTTGGAAAAATAAAGGTTCCGTAAGATATTTGGGTTTTTCGGACACAAGGTGTAAAAAATCAACCAGAAAAGTTACTTATTTTGCGTACGCTGCCTAAACTATAAAAGATAGATCCATAAAATGTTCTAATTAATTGTAGATCTTATAAATTTCGTAATGCAATTCTTATTCGATATAAAAAAACAACACGTATTAGTAATGGAACACGTGGAAGTATGTCACGGGCGAAGCCGGGCAGCACATCTTGAATAAAAACATTTGTACTTTTCCACAATATGCCATTTTTAAAGGTTTGAATATGCCATATGACGTAACCAGTCAGGTTAAAAAGTAAATAATGTAGAATATAGTACATGTGTTTTCATTTAAGATCTGTGGCAAGTTCGACCAAGTGTCATCAATCAACAGTATAAACCACTCCCTTTTTTTTATTTAAATGTTGTACTGAATCTATTTAAAGAACCATATGAAAATATTTATATGGCACACTGGATACACTTTTACTTATATTTCCGAAGAGTTCTCCTCTTCATTTCAAATCTATCCCTGTGTATTAATCAAAACTGGACTATATAAAACCTAATTTAAAAAAAGCGCAGTGTACCAGTACACTATTCGAAAAGCAAAACTTTAGTTACACATGTTCGTATTTACCTTAAACCGGTTTTCTCCCGTAGTAGGACCACCATAAGGTATTCCGTAAAACTCGAAATATTCTCCATCAATCGCCCTTGAACCCTCCACCACACCTTCGGTTGTGGTCACTTGAACTTGAGCAAACACTTGCGCGTACGCAGCCAGCAATACAAAGACACACACAAACGTAAACGAAGACATTTTCACGTAAACCAACGTTCTGTTTTTAAATATGACTATGTTTATGTCACAAATAGATCTTACGTCCGTTCAGCTCGGAGTGTGCTGAGCGAATGAGCTGTGTAGCGATGCGTCGTTCCGGACATAAATAGGTCCGGGAACTATGTCCTCTACTGGAACGATTTCGGTGCAATCCACAATGTCAATCGAAGTCGGTCCGCATGTCCGCGGTAATCGGTGCGAGTGCGAGCGAGTTAGGTAATAGTCTACTAAAGGAACTCTGTGTCGCATCACACACCGACCGTACCGAAGCGACCGACGACGGCGATAGCCGATGACTCACGAACCGAACCGACCGCTCTCTCTTTATCCTATTAGGCTCTTGCTATTTTGGAATAATGTGACTTATTCGATCCAACTTAAAGTCGATTATATAATAATATGTAGTAAAATACACACTTGTTAGATGCAACAGCGTAACCCACGGCACGTATATGTATCAATATTTTTTAAACTATGTAAATACCTGTGTAATTTGTTAATATTTTTGAATGATGTATATAATCAGTTGATTTATAAATACGCCAATCAAGTGCAAAAGTTCTTGTTTAGTAATATGTGACGTGTTTTTTACAACGTAAATGTATCATATCATGTGCCAACTAAATATTTCATCTAGCTCTTGGTTGACAGTCCTAAGCCTGAAAATCATAATATTATGACATCTCCAATCACACGGACATGAAATCAAGAACCGAAAGGCCATATTTGAATCGGTGGAACTAAATAGTTCCGCGAACATGTTTCCTGAACATGGTTCCGAGAAGGAAAGGAATCGTTCCATGTCCGATCCTCTGTAGGACATGATTTGCGCACCTCTAGAGCTGTGATATGCGCCCGACTTGCTTTTTATTGTAAATATGTCACACACCTATATTATCAGGTTTGGTTTATCAATGATGTCATTGTACTGATAACGTCGATCCTTGAGTGCTTTTTGATTCAATACACTAATATATTTTTCGTTGAAAATTGATATTTTTTTCTGAGTAAGTTTCTTAGGGTATGTTGCGTCTGGAGAGGGAGTAAGGATGGTTGACGTAGTCACAAAACCGGTTATTAGTCATGCGGTTATCAATCACGTACAAAGATCGATTTAGGAGGTAAATGCAGGTTATGTGACGTCATAACAGTTTTAAGATTGTTGATTTAGTTTGCAGGAAGCGAAAGAAGTATGCATGGATAGCAAAGCCTGGAGATCTGTCCTGTCTGACTACCCCTTTAGAGATACCGCGTGAATATATGTAATTTATTTAGTCAGGTTTGACTGTACGATAAAATATATTACAAAAAGGTGACGATTTTATACCTATTTAATATGTTATGATATAAGTGACCTAAAACATAGGCTAGCCCATAAGCCCGATCATTACGCTACTCCTCTCTCTTGAGAAAGTAAAGGTTTGACTGTAAGACAGAAATAGATAGATTAACAGTCATCATAGCAATATTACACGATCGTTCCTATCGTCGTAATAAATGGACCGATTCAATTACATAACGACAGGCCAATGGAAGGAATTAAGGCGCCTGCTATCGCGGTATTGATTGCAGCATTTAGTAACTACTTTGGTTATACTTGATTGGAACTAGTTACAGAAGTCGCCCATTCATGAAAAAAAAATTGTAATCAAATTTTGTGTATACCGGGTAGGTTCATTATTTTTACAAATAAAGGATAAGGCCGGTGACACACTTCACTCACTACGTCAGTTTTCTTTGGCACAAGATTTTTACGTTCAAGTTTCTTCATCACTGAATTCCACATCCCAGATAGCTTGATTCTTCCCTATTGAAGTTATTGTGTTTCACACACCATACGTGGATAGTAGTGGCGATCAGTGGAGAGAACTTTGGGTAATGAAGTTCGATCCAGTGATTACTACTGAATGTACGTACTAGTACGTATTCTAATCTATGCTACTGAAACTGTGGTAGTTTGGTGTGATAAAAGAAATGACAATAATGTTGATATCAGTAATACTGACAGTCTAATTTGCTAATGAGAGGCTACGAATGTGGACTGTCCACGCTCTCATATGAACGTCAAGCGTAGGACTGGACACAAAGAAACAAACCTCTCATCCGCTACAAGTACACAAGATATTGAAGATTATATGAACTAGCTTTACCTGTAACAAGTTGCACTCGAAAGGAAATCTTTCTTCAGATAAATACAAAGATAACACCTCTATGAATCTCCAACAATAGGTCCTTGAATATATTGATATTCTGGGAAAAAGCGTCAATCGTTTCGTTCGTGAATGATTTAACTATCTATCTTATCTATCTTTATACTGTATCCCTGACGGAGTAGTCAGAGAGGACAGATCGCTAGGATTAACGATCCTTGCACACATATTGTTTGATCTGTCCAAAGTTTTTGATACACACTATTCTTCATTCTACGCTCACCTCATCAGGGTAGTCAGAGAGGACTGTTGCATTGGTACTTCTTTCGCTTCCTCACCTGTGGGCATTCGAGTACTTTTGACCTTTCCATTTATGATCAACATTACATATTTTTCGTACGTAAATCTTGGTCTACCCTGACTCCTTCTACCCTCGCACAATAAATAATATTCGTCAATCCAATAATACTATGATAGAGAACCAAAATGACTTAGTTCAACGCTTTTTTGAAAACTTCTTCAAATACCCCTCCGACGTCTAGACTCTTTTTGGCCACCTACTCTTTAACGATAGGAAAATTAACATGCAGCTGTCAATTATGCAAGCTTATACTCAGAGACGTTTAAAGATAATTTAAATAGTATTTAGTTCAGATTTTGGCAAAGCAATTGTCAAATTAAATATTTTTCCTGTTTATTTTTCTTAAATACAAAGTTGGTATTCGTACTTCAAATACCGAATTGTTTTTAACAAGCCTGTCTGCAACCGAGAGTAAGATCTTTATAGATAAAATTTGTCAGTTGTTTGTAGGATAAGAACGAAACATACAATTTGTAGATTGGAGACCTAACAACAGTTTGACTACCTGGGGGCCGAGTCTGTTATTTCAATCGTGTCGAAAAAGAATCGAAATCGTCGCTCAATAGAAAGCCACCGGTACAATTTTTCGTAGTCTACTATTATAATCGTACTACAATAGACTTCTATCGGTCGGCCTATAGAATTCTACTAACACGTACCGCGACAGTGGCCGCTAGTCAGTTGAATTTTTTAAGAGTCTACTAACATTTTGACAGCTAAATCAGTGATTCTGGTGCTACTCTACGGCTTGTCAATAGTAGACTTGGCTCCCATAATGTATGCAGGTACTTTAGCAGCTCAGCTTTCATCAGGCACGGAAAACATCCTACTATTATTATGAACTTTAATATTTCACACAAAAAATACTGAATGGATTTTGATGAAACTTTACAATAATATAGCTTACACATCAGACTAACACACATGATTTATAAAGATATAGTTTACATTATCCAAAATATAACTGTGAGCTATTCCTGAAATCCTATGATCCTATGAAAACACTTCCTATGTTACTTGTAAACTGCTTAGCAGATTATACCGCTCGTATCACCAAATGCTACACTGCCAGGTTCATAATTATATGATATCCTATCAGCTTTCCACCAGTATGCAGACAAGTGGCGAGCTCTAGCGATCTAAGATCTTTTTCTCTCATTACGATACTACTTAACGCAGTAATTACACAGTACACAAAAATAACAGTAGATCACTGGATCGGTCATCGCCCCTGCGTCATAGTTGCCTACCAAGAATTATAAGAAAACAATAATTCGTATACATTGTAGCTCTGTGAACCGCCTAACGTATTGGGTTTTCATATCGATTAAGACTGACCTCAGGTTAAACGTTCAAGTTACAATTGAAATATAGGGTTGTCAAAATAAGATTTTGATGTTTTTTATTTACATAATTTTTCTATTTATCTATCACGCCTTAACCCCTAAGGTGTGGCAGTGGCGTATTATAAACATAATTTATTTATTTATATACATTATTAATTTTATTTTATATTATTAATATTATTATATTATTTATATTATTGTATTATTTATATTATTATATTATTTATATAATTTATTTATAAACATTATTTATTTATATAATTTTTCTATTTATCTATCACGCCTTAACCCAGGTGGCAGAAGGTGTGGCAGTGGCGTATTATATACGTATGTGATCGTTTAAGAACTATCCTGAGTAAATTTTACCAGCTAAAAAGTACTGTCAGCAAAGGCATATTATTTGTAGTTTACTAACTAGGCTTTGGCTGATTCATTAATAAGTTATGGATTAAGTTTTAAAACATATTAAAAGGAAATAAAGAAAGTGCAAGTTAGGATATTGAAGCTGTTGGTAGCTAAAAAAGTAAAAGACAAGTGTAGAGAGGACTATGATCAGCTGTTTAAATAATGTAGCATAATACCGGTTTATGAAAAAGTACAGTATTTAATAGCTTTAGAAACATATTATAATGAGGAATTTAAAAATAATAGAGAATATAAATACATTGAAATATCTAAAAAAATAGGCAAATTTATAAAAATAAGAGTTAACAATTATTATGGAGAAAGGACCAGGAAATATATTGTACCCAGGTTATATAATAAATATGATAAATTACGGGACGAGACGAAAATAAAAAGTAAAATGAAGCTCAAGTTAAAAATGAAAGAACTGTTTGGATATAGGAAAATCATAAATATGTAAACTTAGTTTTAGTTAGTTAGTAAGTCAATTAAATAAGTTTAAGTTACTTATAAAGTTTTTTTTTTTTTTCAATAATAACACTTGTACTATTCCACAATATTTACGCCTCACGGCATTCTCAAAGGCACACAATATGACAATTTGAGTTGTCATATTGTGTACCTTTGAGAATGCCGTGAGGCGAAGCCGGTAAGGTTTATCAAGTAAATATTGTGGAATAGTACAAGTGTTATTATTGAAAATGTGTAGCAAGTTCCACCAAGTGCCATCAATCAACAGTATAAATTACTTATAAAGGTTAAAGAGCGAATCGCCTACAAACTGCAATAGCCGTTTGGCGAATTAAAATTAAGTACAACAATTATTGTAACTTAAATTGATTAAATAATAAAAAACAAATTATATGCCCACTTTTCACCATGTGTATTCCTGTCCCACGTAATAGGTGGTGAGTCCATTGCCGTGTTGAAAATAGACAGGCGCAGCTTGTGGCGAACTGCTGTTGAAATTTTTCAAGCCATGTTACTGGCAACCGGGACCAATGGCTTAAAGTGCCTTCCGAAGCACGGAAACGCTCGCAAAGGTGAGGACCAGCCATAGTGAAAGTTGCTTAACGCAGTGATCGTTTACAGAACACTAAGTCTGCGGGGCCACGAGCGCTTCCGTGATTACATAATTAATTCATAAATAAAAACATAATCAATACTGTGCCTAGATTATATTTTTGTTACATTTTCTACTATCGTTGCTCATCGTTTAGGCATTTTGTGACTAATATATTTTTATTATTAACACATTTTTGTTCAGACTACAATTGATTAGACAAGGATGATGACGATGGGGTTGAATCATTTCGTTATACACCTAAGTAAAAAATAAGTTATTATTTTGACAGGACTTCGTTTTTGTCTTTCTATGTTCTAAACGAACGAATCGATTTGGACAGGTTCCTTTTGTGATTTTATGTAATAGCATATTTTTTTAAATTTCTAGTCTGTTATTTTTAGGTCCATCAACTTAACAGAACAAAACCGTAAATCTATAATCAGTAACAATAACGTTTAAACCGTGGCCAGCTCTATACCCTACAAATAACGTCTTAGAAGCGTTTTATCATAATTTGTTATGCCTTTAAAAGTGTTTTTGTGTGAGTGAATTCTGTGCTGAGAGCACTGCGACAGGTTTTGTTTGTTTGCCAGGGGGTTGTTTTTTACACATTTGAATTACCAACTAACCATCTTTACGTTGTTTTCCTGACGGGGTAGTCAGAGAAGACAGATGCCAGGATTTGCTATTTTTGCATACCTGTATCGCCTGCATTGCAACTGTTGTGGTTCTTTATTTATAATATTTCGATTACTTTTCAATTGTTTCTCACTCATCCGTTGGGCATGCCCGAACCAACGAAGTCTGCCCTTCTCTTTTTATTAGTTTGAATTGTAACCTAGAAATCTTGAAGGAATCCTTTAATACCATAACCTTAAACCGATACCTAATTAATTTTTATAGAGCTTTCGACCAGTTTACATCGGTCGTAGCGATAGGCTGATTACAAGCGAAACGTCAATCGATAACCGCGTTATATCCCCTAAAAATATGCTTGTAATATGGATCGTCATATTTAAAATCTTTAACACTACTTTGTTAATATTGTATTCAGTATAACACCTAATAAGGTACTGTAATCGCGTGTGTTAGAGTGATTTAGGGATTGTGAAAAGTATAGAACCTGAATACATTATGAAAATAATATGTTATTGTTTTAATGTGCCATAATTATGTGGAGGTGAAATTTGATGATGATAGCTTGTTATTGATTTTTATGTGAAGGTTAAGGTAACTTTACCCAATTGTTGTATCAGTTTGGAGATAATAATACGAATAATACGAGTATAGTATAATATGCTACGTATTGAAAAAAAAACCCACAAGTATTTTTGACAGTAACCTAATATTTTTACCGAATTAAGATCAAGACAAATCGCAATCCTTGATGTTATAACTTTTTAATGCAACTGTTCTGTCGGACCTGAAAAATTGTAAAGTAAATACAATGGAAGTAAATACTATATCAGGTAAAACTCGTGTATATTGGTCAAGTCAGAATAAAAATCTTGAATTATACAATTGTTTTTTAGGTTAAGTACAGATAGAAGGGTAACGTGTGGTTTTAGTCGGTAGGAGTCCGGCAAGGCATCCATGAGGATTTCTACACGAAAAAACAAAAGTTAAGTTAGTATCTTTCAATTTATTTTTCAGATAATATCATTTTTGTAAAACAATCTCTGTTTTTCTATACTTGGAAAAAATAGCGTTTTTTTAATTTCAATGTGTTGGACTTCTGAATTCCTATAAGAATATTTACCGCTTAAAATAAAAACTGCTAAAGAAATGATAAACCTGAAATTATGTGACAGCCCTGCGCATTAAGTCATATTTATAAATAGATCTACACTAAAATATAGTTTTATTGGGAATTTCTAACCTATAATGATTTCATTACACTTCTTGAAATACTACGTAGACAAGGACAATGAAAGAACAGTTATGTGTTAAACTGTTGACCATAGCTGGCAAACCAATCTTTTCTGACGAATCCTGCAAATCGTGAGGGTATTGTCTTAAATAATAATAGGATTTCCTTAATTACTCATCGGCATTTACGAAACGAGTAAGACTTCACTATTTTAAGTAAAACCGCATTGTATTACGTTTTAATTCATTTAGTAAATACTAATAATAGGATCAGCGTTGTTTTCTTGTGTAAAAGCGTAAGCAAGCCACAGTTCGTCTACTAGATGAGTCAAATCACCATTCACATAGGACGGGCTTCGGATCATCAGACCTACGTGCTTAGTAGTCGGTCTGCCGTCTGTGTTCTGAGAGTATTATTTATAGTCTACTAATTTAATGGTTGGGGTAGTTTCTGAACTAATAGAGGTCTTAATTTTTATTTAGAGAATATGTCATACTCGAGCGGTATTCGAACTTACATTCTCCCAATAAGGGAGTACCACTTTAGTGCGCTAAGACTACTGACCCACGCTCGGAGCTAATGAAATATGGAATTCCACCTTTTTTATTTATTTTTTTATCTCGCCTAAGTGACGCCGCCCGTCTGATTGAAAGCCATGGCGTTATCTAGCGAATTGAAAGCCACTGTCACAATCCACAGGACTATTAATAGTGGCTCTCAACCTAAAACGTCTTAAGGCATATACGGATGAGATGCAAACTACTGAAGCGATCTCTGCTTTTTTAGAATACTGCCGGTTCTTCCGATTCGACACGTACAAAGTTCTAAGGGCCCAGGTCATCCCCTTCTGTAATGGACGAGGATAAGCGCCTGAGAGAGTCTAGAAGGGCGCCAGTAACATGGATTCCTTGCACTGTGTATGTTTATCTACCACCTCGGTGTTATAATCAAAAACAGGAGAATAAATCCTACTTCTCGGAGATGAGCTTTATGTGTACACATGATAACGCTGTATTACGATTTCGACCCAGTTGGCATAGCGCCCAAGTTTGCGAAGCATTCAGCCACTTAGGGAAGAAATTGCCAGATGTTCTGTACAAAGTAAAGTTTAATGTCCATCGTAATATTTAAAGTTTTCAAATAAAGACTTCAAAATGTGTTTTGTCAATTGAGTGAAGCGTTGACTTTAAAAAAGATGGGCGAAATCGTAAACATTATATGACTAATTTTTTTTATAAACTTTTACGATTTTCACTCATATTTGGATTTTTAAAATGGGGTAGGTATCTTAACCTTCAAAGATACAGGAAACGTTCTTATGAGACCATCCACATTTATTAAGCTATTCTTCTCCTGGTTTTCCCCGACGTTCGTGAGGGGTCGAGAGAGTCATGGCTGAATGGCTGAAGCAATTCTTACGGGTCATGGTAACTTTACGAGCAATCTACATTGGTTTACGCTGCGAGTCACCGTTCTGTCAGCGTTCAACAGCTTATGCCAAATATGATCAAACTGCACATCACATACTCTGTGAGTGTAGTATTTGGTGAAACGAGCGATATAATATGCTGAGCAGTTTATAATTAACATCGGGAGTAGTTTACTATGCGAATCTCGTGACATCTGGGGTGAATTGTCGTGCTTTTAGACGTTTGTACTATAGAATGAAACATAGCACACATTGAACCCATAATATACTATCAATTATTGTGAAATGATCACCCTGCCAAGGATTTCCCGAACGTCTACAGTATGGGGTTCTTCAAAAGGGCTCTCAGAAGGTTTTTTACAGGATCGGCAGCACGTCCACAGGTTACAGCGACTAATTTCCTTTAGTTACTGTATGCTCGTCTGCCAATTCATGAAAAATATAAATTTCCACACTCGACTTCAAACGTACCATAGCAATTAGCTATTAAAGTATCCGCTATCGTTTTAAATTGTAGTATATCTACCTGAATTACCATCAATAGGGAAACAACCCAACCCTAACACGATGACCAAAGTTTGTCTCACGGACCCTTTACGACCCTTCTACGTTTAAGTTCCGTTACATTATGTAACATGCCATACGGGTCTTAGACCCTTGAAATGTACAAATTGCCGGTGTTAAGGTGTGCTTTGGGAATATAAAGGATGTCCAAAAACAATTAATGTTATGTTACGAGTTTACTTTGTGAGAAAACAAAGAGACTTATTGTCTCTCATATGAATGGATGGATCTTATTAATATAGAAAGAAGGTCTGACTATTAATATTATCCTATCTATACTAATATTATAAAGAGGAAATATTAGTAAGTTTGTTTGTAATAAATAGGCTCAGAAACTACTGTGCTGATTTTAAAAAATCTTTCACCGTTAAAATGCTACATTTTTCGAGAGTAACATGCAAAGCGTGAAGATGCTAAAGATTTTATTAAATATTTTAGAAAAATAACCTAATCTTTTTATAAGTAATGACGTATCCAACTCCTCAAGGAAACTGATATAGCATAGTAGTTGGCATAGTAACCTTAACCCTTTCAATTTTCGATTATTTACAACGCTTCACAAAGCAAAAGAAAAGTTCACGATTTCGAGTGAGATTTAAATAGCATTTTCCCAATCGGGGGAACTACTTTAGTCTGCTAACCCACGCTTCAAACTATTGAACTTATACTTAACTTATACATAGGTAGACGTTTTTCCACATTAAGCTAGAGGGTATAGTCAACATACTACGATTGCTTTTCAAAATTATTTCGAACGTGACATTAAATCAACACGTGTCCCTCACTAAGCTATGATTGACAGCATTAGGGTGTGTGGTGGTGGATTCCTCTTTCCTTCCCATCTTTTATTATCTTTTTACGATACTCATTACATTATTAGGTAGACGTTTTTCCACATTAAGCTAGAGGGTATAGTCAACATACTATATTACGATTGCTTTTCAAAATTATTTCGAACGTGACATTAAATCAACACGTGTCCCTCACTAAGCTATGATTGACAGCATTAGGGTGTGTGGTGGTGGATTCCTCTTTCCTTCTCATCTTTTATTATCTTTTTACGATACTCATTACCGCCATGTAACTCCAGACCTCTTAGTGACACTATTGGCCTATATATCATCCTATTCAGGTAAGTGAAAGTGAAAGTGAAAAATCTTTATTCATGTAGGTCACAAAGTAACACTTATAAATGTCAAGATTATTGCTTCTACATTTACATTTACTGCCAGATTCGCAACGCAATAGGTAGAGCCTGAGGAAGAACCTGGCAATAAAACTCATGGCCACTCTTTTCTAACTGCCAGTAATTACATTAGTTTTATTTACATTCTATTTGAACAAATTATGTAGTAATGAGTCTATACAAAAGAAACAAAATCAAATCAAAATGAAAGCGTTTCTAGTTGCCAGTTTTAAAGGTAGCCCACCCTGATGAGGAAGACTCCGGCAAGAAACTAAATAGCTGTTATTTGAAAATGCAGGTATAGCTTACAATATTAAACTTATATTGTTTCCTTGGAGTTACGTGAGAACAGTCGACTAAACTTAATTTGCCTTAAATATAAATAGTATTATTTGTAATAATTGCTATAATATATGCTCGTCGTATAATATATGTAAAACCTGGAATAAAAAGACTATTGAAACTTCCAGACATTACTCTACTTATAACTTGATATACATATTATCATACTTAGCTAAGTACATACTCTAAGAGAAGAGTGAGAACTAAGTACATACTCTAATGTACTTAGTTCTCACTCTTTATCTTTATGGATTTTGAGTCTGGTGTCCATTTTTATTTGACTGCCGCACTTGAAATAAAAAATATAAAATAAAATAAAAATATCTTTATTTTGCATAGACCATTTTAACGGCGCTTACAAAATGTCATACACTATTTAAAATATTTAAAGCGACCACCGGTTCGGAACGCGGCCCACCTGAGAAGAACCGGCAAGAAACTTAGGAAGGCTTTTTTTTTTGATGGCCTATTTACAATTTAATATTATTTCACTTTGCCAGCAGATCATTTCCAGGCGTCCCTGTCCTGCAAATAGTCTGTAACGGAGTAAAAACCTTTTTCACAAAGCTTGTTTTTAATAAACTTTTTAAATTTATTTAAAGGTAAATTTCTCAGGTCACAGGGAAGCTTGTTGTAAAAGCGTATACAGTTACCCTGGAAAGAATCGCCAATCTTATGTAGTCGACTGTGGTGGACTGAAAGATTATTTTTATTTCTAGTGTTTATATTATGTTTATCACAGAGTTTAGAAAACTGTGATAGATTTTTCTGGACATACATAAGATTGGCAAAAATGTATTGTGATGGTACGGTTAGAATATTCACTTCTTTGAATTTTTCTCGGAGAGAAACTCTGGGGCCCAAATTATAAATAGCGCGTACAGCCCGCTTTTGTAGAACAAAAATAATATTTAAATCTGCAGCCGTCCCCCAAAGGAGAATACCGTAAGACATAATACTATGAAAATAGCTGAAGTAAACCATTCTAGCCGTATCCACATCTGTTAGAGTCCTGATCTTTTTTACAGCGTATGCAGCCGAACTTAATCTAGAGGCTGTCTTTTCTATGTGTGGGCCCCACTGCAAATTGGCATCAATAGTTATACCTAGGAACACAGTTGATTCTACAAACTCTAACACTTGTCCATTCAGTTGAACATTGGCCGCAACTTGTTTTACATTTGGTAGAGTAAATTTTATACATTTAGTTTTATTTTCATTAAGGCAAAGATTATTTGAGCTGAACCAATGAACTACTCTTGCAATTGCATTGTTTACATCGTCATAGTTATCTAATTGTCTTTTAATTTTAAAAATTAATGATGTGTCATCTGCAAACAAAACAATCCTATTCCTGTCCCCTACATAAAATGGTAAATCATTAATATAAATGAGGAACAAGAATGGCCCAAGTATCGAGCCTTGCGGCACACCCATTGTAACCATGGATCCTACAGAACGTGTACCATTAATATCGACCCTCTGTATTCTATTGTTCAAATATGAAGACAGAAGGTCGAGAGCTTTGCCTCTTATTCCATAGTGGTGTAATTTTTTGCACAGCGTTTCATGTTGAACGCAATCAAAAGCCTTTGATAGATCGCAAAATATACCTAATGCATCGTGCTTGTCTTCCCATGCTTCATGAATACATTTTAATAACTCAACACCAGCATCGGAAGTTGAGCGCCCTTTCGTAAACCCAAATTGATTCGCATGGAGTATTTTATGACTATTAAAATGGGATAGCATTTGATTCAAGATTATTTTTTCAAATACTTTGCTCAAAGTTGGCAGCACTGACACTGGTCGGAAATTAGACGGCTCTGTAGCGCTGCCAGCCTTGAACAAGGGAACGACTTTGCTGTGTTTCATTAAATCAGGAAATGTACCACTAGAAACACAGTCATTAAACACAGTTGCTAGATGGGGCGCAATTACCTCAATTATACATGATGCAGTTTTGACCGATAATCCCCAAATGTCCGCGGTTTTCTTAATTTCGATACATTTAAATGTTTTTACAATGTCCTGAGCACAAATATCTGTGAATACAAATGCATCCCTGCAACAAAGAACAGATTCTTCTAATAAAAGTTCAGCGGAACTGGAAGATGCTTGGAGAGATTTTGTTGTCAATATAGGTACATTTTTGAAAAAGTGTTCAAACTCCGTAGCCACTTCCAGGTCCCCTGTAACATGGCAACCATTTACTTTTAAGTGGAAATGCCTTTCAGTCACTAAAGATCTACCGCATTCAGAGTTAATGATGTTCCAAGTCATTTTTATTTTATTTACAGAATTAGAAATTTTATTTTTAATGAAGTTTGACTTAGCAAGATGACACGTTTGTTTAAATATCTTTGAATAATTTTTAACATATTCCTGAAAGGTTTGCCTAAAATTATATGATTTTTCTGAATATAATTCAAATAATTTATTTCTACTTTTAAAGATACCTGGTGTTGCCCAGTCACTGAAAACAGGACCACCACCAATCTGTAGAGTTTTTGAGGTAAAAACTTTGCCAAACTCATCATTAATCAAATTAAATAAGTGTTTATATGACTGGTTTACACAAGTGAAGTTAGGTAGATATGGTAATCTCTTTAATACATTTTCTTTAAAATTATTCAAACGACTTTGGTTAATTGGTACATATTTAATTTGTTTTTTGCTGACTTTGTTACTACTTTTAGGAAATTTTATCCATTGGCCACGATGATCTGACTCCACAGGATCCACAACACCTTTATCTATAGGTTTAATATCAGTAAAAATATTATCAATACATTTTGCACTGGTGGCTGTAATACGAGTGGGTTCTAAGAATGTACTATGCAGATTAAAGGATTTAAATAAATTTTTCATTTTATTTCTCTCTGATGGAGTTAATGATGTATCTAATATATCAACATTAAAATCTCCACAAACTATTATAGATTTCTTAGAACATTGGCATTTGAACAGTGCTTCTTCAAGCTTTTCTTCAAATTTAATGTAAGAAGCATCAGGGGGACTGAACGCTTAACAAGATGAAATGCTCAAACTCAATACTGGCAATCTCAATAACTCGCTCAATGGAGAGGGCTACTAAATCCTTACGTTCTTTAAATTTTAAGTTTTTATTAATTAATATTAAAGAGCCTCCACGTTTAGAATGTTTTCTATTGAACGAGCTAGCAACCTGGTGATTTACGAAGTTCAACAATGTGATTTGATGATCTTTTAACCAGTGCTCTGTAGCACAAAAAATATTAATAGAATTTGCATTAATGTATAGCTCTAACTCTAAATCTTTACCATTTATTAAACCTCTAACATTATGGTGCACCAGGTTTATAAACACAATATTTTTACTAAGATTATTCTCAGGGGCCAAAGTCAACTGGCCAGATTTATTATCTGTTGTCCTATAAACTAGTTTTTTGGAATTTCATTTTCCAAATGTGAAGTGTCAAAACTATCCTGCTCAATAAAAGCAGTTGTACTTGCCAATAATTTGGCTTGAAAAATTAAAAAATTAGATAGCAACAGAGTTACCTTTCGTTGTAAAAATTTTGATAGAAAATATCTATCTAATGTCAACAAACTATTATTTTTGAAAATTATGTTCCAATCGAACAATTCAATTTTTTTGGAATATGATACCATGGGTTTCATATTTAATTTGTATCTTAAGTGATTTTCCTTGTGGCTCATAGCAGTGCTGTATGGCAAGGTGGACAAAATTACTTGTTTTACTTGCAGACTTGATAACTTATCAAAAATTTTTAAAAGTTTGTCACTATTAATATTGAGGTCCCGGTTTCAATTCTCGGGTCGGAACAAATATTTGTGTGATCCACAAATGTGTGTTTCGGAGTTTGAGTGTTTCCTATGTTATAATATGTATGTATTTAGAAATATATAAGTATGTTTATCAATTATCTGGATCCTATAACACAAGCATATTTTAGCTTACTTTGGGCGAGATGGCACTGTGTGAAAACTATACCACAATGCTAAGTTTCTACTAGCATCTATATTTTGATTTCATATTTTCGCCATTGTTGGGTGCGACTGCCGTTTGGCTTCCCGACCTGAATTGTTGCCTCATTCGTTAGTCACCTGGTGCACCCCTAGTAGATGACGTCGCCTGGGACCGGGAGGTCTTAATAGGCCCTTACATCCATCACAGTTCTATGTTTACTTTTAACTACTCTGCTCAACAAAATAAAAGAATATTGCAATAGCATCCGGAACGAGACCGACAAGACACCCCTAGGGAGGGTAGTAATTGCAACTCTTTTATCTATGAAAGGACAGCCTTATCATCTAACCTTGCCATTTCTTTGTTTCCTTGCAAACTCAATTAACTTAGCAGAAAGTGTGCATAATGCAAAGTAGGCCACTTCAGGCAACACCTACAAAGAAATTCAGTCGTATTGCCGTCGAATTAAGGTTTATTATTCATTGTTTAAGGACTGGTTACATTCTAGGTTCTAGATCTTATCTAGAAATATGCTAGCGTTATGCAAAACACGAAAGTAAAATAGTTATCACGCAACTTGAAGGTTATTTTTTTAAAATTCTATTGCTAACAGTACATCACGCCATGTATGTGACGTGATATACACCACAACCTTGCACATAAGTTTGTAGGTAAATACTTTGCATACTGACTGCCAAGCCTATTCCTCTATCTTTGGTTGAACGCCATTCGCAGATTTGTCTCCTCAATATTATATACAGATAAATTTTTAAAGCTAACTTTCACATATTAGTATGCTAACTTACACATATATTTTTATGAAAGTGAAAAAAAAAAGACAACTTGATTTGAGAATGGAATTGAACCCGTGACTTTGGCCTATTTCAATTATATTCAATCCCAGTCTCGAACCAAATGTCTTTTTTCACTTTAATAAAATAAATATATATACAGAGTTTTGATTTCGTGTGGAAATCCTCATGATTGCTATGCCGGACTCCTACTGATAAATCACACGTTTCTCTTCCATCTATCTATCGCCAGGAGTCATGGGAGAGCCCTTGGAAGGATAGCCCCAGGCCTCACGACAGACCTTGTCCGCCACCGCAGGCTCGTTCAGGTGGTTCGGGTGTTATACTGCTTCTTTGGGGGGTTCGAGTGTTATCTCGATCCTTTGGGGGGTTTGGGTGTCCTTAGTGTCGGGTGTCGTGTCGCCACTTTCTTGAGAGGGTGAAGGGGTGCTATACTACTTCCTTGAGGGAGTGAAGAGGAGTGTGTACGAGTAACCCCCACGCCACGCCACCGTCCATGGCTTGCCGCTGTAAGAATGGCGAACAGTCCACCCTTCGTCTTCAGACCCCGGTTATGGAGGACGGTAGTCTTAGTGTATACAGGGTCATTCCTAACACCTACAACCTGTTAGGAGTAGATTATCAAGGTCATACCTAACAACATTTGTTCTACGACTTTTTAGAATTCTTAACGAAGCGATTGTCAAACCTTAAACAATCGAGCTGCGTCACAGATACACGCTGTTGGATTAGCTTTAAACAACTCCTGGGTTTCTTTTTCGTCATGTACAACATGCCTAGATGAACGATAGACGCGCGTGCATCAATGCGGCTGACATAGGTCAAGGTCAAAGGAGCTAGCGCCCGGCCTACACCCATCCCTTGTAATTTACACGAGTTGCAAAGTATTATAATTCAAGCACTAAATGAATATATAATCCCAATTTATGAAAAAAAAAATATCGACCATCTATTACATGTCACATTACAGCCAGAATGGAATTGCCAATATGGCGGCGCTTGCATCAGCTGACTGTGAAGTGTCATGCGTTTATCATCATTTTCATTGATTGGTTTTATTATGCACTAATAGGACGCTCATGGCTTTTCCCGTTAGGTGGAAATTTCTCGGACCCGTTTCCTACACACACCTTTTTTATTTATGTAACACGCCTTATTCCCGAAGGGGTTGCTGAGGCATATTATATGCCCACTTTTCACCATGTGTTTCCTGTCCCACGTAATACCTCACGTGATCCCTACACACACCTGTGCCCGGTATAAAAGCTTATATTATAATCCAGGGGTCTCAGCTACCTTCACACCCAATTTTATTCAAATTGACCGTAATGAAATAACAATCATACACACATACAAACTAATTTGACTGCCTCGGTGGTGCAGTGGTAGTGTATGAGACTCCCGTGCTAAGGTGTTTCGGAGTTTGGGTGTTTCCTATGTATATATTTAGAAATATGTCTATCAGTTTTTAGATCCTTTACTTTTTAGCTTATATTAGCATAACTTGGGCTAGATGGCACCGTGCAAAAAAAAAAATATAAATCATCACGCTATTACCCTGGAGAGCGGAGCATTAGTCATAAATGTCAACAAATCGGGATATTTTTTAGACATTATTGTAAAAGTAGTAAACGTCAGGCTTAAAGTGGTGCGATGGATGTCGAAGTATGTCACAGGCAAAGCCGCGGGGGTCAGCTAGTCAGGTATATACAGATATAACCATGCTAAATACTAGAATTAAAATGATTTTTACTTCTCGCTATTTTTCTTTCTAGAAGCGCTCGTGGCCCCTCTAACTCAGTGTTCTGGAAACAATCACTGCGTTAAACAACTTTCGCTATGGGTGGATCTCGGATTAGTGACCACTTTGATTATTTATTAAAAGTAGCCTGTGTGTTATTCTCATGAGCATTTTCGTGCTTCGGAAGTCACGTTAAGTCGTTAGTCCAGGTTGTCTGTAACATGGCAGTCGTTAAGCCAAGTTGATGCTTGACAATTTTCACGTGCACGTATTTTAACACGGCATTGGGCTCACCACCTATAACGTGGTACAAAAATGCTTACAGAGAAATGTCGGCGTATAATGTGCCTCTACCAACTTCAGGTATAAGGGCGTAAATGATAAACACGAAAATAATACTTCTCACTTCTTAGTAGGTAGGTGTCACTTCTCAGCACGTGCTTGTCACGTCATTATGACACGTCACGTCACAGTGTGACCCTGTGTACGTGTCATGAGTACCGATCATATTTGATCCTTTATATTTGATCAATATTTGGCTGCCTACTCCTTAGCGGCCTTCCTCCTTTGGAGACATAGCATAATATTATGTATTACTAGTTGACGCCCGCGGCACCGTACGCGTGTTGAAGTTTTCCCGTTCCCGTTTCCCACAGGAACTTGTTCCCGGGATAAAAAAGTAGCCTATGTGTTATTCTGATGTGTAAGCTATATTATTGTACAATTTCATCAACATCCTCTTTAACACCCAAATTACCAGAAGATTAAAATTGGCAGCTAAAAGTTTTTAACTTTTTTACAGTATAGTCCGAGTACTTTTGACCTTTCCGTTTTTGAGCAATATTCGGATACCCAGGCGTGCGTGTATGAAGCGATTGATGAATCTCGAAGAAGCGAAAGAAGTATGCATGGATCGCGAAGCCTGGCGATCAGTCCTCTCTGACTACCCCGTCAGGGATACAGCGTGAAGATAGTTAGTTAGTTAGAGTATAGTCACGCCTTATTTAATAAAAGTTGGCTGCCTATAATTGCAAGTTTATTATCACCTCTTACCATTATAATTCAAATTCATGCAGCCATTACCACATACGTCTTAACTGAAAATTTGTTTAGATAGCACGTTCATGACAGAAATTTACGCATGAACATTATAATTATGCATGCTAAACAATTTTTGCACAACAGAAATGTTGAATATGGTGGTGGAATTTAACATGAACTATAACATCAAATGTACCCATGTTCTTGCAAATAAATAATACTAATAATAATTCATTCATACATACATAGTTAATACCAAATAACATAGACCTTTGAGTTGTATGGTTCATGTTCATGGCAGATATTTACGCAGCTACAAATAAAATTTCTGCAGTCCGAATATAATAATCGTATATTCCTAATAGGCGAAAATAGTCGTATTCCTTCAGATTTCGTTCGCCATTTTCATTTAATTTTGTCCTAATGATATTTTTTCTTTTATTCTCAGGTAAGCTACGATACGTCATCTCGACTAAATGAAGTGAGAGAAACTGGATGACATTAAACATTATCTAAATGGCTTCTGCAAAAGTAACTGGACGGCGTGGTACAGTAATTAATTTATTGCATTTAGCAGTTGGAAAAGTATTATAGTCTTATTATATTTTTTATTAGTACTTAGTCAGAAATTGAAAGGTCAGAAGTACTTAAATAACCAGACTTACATAATACTAAACGATTAATGAATCTGTAGAAACGATAGAACTTGAAGTATGTATGGATTGTAAAGCTAAAGTTAGTTTAGTTATTACTAATCGATCAATCGATGAAAAAGTTGTTGTTAATTGTCTTCGCCTATCTTGGACAGGCAAAGGAAACTCAGTCCATACAGCCGGGTGTTTTGTAAATATATTTTCTTAATATTTAGTTTTAGTTATGTCCAGTCCTTTTTCAATGTCAAGTTCTCAGTCCAAGGTCTTGTGTCCTTGCCCTAGTAAAGCAGTAGACCATTTTCTAGGGCTTCCCATGGAGATTAGGCACTAACACAAAGAACACCGCTGTTCACTGTAACATAACACTTTCCTTCACTCATGCATATTTTTGAACACTTTGTGTAATATATCACTAGCGGCCCGCCCAGCTTCGCACGGGTGGCAAAAACGTTTCCGTGGAAATAACTATATTAGTTTCGTGGAAATTTCCCGGAGTAGAAAGTAGCCTACAGCCTTCTAAAGAGTATTTCATATTTCCAAACCGATTTTATTACGGGAAATTCCTATGGGAACAAATACTACGCGAACGAAATTTCAGCGGAAAGCTAGTAATATTATGATTGATCATGTGCCTATATTAAATTCGTGATATCTCTTAAATGGAATATACAATTTTTAAAATTCAAAAAGCATTCTACAAGTGAATATACATAAATACATAAAAATAAAGTAAGTTATTTGGAAAAGGCTTAATATCAAGGTACCAATGACATGGTCTGAAAATTTACGACAGGTTTTAAAAATGATGTAAAATGAAAAGTAGTTGTAGTGAAAAAGGCTATTATAGTTATACATATGCTACTACGGACTTTTTTGTAGACTTTAATGTGTTCTTTAAAATTGTAAAACATTAATTTGTTCAATCACTGTTTTTCGCACCGTAAGCGATGTAAGGAATTTTAGGAGTATTTTTTTTATACCTTTTCCATTCTATATTTTGTATGAACCTTAACCTTTTAGAAAATCCAATATACCCTATGTTGCTCACGAAGAATGTAGGTAGCTTTTGACGGTGAAAGAATTTTTAAAATCAGCCTTGTAGTTTCTGAGCCTATGCGTTAGAAACAAACTTATAAATCTTTCCTGTTTATAATATTAGTATCTACCATTATTAAACACAAAACCACGAATTATACTCTACTTATGGAATGTAACATGCGGCACCATGCGTTATTGTCCATGTTAGCGCCAAAAGTCCCACTGTAAAAGTCATCCCCACCTATTAGAGGTGCACCGTGCTAACGGGGAAGTTAAAGGCGATGTGAAGTGAACTGAAAACAAAACCCTGTACCAACCCGTCTGATAAGGTCACATAATGATGGCAGATGTCTCTTTTATGACAAGAAAGGTGCTGCTGCACATCTGGTGTAACACCAGAGGTGCAGCACCTTTCTCGTCATCGTCAATCGTCCATAGGCTACGGTGACCACTTTTTATCAGGTGGGCCGTAGGATTGTCTGCCTCCTCAGTGGTATAAAAAAAAAGAAAAAAGGAATTCTGAGAGTGGTGTGGCGACCGGTGATTTAGTCACTTATAGACTTCTTAAGCCCAGTTAAAGTTCAGAAAAGTCTTATAAAACAGCTCAGTCTGTCCGTCCGTCCGCCAGTAGCCATCTATTTCTTAGGAACCTTAAAAGATGGAGACAAACGGTTTGCGGCATTGGATTCAGGACTCCATGAATACGTGCAAAGGTGATTTTGAAGTTTGACGGTACTTTACTACCTATCGATTTCTCAGGAATCTCTTCTCAATCTCAGAGACAAACGGTTTGCGGCGTACGATTCAGGACGATTACAATATAGTTAAGAATTTCAATT
Source organism: Thumatha senex (assembly GCA_948477245.1). Lineage (NCBI taxonomy): Eukaryota > Metazoa > Arthropoda > Insecta > Lepidoptera > Erebidae > Thumatha > Thumatha senex. The sequence continues at coordinate 20,920,575 of OX419739.1, read as the reverse complement.
TTTTTCAGTACAGTTCGGGTAGTTTAGTGGCGCAGAACATTGCCCTGGTTAGGTAAAGGTTACTGTTCCAATCCCCTTCCTACACTTTTCCGTAGAACTCTATTAAATAGGTGTAAATTCTTTATAAGCTACGTTCAAATCATTGCTTACAGTACCCAAAAATTATCGCCCGATTTACACTATACACAATTTCCGAGAGAAAAAGCTATACTTATCGACTTATAAAGGTACTCTACAAGAGGACAGTCTGGTAAAGTGCCTTCGCAAAGACTTAGAAGAACTTCTGAGAATTCATGAGCTTGCGAATTGCAAATTGTTTGAACAAAACTGTGACACCACCAATCAATTGTTCGTTCCTACATTCCTATTTATCGTAAAGTTCTCTAAATTTTTACACTGCTTTTTAACACATGTTTTGGTTTATTTTTGCTATAAAGGAGTTCCGGTGCTCTTTTTCTTCTTACTATGGGAGATTCTGGAAAATGCAGCCAAGAAAGTTATTGTTCTACGCCAGTGGCTCCAGGCTACCCCTTATCCCAGAACAATCATAATGCGAATACCAAGTCATGGAAGGCGGAGCAAGTGTAATAAGAACTTTGCGGAGTAATGCAAAGACGTATTCGAAGCAGGGTCTGAGTCTTGCAGAACACTTCTAGTGCTGCGTGAAGAATCTTTTCAGGATTCATAGCTTTCGTGAGGCAAGCCCACATCAACCTTTGCTGGACAATTAAAAAAAATGTATTTGTTCTGAGGTGTTAACACGATTTTTTTTTTAGTTTTACGTTGAAAGGTACAAAGTAACGCGATTTTATACGTCCGACAATGTGCCTTCAATGGTTTTGGGTTGTGTTACGTGTATTATGGGTAGATGATGTGTAAGGATGTTGTGAGTTGTTTTGGGGTTTAAGGAATTTATATATTATCTGTGCGTGTGCATGGTTGGTATGAGACATCATATTAAATATTGCATCCTAGGCTATACAGACATCTAAAAGTAATTTAACAAAGATAAGTGTAGATTTATAATATCGTAAATATATACATATATACACACATATATATATATATATCTATCTATTTATGTTTATATATATATATATATATATATATATAAACATAAATAGATAGATATATAAAATATACTCATGCACACCACAAAGTACTTACATAAATAAATTATTTATAATAATAATTACTATAGTATACTATTTATCATAGATACAATAATTGTGTTGAAGCTTTTTACCACGATTGACCTCTGAGAGATTCAATCAAGAACATAATTATCGCTAACTAAGGCTATACATGCTGTTACACATAGGCTACGGGTCGGTATAGCCCAGCTGGTATCGCGTGATAATATGTAGCCCCTTGTGTAAATCCAATGTCTTGTTGTCATTCGTGAAAGATTTTAATGCAGTAGTTCTCTGCCGAGCTATTTGGTTACCTATATAGCGTAATTATATATAGCCTATATGTAGACCCGACCTATTGTTAATACTCAAACAAAATTTCCATTAAATCCATTTAATTGTTACTGAGTTTATACCTAATTGTTCTCTGCCGAGCTCCTAGGTTATGTAGTGTGATAATAAATAGCCTATGTGTAGACCCGGCCTACTGTTAATATTCGTGCAAAATTTGAATAAAGTCCATTAAGTAATTTCCGAGTTTATCCCGGACATGCGTTTATAGCTAATTGTTCTCTGCTAAGCTCCTAGGTTATGTAACGTGATAGCATGTAGCTTCTGTGTTGGCCCAAAATATTGTTAATGTTCATGCAAAATTTGAATTAAATCCATTCAGTAGTTTCTGAGTTTATCCCGGACATGCATTTATAGTAAATTGTTCTCTGCCTAGCTCCTAGGTTATGTAGCGAGATAATATATAGCCTATGTGTTGATCCGACCTACTGTTAATGTTCGTGCAAATTTTGAATTAAATCCAATGAGTAGTTTCTGAGTTTATCCCGGACATGCGTTTATAGCTAATTGTTCTCTGCTCCGATAAAGCGCTCGTGGCCCCGCGGTCTCAGTGTTCGGTAAATGATCACTGAGGTACGCAACTTTCACTATGGCTGGTCGTCGGATGGGTGACCACTTTGTGGCATTTACATTTGCGAGCGTTTCCGTGCTTCGGAAGGCACGTTAAACCGTTGGTCCCGGTTGCCAGTATAATGGCGGTCGTTAAGCCTGGTTTAAGGCCTTATAGGCGGCTTAAAAAATTTCAACAGCAGGTAGCCACAACCTGCGTCTGTCTATTTCAACACGGCAATGGGCTCACCACCTATTACGTGAGACAGGAATCCACACGGTGAAAAGTGGGCATATAATATGCCTCTGCCACCCCTTCGGGGATAAGGCGTGATGGATATTTATTTATTTTATTTATTTTTTCGGTGCTACCGCCAGCTTCACTCCGGGCAGAGCAATGAAGAGAGACTCCAAAAAGAAATATCCCAGGGCGCCTTGTATGAAGAATGTGTGTGGTTGGGAGATAAATGATATTCTTGCACAATTGTTCTTTACGAGGTTTATTATAAAGGGAATTTGATTATGATAAGGAAGAAAAAAATCTACCTCACAATAAAAATATAAATATTTAACAATAAATAAATAAATAAATAAATATCCATCACGCCTTATCCCCGAAGGGGTGGCAGAGGCATATAATATGCCCACTTTTCACCGTGTGGATTTTACCTGTCCCACGTAATAGGTGGTGAGCCCATTGCCGTGTTGAAATAGACAGACGCAGGTTGTGGCTACCTGCTGTTGAAATTTTTCATGCCGCCCATAAGGCATTCAACCAGGCTTAACGACTGCCATTTTTGCTGGCAACCGGGACCAACGGCTTAACGTGCCTTCCGAAGCACGGAAACGCTCGCAAATGTAAATGCCACAAAGTGGTCACCCATCCGAGGACCAGCCATAGTGAAAGTTGCGTAACTCAGTGATCGTTTACAGAACACTGAGACCGCGGGGCCACGAGCGCTTCAAATATTTAACAATATAAGTTCATCACAGGTATCAATTATTATATAAATGCAATGTTAAGGGTATAATGTTCATAAATAGGTATTCTTCACACACACACAAGAAAATATGAAACAGAATGCAGGAGTAGAAAAATAAAAAGTACTCAGCTTTGTGCTAGGGTGCAAAACTTGCGGAGCGAGCTGACAATTCCGCTCACGCCAAGCTTCCGTGCGTCGACCCGCTGGTGCCCAATGCTGAGAAAAACCGCCCGAGGACCAGGATTGCCCTCAAGAGCAGCAGTAATCGATGACAGCCAACAGAGACCGTGAGCAGCGGCCCTTGTGAGTGCAACTCACAAACAAGTAGCAGAATCTAGCGAAGCCTCCGCGCCTTTCCTCCAAGGGAAACCACAACGCTTCCAGTAATTATGTGGATAGCGGGGTTTCTAATACACTCGTACGTTATTATAACTATTAACGGCTATAGAACTTGGCTGGATTGGCCATAACTTGCACAAGAAAAATCACTATTAACGAATTTGGAGAATATCTCAGAAATCTAGAGAACTTCAGGTATCCTTTAACTATCTCAGGTCAATAATCGATCTAGATCCTTCTACACTCCTCTTATTTATCCTTTTTTTCAACTCGACCCCACTCTGGAGAACTGTCAAAAATATCCATTTCTTGTCGTTCAGTAATCAACATACTAATTTCTACCACCATAGACCAAGTTAAAGTTATTTTATATTTATGTTGAGTTATTGATTTAAATACTAGTATTCCTTAAAAAAAACTGTTCATTCAATTTTAATGTTATATTTAATAATTAAAATGGGATCTCTTGAATATCAGACCCGGTAATGCCATCTATACGCAAATGCTAGGCACTAACATCCTATCCATCAATATAGCTAGCGACGTCTGGCGGCAATATGTCCGCACTATATCGCTAGTCAAAACTGCATGTTACAAGGTATAAACTCAGTAACAATTAAATGGATTTAATGGAAATTTTGTTTGAGTATTATCAATAGGTCGGGTCTACATATAGGAGGTAACCAAATAGCTCGGCAGAGAACGATTAAATTCCGCATATTTAACCGGACAAAACGCCACAACCACTGCATTAAAATCTCTCACCAAGAATAACAAGACGTTTGGTCTACATATAGGCTACATATTATCACGCTACATATCCTAGGAGTTCGGTTGAGAACTATTAGGTACATATACTCGTATATCTGAGCGATAATCGCGAAAGCTACTCCATGAACTTAGTTTAAATCTTACACGAATGACAACAAGACATTGGATTTACACGAGGGGCTACATATTATCACGCGATAACAGCTAGGCTATACCGACCCGTAGCCTATGTGTAACAGCATTTATAGCCTTAGTTAGCGATAATTATGTTCTTGATTGAATCTCTCAGAGGTCAATCGTGGTAACACCTCAGACCAAAGACATTTTTTCAAATTGTCCAGGAAAGGTTGATGTGGGCTTGCCTCACGGAAGCTATTAATCCTGAAGAGATTCTTCACGCAGCACTAGAAGTGTTCTGCAAGACTCAGACTCTGCTTCGAATACGTCTTTGCATTACTCCACAAAGTTCTTATTACACTTGCTCCGCCTTCCATGACGTGGTATTCGCATTATGATTGTTCTGGGGTAAGGGGTAGCCTGGAGCCACTGGCGTAGAACAATAACTTTCTTGGCTGCATTTTCCAGAATCTCCCATAGTAAGAAGAAAAAGAGCACCGAAACTCCTTTATAGCAAAAATAAAAACATGTGTTAAAGAATTGCCTACATATTGCAAATTTGGGATGAAATGTTCGATGTCTTATAAGAAAAGCAGTGTAAAAATTTAGAGAACTTTACGATAAATAGGAATGTAGGAACGAACAATTGATTGGTGGTGTCACAGTTTTGCTCAAACAATTTGCAATTCGCAAGCTCATGAATTCTCCGAAGTTCTTCTAAGTCTTTGCGAAGGCACTTTACCAGACTGTGCTCTTGTAGAGTACCTTTATAAGCAGATAAGTATAGCTTTTTCTCTCGGAAATTGTGTATAGTGTAAATCGGGTGATAATTTTTGGGTACTGTAAGCAATGATTTGAAGGTAGCTTATAAAGAATTTACACCTATTTAATAGAGTTCTACGGGAAAGTGTAGGACGGGGATTGGAATAGTAACCTTTACCTAACCAGGGCAATGTTCTGCGCCACTAAACTACCCGAACTGTACCGAAATAAATTGAAATTCTTAACTATATTGTAATCGTCATTAAAGAGTATGATCAGAGTCGTACATAACAAATCTGATATCAATGAATAGCGTTTTAACCATTTCAAGACATTGATGTGATGGACTCCTCTCTATCCATGGATATTTTTTTAAAGCAATAAGCTAACTTTCAAATCATTTTAATTGCTTTGCCAACTAAAAGTAAACTAACATCTTGGTTCAGCCGGGATTAGTTTTAGTCACTGGTATCGCAACATAAACTTTTTTACCTGTGCTATGCGAGGTAGTTATGAGTGTTTCCACACAAATATACTTATATGTCTAGGCTAAGTATAGGGTACAATACAATAAATTATACACTACAAGATACTAAACAAAAAAGAACCGGCACCGGTTCGTACCCGACCCAAAGGTGCCCATAACACTGGCAGCATTGCCGCGCTGAATTGCAATGGCCAATCTTTGTGTGAGGTACGTCCCGGCGAAGTCAAGGGTTTTATCGCGTAATCTACGCCTGATCTCCAAGATCGACGACTTAGCCTCTTCCCCCCAGTAACCCATCGTTTCCACGGCTACTGGCACCCCAAGGTATCGAGGCTGCATTGCCGCATACTTTTGGCGCCTCCTGTTGGTTGCGTCCTCCGCCAAAGACCCCGGAGAATGCATGGTACGACCTAGGTGACTTGCGGCGAACGTACTGACACAAGTCGCAGCCCACACCAATTTCTTCCCGTTCCTCCACGGCACTAAAGTCAGATCATCTGACCTTTTTCCATCCGATCGGGAGAGACCAGGTGGCTCAAAAATAAAGTATAGGGTATAAAAATAAACTCCATTTAAATATACATTGAATATTGTTTAAGAAAGTTTGTTGAATGTATAATATGTCTTTACCTACATTTAGTATATTAAATCTCAAAACACTAGCTTATAAAATTTTCAATTTGTTTGTGAGTGAAATTTGGTCTTCAAAAACGAATAGTCTGATTTTAACTATTTGTATTAACAAACAGAACCTTGCCGAGGGGCTTGGTAGAGAGTAATACAACTTTTGCGTCATATCATAATTTCCACGCGAACAAAGTCGCGGGCAACAGCTAGTTTATAATAAAAGTGTCATGAATTGAACGACCTTATTATATCAATCAGAGTTACTTATTCTAGTCTCATATGTGGTTTTTGACCAAAAAGTGATGTTATTACGTTAACAAACTAATACCAGTTTACACAAAAAACAATGCGTGTTGTATGAGCAGTGAGCAGCTCGCGAACGGCTGTTCATTTTCTTTAAGTCTTCAACATTGTTTTCATGTAAACGATGTAAATCTTTTATTTGAATTTCCATTTTTTAAGCCTTCACGTGGGTACATGGGCAGTCATACTTTGGCGCGCTAAATAAAAAAATCTTTTGTTTTAATTACTGAAATGCAAAGATTTTCAAAACTTTACAAACTGCAAGGTACAATTTTCTCGAAGAAATTACTGCGAACTTTGCTTTTAAGCTATATTAGTGCACATTTTTTCCTAAATACCAAGTGAAATTGTAAAAGAAATGTATTTATCTTGTCAAAAACTTTTAATGGCATCGTTAGGTTTGTTCAAGTAGAAATAACTTTGGATTTTGGAAGTAACTTGTTAAATGTAAGTTATTTTTTTTAATAGAAGATAGTTATTTACTATTTTCACGCTGTATCCCTGACGGGGTAGTCAGAGAGGACAGATCGCCAGGCTCCGTAATCCATGCATACTTCCTGCAGATTCATTAATTGTTTCATACCATACATGCACGTCTATCCGGGAATTCGAGTACTTTTGACTTTTCCGTTTTTGAGCAATCTCCTCACGTAGTCTTCGTATGTAAATCTCGGTCTACCCTTCCTGACCCCATTCCATCCTCTACTTTGGTACCATAGATACCTATTCTTAGTCCATCTTTCGTCACTCATTCGTTGAACGTGTCCAAACCAATGGAGCACGCCCTTTTCCAGCTTAACGACACTTGCATTCAAGCCTGCCATTTTGTGTACCACTTCGTTACGTATTGGCCAATGTTACGCTGCACAATTTACGGAATAGAATTTTTTTATCCTAAGAATATTTTTTTAAGTATAAATGCCTTAACACTAGGATCTGCTGTCTGGCCATGCTTCTCCAGTATAACGATATAACACAAGTGAAATGAACAAGTTAAAAGAATCGTGGTTTTTTGCTTCGTAAGCGAATAGTCCTTAATCGAAAAATTTCTTTTATACAACAAATTTGACATTGGTGCCGAAACAACTAATTCACTGTGAAGAAATTCTATTAATTTCGGTGCGGTCCGAGAAGCTTTGCTGGTTACACCGTTGCTCGCCAATGATTTAAACATTGTAATACCTTTTTACAATGAGTCGTAAAATAAAGTCCTAAAACTAAGTCGAAACATTTAGGCTGTATATAGTCTTGTAGACTTTCAGAATGGTCCTCAACTCGCTAGATATCTCCATCGCTTCTTATCAGGCAAGAGCGTCAATTTAGCGATCTAAATATAAAAAAAATTGCACGTTAATTGACTTATGATATTAATTGATTTTAAACATTAGCAATTTTTTGTAAGATTGTGGTTTTTTAATTGAGAAAAGAGCAAATCTTATCTCTGTTTTTCCATTTTTTTTTATACCACAGGTTACAATTTATCCGTTTCTTGACGGCCTGCTGCGGTGCCGAAGCGGTGCGTTAGTCGTACAGCGCACGGACGGGCCAGGCCACAACAGTGCGTTGCGGCGTCGCATCGCAAAAACAACATCGCACAGCTATGCGATGCGATGTCGCAACGCAAAAATTTCATCGGATACGACATCGTACGTAAAGACGCTAACCAACGTTTCAGTTTCTAGTGAGACATGGACCGCACTGCGCGTGTTCTACTTCTGCTTGCGTTAAGGCGTATTAAGAAAAAGAAACAGAAAAGAAAGTACTGGGTGCACCCATTACTGACAATTATGAATAAAGATGGAAACCACTTCAAAAGGAAATATGAGGCGCTAAATGTGGACGAGGTTAAATTTTTCGATTACTTTAGGATGAGTGTAGTAAGTTTTGAAGAGCTTAGTTAGTTTGATAAAGCCTCATTTACAAAAGAAATAAATATTTAGAAAACCCATCGAACCTCTGGAGATGCTGGGATTAACTTTAAGGTAAGAAATAATAAACTATTTTTACTATAATCATACTGTTTAATCATTTTCATAATTTAGTGTTATTCAAAACTCGTATTCCGATTGTGTGTCATTCGTCAAATATGTTAGTTCCTCATCGAAATGAATTTGTTCTGGCTCATTTACATCATCATTCCTTGGCGTTTGTGGAGACGATTGCATAGGTGCCGGTGATGTTTCGCATCCGCTTTGGAAGGCACTGCGTTGAATGGATGTTTGGTAGCCACTCTGCATAGGCATTTGAGCTGATTGGTAGCCACTCTGCATAGACATTTGAGCTGTTTGATAGCCAGTCTGTACAGTTGTTTGAGATGTTTGATAGTTTGCTTGGACGGATGTTTGTGAAGTTTGATAGTGGCTGGGATAGTATGATGGTTGGTGTAAATCACATAATATCTGTAGGACACGACTTTGGAAAATTATTGTTTGATTATCATTCAATTTTTCCAATGATGGCAAAATTCCTTTAAAAAAAGATAAATGTCTACTTTCAGGTGTTTTTAAAGCAGCTATAATATTCTTCTCAAATTCGTCTTCGTCAATTTTTCTTTTACGCGATGCAGGCTGGTAACGTGGCATGACAGGTTGCTGGCTTTGTTGGGTTGAGGTGCTTGGTCTTATTTCTTCATCGTCAAGACTTGATGTTGTTTTATTTTGAGAATTCTTTTTAGAAATAGGAGCTGGTCGTATAGATGATATTGTTTGTTTTTTTTTGCCCCAGCTCCGGATTTACATTGCTCGTTTAATTTTTTTTGTATTTTGTAAAATTATCCTTGATTCCTCTCCATTTCTTTATGACATCGTTACCTAAAAAATATGAAGAATAATGATTTATTTTGTTTTCTTTCAGGTACCTGGCGACGGGAAATACTTTTAAAGATATGCATTTCACATATTAGCGTGGAAAATCTACAATAACAGAAATAGTAAAATTTGTTTGTCGTATTTTATGGAACATTCTTAAAAGGTTGGAATTACCAAAAATTACAACAGAGGTGATGGAACAAATTGCTCAAGAGTATGAAAAAAAGACCAACTTTCCTAATTGTATAGGAGCGCTAGATGGAAAACACATTCGTATATTGAGCCCGGATCACAGTGGATCCCTATTTTTCAATTATAAAAATTATAATTCCATTGTTCTATTAGCACTTGTTGATACGAATTACAAATTTATATATGTCGATATAGGTGCATATGGTAAGGAATGTGACTCCACTGTTTTTCAGAACTCAAATCTATACGACTTATTAAAAAAAAGGTCAATTATATATACCTCCGCCAAAACCGTTACCAGGCTTTCAAAAAGAAATTGATTTTGTCTTCGTGGCGGATGAGGGATTACCACTGACAAATAATATAATGCGCCCATATTCTGGGAAGTTTTTTATCGATAGAAAAACGAGTTTTTAATTATCGTTTGAGCCGAGCCAGACGATATGTTGAGAGCGCTTTTGGCATACTCGCAAATAAATGGCGCATATTTCACCGACCTATTAATGTTTCTTACGATTTCACAATAGACATTATAAAAGCATGCTGTGTATTACACAACTTTGTATTGAATCGAGATGGCGCACAAACGTTTGAAGAAATGATTATTGACGATACTTTGCAAATTTTACACGACACAACACATGAAAGTAGAACAGGAGCTAACATAATCAGAAACGAATTTTGTAATTATTTTAATAGTAACATTGGAGGTCTTAGTTGGCAGTTAACAAAAATATAAATGTTTATAAGTACTTACCGAGTTTTGTTTTTTCAACACTATTTAACTCCTCAAAATTTGAATATAAACTTGTACAAACTTCCCTCCATGCTTCTTTTTAAAAAATTGTCTTTGAATTGTTATATAGTTTTGTCCCAAAGGACGGGACGTTCGTAAATTAAAGATATCAGGTGGTCGACAACGTACTCCGCCATATCGCTTAAAAAACACGTGCAGGTCGTTCAAAGTATGGACACCGACTAAACGGCAACGCGTTGTCGCATCGCAGATTTGTACGTTGCGGCAGCGCATCGGCATTCCACGATGCATTGTGCGGCGTCGTTGATTTTTGCGATGCGACGCCGCAATGCACTGTTGTGGCCTGGCCCTTTTTTTGAACGCGAACGCTCGACAGCAGGACGGCAACGTCACAATCATCACGTGTTCATTTCGGTGTTGAATAGTGCGGTGAATTAACGTCGGAGTTTATTGCATCAAATTTTTATTTACATTGTTTGCTAATTTTATTTGATGTTACTGCCTCGTGGCGCGGTGGGAGTGTATCCGACTGCTACGCAAGAGGTCCCGGGTTCGATTCCCGGGTCGGAACAAATATTTGTGTTGATAAATTTTTAAAGCAATTATTTGCTAAATTTCTCATAAATTTTTATTAAAGTGGAAAAAGACAATTTGATTCGAGACAGGGATTGAACCTGTGACCTTTGCCTAACCAGGGCAATGTTCTAGCCACCTGAACTACCCGAACCGTATCGAATCAAGTTGAAATTCTCCACCTTATTTATATCGTCATTTTAAGAGTATGACCAGAGCCATCTATCGAGCTAATGAACAACTCGATACCAATGAACAGTGTTACAACTATTTTTAAACATTGATGCAATGGACTCCACTCAGTATATTGATAAATTTTTAAAGCAATTATTTGCTAAATTTCTCATAAATTTTTATTAAAGTGGAAAAAGACAATTTGATTCGAGACAGGGATTGAACCTGTGACCTTTGCCTAACCAGGGCAATGTTCTAGCCACCTGAACTACCCGAACCGTATCGAATCAAGTTGAAATTCTCCACCTTATTTATATCGTCATTTTAAGAGTATGACCAGAGCCATCTATCGAGCTAATGAACAACTCGATACCAATGAACAGTGTTACAACTATTTTTAAACATTGATGCAATGGACTCCACTCAGTATATTGATAAATTTTTAAAGCAATTATTTGCTAAATTTCTCATAAATTTTTATTATACGGTTCGGGTAGTTCAGGTGGCTAGAACATTGCCCTGGTTAGGCAAAGGTCACAGGTTCAATCCCTGTCTCGAATCAAATTGTCTTTTTCCACTTTAATAAAAATTTATGAGAAATATTTGTGTGTCCACACATGTTTGTTTCGGAGTTTGGGTGTTTCCTATGTACAATATGTATGTATTTAGAAATATATAAGTATGTTTATCAGTTATCCAATATTTTATAAACGAAATTGAAATACGTGCTGCTATATGGAACTCCAAAAGTGACAAACACAGCAATCGCACGGAAACAATAAAATTCTTAGGAACCTTGTAAGAAATTAGTGGGAGATTTAAAAAAAAATGCCTTTAATTGGTTTAATTTTTATTAAATTGCTGCTGAATTTTACATTTAACTAATTCAAGTAGTTCATAGATACATCTCTAGACATTATTAGATAATAAAAAAAGAAAGGTTGGATCTTGTTGTAACCTAGGGAAAAGGTTATGGAAAACACCAAAGTTACATGTTAAAGAAAAATCGGTGCTGCTCTTTTACGAGGGCGTCGTTTTTGTTTCTCTTTGATGATTTTAAACAAGAGCACTATCAGTAATGTTTCTTCGTCAAAGTCCTAGACTTGACTGATCACTGGGATCACTCACTGATCACTGGGGACATCACTGGGATAAAAACTGACGGCAGTAAAATACGCTTTCAATTTAGGCGAGATATAACCTGCGGCACGGTGAACGTGCGGCAGCGGTCCGACACGAAACGCATAAACTGAAAGCGCCCTAAATTTTTTTTTTTTAATAATTATTTAATGGCTGGTTCCTAAGACCTTTTAGCCAAATTTTATTTTTTATATCATATTTCTTCAATCTTATCTTCTAATTAGTCCTGTCCATTCGATGTCATGTCCTCAGGCTACGTCCTGGTCCTTGCCCTCAGTATAATGGTGATTCTTATACTAAGGTTGTTAGTGGACGTTTCGCGGCAAGAGAGAAAATAGCATTCCACTGCATATATATCATTGTCTTTCACTATAGCACGTTAACACAACTTTTATGTCCAAGAAACCACCACTCCCGCACATAAAACAAGATAAATGCACTAGTTTTAGAAAATAATATAAAGCAAGCGTCCGCACTTGTCACTCTTCCCGCCAAATGTCCAGCGCCCTAAAAATAAAAATAATTATAGTTTTTTAAAATGGATTTCGGCCTTTTAACGCCTGATTCAATTAGTTATTTTTTTTTTACACCAATGCTACCCATCTATCTAGCAATGAACATCCGTTCCGTCCATCCCACGGTTGCTTGTTAGAAATTGCTTTTTAGCGATAAGGCTGCCCCTTGTACATTATCTGACTAAAATATTTGTAATTTAGTTTTAATTTAGTGTACAAATAAAGTTTTATTCTATTCTAGGTTTCGCTTTTATGAACCAGCCATGATTAACCAATGCTACCCATCTATCTAGCAATTAACATCCGTTCCGTCCATCCCACGGTTGCTTGTTAGAAATTGCTTTTTAGCGATAAGGCTGCCCCTTGTACATTATCTGACAAAAAATATTTGTAATTTAGTTTTAATTTGGTGTACAAATAAAGTTTTATTCTATTCTAGGTTTCGCTTTTATGAAGCAGCCATGATTAGCCTTTTATTTTTGGTATTGTTGGGATTGACTGCCATCGACCTGCCAAACTCCCAGCCTCCCATGAGGACCTGCATCGTTACCTGGTCCGTCAGTCAACCAAAACCCCACTAGTATGTAAGTTCGTTTGGGCTATACGGTAGGAACACAATTCTTAGAAGAAATCTATACTATCTATACTAGTATTATAAAGCTAAAGAGTTTGTTTGGTTGAACGCGCTAATCTCAGGAACTACTGATCGGATTTGAAAAAATATTCTTGTTTTAGAAAGCCCATTTATCGGCTAAGGCTATAGATCATCACGTTTCTAATCTGGAGACTGGAGCAATAGTCATAAATGTCGACAAATCGGGCAAATTTTTATGTAATATTGTAGTATTTTTAAGCAACGGGATTAAACAGGTGCGATAGGAATACGAAGTAGTAGTAGATAAGTAGGGCGAAGCGAAGGTCACCTAGTACTTAAATCAGTTCTCAAATTAACTTGAAACAGCCCAGACCTATTCCAAACTAATTGTATTTACGGATAAGCCGGTAATTGGTAATTGCCTTATTCATGTAAATATAAATTAAATGTACAATAAGCATAATTATTTCTATGTTATTGAACCCTTAATATTTCTTTCAAAGTTCATATCTTGAATTTACGTTGGTCAGGGGTAGGTAGGTATAATTTTCGGTCATTAAACCATTGTTATCAGTGTTCTACTCGTACTTTCGCGCCAAATTCTCATTAGGGTTGTCCATTAGCACAAATTTCAGAGGCGGTATCTGGCATTTGTAGCGGCCAGAGATTATAGCATTATAAAATAATTACCTTTGCCCAAAGGTAAGTACGGAAAACGTGCAATTTGATTTCATGACTGTTCTAATGATTTCGTGGGTCGTGACCCGTATTATTGTTATGAAACAAAGGGAGGGTTGATTTATTTACTCTTTAGAGGATATTCGTGCCATTCACACCGGTTCGTCTTCTAACTTAACTTGTGACTTAACTCCATTGATATTCGTTCGGTTCGATCTAATCGGAGTACCCTTCAATAGAAACAAGAATACAATCGTATAATCTATACTAATATTATAAAGCTAAAGAGTTTGTTTGTTTGTTTGGGTGAACGCGCTAATTTCAGGAACTGCTGATCGAATTTGAAAATATATTTTTGTGTTAGATAACCCATTTATCGAGGAAGGCTATAGGCTATATATCATTACGCTACTACACTGGGGCGCAGAGCAGTAGTCTTAAATGTCGACAAATCGGACATTTTTTTAACATTATTGAAGAATTTATAAGTGACGGGATTAAATAGGTGCGAAGGGAGGTCGAAATAATCCACGGGCGAAGCTGTTGGGGTTGTCTAGTTGGTAAAAAAGTGTCAGTAGTCTATGGATTTATTTATCTGTCCGCAATTTTTTGTCACGGTCGTTGCCTAATTGGTAGTTATAGGCAATAGCACCTTTAAAGGAATGTACCTACTCGTATGTTATGTACAATACCTACAATGCGAACCTAACGAACGTAGCTGCAAATTGAGATCTAATCCACTAAATTTTTTGGCGCGGTTTCAGGCAGATATAGACAGCGAAGTTGCTGGCGGAATTTGAATTCAACATACTGTAAATTTAAATATCAATTCAATTTTTAATTCATAATATAATGTCACATTCTTCTCGTCGTGCTTGTTCTAAAATTAAATCTTATTAAGCAATCTCTTTTGTTATTATGTTACTTTTTTTTTCAAATGTCCATTTTTCAAAGTATGCTACTCGAAAACGCCAGAATGTTTAAATTTAAAAAATATAGCAATTATCGAAAGGTTAAAGAAAATGTTATAGTATTTTTGAGAAAACGTAATTAATTATGGGCAGAGGTAAATAATTTGTCCCAAAATTAAATTCGTAGTTATCAATTTTTTCTTTAATGATAGGATTTATTTGACATTCATAGTTCGTAATGGACGGACCTATTTCAAAGACTATGGTCCGTATTACAGAACGTTGCTCAATACTCAATCAACGCCTGAGGCTAAATTTTTCCTTATAAAATCTACTCTCAAGCGTCGATTGAATATTGAAAAACGTTCTGGAATACGGACCTATGACTGTCAATGTTTCTTTACACTTACACAATGTTGTTATTCATAATATTTTAATCTGTTTTCCATTTTTGTTTCAAGATCCTTTTTTCTATCTCAAAAAAGATAACCAACCAACAAATTTTAAATCCTCTCTGAGATATCGGCGCTACCAACATGAAAACAGTTTTGCAAAATCACACCTCGATGTTTGCTTTACATTTTCTGTGTTGTCATAGTGTCATCAAGCTGGAAATATGACCACCAGTATAGCGAAATTTATGACCCTTGAGTTCCATAAAATATACTTACGGTACCTATGCCACGTTTGTGATAAAAGAATTCCATATGCTATGTTTTTTTTCTAATTTTGCGATTAAAACAGTATAGTACCGTTAGTAGCCAGTCTGGGGACCAAGTCTAGTATGTCAATTGCGTCAGAATAGTATCGAAATCGTCGCTCAATAAAAAGGCGACGGTACAATTTTGTCATTTTTTCGTAGGGTACTACAATGTTGTCAGTTTTTCGTAGTCTACTATTACAATCGTACTCCAATAGATTTATATCGGTCGGCCGATAGAACTCTACTAACACGTACCGTGCCAGTGGCAGCTAGTCATTTGCATTTTTGATAGTCTACTAATACGTTGACAGCTAAAAACAGCGACACTGGTTCTATTCTACGGCTTGTCAATAGTAGACTCGGCCCTCTCTGGTGTGTCTCAGGCTTAACTTGTAATTCATGGATATTACATTACAAAGGAAACATTAGGAAACCATAGTACTGGCGGTATGCTATTGAATATCCAAATTATTCAATGGATGTACAGAAACCAATAAATATTCTGAGTAATTCTGACTATCGTATGTGTTACATTAGAGTGACCTTAATATGAAAGTAAAAAAATATATGTAATAAAAGTATAAGTATAAGAAATGAATGTCTTTACTAAAAAAAATAAAGTGTGGGGTACTTATGTACAAGCGTTAGAAGTTATACTGCTTTAGTCTAATAAGATTTCATTACATGTACCACAACTCTTTGTCTGTAATGGGAATGGTAAATTAGTAAGAAAAAAAACATTAAAAGAATGAAAACTACTCTATAAGGTGTCATGGAAACACTATCAGCTAACTTCATGGTCTGTCGGGAGCCCTGGGGCTATCCTTCCGAGGGCTCACCCGGGACTCCTGGCCATAGACAGATAGAAGGGTAACGTGTGGTTTTAGTCGATAGGAGTCCGGCATAGCCTCCATGAAGATTTCCACACGAAAAAAAAAATTCTAACTTCATGGAGTCGGTTTTTCATGACGGTCTTCGCGAGCATTGTAATAATTTACTCTCATAATTTTTCCCTAACGCGCCAAAAGAAGTATAACTTAAAAAGTCGCTCTTTTATGACTTAAAGAGAAGTGCTAGTAGCCCGGCTGAGTGTTCTTTAAACGATCACTGCGTTAAGCGTCTTTCGCTAGCGCTGGTCCTCAGATGGGTGACGGTTTTGTGGTATTTCCATTTACGAGCGTTTCTGTGATAAGTCATATGTCTGTTTATGCTGCTGCTTTTATAATGCTTGTCTGCCAATGGTATAAAAAAAATAAGTCCCGGTTGCCAGAATCCATGGTAGTCGCACGTAAAGTCAATTTGAGCCAAATACAGATTGTAAAGAATTTTTTACAGATTTAAGCAGATAGCCACAATCTACTCCTGTTCATTTTAACATGGCGGTTGTTTCACCTCTTTGCATAGGTATAAGGGTCCCTACCAAGATGTCCGGGGCCCAAGTGACCTTACATGGTGCCACTACTGAATAGCGGACGACAAGGTAACGATGCAAGTAATCTTAGGGGGTCGGGAGGTCAGTCGGCAGTTATCTCAACAATGTTGTCAGGTTAAGTTTGCTTTAAGGTTGCTTAAGGTTTGTCAATTAAGGTTGCTTGTAAAACTCCACCGCTTGCTGCAGTAAAGAAACTTTAAACATGAATTTAACATTTGAAATAATAAAGAAAGATTCAAATTACTTGATTCTTGCATAGCCCGAGCCGGCTATAAAATTAGGCCTAAAATCGGTTTTACTATTTGGAGTACAGTAAAGTATTACTTACTTACTTATTAAGGTGTCCTTTATACATTGGGAAGTCTGGCTTCGGCTTCCAATGATACCAAATAAAGACTTAAATCGGTAGATAGGTCCTTGCCATACAAGCAAATTTTCAACGATAATAAAATGAACACTAATGACTACTTCTTACTTAGTTCTTCTTTATCTAAAGAACGATTTTCGCATAAGAGTAAAAAGGATGCAATAATGTTTTTCATTTAGGCTACAAGTTACAAATGTTACGTCGAATACTGCCACAAATCATTTTTTCATCTTGGTCTACTTCCAAAGGTTGCCTGTAAGAGATTGCCTTGTGCGATAAGGCCGCCAATTGTATTCCCGATAAGTATTTAATTGTAATCCAATCCTGGTATTATATATTTCTGGTGTACAAAAAGAGAATCAATCAATCATTTTAAGCGTGATACTTACGAGTGTCTACAGCTAAAACCACCGTTGATAGAGTTAAATTTGTATTGTATACTGGCTAATGCCTATACGTCTCTGCCTATGTGTATAGGTTTCTCAAACTCGTTTCCTCCACGAATTTGTTCACGTGGCAAAATCAGATCAGGATAGCTGTTAATCCAGGGGTTAGAACGTGATTGCGTAACAAACATGACAACCTTTCACACTTAAATAATTATTAGGATTATGGATACTTAAATACCTACTTTGTAATAAAGAAACATTTTCCATTTTTGTTTGCAAACACTTTATTATTTAATAAGTATGAAATTTAATATCGACTGTTTTATAAAATGTAGCAAAGACAACTTTAAGTCATACGTCCCTCGACGGTTAAGGCGGGAAAAGTTGCTTATGCTTCATTCGATGTTTGAATTTGTGATTTCTTTTTATTGCGCTCTAGAAACCTTCATGGAGGTTTTGGTAACGAAGTTCATCTGAAATACAAGTACCTACTTAGATAAAAAAAATAACGCTTATTAAAGATCCCAATTCCCAAAGTCTCCTCAGTCAATCATAAATAAAATCCGTACATATACAGACGTAAGATTGTTTTATAAAATGGCCGTTAGTCACAAATTCCCAAAGCAATCCCGTCATTCCCATAAGCGTAGTTTTTTTTATGTACAACTTAATTGTTTGATTTCTTTAGCTTTGTTTTCTTTTTATAATTATTTGATGGCCTGGTTACAAAGACCTTTTAGCCAGTCTTAATTTTAATATCACATTTCTTCAATCTTATCTTCTAATTAGTCCTGTCCAGTCCTTGTCGATGTCGTGTCCTCAGTCCTAGGTCCTGGTTCTTGTCCTCAGTATAATGGTGATGCTTATACTGAGGTTTTCAGTGGACATTTCGAGGCAAGAGACAAAATAGCATTTCACTGCATATACATATATCATTGTCTTTCACTATAGCACGTTAACACAGCTTTTATGTCCAAGAAAGCACCACTCCCGCACATAAAACAAGATAAATGCACTAGTTTTAGAAAAGAAGCGCTGAAGTGCTCGTGGCCTAGCGGTCTCAGTGTTTTGTAAACGATCACTGAGTTACGCAACTTTCACTATGGCTGTTCCTCGGAAGGGTGACCACTTTGTGGCATTTACATTTGCGAGCGTTTCCGTGCTTCGGAGGGCACGTTAAGCCGTTGGTCCCGGTTGCCAGTAAAATGGCTGTCGTTAAGCCTGGTTGAAGGCCTTATAGGCTTGAAAACTTCAACAACAGGTAGCCACAACTTGCGTCTGTCTATTTCACACGGCAATGGGCTCACCACCTATTACGTGGGACAGGAATCCACACGGTGAAAAGTGGGCATGTAATATGCCTCTGCTACCCCTTCGGGGATAAGGCGTGATGGATATTTATTTTTTTTTTTTTTAAATACCTATTCCATTTTAATGCGTTTTATATCTATATTAATTTAATAAAAGTGAAGATATTGTAATCGGAGACAATGGATTGCTGTTCCTAGCATAAAAACAATCGGCTTTTGATTTTGGGCATTTTTTTATTGACGGCGCTTGTTGCCACTTCCGTTGGTGACCAGGTGCACCGCTGACAGGTAAGGTCGCTTGAAAAGGCTCCTTAAACCTTTTGGTTATGGAATCTTAGACAACGGATACTACTTTTTAAACCGGGAACAAGTTCCTGTGGGAAACTGAAATGGGAAAACTTCACGACGCAAGCTAGTAATATATAGATAGATGCGTGCAAATATGAAAAACAAAACTATTATTCAAATATTCGTGTGCTTCACGGCATGGCAATGTTGTTGAAATAATTAAAATATATTCGTACACGCAAGTTTAAATGTTTAATTTGTAATTTTATGAAAGTAGGGTAGATTGTACAGTGAAGGGGTTAATAATGCTGTGTGGATGTTATTGTTTGTATGGTGTTGCTAACGCGCATTGAATGCGGTGTCACTGGTGGTGTGGTATATGGATATAAAGAACGGCGTCCCCTATTTTCACAGACAGAAATTTCGTAGAATTTTGTTTTCCAGAAAATGTTTTACATATTATTTACTTCATGTATTTTTACTTCGATTATGATTGTTGTTATAATTATTTTATGGCCTGGTTACAAAGACCTTTTAGCCAAATCTTATTTTTATATCATATTTCTTCAATCTTATCTTCTAATTTAGTCCTGCCCAGTCCTTTGTCGATGTCAATTCCAGTCATGGGTCCTGTGTCTTTGCCCCAATAACGTGGTAGAGCGTTATTGAGGTTTTCAGTGGAATTTGCACGACAAGTTGTAAAATAGCTTTTCACTGCAATAAATCACTGTTTTTTACTATAGCACGATTATACAACTTTTATGTCTAAGAAACTATCATTTTTACACATATAACAAGGTTAATGCACTAGTTTTGGAAATATCACGCGCAAATCCCTTTGATTATGAATCGTGTACCATAGATATTGTTGTTTTTTTTTAAATGGCTAAGGCGCAAAGGCTTTCCATAGCTATTCAGCGTGAGAATGCTGCCTCCACCATGGGTCCAAGACTTATGAATTAAGAATAAAGTTAAATTGATTTTTGTTTTGTTTTTAACAATAAAATACTTCGATTGTTATTGCTTCAACTATACTTTTTATATTAATAAAACCAAAACACAATTCATGGTCCCATGTTCAGAACTCTTGCATTTTTTTAAACTTTATTTTCCATGTTAGGGTCGATTTTTATGGTTTGGATAATTCTATACGCACCGCCAATATCTGTATAATATTGACTGTGTGAAAATAAAGTTTAAAAATATAAAAGAGTTCTGAACATGGGACCATGGATTGTGTTTCAGTTTCATTCATATAAAAAGTATAGTTAGATCAATCATAATCGAAGTAAAAATACATAAAGTCGTTGTCCGTTTGAAAAAAAACCTTTGGAACCCTTTAAAAATATGTCTTGTGCTGTTTTGCGAGTTATATGTGTTGGCTATGATTTACATAAATAATATGAATGAAAATGTTATGTTTAATTTAACTGGACGCTGGACGTTTTGGACGCCATCTCGGCCTTCCCATCTAAATGATTAGAGTATTGGACGATACTAGAGATCTCAATAGCGAGGTTCCCAATACTGTTAAAAATGGAGAGAGATGTGGCCCAGATTTTTTTTTAAATATATTGTGGGACACTTTTCGCACAGCGCCATCTAGCCCAAAGTAAGCTAATATTAGCTTGTGTTATGGGATCTAGATAACTGATAAACATACTTATAAATTTCTAAATACATACATATTATAGATAAATAACACCCAGACACAGAATAAACCATCGTGCTCATCACACAAAGTTTTATCCAGGGTGGGAATCGAACCCACGACCTTTAGCGAAGCAAATTATGGCGAAGCGTTCCAAAAAATAATCATTGTAACAGTCTATTTCCATATCAAAGCATTTTCATCCCCTTCAACCACTGTGGATATTAAAAAATAATATAAAAGTGCTAATTTTTCCTTTCAATTATTTTGGTAGCTTTGTAATAGGGAAATTTTGATTTAAAATGAATCGGATTTATTTTTGCATTTAGAAGCCTGCTGTAAGATATTTAGTTTTCTGTACTTATGTTTGTTTGTAGTTTGTTGTGGTTAGTCTGGTGGGTGGGGTGGGGCTTTGCGTATTTGGTATTATGCGTTTAAAACGAAGAAAGCCCATATCAGGCTTTACCTTAAGTGAGCGCTTCAGAGCCAAGAGTTAGGATGAACACCCTGACTGTAGCCAGCGGTGCGATATAGAAAGTAATCTTGGCCATTCCTCCCCTTGATGACGAGTTAAAAGGTCGAACCTGGTATATAGATACACCAGTTCAAAGGTGACAGCAGTACCCAATGAGTGCTGCACTTGTGACTTTTAGAGAAACTGTTGCAACGCAAGTAGTAATGAACTCACGCGCCCTGTTGAGCACTCCGAGCTTTTTTGGAGCCATCTCGGCCTTACCATCTAAATGATTAGAGTATTGGACGATACTAGAGACCTCAATAGCAAGGTTCCCAATACTGTTAAAAATGGAGAGAGATGTGGCCCAGATTTTTTTTTTAATATATTGTGGGACACTTTTCGCACAGCGCCATCTAGCCCAAAGTAAGCTAATATTAGCTTGTGTTATGGGATCTAGATAACTGATAAACATACTTATAAATTTCTAAATACATATATATTATAGATAAATAACACCCAGACACAGAATAAACCATCGTGCTCATCACAAAGTTTTATCCAGGGTGGGAATCGAACCCACGACCTCTTGCGTAGCAGTCGGATGCACTCACACCGCGCCACAGAGGCAGTCAGACAGAGGCGACAAAGAGAAAAGAAGTAGTTACAAAATATAATATCTGACTCCAACTTCTTGAGTTGGCTTTCGCTCGCAACACGAAGTACTACACCCGATTTTGCGGTTTTTTTAATGCCTACAATTTGGAAGCCATCGTCACTGGGCTTGATAGCTTTCATAAGTGCCTGTTTAGTCGCGGACGCCGTTGTGAACTCGGTTGAACGATCAGGCGCGGGGTAAGCCACCACACAGGGTCGGGCTGGAAGAGCCTTCACTGCTGCTGGGGCGGGGGCCGATTTAGCTGGCAAACGTAACCTTAGTTAATCCGCATATGACATTTTTGGTTGCTGACATGTAAGTGCTTGCAGTTCTTTGGCCATATTTGCCACCTTAGTTTCGTTGCATGACGATTTTAATGCCAGAATAGAAATAAAGCCGGTCAAGCGCTGGTTTAAATCCATGATAGAAGTTTTATTAGACAAAGTGATTCGCGATCCCTGATCGTTGATTATATTATTTATTGTAGCAATATAACTGTTTGCCTGCTCGACTAACGTGCAATATTCGCCTTGATTATGGTATTCCGACAAGTCACTATTGACCAATTTAACTGATTGTACCCGTTTGTTTACATCTTCGGGTGTTTGGAAAACCGGAGACATTTCACTAAAAAGTCGCTTTGCCGGTGGCGAACTTATAGTAGCACATACGCGTTTACCTCCCCCTCTATCGGGAGGTTCATCTCGGAAGGGCATTATTTTTAACACTAATTATACAGCAAAAATAAAAAAAATAAAAGTGTCTAAATAAAGTGTAAACAATAAAATTATCGGCGCAACTTAATTCACTGATATCACCCACACTTTAGAATGAAAATCAAAAAAACTTACCGATTGATAAATAGCAATATTTACGCGATTAACGACAAAAAACCAAGTTTCACTTACGTGTTACCGAAACACAATCACTAAAATATCACATAAACCAATTCACGAGCTGAGAATACAAAGTTAAACCAAAGAAAAATTATTAAAATTACGGAGCGATCGCACAGACCCGCTTGCTCAACAAGAGCGAGAGGGAAGAGGACGAACTACGTCATATTACATAATGTATACGCAATCGTAGCTAATAAAGACGTTAGCCTTCTACGACCCGCTACGCTGCTGGAGGCTGATGTATTACTACAAATACTACGGGCGCCAAACTGTAGCACTTTCAAATTAATTGTCCTATTGTATGGCGTGTATTTTTCACACCAACGCAATGTTATAAATTTGACGTCGATGTCGGTGTGTCAGTGGCATTGTAGCTTTCAAACGGATGGACCGATTTCAATGGCGTTTTTTTATTTGAAAGCCAGTTTTTTCCTTCTTCTTTACTATGATAAGTTAATATCCAGCACTGTAAGAGTATTAGCTATTTCTAAAAAGATATAATACATTTTTGGCGTATGATTACGCTTAGTGTTTAACACGTGCCTGTATAAACATTAATAACATTTAATTAATAACTTTGACCTGATGGTGCAACCAGAATGGTCTCCAGAGTACCGGTTCATCAAAAACTCACAGCAGACATATCGTATTTGGGTTTAATAGATTAGTTTCAATATGACCTTGAAGGTTATGATCTTGCAATACGGCCACGTTGACCTGGTGCTGCAACCAGAATGGTTTCCAGAATCCCGACTCTTCGAAAACTCATACTTTTAAGTATTGTTCCTTAAACTGTAAGTATTTTTGGCCTAGGAGTTTTTTTTCATTTTTCATTTATTAAAATACTAGGTGACCCTCCCGGCTTTACCCGTGACATTCTTTGAACTCCCGTCGCACCTATTTAATCTCGTCGCTTATAAATTTTACAATATTGCACAAAAATTTGCCAGTTTTGTCGTTCTTTATGGCCACTGCTCCGCTCTCCGATATATTGCCTATAGCCTTCCTCGATAAATAGCTATATAACACAAAAAGAATTGTTCAAATCCGATTAGTAGTTCCTAAGATTAGCGCGTTCAACCAAACAAACAAACTCTTCAGCTTTATAATATTAGTAGTATAAATCTTAGATTAAAACAAATCAACTTGTCCTGTAGGTTTGAGGAATTGCAACTCAATTTGAAGCAGATGCTTTAATCGATTGAACTTAAATGTTGTAACACGTACCTAGTCTAGAAGAAAATGACTCAACTCAATAATAGCCTATGAGCTTACTAACATTACAGGGGCCCAAGTCTACTATTTAAATCGCGTCAGAAAATAATCGTAATCGTCGCTCAATAGAAAGCCACTGGTACAATTTTGAGTTTTTTTCATTTCATAGTCTAACTAATACAATCGTACTCCAAAAGACTTCTATAGGTTCGGCCGATGAGTTGTATTAACACGTACCGTGCCAGTGGCCGCTAGTCAGTTGCATTTTTGATAGTCTACTAACATTTTAAAATACAAAATCACCTATCAATCTACCCGGGTTCGATTCCCGGGTCGGAACAAATATTTGTGTGATCCACAAATGTGTGTTTCGGAGTTCGGGTGTTTATGACTACATATTATAAAACAAAGTCGCTTTTCGCTGTCTGTCTATATGTATGCTTAGATCTTTAAACCTACGCAACGGATTACGATACGGTTTTTTTTAATAGTTAGAATGATTCTCATAGAAGGTTTTTATGTATAATTTGTTAAGTTTTTGTATATATTGACCAAATTATAACGATACTTGTTGGGGATGTCGGAAAAAATAAGCCGTCTGTGAGCTTTCAACAAAAACGCTGCCTAAACCCTTTGTATATCTCAAAGGGTTTAGGCAGCGTTAAAATAATGTATGGTGCAATTGTGTATCTAATAAAGGTCTACAAAAAAGTCCGCGACGACATATGTCTATCTCTTAAGAATAACATACTATATCCATTTTAATACTTTAAAAAAACAGCAATTATTAAGAGGTAATTTGAAGGCTATTTAAACAAATATGCTATTAATCCTTATCATTTTTACTACGTTAGTTGGCTTCAGCATTTCGTGAAGATTATTTTGTCCCTTTTCATCTTGCAAATGAAATGAATATCTTACGACTTATCGCAAATTCAAAATTAATTTAATTCGACCGGGCCGTGCGGGTAGGTAGGTACCTAGGTACTGGAGAGCGGAGAAGTAATCAATGAATTTGGAAAATGTTCATACATTATTGTGAATGTGAAATTATTAAACAACGGGGTTAAATGGGTGCCACGGGGTTCGAAGTATGTCACGGGCGAAGCCGGGCGGGACAGCTAGTGTATAATATGTATGTGTTTAGAAATATATAAGTATGTTTATCATTTATCTAGATCCCATAACACAAGCTAATATTAGCTTACTTTGGGCTAGATGGCGCTGTGTGAAAAGTGTCCCACAATATTATTATTATTATTTTGACAGCTAAAAACAGCGATTCTGGTTCTATTCTACGGCTTGTCAATAGTAGACTCGGCCCGTAGTCACGTTGACATGCGGCAATTTAAAAAAAGAACAACTAAACTTTTCTAATTGAATACTAAAATACATTTTGTTTCTCCACAATTCAGCCCGCATAATAACAGGGCGCCTAAACAAACATTTTTAAAATGCAAACAAAACATGGATTTAGCCTTCCCGCGCCCTTTATTGTTTGAAGGCGTGGAGTACGTTTTCAAAAAAATTAGGTATTCCTATTGTTAAATTTAGTGTTAAAATTAAAAATAAATAAATATCCATCACGCCTTATCCCCGAAGGGGTGGCAGAGGCATATTATATGCCCACTTTTCACCGTGTGGATTCCTGTCTCACGTAATAGGTGGTGAGCCCATTGCCGTGTTGAAATAGACAGACGCAGGTTGTGGCAACCTGCTGTTGAAATTTTTTAAGCCTTATAAAGCTTTCAACCAGGCTTAACGACTGCCATTTTACTGGCAACCGGGATCAACGGCTTAACGTGCCTTCCGAAGCACGGAAACGCTCGCAAATGTAAATGCCACAAAGTGGTCACCCATCCGACGACCAGCCATAGTGAAAGTTGCGTACCTCAGTGATCGTTTACCGAACACTGAGACCGCGGGGCCACGAGCGCTTCATGTTAAAATTAAGCGTTGTGTTATACCCTGCCGATGTATGGAGACGCGCTGACCATCATCCCTGGGCTTGCTGACACAGCATTTTGTTGGCTTTGGCTCTTAATCTCGGTGCGGGTCGGAACTCTTGTCCTTTTTACTATCTCTTTGTAAGAAAAAACCTAATTAAATCACTGTGTCTTTAAAAAGTGTTTTTGTAAAAAGCCTTAATCAATGCCCTGTCTAAGGGCCGTATTTTAGAACGTTACTCAATACTCAAGAAACACTTGAGAGTAGTTTTTGTAAGGCAAAACTCGCCTCAAGCGTTTCTTGAGTATTGAGTAACGTTCTAAAATACGGCCCTAACAGTTCGTAGATCGCTAACTCGGTGTTCTGTAAGGGCCGTATTTTAGAACGTTACTCAATACTCAAGAAACGCTTGAGGCGAGTTTTGCCTTACAAAAACTACTCTCAAGTGTTTCTTGAGTATTGAGTAACGTTCTAAAATACGGCCCTAAAAGACGTTAAGTATATTTAGCTATGGCTGGTTCTCACATGGGGGATGGCTTTGTGGTATTTCCATGTACGAGCAATTCCGTATGTCGAATAGCACGTTACGCTTATGATCTCGTTTGCCAGAAACACGTAATTAAGCTAAGTTGAAGGCCTTTCCATAACCTGGATGATTTTATTTTGGATCATAACTCCGATTCAACTTAAATAATCGCACTACTTTAATAACGCATCAAAATCCGTTCAGTAGTTAAACCAGGAACGTCTAGAGCAAGTGAATGAAATTGTGTATTTAGGAAGTATGTTTAGCGCGGATGGAAGATGTGATTCGGATGTAGAACGGCGAGTAGCTGCCGGAAACAAAGTTAACGGTGCTTTGTCCCAGTTAGTAAAGCGACAAAGCATCGTAAAAGAAGCACGAATGGCGATTCATAACGCAGTGCTAGTGCCAACTTTGCTTTACGGTAGTGAAACCTGGGTATGTCAGCAGATGCATGAAAGTAAATTGAATGCTGTGGAGATGCGATCACTTCGAAAATTGTGCGGCGTTACCTTGGCCGACCGAATACGTAACGAAGTGATACGCAATATGGCAGGTTTGAATGAAAGTGTCAGCGTTAAGCTGGAAAAGGGCGTGCTCCGTTGGTTTGGACACGTCCAACGAATGAGTGAGGAACGATTGACGAAGAATATATATTGTTCAAAAGTAGAGGGTAGAAGGAGTCAGTGAAGGCCGAGACTTACATATGAAGACCACGTGAGCAGATTGCTCAAAAACGGAAAGGTCAAAAGTACTCGGATACCCAGACGTGCGTGTATGAAGCGATTGATGAATCTCGAAGAAGCGAAAGAAGTATGCATGGATCGCGAAGCCTGGCGATCTGTCCTCTCTGACTACCCCGTCAGGGATACAGCGTGAAGATAGTTAGTTAGTTAGTTTTTGCGTTCATCGCAAACCAACATATAAAACGACCAAGAAGTATTTGGATTCAGAATTATTAATTTACCACATTTTTTTCAAAATATCACATATATACTCGTAGCTTATCTTATAAGGCGTAACTAGGCTAACATTAATAACGTAGATTATTTTAACTCCGAATTCTCACGGGAATAGGCACTAACCAGGTGAAACTGCGGGGTGTCCACTAGTATGTGAATGGAAATTAAATATGTACCAGTAATATCACGTAGTCATCTTTCTAAAAGAAACCTTTTCTTTTAACAGAGTCTAAGACATACACATCATTTAAATAAGTACACCAGAGCCATATAAATTTAATTATTTTATACCTCCTAAATGCGGGGAATGAAGGAATGGAGGTAAAATTATATTACCCTCAAAGACTGAAAGCTTTTAAGTTCAAATTGATACGGCGTTGTGATTCCTCTTCACTGATTTCTAAGGATGCCTTTATTTTATTTGGTTCCAGTAAAGGACTTCATCATCATTTCAGCTGAAGGGCGCTCACACCTTACCATAAAGATCTGACCTTCCATACTGTACTGTTCGTATCCAGCTATGACAGTAAGCTGTGAGCTGAAAACTAGGGTCCCCTTCATCATTTGACTGCCTCTGTGGCGCGGTGGGAGTGCATCCGACTGCTACGCAAGAGGTCGTGGGTTCGATTCCCACCCAGGATAAAACTTTGTGTGATGAGCACGATGGTTTATTCTGTGTCTGGGTGTTATTTATCTATAATATGTATTTATTTAAAAATATATAAGTATGTTTATCAGTTATCTAGATCCCATAACACAAGCTAATATTAGCTTACTTTGGGCTAGATGGCGCTGTGTGAAAAGTGTCCCATAATATTTAAAAAAAAAATCTTAACATATTCCCTCTTTAATTTTTAATAAAGTGAAACAAGACAATTCGATTCGAGACGGGGATCGAATTGAGCTAGAACATTGCCCTGGTTAGGCAAAGGTCACGGGTTCAATACCCGTCTCGAATCGAATTGTCTATTTCACTTTATTAGAAATTTATGAGAAATTTAGCTGCTGAATTTCTCATAAATTTAGCATAATAATTACTTTAAATTTTTTCCATATTTCCTCTTGCTTTTAAACTCTACCTCGATTTGGAGTCTGCAGTTCCCTTCTATTTGTCTGCTAGCAACAGTTTTCATGGTTTTGACTTTCGGCATTTTTTGGAGTGCCTGTTGTCTGACCTGCCTACCCCGTAAAGGCATCGCAAACAAGCACCCGGCCCACCCGATAGGTAGCGGTCTCTGAAGCCCATGATCGTTTGTAATGCCACAGGCGCCACGCTCATGCTCCTGGCCCTGCATATACCCTTCCATATTCCATTTGAATACCCCAATCCCATACTGTAGTGGTTTACAGTGGTACAGGGATCAATTCTAGGTCCGTTTCTATTTTTAATTTATATTAACGATCTGCCATTCTATATACAGAACTTGTGCGACATTGTTCTATTTGCTGATGATACGTCACTTATTTTTAAAGTTGATCGCACGCTTACTGATTTTAACGGCGTAAATAGTTCACTTGCCCAAGTTGTAGATTGGTTTACGACCAATAATTTGCTACTAAACGCTAAGACGAAGTGTATCAGATTCAGCATGCCTAATGTCAGGAAATGCGGTACAAATATAACATTGAACGGTGATACCCTAAATCTTGTAGAATCAACTGTATTTTTGGGGATCACTTTAGATAGCAAACTACAGTGGAACGCCCAAATAACGTGTCTTGCAGGTAAACTCAGCTCGGCAGCCTTTGCCGTTAGTAAAATCAGGCAGCTCACTGATGTGGAAACTGCTAGGCTGGTATACTTCAGTTATTTTCATAATGTCATGTCTTACGGCATTTTGCTATGGGGCAAAGCAGCTGATATACAAGTAATTTTTGTACTCCAGAAGAGAGCTATACGTGCAATATATAAATTAAGTGCTAGAGTGTCTCTTAGAGAGAAATTTAAAGAAATTGGCATTTTAACGGTTGCATCACAGTATATATTTGCAAATATCATGTTAGTTAAACAGAACATACATTTATACAATAGACACAGTGACATACATTCGGTAAATACTAGAAATAAGCATAAATTAATTAGAACGCATCATCGTTTACAAAAGGTTCACGACTCTTTTGCAGGAATTGGTGTACGCCTATATAATAAAATTCCTTTAGACATTATGAACCTGCCGTTACATAAATTTAAGGCGGAAATTCACAGGCACCTCTTGATCAATGATTATTTGAATGATAAAAATAAATGGAAATGAGTTGCTTGCTCTTCGCTCGAACTACTTTGTGTTATTTTGTATTTGTCTTTAATCTGCATATATATGTTGTATTTTTACATTTCTGCATATTGAATAATTTGAAACGTCTGACAACTAAAGGTTTCTAAATTGGCTGCGTTTAGTCCCAGTAATAACTAATATAAAAATATGTAATTTTAGTTTTGTGTGAGCACCAAGTAGACTTATTTATTATTTTGAAATTGACATGATAGTTGCTGTGCAGTTTTTGGGTATGTCATGCTTGCCTAAGTGTCCCGGCAGTGGTGGCGTATGTATCGGGTCGCCTTATTCCCTATAATACGGTTGAGTAGGGCGATGGCTGATATATACGTCATACCCGTGAACGGGTGCCGTCTGTTGGGACTGGTCAGCTCATAGCTGTTATTGCAATTGTTACAAATAAAATTATTAAAATTTAAGGCAAACTAAGTTTAGTCGACCGTTTTCACATAAATCCAAGGGAACAATGTAAGTGTGATTTTAATGTTGTAAGCCATACCTACATATTTGAAAATAGCATCCATTGACTTTCTTGCTAGATTCTTCTTCTTAAAGTGTAGGCTGCCCTTAGAACTGGCAACTAGAATAGCTCTAATTTTGATATGATTTTAAACACAACATTTATTTTGTTTTTTTTTGTTTTGTATAAATTCATTTTACACACAACATTGATTTTGTTTTGTATAAATTCATTACTATATAATTGGTCAAACATCATGTAACTCAAACTAATGTAATTACTGGCGGTTAGAAAAGAGTGGCCATGAGTTTTATTGCCAGGTTCTTCCCCAGGCTCTACCTATTGCTGTGCGAATCTGGCAGTAAATGTAAATGTAGAAGCAATAATCTTGACGTTCATAAGTGTTACTTTGTGACCTACTTGAATAAAGATTTTTTATTTCATTTCATTTCATTTCATTTGAAATATGTAAACAAACTTTTAATAAAGATAAATATTAAAAACTAGTGGTTCTGTGAACCGTAGACTGCGGAGTAAATAGAGGATTATTTTTTTGGCTAATGTGTTAATTATAATTAGTAGAGAGCATGCATGGCTTTACTGTTGCACACCCATGAGGTACCATGTACATGTTTTTTCTAGAGGTTTTAAAATAAAAATAAATAACGCTTGGTTTAGCAGCTCACTTCAAGCCTATATCACACCATACCGTTTTGAGCGCTCTTGCAAACCACTACGGGACCATTTCCCCTCCCCTGCCTCCTTTCCCCCCACCCTGCCTTCATTTCCCCCCCGATCGAAAAACCCCACGCTAAAAGTTTTTGTCTATATCAAGGATTGTCTATGCCAAGTTGCATGCAAATCCGATGAAAAGTGCGATCTGTAGACTGAATGGACGGACGAACGCACGAACGGTCGGACATCGGTAGAATTTTTCCCGTACCAGTGGACTTAAAACGGAGACTTTCGTCGCATCGCTTCACTCGCCTCCTCAGTCAATAAAAAGTTATAAACCTCTTACCCCAAAGTATTTATAGTTTGATGAACAACCGTTAAATCGTAATCATACGCCAAAATACCTTACATAATTATGGTAAAACAAAATCGGATATTACGCAGCGTCATGTATTGCATTGTAATTGCGACGATTTGGTTTTCATTAAAGTATTACTTACACTATATTAAATAAATATATATATATAAATTATTTTACTCGGGATTATTATTTTTAGTGTATGTATTTTACCCAGATATGTCTTATAGGTACGTCCATTACAACACACATCTTATATTTCCATAGATGTAACTATAAGACGTACATATAGTTGTTGTATGAATAAGCTGTACTAATAAAAAAAAATAGTCCCAATAAATGAACCGTCATACAGATTTCTATTAGCAGTGCTTTCTGTATGTAGTCATATACTGTCGTTCCACAATTGGACAGGATTCGAGAAATGATGTAAGGAAAGAGTAACTGACTCGACGCTTGATGATGATGATGAATCACGCCATGAATTCTTTCCAGAAAAATGTTTATGACAATATTCTAAAGTACTGTTCAGACCTAATTAATATAATGAACACGTACATATGTATACAGCAAGGCGCGTCTAACTTACACAATACACGCGACTTGACGTGAAAATATATTCATTATATGTTTATTTATTTCTTTAGAACACGAGTGTGACCATTTTATATATTTAGTAATAAAAATCGAGATGATTTAAAGCAGTCACGCCTTAGTGTACCCTACATTTTATTAATAGTTGTAAATGAGGTACACCGCACGCCCGCTACTCTAACCATGTAAAATCTCTCAAATCTCATCAAAATATAATGTTTGTCGGAAATAAAATGGAGTGAACGTTATTATCCAGACCTAAAACTTTCCTAAAAATAAAAGGCCTATGATAGAGTGGTGAGGAATGAAATGTTGTCAATACTGGCCAAGTATGGAGTAAACAGTCCCTTGATACGAGCACTGAAATCTCTATGAGGGCACCAGTGCTTGTGTTAGGATCAACGGAACTGGCACAGACTTTTTTCACATTGAAAAAGGTGTAAGACAGGGTTGTGTAGCGTCGCCGTTGCTGTTTAATCTATACATGGATAGTTGCTTGAAAGAACTGCAAGAGATTACGTATGGTTTAAAAATGGATGGCCTGACCGTCAAATGCCTCCTATACGCTGATGATAATACTAGCATCATCGGCGGAGGAGTTGCAGTTGATGGTTAACATTATGCATAATTCGCTAAAAACAAAGGAATGATAGTGAATGTAAACAGGTCGAAAGTAATGGTTTTTGAAAGAGAGGCAAGTATGACGGATTGCTCAATTGTTGTGGAAGGAAAAAGAGTAAAAATAGTAAAAGAGTTTGTATATCTAGGTACAAAGTTTGCGAGAGATGGAAAGTATGACTATTGGCAGGAAATAAAGTGAATGGAGCCATGTACGCCTTTATGAGCAGTCTGAACATGTCGAAGAAGGCACGACTAGCCGTACATAGAGGTGTGCTAGTCCCCACACTTATGTATGGCAGTGAAAGTCGGGTATGGCAGAAAACGCATAAAATTAAAATAAATGCAGTGGAATTGAGAATTCTGCGAAGTATAGCTGGAGTGAAGTTGATGGATAAAGAAAGGAACAGCACGATAAGGGAACATTGCGGTATGACAGATGTAGTGTATAAGATAGAAAAAGGTATGCTTAGATGGGTCGGACACGTGGAGAGGATGGATAAAAGTAGACTGACTAAGCAGATTTATGTGGCAAGAGTGAATGGGCAAACTGGTAGGGGTAGACCTCGGCGGGCGTATGTCAATCAAATCGAATCTTTTAGAAAAAGGCCAGCTCAAGAGTACCCTAAACCGGCGAGCGTGTATGAAAACACTCATGAAAGTAGAAGAAGCGAAAGATGTATGTCAGGATCGTAGCAAGTGGAAAACCATAGTCTCTGCCTACCCCGATGGGAAACAGGCGTGATAATATGTATGTAGTATAGCGAAGTGTATTTTTTCAGTATAGTTAGTTTTCAATAAAAGAAACAGACTTCAGTTATAAAGATTGTTATAGTGATTTTGGTACCTATCGTATAGGGTTTCCACAAGCACTTTAAGCCAGAGTAGCAATATTTAAACTTTATGGCAGATTGCAGCCAGATCATGAGTCTACTTTTATACAGGTACAGTATAGCGAAGTGTAGTTCGCCAGTATAGTTAGTTTTCAATAAAAGAAACAGGCTTCAAATATAAAGATTGTTACAGTCGTTTTGGTACCTATCGTATAGGGTTTCCACAAGCACTTTAAGCCAGAATAGCAATATCAAAAATAATGTAATAGAATAATATAGTATAATATAGTAGTAATAGTTAATTCGCTAACTCAGTGTTCTGTAAATGATCAACTTTAGATAAATTTTAGCAACTTTGTCTATGACTGGTCCTCGGATGGGTGACCGCCTTGTGGCGTTTTTATTTACGAGCGATTTCGTGTTTCGTTTGTCAGTAGCATGGCAGTCATCAAGCCAAATTGATAAACTTAAAAAAAATTAACATCAGTTCGCCAAAGCCTGCTCCTGTCCAATTCAATACAGCAACACGACTCACCTGTTACGTGGGACAAAAATGTCTAAGTCTATAGTATGCCTTGGCCACCTCTTCGGGTATAAAGGCGTCAAAGTGATTATATAGTTGTACTATTATATAAAAAGAGTATAAACAACAAAAACAAAGGTTTTTGACTTGTAAAAATGGAAGCGACAAGAAAACACCCAAAAAGGTTTTATATCATTTTCAATCTGTCGGGCAACGCTAAGCATTCAATGCACATCAAAACCTGAAACGTATTCTCTACGCTCAGTACACAGTTTGTACGGGATTTTTCCATTTTAAACGTTTATTTAGCAAATGGGCACTTTAAGGTGAATAAATTCTGTACGAATACATCCCGCTTAAGCTGCTTGAACGCCATTTTGAATTCCAGTCATCAATCAATAGGTATTTTTATTACAATAATAGAGGCCGCCTGCGGAACATGATTCAAGAATAAAAGGTAAGACACTGCATTAGCGAGCCCACGAGCGCATATCTACACAAGTTAATATATTCATCTTTATTCGAGTAAGCAAGAAGGGTACTAACTTGTCTGGGTAGCGTGGTACGATAAGGCCAAAAGCCTTCCCAAAATAGTGTAAATAAGGGCAGGCTCCGACAGTTGGCTGATTTCATTTATGGTAAATGCCATTTTCTATGTTTAACCTGTTCGGGATTTCACAAATTGAATTTCTATGTAAAACTGTACAGACCTCTTTTTACGAGAATTTTGCGTCTTCTAATTTCAAAAATTACTGCTTAACTAAATTCACGGGAATCAACGGTACTTAATTAAAATGGCGGTAATAAAAGGCGTCTATAATTAAAGTTAAACAACTTTATACAAACTGAGAATTGTTGCAATGTTAGGTATATACTAGTATTTTAATAAAGCCAAAATTACAAACGTTATGTTTAGCAAAGTTAATAAGAATTAATTAACAGTGTGCCGCAAAAAATGTATTTTGATCTTTTACACGTTTTGAACATTTTGCGAAACTGTTCATTTTGCGTTTTGATCGTTTTACGTTTCGTACTTTTTGCATGTAGAGTAAAAAATTATTAAACTTTATATAAAATTTTAGGCCTGTAATTATATTTCATGTACAACTTTTTTTTACTTCTATGGATATTAATAATAAATGTTATATTAATTGAATGCTGTGGAGATGCAATCACTTCAACAATTGTGCGGTGTAACTTTGGTCGAACGTATACGCAACGAAGCGATACGCAATATAGCAGGTTTGAATAAAAGTGTCAGCGTTAAGCTGGAAAGGGCGTGCTCCGTTGGTTTAGACACGTCCAACGAATGAGTGAAGAACGATTGTCGAAGAAAATATATTGTGCAAAAGTAGAGGGTAATAGGAGTTAGAGAAGGCCGAGACTTACATATGAAGACCACTTGAGCAGATTGCTCAAAAACGAAAAGTCAAAGTACTCGGATACCGAGACGTGCATGTATGAATCTGCAAGAAGCGAAAGAAGTATGCACGGATCGTTTAGCCTGGAGGGTGGCGATCTGTCCACTCTGAGTGGGATCCCTGGATCGGGGATACAGCGTGAAGATAGTTAGTTTCTTTTTCATTGGTATTGTATTTGATCCTTTGCGTGTTAAATGACCTTTTAATCAAATACAATCCAAGGAATATCAAGTGAAACTATTTTAAAGCAATTATTAATAATACAACGGGATACTTTTTTATAATGTTCGTTTATTAATAAATTACTTAAATTTAATGTTATTTATTTACAATTAATACGACATCAATATTAGCATTGTAGACAAATAAGACGCTCGTTTTGATTACCTCATACAATTTAGAATCGATTTATTCTGATAATCGAATACGAGTATACAGTTATTAAGTCACGTATTATTTATACAAGTATGATATATATGAAGCCATATCTATCATAATATCCTTGCACAGATCCAAAATCTGTATCCAACCGTCAGCATTACAACCTATAGTATATATATACTACAACCTATAGTATATAATAAGTTGGTACATTACCAACACCAGTACCAACTTATTATAGTTTGACCACGACCGCTGTACCGCTCACTCCGTACTAAATTGTACTCAGTGAGCAGTACAGCGGCCGTGGTCAAACTATAGGTAAAAATCTTTTTTTTTACGCACATATAGATGGACGACCATTTTCATGCTTCACCCACAATAAGCCGACGCCACGTCTATGTCCCGTTTACGTAACTCGTGCTCTAAGGGCCGTTTTCCAGACGTTAACGTTTACGTAACGTTTCTCAATACTCAATCGACGCTTGAGAGTAAGTTTTATAAGGCAAAAACTAGCCTAAAGCATTGATTGAGTATTGAAAAACATTGTGGAATACGGACCAAAGTATGGCAATAAGTGAACTGTCAAAACGAGCTTTGAGTTGAGAAATCATTGCCAATATTTAACATTGATGAATATTTTAACTGTGAAAAAAGAAATTATAAATATCTAAAAAATATACTTTTATAAAGACTGACACAACAATGATGAAGAATTTAATATCAATTTTGTACGAGTACAGAACTTTAAAGTTGCGGCAATAATACCTAATGCACTAACTTTTAAACTATCACGTTTCATACTATAATTTACATATTTGTAAGGGGAATGAACGCGGTTATGTTTCATGCCTTTTTTGCCTTACGTTTCTACCAGATTGCACCATATGTGGTGCGCTTGAAATGGTATGGAATATGTCACATAACTGCGTTTTTTTCGTAAATATATATATATATATATATATATATATATATATATATATATATATATATATATATTATAGTAATTATAACATACGCTATGAAAATTTTGACGTATCTATTACTATTGTTAACATTCAGAGCCAAAGAATTGATGATCACATTTATAAGCGTAAACTAAATACTTCCAATTATATTATGCTTATTATATCTAATAAAAATTTAAGAGATTGTGAAAGAGTTAAAATTATAAAATATTGAAGCATAGTTTTTCTCTGTTTACAAATATAACATTACACAATGGTCTCACAACAGGGGATGCCGACGACCGTGCGAAGTGGAGGAGAAAATGTAGGAAAGCGGACCACGGGCGTCGGGAGACGCAACTGGGACAGACGCTCGGATGATTATGTTGATGATGACAACTAACAATCTTGTACCATACCTAGACTTTAAAAACACTAATAACAATGATTTACAAATAGGTACTTATATAAATATATATATATATATATTAACAAGAAAGTGATATTTGTTAACGACTTTGTGATATTTGTAAACGTTTTTTTTTTCAGTCTGCTAATATCTTAAATAACATAAAACAACTGCTGATAAGTACCAAAAACTATGATAAAGTATCATGAAATAATATCTTAATATCGCGCATTCCACAAATATTAACAAATGTCTCCATTCTATATATTTTTTCACAAATATCTGAAAAATCGCAACCACACATTCGGCCATTTTCATTTATAGAATTTTTATACACTTTTATTATACACTTAAATAGCGAAAACAACAAACAAACATGTGACAAAATGTCTTAACTGTCAAAAAACTAACAAAGACTATGTACTATAAAGTATATATTTCAATAAATTAAACAATTATAAACTGAAAATTATCATTATTTAGGGATTTACCATTCATCTATCTCTTTCTCATACTTCTCTACATATTTTCTGTCTGGATCGTATTTGTCTACGGCCTGCTTCCAAAACTGGGGCTCGTGTTTCACTAAGTGCTTGATTACCTTTTTGATACTCTGACGATGATAATCCGAACACTTCTCGCAACCCGATTTGAGCGCATCTACGATATAGACTGCAAAAGAAAAACTATTTGAGAAAAAATTACTTATGTTTTTTTTACAGATGCAGGCCCAATGTTAGCGCAATTAAATAAAAGTTAGTCTATATAACGTAAAAGAAATCGCAAAAGCGCAAAACTCGACGACGGCTGAACCAATTCTAGTATTTTTTAAAATTTATCATTGAGATCTAAGGAAGGTTTTATGGAGAGAAAAATTGAAAAAATGCAACGGGAACGGGAAAGCTTCATTACGTAGGCGGAGCCGCAGGCATCAACTAGTTTTTAATAGAGTTTTTTAACTATTCATTTTTTCTTTGTAAAATATTCAGCTGAGTCACAGTGATTTTTTATGAAACAATCTAAACGCAGGTAGTTGCCCTTTTTTACGTTGGTCACCCATCTACTTACATTTTAGCTCCTTCCCTTCATGTGTGCAAGCTCCCTGCTCCAGAGCACACTTGATGTAGCCCTGCAGTAATCTTTTGTTGTTCAGGATCTCGTCCAGGTTAATTTTGTCGTATCTGTCAGTATATTGGTCTGCGAATACGCAGCAGACAAGGGCCACAGCCACTAAGAAGAGTTTCATGCTGGAAAAAGGTGCGAGTTCTGTTGAATACGAATAAAAAAACATTCTAAAATCCATTTTCAACAACTTCATAAGGTAGTAGAGATGGCGAAATTTTTGTTATCTACGTTTTCATTATACTTAAACAACTCAAAGTTGAATCATAATATCAAAAGTTAAAAGATTAAATTAAAAATTATAATAACCCCTTACGCCCTATACTCATAGTTTAAGGAATAATCCCTAAAAAGTACTATTGAACCCATTTGGGAAAAAAACAATCGCAAAAGTACTATTGAACCCATTTGGGACAAAAAACAATCCCAAAAGTACTATTGAAACCATTTGGGCTCAATATTACTTAATAAGATAATTTATACTGTTGATTGATGGCTCTTGGTGGAACTTGCTACACATTTTCAATAATAACACTTGTACTATTCCACAATATTTACTTGATAAACCTTACCTTTTTCGCCTCACGGCATGCTCAAAGGCACACAAAAAAAAAATACTTTATAATGTTTAATGAGAATGGGCTGAAAATAAATTTTAGAAAAGTAGCCTGCGTGTGAATGAGACAAATATAGAGTAACTATAGAGCAGTACAATTAGTTAAAAAAAATAAAAACCCCTACGATATTACATACCAATAGTTTATGGAACAACCCTTAAATAAAAGTACTATTGAACCCAAATACCATATGTCTGCTGTAAGTTTTCGAAGAGTCGGGTTCTCTGGAGACCATTCTGATTGCAGCATCAAGTCGAAGATATCAATTATTTGTCATTTATTAATTATTACGCATTAAGCATTTAATCGAGTTGTCATACGCCAAAAATGTCTAACATCATTTTGGATAAGAGCTGCTATCCTACACTGCTGGACCGAAATTAACCAAACATAGCTAAGACCCACCACAAGAAAACATGACGTCAAATAAAAAAAAAACCGCATCGAAATCGGTCTCCGTTTGAGAGCTACGATGCCACATACAGACAAACACAACGACATCGACATATATGTAGGCTATATATTATCACGGTAAAGGTAATCATAAATGTCATTACATCGGGAAAAAATTTATACAATAGGATCAAATCAATTCGAACTATGTCACGTGCGAAACCGCGGTGGTCCACTAGTATGAGAAATGCGTGCAATATTATTAAACCAACAGCTGCGTTCGTAATAGTGAAAATAAATTATTCAATATTCAGCTCATTTCATTTTCGTAATATTTTTTTCAGGTAAGTGCTGTTGAGAATCCAATAATCCTGATCTTCATATAAACTGGGTAAGAAATACATACATATTTTTACGTCATTATCCTCGAGGGGTAGGCAGAGGCATAGGCCTAAATTTCACCGTATGCAGTTTTGCCCCACGTAACAGGTGGCGAGGCCATTGCCGTTTGAACTTGACAGGCGCCCTGCTGTTGAAATTTTTCAAGCTCCCGATAAGGCCTTCAACCAGGCTTAACGACTGCCATTTTATTGGCAACCGGGACCAACGGCTTAACGTGCCCTCCGAAGCACGAGAATGCTCGCCAATGTAAATTCCACAAAGTTGTCACCCATCCAAGGACTACCTATAGCGAATGTTGCTTAACGCAGTAATAGTTTACAGAATACTAAGTCCGCGGGGCCACGAGCGCTTCTTAGACAAAAATACGTACGGTTAAATAATGGCGTATAGTATGTCTGTCCCTAGCCCTTTCCCTAACCTTTAAGGTAAAACTTACTTGATCTCAAACAGTATATCTTAATCACAGTTTCACAAGCACTACATCACAACACAATAGAACACGGTGGACTGTGTCTTGATCATCTTCCTAATCCATTTTATACTATTCATAACTTTAGCGACTTCTAGAAAATGATTATCGATGTAAAATTGTATTGTTTGTTAATTATAAAGGTCAAGGTCGAATAAAGTATAACAGTGTCGAATATAATTGCTGGGTTTAGTCATCTAAGGCTCTAAACCCTTGAAAGACTAACCTTTTTTTTGTGTGGAAGTCCTCATGGATTATATGCCGGTCTCCTGCCGACTAAAACCACACATTACCCTTCCATCTGTCTATGGCCAGGAGCCCTCGGAAAGATAGCCCCAGGGCTCACGACAGACTTAGTCCGCTGCTTCAGGTTCGTTCTTGCGGAGTTCGGGTGTGTATCCTGCCTCTTTAGGGGGTGAAAGACTAGCCTGCTTGACTAATACTGAGCCCTTGCATTTTAGACTTACTCAATATGTTTTAGCGTTTTTATGTATTTACTAGGTGACCCCGCGGCTTTGCCCATGACATACATCTAACTCCCGTCGCACCTATTTTCTCCTGTCGTATAAGCGTCGTAGAATTTATAAAAATTCTACAATAATGCGTTAAAATTTGCCCGATTTGTCAACATTTATGACTACTGCTCCGCTCTCTAGTGAAGTAGCGTGATGATATATTGCCTATAGGCCTTCTCGAAAAATGGGCTCACTAACACAAAAAGATTTTTTCAAAACCAATCAGTAGTTCCTGAGAATAGCGCTTTCAACCAAACAAACAAACAAGCTCTTCAGCTTTATAATATTAGTATAGATGTAGAGTGCATAATAAATATGTTTTCTTTTTTTTCTGTCTCTGAAATTTCATTAGATTGCATCATCTTTAGAATAGTATTCTAGAGCACTAGTTGCGCACAATAAAATATTCATTTCGATTAAAGAACCTTAGTGTAAGAAGAAGCAACAAGTTTGCCATTAGAGTTAGAATAGAATAGTTTAAAGGGACAAAACAAGGAGTGTGTGTGGTGCGAATCACACAAGGCAGAAATTAAATTTCAGAACAGTAGCCTGCGGGAGTAAGAGACAAATATAGATTACCTATAAAGCAGTACAACTACAATTTATGAATAAAAAAAATTGGCCATAAAATTACAGAAAGTACTTATAGTTTGAGGAACAATCCTTAAAAAGTACTATTGAACCCAAATACGATATGTCTGCTGTGAGTTTTTGAAGAGTTGAAGGTTCTTTGGAGACCATTTTGGTTTAATTGTCATTTAACGATAATACTGGCACGCGGTAAGCACTTCGCGTAATCAAACGCCAAAACTGCCTTACATCATTATTGGAAAAGCACCTTATCCCCGAAATAGTGGCAGAAGCATATTATATGCCCACTTTTCACCGTGTGTATTCCTCTCCCATGTAATAGGTGTGAGCCCTTTGCCGTGTTTGAAGTTGACAGGCGCAGGTTGTGACTACGTGCTGAAATTTTTCAAGCTGCCCATAGGGCCTTCAACTTGGCCTAACGACAGCCACGTACTAGCAACTGGGACCAACGGCTTAACGTGCCTTCGCAGCATGCAAGCGCTACCATATGTAAATGCCACAAAGTGGTCTCCCATCCGTGACCAGCCATAGCAAAAGTGATCGTTTTTTTATGCCACTGAAGTGGCAGACAAGCATATGGACCTGATGGAAAGTGGTCACCGTAGCCTATGGACGTTTGCAACACCAGAGGTGCAGCACTCGCGCTGCCGACTTTTAAAAAACCTGCTAAGACCCCTTTTGAAGAACCCCATACAGAACCACTGAGACAGCAGGGCCACGAGCCTTTCAAAT
This sequence comes from Thumatha senex, assembly GCA_948477245.1. Taxonomy (NCBI): domain Eukaryota; kingdom Metazoa; phylum Arthropoda; class Insecta; order Lepidoptera; family Erebidae; genus Thumatha; species Thumatha senex. Next base: position 20,878,677 of record OX419739.1, on the reverse strand, counting down.
ATTAGTGAAGTAAGCTTTATATATTAGTGTAGCTAGAGATTCCTTTTTATAATAGGACGCGGGAATATAAAAGGCAAAAAAAAAAAAAATTGAGTTCGCTATTTCCAGAAAAAAAACTTGCCTGGTTCTAATTTCTCTAACCTTTCATTTCTTAAGTAATTAGAACATTTAACCTAGTACATTGTAACCTTTGCTGGGTTCGTGAATGAAGTCATGGTCAAAACAACTACTTTGATCTTTACAATCAGACTAATTACGAGCTTATTGGATTTCCCATGGTCTTGATCAAATGATTGTTTTCTCCATCTATACAGATAAATAAAATTGATGTGTCTGTTTGTAATTCCAAACTAACAGCTCTCACTATATGCATATGATCTCACTAAATTGATCCTTAGAGATAGGGCTCAGTGTTGTCACCCACCTTATTTTGCTGCATATCAATGACATGCTGAGAGGCTCTAGCAGTGAGTCTTGATATCTCAAAGGCCTTTGATCGGGTCTGGCACCGTGGTCTTCTATCGAACTGCCCTCCTATGTACTGCCCGGGGGACTTGGCTATCCAAACTGGGCACTGAATGGGTATCCAACTTTATGGCCGGTAGAACTATCAGAGCTGTTGTTGACGGCTGCGAACAGGACTACGTGGCCATAAATACTAGGGTCCCGCAGGGCTCAGTGTTGTCACCCACCCTGTTTTTGCTGCTTATCAATGGCATGCTGTCCATTGACGACATTCATTGCTATACAGATGATAGTACGGGTGACACTTATTACACTGGTCGCCCCAATATCCCCCGATCTGCAGTGGAAGAAAGTCGTGAACAACTTGTGTCTGAAATCCAGGCTACTCTTTTAAGAGTGTCCGATTGGGGTAGACAAAATCTTGTCCAATTTAACCCTACCAAGACTCAAGTACAGTTCGTCAACAAAAATAAATAAATATAAATGTTGTGGGACACTTCACACAGCGCCATCTAGCCCAAAGTAAGCTAATATTAGCTTGTGTTATGGGATCTAGATCTTACTAGATAGATAGATAGACTGATAAACATACTTATATATTTCTAAATACATACATATTATAGATAAATAACACCCAGACACAGAACAAAACCATCGTGCTCATCACACAAAGTTTTATTCTGGGTGGGAATCGAACCCACGACCTCTTGCGTAGCAGTCGGATGTACTCCCACCGCGCCACAGAGGCAGTCAAAATAATATAATAATAATAATAGTCAAATTAAAGTTTATACGGTATTTTAAATTATTTCTCTATCTGTTCGTCTGGCTGTTTGTTCCGGCTAATCTCTAACCACTGGACTGACTTTAATGGAATGTTCCCTGGCAGTTAGTTGATGTTATAAGTAGTAACTAAGGCTACATTTTGCCGTCACTACCCGAGTGAAACCGCGGGGCGTCCGTTAGTAATAGGTCAATGAATGCTTACACTATTCATTGAATGTAAGCACTTACTTTTTTAAACCCCAATTTACTAAAAAAAGGAATTATACAGTCCAGCCGCGACCACGGGCGCTGCAACGCGCTCCAAACGTCGGTGAATGTAAGTACAAAATTGTTTCACGTGAAGTCCCGAGTAGTATACAAAATATGAGTATAAACCGCGAAAGTTTAAAAATAACAAAGGAATTATAAGTTTGACCGGTATGTATCTTAAAGCTCGTAAACATCTTAACATCTAATATATTATGATCTATCTATATCGATTGACCAGTTAACTAGGAAATGCCCATAATTTCAGACTTCAACCGACTAAAACCACAACGTGCTCCTTGAAGGCTATATGGGGTAAGAGAATCGGGTATACCTCTGAAAGGAAATTCCCGGAACCAGAACCTTATGGTCACCTTACTTGGACACCCCATGAGGGTCTATTATCATATCTGTATGAAGACTTAAGCGGGAAAATTTCACTCCGCCTCTGGGCACTGGGCCGGTCTTAGCTAGGGCGATAGCTAGTCCCAACAGAACACCTAGGCCTACGTTCATGGAGGTTTGAAGTCATCCTGAGATCTCCAACGCCGAGTGTACCTTCTGCGGTAAGGTTATGCCCATCCTGTACCTTTTTCTTAGTTGTTGTCTCGCGCTTTTCCTAACAAAATAAGGTAACGGAATTCCACACATATAGTTAATTTCCATATATGTACCAAACGGAATTCCACACATATAGCGGGTTTTCATCATTGTACCAAATATCAATAAATTCGGCTCAACTGTTTTAAAAAGTAACAAACAAAATGGCTTACTCATTGAGGGTAAAACAAACAAACAGATGTACGGTATTTACAAAGATTATATAGTACGTAAGGATCTCATTCTCATTACTATAAATTACAACCTTATTTACTAGCACCATGAACGGCACTTCATTCGACCCTTAAATGGTTTAACCTAAGGTCGCTCTCTAAAATTAAAACACGTAATTACTTAAAAGTCGGTTGCTTTTTATTCTGTGGGTAGAATGACCTAATTATTTTAATCTAATTAGAATTACTTAATGGTAGTCTTCTACTAAACCATTTCCCCTTACAAAAACTTTGTGGGTTTACTTTTATTGGACTGCTAGGGACAGCTAACGTTTGAATTGTGGTGTTCCAACCCCGTAAGGATGCTTGCGTCCTTGACTCGTCTATAGCTGGAGGTAAGGTCGCTTAGAGATCTAGTAGGAGATCTTGCTGGACTGCTTACACCCCAATCATCCTCAAGGCTGCAGTGTGGTGTGTGTTGGACTGTGGGACTCCTTTCACACAGCGCCAACTAGCCCAAAATAAGCTTCTACTAAGGGATCTACTAAACAACTGATATACACAATTAAATATTTTTAAATAGATACATATTATACGCGGAAGCGCTCGTGGCTCCGCGGACGTAGTGTTCTGTAAACGATCACTGCGTTAAGCAACTTTCACTATGGCTGGTCCTCGGATGGGTGACCACTTTGTGGCATTTATACTTGCGAGCGTTTCCGTGCTTCGGAATGCACGTTAAGCCGTTGGTCCCGGTTGCCACTGAACATGGCAGTCGTTAAGCCCAGTTGAAGGCCTTATGAGCGGCTTGTAAAATTTCAACAGCAGGTCGCCACAACCTGCACCTTTCAATTTAAACATGGCAATGGACTCACCACCTGTTACGTGGGACAAAAATGCATACGGTGAAATGTGGTCGTACAGTATGCCTTATACGTACCCCATCAGGGATAAAGACGTGATAATATGTTATGTATGTATGTTATGTTATGTTACATACTCGTATTATACATAGGGAACACCCAAACTCCGAAACCAACATTTGTGAATCACACAAAATATTTGTTACGACCTGGGTATCGAACCCGGAACCTCATGTACGGCAGTCGCATACACTACCATCGTTCCACCGAGGCAGTTTATTCCATTACTTAAATAGCCTAGTTACTAATTACTTTAATTATCTATTTTTTTGACACAGAATTAAAGTGCATTGATTTCATTGAAACAATGTTGTACCAGTACTATTGATTATTCTGGGGTTGTACCAAGGAAATTAGTACTAAGTACTGAGTTTTCTCTCAGCAAACCTTTGAGTGAAAGGAAAAAGCGCAATGACAGGTCTACAAACTAGATACAAATAACAGTTCTATTTTAGTTATCAATCACGCCTTATCCCTTAATAAAGGGTGGCAGAGGCATATTTTCACGTCAACTTTTCACCGTGTGTATTTCAGTTCCATGTAATAGTTGGTGAGCCCATTGCAGTGTTGAAGTAGACAGACTCAGGTTGTGTCTACGCTGCTGTTGAAATTGTTCAAGCCGCCTGTTCTAGGCCTGCGACTTGGTTTAACGACTGTCATGCTACTGCCATGCAACCGGGACCAACGGCTTAGTGTGCATACCGAAGCACGGAATCGCTCGCAAATGTGAATGCCACACAAAATGGTCACCCATCCGTGACCACCAATAGCGAAAGTTGCTTAACGCAGTGATCGTTTACAGAACACTGAGACAGCGGGACCACGAGCGCTTCAAGTTTCAGATTTATTTTTCACATTAAAATAATTTGTTGTTGATAGTTTTAACAAAATATGTGTGGGGTTGCGGAGTGTTTATCACAATAGTTTCCGTGCAGTTTGAAATAAAATTGAAATTGTTCTTGCAAATGGGGCCATCGATCATCATCATCCATTTTAAACAATGTTGGTAAAGATTTATTTGCAAATCCTACTTATATTATAAACGCGAAAGTTTGTTAATAAGGATGAATGTTTGTTACTCTTTCACGCAAAATCTACAGAATGGATTTTGATGAAACTTTACAATAATATAGCTTACACATCAGAATAACACATAGACTACTTTTTAACCCGGAGAAGTTCCTGTGGGAAATGGGAACGTGAAAACTTTACCACGCGTACGGAGCCGAGGCGTCAACTAGTATAAATCCAATACTGACACTTTTAAATACCCCTTGTTTTTTATCTTTGCATATTCCGTTACATCCAAATCTAAACTGAATTTGGAGGTCCGCCTTTATTGGCAACGAAATAGTGTTTAAATAAATCAGGTTACATGTGGGCAATAAATACTTATTACCAGACAGAAATATAATCTAACTTACCATATTTGAAGTTATATTACTTTTGGCGCGTTAGGGAAAAAATATGAGAGTATTTTGTTACAATGCGCGCGCTGACCGTCACGACAAACCGACACCATGAAGTTGGCTGAGAAGTGTTTCCATAACAACTTATAACTACATTTATATTTTTTTTATTACTAGTTTTTCATTCCTGTTACAAATAAAGAGATGGTATATGTGATGAAATCTTATTAGACTAAAGCAGTTATAACTTCTAACGCGTGTACATAAGTACCCCACACTTTATTTTTTGTATGTGTGAAAATCCTCATGTATGCAGGACTCCTACCGACTAAAACTACAGGGTGCCCTCACATTCGTCTATGGCCAGGAGTCCCGGGTGAGCTCTCTGATGGAATGATGTCATTTACTTAGAGTAAGTTTCTTCATTGCTCTGTGTATATTCAGTTACAAATGAACATTGGATATTAAAGATGATGGTAGATAACATTTTGGTAAAACGAATTCTTTTTTTGGTTCTTTCACAATGGATTTAGGTCAGATCATAACGATATCGATCGATATTGACTGCCTCTGTGGCGCGGTGGGAGTGCATCCGACTGCTACGCAAGAGGTCGTGGGTTCGATTCCCACCCAGGATAAAACTTTGTGTGATGAGCACGATGGTTTATTCTGTGTCTGGGTGTTATTTATCTATAATATGTATGTATTTAGAAATATATAAGTATGTTTATCAGTTATCTAGATCCCATAACACAAGCTAATATTAGCTTACTTTGGGCTAGATGGCGGTGTGTGAAAAAAAAGTGTCCCACAATATATGTAAGTGTCCCACAATATATATAATATTTCTATTATATTTTATACTAGTAGACGCCCGCGGCTCCGCACGTCCCGTTGCCGTTTCCCACAGGAACTTGTTCCCGGGATAAAAGTAGCCTATGTGTTATTCTGATGTGTAAGCTAAATTATTATAAGGTTTCATTAAAATTCATTCAGTAGATTTTGCTGTGAAAGAGTAACAAATATCCATCCATATTTACAAACTTTCGCGCGAAAATATTAGTAGGATTTTATCCAATACTTTGCCACACTTTCGACTCAACACCCTCGTAATGAGACACTTCTTATGATGGATATGGATGGAATAACAATCTTAAAGAGTTATTTGGTAAAAAGTTCATAATTTAAAGTGGAAAAAGACAATTCGATTCGAGACAGGGATTGAACCTGTGACCTTTGCCTAAACATTTCGAATGCAATTGTCTTTTTCCACTTTATTAAAAAAATATGTAACATTTAGCAAAATAATTTCTTTAAAAATTAATCCAAGTTCATAATTGTACTCCAGACTGTATGCAGTAGTTATTATTATTAACAAACTTCTTCGAAAGACATTCAATTTTGTGTCCAAGTCTGCAAGATAATAAAAAACTTTATAAAACTTAAAACAAACGTACAAAGTGACACATTGTTCTAACAATCTTTTTTTTTTATTAAAACAATTCTAATGAAACTTATGACACACGTTGAAAAGTGGGTATATTATATGTGCCCACTTTTCACAGTGTGGATTCCTGTCCAATGTAATAGGTGGTGAGCCCATTGCCGTGTTGAAATAGACACACGCAGGTTGTGGCTACCTGCTGTTGAAAATTTTCAAGCCGCCCATTAGGCCTTCAACCAGGCTTAACGACTGCTATTTTACTGGCAACCGGGACCAACTGCTTAACGTGCCTTCCGAGGCACGGAAACGCTCTCAAATGTAAATGCCACAAAGTTGTCACCCATCCGAGGACCAGCCATAGTGAAAGTTGCGTAACTCAGTGATCGTTTACATAACACTGAGACCGCGGGGCCACGAGCGCTAACTAAAAGCGAAACAATTCTTGTTATTAAACTATTACTGACTTAGTGTTCACTTTTATATTCCACCGCACCAGCTGCTTTCGACTCCATCTGAAGAGGAGTATATTTTTTTGCACTAAGTTGAAAAACCTTTCACAATATCTTTACTATGCAAAATGTATAGTAGAAGAAAGATATCTCTTTATCAGAATGCGTATTTCTATGATGCGTCGTTACTCCAGCGTCATTACATCTTCCAAGCACAACAGGTTGTGTGGGTGCTGATGCTGCTTCTGCGGAAAACCTCAATCTACTATTTACGAGCGAGCGTTTCCGTGCTTCGGAAGACACGTTAAGCCATTGGTCCCGATTACCAGTAACATGGCAGTCGTTAAGCTAAGTCGAAGGCCTTATGGGCGGCTTGAAAAGTTTCAGCGTCTGTCTATTTCAACATGGCAATGGGCACCTATTACGTGGGACAGGAATGCGCACGGTGAAACGTGGGCGTATAATACGAGTATATACACCTGTCGTGATTGATAATCAAACATTTTTTAAATACACTATGTAAACAAAACTAATTTAATTACTAAAAAGAGTCACGTAAGTTTTAAATGCCAAATTATTTTTTCATTAGCTACTAGTGCTTTGCGAAGCTGGTAGTAATCTATATTCTTATCTTTTTTCCTTTTTTTATACCTGAGGTGGCGGACAAGCATACGGCCCACCTGATGGGAAGTGGTCACCGTAGCCTATGGACGTTTGGAACACCAGAGGTGCAGCACTCGCGCTGCCGACCCTTTATAAACCTTTTAAGACCCCTTTTGAAAAACCCCATACTGTAGACGTTCGAGAAAACAGAACTGAACGGCATATTCGGTTTGATTCAATGAAAAGAGCAAGAAACAGGTACCTAAGTTTACATGCAATTTATAATACTTATCTTCAATAAATTCAACCACAGACGTGAGCTAAAATTAAAGTCTGAACTTGCTTGCCAACACACTCACTGCTATCTCCCGCCAGGGCTAGAACATACGTTATTAAACATAGTGTCAGAATTTATTCGGGGTGTTTATCTCCCTAGAGGGCGCTCTCTCCTAGTTACTTTACATCTTCTCTTATTTACTGTTCGTTTAAGAGTATTCTTGAGAGAGCAGACAGAGAATATTTAAAGTTTTATTCATTTAGTGTCAGCTGTCTTGACAATACTCCTTAGAGATTTAGGCAGTTTGCAAGTATTTATGGAGTGACAAAGGTCTTAGAGTTCAAAATTTTAAAACGTGAAGGTTTAGTAACTATCTCTTCTTAAAATAGCTAAACCTTGCGTCTTAGCCCGTGACATACTTAAAATTCCCGTCGCATCCATTTAATCCCGTCGCTAATTACTATTACAAAAATATATGAAGGTTTGTTGATATTTATGATTACTGCTTACCTCTCATGGGTCGTAGCGTGTTACAATTTAGCCTATAGCCTTCATTGATAAAGGACTATCCGACACAAAAAGATTTTTCAATTCGGACCAGTACTTCCTGAGATTTGCGCGTTCAACCAAACAAACAAACTCTTCAGTTTTATTTATTAGTATAGATTAGCCTTTCGCTCGCAGCCTTGATGCTGTAAAAATCCCGTCTCACTCCTTTATGAAGATAAATAGCCAATACACTGTCATCGTTAATGTAGCTTACTTATGTTGAAAGATTTTTTTAAATATATCCAGTAGTTTTTGAATTTATTCGTTACAACCACTCAAATCTTACCTCTTTAAAATATTAGTATAGAGCAGAGGTTCCCAAACTTATTTTGTCTACTGCCCACTTTGACACACTCGCCGTGTGCCCGGCGTGGGACGGACCGCGTACTGCCCTCACGGGCATAATTGGTGTCGATATGTCGCTGCCGGCCGTGGTGCGAGCCATGGTCGGCAGCCAACAGTGCTGGGCCGCCCTTCTGTGTTCCACGGGGTGCCCATTTAGCGCACGCCCGTACCGGCCACTCTCTACCTCCTCTGCTTACAGAGGGGAGCTCGAGAGTGGTGGAGGTGCGGGCTAGATTCTTCAGCTCCTTAGGGAGCTCCGGGGTGGTTGCTTTTCGGCCGCCCCCGAGACGGACCCCTCCACTCTGGGGTGCCCCTTGCCGGCTCGCAGTGATTTAACCTCAGGCCTACCCTGCGAGTCGGATTTAAGGTGAGGCGGAACACCGCGGGGTTTAGTGGGTAGGACGGCCCCTCTCTCACGGGCCGGGAGCCCCACACTCCGTCCCTGCTGCCCCCGCAGTAGGGATGACGGTGCGAAAAGGCATTCCCCGCGTTACAAAAAAAAAATGCCCACTTTGAGACTAAATAAATTTTTAGCGTCCCCATTTTTTCACCTACTTAAAAACCACTATAACTTCAAATTAAATTGATTAACTGTTGTGAGCTATATTAGCGGAGATTAAACATTCATTCTAAAATAGATTTTTACTATAATCCGCAAGAGTTAGCTTGAGACCTGAGCACAGTAGGTAGTACATAACGACGCTCAGGTCTCAAGTTAACTCTTACGGCCTACACCTGCCCCTGACCTGCATGAGAATGATTATTGAAACTTTATAGTATTCAGACAGAGTATCTTTTATTCAAAATAAAACAAACATAATCGATGCTGTTTAATAAGTTTGTTGAAATCAGGTTCCAATTTACTCAAGAATAGCCGCAAGTCGCCACGTTCGGTAATATGCTAACAATTTCTCTTTTTAGTGAGCAGCGTTGCCACAGCACTAAATCCACGTTCACACAAATATGACGATGGGAATGCTATCAAGAATCGTTGAACGATTGACCACAATCCAGGGTACAATTGCGGGATCGGTTATTGCAGCCAAAATTCTTGATAGCCATTTTTGAACTTGATTTTTATTTCCTCGTTTGTTATCAATTCTATAAGTTCTTCTTCCAGCTGAGGTGAGAATGCTTCACTTAAGTGGATTGCACAATGATCCTTCAATGTTTTCAGCCATTTCATCAATTCGTCTTTGCATAGAATTATTACTCAAAGGAATTTTTCGGATGAAGCACAATAGTTATTACTTCCTTTATTGCTGGCAAAATTAACTCTTCTCCGATGTTGTGTTGTTTGCCTTTTTGAGCAATTAACAAAGAGATATTGTACGAAGCTCGAAGTCCGTCATCATCTTGCTTAGCAGCTGCCGAAAATAGTTTTGCTGCACTTGGCCACTTGGTATTATGCTTCATCTCTAGGTCTTGAAAATAAGCTACATTCTTGTCTTTCGTATCTGGATGCATTTTATTCAAATGATCTTGCAGTCTTAAAGGCTTCATTGCTTCATTCGAAAATGTTTTTAGACATAGAAGGCACTGAGGCGACGCCGACGATGGGTTTGTGGGATTTTCATTGAATCCGAATTTAATATATTCCACAGAGTATTCCGTCTCTTCTTTTTTACTTCCGACATGTTTTGTTTTAAGAAATACGTAAGTAAGTGCTGAACTTAAGTACTGCTTATCTATTACGCGCGAAACAGCAAATGAACATAAAATAAATATTCCGTTGTTTATATAGGATTGCATAAGCTGCACGAACCCACAGGAATAAGACAAACATGCATTAACTCGTTTATCTCATTCAAAGCTCAATTGTACTTAACAATTAAGAAGAAGTATTCTATGAATCAGCTGATTGATACAGGAATGCACAAATCGGGTTATTTAACAAAAACTTGTGAAAACATGATTGCCCGCGGTCTATTATCTACGAAAATTACCTATATAGGAATACTAATAACTATTAAAATGCGAAAGTGTGTCTATTGCCTTTTTATTTGTTTGTGTCTACTTTCATTTCGAAACGGAGCGACCGATTGACATGATAATTCTTCTATTTATTGAATAAAACAGGACAGATACATGAACTACGCGGAGAGAAATATCGAACCGAGTTTGATCAATCTCTTAATTAACATTAGTTGATGTTCGCAGGTTGTAGCCGAGAGTCGAGAGCTCTGTCGGTGTCTAAGAGTCCTCCTAGCTAGATGAAATTACAAATCGCCCCCCGAAGCCTACACAACGCCCCCTTTTTTTTCTGGGTATCTTACCGCCCCCCTTTAGGCCTGCAGCGCCCACAAGGGGGCGTTATCGCCTACTTTGGGAAACGTTGGTATAGAGCAATAGTATCAAAAAGGGGAATTAATATGAAATTACTACCGCTAGCTCACTGTTCTGCATTTCCGTTTACGAGTTTTACTGTGCTTTGGATGCACATTAACCGGTTGGTTCCGATTCCCAGTAGGCTAAATTCATCAAATTATTACGCCATGGCTGTAGTTGTATCAAAATTCAAATAGATATTATTTATATATAAATTTAAGAAGCGCTTGTGATCCCGCGGTCTCAGTGTTCTGTAAACGATCACTGCGTGACCATGATGGGTGACCACTTTCTAGCATTTACTTTGCGAGCATTTCCGTACTTCGGAAGGCACGCTAAACCGTTGGTCCCGGTTGCCAGTAATATGGCAGTCGTTAATTCAAGCTGAAGGCCATATGGGCGGCTTGAAAATTTTCAACAGCATGTAGCCACAACCTTCTTCTGTCTATTTCAACACGGTAATGGGCTCACCACCTTTTACGTGGTACAGGAAATAGGAGCACACATGGTGAAAAGTGGGCTTATAATATGCTCTGCCACCACTTCGGGGATAAGGCGTGATAATGATACAACAAACAAAATGATAAGGTGTACGCACACAGAAGTGAAGAAGCAAGCAACCGTATTCCGCGTGTCCAACGAGGTCATTTTCCACCCTCGCTCATGGTATGGTTGGGAGTTTCTTATTGGGGCTTAACAGGGGTACATTTTTGTGAGAAAGGTGTAAAAACGATTGCAGTTGTGTATCAAAATACAGTCCTGACGAACCTTGTGGACCCTGTTTCTCATACCATGTTCAATAACAGGCACTGGATATTCCAACAAGATTCGGCGCCAGCTCATAGAGCGAAGAGCACACAAGACAGGCTGGCGGTGCGTGAAATCGACTTCATCCGGCACGAAGACTGGCCCTCCTCCAGTCCAGATTTGAGTCGTTAGATTACAAGATATGGCAACACTTGGAGGAAAAGGCGTGCTCAAAGCCTCATCCCAATTTGGAGTCACTCAAGACATTCTTGATTAAGGCAGCCGCCGATATTGACATGGACCTCGTTCGTGCTGCGATAGACGACTGGCCGCGCAGATTGAATGCCTGTATTCAAAATCACGGAGGTCATTTTGAATAAACTTTATTGTCATAAGAATCTATGTTTTGTTAAGTTCATTTTGGTATATAAATGGTTACAAAATGAATAAACTTGTTTCAATTATTTTATATTAAACATGTGACAGAATTTATGACCTGACTAGGTATTGTAATCGTCATTTAAGAGTATGACCAGAGCCATCTGTAGACTTACTTAACTACTCTGTATCGTATTATTAATTACGGTACATAAAATACTTATAAAATCTAGGATTATAAGATTAAAATGACATAGAAAATAACTGTATTTTAGCTCTCTTAGCCCACAGAAAACATGAATGAGCACGTATTCTGGATTTTAAACTTTTGCAGGAAAAAGTAAACAGAAAAAAATTGTTAAAAGAAAACATAGTTACAGTTTTCATTTTACTTTAGAACGCTTGTGTAATCCTAACTAATGTGTATCAATCACGCTTACCCTGGAAGGTGTGGCAGAGGCATATTATACGCCCACTTTTCACCCTATGTATTCCTGTTCCTCGTAATAGGTGGTGAGCCCATTGCCGTGTCGAAATAGACCATCGCAAGTCATTGTTGACCTGCTGTTAAAAATTTTCAAGCCGTCCATAAGGCCTTCAACTTGGCTTATAAACTGCCATGTTACTGGCAACCTGTAATCCCAACTAAAGAAATAAATTGTCTTATTGTATAAAGGTTTACAATCTTAGAAATTATTATCTCAAATAGCTTTACGATTTAAATACTTGCTTTAGTGAAATTGGAAAAGTTATAATGAACTAAGTTTTTACAGATTTAATGTTGAGATGATTTCTGCAGATTTTTATCTCAGTACGTGGACATCATCTTCGTGTCTCCCAGTTCTTAGATTTCCGAACCCTAAAGTTAAGAAAGGTCTTATAGAACGGCTTAGTCCATCCGTCCGTCTGTACGCCTCTATTTCTCAGGAACCATAAGATATATAGATAAACGGTTGCCCATATCGGCCTGTAATTACTGTTCTATGTGGAGTATCGCATTAGAGGATCATCATCTGCACACAGCTACTCACAGGTGTTGGCCAACGGCCCCATTTCGATATAGCAACCAGAACTAAAAAGAGTATTTTAACGAATTCTAGTCCCCTACTCGTTGACAAAACTAACTGCAACTGCTGGTGCTAAATCCTCTGGTCACTTGGGCTATTAGGTCTCGTTTAATCCAAAGGCCATTTAGATCTCATTCCTCGTGATTCAGGTCGTAGGCGAAAGTAGTCAACCAATTAACGAAATCAGCCTATATACGTCCACTTTTTACAATGTTTATGCTGTTGATTGATGGCACTTGGTCTTAAATGAAAACGCTTATACTGGGGGCCAAGTCTACTAATTCAATCGCGTCAGAAGAGAATAGAAATCGTCGCTCAATAGAGAGCCTACAGAAAAAAATTGTAGTTTTCGTAGTCTACTATTACAATTGCGCTCCAATAAAATTCTATCGGCCGACCGATAGAATGTTATAACCACGTGTAGCGCCTTAAGTAGCTCTTAATTGGCATTTTTGATCGTCTATAATAATATTTTGATTGTTAAAAGCTGCTATTTTGTCTCTATTCTGCAGCTTGTGAAGTGTGATTGTGAAATCTATAATAGTTTTGAGTAGAGTACCTAGTTTTGGAGTAATCGCTATAGAATAAAACTAGAACGGATGTCTATTGGAAAATAGTAGACTCAGCCCCCTGTTCAAGTTATTTAGTTTTTAAACCTTTAAACCGGTATTATTTAGTATTTTATAATTATATTTATTTTAGTTATTTATTTACGGTATTTCAAAGCAGTTATTTCAAAGCACATGAGTTATCCTGATGAGCTAGCCTTTGAAATACCGTAAGGCGAAACCGGACAGGTTGAAAAAGTAAATAAGTGGCACAAGTGTTTCAATTCAAGATTCACTGTTTAACGATGGACTTTTCCCAATTTTGATTGGTTATTGAATTGATGTGTGAACGTAACTTAAATAAATGCAGAAAACAAACTCAAAGAATATTATTAAGAAAACTTATTTCACCCAACAGAACACGTTTCGAACTTCAATCAAAACGCTCCCGTTACGTTTCTCCTCAGTTCTATTAACTTCGGTGCTGCGAGCAAAACCAATATTTAATCTCAATAAGCAATACTTTCTGTATTCATTGAAAACTGCTTTCAATTTACATCGAAAGTTTTAAATTGTTGTATTATTTATAGTTATATATTTTTTAATTATAGTCTTAATCCTCGGATACCCAGACGTGCGTGTATGAAGCGATTGATGAATCTCGAAGAAGCGAAAGAAGTATGCATGGATCGCGAAGCCTGGCGATCTGTCCTCTCTGACTACCCCGTCAGGGATACAGCGTGAAGATAGTTAGTTAGTTTTTTAGTTAGTCTTTATCCTCATGACCATCCATCGTTTGTTTAAACAACTCTTTATCATAAATACAAATGGCACAATGCCAAATATTGTAATTTAAAATCAGATGAAACAATATTACCCTAAGGATAAAATGTTGAAAGTAATTTCAATTTAGACTTCCGTTGAAATTCGCCGCATCCAAATTTGTACAAAGGGTGAAATTTGGCTTTCTTCGTTATGATTTACATTGAAATACTTGTATACCAAGAGAAAGGCCTCATCTTTCTTACTTTTACAATAACATTTTGTGTAATGAAAATTTAGGACTGGTAATGTGTAATTCTATTCTTGTTTAAATCTGAAAACACTTCACTGCTAACGTATTTTCATACTTCGCCGTTGGTCTGGGTTGCCAGTAAAATGGCAGTCGTTAAGCTATGTGAAATTTCTTTACATTTTTTTTTACAGCTATAAAGTTCTGTCATACGTCTATAAGTTTTACTTCAAAACAACGTGACGCGTAACCGAAAATCGTGACGATTTTTTACTGCTATAAAATGTCTCTCAACGTCGCCACAACCAATTTCAAAATTTTATTTCAATAACAGAGAATTTCAAAACGTCAATGCGATCACTACCTGTTACCTGGGACAAAATTACGGTGAACTGTGGGCCTATAATAAGCCTCTGCCACCCCTTCGTGGACCTAAAACGACTTCGCCTTCTACGTTAAGACGTTGAAAGCGAAGTCGCTTTAAGACTGACCTTGACTTAAGACTAAACTTGACTAAGGTCATATTTAGTCTTAAGTCAAGGTCAGTCTTACCCCAGCATAGTTGTTTTTAGATGTAACGCGGCAAAATGAAAAATCGCGTTTCACTGAATACACTGTCCTTTTCTATAACACTTTAACACAACTTTTATATCCAAGAAATCACCACTTCCACACATAAAACAAGTTAAATGCAATAGTATTAGAAAATAATATACAACAAGCGTACACTGTCCGACATTACCTCGCCTAGAATGTTTTGACATTGACGTATTATAATACAGCCAAAGACGTATTATAGAACATTATGCATGTAGTACTATGGCATTAACAATAACATAATGAAAGTCAAGAAAAATATGATATATTAGTACAACATAATCATTTATCAAGAAACTTATAATAACTAAGTATGAGCTGTATCACAGATAATATAATATAATTCTTCTGTATACACTAGCAGAAATAGGTCTAGCTATAAATTAAGTATTATGTACTTATTTAGATATATAGTCGATAAGTATACCTATTTATAATTGTTATAATAGGGCGGACAAAACCCTTTCAATAAAAAAAAAACGAAGTATGAGCGATACCTTATAGGTTTAGATACATATATCTAACTAAACACTTTTATTTTTCTTTGCTTTTTTCCATAGTAAGGTTGGCTGGAAGAGATTGCTTTTAGCGATAAGACTTAAGATTCTACTTAAGACTGTACTCTTAGTGACTGAGACTTAAGATTGTACTCTCATCAATAGTTTTAAGTCATAAATATACTGTAATGGTGTACATACAATAAAGAATGATCTATTTATCTAAACACTACCTACCGCAACAAGTGTAACGTGACCAGGTATATAACCGTTTGTACCACGTAAAAGCATTTTATACGCCGTCTGAATATTTAATGGGTACATCAAAGTAGCTGGTTGTGTTCGCAGCCAGTTCATTGTTAATGCAGAGCCTACGGCTATTATACGTTGGCACACCATTGTTACGGAACGTGTTTAGGTGTTTTGTGTTTGACCTGTGAATCAGGCGAAAGGTGATTTGGAGAAAGAAATCAACCACATACAGAAAGAAAGCAAAAAAATAACATTTTTTGAGACCTACAGCTAGGTACATAATACTCAATAACATAATTTATTACGTACATACGACTACAATTGTACAGTAGGATGCCATCTCAGCATAAATGCTACACACCGGGGGGCCGAGTCTACTAATTTCCAATAGAAAGCCGTTCTAGTTCCATTCTATAGCGGTTCTAGTGCGATTAGTCCAAAACTAGGTAGTCTACTAAAACTATCATATATTTCACAATCACACTTCTCAAGCTGCAGAATAGAGACAAAGTAGCTGTTTTTAGAAATCAAAATTTTAATATAGACTACCAAAAATGATAATTAACAGCTACTTAGAGGCGCTACACGTGTGTTGATAACATTCTATCGGCCGGCTGATATAATTCTATTGGATCAGCTCAAACAGATCAAATTGACAGATGTCGTAGGAAATCTGTATTTTTTTTTGTCGGTTCTCTATTAAGCTACGATTTCTATTCTCTTCTGACGCGATTGAATTAGTAGACTTGGTCCCCGGATGGCATATAGCGCAGGTTTTTTTAATGGCAACTTTTAGTGACATAACGATTGTCAATCCTTCCATTGGCGACAACAAATCACTTTCATAAATAAGGCAATGAAAAGGAAGGGACGCTTCGAACTTCTCAAGGCTAAAGGTTTTAGCCAGTGGATACCTATCCTATATCTCCAGTATTATGCCGTTTGACACTTCACAAGGCTCTCTTCATATCTACTCTGACTTTATACTGTCTCTTACATTATACTGTCATTAAATATGCGTTTTATTTTTCCTTAAAATATATAAAAACTGAAACTGATTTTTCAGTTCAACTTCTACGGAGGTGAAAATGGGTTGCAAAGTGTAAATGAAACAACACGTTTTCTTTGTCTGATCAACTTTCTAAGCCACGTGGCGGAGCCGCGGACTCCAACTTGATGATTAGTAATATATAAAAACGACCCTGGAAATGTGCAACTAGCATTAAAGTGGCTTGTTAGTTGTTAGACAAAATTTGGTAATAAATTTTGCTGTAACTGGTTTTCCATGTGAAGGATGTGCCTACGCCATTGGAGTTAATGCTGCGTAATAAAGTCTCCCCATACTGGAGAGTCCAAAACAATTAAAACAAATAAATAACGAAATTCAGTTCCGTCCCCACAGGTTGAAAAAAAACAGCTATGGACCAGCTTTCCAAGGTCATTAATTTTTGTTTCTAACCTCTTTAAGCGCTACGTAGATTTCGTTTACCTACTCGACGCTCTCAGTGAAGGACGAAGACAAAAATTTGATCAAAGAAAAATTTAAGTTAAAGAAAGAAAAATGTTATTTAAAAGGAAATAAGATAACAGCCATTGCTCACAAAGTGCTTTTATTTAAAATAAAAACAATTCTAATCTGAAACAATTTTGAAAAGCAATTAGTATACCAACTTTTTTAACATACATACATACATATTATCACGCCTGTTTCCCATCGGGGTAGGCAGAGAAAATGGTTTTCCACTTGCTACGATCCTGACATACCACTTTCGCTTCAGAGTCTCCCTCAGAGAAAAATTCAAAGAAGTAAATATTCTAACCGTAGCATCACAATACATTTTTGCCAATCTTATGTATGTCCAGAAAAATCTATCACAGTTTACTAAACTCTGTGATATACATAATATAAACACTAGACATAAAAACAATCTTTTAGTTCACCAAAGTCGGCTGCATAAGATTGGCGATTCTTTCCAGGGTAACTAACTGTATACGCTTTTACAACAAGCTTCCCTGTGACCTGAGAAATAAATTTAAAAAGTCCATTAAAAGAAAGCTTTGTGAAAAAGGTTATTACTCTATTCAAGAGTATTTACAGGACAGGGATGCCTGGAAATGATCTGCTGGCAAATAAAATATAATAGTCATAATATATTAAATTGTAAATAGGCCATCAAAAAAAAGCTTTCCTAAGTTTCTTGCCGGTTCTTCTCAGGTGGGCCGCGTTCCGAACCGGTGGTCACTTTAAATATACAATTTTTTTCTTTAGTTTTAGTTTATGACATTTTATAAGCGCCGTTGAAATGGTCTATGCAAAATAAAGACATTTATATTTTATTTATTTATTTACTTGTTCTACTCTTTCTCCTTCCACAACAATTGAGCAATCCGTCATACTTGCCTCTCTTTCAAAAACCATTTCTTTCGACTTATTTACATTCACTTTCATTCCTTTGTTTTTTAACACATCATACATAATGTTAACCATCAACTGCAACTCCTCCGCCGATGATGCTAGTATACCTGACCGTATAGGAGGCACTTGACGGTCAGTTCATCCAGTGCTCGTATCAAGTGGCTGTTTACTCCATACCTGGCCAGTATTGACCACAGTTTATTCCTCACCACTTTATCATAGGCCTTTTCCAAGTCTACAAATACGCAATAGACCTTTTGACTTTTCGCCAATAGCTTTTCTGCTACGCATCGTAAGGAAAAGACCTGATCCGTACATCCTCTGCCTTTCATAAATCCTGCTTGTACATCCCACATTTTTCCTTCAGTTTTATTATACATACATATATACATATTGTCACGCCCTTATCCCCGTAAGGGTAGGCAGTGCATTTTCGTCCCACAGACGCAGGAATGAATGAATTAAATATCTTTATTCATGTAGGTCACAAAGTAACACTTATGAACGTCAAGATTATTGCTTCTACATTTACATTTACTGTCAGATTCGCAAAGCAATAAGTAGAGCCTGAGGAAGAACCCGGCAATAAAACTCATGGCTACTCTTTTCTAACCGCCAGCATTAGTTTGATGATGACATGATGTTGGACCAATTATATAGTAATTAATTTATACAAAACAAAAACAAAATCAATGTTATGTTTAAAATCATATCAAAATTTGAGCTATTCTAGTTGCCAGTTCTAAGGGCAGCCTACACTTTAAGAAGAATCTAGCAAGCAAGTCAATGGATGCTCTTTTAAAATGTAGGTGTGGCTTACAACATTAAAATTACACTTACATTGTTCCTTTGGATTTATGTGAGAACAGTCGACTAAACTTAGTTTGCCTTAAATTTAAATAATATTATTTGTAATAATTGCTATAACAGCTATGAGCTGACCAGTCCCAACAGACGGCACCCGTTCCGGGTATGACGTATATATCAGCCATCGCCCTACTCAACCGTATTATAGGGAATAAGGCGACCCGATACATACGCCACCACTGCCAGGACACTTAGGCGAGCATGACATACCCAAAATCTGCACAGCAACTATCCTGTCAATTTCAAAATAATAAATAAGTCTACTTGGTGCTCACACAATAACAAACTTAAATTACATATTTGTATATTAGTTATTACCGGAACTAAACGCAGCCAATTTAGGAACCTTTAGTTGTCTGACGTTTTAAATTATTCACAATGTAGAAATGTAAAAATACAACATATATACAGATTCAAGACAAGTACAAAATAACACAAGATTCATTCGAATCCTAAATAGCTCGAGCGAAGAGCAAGCAACTCATTTCCATTTATTTTTATCATTTAAATAATCATTAATTCTGTAATAAGCCCTTTTCAAGAGGTGCGCCTTAATTTCCGCCTTAAATTTATGTAACGGAAGGTTCATAATGTCTAAAGGAATTTTATTATATAGGCGTACGCCAATTCCTGCAAAAGAGTCATGAACCTTTTGTAAACGATGATGCGTTCCAATTAATTTATGCTTATTTCTATTTATCGAATGTATGTCACTGTGTCTATTGTATAAATGTATGTTCTGTTTAACTAACATGATATTTGCAAATATATACTGTGATACAACCGATAAAATGCCAATTTCTTTAAATTTCTCTCTAAGAGACACTCTAGCACTCAATTTATATATTGCACGTATAGCTCTCTTCTGGAGTACAAAAATTACTTGTATATCAGCTGCTTAAATATCTAAAGTATACTAGCCTGGCAGTTTCCTCATCAGTGAGCTGTCTGACTTTTCCCACGGCAAAGGCTGTTACCTGCAAGACACTTTATTTGGGCGGTCTACTCCAGTTTGCTTTCTAAAGTGATCCCCTAAAATACAGTTGATTCTACAAGATTAAGTATCACCGTTCAATGTTATATTTGTACCGCAATTCATGACATTAGGCATGCTGAATCTGATACATTTTGTCTTCTTAGTGTTTAGTAGCAAATTATTGGTCGTAAACCAATCTACAACTTGGGCAAGTGAACTATTTACGCCGTTAAAATCAGTAAGCGTGTGATCAACTTTAAAAATAAGTGACGTATCATGAGCAAATAAAACAATGTCGCACAAGTTCTGTATATAGAATGGCAGATCGTTAATATAAAATAAAAATAGAAACGGACCTAGAATTGATCCCTGCGGTCCGCATATAGCTACAAATGCTCCAGAGGAGCTGATTCCATTGACATCAACATGTTGTATTCGATCGTTTAGGTAGGAGGCAACAAGGTCCAGTGCAGAGTCTTTGATACTATAATAAAATAGTTTTCGCAATAGTGTTTTAAGGTCAACGCAATCAAATGCTTTGGAGAGATCGCAGAGTACACCAATAGCATCTTGTATATTCTGCCAGACGCTATATATATGATTTCGAAGTGTCACACCTGCATGAATGGTAGAACGGCCCCTTGTGAACCCATAAAAATTAAAATGAGCTTGTAATTATTGCAATATATTTTTTTCAAAAATTTTGTTAATGGCAGGTAATATTGAAATTGGTTTGAAATTACCAGGGTCGGTTTTGGATCCAGATTGATCCAGAGGCTGAGGCGACCCGCTGTTGAAACTTTTTTAAGACGCTCATAAGGCCTTCAACTTTGCTTCACGACTGTTATGTTACTGGCAACTGGGACTAATGAATTAACGTGCCTATCGAAGCACGAAAACGCTCTTAAATGGAAAAGCCACGAAGCGGTCACCCATCTGAAGACCAGTCATAGCGAATAATGCTTAACGCATTGAGCGTCTATAGTACACTGACTTCCATATTTCTTTTTCTTAATCTTTGTAAGTACATAAATGTGAAATGTTAAGACGCTAAGATGAAAAACGGGCTTTAAAAAGTTTAATGACTTTATAATTAATTTTTAAAATAATTTCTGTTGTTTGCTTCAAATATATCTATTTCATTACATACTGGAAATAAGACCGAGACTTTGATTAATACAAATTCATATTATTTAGTATACGGTAATGCATATTTTTATTTGTTGGGTGTTGTTTTTCTATATAGAATA
This sequence comes from Thumatha senex, assembly GCA_948477245.1. Taxonomy (NCBI): domain Eukaryota; kingdom Metazoa; phylum Arthropoda; class Insecta; order Lepidoptera; family Erebidae; genus Thumatha; species Thumatha senex. The sequence continues at coordinate 20,857,473 of OX419739.1, read as the reverse complement.
TGTAATTGAAATAATAAATTATAAATGAAAATACATTTAGTCCGGTCAATTTAGACATTCGAAGTTACATAAAGTCCCAACAAGCTGAATTTCTGTGAAGTTGTTTAAAATATAAACAATGTCTCCAAGTTCCCCATCATTCCCGTTTAAGGAAAAAAATTTATTCAAGGTCAAAGGTCAAAAAAATGAGTTTTTCGCGATTTTCAGCAAAACGGTAAGTTTTATCTAAAAGTACGTCAGACAAAAATTGTAGATCATAAAATTATCTATAAAAAATGAATCAATACTTTTTTTCTTACGAGCCACCGTTTCTGAGATATAACGATTCAAAAAGTTATAAAAGTTGTTATCGTCATAATATGCACACGTTTCCACGCCACCTATGAGGTAGTGTACTTAGCGCGTTTTTTTTAACGTGGTTTCCCCAGTAGGCCTACTCCACCGGTCAGTTGTGATCCTGTTAAATGTAAAACTATTGCAAAATAACGGAAATTTTCAAAGATTGGGAAAGATAAAAGCGATGTAAATTAAAAAAAAAGTGTTGAAGTTTATTTGTCTTATTCGTAAGTTTCAAATTCTTGTTCTTCTTCTTGATCTTCTTCTTGTTCTTCTCCTCCTGCTTAAATCTGAGAATTTTCTTCTTTCACTCTCTTCATCACAGGAATCCACACGGTGAAAAGTGGGCATATAATATGCCTCTGCCACCCCTTCGGGGATAAGGCGTGATGGATATTTATTTTATTTATTTAATTTCTCGCCACAAAATAAGCATAGTTCTTTGAAACAAAAAGCTGATTCACTGATACGTGATCTAGTACGAGGAGGACTTGCTGTGGATGTACTGGCTTCTTGTTCTTCACGTTGTCTTTTATTAGCTGCAGCAATAGAAGACTTTCGAGTATAATTTTTACGGCAATTTTCATGTATTGTCACAGATTTCTGATTTTTGAGATATTCCGAAAAATCATCAGCTCTTTCGATACTTGCATTAATTAATGTCTTCATACCACGTTCAACAGTAACAACTTCACTTTCAATTAAAGTTTAGTACAAATAAAACAATATTCAGACATTTTTAATATAAAACTCAAAACAGCACAATATAGGTTAGGATAAACACGTGTTTTCACTACAGAGTGATGTGTCGAAGTTACACTGGCTTTTTGACCTGATATTCTTATAGTTAAAACTTATGTATATTTTATATTGTAAGAATAAGTTACAATGACCGATAGAAAAATATTTAAACATTTAATATATAATATTTATATATATATATATATATATATATATATATATATATATATATATATATATATATATATATATATATATATATATATATATATAAAATATAACAACTCTAGATGTATATACGTGGCGTACTCATGCATATTATGACGATAACAACTTTTATAACTTTTTGAATCGTTATATCTCAGAAACGGTGACTCGTAAGAAAAAAAGTATTGATACATTTTTTATAGATAATTTTATGATCTACAATTTTTGTCTGATGTACTTTTATGATAAAACTTACCGTTTTGCTGAAAATCGCGAAAAACTCATTTTTTTGACCTTTGACCTTGAATATTTTTTTTTCCTTAAACGGGAATGATGGGGAACTTGGAGACATTGTTTATAATTATGTTTTGAACAACTTCACAGAAATTCAGCTTGTTGGGACTTTATGTAACTTCACCCTCATTTTTTGGTCTAAATTGACCGGACTATTAGTTGGAAGTGATCATGAGAACAATCAATTAGAATGGCAAATGGTGTCAAATAAAGAAAAAGGAAAGAAGGGTCACCAGAGCCGTTGTAGTCAAGCAGAGGTGAAAATAGCCAAATTCATAGTCTTCAGGCTGTAGAAAAAAAGAAATACCTCCATGTATGGTCGCTGCATCCTGACACAACTAAAGAAGCAACATTGACCCACCTAGTGTATAAATAAAGTGGATTAAATGAATCCATACATGATGGTGAATTGGTACCAGATGGTTATACGGTGCTGCGATGCGATCGCGTTGACGGACGAATACTCGGAGGAGTATTGTTGGCTGCTGCGCCGAATAATGGTATTGAGTTACGTCTGGTATCCTTACCGGGCAATGTTGATCTAAATAGTCACTTGTTTGAGATGGTTTGCGCCACTGTCTATAATAGAAACAATTTTTTATTTTTGTGTTGTGTCGCTTACATCACTCCGGGTACTGCTGACCGAGAATATATGTATATGTTTTACTTATTGAGAAGAATTATGTGTACAATACGAACATGTTATTCTGGTCGCTGATTTGAATATGTATTCAACTTCACAAGATATACAATGTTATTATGAATATTTCATCACTTATTGCGGATTCCGCGAATGTAACAACTTTAATAATTGTAATAACCGATCACTAGATGTTGTATTAACAACAATGCAGTCTGAGGAGATTACTGTAAGCGAGGACTCTGAGTTGCTGTGCGATATAGACAAACATCACCCACCATTGCGCGTGAGTATCTGTCGTAATCGCGCGCCTCGTTACACCTCGGCTATGGGGGAGGGCCTAGCAGCTGCCGGCGCCCGCATGACCCCGCCACCTGCACCTAACGCACTTTATCCGAGGTGGAATTTTGCTTCTTTTCTATGTATTCTACATTAGCGAGTGCAGATTGGGACGCCTTATATGAAACAGGTAGTATCGATGAGACGTATCGTATTTTTTATAATGTGTTCAATACAATTGTAGATAATAATTCTTCCAGAAAAATACATAAAGCGTGCTACAGCCGATACAATTACCAGGATTGGTATACGGCGGATATTATAGGCGACATAAAATTAAAATATTTTTGGCATAAATCTTTTAAAGCTAGTAGACTTGACTTAGTAACGATTATGACAGGTTCTCTTATTACCGTTCGTTAGTTAAATATAAAATTCACTTTGCCTTTGAGAAGTACCAAAGACGTGTCGAATCGCAATTTACATCTGAGCCAGGATCATTTTGGGGGTATATTGGCCAGGAACGTGGGGTGCGTGTTCATGTAGGACAGTTATCACTGGAGGATGTACGTCGGGCTCTCGATCGCCTTAAACCTAAGCGTTCGACTGGCCCTGACGGCATACCACCTTATATCGTAAAGGACTGTGGAATGGTATTAGCGAGGCCTCTTCAGCACCTTTTTAATGTCTGCTTAAAAGAGAGGTCATATCCCCGTGGCTGGAAGTTAACTAGGGTAACACCAGTGCCAAAGGGTGCGCTGGGCTCAGACCTTAGCGGATATAGGCCTGTAGCAGTCTTATCGACATTCGCGAAGGTTTTCGAGATGGCACTGTGCTCTGCTATTGGAGTACAGGTGAATGCACAACTGAGCGATACACAACACGGGTTCCGAACAGGTCGCAGTACTGATTCCAACCACATGTGCTTCATGAACCATGTCACGCCTTTGCTAGATGCGGAGGCGGGTGCCCAACTTGATGTAGCATACTTCGATTTTCGATACCGTTGAAAATTACATCCTTTTGACGAAGTTCTTTGTACTAGGGATGGTTGGCTACTGTAAGCTGGAGTTGAGACGAAACTTGGCTCTAGCTAAGTATGTGTTTTTAGTTTTTCGTGGCAAATTATGTAATGCTCAAATATTGGAGATAATCAGATTGCTCGTGCCCAACACCAGGCTGCGACGCGGCCCAAGGGGAAACACATTTGACATTCCAGTACCTCGGACAAACTTGTTAAAATTTGCCCCACTTGTACGAGCATTAATTATTTTAAACTGTGTTTCAAAAAAAAACAGATATTTTCATGTGTACATTGGCGGAATTCGTAAAGGTGACAGTGCATAGTCTGGAATTTCATAATTATTAAGTTATTTTATGTAGTACATTATTGTATTGGGTTTAGCCTGTAAGAATAATGTATGTTATGGAAATAATAAATAATAATAATAATTTACAATTAATTTATTTACATATTAAGATAAATACGTTTATCGGTTATCTAGAGCACATAGCACAAGCCTATAATAGTTTAATTTGTACCAGATGACTGTTCTGTGAGTAGATTTGTCGTGATTGAAAAATCCAGAGTTGTATGTTCATGAAACCCAGATAGCTATGAAACTATAACTGCTTCACTCTTCTAAATTTTAAAGCTTCTCTTTATTCCAAATTGTAAAAGGTCGCCTAGTAAACAATCCTGGATCCACAAAAGAATTGACCTTAACTATACGTCAATTCTTTTGTGCCTTTAATACAAGTATATACCTACGAGCACAATAATAATTTCTAAAGAGATCACAAAAAAATGTGTTCTGGGCACAGCTTTTAATATCTTATAAAGTCGCTTCATCCCGGTTGGTATTTCCATTTGCATTGGCATGACAAATGAGCCTGTGGCCAGGAACTAGGTCAGTAGTTGTAAGTGTTGTAACCTACAGGAAGACTAGATGTGGTATAGTTTTGTAAAAGATATCAGTACAAAATAGCACTAGGTCTATAACTTGGTAAAATATGGTACAAAGTAATTGGCACACCACTGACTGGTAACCCGTTAAAAAGTATTCTATTTGCAGTTCTCAAATTAGTGAACTAATTCCCCACTAAAAACGTCTGCAATTGGTACATCTGCTGACCAATAAATGAGGAAAAGAACAGGCATACCTGCGCGGTTGGAATGTCAGACGGTAGTCGTTCCTACTAATACCAAAAGTAAAAAACCAAATCATAGCTGCATCTTAGAATTAGGGATGACGAAGCAAAGCTGGCGTCAGTGGTTTTCAATCGTGCCCAGAATCGATAAATTCCGTAGGTCTTTCTTATATCGCACCATAAAAGCATAGAACTCTCTGCCAGCTCACATGTTTCCCTCCTTTTACAATCCTGGGTCCTTTAAGAGAAGCGTGAAAAGGCATATTTCTGGGCCGTCAAAAGTGTGGCTATCAGAGCCCTGCAGTGACATCGATTGTGACGTCAAGATACGCATTGCTACCGCGTGCTCTAATTGGCGGGAGAAAACTGGTGTCATTTGTGACCCAAAAATGCCGGTTAGGTTGAAGGGACAGATCTATAAAACCATCATTAGACCTGTCCTTTTACATGGCCAGTGAGGCGTGGCCACTACTGGAGCGACACAAGCAGGAGCTACGTGTCACGGAAATGAACATGCTATGGTGGATAATGATAATATTGGAGCCCTGCGGGTTGAGATAGCGGCCGTCAATCTCTGGTAGTCATCTTTTTTTCCATCAGGCGGGCTACGCCATTTTGACTGGAAGAAGGAAGAACAGACAAATATATTTATTTGGGCCGTCGGCTACGCTAGCTTCAGTCTTTCTTCCTGTACCTATGCTGTAAAAGAATTCAGAATGTAAACCTCTGAATATCAGGACGTAAAGTCAAATAGGAATACTACACATAATATAAGTATAAAAATAAACAAAAAAGTATTCTTACATAAATTTTACCACATCTAGTTAGTTTATTCATCTAGATAACACTGCAGGTGGAGCATCGCAGTCTTTACGAGTGAGCTTACCAACTTTATACCATTGCAATATCGGAACTGGAATTGCACTTTACAACTAAAGCAATAATATTAAATGGCCTATGAATAAAAATATTGTTGAACGTTTTTTTAAAACATGTTTTTTACACAGCGCCACCCAGCCCAAAGTAAGTTAATATAAGCTTGTGTTATGGGATCTAAACAACTAATAAACATACTTAAATATTTCTAAATATAAATCTAATATTTAGGAAACATCCAAACTCTGACACAAAAATTTGTGGATCGCATTTTAGACCTCGGGACGACAGCAGCGGGGGGCCGAGTCTACTATTGACAAGCAGTAGATTAGAACCAGAATCGCTGTTTTTAGCTGTCAAATGTTAGTAGACAATCAAAAATGCAACAGACTAGCGGCCACTGGCGCGGTACGTGCTAGTAGAATTCTATCGGCCGACCAATAGAAGTCTATTGGGGTGCGATTGTAATAGTAGACTACGAAAAAGTCTCAAAATTGTACCGGTGATTTTCTACTGAGCGACGATTTCGATTCTATTTCGACATGATTGAAATAGTTTACTCGGCCCCCGGGTCACTACCACGTAAGCCACCAAAGCAGTTTGATATGTGCAGTAGCAATCTTCTGCAAATAAATTTACTTATAGAAATTTTATGAAAAATAGCTCTTTAGGTAAGTTTAGTTTTTAAATCTATGGTTACCATATTTAATTTATCACTGATATACGGAATTTATTCGAAACTAGTGGACGCCTCGCTATTTCTCCCGGGTAGTGTCCGTTGCCTTAGGAGTATGGGAATAAAATGTAGTTTTAGTCACTTCTTATGACATCAGCTTTCTGCCAGTGAAAGTCACGTTACTATAGATCCAGCCGTTTTCAGAGATTAGTCTAAACAAACAGACAGCATATGCATTAACTGAATACCTATTATTTTTTTATATTTCAAACAGACACTTCTATTTTATTTACCTGTTTATTTTTTAAATACATTGAGAAATATTATATCAACCAACTTTCAACACTAAATAACTAAATGGTGCGACCCGAAATTAGTTTCCTCCATCTATTGCTTGTTGAATCAGAAATCCCGTCTAACTATGCGGGTGTTTCACGGTAATGTATAACACAGATACACTTAGGGTTGTAATGAAATGTACATCGTTTTAAAGGCTGTTCGCAAGGCTTGAAATATTAATAGAGGAGTAGCCAAGCTACGTTGTACTTTGATGAGAGTCAAAATTAGATCGTACAAGATTGTTTGCGGTAAAACGCGGCCCTTTTGTTATGGCACAGAGCCCGGTTATTTTATTAGCCCTTTGTCAAGGTGAGTTTATTAAAAAATATAAGGTTCTGTTCAAGATCATTTGGAGGGTGATAAAATCTCAAGTAATTAAATGAAGTTGTATTTATAAGTTGAAAAAATTCATGCCTTCAGGTATATGTGATTGTTTAGGAGTGGTAACCTCTCTCTCTCTCTATCTCTCTGTGTGTGTGTGTGTGTGTGTGTTACGTGAATTGTTATAGTTTTGAAACTTTAACGAATGTCGTAGCTTCTCTGAGTCAAAGGCCCGTATTCCAGAACGTTTCTCAATACCCAATCAACGCTTGAGGCTAGTTTTTGCTTTATAAAATCTACTCTTAAGCGTCGATTGAGTATTGAGAAACGTTCTGAAATACGACCCAAAGTATACTAAATGAAAATCTCGATACTCTATATATGACCTCAGTGGCGGCGATTCCTCCTTTGCCGCGTGCAAAGTGTAATAGCCCTTACGTTGCGTAATAAATTCTTTAATTTTTAGATATCCAGTGTGGTGTAATTGAATTTTGGATGCAGGTGATAGATGTGACGCCCAACTATCTCCCGATTGTTTTTCATTAGTTTTTTTTAAAAGGCAAATACGTAAATGCATGTAGTTGCGCATTTCTTTACCAGCTGAATTTAGTCTCACTTACAGGTGTCAGGTCCATGGCAGTACCGCCAGGTCGTCTAAAATGCTTGTGGTAGACAATCAAAAAGTATCCACAACTCCTGGAGAATAAGATATTCAACGCTAGAATATGATAGGATAAAAGTAGTCTTTTGTTTAAGCCTAATCAATTCTCCTATACCATTTCATATCCCATGGTTAGAGACTGACGAGGTACATGTTAAAGTTTCGCGTTGCATGATTGAAATATAAAATACAGGTATTGCCGACATCGACTGGGTTGCACCAGCTGTGGTCACAAGCAGAAAGTCTGCTTGTGACCACACTGGTGCAACCCAGTCGAAACGTCAAACTAATTTATAACATACATACATACATACATATTGTCAGGCCTTTATCCCCGAAGGGGTAGGTAGTAGCCTCTGGCAATTTAAACATAACATTTTACTCACGGATCTGAGGTAGGTCTAAAGTGCTGAATTACTTTAATAAAATAAAATGTGTCTATTTTAGATGTTAAATTTGGAATTTTTTTTGATCCCGTTGCCTTTTTAGTGAGGTGCTAGCAAAAAGGCTAAAATATCTTATGTGCTAGACACTAATTAGCACGACCAATAAAAGTCCTGGTAGTCTCGGACTGTAATTTATGACATGATCGCGTTAATATTTAGATTTCATATCTATTTCAATACACGTTAAAGTTCATTTTTAAGTTCAAATAAATAAGAACAAAAAGCAAGAGATTACGCGTAACAAATCTTTCAAAGAGAAAAAAAATTGTTAGTAACAAATACGAAAGAGGTTTGACACTACTTGTCACATTACGAGCTTATCTGTGGTACATATTTGTAGAGCGTTCAAATTGAGGGATTAACAGCGAGGAAAGCAACAGGTTTAACTTTGATAAACATTCCAGCACCTGTCTTTTACCATAATATGTATTGTTTTTTTATACATTCTAAAGCGCTCGTGGTCCCGTAGACTCGGTGTTCTGGAAAAGATTACCGCGTGAAGCCACTTTCGCTATGGCTGGTCACGGGTAACCACTATTTGGCATTTACATTTGCGAGCGTTTCCGTGCTACGAAATTTGCCGGTTGCCAGTAACATGGCAGTCGTTAAGTCTAGATGAAGGCTTTAGGGGCGGCTTGAAACATTTCTAAAGCAGGTAGTCTCAGCCTGCGTCTGTATATTTCAACACGGCAATAGGCTCACCAATAGGTGGTATAGGCATACACATGGTTAAAGGTGGGCATATAATATGCCTATGCCACCCCTTCGCGGATAAGGCGTGATAGATAAATACATTTATACATCTATTCATGCCACGCTTACTTGAATAAAAAACCGCATAAGTTTGAATTGCATTCGCCAACCGAAGGTTCCGTATTTTTTTTTTTGCGTTAAACCGAACCTTTTTTAAGGCTAACTATGAAGTTTGACTTTTTTACAATTTTAAGTAGATTTGAGGATATAGTTTTAATTTCAACTCGATACCTTCACGCGTTCCCGAGATAAAACGAGCGAATCGGCGACATTTGAAAAAAAAACTTGAACACACAATAAAATGTATTTCAAAAACCGGACTCATAGACTCTAACAAAATTGGACACCTGTGTCATGAAGCCAACAAAGGGCCCGATGATAGGTGAGGGGTAACTTGTCAGGCGATAAGGGACGACAACTTGTCCGCATTTTGCTTACAGAAGCAAAAAATGGTCGACTTTAATCTTATTTATGTACTGCTATTGACGGCAATACGTAGAACTTTAGCTTTATAATAGAATTTATTATCAAGCCTTTTGCTGATGATTAGAAAAAAAAAGCCACTTTAAATTTTGAATATAGTTACACACTAATATATTAAGTAGTACAATTTTAAAAGCAATTAGTATTGCTTTTTAAAATTGTTTCTGATCTGTTTTAAATATGGTTTTTATCCTAGTTACCCAGGGCGTCCGGCAATAGACAGTTAGGCGGGAACTGTGTGGTTTTAGCCGGTTCGAGTCCGCCATGACATACGAGGGGATTTCCACACGTTAAAAAAAATCGTTTTCTAGTAATGTATGTTATTATTTTAGAAACTTTTTAAAAGGGTTTATTTAATTCAAAAAGACTTGCTACAATATATTAAAAATAAAAACAAAATATCCATCACGCCTTATCCCCGAAGGGGTGGCAGAGGCATATTATATGCCTACTTTTCACCGTGTGGATTCCTGTCCCAAGTAATATGTGGTGAGCCCATTGCCGTGTTGAAATAGACAGACGCAGGTTGTGGCTACCTGCTGTTGAATTTTTTCAAGTCGCTCTTTAAGGCCTTCAACCAATATATTTGACAACTTTTATTAAACTTCTCACGCGCTGCACCCGGCACTATGCCGTGCCTGAAATATTTTTGTACACCCTTGTGGGGAAAATGTTACCCTATGGACGTCTATCAGAATCGTTAAAGTTGCACTACCTATCCTATTAACGTGTTAAACCTAACTAGAATATGATATGGCTAGGTGCTGTTGGTTAGTTGACTTCAAGCAGCCCATAAGATCTTCAATTTGGCATAACGAATATGTACCATGTTACTGACAAACGGGACCGAAGTTAAATGCCGTGTAAAACACGAAATCGCTCGTAAACGGAAATGGCACAAATGGTCACGAGAACGAGTCGCTGTTCCATCCTTCCTTGTTTCCATGTGACTTCCACGATGTAAGCATCCGACTCCTTCGCCTTAGAGCATTTTATTCGAATTTCAAAGTTCAATACTGCCCTATGCGAAAATCTCAGTCAGAAAACACCTATTTTGTTCGCACTTATGTGCAAACCATCATTATCTAGGGATGTCGTTCTTGTAACAACAATGGCTGTGAATCTAATGACGCGCCTTAAGCACAGCGTTCAGACATTACAGCGTTCAGTTAAAACTGCCTCGGTGGCGCAGTGGTAGTGTATGCGACTGCCGCTAAGGCCCCGAGTTCGATCCCCGGGTCGGAACAAAAATTTGTGTAATCCACAAATGTTTGTTTCGGAGTTTGGGTGTTTCATATGTATGCATTTAGAAATATATAAGTATGTTTATCAGTCGTCTAGATCCCGTATCACAAGCTTATATTAGCTTACTTTGGGCTAGATGAAATGGTAAAAAAATAATGACAACTGCGAAATTTTCACTCACTCAACCATAAATATTCATATTATTGAAATAGTACCGATTGAATCTTATTATTTCCATAGAAATGAGACATCTTAGCAATCACTTTTATTCAGATCATCTTCATTATTATTCCGATGCAAATTTGGAAAAGTATTTAAGTAGCTTAGAAGCTTAGCTTTTGGACCTCAATAATCGGTTTGAAGTGCTTTTATTGTAGGTCTTACAATTTAACATTAGGTATATTGTCTTAAGTACCTGATGATTGAAGGATGAAGTTACGGTTTAGAGCAGAAAAACCTGAACACAACTTTCTGCCGACCGATCTGGTCAGCTTAAGTTTATCTATACATTTCAACAGATAAATAAAATAAGACCACGTGAGCAGATTGATCAAAAATGGAAAAGTCAAAAGTACTCGGAAACCCAGACGTGCATGTATGAAGCGATTAATGAATCTACACGAAGCGAAAGAAGTATGTATAGATTGCGATGCCTGGCGATCTGTCCTCTCTGACTACCCCGTCAGGGATACAGCGTGGAGATAGTTATGAGGATTAAAACTCAAAAGCTACTGAGTACCTAGATTGTGTTGTAACTTTACAATAATATAGCTTTGAGAGCAAGGCATAGGCTACTTTTTATCCTGAGATCAATTTCCTGTGAGAAACAGGAACGTAGAAACTCTTTACGCGGGCGAAACCGCGGGATCAACTAGTAAATCATATTTTCTTTTTTCCTTTAGTATTTCTCAGAAAAGATAACATCTTGTAGAAAAAGTATGCGGCCTTAGATTTGGTATAGAAATATAAACGAGGTTGAACACGAAGCCACTGACTTAAATGACAGTTAGTCGAGGGTTAAACGTCCTCATAGAGTGCGTTCCACTAGAGGCCCACAACGCTCACGAACGGGACCGCTGAAATTGCCGTTCCACTAACGTAAATGGGCCGCGAGCGTTGTGGTCGAAATTCATAAGTGGAACGCACATTCAGAGCGCTGTAAGCCCACTTGGACCCACCTATATTTTGTGGGCAAACTGGGCGTCATGTGGTCGCGAACAATGACGTAATGTATGACGTCATACGATCGCTCACAACGACCACGAGCCTTAGGTGGAACGATACATTGGGTGTTACGATCGTTGCGGGCTTTTAGTGGAACGTAGCCATACTGACACATAGTTTGACTCTGCGAGATGACAGCCTGAGAGGCGAATGGTGAAGGGTAGCTTTTATCTGACATCTTGGAATTCGGGTGTTTGTATAATTTATTAAGTTAAGTTGCTACGCAGTCTGTTCTGTGATATAGAATATCTTAGATTGTTATTCAATCATTCATTAAACACCAGAAACCTGCTACGCTGCTAAGGTAGAAGAATTTTATTTTTAATATTTTTTTTTACATTATATAAATACATATATTTATCTCACGGTAAATAAATCACAAAAATATAGTAAAAGGATTTAGCTGATCCAATTATCAGCACTTTAAGGGGTTACTCCTGACTTAAGCCTGTTTACCACATTGAAAAATACTGTTTTACCCGTTATAACGAGTTTTCTAGTTTCAATATTCAATCAGTAAGTAGATTAATTAAAAAAAATATGTTTTCAGTTTCCTTTTTTCTTTTTAGATAGGTTTTCTTTTTAGGTAAGAGTAAAAAATGGCCGTCTCACCATTTACTAGCACCATCAGCACCAATTAATAGCATAGAGTGAGTGATTAACAGCACTGTGGTAGTGGTATTGAAAGTATATGAAATTAAAATGGTTATTAGTACTTATAATCTCTTTTATTGACTTTTTTTAGCTTTAATATAGGTAGGTAATATGTGACATATGATAAAAAAAATGTTTTACTTATTATCTATTAGTATTTGGAAACTTAACAAAGTTGTTATCGAAATAAGTTGTAATAAGTTATAATAAGTTGTATTCTATATTCTTTATAGTTATGTCGGTACCTAGGTACCTTCTTCAAAAAATTGTTCAGGCTTTAGTTCAATCAGCAGCAGCAATCTCACTATAAAGTGTCTTACTTAATAATATGGTAGGTTCTGGATGCGTTTTGTAAATTCTGTTAATGTCGGAAAGAATTTTGTTTTTTTTATTTGGTGGCAGCTTTTCTTTTCTTAATGTAAGACGGGTGTTCATTTTCAGGAGAGGATGGCATATTGTTATTATGAATCATTACTTGGCGATTAATAACTGTATGGTGGTGATTAATAAATGCCTCTTGTGTTTTGTTAGCTTTTATCTCGTTTATTTTGTTTTTATTTGTCAAAAATGCCTGGTAGCTTCATGCACGGCTTTCTTAATCGCGACTGGATAGTTCCTCTAGGTACATTGAAGGTTTTCGAGGCGAGTTTTTTGGAGATACCCTTTTCTACTGCATCTAAGGCTTTTAGTACATTTTAGTTAGAGTATTTTTTTCTTTTATTTGGGATATTTACTTCCTTTGGTTTCATGGTAGGTGGGTCTGAAAAAAGGAAAAATGATAAAATGCTAGAAGAACCAAATTATCAGCATGCTTTTGATCTAATTATCAGCATATGCTGACAAATGGCTAATGTAATTTCAGCACCATGCTAAAATTTGGATTCAGAAGGTATAAACTACTTTAAAAAAAATGGAATTCTATGCATCCAATAAAGACGGTTTACAATTAAAAATATGAAATACGTATTTACGTACTATTTTCAATTTATCATAGTTTGGAATTCGCATATTTGATCCATATATCAGCACCACATTTTTTAACAATATAACTCCATATCCTCAAATTGTACTTTTCAAACTATCTTCATAAACCGTCTAAGAAATCAGATAAATCAAAAGTTTCAGTATAATAATATCTAAAAGATAGAATGTAGTATAAAATGTAAACACGTGAACTTACCTTCGATCACTAAGAACACGCAAAAATAGGACGAACTGCAGGATACAAACATTTGTTTACAAAGTTTTCTCCATTTTAAAGTCGGGAAGTATGGTATTGCCACGAGTAGGATTCCAAAATCAACAATTTATTTATTTTTAAAGTGGTGACCTAAATTATAGTTAGTGAAAACCTTATAATTTTATTATTTATTCGGAGTGCTGATTAATTGGTGCAGTGCTAGCATTAAAATTAAACCTAAATTTAATTTTGTAACAGACCTCTACTTATTACCCAGCAGTGGGCCACACTTTCTCGAAAACCTTTCTCATATTATCATCTCAGTCGAAGTTTATAACTTGATTTGTCCATAATTGTCTTTACGTACAGAGATTCTCAAACTTTACGACCTCGGGGTCTTAACTTCCTCAACTCAACTAAACTTCGGTTCGTTAATCACTTCATGTTATTCGAAGATATGTAATTTACCGTCTAGACACCTCTCGTTCCAGTCTTTAATAGCTTTTAAATAAATTGGTAGAAAAGTATTATCGAACTTTTAGTAAAGTCAAGTTTTATGTGAACGTTTTTGCATTAACTATGATTGTAGATTAATACCATATTCACTTATCTTTTGCCTTTTCTACGTTGTATATTGGATTCGCGTGCCATTAGTTAGAACATTTTCGAGGTTTATCACACTCATAGCGGGACTCATCCATGCATTTATGAACCACAATTCTCTATATTGCCAAACCACTTTAGTATTTTTTTTTTTGGTAAATTGACTATTTCTTTATAATCTAGAAGTGCCGCTGCCGCGCTAATACAATTATAAGATTATAAAGAGACAAAATAACACTCAAATCGCGATGTCCCTGTATATGGCCGGACATAAGTTAGAGTAGAAAAAGACTAAACTAGGTAGTAATTCTACAGATTATAAGCCCACCCACCTAAGCAAAAAAAGGCAAGGGTTTTAAAAGGACCAGAACCAGTTGAAGGTAAAAGCCACCGTTACGAAATCTTGCTATACCTATCGGGTCAAAGATAACAATGAACGGCAATAAGGACTTCGAATGCTCTATGAGCCCCTAAAATCTCAATGGGAGGATTTTTATACGAAGATACAACTTTGAGCAACATTCTAATAATAGAATTCTCGCTTTCGGCCGGGGTGATATCGACGAGAATATATTGTGTCACGTCGCTACATCACAGCTGCGTGCCAATAGCATTTATATGTCCCCAATTTCGACTAGTGAGGTAGTTGGCGTGTTATGTACACGATACGTATCTACTTAAATATGCAGAGTTGGAATAGGCAGAAACAACTCGATCTGATTCTGTCTTTTGGGACTGAAATTATTGTTTTGATTTTTTTTTTACATTCAGTGCCACAGATACCAGTAATAATATTGTCCTTGAGTTTATAACCGCGGTTCCGCCCGCGTGGTGGAAGAAAGAAAAACAAGCAAACTTTTGGGTCTTTTCAGAGAAGCGTGAAATCTGAGGGTTGTTATCGGGGCCCTGGGATAGCAATCAAAAAAGTCTTTGATTTCCATCAGGCGGGCGACGCCATTTTGACGTGCCAAATAGATAAAAAAAGTGGGATAAAGGCAATTTGGATTAAATTGGTTGGATTAACACGTAGGCTACTTTTCCCACAGGAACACGTATCTGGGATAAAAAATTACTAAACTTTACATCGTCTGTGGAATCGCAGTCATCAACTAGTACGTAGTATTACACTTAGTCACAGAAAAAATTACGTGATCATTACATTATATTTTTTTCTGCTGAGATTTGAACCCTGCTCTGGGGGCCGAGTCCACTATTGACAAGCCATAGAATAGAACCAGAATCGCTGTTTTTAGCTGCCAAAATGTTAGTAGACTATCAAAAATGCAACTGACAAGCGGCCACTGGCACGGTACGTGTTAGTAGAATTCTATCGGCCGACCGATAGAAGTCTATTGGAGTAGTTTTGTAATAGTAGACTACGAAAACTGACAAAATTGTACCGGTGGCTTCCTGTTAAGCGACGATTTCGACACGATTGAAATAGCAGACTCGACACCCTGGTATAATCCAATACTCAAATTACTAGACCAAAAACCTCTCGTGATAAACACGTAAAGCTCTTGGGAAATATAAAAGCACTTCAGCTGTAAATAGAATACGGTACAAAAGAGAAGTGGCCCTCTACGAATGCATGTTACATAATTGGACAGCTTATTACGAGACTACTACTCTTGGTTAGGGTACTTGAATAACAAGTTACGCGCCCTTCACTATTGTAGTGGACAAATTAGACGACTTCTAACCTATGGGTACAGACAGACAAAGAGACTGAGCCATTTTATAAGACTTTTAAAGTGAAAATTTCTTTTGGAGCACCGCACATAGATTTTTCCGTAAGTAGTAAGTTAGGCTGATCCGTCACGCTCTGAGGTGAAAGGCTCGGGTGAACTCGTTAACGCCGAGTGTACCCGAGCGAGAAAGATACTGTCAGCTGCTCTTCGCTGTTGCGTCGCTGTGTTTAGTACATTCAATTCATACGTAATAATTGATTGCAATTGCCAATTAAGTGTTCACTTCTGCCGTGCGGTCTTAAGCACACTCTTTTTTTTTTAAACTTTAGGGTTTAGAAGTTTAAAAAGAACTATATTAAAGGCACTGCAAGTAAGCAAAGTTCGTACTTTGAAATTACCAGGGTGTTTATGATGTTTGACGACCCTGAACTGAAAAGCAATAAGACCACAGACCAAACGTCTCAGGGGACTTCACCCTTTTCTCATACTACCAATTACTACAGGCGAATGGTAGAAAACTAACAGATGGCAAATGCGATTTTCGCATACAGTCTGACATGAACCTGGCACGCGGTATTATAATTACTTTCGTCTCTATTAGGCGCAAGCGAGAGGGAGAGCGCAACATTTTTTGTACTGCGGTTTAAACCGTCAAAACGCCGTACAAACATGACATGTTGAGGAATGTCCTCCCATTCTTCCAAAATTACATATTTGAGCTCCTGCATGGTTTGCGGGGCAGGATGATGAGCTCGAACACGCCCCTTCAGCTCATCCCATAGATGCTCTATAGGATTCATATCAGGACTTCGCGCTGGCCATCTCATAACAGTGATACCAATGTCATTTAAGTACTCCCTGATGATTCCCGCAGTATGGGCCCTTGCATTTTCATGCATTAAAACGTAATCTTGGCCAATAAATCCAGCATATGGCATCACGTGATTCTCTAAACATTGGCGAATGTATCTATTGCCATCTAGGGGCGGCAGTCGTGGTCCCGTCACTACTTCTAGCTCAGTTTTGCCTTCCATAGAGATGCCTCCCCAGACTGTCCATGATCCTCCACCATAACTCACTTTCTCGTCAATACAGCATTGCGCGAAACGCTCGTTCTGTCTTCGGTACACCTTACTCCTTCCGTCATTACCGTATAGCATTATCTTGGACTCATCTGTGAAGAGAACCTGGCTCCATTGATGTCGAGTCCAATTTAGATGTTCGCGCGCAAACTCTAGACGGGCTATTCGGTATGCTCGTGTCAATTTGGGTCCATTGGCTGGCTTATGGGGCTTTAATCTACGTTCATTGAGTCGCCTTCTAACGGTCCGAGCACTTACAGCCACTCCGTGAAAGTGCCTGAGCTGTTCTTGTATCTGAACAGTGTTAAGGCGTCGATTTCGTAAGCTCGTGGCCCCGCGGTCTCAGTGTTCTGTAAACGATCACTGAGTTACGCAACTTTCACTTAAAATAAAATAAAATAAAATGGCATTTATATTTGCGAGCGTTTCCGTGCTTCGGAAGGCACGTTAAGCCGTTGGTCCTGGTTGCCAGTAAAATGGCAGTCGTTAAGCCTGGTTAAAGGCCTTATTGGCGGCTTGAAAACCTTCAACAGCAGGTCGCCACAACCTGATTCTGTCTATTTCAACACGGCAATGGGCTCACCACCTATTACGTGGGACAGGAATCCACACGGTGAAAAGTGGGCATATAATATGCCTCTGCCACCCCTTCAGGGATAAGGCGTGATGGATATTTATTTTATGTATTTTTTTTTTTTCAAATTAGTCACCTAGCTCGGCTTTTGTTCTTTATTTTAAATTCTAAAATTCTAATTTGGAATAATACATACGGGAAAGACGATGAAATATGCCAGCATTAAAAATGCATAAAAACTTTTTTGTTATAATGTATATTTTTTGTGTATTGGGCTTTTAGGCCCGGGAATGTAAGGTGGCTCATTCAAGAGCTCGATTCAAGAGTCCGGGAGTGTATTTCTAAATACGTACGTATTATACATAGGCAACACCCAAACTCCGAAACCAACATTTGTGGATCAGACAAATATTTGTTCCGACCCGGGAATTGAACCCGTGACCTCAGCGCAGCATTCGCATACACTACCACCGGAGCAGTCATTCACTAATCATACTTTTATGTAATCTTTCTTCGATATATATAGACACAAAAAAATATTGTTCTGAAAATCTTGTGAAATGGGTGTTAATATTGCAAAAGGTGTTCAGAAAATATATCGAAAACCCTTTCTCTTTGAAGCTTTGAGTGTATTATTTAACTTATCTCGCAGGTGTATAGACCTAGCGTGTTTTTATCATTCTTTTACGGGACATTAACATATTTTGTTTGTGTGACGTTTTTCCTTTGCAGTTAGGGTTGACACCTCTATATTCTAAAATCATTTAAAAGCATTAATAATTGTACGTTAAAAATCATTAATAATTGTAACGTATTTTATTTGCAGTTAGGGTTGACACTTTTGTTTTCATATATTATTGAAGTGAAACTTCTTTATCGACATTAAGAAAAAATTTAAAAATGTAAAAAAAATCGTCAAGTTTTTCGGTTAGACACCATGTTGTTTTGAAGTGAAACTTCTTTATCATAAGTGAAACTTCTTTATCGACATATGAGAGAAATGTTATAGATGTTAAAAAAATGTTGTAAAGAAGTTTCACTTCTTACCTGTGTACCCTGATACACACACATATTTGAAAGCATTAATTAGTAGATTTGATAGTTATGATGATACTTATGATGATAAGTGTTTTCCCAGATGCTTCCAAACCCTACCTGGATTTGGAAACTGGGGTCCAGTATTATTTGGCTGATAGTCAGATATCGTTTGGGTTTTAATTTTTGGCATAGTTGGGAGCGAATACCATCTGACCTCTGAATTGTCTAAATCGCGTCGTTGCCTTCTCCGTTATTCAGATGGTGCACCGCTAGCAGGTGAGGTGGCTCGGACCTCACAAAGATAAGAAATAATTACGAACTAGTTGACGCCCATGGCTGCCCCGCGTGATGTAGTTTTCCCGTTTCCCACAGGAACTTGTGCCCGAGATAAAAAGTAGTCTATGTGTTATTCGGGCATGCAAGCTATATTATTGCAAAGTCTCATCAAAATCTATTCAGTAGTTTTTGCGTGAAAGAGTAACAAACATACATCCATACATGTCTTACAAACTTTTATGGATAAGAAACGTTTAAGGTTATTTCGTTTAGTAAGATGATATTGATGATAATTTATTTCTTTAATGAACAAGTCGTTTGCTTTTATATTAATCCATTTCAGAGTAATGTGACGAATATTGAGCAATTTATCATAAGAGACGCAAATTACCAGCTAAAGGAATTTATGGCATCCAATCACTTTTAAGAGCTGTCTTGTGAGTTTGTGACGTCAATGACATGACATTTTCTGAATTTGTTAATGCACGCTGCTCCAACCACGCCGCTTTGATTTACAAAATAGGATTATGTCAACTATATTCATTCATTTTTTTATATGACTATCACTACATATATATTATAAAAAAATAGTCCTCCGCCGCGACTGTCTGCGATATACTCAAAAACTACTGCACCGATTTTTGTGCTGTTTTGGACCAATGGATAGAGTAGTTCTCAAGGAATATTTTAGTTTTTTTTTTTCTGTATATATATAGCGGCTAAAATATGACGGTATTTTTTTAAAGGTTTCGTAATATATCTACGTAAGCGTAATAAATTACCCGCCGAGCTTCGCCGTGACAAACTTCGAACCCCGTGAGACCCATTTAATCCCGTCGTTTGTTAATTTTAACAATAATGTAAAAACAATAAATAATAATGTATATAATATATGTGCCTCTGCCACCCCTTCGGGGATAAGGCGTATAATATAATATATAGGCATATAATAATAATAATAATGTATAAACATTTTCCAAATTACTTGATTACTTCTCCACTCTTCAGTACAGTACGCCCGCACGGCCCGGTCCAATTATGGTTACACGAAATTAATTTCATTACGCAATATTTTGATTTTGCTATATCTCTTAAGATATCTATCAATCAGACAGATACTGATGATTGGTTAAATGTGTGTGTGTGTGCGCGTGCGTGTTATTATTATTATTATTATTTATATTTTAACTATGAAAATTATTTCATTTTAATCAATTTTTATTTGTTTATTTATACCATCAATAACGTTTAATGTTTATTTTTTATTCTACGTCGTATTTTTTTTTAAACTTGAATTATTATCAATTTATTTAACTTGAATGGTGTAAAAAGAAAAAATAATGTTATTGAAATTCTCAAATCAACTAACATCTTTAAATTGATAAAGATTAATACCGTATTTGTGTAAATAGCTTTCCAATTACCGCTTTATAATTGTCCATTTTTTAAAGTGTTAAAATGGATATTATTTTATCCTTAAGAGGTGGACATAATGCCTTCCCGGACTTTTCTGTGGACTTATATAAGATACACAATTCTATCATACATTACTTTGTTATATCTTAAAGGATTTAGACAGCGTTTTCGTTGAAAGCTCCCAAACGACTTATTATTTTCCGACACCTTCAACAAATATCGTTAAACAAAATCGTAATAAAGTATATACTAAAACCATTCTCTTGAATTACTTTATCTAATAAAAATACCGCATTCAAATCCGTTGCGTAGTTTTAAAGAGCATACATAGAGACAGACAGTGGGAAGCGACTTTGTTTTATACTATGTAGGATGGTGAAAATGTGTTTCTTACATTTTTTATATAACCTATACATAACTTTGCGTTTCAGACCAGTTACTCTGTTTCATTTATCCCTTTCGTAGTTCAACAATTTATTAGTAACGATTTCAAAAAATAATCCAATACCCAGACGTGCATGTATGAAGCTATTAATGAATCTGCAGGAAACGAAAGAAGTATGCATGGATCGCGAATCCTGGCGATCTGTCCTCTCTGATTACTACGTCAGGGATACAGCGTGAAGATTGTTAGTTACTTAGATTTCAAGCTTTTTGTTAGTAGCGATTTTTAATTCCATAGGGTATACGGTACGAATTTTTAGATACCAAACTTTACGATTAGGCTATTTTTTTGGAGATAAATCCGAGTGAATCTTGCTATTTAGAGAATTATTTAGGTTGATTAATAAAATATTTAATAGAGGAACATATATTTATTTTATTTTTTTATACCACTGAGGTAGCAGACAAGCATATGGCCTACCTGATGGAAAGTGGTCACCGGTCTAGTCTATGAACGTTTGCAACACCAGATGTGCAACACTCGCGCTGACAACCTTAAAAAACCTTTTAAGACCCCTTTTGAAGAAACCTATACTGTAGACGTTCGGGAAAACCCAGGCAGGGAGATCATTCCATAATCTAAGCGTAGGCACAATAAGTTAAAACATTAAATATTTTTGCATGCCAACCTTACCTACTTGTGTTGCACCTGTGGAGCCCTCCTTTGACTTTATTGGGAATCAAGAAGTGATACCCGACAATACCGACAAAAAGGCTAATTATAGCTGTTCCTAGCAGCCAATAATAGCGAACCGAACCATACCCAAGAAGGGCTTTGAAGCTACTGGGGTTTTTGAAGTGAAAACTTCTTTTAGCGCGGTACGCATATTTTTAAAGGAAATAAAATCTCTGGACTCGCGTCACCGTTAGAAGACGCAGCTATAGTGTGTGCATATATGCATGTACATATAGCATACCGCGAACGCGTCTAGATAAATAAATTATTAATAAATTTAGTTTTCACTTCTGTAGGCACCCCTGGAGCGCACCCGTATTTTTTAAAAGAAGAAGGGTAGAGATTAATTCATGTGTCTGCTTTTTTATTTGTTACAGAAGACGACCCGAAGCTGGATTGAAAGCACTTTTCAAAAACGGGAGTGTAAATACTTCGTGCCCAGCGCCAAGGACGAGCATGTGTGAGTACCTACCATTAAATATCTGCCCATAAAACTACTCTTTCTTTCCTTTTAGGGTTTCGTACCTTAAAAGGAAAAAAAACGCCCATTCGTCTGCCGGTCTGTCTATCAAGACCCTTTATCTCGGGAACGCGTGAAGGTATCGAATTGAAATTATATACTTTACGGTCTCTTGAAGCTGTGAAAAAATTTAAGTGGGACATTTTTTTTTACACACCGCCGTCAAACCCAAAGTAAGTTAATATAAGCTTGTGTTATGGGATCTAGACGACTGATAAACATACTAATATATTTCTAAATACTTACCTACATATTATACATAGGAAACACGCAATCTCCAAAACAAATATTTTTACATAAATATTTTCTCCGACCTGGGAATCGAAACACACACACTACCACTGCGCCACCGAGGCAGTCAAACAACCTTGAAACAATGTGCTTGATAATCTCATTAGCAACATGAAAGTAAATATTAATTAATCGAAACGATCACAAGGAGCTGAAACAGTGTTTGTAAATAATTAATTACGAGACAGATTATTAAGGTGTTTGCTTACGAATTTACGTCGAGATTTCGAGAATGTTCTTGATTTAATATTGAAAGTTCTACTGCCTCTTAGAAATTCCTCAAGTAACGAGTGCTTTGCGTCGTGAATGATGTTTTAAAGTTTGGAGCACAAGGGGGATTGATGAAAATTATTTACCACTATTTTTTACTTCAAATTTTGGAAATTTAAAGCAGTAATAATAATAATAAAATTTTCGTTTTCATCAATAGCTTAAATCACCCAATCCATTTAACACCCAACCCAATAGCCCATTTCATAGTTAGCACATTTCACAATAGTTTAACTCCCATTGGAGGTGATCCATTACCGTTCTTCTACATAAGGCGGGCGTGGATTGCCTGTAGTGGGGGTCCCATTTCCTATTAGATTAAAATTCTCAAAGGGCCTCTGCGTGTTGGACCAATATGTCCTCATGTAAGCCTGCCAAAAGACAGGGTATCTTCATAAGAAAAAAAATAGAAGATACCCGTGAAGAAGAGACAATAATAATAATAATGTGGATTCAGCGATTATTGTTCCGATAGTTGTATCGGCACATGGTCTGATCGCCAAGAGCCTCGACCAACATCTTAAGAGGCTCGCGTTAGGCAGTTGGGTCAAGGGCTTAATGCAAAAGGCGGTTCTTCTGGGTACGGCACGTATTGTACGGAAATTCCTGTCTCTGCAGCCCTGACCACCGGTAACTTGGTCCCTGTACCCGATACCGGTGAGATACTATTTTTATATTTTTTTATATAGATAGATTTGTTTTATATAATGTATTTAAAAATGTAATTTATATGTATATTTATTTAATAAAGGAAATAATAATCAATATAATATGATTGTATAGGGGGCCCATCTAGTGAGTTGGCAAGTCACCGTCTGCCAATATTTTGATTATAAAATATTAAAATGGCAGACGCCGTATTCATCCATAGTTCTAATCACCCAGTTCCATCTAACCCCCAACTCAATAGCCCATTTTGTAGTTAGCATATTTTACAATAGTTTTAACTCCCATTGGAGGTGGTCCATTACCGATCTTCTACATAAGGCGGGCGTGGACTATCTGCAATGGGGGTCCCATTTCCTATTACATTAAAATTCTCAAAGGGCCTCTGCGTTTTGGACCAGTATAAGATACCCGATCTTTTGGTAGGCTTACATGGGGAGTAAGCCTACCAAAAGACCGGGTATCTTCATAAGAAAAAACAAGAAGATACCCGAGAAGAAGAGAGAAATAATAATCAAATTTATATGGTGTGCTCCGTTGGTTCGGACTCGTCCAAAGAATGATTGATAAACTATTGACGAAGAATATATATTTTGCGAAAGTGAGGGTAGAAGTAGTCAGGGTAGGCCGAGACTTAGATATGAAGACTACGTGAGAAGATTGCATAAAGTGCATGTATATAGCGATTAATGAATCTACAGGAAGCGAAAGAAGTATGCATGGATCGCGAAGCCTGGCGATCTGTCCTCGCTGACTACCCCATCAAGGATACAGCGTAAAGATAGTTAAGTTCTAAGAAACTGATTTGTAACTATTTGTTATATTTTTCGTAAATGATTTATAATATTCAAAAAATTATGTAGTCATTACATACGTCATCAGTGGAATGAAATCGTTACGCCTTTGCCTGCATAAAATTCGAAAAATTTAAACAGTACTGTCTGCCGTCACTAGTGTCAATGTCATCATTGTTCATAACTTTAAGGCGAAGGCGTTACTCCCATAATACCAATGATGACGTCATTGAAGATTAAATGAAGGTTGTTCACATAATTATAATTACATTAAAATAAATTATTTTTCAAAGCAATTAGTATGCTAACTTTCACATAAATATTTTGTTAAAGTGAAAAAAGACAGCCTGTTGCTAGATAATTTGGTCATACTCTTAAATAAAGATTAAAATATAGTAAAGAATTTCAAATTTATTCGGTGCGGTGCAGGTAGTTCAGTGGCTTGAACATTGCCCTGGTTAGGCAAAGGTCACGGGATCAAACCCCGTTTCAAACTAGATTGTATTTTTTCACTTTAATAAAATCCTTGTTTATTTTTCGTTTTTAACTTATAAGTAGTGATCAGCAAAGCCATTCCTCGACATACCTCACGGTTTCACCCCAATCAATAGCCTTAACAAAATCAGTCGCGCTTTATCCAACACCCAATTATCCTGCCAGTTGCGCCGCGGCATAGTAAGTGATAGTTCATATAAATGTATGAAAGCGATCTAGACGAATTTTGAGACTCGGACTCATTGCAACCCATTGTAATTGGAATGGAGAACACAAAAGGGACAAAATATTACTGTACAATACAGCTAAAATTAAAGCGTAGCTCATGTACATTATATTAGTTTTTATTTCACTTCAATGCATGCAGTATTTCCGAAGTTATTACGACGAGAAGATTTTGTCCATTTTTGAATTTCCGAGATTAGGCGCGCCCATTATGACGTCACAGCTTCGCACAGACTGCGACAAGGCGCGGCGCGGCGTTCGGGCGCGAACGAGAGCGGGACTGTTGAATGAGTTGGGTTGTGACGTATGCGGTCACTCGCGTTATAAGCACTTTGATCGTAATTATTTCAGCCCTTTTTTGAAATATATAAAAGTAAAAACACCGTTTTTCTCGTATTTATTTTCAAGATTTTTTTGGCATTTAAAGTAAAAATCGTTTGTCAGACCCATTATTTACTACTTCAAACATATCTATACAGATAAATAAAATTATAGTATCTGTTTGTAAGTTTAAATTAACAGTTATTCATTAAATGCGTATACGATGAATAAGTGACAAACAGACAGACAGAAAAAATGTATATAAATATATTTTATGTAAGTACCGTTTACATATTATATATTTTGTTTCTGTTTGTGTGTTTGTCACGGCTAATCTCTGAAACGGCTGGACTAATTTTAACAGTACTTTTACTAACAGATAGCTGCTGTTATAAAAAGTAACATGGGCTAAATTTTATCCCATATGTCCACAGGGACGGTAAATGTAATGTAGGTATTTTTGATTGTGTCCTTAATATATTTTTAAATCGAAGTATACATGTTTTCACGGACAACGTGTTTATTTGGAAACTATCTGACCTTCGCGAATTTGCACGTGACATACTGCGAACCCCGTGGCATCCATTTAATCCCTTCATTTATTAATTTTGAAGCGCTCGTGGCCCCGCGGGTTCAGTGTTCTGTAAACGATCACTGAGTTACGCAACTTTCACTATGGCTGGTCCTCGGATGGGTGACCACTTTGTGGTATTTACATTTGCGAGCGTTTCCGTGCTTCGGAAGGCACGTTAAGCCGTTGGTCCCGGTTGCCAGTAAAATGGCAGTCGTTAAGCCTGGTTGAAGGCCTTATGGGCGGCTTGAAAATTTCAACAGCAGGTAGCCACAACCTGCGTCTATTTCAACACGGCAATGGGCTCACCACCTATTACGTGGGACAGGAATCCACACGGTGAAAAGTGGGCATATAATATGCCTCTGCCACCTCTCGGGGATAAGGCGTGATGGATATTTATTTATTTATTAATGTAATAATACCTATTGTATAAAAGTAAAAAAGAAGACCACGTGAGCAGATTGCTCAAAAAAGGAAAGGTCTAATACTCAGATAGCCAGACGTACATATATGAAGCGATTAATAAATCTACAGGAAACGAAAGAAGTGTGCATGGATCTTGAAGCCTGGCGATCTGTCCTCCCAGACTACCCAGTTAGGGATACAGCGTGAAGATAGTTAGCTTTTTTTAAGTTTACTGTGTGAAAAGCCCGAATAATTGACATTAATGATTACTGCTGCGCACTCCTGGACAGTGGCGTGATGACAGTGGCTTAAAGCCTTCTTTGATAAACGGGATATCTAATACAAAAATATTTTTTCAATTTGAACCAGTAGTTCCCGAGATTAGCGCGTTCTACCAAATAGAAATATATATCTAGAAGATACCTATATCTCTATATAGGTATATCTGAATGTTTATCAGTTGTCTACATTCTATACAAAATCTTATTTTAATTTAATTTGGGATAATTGTTGTTGTGTGTTGGTAAATGATACTCAGTCTTTAGTAGATTCCATTTATTTGTTGTTCACAATTATATTCAGACGGAGCACATCAGGCTCGCGCCATTAAATATATAAATAAATATTGTTGGGACAACTCACACAACGCCATCTGATTCGACACTAAGCAGAGCTTGTTCCATGGTAACCAGATAACTGATAAACATGCTTATATATTTCTAAATACATACATATTATAGATAAATAACACCCAGACACAGAATAAACCATCGTGCTCATCACATAAAGTTTTATCCAGGGTGGGAATCGAACCCACGACCTCTTGCGTAGCAGTCGGATGCACTCCCACCGCGCCACAGAGGCAGGAAGTAAGAGAAGTCTAGAGATGTGACACATTGACAAGCATCCGTAACTAGTGATGTAAACACTTGTAACGAACGCGAATGTTCACAAGTCAACAATCAACTTGTAATTAACAATGTATGCTTGGAGCGTAGATAGCGTTACATTAGTAATATCTTCGGTAGGTAAACTTGTCGGGAGCTTTCCGATTAATTATGCACTCCTTACATTGGTAGTGAAGTGTGAGGAATTTTGCCTATAAATACATGCAATATGGCAGGTTTATATGAAAGTGTCAGCGTTAAGATGGAAAAGGGCGTGCTCCGTTGGTTTGGACACGTCCAACGAATGAGTGAGGAACGATTGACGAAGAATATATATTGTGCGAAAGTAGAGGGCAGAAGGAGTCGGGGTAGGCCGAGACTTACATATGAAAACCACGTGAACAGACTGCTCAAAAACGGAAAACTCAATAGTACTCGGATATCATGACGTGCGTGTATGATGCGATTGATAAATCTTCAAGAAGCGAAAGAAGTATGCATGGATCGCGAAGCCTGGCGATCTGTCCTCTCTGACTACCCCGTCATGGATACAGCGTAAATATAGTTAGTTAGTTAGTTTTAATACATACATATTGTCACGCCTGCCATCCCCGAAGAGGTACGCAGTGGCATACTATCCTCCCACATTTCACCGGATAGTCGGATACGGATATATTTACGTCCCACGTAACAGATGGTGAGCACAATGCCTCGATCACCCACCCAGGACAAGATAGTTTAACAAAGCACTGAGTCAGAGGGGCGAAGAGCGCTCCTGAATCAAATTTGCTCATAAATACTATAAAGATATTGGGTTTAAGGGGCCCCACTAGGATCTGCGGGGCCCAAGTGACCCTCAGATGAAGGAGAATACACGAAGTTATTACAATACTGTACATTATCCTATTATATACTAACCTTAGGTTAGGTTAGTAACCAACACCTTATATGTCTTAGGTTAGTAACCTAAGACATATAAGGTGGAATATTTAATTGATTTCGAGCGATTTCGAGATGCCCCCTGATTGGGCAAGGATGCTGGTTCAAATCCCGCTCGATATCGTGTATTTTTTTTACATATATACTAATATTGCAAAGCAAGTTATTGGTGCCATTATAACTTTCATTAAGCACCTACCTTGACTTATCTCTGTAACGCCCAAAGGTTGACTGGTGAGAATGCCTATGGCATCAAGTCCGCCTGTGTACATAACTGTGCAGAAAGTTTTAAATAAATAAAAATGAATAAATAAAGTTTGTGAGCATGTGTGTACCAAATAAACAAGTAACAAAAAAAACACACTTTTCAGTTTTATATATTAGTATAGATTTTTTATTAGGACAACGGAAAGTACTTTTTACATATCTTGCCCAATTTTTGACAAAATTCTCGGCTCCAACAAAAGTGTCCTAACATGTGTTACCGGTGAACACAATGAAGGTAGATCTATGTAATATCACAAAAGCGACACGACGCGACGTCACACTCCAAATTAAATATTCACGAATTCTAGCACCCGACTCTAGACTTTAATTAAACAGAATTTATTAAGTAAATATGTTATGTAGGATTGATACTAACTTTTATTGTTATGACTAGGGTTTCTTCAAATGCAAAATATGTATGTATTCTGAAATATATTATATAAATATATTGTAATAAATATATTGTATTTTGAAATATAAATATATAAACATACTTAATATTTATCAGTTATCTAGATCCTATAGCACAAACTTAATAGTTTAGATGGCACTATGTGGAATGGTCCCACAATATTTATTGTTATTTATTTGTTCTATCATATACCCTATAAAAGGTATAAATAGCAACAACTAAAATCTCCAGCGCCCGAGTGACCTCACCTGTTAGCGGTGCACCTGCTGACGAGGTCTGGAGATCAGACGGCAGTCGTTTATAACAATTCCAAATACCAAAAGATCGAAATGTTTTGGGATTCTGAGGCGGCACGAAGTATTATGGCTCCTAATGCTCTTCCTGGGACATCCTTTCGAGAAATAACTCGGGAAGCCTGGTGCTAGACGGATAGATAGGGTCCGGTCATCTCATTTTCATTTCATTTTCTTTTCATTTTGATGTTATTCGGTTCTAGTCACAAGTTAAAGGCCTTAACACTAACTATATGTAATCGTTTTACCAAATACTGCAATATTGCAGTATTTTAATTAAATAACACTAAAATACTCTACCCAAGTTACCAAATGGAATCTCTTTCTTGCTGATAGAACCACTTTACGACTACTTCTTTTGACCGTAAAGGTTATGACAGCGAACTCTAAACTCAGCCAATTTAGTTCCGCTACCGAATTGTTCATTCCATTCGTTATATAGCCGAGAAACGTTCTACACAGCGCTTACGAAGCTCGTCGAAATACGATAGACTTTAAGATACTGTAAAGAACTTGTGCAAATGGAAGTTTTATATAAGTACAACGTGCAGAATTGAGAACGGTGTGCTCTGTAAAAGATTAGATTCTTCCTATAAACCTAATAATGTACTGCTGAGTTCATCTAACTAGGATAAAAGAGGTCTGCAATCTCTTCGTTCGTTAATTTCTGTTTCATCTGAGCCCTTACAGCAAAGCTTGAATTCTGATTTTCTTGGTCTTTAGCTCTCGGACTATTGACAAGCACGTCGTCCTTTAGCAACCACAAAAATTACTTTAATTTTTATCCCTTCATCCCTAAAAGGATAGGCAGATGTTAACGCTCAATATTTTCTGACAATTACCACTGGAACGGCTAGAGAAATTTTAATAAGACTTTTTCTGGCACATAGCTGATGGTATAAGGAATAACAAAGGCACATTTTATCCCCCATATCCTCAAATTAACGTGTGAAACCGCGAGGCGTTCGTTAGCTTATGCATAAAAAAGGTCAATATTTGAAGTAGTTTTAAAGTGATGCGGTTAATATATATTCAACAAACACCAAATTCAGGAAAACTCATAACACTCAAGAAACCAATAAAATATTTGCAGCAAAGAATCCGTTTAGACAAAAAAGTCTCGTATTACTCTTTGTTTCGGCAGAAATCCCTAAGGACTGTGAGTCATAAAACTGGGCACAAATGGTTGAATAAGAAAACAAAAGAAAATGTAACTAAAGTACTTCCGTGAAAGTGTAGAGAACATTCTAAATCGAAATGTGAAATAAATTAGCCTTTCAAGTTACGAAATAAAATTGTTTTCGGACAAGTGCTTTTTTTTATTTTATGTTTAGCTCGCCAAAATAGCGTCGCCTACCTGATGCACAGCTAACGACATCAAGCGAATTGAGGGCCAGTCTCAAAGTCCACATTACTATTGACAACAGCCCTTTTTTTAACGTGTGGAAATCTCTTCGGATGTCATGGCGGACTTGAACCGGGTAAAACCACACGGTCTCTGCCTAACTGTCTATTGCCAGACGCCCGGGTAACTTCTCCGAAAGATGTCCCAGTGCTCCCGGCAGGGTTTGGCTACCACTGCAGCCGGACCTAAGGGTTCGGGTGGTATCCCGCTTCTGTGGGGATTGGTTCGGGTGTTATACCGCTTCTTGGGGCGTAAGGCGTGTGTAAAATTTTCACGTCATGCCGCCCTCTTGGGCCTGCTTCTGTAAGGACAGACAGTAACAGCCCTAAACTCGACACCCCAGTTATCTGGGCTGGTATTGTAGGAGGAAGGAAACCCGTACGCCGGCGGAGTAATGCAAGTTTTCATGGTTCAATGAAAAAAATTTTCGATTTCTTAAAAGACTCTCCTCCACTGGAAGAGAGTGGCACCTTTACCCGACACGAAATCGAAAAGGAGAAGGTAGAATTAAATTAGAGAGGCATTCAAAAATTACCTTGATTTATTTTTACTGAATTTTAAAATAATTAAAAGTCAAACAATTAAATGACAATTTAAAAAAAAATGGTAATGTTATAGTTTTCGTGTGAAATAAGTTTCTGAAAATTACGAAATCTGAAACTATGCAGATTTAAATTTAATTCTAAGTGACCGAAAGGTTAACCCCTATTATTTGCATTTTCAATTAAGTTTTTGCTATCCCCAGGGTTTATGGTATAATTTTATTTCAATGAAAGTTTTTGAAAAGGATTGTTGTATTTTAACAAAATATGTTAGTATTTTCTCCACCCTTATCAAAACTGTATGCAAATCTGTTGGGACACGCGATCGGTATACTGAAATGGAGTTTGAACCCTGAGTCATAAATTATTCCTAACAAGATCATATTATTAATTTATCAGGTTTCGGCATTTCGCTTTATGAGAAAAAGTGATTGAAGCTGAATGGGGTTCATTATACAATTACATAACAGCTATTTAGTTTCCGTGCTTCGGATTACACGTTAAAACTTTGGTCCCGGTTGCCAGTAACATGGCAGTCGTTAAGTCAAGTTGAAGGCCCTAACAGCAGGTAGCCACAACCTGTATCTGTCTATTTCAACATGGCAAGGGGCTCACCACTTATTACGTAGGACAGGAATTCACATGGTGAAAAGTGGGCATATAATATGCCTCTGCCACCCTTTCGGGAAAAATATTCAGGATAATTAAATAAATAAAAATCTATTTATTTAAATTGACATTTACTGTAAGCAGTGATAGGGTTAATAGTACTTAATATATATTGTGAGACACTTTTCACACAGCGCTATCTAGCCCAAATTAAGGTTATAAGCTTGTGGTATGGGATCTAAACAGCTGTTAAACATTCATCAACATATATCGGTAAATACATATATATTATGCATAGGAATCACCCAAACTCCGAAACCAATATTTGTGGATCACACAATTATTTATTGCGACCCGGGAATCAAACCCGGGACCACAGCGCGGCAGTCCTTCAAAAAATATGGTTTCAGACGCATCATTATCATCATTACGTTTATTTTTCGTTATTTAAACCTATATTTAGTTTCCAAATTCAAACTTCATCATTTTGTATGAAGAAACTCTCAGCCATTGTTTCATACATATCCAATTAACGATAACTCATTACTTTAACGTTCTACGAACAAAAGTATGACAAATATTAATCCTTCAACTACGCTCGTGCGGAGCCAAAATTATGATAATAATAAAATGTGTGAAATTTGAAAAGTTAGGAGTTATGTCCAAAACTTTCATATTTTAATGCTAATTTTCACGCAACGTCGCGCATAAATAGAGTATTAAAAGTAAAATCTTTTAAAAACTGCAGTACAAGATGTTTTGATTACCTACATAAGGTTCTAACGACTCGATCACTAAATCAATCATAAATAATCATATTCCTTTGTAGAATAATCTAAACTAATATATAAAGCTTAAGAATTTGTTTCTTTGGTTGAATGCGTTAATCACAGGAACTACTGATCCGAATGGAAAAAATATTTTCGTGTTGGATACTCCATTTGTCGAGGAAGGCTATAGGTTATATAACTTCACGCTACTTCCCCGGATAGCGGAGCAGAAATCATAAATTTCTACAAATCGGACAACATAAATATATTTTTATATATCCAACCAGTAGTTCCTAAGATTAGCGCGTTCAACCAAACAAACAAACTTCAGCCCCATATCTTAGTATGGATTATAGAACAAACTTTGAAATTAACAATAAAAGTTGTTCTAGCTGCGAGCATGCACTGCTTGGTAGGTGAAGCTAAAATTTATGCTACCTAGATAATATATTATTATGAATATACTAGGTATCTTTGCTGCTATTGCAAGAACGTAAAACGCCAGTAATTAACAGTAAAGAGGTAATGCGAGAACCAAAATGATGTTTACCCAAAACGAGTACGGTATACTTCGCTCGACTTTCGCCTTTTAGACACAATGTACCTTGACTTCTTTTTGCATCCGAAATGGGTTCATCGTCTGTAATTTTACCTGACACTCGTGAAGGAATGAGAGATCCGAATACACTACAAACATTTAAGAAAATAATAACTAAGTAAAATAGTTTGGATAACAAGAATTTATCACGTATACCACAACTCATTGTAAAGGGGATGATAAATTAAAAAAAAAACATCCAAAGAATAAAAAACTACTTTGAATGTAGTTATGAGTTGTCAATGTTGCCATGGAAACAGTTATCAGTTACCTTTATCATGTGTCAGTTATTAGCTAACTTCAGGGTGTCGAATTTGAGTGTTGACGTGCGTGCGCGTCGAAGGAAGTCAGTCTGATCATATTTCCTAACGCACCTTAAAATGTATTACTTAAAAAACAATATACCTCTGATGTCGCTACTGGTTTTCGTCAAGAAAAGGGTGTAAAACTGAAGTGCTTGTAGCTGCTTCACTGCACTCATCTTAGTGTATTCCCAGTTTCTTCCAAACCTTACGTGGATTTGGAGCCGCTTTTTTTTCTTGGCACATCCACCTCTTTTTGACTGCTAGGGGCAGCTATTGTTTGGCTTTTGATTTCATTATTTGGAGTGACTGTCATCTGACCTCCCAGCCCCCTAGGAGTTGCCTCGTGCGTTAGTCAGCCGGTGCACCACTAGCAAGTAAAGTTGCTTGTTCCCTAGATATATTGGTGGGGCCAACAAAATCAATCAAAGGCCGGTTCGATCGTATTTTTTTAATGCAATCAAACTTGTCACTTCGTCTGTTTCACAGCAGGATCTGAACTTTCAACTTCTTTTACCTGAAATGAAAACGCGTTTATTAAAGTACGAATAGTCTCAATCAGCTTTTTGAGGAAGGTAAGGCTTGCAGTGATGCTGCCCCAATTTTGCTACGTTGGATGGATATATATATATATATCCATCCAACGTATGGATTGGATTATAATTTTATTGTACAATTTACTATTTTTATATTTGTGTCTATAATCCCATATATTGTAAAATGTGGACAAATACCGCCAAACTTAAGTTATAAACCTGTTTGCTTTTATATTGTTGTATTTACAGTTCGGTTCCAAAATTAAACATATTTCTTTCTTTAGGTTCTAATATGGGTTATAATGGATATAATCAGCGCATCGAAAACACTCTTCACGTAAAATAACTTGTTACATCAATAAAAAAATAGTTGCAAAGTAGGTACACAAAACAAACATTTTGTTGAAATTTCCAACTAACTAACTATCTTCACGCTGTATCCCTGACGGGATAGTCAGAGAGGACAGATCGCCATGCTTCGCGATCCATGCCTACTTCTTTCGCTTCTTGAAGATTCATCAATCGCTTCATCGATTTTTTGAGGATTCTTCGGTAGACTATTGAGCTGATTGGGCTAGGGTACTCATGTATTTGGTGAGTACAATACTTCGAGAACAGGCTTTAATTAGCTAGAATTAAACTAGTACATTAATTTAAAAAACAAGTGGGAGTTGGATTCGCCCACCGAAGGATCCGTAAAAATGTGTAACTATATTTTGTAACCTATTTAAATATATCATATTTTTTTACTTTAATATATATGTTTGATTTTTCATAGATTCAAGAGTTAGTAGAATTGAGTAAATAATTTTAATGTCAACTCGACACCTTTACGCGTCTCTGAGATAAAGGGTCTTGACAGACGTCAAGACCCTTTATCTCAAAGACGCGTAATTTTCGTCTTTGTTGTTGATAACAAAGTGACCCTACAAGGGTTTCATTTTTTCTTTGAAGATGCATAACTAAAACAGGCTCTGGGGCATAGACTCTCAATTGTAGTATCAATCAATCTACAAAGTTCTTTATTTTAGCGTCTTTTAAATACTTCCAAAGGAATTTAAAGGACTCATCTGAATATCAGTGCTATCTAACGTGTTAGTGCAGCTTGAGCTGAGAGTACTACCTTTTCGGGCACGTACATTTTGTAAATACATACATACAATATTGTAGCGCTGTTATCCCCGAAAGGGTGGGCAGAGGCATACTATACGCCCCCATTTCACCGTATGCATTTTTGTCCCACATCACAGGTGATGAGTCCATTGCCGTGTTGAAATGGACAGGCGCAGGCTGAGCTGTTAAAATATTCCAAGCCCATAAGGCCTTTACTTTAACTTGGCTTAACGACTGCTATGTTACTAACCACCACCAACGACTTAACGTGCCTTCCAAAGCACAAATGTTAATGCCACATAGTGGTAACCCATCCAAGGACCAGTCATAGTGAAAGTAGCTTAAGGCAGTGATCGGTTACAGAACACTGAGTTAACGGGGCCACTAGCGCACATTTTGTAAGCTGTTTAATTGTTTTATTAGCCTGTCTGTATTTAGTACTTGTGCGTGTCGAATAAACAGTTCATTCGTTTATTCATTCATTCATTCCAAACCGTATCTGTATTTTGAGCCTGGAATCCACTGGGACTTTTCAATATGATGAACCTATTTAAATTAAACAAATTTTATCACCCTAGGCCTCGTTTTCCGAAGAGGATTTATGGTATCAATATAGGCTTCCCAAAAGAGCGTCACGTGGTTCGGAGTCAGCTGCCGCTCTTTCAAAGCACATGCGAGGCACCAATTGTCTTCATATGGCTCGATTACAATACCTGTAAAATTATATATTATTATTTAAAAAATTGTGAAAACGAAATTGGAATTGAAACGTATAGTATGCCTCTGCTTACCCCTTTGGGGATGAAGGCGTGACAACATGTATGTATGTATGTATAAAAATATTTGGTTGCCAGACAAATGTATAGGGCGCCGCGTGCTTATAGTTTGGGCTCGATGGCATCCCGGAGACTCACATAATGTTAGTTGCACATTTTTCAACTTCATAAGAGTGCGCAGTGCACGCTTCAGAGGGGTTTCTCTCTGGGGGTTAGTTCTACTACGCGGATTCCACAGGTTGGCGGTGGCGCCCTACATATTTGTCCGGCAAGCAAATATTTTTATAAACGAATTATTATAGAGATACAGGTTAATTTCTAGATAAGACAAGGTAGCTTATAATTTTAGTACCATACTAAGTTTAACTCTTTTGCCGCAGCCATTCAAATACGTACGTAAAAGAAAATTTGACTGAGGAGGCGAGCGGAGCGAGGCGGCGTAAGTCTCCGTTTTAACGTCACTGGTACGGGAAAAATGCTATTGATGTCCGTCTACAACGTAACATTCAGTCTACAGGTCGCATTTTTCGTCGGATTTGCACGCAACTTGGCATGGACAATCCTTGATGTAGACAACAACTTTTAGCGAGGGGGTTTTTCGATCGGAGGGGAAATGGAGGCAGGGGAGGGGAAATGGTCCTGTAGTGGTTGGCAAGAGCACTCAAACGAAAAAAAACAAAGTAGATTTTTTTCAACTTTTTTTTTTTTTTCGTTTGAATGTGATAGTGTTTGAGTTTGATTTTTTTTTAATCTATTTTTTTTTAAACAGTTTAAAAAAAAAATTACTCCGATGTCCTCACAACCACTAGTTATATTGTTTTGAGAATTGAGACGAGTCACAAATTGATTAGATTGTTGGTTTCAAATATGGGCGCGCCTTCCAAGTTAAAGTTTTGTTTTGTTTTGTTGGGTTTGTATCTAATGTAATGACCTGAATCGGTCCGAATAAAGGTTTCGGACTTCGCAAACAAAGGCCTGCAGTTAATATACCTAATGCGTTCCAATTTGGACGAGTAGCTTCGCTGCCGCCACCTGTAGACCGGTGAACCCTTTGGGAAGTGTGGTGAACCCATTCACTATTTGAAAATTGACACTTCAAATAGTGAACTCATTGGGAAGTATAAATTTTCATATATATGTTTTATACAAATGAATAAAATCAAAGTGTCTGTTATTTCAAATTAACAGCTTTTCACCAAATGCATATGAAAGTAAATAGGTTGTTTATTTTTTGTCTGTCTGTCTGTTCCGGCTAATCTCTGATACGGCTGAACCGATTTTAACGGGACTTTCAATGGCAAATAGCTGATGTTATAACAAGTAACTACATCTATCACCGTATTCCAGCGTGAAGGGTCACTACGTGGGTAAAACTGCGGAACGTTGGTTAGTTACATAAATTAGAATAAACATACAAATTTTCATTCAAAAATTCTGTAACTTTGGATAGTGTTAATCTACTTCTGAAACTGACTGTACAAATATATTAATTACGGACAGCAAAGGAACAAGCTATGCGGAGAAATAAATCCACGGCTTTCCTTATAACGAAGTTTTATACAACAAGAAAATCTTCTGCAACAGGTTGAGGGTGATTTAAAAGGCGGGGTCTTCCCTCAAACCCTTAGTATTGAGTTTATTTAGAGGGTACTCAATTTAAAAGTTACGTAATTTAACAAGTTGTTTAGCAATGTTTCGTTTAAAAGTTTCGTAACTGGAGCTAACACAAGATATTTTAATTTGAAACGTGATTATTTAATTAGCCGTTTTATAAAACCCGATTATTGTTTACTTTCATTTTAAATACGGAAAAGTCGAAAGTACTCGGATACTCAGACGTGCATGTATGAAGTGATAATTAATTCTGCAGGAAGCAAAAGAAGTGTGCATGGATTATGCATGAATTGGCGATCTGTCCTCTCTGACTACCCCGTCATGGATACAGCGTGAACGGAGAAGCGGTTTTTCTAAAATAATTATCTAACTAACTATTAGTTAGTAAGATAATTGTTTTAGAAAACCGCTTCAATGGCGGATAAAAACCAAAAACATGACGAGTTGTATTTCGTTTGCGCAATGTGTAACAATACTGCTAAACGTCAAATCCTCCTTCGCAGTGCTTACATAATACTTAGGCCTCTTCATTATTAGGTGTCACCCCTCAAAATTTCCCGCTTTCCGTTTTTCTACCAATTTATGCAGATCAATAACAATTTAAAATTCGAACAATGCTTTTTCTGATCTGAATCGTATGATGGGTTTTGGTAAATTAGGTCCAACTAACCATCTTCAGTATCCATTATTGTACAGGTACACCTGGGACTTGACCCATACGGTTTTTTTTTCGTGTGAAAATCCTCATTGATGCTATGCCGGACTCTTACCCACTAAAACCACACGTATCCCTTCCATCTGTCAATGGCCGAGAGTCCCGGGTGAGCCCTCGGAACGATAGCCCCAGGGCTCCCGACAGACTATCCGCTTCCGCGGCCTCGTACAGGGGGGGGGGTCCGAGCGGCTATAGACAGATGAAAGGGATACGTGTGGTTTTAGTCGGTAAGAGTCCGGCATAGCATTCATGACGATTTCCAAAGGAAAAAAAAAAAAAAGGGCGGTCCCAGTGTTATCTCGCTTCTTTGGGGACGATCAGGTTTTATACCACTTCCTTGAGAGGGTAAAGGGCTTGCGTGCAGCTCTTACACCACGCCACCGACTAGGGCCTGCTTCTGTAAGGACGGCTAGCAGCCCACCCCCCGTCCTCAGGCCCCTTGACCCATATGGTGAGATGCTTATTTGTCTACATAAAACTATCACAAGCAATTAATTTAATGACAACAGCGATCAAGAAGACAGCAAGGACGACAGCAAAATTAATACATTCACAACAAAAGGTTATTAATGTTAGTATTAACTTGTCTGTCCTATTAAAATATTAGTTAAGCGCCATGGCGCTTATTTGTGTTGAGGTAAATTTAAACAAGAAACAAAATTAGCAAGCGGTCGTAGCAGTGCTCTGTAAATTATAGCTACGTTATACTCTTTTACAACAATTTTATCCCAACCCCAATGTGGAGGGTTGGAGTCCTTACGCCTTAGTTTTGCAAGCTCTGATTTTCGAAAGGGATACGTGTGGTTTTAGTCGGTAAGAGTCCGGCATAGCATTCATGACGATTTCCAAAGGAAAAAAAAAAAAAAGGGCGGTCCCAGTGTTATCTCGCTTCTTTGGGGACGATCAGGTTTTATACCACTTCCTTGAGAGGGTAAAGGGCTTGCGTGCAGCTCTTACACCACGCCACCGACTAGGGCCTGCTTCTGTAAGGACGGCTAGCAGCCCACCCCCCGTCCTCAGGCCCCTTGACCCATATGGTGAGATGCTTATTTGTCTACATAAAACTATCACAAGCAATTAATTTAATGACAACAGCGATCAAGAAGACAGCAAGGACGACAGCAAAATTAATACATTCACAACAAAAGGTTATTAATGTTAGTATTAACTTGTCTGTCCTATTAAAATATTAGTTAAGCGCCATGGCGCTTATTTGTGTTGAGGTAAATTTAAACAAGAAACAAAATTAGCAAGCGGTCGTAGCAGTGCTCTGTAAATTATAGCTACGTTATACTCTTTTACAACAATTTTATCCCAACCCCAATGTGGAGGGTTGGAGTCCTTACGCCTTAGTTTTGCAAGCTCTGATTTCAGGCGGAAGCGAGTACCACAGTCTCACTGCATGTTAATGAGTAAGAGTAAAAATCGGGTTTATGCTAAAGGAAGTTGACACTGAAGCTCTTTTTAAGGCTGCTTACTTACTCTTAATAGAATTCGAAGTCACCAATGAGCTGGTGCACCTGAATACCAACTTTACTAGTACTATGACGGTGGTCAAAGATCCTTTACTTACGGGCGGTGTAAAGAAATGTTTAACAAGTGTCCACGGCTACTTTCTGTCTTTGCATGGCTTGCTACAGACGAGGTTTTGATCTAAACACTTTGCACATACGGTAAGACCGGACACATACGGATTCCTGTTCTTTCCGCGTACATGCTCTTTGCCTCGGTTTTGCTGCACAGGAGTTTTCAAAAGGTGTATTAAAAAGGTTATTAGAGATGGCAGCGTGATTGTAGCACCTTAATTCTTGCAAATGCCCATCGGCTACGGTGACTTCTTTCGATCAGGTGGTCGATGCTTTACTGCCATCTAAGTGGTATAAAAAAAGAAATCTTACCTGCAATCGCCGCTACTCTTAACTTTTCCTTCAGCTCATCGTAGAGTTCTGACTCCTCCTGATTAACTGGATAAGTTCTCTGGAAGAATAACGAATAGGTTACTATTATTTCCAGCTTTAATTTAGTAAAAGCTTTCGTGGTCCCGCGGACTCAGTGTTCTGTAAACGATCACTGCGTTAAGCCACTTTCGCTATGGCTAGTCACGGATGGATGACCACTTGGTGAAATTAACATTTGCGAGCGTTTCCGTGTTTCGAAAGGCTCGGTAAACAGTTGGTCCCGGTTGCCAGTAACATGGCAGTCGTTAAGTCATGTTGAAGGCCTTAAGGGTGGCTTAAACAGCAGGTAGCCACAACCTACTTCTTTCTATTTTATCACGGCGTATACCAATACACATGGAGAAAATGGGCATATAATATGCCTCTGCCACCCCTTCGGGGATAAGGCGTGATAGATAAATAAATAAAGAAATAATATTTTAGTAAAACCTGATGTTTTCGTAGTGGGATGTCAGGGATGCATAATATCTCCTCTTATACTGACTTTGGCGTAAGGGAGGGCCCGCGCCAAGTCCAGACAGCAGTCGCTCCTAATGATGCCGAAAATCATAACCCAAACTATATCAGCTCCTAGAAGTTACTTAAGGGTCCATTTTTATTGCCTGCTAGTAACAGCTTTCTGTCTGCTCTGTCTGCTTTAGGCTGCTAGGAGATGCATCGTTGAGCCAGGCACTAAAACCAGGTAGGGCTTGGAAGCAACAGGGAATACACGCATAGGAAGATCTTTACATGGGGTCCCGGTTGAATTTTATTTCTCTTGATTGCCAGAGAATCTGCCATGACACATACATATTTTTTTGGCAACCGAGTGTCAACCTAACCAGCTTAGCGTAGTCCACTGCTGGATGAAGGACTCTGTCATGGGAGCGGAATTGGCCTTACTGTACGCTGGTCAGACGGGTTAGTACTAGACAGAGTTCCAGTTTTCCTTGTCTTGCCCAAAACCTCGTTCGTTAGTCAATAGGCGCACCACTCGCAAGTAAGACTTGTAACGGGACGGCATCGAAGATCTCGGTGAGGTCTCATTTCACCCGACATTTATTTCGAGTAGACAAATAAATCTTTAACGGCTACGTAAATGCAATCAAGAAAATATAACAAAAAATATGTGTGTGCATTTCACAAAAGGCAGAAGTGAAACTTTAGAAAAGTAGCCTGCGAGAGAAAGACACAAATAAAGAGCATCACTCTACGATGAGCTAAAGGAGAACTTTTAGGACCATATTCCAGAAAAAACTAACTAACTAACTATCTTCACGCTGTATCCCTGACGAGATAGTCAGAGAGGACAGATCGCCAGGCTTCGCGATCCATGCATACTTCTTTCGCTTCTTCGAGATTTATCAATCGCTTCATACACGCACGTCTGGGTATCCGAGTACTTTTGACCTTTCCGTTTTTGAGCAATCTGCTCACGTGGTCTTCATATGTAAGTCTCGGCCTACCCTGACTCCTTCTACCCTCTACTTTTGAACAATATATATTCTTCGTCAATCGTTCCTCACTCATTCGTTGGACGTGTCCAAACCAACGGAGCACGCCCTTTTCCAGCTTAACGCTGACACTTTCATTCAAACCTGCCATATTCCAGAACGTTTCTCAATACTCAATCGACGCTTGAGGTTAGTTTTTACTTTATAAATACTACTCTCAAGTGTTTCTTGAATATTGATAAACGTTCTGGAATAAGGCCCTTAGTATAATAATAATGGGGCTTATTTTTGATGTATGCTGTGACGTAAATTGGGAGAGGCCTACGTCCAGCAGTAGATTGACATAGGCTGATTTGATGATGATTGATGATTTTTATAATCTTTGAATTACGAATTTGAATACGCAAATGCCACAAAAATATAACACGTAGGTAATTATTGAAACACCGCGTTGACTATGACGCATTTTCTAAAAGCTTTGATGTACGAAGACGCAAACGCAAGCAAACAGTGTAAAATTGTATTTTGTCGCTTGTTTCA
Source organism: Thumatha senex (assembly GCA_948477245.1). Classification (NCBI taxonomy): domain Eukaryota; kingdom Metazoa; phylum Arthropoda; class Insecta; order Lepidoptera; family Erebidae; genus Thumatha; species Thumatha senex. The sequence continues at coordinate 20,815,897 of OX419739.1, read as the reverse complement.
TCCAATTTTTAAACCATAACATAACAGGACTAAAGAATATTGAATTAAAAAAAATACGTTCACGTTTATAGTTACGTTCTAAAGTCATTGTTTAAACGAACGTGAAAAAAATCCAATATTATTCTGTTTAATTTAAATGTACGACGAACAAAAGAATCCCGTTTTCAGCCAAAAGAGCCTCGCATTAAATTTTAAACCCGGTTTTCACTCCGAGAAAATCTACTTGACGTGGCAAACGGATACGATGTACAAAGAGCGCACAAAAGATCTTTTAGAAAAAATGTCGAACATTCCAGAACATTAGCAGAAACTTTTTGAATGAATAGCACATTTGAATTCAGTATTTAACTTTTATTTAAATAAATTTTGATGGGTTTAAAGATTTTTTAATCCTTATCCCCGAAGGGGTGGCAGAGGCATACATATTGGACGCCCACTTTTCACCATGTGTATTCCTGTCCCACGTAATATGTGGTGAGCCCATTGCCGAACCATTGCCATCATTATACGAACGAAATAACCGCTTCGGTGACCGGAGTCCCCTTTCCCGCTGTTATGATTCCGCTTCTGCTGATCTCGATCAGTATACTTAATTGAGAAAACTATTGACTCGCATAAATTCCTCTACAGCGTGGCGTCAAGCACCAATTTTTTGGGTAATGTCCAAACTCTTTTATTCTCACGAAACGTGACCGTATCAGTGAAAGTGTCACTTATTGAGTCAGAGCCGCGACTGTCAGATCTTCTAGTTCAAAAAGAGTGGCCATGAGTTTTATTGCCAGGCTCTTTCTCAGGCTCTACCTATTGCTGTGCGAATCTAGCAGTAAATGTAAATGTAGAAGCAATAATCTTGACGTTCATTAGTGTTACTTTGTGACCTACATGAATAAAGATATTTAAAATAAATAAATATCCATCACGCCTTATCCCCGAAGGGGTGGCAGAGGCATATTATATGCCCACTTTTCACCGTGTGGATTTATCTGTCCCACGTAATAGGTGGTGAGCCCATTGCCGTGTTGAAATAGACAGACGCAGGTTGTGGCTACCTGCTGTTGAAATTTTTCAAGCCGCCCATAAGGCATTCAACCAGGCTTAACGACTGCCATTTTACTGGCAACCGGGACCAACGGCTTAACGTGCCTTCCGAAGCACGGAAACGCTCGCAAATGTAAATGCCACAAAGTGGTCACCCATCCGAGGACCAGCCATAGTGAAAGTTGCGTAACTCAGTGATCGTTTACAGAACACTGAGACCGCGGAGCCACGAGCGCTTCAAAGATATTTCATTCATTTATTCATTCATTTCATTCATTCATTTCATTCATTCATTTCATTCATTCATTCATTTCATTCATTCATTTCATTCATTCATTTCATTCATTCATTTCATTCATTCATTTCATTCATTCATTTCATTCATTCATTTCATTCATTCATTTCATTCATTCATTTCATTCATTCATTCATTCATTCATTTCATTCATTCATCCATCCTCGTGTTTGGCAATGGATAATACATTATTCTGAAGATTTGACCTTCATGCTATTGAGGTACTAAATCATACACCTTTGATGTCTAATAAGTGCCCAGAGAATCATAATACAAGCTTCAAAAAGCCGTAGACCTTCGTCAATTTATAAAATCTGAAGGTTTATCTCAACACAACTCCAACATAACTTTCAGATTTTCGAAAATGACGAAGTTCTTTTCGCCTCTCATGTAATTTAACCGCAACTTCTCTAACATAAGTCGATAAATTCATTTATATTTCTGACTTGTATACTATACTTAGATATATCTTTCGTCTGTATTGTATTAAGAGTTAAATTATGCCCATTGGTTCAACACTAAATTTGGAAACTTAACAGCTATTTACATTTGTACATTTACATTTTACATTTGTAAATAGCTGTTAAGTTTCCGAATAAATAAAAAAAATCAACTTAAAGAGAAAATTCATAACACATATATTTTACTATTTGCTAAATTTTGCTCACTCGACAAACAAATAGTTGTCTCTTAATATTATAATATAATTAAAAAAATATATAATAGTGAATCTGCAAGAAGCGAAAGAAATGTGCATGGATCGCGAAAGCTGGCGATCTGTCCTCTCTGATTACCCTAACCCGTTAAGGATACAGCGTGAATATAGTTAATTCGTAAAAGGCAATTGCTATTACATTCATCATAGACTACATTTTCTCAAGTACAAATTGGAATACTCTAAACCGTATTGAAATATTCGTCAGTACTAATTGGTATCGATTTATTTCAAACGGCTTAACTTCCAGCAAACTTCGTAGCTATTAATTAGGCAAACCCCCGAGGTCTAAGTAGTTTGATGGCTGACAATATATCGTTTATTTTCAATTCGAGGCTTTGTTTGTTAAGCCGTTTAAGTCTTCGGTGGATGCGCTGATTAAAGTAGCTCGTCTCCATCTGCCCGAGGGCTTTTGTAAACGCCGTGACTACATAAATAGAAATTTAATAAAAGACTTTGTAATTTGTGTACGGTAACATTTAAATTGTTTATTGTTTTGGTCAATACGTTTAATACGATGAAATCAAAACGACGATGTTAATAATAATTTGGGAGTTTAGGGCAATTTCAACTGCATGGCCCGGCTTTGACGCAGGCTGGCAACTCAATATCCCACTTTTCTTTTACATCTAAGTGTTTTTCCAGTTGCTTAAAAACCCATGTAATGGCACTGGCCAAGCCGCGTCAAGTTACGAATTGGAATCGCGCAATAATACCAGTAACGCCTAGATTTGGAGCATGGGGTTACTTGAAAAGCAGCTGTCGTTTGGCTTTCGTCAAGAGCGTCTGTCGTCTAATCTTCCGGCCCAGTGAGGGTTAGCTTTGGCGCTTAATGGACCCACAGATTAATAGTGCGCCTGTAATAACGTCTACACACTACAGCTAATTTTTCCTGCCGGCAATGGCCTGGCACAATCTCTGCAACTAGACACTAGCAGTTGGGAGTCCGCAGTTTCGGGTCCGTTTTATCACCCAGTCTCTTTCTTGTGCATATCAATGAAATGTGGTCCCTGGGCAGCATACATTGCTATGCAAATGATAGTAAATTACATAGGACATATGAAAGTCACCTGGAGGCAAAGCGGACGGATTTTGAGGCCATGAGGGGACAAGTTGTGGTGGGACTCAATCGGAGTCTGGACCGCATTTCTCGGTGGGGTTCTGATATTCCAGTCGAATTCAATGGCAGGAAAACGCAGGCGTGTGCGTTTACTGCTAAATTATCGCCTTTCCTTCGCCTTCCAACTCTTCAGAACACAACACTACCGCTGCAAAATTACCTCAGCATTCTGGGGTTAGACGTTTGCCGAGAGCTTAACAATAATAATTACATCGAGGGGTGCATAAGCTGGTGCAAGCTCGGAGTCCTTAACAGGTTGAGGCGGTTTTTTCGCTGGTACAGCATCGGCTTGCCACCCGTGTGAAGCCGGGGCGGGCCGCTAGTATTATATATTTTCATAACAAATTGCGTTAGCTTTAGAATCGGGAATCGACTTTTCGTAAAACATTTTATATTATATAACATTATTGGAAACTTACATTAATATCGAAAAAAAATATGATCAATTTCCTCGTTAACTAAGATGACAAAAGATAAAAAATGACAAAAATTAAAAAAAAAAAACGTCAAACCTTCAGTAACTTGAAGCCATTTACAAATTAAGACATCAAGTACCGCTTCCTTGGACTGATAACAACCAATCAAAGCGAAGACCCACTTTTACGTCAGCACTCACTTATCACAGGAGATATCAGAATATGTCGTCACACGAAAACGGATACTCTAACCTAATTGACCCCCTACTTATCCAACGATGGAATTTCAACTCTATTGTACCTAAATAGAGTTTATTTCAGGGCTTGACACCGTTTTTAAAAATACCGGTAAATTAAGGTTAAAACCGGTTTTTACTTAAGGTTTCGTTCGGAGCACGTCCAAAATGAAGGCGGTCCCTCAAACCTTAATAAACTGGTTTAATCCAAAGCGACACGACACGTTCACGCGTCGGCATCGCTAGTTTGTTTTGTTTGATTGAACTCACAGGTTTACTTTTCTCTAAGCGATATCTAAAAAAATACACTCGTCCGCAAAAAAGGATAACCTCATTTTTTTTTCAAATAACTTTAAAACTACACATGCTATCTCTTTGAATTAAAAAGAATCTGATAGTTATTTTAATAACTCGTAAAATAAGCCACAGTTATTAAAAATATCCTTTTATATATTTGATAATGAAAAGATAACTAAAATTAAGGAACTTCTTTCAAACAAAATATTTTACTTTTTGTAATTTTTTTAGAAATGGCCACCTCTTTATTTTAATACCTTGTGTTTACTTCACGGACTCTTCTCAAGGTTTCTATGCGATCAGGCATACTAAAAACCAAGTTCCTTAAACGGTATTGAGTTCTATTCCCCCACTCTTCAATAAGGGCCTTTCCGTTCTGGGCAAGATGGTGTCCACAGTGTAAGGATGACATCTCTGCCTCGTCCGTGTTGTTCGGGGACGATAGGGGAGGGTGGGACTAGCTGGAAGAGCTTCTCGGAACACTCACTAAATGTGGCGAAGACCGAGTACTTGGCACTAAACTCGACATATCCCACATCCGTCCGCATAGGCGCTGATTTGGTCGAGCGCACGGACCAGGTTAAATACCTGGGATCTGTTTTTCACACGTCCAGTGACATCGATTGCAATGTCAAGTCACGCATTGCTGCCGCGTAGGCCAAATGGCGGGAGATGACTGGTGTCATTTGTGACCCTAAAATGCCGATCCGGTTGAAGGGACAGGTCTACGAAACCATTATTAGACCTGTCCTTTTACATGGCAGTGAGACGTGGCCGATATTCGAGCGACACAAGCAGGAGCTGCGTGTCACGGAAATGAAGATGCTGCGGTGGATGTGTGGGGTCACGCGGATGGACCGCGTGAGAAACTCTCGCATCCGCGGCAGCCTTCACCTCCGTGACATTGCAGACAAGTTGCAAGAGTGTCGCCTTCGTTGGTATGGTCACGTCTGGCGGCAACTGCCGGGCTACGTAGGTAACAAATGTCTGGCCATGTCAGCCCCGCCGGGTCCCGGTAAGAGGGGAAGACCCAAGAAGTGCTGGCTTGACGTCGTAAGGGATGACATGCGTGCCAATGGTCTCACTACAGGGGATGCCGCAGACCGTGCGAAGTGGAGGAGAAAATGTAGGAAAGCGGACCCCGGGCGTCGCGAGACGCAACTGGGACAGACGCTCGGATGATGATGAGATTCAAAAACTATTTCATTTAGCTTTTTAAGAATACCGGTTTTTTAAGGTTAAGGTAGAGCCAAACCTAAATAAAACGCTCCTAATGTACTTATCACTGATTTAGGTTTGAAAATTAACCGGTAAACAAGCCCTGGTTTATTTTAGTTATTTTCCTGTAATTATCGAACGCGTGTTACTTCTGTTGAATCCTGAATCAATTAGCAAACTACTGAAAGTGCAGCGTCAAATGTTGTTAATTTAATATGTCATCTCATTAGCTTTTAATTCGTAGTTTATTTTTGATACTGTGAACTCGAATGATGTATAATTTGTACGGCAATATACCACTTTCATGGGCGTGTTGGTGAATTTTTGTAGAACGTTGGGAATATTTTTACAGTAACGTGTTGTATATTTTAGTAGCTTATCTGTATTGTACTTGTTGTTTTAAGCCCCTTTGACACAATTAAAGGTTGTTGAAGTAAAATCTATATTTTTTCGCGTTAAACCCAGTGTTCACTTTGGATTTCATTTTAATTATGTTTTGTGATGTGATTCATTTTATTATTTTTAGTTAGGAGCGATATGCATGATATGGCACCTACAGAGTTTTCTACTACTATGATAATTCCGATAGAGGCTTTATTCCGCGAACACTTAGGTTGTGAAATTAACTCCCTGCCTGGGTTTTCCCGAACGTCTACAGTATGGGCTTCTTCAAAAGGTGTCTTAGAAGGTTTATAAAGGGTCGGCAGCGCGAGTGCTGCACCCCTGGTGTTGCAAACGTCCATAGGCTACGGTCACCACTTTCCATCAGGTGGGCCGTAGGTATTTCTTTTGTCTCTATTTAAAATAATCTTTACGTATGTGGTGACAAACACTGTTTTTTTTTCTGAAATTCATCTTTTTTAAGTTTGTCTGGGCAACTCATAACTTTTACCATACGTCTGTGCCCATTTTAGTTTACGCAACCTTTAGTATTTGTAATGCTAAGGGTCTCTGAGCTGTAATTTGTCACAGATATACATATCAGTAATGCCTTCAAAATGATAAAAAATATATATTTATCAATGACGCCATATCTCCGAAGGGCATATTATAGGTATAGCCACGCCCAATTTTTACCGTGTTCATTCCTTCCTGTCTCACGTAATAGGTGAAATAAAATGATATCTCGTAAAAGTTTTATAGAGTTACGCATACTTGGCTCATCCACAAGTTTACGAGTAATAGTTGAAAGACTAAACTAAAGTTTTACTGCTAAAAGTAAATTTTCTCATTTTACTTTTAGCAGTAAAACTTTTTGAAGTAAAATTTTTTTTTCAAATTAGCTGCTACGAATCCCTATGTTGCTGTTCTGTTATTTATTTAGTTTATTTTAGTGTTATTATTTCTTTCTTTTGAAATGTTTCTAAAGTGAAAACTTATTTTTACGCATTGCTCACGGATTTTTCCGTAGGTTAGGCTGTTAGTAAATTAGGCTGATCCGTCAAGCTCTGAGGCTGAGGTGAAAGGCTAGATCGGGAGAACTCCTAATGGCAAGTGGTCACCGTAGCCTAATGGACGTTTGTAACACCATAGGTACAGCACTCGCGCTGCCTTTGAAGAACTTTTGACCCCTACAACCTAAGCGTATGCGGAATAATGGCCCCTATCAGACCTAACTGTATGCGCATAGTTAGTAGAGAACTTAACAACTTAAAATTTCTTTCTATCTTGTTTCCTTTTCATTTGTAGTAATATGCCAGTAGAAATAACAATGTGTACTAACCCGTACATAGTCCATCAAATCACCAGTCATCACATATTGCCTCCATACGGACAGTTTTCTTAAACTGTTATAGATCATCTGTGGTGTCACCTTAAAAAAAGGCATACATCAAAAATATTATTTTAATTTCAGACGCAAAAAGAGGGGTGTTATGAGTTTGACGTGTCTGTCTGTCATGGCATCATAGCTCCCGAACGGATGAAGCGATTTGAATTTAGTATTAAAGGTGACTTATGTGCGAGTGTTCTTAGAGATGTTTAATGAAAATCGGTTAAGCCGTTTAAAAGTTGTTAGGGTGAAAGTGGGGAAGAATAACTGAATGTCTGCAAAATATGCTCGAGTGGGGTCTCAAATGAAAGCGCATTATGTGCACATTACAAAATGCCGACCGAATACCAGGCGAAGTGATACGCAATTTGGCAGGTTTGAATGAAAATGTCAGTGTTAAGCTGGAAAAGGGCGTTCTCCGTTGGATTGGACACGTCCAACGATTGAGTGAGGCACGATTGACGAAGAATATATATTGTGCGAAAGTAGAGGGTAGAAGGAGTCAGGGTAGGCCGAGACTTACATTATGAAGACCACGTGAGCCGATTGCTCAAAAATGGAAAATTCTTAAGTACTCGGATACCCATACGTGCACGTATAAAGCGATTAATGAATCTGCAGGAAGCGAGAGAAGTGTGCATGGATCGCGAAACCTGGCGAGCTGTCCTCTCTGACTACCTCTTTTGGAATACAGCGTGAAGATATAAACTATAGCCTTCCTCGATAAATGGGCTATCAAACAACCTTTTTTTTAGTTCGAACAGTACCTAATTATCGAGATTAGCGCGTTAAACCAAGCCAAATCTTTAACAAGTTTTATAATATTAGTATCTTTACCTCGCCATAACGTATAGTATTAACGACTTCCGTCTCTTCAGTGTCTTCAGTCACTGGGTCAATTGTGGGACTGACGAAAAGTGGTGAGAGCATGGCACATCGTGATCCAACCTGGATGTTTTCTGCCCTGGGGATAAACCAACCTAGTAGTACAGGGACTATTAAATTTTTTTTTTAATATCGATATAGAAATCCCCCCCTCCCCTTTTATCAGAATTGAAACTTTTTCTTCTTCCGTCGCCCAATTAATCTAATATAATGTGCTATTTAACCTAAAAGCTTACCTGTGTATTTCTAAACTATACGCATATACATAGAAACCATCAAAATTCTGAACCAAACATTCGCTGAATACTCAGATATTTGTTCCGACACCATTCCTCAACAATACATTAGGTACCACTATGCCACTGAACGATAATCTGTCTGTGGTATCGTAGCTCCGAAATAAATGTACTTACTATTTTATAACGTGTGTTTTATGTTTATAATGAAAGCTAACGATTTTCAGACCTTTGAAAATCATCAGCTCATTTCACAGTTACTATTGTCATTCTTTCGGATACGACAATTTGGATTTATAAATTGGACTAAACAAAGAAATTTACTCGGCGAGTCGTGGACAACAATACTATCTGTCCTTAGACTAACCAACACAATTTGGCGAATCGAGCGATATAATATGCTAAGCTGTTTACAAGTAACATTAGGAGTAGTTTACTATGCGGATCTCGTTTCATCGAGAGTAAATTTTCGTGCTTTTAAACGATTCTGCCATACATATTACTGAAATGAAACCTAGATCACATAGGCGCCGTAATATATTATTACCGTGGTGCTTCCATTATTCTATAAGATTTACACCTATTTGCTTTCCAGGTCTCCCGCTTTGCAAAGGAGTGAAAAGGCGTTACTCTTTTTCCAACTTTCTTATCTTCTGATTAATTTCGTTGCGGGTGCCAAGACATTCTAACTTGTCCTGGGACTTCACCGAGATCGAGCTCGGTGTAACTTTTCGTGATCTTGGTCTTTGCTGTAGATCCTGGCTTACAAGAGTCATAGTAATAGGGATGCGTGTGGGATTAGTCCCAAAAATCAAGACAATATCAATGTACATAAATAACCAAACCTGAAACTCGCCTGGCTCTAAGCAACTTCATTCGACGTAGTCTTGCTCTATATCTGCGCTTTTGCTCACGCCAATATCTGACGACAAATCCTGCGCTCTAACTTTTTAAATAAAACCAAAAAATTAAAACAATGAATTTATTTTTTCCAATAAAAAGCAATACATTGAATTTTAAGACAAAACTACCTTCTGCGACAACAGCGGTGTCCACAATTCGCACATAGCTGCACTCTGGAATCGCCACTTTTTGAAGAGAGCCTAGTGAATATTGTAGTCACTGAATGCTGGCTACTTTTAATTTCCTGTTTAATTCGAGGTTTTCTTCTCGAGAATCTTTTTGTGTGGCGTCGTGCGAAGGATCGCTGTCTTTTCTCCACGCGACCAGTGCGTCTTACCACTTTTCTTTTCCTCACTTGTGTTTTCGGTTCCCTGCCACGTTTAGCAACATTAATAGGTCTCGAAGCCCCCCAATCCGCTTCTGTAACATTTAGCCTGCTTCTCGATACATAAGAACTAGTTTCTGATGTCACGCTAGGCGTCATTCTTTGATCTCTCCTAGTATTATCAGATAACTCTACATCCGGGCTTTCTTTCTTACTTGTAGAAGGCTGAACTTCTTCTTTCGTCTCGTTTTCATCTTCCATTGCCAATATTTTTTTGATATAACTGATAATTTTGTGGTTTATTTTAAAAATCACATAAAAAATATTACAACTCCTATGAGAAGTTACACAATATTACTGTCGTTTGTTTTTCGTCTTTTTTGTCAGTTGTGCTGTCAGTATTTATATAAAAATATGCATGGGCTGAAAAGAGTATTTACATATTTATTTATATCAAGAGTTTTATATACATACTTCATACCTATATTAATACTATAATTTTGCTTTATTTTTAGAATTTCCGATGTAAACCATACCTACCTATCACATGTTGTTTACTATTTTTTTTTTCTAAACCAACCACTATTGAGGCGACAGATTTGTTCCTTTAATTTATATGTACATATTTTATATATTTTTCCGCAAAAAGCAAAACAATTTGGCAAAATTGAGGCACCGTGATGTTATGTGTAGTGATGTGTTAGCTAATGATGTTCTTTATAAAGATCTTACCAAGGTTTATTTGTCTGCAGGTGCTGGTGTGGTCTTAGCAAAACGGCTCATGGGTCCAGCATACAAACTGCTAACCCTGGAGAAGCATGGGTGCCAGCAAGACACACGCAATCTGCCCCTACTGATGCGTATGGCACCGTTGAGTTCCAGGGAGGCCCTCATCCAACTAAAGCTCAGGTAAGACCTAAGGACGATTAATGGCTTAACTGTCGCACTCAGCAACACTTTTGCCTTTTTTATATTAGTACTGATTGTCTGCAGCAGGTGAGTTTAAGTGGCGTTCTGGTGCTAAAAACCCTTACGCTTTATATCCTAACTGATCTCCACACTTCAGTTTGGTATGTCTAAGTCTGCTAGTTCTTATATAAAAAAAGTATTTAGAAAATCAATTTTTTTTTATAGTACGTTCGCCTCTCGCACGACACTCGGCCCGAGCTGATCGTTCAACTGCTGACGAGAGAATGGGCGTTGGACCGGCCGAAACTGCTCATAACCATACAGGGTGGTAAAGCCAACTTCGACCTACAGCCAAAGCTCAAGAAAGTACTGAGGAAAGGACTACTGAAAGCCGCTAAGACCACTGGTGCTTGGATTTTCACGGGAGGCACTAATACAGGTATTAAATACTTACATTTTTTACAACAGAACTTATGTTGGTTTAGGAGATGCATTACTTGTAATAACACCTTTATCCTCGAAGGGGTGGAATTGGGAAGGAATCTATACTCTCATATTTCAACGTATGTATTTTTGTTCCACAGAAACGGTGGTGAGCCAGCTCAGGTTGTTGAGACCTAAAATTTCAAATTTTTAAGCCGCACATATATATGACTTTCAACTTGGCTTTACAACTGCCATTTTACTGGCAACCGAAACAATAAAATTTTGGTCACGGGAAATGTCACATAGTGGTTTTGTTTATATCACTGAGGTGGCAGACAAGCGTACGACCCACCTGATGGAATGTGGTCACCGTCGCCTATGGACGTTTGCAACACCAGAGGTGCAGCACTCGCGCTGCCGACCCTTTATAAACCTTCTAAGACCCCTTTTGAAGAACCCCATGCGGTAAACGTACCAAACCCATCTGAGGACCAGCTATATTATAGCTGCTATAACAACAATTCATCTATGCAACAAATGTTTAACGTAGTTTACCTACAGAATACCGAGTTAGCGGAGATACGAAAAAAAAGTAAATGTATGAATTAAAAATAATAAAAGTGTGTGTGTTTGTGTACTAATTAGGAGTAACAAATAAAAAATCTTTATAAAAATGTTATATCTCGCCTTATCCTACGTTTGTAGAAAAAACTAAAATGTTGGCTACAGCCAAATTCAGCGTGTTTGAAAACTACTTTGAATGTGGTTATTAGTTGTCACGGAAACACTTATTCGCTAACTAAAGGGTGTCAGTTTTTAGTGACGGTGTGCACGCGCTTCGTAAAAATTTACCTTCATCATTTTTCCCTAACTCACCAAAAGAAGTATATCTAACGTTAAAAAGGCTTTTATAAATTTTTTTTATGTGCGAATACATAATCCGAATACACTAATTACGAACCTTTAATTTACCCGAAGGCATAGCCAAGAATGATAAGAAGAATAAACATATATTATTCCCACACTGCATTACAAACAGTAGATAATAAAAAAAAAAATACGTGTGGCACTCGGAGACTGCCGCGGTTTGCAAAACATACCTTTGTTTTTCTAAAAAAAACTCCCTCACCCCTCACTGTCACTCTCACCCTCACCCTCACCCTCACCCCACCCTCACTCTCACAGTCACCCTCATACTCATACTCACTATCATCACATCTCGATCCGTGCGAGCTTCGTACAATCGTACCATATAATATATGTACATACATACACGTTAAGCCAACGCTCGGCCGTGCTCGGTGAACTTCGTGTGACCTCGTCTCGACCTTCGTCTTAGGTTTTTTCCTTACGGAATTTCTTGATTAAAACCCACTCAAAGCCCGCGATAAAAACTATGCAATAGCTTAAAAAATATTATAAGAAAAATTCTCAATAAGTCTATTCACACCGATATATCTTTCTTAAAAAAGTCTGAAATCTTTAAGCGTAGCACGAGACGAGCAAGTTTGCTTGTTCTGCCAAAAATAAGAACAAACTACGGGAAGTAAAGGTCTCACATTTGAAGGACCTCAACTTTACAATAATTTACCAAAACCTGTGAGAGATGCTAATTGTTTTGCATTGTTCAAGACCAATTTATACCAGTACGTAATGAATAATCCATTACTGTAAATGACACTAACTAAATTCACACCACTTTTCTTTCTTTGTTGTGTATACTTTAGACGACTGATGTATGAAATTATTTATTAAGTTAAAAAAAAATGTTCTCATGTAAGTGGCTGTAAGTCTTTTTTGAGAATAAAGTCTTAAACCTTAGATAATAATTACATATTCTCAACACTATCTAGTCTAGGAATTAGTCTGGGCGTCCCGGCTTACTCTATTTGCAGTAAAACTTGATGTAATAAGGTCCTCTATCAGCATTCTCTTCGTCACCTACGCTACGGGTAGGGGTAGTGTATTCTACTATTCGCCATAGATATACGAGGGCGGGTCAATAAGTCCGTGACTTTTTGAATAAAACACAGTTTTTTGATTAAAAAATCATCTTATTTTTCAACGTAGTCTCCCTTGAGCTCTATACACTTTGTCCACCGCTTCTCCAATTTTTTTATCCCTTCCAAAAAATAAGATTTGTCGAGGTCCTCAAAATAGGTCTTTGTTTGTGAGATGATTTCATCATTCGAGTCAAATCTTTTTCCACCAAGCCATTTCTTCAGGTTTGGAAACAAGAAGTAGTCACTCGGAGCCAAATCTGGAGAATAGGGCGGATGAGGGAGCAATTCATAGCCCAATTCATGGATTTTTGCCATGGCAACTGCAGATGTGTGCACCCTTGCATTGTCTTGGTGGAAAAGAACTTTTTTCTTGGCCAAATGAGGGCGATTTTTTTTTAAATCGTCATTGAATCGGCCCAATAAGTTGGCATAATATTCTCCATTGATTGTTTTTCTTTTTTGAAGGTAGTCAATGTGGATTATCCCGCGTGCATCCCAAAAAACAGTCGCCATGACTTTATTGGCTGACAAACCCACTTTGGCCTTCTTTGGCGCCGATTCACCCTTGGAAACCCACTGTTTTGACTGTTGTTTGGTCTCTGGTGTGTTGTGGTGGATCCACGTTTCGTCCACGGTTACAAAACGGCGAAAAAACTCCTCCATATTGCGGTTAAACAACGCCAAACCCTCCTGTGAAGTTGTTACACGATTGCGTTTGTGGTCGACTGTGAGCAAACGCGGCACCCATCTTGCGGAAAGCTTTCTCATGCCCAAGTGATCATTCAAAATTGAAACCACTGAACCATGCGAGATCCCTATGGCTTCCACAATCTCTCGCACTTTCAATCTTCGGTCGGCCAAAACCATATCGTGAATTTTTTCGATTGTTTCTGGTGTAGACACCTCAACTGGGCGTCCAGGACGTTCGGCATCTTCAGTGCTTGAACGGCCACAACGAAACTCAGTAAACCACTTTTTCACCATTGAAATCGATGGTGCAGAGTCCCCATAGTATTTATCAAGCTTAGCCTTGGTTTCGGTAATGGTTTTTTTCGCAAAAAATAATGCTTAATAAGCACACAAAATTCACTTTTTTCCATTTTCTTCTCAGATTGCTGGGTAGTCTGATAAAAATAGCTGCCAAACACAAATTAACTGACGCAGTAAGTTCAAATTTTGACAGGAGTCGACTGACAGATGCCTGTTGACAGGAGCAGTGTTTCTTTTTTAGTAAAGAGGTCAGAAGTTTAAAAGTCACGGACTTATTGACCCACCCTCGTACATAGAATAGTAGATAAAATACCTAAATGAAAATTAAACAGAATGCGCATTTAGGAGCGCTCGGCCCTCGTTGTACCGCTGACTCAGAGTTCTGTAAACGATCACTGCGTTAAGCTAAGGCTTATAACTTTCGCTATAGGTGATCCTTGAATGGGTGACCACTTTGTAGAATTTACATTTACGAGTGTTTCCGTGCTTCGGAAGGCACGTTAAACCTTTGGTCCCTGTTGCCAGTAAAATTGCAGTCGTTAAGCCTGGCTGAAGGCCTTATGGGCGGCTTGAAAAATTTCAACAGCAGGTCGCCACAGTCTGTGCCTGTCCATTTCAACACGGCAATGGTCTCACCACCTGTTACGTGGGACAAAATGCATACGGTGAAATGTGGGCGTATAGTATGCCTCTGCCTACCACTTCGGGGATAAAGGCGTGACAATATGTATGTATGCGTATTTAAAAACTGATCTGAGGACTGAGAAGATCTATTTATCTTCACGCTTTATCCCTAACGGGGTAGTCAGAGAGGACAGATCACCAAGCTTTGCAATCCGTGCTACTTCTTTCACATAATTTCATACAAGCATGTCCGGCCAGGTATCCGGGTACTCTTGACCTTACCGTATTTGAGCAATCTGCTCACGTGGTAGGAACACATTTTTTTAGTATTCCCGTTAAAAACTCCCGCAATGAATTCTGTTAGGAGTGGGCTCATGGTGCTGACTGGGAATCGAGAAACGATTCTTTTAAATCGTTCCGTTCTGGCAAAATTCCACTTTATAGGAGTGGCACTTCTGCCCAGCACGCGTTGTTCGGGACGAAGGGTGGGATTAGGTTGAAGAGCTCTTCAGAACACTCGCCATGATACAAACGGTAAAATGCAGCCAAGGACGCTATGGTTCTACGCTGCGCCAGCGGCTCAAGGCTTCCTGTTACCTCAGGACAATCTATAATGCAAAATATGTTCTGCTAGGAGCAGTTGCTATCGTTTAGCTTTTAATTTATGTGTGCCTGCGTCGTTGCCTCGGCAGTTAGTCAGCAAATGCACCGTCAGCAGGGGAGGTCATTTCACCTCGAAGATCTTGATATGCCCTTACACCCTAGTGAAAAACAGACAACATCACACTAAAATAATATTCGTCCACAGGTGTGACGCGGCAAGTTGGCGACGCGTTGCAACTGGAGCGGTCCCAACGAGCGGGGAGAGTCGTCAGTATCGGTATAGCGCCCTGGGGTATCGTTGAAGGTGCCAACGAGCTCATCGGACGAGGTCGGGATGTGCCGTACCATGCTATAGCTTCACCAAGGTAAGCAAATAAAATATCCCACTAATATTTCAAACGTGAAACTTTGTAATAATGTATGAAAAGGTTGAAGGTTTGCCAGTCTTTCACGCAAAAACGAGTTCTTCTTTGGGGTTCGGGTGTAATCCCGCTCCTTTGGGGAGGATTCGGGTGCTGTCCTACTTTCTTGACGGGATGAAAGGCGTACGCATGTTGTCACGTCACGCCATCGTCTAGGGCCTGCTAAGCAGTGGGCGTCAACTAGTTCTCTATAGAATATGAATAACCGCAGTTGTATTCAAGAGTGTTGTATTCATCGCTTTCTTTCGAGTGTAGTACTCGATTGTAGTTTCGTCCAAAGCCACAATTATTTGCCAGACTTGTTTCTGTTATAATTGGAAGTTCAGTGCTGCGCGATTTTGTCGGCGTTTTTCAAGTCATTGTTGTCTGTAGTATTCTCAACGGCTTCATCGTCCGAGCATTGCAATCGAAGCACTGAATTTTGTTCACAACTTATTTCTCCAGCAGGTTCAGTAGTAAACGTTAATCGGGCTAGATCAGTCGCTCAGTATATTAGTAAAGTCGATAGGTCCTAAATAAAAATCCGTTTAAGAACACGCAATATCAACATTAAACACATTTATTTCATTCATTGTTTCCAAACGTCGAAAAAAATAATATGAGGAAAAAGTTCTGAAACATTTTGTTGGTGGCGATGTTATTATTTTGGGTAAAGTCATTAGCTTCATGATAATGACAGTAATTACCATAGATATAATTATGTTCAACAATCGTATTTAACCTACTTTTTTTGTAAGACTTCCAAAACTGTGGCCTAGTATCCTAATTATAGAAACACTATAGTGGATAGTTCAGAATCAATATATTTTCTTTTTCAATCTTATACACCGAATAACCAACAGTAAATGAAACATAAGTTAGCGACCAAAAAATATTAAAAAATATCAGAAAGGCAAATTGCCTGTTTAAATAAGGCGAACGTAAACACCTCACATTGTACATCTTAAGCACTGTACTGGATTTGAAGTAGACACGGGTCAAAGCGAAATCCTTGTGGCACTCCGGCGGTATAGGTTTAAAAGGGTATTATGTATCAGAAATGATTATTATTTTTAACATAACACATATACCTTATGCCTTTCAATCAACCCTAACTTAATATTAAGCACATGCGTCATCTTTTTATAACCTGCATCATCTGTTTGGTGAGGTTTGCGACTTTGAGATACTGCGTCTGAGGTTTGCACTCCATCTAAATATAGCCGTACAACACACTACATATATTAGCATGGTCAAATTGTGGGTATGCCAAAAATAACAATAATTTCAATAGATACTATAAAGATTTATTGGGGAACTAAGTAGCGACTTAGAAATTTTTTTTAATAATTATGTCGTTCAATCACGCTGTTCCTGCCATGGAAAGTGGCATCGGCAAGGTTAGCACTTTCTCTCAAAATGATAACCTATAATAGATATCACTTGAAAGGGTCAGGAGTACTGATGGTCGTCGATGTGGTGAGCGCATTCGTCTGAGCTTGGAACAAAACATCGTTTATGAGCTTCTCAGCCAAGATCCTGGTGTTTGCTGGAAGGTTGCGAAGTTTAGCTGCTACGTTTATACCTGAAAAAAATAAAACTTCTTTTTACCATAGCTTCTTTTAAAGTTTCCGATCGTCTTGAAAATTTAAAGAGAATGTTAATTTATAAGTCAATGTTTATTTTAATTTGACCTCGGTAAATGATATTTTAAGTAAAAAAGAGTTAGATACCTTATTTAAACGAGATTTAGTGTTTGCAAATGGCACGAGTCTTAACGACCAACAACGATCAGGAAACATGTAGAAGTAAGAGAGAATGACCGTTGTTGAGAGCAAAAAACAGACTGCGTCGTCCCTCATGTAACTTTTAATCAAAGACAAAAATATATATCATAGAAGTAGCATAACTTACGAACGTTCCTTGAGTTTTAGAAGGTGTGTAGTTTGTGCAGAATCTCATAACGCACGACGGCATTATAAATAATTTTGGGGCGCGAAATTTAGATTTACAATCGATCCAAATAGGAATGTTGACGTCGTGACAGCTGACTTGACACTGACTACAAGTTGGCAAAGTTTTAGTGTGCCACTTGCTGAACGCGTGTAACATATCTACCTGTTTATTACTTAAAATATCATCCTCGGTGGTGTAACTGGTAGCGTATCTGCCGCACTGAGATCCCGGGTTCGATTTCCGGTTCAGAACAGTTGTGTGATTGCTAAATGTTTATGGGTGTTTTATATGTATGTATTATATTAGTTTACTTCCAAAGAAAAGAAAAGACGTTAATTTCTTTTTCCAACTCCTTCAAATTATCTTCTGATTATTTTCGATGCGAGTCCAATAAACTTTTGCTTCTCCTGGGACTTTACCGAGATGGAGCTCGGTGTAACTTTTGTGGCCTTAGTCATTGCTGGAGATCCTAATTTACAGGAGTCACAGTAATGGGAATGCGGGTAGGATTAGTCCCAAAATAAACGTATTATGGGGTAGACGGCACTGCGTCAAAAAATATCACACTATATTTATTTTCTAAACATTTGCAGCTCACACGACAGCTTTAGGGTTTCAAAATTCTCTAAACATTACTGTGACTAGTTAATAAGCAAAAATAATTGTCGAAATTCATTAAAAACATAACCTTCAGCCAACTCATTTGCTCACCTATAGCATCATACTCGTCCTCAATTTCCGTGCAATGTCGTTTAGTCTTCTCCTCTTCGAAGGTGCTGGAGTATCTTTTGCTGGAGTTCTCTGCGATGTCTACCGTATTGCTGGAGTGGTAGTCTGTGTAACTGTGTTCTAAACTCGTTTCGAATGGTTGTTCGCCTTCATCTTCTTCTGCCTCTGACTCCTGTAACGAAACAATTCCATTACGCGTATATACAAGTAACGTACAGCTCATCTGATGGAAACTCTTGTTAGCAAGACTCGCGATGACGAAAGTGTACAAAGAACTAATCCAAAGTATTATCTAGACATCTTGTTTTAACCTGGCCAGAATTTTTGACAATGTTTGATTGTCAAAAATTCTGACCAGGTCAATTGATAACATATCCATATTTCTATACAACATAAATGGGATACCAGTGAGTACGCCCGCGTGGCGAGATTTTCCCGTTCCCGTTTCCCTAGGAACTTATTCCTAGGATAAAAAGTAGCCTAAGTGTTATTCTGATGTGTAAACTAAATTATTGTAAAGTTTCATCAAAATTCATTCCGTAGTTTTTGCGTGAAAGAGTAAAACAAACCTACATCTATACATTATTACAAAATTTCACGTTCATGATATTAGTAGGATGCTACCTAACCACCTTACTTGGTAAAAATAATACATTACTAACAGGCTTACACCTTCCTAGCGCGCGCTGGCTTGTCCTATATACACCCCCTCAGCTGTTACAGGGGCGGCTCGCTCGAGAGCGGGATGCGGAGAGAAACGCTCCTATAGGAGCTGGGCTTTTTTTATTGGCACTAATCCCCCCTGCATTCCCATTACTGTGACTCCTGTAAACCAGGATCTACAGCAATGACCAAGACCACAAAAGTTACAACGAGCTCGACGGTGAAGTCCCAGGAGAAGTTAGCATACCTTGGAACCCGCAATGAAATTAATCAGAAAATAATTTGAAGAAGTAGGAAAAAGAACGTAACGCCTCTTCCCTCCATTGCTCAAAGCGGTATTGGGCGGTCTATCTGACTCCGAGAGGAATGGTTTGCCGTGTCGTAGTATTTGCCGGGCAAGACGGAACACCGTGGTAGTGGGTAATCTGATCTCTCTTTAGGGCTGGGAATCCCACACAGACATACTCTGCTGTCCCTGTATGGTAGTGAAGTATCT
Organism: Thumatha senex; assembly: GCA_948477245.1. Taxonomy (NCBI): domain Eukaryota; kingdom Metazoa; phylum Arthropoda; class Insecta; order Lepidoptera; family Erebidae; genus Thumatha; species Thumatha senex. The sequence goes on along the minus strand of OX419739.1, from coordinate 20,796,642 downwards.
AAATGTATTCCACCACGTACAATACAAAAATCTGAATTACTTTTGAAAGAGTACCAAACAGAAATGAAATGCTTATAACAAATAAAAATAAATAAATAAATATCCATCACGCCTTAACCCCGAAGGGGTGGCAGAGGCATATTATATGCCCACTTTTCACCGTGTGGATTCCTGTCCCACGTAATAGGTGGTGAGCCCATTGCCGTGTTGAAATAGACATGTTGAATTTTTTCAAGCCGCCCATAAGGCCTTCAACCAGGCTTAACGACTGTCATTTTACTGGCAACCGGGACCAACGGCTTAACGTGCCTTCCGAAGAACAGAAACGCTCGCAAATGTAAATGCCACAAAGTGGTTACCCATCCGAGGACCAGCCATAGTGAAAGTTGCGTAACTCTGTGATCGTTTACAGAACAATGAGTCAGTGGACCCACGAGCGCTTCTAAATTTTATATGAAACCAAATATATAGTTTGATATTCTAGAGTAAAGCTTCGGCACTTGGCAGTCGCTCAGTACCTGCGAGATGTTGTACAACTGCGCATAGCATCAGGTACAATGTTCAATCGCCGCGCCATTAAGAAATTCAATCTTCAGGAAGCCTTTCAGATTGTGAAACTATCCATGAATTTCAATATAAAATCAGATTCAATATTTTTGCTTTAAAATGTTACAATATTTTCGAATGAATGACTGAAGACAGCTGTTTAAATTTCAGTACTTATTAGAAACAAAGTACTGAGATTGTAGAAATAGCTTCATTCGAAATTTCCGCCATTTACAGGTATTGCTTTAGTTGTATTTTCAATTACAGAACATATACTGTATATATTGGGCGTGATTGAGGCTTGTATAGTGGACTGTGCCATAAAAACTCGCTGATATTGCTGAGAAATGGGTTTATTGCAGAACTGATACAATCGATACACGCCCGTTATTGCGTGCCTCGTCAGAGAGGTTTTTTTTTTAATAATTATTTAATGGGCTGGTTTCTAAGACCTTTTAGTCAAATCTTATTTTTTATATCATATTTCTTCAATCTTATCTTCTAATTAGTCCGGTCCAGTCGATGTTATGTCCTCAGGCTACGTCCTGGTCCTTGCCCTCAGTATAATGGTGATTCTTATACTAAGGTTGCCAGTGGAAAATAGCATTTCACTGCATATATATCATTGTCCTTCACTATAGCACGTTAACACAACTTTTATGTCCAAGAAACCACCACTCCCGCACATAAAACAAGATAAATGCACTAGTTTTAGAAAATAATATAAAGTAAGCGTCCGCACTTGTCACTCTTCCCGCCAAAACCGTCAGAGAGGAAGTGACAATCAGTGTTGCCACTATATATTAATAACTCTACTTATTTTAGTGTGGCATACTTGCCAGTGAATGTGTTGATTCTGACATTTGGCGGGAAGAGTGACAAGTGCGGACGCTTGCTCTAAATTATTTTCTAAAACTAGTGCATTTATCTTGTTTTATGTGCGGGAGTGGTGGTTTCTTGGACATAAAAGTTGTGTTAACGTGCTATAGTGAAAGACAATGATATATATGCAGTGAAATGCTATTTTCTCTCTTGCCGCGAAACGTCCACTGACAACCTTAGTATAAGAATCACCATTATACTGAGGGCAAGGATCAGGACGAACAATGAGGACACGACATCGACTGGACAGGACTAATTAGAAGATAAGATTGAAGAAATATGATATAAAAAATAAGATTTGGCTAAAAGGTCTTAGAAACAAGGCCATTAAATAATTATTAAAAAAAATGTGTTGATTCTTCTTACGAACGATATACCGCTGATTGTCTAACAACAGTCAATTAGCTGAGGACAATAATTGTAGTGTAATATCTTTCTTGCTACGAAGTAAACTAATAAATAACTAATTGAATCAGGCTTTACATGGCGGAAATCCCTTTTATAACTATAATTATTTTGTTTTAAATTTAATTCTTGCTATACTCTGCTATTTAAATTGGCGTATTCTGTCGACAAGTATTTCGCCTGCCTACACACGAGGCATTATCAAAACTGTTTGACAGCAAATAAAACTATTAAACTCAAATATCGAGATTTCCCAGCTTTTTTTAAATAGCATATTTTAAAACAAGTTCCAAGGCTTAAATGTTCTGGTAAAACAACTTTCTTCGGCAGTTCCCAACCTCAAAATTAGGTCAAAGTTTGTAGGAACTGAGGCAGTATTCATTTTTATGGCTTGCAGACAAGATATTAGTTTTAAGAACCTTAAAAGCTCTTAGAAACAAATGACATTAAAAATTATTTGCTTGTGTGAAACACAACTTGTGTGAAACATATCTAAATTGGTATGTTAAAGAAAATCCTAGTAATATTATAAACGCGAAAATTTTGTGAGTATGGATGGTTGTTTATTACTCCTTAAACAAAATCTACTGAATGGATTTTAATGAAACTTTACCTGTTATTTGCTAGTTACCTGCTATTCCTTTATAGGTATTAGTGTAATCTTGTGAGTAGACGGTGATGTTGTATGAAAAATATAGAGTAAGGCCTCTTTACTGGAGTTTCCTTGCTCTGGAGAACTATACAGGATGGAAACTTTCAGCGGGGCAGTAAGGAGAAGTACCTTATTTGTTGCAGCTACACGAAATTGGTCTTAGGAGACTATCCCATATTTTTTTTATGGAATTTTGATCCCCTTTCACAGATTTTCAATAAAATGTACCGTTACCAAGAAGTTGGGAAGAAGGCGGAACACTGCGGGGTTTAGTGGGTAGGACTGCCCCCAAAGGGCCGGGAGTCCCACATACCATCCCTGCTGCCCCTGCAGTTGGAATGACGGCGCGTAAACGCATTACTCGCCACAAAAAAAACAGCAAGAAAATAGCCATTTTACATAAAACCATTTTTTGATGCCAATCGATCCTGTTTCTAATACTGATTAAAAACTTGTATGGGACCAACCATCGTTAATGGACTCAAAAAGTCACAAATTGCAAAAAACTTTTCCCGTATATTGATTGATGTTTACTCATCCCTGGATTATTATAAGTTTGTCATAAATAATTAATAAAACATGAATCCCAAAATATGTTGCTAAGCACAAAACACGAAGACGGCTGGACCAATTCGAGTAATTTTATTTTATATATTCCTTGAAATCTAAGGAAGGTATTTATGGATACAAAATAAAATAATATTGCGAGGATGGGAAACGGTAACGCTTTATTACACGGGCGGAACCGCGGGCTTCAACTAGTATTAATATATATTTTACTCCATGGAATATTTATTAAACATACGTTTTGTTGTTGGTCTAGCAATATTGCAATTTATGCCCAGTACATGTATATTACATGTAGGTACTACATGAAACTGAACAAAAGCAGGCTAGAGTGCCCAGAGGCAACGGCGTAACATGACATCGGCAAATCATTGCAATTACAACCACCAACTAAATAATCTATATTATTATTTATTATTTCTATATCATTTTGATAGAAAGAGAAATATTTTCGGTCGGTCGGCAGCGCGAGTGCTGCACCTCTGGTGTTGCAAACGTTCATAGGCTACGGTGACCACTTTCCATCAGGTGGGCCGTAGGCTCGTCTGAAATCTTAGTGGTATAAAAAAAAAATAGATACACTAGCTAAGCCTCGTGGCTTTACCCGTCATGTACATTCATCATCATCATCATCCGAGCGTCTGTCCCAGTTGCGTCTCGCGACGCCCGGGGTCCGCTTTCCTACATTTTAAACGTCATGTACATTGACGGCACCCATTTAATCTCGTTGTCTATCATTGCACCGCTCGCCATAGGTAGGGTGTTCACCCTCACACTTTGCGTCCGGAACATACGCATACGGTTAGGTCCGATAGAGGCTTTATTCCGCGTAAGCTTAGGTTGTGGAATGAACTGCCTGTCTGGGTTTCCTCAAACGTCTACTTACAGTATGGGGTTCTTCAAAAGAGGTCTTAGAAGGTTTATAAAGGGTCGGCAGCGCGAGTGCTGCACCTTTGGTGTTGCAAACGTTAATATTGCCAAATATGTTGATATTTATAATTATACTCCGCTCGTCTAGATAGCGTGATGATATTTTATCTTATAGCCTTTCGCGATAAATGGGCTATCCAACACAAAACTTTTATTTTCAATTCAAATCAATATATTAGGGATTTCAACCAAACAAACTCTTCAAAAAATATAGTTATATAGATACATAAGGACCTTTATATGTCATCATTAACCTGGGGAATCAACTAGGATATTTCCTAGTTGAGAACTATGTAGTCCCTTGGGGTATCAAAGTGGAATAGTGTGTTGTACAATCTCTGGGGAAACTGAACTGAATTCAAAAGCATGACTCTAGTGGGCGGATTTATCTTGCGGTGACAGCAAGTCTAATCTCAAGCATAGAGATATAGGTGACGCCCTTTCTTGAAGGTATTATAAACGCATAAATATGAAAACTACGTGAGCAGATTGCTCAAAAACGGAAAAGTCAAAAGTACTCGGATTGACGTGCGTGTATGAAGCGATTGATGAATCTTGAAGAAGAGAAAGAAGTATGCATCGATTGCGTAGCCTGGCGATCTGTCCTCTCTGACTACCCCGTCAGGGATACAGCGTGAAGATAGTTTAGATTTTTATTATAAACGCGAAAATTTGTAAGTATGGATGTTTGTTACTTTCATGGCATCAAGGTTCTGTGGGATTTGGGAACAACTTCCTGTGGGATCCGGGAACGGGAAAACTTCACCACGCGTGCGGAGCCTCGGGCGTCAACTAGTATAAACATAAAGTGTTAAATGAATTATACCATGCATGTTGTTTTGGTCCATATATTTACATATCACATTAAAATTCAGTCCCCCTGCCCATTTTGCGAGATCAAATAGTCCTTGACAGAGGTTGTATATGCAAATTACAAAGTTGACACCGTGCAAATAATGAGATGCCGCAATGAAGTAAATTGTGTAAAACTACCCACATGAGCTGAAAATGTATACTAATACATTATACAATGGATTATACTACTATTACATTATACAATAAAATGGGCTCACCACCTATCCTATTACGTGGAACAAGAATATACACGGTGAAAAGTGGGCTTACAATATGCTTCTGCCGCCCCTTCGGGGATAAGGCGTGATTGGTAAACGATAAACTTATACATTATACTATTACGGTACTATCAATTATTCTGTGACTAATATGAAACTACCTGACGCCCACGGCTTTGCTCATCACAGACTTCGGACCCAAGTGGCACCTATTTACACCCGTCCGTCTATTCATTGTACGTTTATGTATAAAAATATGCCCGACTTGTTAACATTTATGATTACTGCTCCGCTCCCCTGGGTAGTAGCGTGATGATATATAGCCTATAGCCTTCGTCAATAAATAGGCTATCGAACACATCAAGAATAACTCAATTCGAACCAGTAGTTCCCAAGATTAGCGCGTTCAACCAAACAAACAAATAACTAATTGAATCGGGCGTTGCATGGCGCAAATGCATCGTAGAACGATAATAAAAGTGGGGAGGAGGATTCCACCACACACCCTCGATTCTTCAATCCTAACGCACAACGGTCAAGGATAACCTCTACTAATTGTAACGGAGGAATAATGAACCGATCTTCCTACAGAAAGGGATGTAGGATAGGAATAAGGAAACTCTAAGGCAGCTGCTAACTCTTATTATCGTTCAAAGAAACAAACTACAGCTTTATATATTTTTCTCTTAAGGGCCGGTAGGCCTAGTCGCGTAGGCACCACAACGCTTCCTCAGCCCCCGCCAAGATAGATCGACAAAGTATTTTCTGCTGGCACGCCACAGTAAAAATGATTGGCAGTAGCAAGCGAAATGGAACATCTCTGTTGTTGTGTTGGATTTTATTTTAGGTTTATGATATACTAGTTGACGCCTGCGGCTCCGCCCGCGTGATGAAGTTTTCCCATTCCCGTTTTCTAAAGGAACTTGTTTTCGGGATAAAAAGTTGCCTATGTGTTATTCTGATAGATAAGCTATTATATAAATAATATATAGTTATGGTAAAGTTTATTTAATTTTCATTCAGTAGTTTTACGAGCAAGTAACAAACATCCATACTTACAAACTTTCGCGTTTATAATATTAGTAGGAGTTAATGATGATATATTTAAAAACAAATTTAGGCTTTATGTACAAGTACGAAATAAAATGTCCCGTACTCATTATACTTTTTTTTTAAATATTATTAACATCAAAAAATCATAATGTTATGTTCCTGTCTTCGGCAGCTAGTCATGTTATTCTTCAGAACATATCTTCCGTCCGCGCTAAACATTCTCCTTAAGTACACAATTTCATTCAATTGCTCTAAACGTTGCCGGTTTACCCAAATCTTGCTTATAGTTCTTACCTTTTCTTTTTCAAATAGCCGATTCTTAGTTTAACATGCAGCGAAGACCTTTACTTTTATATTAGTGACTAATGTCTAAAGGTCGGCTTCTGATGAGACCATCACTACCGCATCATCAGCGTACAACAGACAATGTACTGTAAAATTTCCACAATTTTACAACACATCATAATTTAACTTTTGCAGCCCCACATTTTTGCACAACTATCCAGATACACTATGAAAAGCCAGGCGGACCGTCGACGGCCCGTTTGACGCCCGAACAGAAGTCAAAAAGAGGGGCCCGGTGAACCTTCCCCTTGGTCGCACGCAAGCTTTACAGTCCGTATAAAGAGACTGTATCGCCAGCAGCAGCTGGCCGTCCACACCATATACTGCCCGGATATGGTGAAGACGGCCACACGGACGAGTACCACAGAGTTTCTCTCACAACTTTTTCAAATGCTTTCTCCAGATCCACTAAAGCGCAAAAAACGTTCGCGTTAAAATGTTGGGATTATTAATTGAATTAATGAATGAAAAATCTTTATTCATGTAGGTCACAAAGTAACACTTATGAACGTCAAGATTATTGCTTCTACATTTACATTTACTGCCAGATTCGCAAAGCAATAGGTAGAGCCTGAGGAAGAACCTGGCAATAAAACTCATGACCACTCTTTTCTAACCGCCAGTAATTACATTAGTTTGAGTTACATGATGTTTGACCAATTATATAGTAATGAATTTTTACAAAACAATAAAACAAAATCATTGTTGTATTTAAAATCATATCAAAATTAGAGCTATTCTAGTTGCCAGTTCTAAGGGCAGCCTACACTTTAAGAAGAAGAATCTAGCAAGAAAGTCAATGGATGCTCTTTTAAAATGTAGGTATGGCTTACAACATTAAAAATACACTTACATTGTACCTTTGAATTTATGTGAGAACAGTCGACTAAATTTAGTTTGCCTTAAATTTAAATTATATTATTTGTAATTGCTAAATTATTATTAATTAATTAATTATTAGTTACATGAAATGTCATACATTGTTTAAGGCTACTAACATAAAGTAAAAACATAAATAAAAAGCGCTTGTAACCCTACTAACTCGGTTTCTGTAAAAGATCACTGATTTAAGAAACTCTCTCGGATTTTGGATGGATGACCGCTTTGTAGCATTTTAATTTACCAGCGTTTTCGTGCTTCGAAGGACACATTAAGCTGTTTGTCCCGGTTGATAGTAACGTTGCAATCGACACTCGTTAAGTCAAGTCAATACCTTTTGAGCGACTTAAAAATTACAACAGCGAGTCTACAATCTGAGCCTGTACATTTGAACACAGGCATTGGGCTAACCACAATATGCCTCTGCCACACCTTCGGGCATAAAGTCGTGGCTAATAAATTTATAAATATACTTAAATAATTAATACTAACTAACTATCTTCACGCTGTATCCCTGACGGGGTAGTCAGAGAGGACAGATCGAGAGACTTCGCGATCCATGCATACTTCTTTCGCTTCTTCAAAATTCATCAATCGCTTCATACACGCACGTCCTGGGTATCCGAGTACTTTTGACCTTTCCGTTTTTGAGCAATCTGCTCACGTGGTCTTCATATGTAAGTCTCGGCCTACCCTGACTCCTTCTACCCTCTACTTTTGAACAATATTGATTCTTCGTCAATCGTTCCTCACTCATTCGTTGGACGTGTCCAAACCAAAAAAGCACGCCCTTTTCCAGCTTAACGCTGACACTTTCATTCAAACCTGCCATATTGCGTATCACTTCGAAGTGAACGCATCTCCACAGCATTCAATTTACTTTTTGCATCTGCTGACATACCCAGGTTTCACTACCGTAAAGCAAAGTTGGCACTAGCACTGCGTTATGAATCGTGTTTTAATAATTAAATAATTGTGTAAACGTGAATTAAATAATTAATACTGAAAGCATAAAACAAAGGTCTTGGATACAATTTTAATAATTTATGTGAAGCGAAGCTTCAATATAACAACTGCACTGATTACTTCAGCTAGTGGCAGTCGGTATGTTTAAGCTCAAATTTGTTTATAGGTAAACATACATTGACCGGCCCACTGGCTCAGTTGGTTATATAACTGCCTTCTAACCTGTGGGTACTGGGTTCGATTTTATACTACTTACAGGGATAATTCTAACGCTTCTGTGAAGTGTACGTACTTTATTTTAATATTAAAACTCTCATATATTTTATTAATCTATCACGCCTTATCCCCAAAAGGGTGGTAAAGGCATATTAGTATATGCCCACTTTTCACCATGTGTATTCCTATCCCATATAATGGGTGGTGAGTCCATTGCCGTATATAACTCTCATATATATACAATATATAAAGCTAACTCCGGGCGTTACAAGATGCAACTGGGACAGACGCTCGGATGATGATGGAATGCTTACTGCTCTCATAAATATACTGTGCCATTGCGAAAAAATAGCAAGGGGAGCGCAACGAAAAAACCTAACACAGATCCTACCTCAGTAAGCGCCAGCGCGCGACTGATCAGGCCTCAGCGTCGCGAATCTGATATTATTTAAACATTTGTTCTATAAAAAGTAGTAAGCCATTATGTCTATAAATATTTAGTAGCTGTAGTTGTGTATTAAAATTTTATTAAAATTATCTGTAGTTTAGATTTGGCATTGAAAAAACATTTCGAAAGGGGGCAACTTGGGAATGTTTTTCTATCAAGTGAAGTTTATTAGATTTTGTAACAGAAAGCCATTTTGACTAGCTTAAATCCTTAACTTATTCTAATATTATTTATGTTAAATCCTTATATTATTTATGTTATCTCTTTTTCAGAATCAAAAACCCTTTCTTCTACGATTCGCATTGTTTTAAAAAACTCAAAAGCGTGGACTCGGCAGGAATACCAAGCCTTAATATCTTTATTTGTTTCAGGTCCAAGCTAGCAGTGTTGAACAACAGGCATGCGTACTTTCTCCTGGTAGACAACGGCTCTGTGGGCCGATATGGGGCAGAGATAGTGCTTAGACGCAAGCTGGAGAAATACATCGCGGCACAGAAATTACACCCTTGTGAGTAATTTGGTAATATATGTTTTAAAAATTTGATTGTACAAAAAGGGAGCAAAATATTCTTTTGATGGCGAGGCCGCTATTTTGAATCCTGAGTGCAAAAAGGTAAAGTGTATACTCGTATATCATACATTCTTCTTTTCTTCAGCGATTGATGAATCTTCAAGAAGCGAAAGAAGTATGCATGGATCATGAGGTCTGGCAATCTGTCCTCTCTGACTACCCCGTCAGGGATACAGCTTGAAGATAGTTAGTTTAGTTACTTAGTTCTTTTCATCTCTTTCTATGAGAAAATAAATTATATACGGACATAGGTCATTAATGTATAATAATCTTTTTATAAAGAAATAAATGAAAAAAGGTGTCTAACAATTACAAATTATTTTAGATACACTTTGACAAAATTGTTTTTCGTTTTCGATTTTTCCATAGAATGGTCTTTCAATATTTCACCCGGGATTTCATGGGTAATTAGTTTTGTATGACGATATTAGCTTATATTTTTTTGATTAAGTAGTTAATACTCTGTCACTTTCGTAAATAATAATTGATGTAAAACTGATTTCTTTTACAAAATACAATGACATCAAGGCCGATTACAAGAACAGAGACGTTGTTCAGGTGCTTTTGCTTTTTTTCAGTCATTGCATCAATTTTAATACAGCCAGTAATTCATACTGTTTTAGTTTGATTTCTATGAACAATCAATGTTCCGAATTCAAATCTTATTTCTGCCCGCTTAAATGTCTTTTGCGAAAAGAGCTACTTTGCTCCCGCTTATTAGAGGAACAAAACGGCAGATTTCGAATTATGAAAACAAATAACCTAATCAACATATATTTAATAATAATAATAGACTTTATTCCATAAAAGGGTGTACAGTTAATATAACTTAGTACACCAAAACAAGGTATATAAAATATTCTATTACCTACTAATTGATGTTAACAAACGTTGGAAACCCTGTCTCTTAAACAACGGCAACCTGTACTATAAGGGACAGTGTTCGGCACAATATACACATAAATGTTATATTTATGGATTGTGTCGTTAGATTTTTTTATATTATAATATGTACTGTATGCTTTCATATATGTTTCTTTATTATGTATTTATTTGCTTACATGTATATAAAATTAAAATAAGCTTTACTTTGTGAGGATTTTTATGTACCCTGTAAGATATTGTATAAAGAGATAGTACCCACATACACACATATTACACACAAACAGCAAGTAGTGTTATATTTTTATCAAGCTCTTGTATATAATATATAATGTTGAACGTCAGCTACAAAATAACCTTGACAAGTACTACACGGCGTATATTTTTACTCAGATTTGTGTAGGATGTTAAATGTATTCTTCTCAATAATAATATTACTTTCTATACAAGTGTAGACGATTCTTTTCTTAATTTAAAATTATTTTTTTCTTCAGTTCATACGTTTTTTTATGGCGTGGTAACTATTGTTTTCACAGATAACATAGGTAGGTATTACCTAATAATATAATAAAGTGGTAAAGTTTGAATTAGAAATGTTATTTGTGACGTTGTTGGGCTAGGGGTAGTCTCTGGATCTACTGACCCGATTTTTCACTTTAGAAAGGTGTACCTATTATCCCTTAGTGCTATAGGATGTTATTACTTTTAATACCGAGAATGGTCTTGTAGAAAACGGGAACGGGTAATCTTCGCCACACGAGCAGTCTCAGGCATTAGCTTAGTAAAATATACCTAATTCAATGAGATAATTAGCATGATTTATTATGTCAAGTACTTAATAAATTAATTCATAAATATTTATAAGAACTACGTTATATTATCTGGTTACCATAGTACAAGCTCTGCTTAGTTTGGAATCAGATGGCGTTGTGTGAGTTGTCCCAACGATATTTATTATTTATTTATTTATTTATTACCTAGATAGTTACATCATCCATTGATTCATAACATTCGCTTAAAATTCTGATACTGCTTTTAATATTTACAACCCCTTCAATTTGTCTTCCGGTTAATTCCCATGCGGGTTTCACTTTTCGTGATTCACCCGCGTACTGCGCGTTCTTGTTGCAAATGTTGCAATACGGGGGTAAAATGTTGCCTTATAACTTCAACTATCTGCCAACGAATGTCCAGTTAAAATTGATTCAGCCGTTATAGAGATTAGCCAAAATAAACTGCAGATAGGCAGAGAAAAAAATATAAAAGTTGTTTTTTTATGTTAGTACTCTTTTAATCTAATACCAAAAATATACCTACATAGGTACTATACCCGAATGCCAAAGGAAGTATCTTCATTGTATAAAATTACGATCCTCTATAGTTTTACCCTACCTAAGTATATATACCTACCTGGATTCGTTCTATTAGCTTGATTACTTCTGGGTACTACTAATCTGGGTATTATTATTGATTCCAATTTATCATGGAGTCCTCAGCTGCAGGAGGTAAGTAGGAAAAAGGTTTGCTTCCGCAGGTTCCATAAGGAGACTGCAGCGTTTTCTTCCTACAGCTACAAAAATTGCGCTTGCAAACTCCGTGCTTCTTCCAATCCTTGATTATGCAGATGTCAGTTACTTAGATCTCGCCGAAAGCCAATTAGAGAAACTTGAGCGTCTCCAAAATGTTTGCATACGATTCATATTTGGCTTGCGCAAGTATGATCACGTTTCACAGTTTCGTACACAGCTCAAGTGGTTACCTATACGACTTCGCCGGAATACTCATATTCTATCCTTGTTATATAATATTTTGTTTAACCCATCGACACCGTCCTATTTAAAGGAACGTTTTGAGTTCCTACATGATACGCATGACAGATGTTTGAGGTCATCGGAAAACTTAGAATTAAAAATGCCACCACATTCCACAATTTTTTTTGATAGTTCCTTTAGCGTCACAGCAGTTCGCTTGTGGAATAAATTACCGCTGGCTATTAGACAAACTGAGACACTGCTAAAGTTTAAATCAGCTGTTAAAAGCTATTACTTTAACAAGCAATAAATAAAAATATTATACATTACATAGGAACACATATAATAGGTAATTACTTGTATATATTATTTATATATTTAAATATTTGTATGTATAGATTTATATTATTTAATTTGTGTAGTATATATTTATAATTATTTTATTTTATTTTTCAATACTTATTTTGATTTGATTATTAAGTATTGTATTATATATATTACTTCTATATAACTTGACGCCAACAACTACCAGTTAGTTCCTAACAATATATTTTTTCCATCCAAAGGTTGCCTGGCAGAAATTGCTTTAAGCGATAAGGCCGCCCATTGTACTGCTATTTTTGTATCAAATTTCTATATCATAATACTGTCTCGGCGTACAATAAAGTGTATAATAAATAAATAAATAAATAAATACTTACCGCGTTTAGTTCCGGCGACGGCTCTTTAGTTCTGTAGTTAAGTTCATTTTCTTCATCAGTGAATATAAAAGACAACAAATCGTAGTACCACAACTGAGGTACGTATACATCATCATCATTTGTAGCCACACGCCGGCTTTCAATAACCTTCTTATATTCTCGTCGCACACATGCGCGTAAACTCTCGATCTTTCTCAACACGTGTACTCTCGTCGCGCTCGCATCGTATTCTTGAACAAGTTTCGTCAATTTCGTCACTGCATCATGCCGTTTTTGTTTCATTTTATATGAAACACAATCTTTGTCCCATAAACAGGGATTATCTTTGTATAGTAAAATGAATGATTTGAGTAATTTACGTGGGAATATTACGGTGTTGCCTTCAGCCATTTTTTGTACGCGTTCGTCGAACGGCGCGTCGCGCATATCACTGGATGTGTTGGGTTGGCTGGGGGAATGAGGTGTGAGACGCTTGGCTCAGTATGACCGTCCCCTATACCCGCTCTCTACCCCGCTGTGGCCTGCATGTGCTCGATGCTTTGTTTGGCCGCGTTCGGCGCCAACAAGAGGTCGCTTGCCTCGGTCGATATTCGATAGCCCTGTGTGTAACACATAGAGATATCGTGTAACCTCAAGTCAAACTGTTTGCAGATAAATTATAATTATACTTGTTTGGATACTGCATTGCTAATGCAACCAATTCAAAAACTAGGTATGGGTATGCTTTTAATTAATAGGTAAGTATCTATGTGTTAACATAAATGAAATCCGTAGTAATACATAAAAAAAAACTATAAAAAAAAACTTACATACCTACTTTAGATATTTTAGCACTCCCTTTTCTGGAAGAGATTGGTAGAGGTAAATAACTTGTAATCAGCTATGCAATTCATAAATCTCGGATCCAAATCCGCTACGGCGCAAATGTCATCGATTCTATAGGTACGAAAATATTAGGTACTTAGATTGTATTTTCAAAAATTTAAGTTTGAAACTACATCCTTGCCTATACTAAAATAAAAGATAAGACATATGAGATGAATATTTTAAGAGGGATACTTTGTGCTCTTGATGTTTAATAAATAATAAAGTTATTTGTATTCAGACTTTTAGGCGCTTGTTTGTATTTTTTAACCTTTGCTCTTCATTCACAGTTCTGATTAATTCCGTTACATTTTTATGAAAGTATAGCGAAGTCTGGCTGTTTCATCCACGTACCTGGGTAGTGCCCGTTTCATATAAAATATAGCATAAGTTATTCCTTATAACATAATTTATCTGACAGTACAAGTCTCGGTAACTGCAATACGGGTATCTCCTACTAGTACTAGATGACCCCCGCGGCTTTGCCCGTGACATACTTCGAACTCCCGTCGCACCTTTTTAAACCCGTTGTTTATAATATTTTTTTAAATGTATGAAAATTTGTCTGATTTATTAACATTTATGCTCACTTTTTAAACCCGTTGATTATAATATTTTTTTAAGTGTATGAAAATTTGTCCGATTTGTTGGCATTTATGCTTATTACTCCGCTCTCAAGAGCAGTAGCGTGATGATATATTGCCTATAACCTTCCTCGATAGATGGGCTATCCGACACAAAAAAGAGTTTTCAACTCGAACCTGTAGTTTCTGAGATTAGCACGTTTAACCGAACTAACAAACATAAAAACATACTCTTCAGCTTTAAATACTACAACAATATTAGTATATAGATTAGGTAGGTACTTGGGATGAATAAAACTACGGGCAAAGTGTCGGTTTATTTTTCAACCCTATCTAGCCCCTAATGATTGTTTGTATGAAGTTCACGATTAAACCGTACGGATTTCATGGGACTCTAAATCTAATGTTAAACCATTCCTACCATAATGATTGAATTATAGAGTACTAGCTGACCCGCCCGGCTTCGCCCGTGACGTCAAAACCCGTGGCACCCATTTTATCCCGTCCTTTATTAATTTTACATTAATGTATGAACATATTCCATATTGGTTGATTACTTCTCCGCTCTCCAATACACCCGCACGGCCCCGTCGGATTATGGTTACACGAAATTAATGCTATGGCTTGTACTATGGTAACCAGATAACTGATAAACAAATATACATATAAATAAAAATATTAAATATATTCTAAATACATACATATATAAACACATAAATACCCTAACCGAAATAAACATTTGTGAATTACACATAATAATGTTAATAGTTCCTACCCAGGATTCAAATCCGAGACCTCAGCGCGGAATTGGCCGGACATAGGCCGAGGCCGTCAGTCGGAGATTAATGAAATTATAACATTACTTAGAACGAATTTATCACACTTTACACGAAAAATAATCCACGCACACTCAATATATGCGCGTATGTATAATACTATACAGTAGGGATGAGTGGTCGCACCGCTCCAACCCTGTCATAATGGGTAATAAAAAGAGATTTAAGGCGAAATTCTTTGTGCGACGAAATAGACGAAATACCTATCTATATTATACAGGTATAACGATGAAAGTTCACCATTGTATCGAAATATTGGAAGGAAGCGGATAAAGGATATAAGTATAGAGGGCTGAGCCTTGGGTGGCCCTAGGAGCCCCAGAGGGTGGTCGCGCCGGCCACAGATTTTTTTCAGAAAACCATGTATATTTTTTTATGAGGTTTTGTATGTTTATACTCATTTTACAACTATAGCTAATTTAAAATTTTAAACTGAAACTACTCTATTCTAGACTTGTCCTTTTCTGACTTTAAAATAAATATATGAAAAACGTATAAAATGGTATAAAAATAAAAAAATATGTTTTCTATAATCAATCCATTTAGGGCAACCCTACATACTTACACCCTGTGCCCACACTGTACCTATGTCGGTCTTAGGCTGCAAATTCACTATGGCGGTGTGGTTAGAGTGCGAAATTTGGCGGTGTCTGCAACCGGGCGTAGTTTGATAATTTAAGTACCAAAATAATCGCTTACATCATAACCTAAATTTAATAAAACTGGACGTATGTTGAAACCTTGTTTTGGTGGTACCTAGCATTCCAGATTGAAAAGAAAGCGTTCTGCTTATTCTCGCTACAAAACTACTGTGCTAACGCCTATTTTCACGGCTGTCATCGCCACAACTCGATCTACACACATATATCACAATCACTCCACCAATCATACGCGAAATTACACACCTACCTGTCATAAACGCACATCCAATCACTATTTCAATTACACACAACCATTATGCCTTGCAGACTGCACACTATACTAGCGACACTCTATATCGGCTGTTTTGACATATTACAATAGTGATGATATTTTACTTCTTCATAAGTACTCTGTTTTCTACCGTAGTATAAATACCCTCTAATGTGGTCGACTATTCACATATTTCTACAAATAAAATGTAATTAAAAGTAATACGAAACTTCATGAAAGGACAAACGTCAAAATTGCCATCATAGCGTGCCGCTGTTATAAGTTACTGTAACTTTTACCGTCTAAAAATAAACGAATTTTCAACCACAATCAATTCAAATTATTTTGTTCATCCCGAACGTACTGAAATATCTTTTTTATCCCTTCTATTCGAAAAGTGTCGCTTTGTTCCTCTAAGTGGGAACACAATAGATCTTTTCCGATAAGAACTTAATAGCGGGCGTAAAAGAGATTTGAATTTAGAATTTATAAATCATTCATTGAAATCGAACGCAAATTGTATGAACTACTAGCTGGTACGTGTTGGCTTGGCTGCTGATGGGAACCCACACTAACTAAAAAAAGAAAACAAAAGCGCGCGAATTACTTTTCTGTTCTTGTTACCTCAGTACAATTTTTATTAATAATTGCGCTAGAGTATCGAATATAAATATAAATTAGTAATTATTTTTACTTCTTTTCTTTAAATTAAACTCTCTTCTTTTAATTAAATAAATTCATTAATTACATTACAACGTCTCTTTTTTTTTTTCTCATAGAAAGGCGATGAAAAGTAGAGTATATAACTCGAGAGAAAATTATTTTTCCCTCGGGCGATATACTTTGAATACCTCGCCATAAAAATACTATTTTGCACCATTGTTATACAATCTACTATTATCTTACGTTTTGCTGTTTCTAAATAGGAGATAATCCCAGAAAATTACCATATAGGCTTGTTCCCAATTCAATTCGGCATCCTATAATTCAATTTAATATTCCATGTTGAAGATGTCAGTCCGCGATACTTATACCTACAACAAAATAGCCCTATATTTTACGGATAGGTTCTCCTAGTACCTAGATTTGATTTACTGAAAGATAATAAGCAAGAAAGCTCCCGCCATAAGTAAGGTAAAGGTTCAAAGAACAAAATAAGAGGGACATTTGGAAATATCCCAATTTTGTATTTTATCTGAGACGTATATCTAATGGGCGTGTCGTTGTTCCTCAGGGTGTATGAAGTTAGATTAGTTATGTGTGGTTGTGAACTTTTACTTGGGACTTTTACTTTTTTTTGGGATTGATAAAGTTTTGCAAAGAAATTTTATGTTTACGTTTTTCTATATTATTATCATTTAACATACACTTGTGGTTATCCGAGCACTTTTTTTTTATTTGAGCGACCTCAATATAATATATGTATTTATCAAAGATACATAAAGTTAGACATATAGTACAAATACTATATACTAATCATATTGCTTAATAATAATGTCTTGAAGCGCTCGTGGCCCCGCGGTCTCAGTGTTCTGTAAATGATCACTGAGTTAAGCAACTTTCACTATGGCTGGTACTCGGATGGGTGACCACTTTGTGACACATTTGCGAGCGTTTCCGTGCTTCGGAAGGCACGTTAAGCCGTTGGTCCCGGTTGCCAGAAAATGGCAGTCGTTAAGCCTGGTTGAAGGCCTTATGGGCGGCTTAAAAATTTCAACAGCAGGTAGCCACAACCTGCGTTTGTCTATTTCAACACGGCAATGGGCTCACCACCTATTACGTGGGACAGGAATCCACACGGTGAAAAGTGGGCATATAATATGCCTCTGCCACCCCTTCGGGGATAAGGCGTGATGAATATTTATTTATTTTATTTTTATAATGTCTTGAACATTATGGTTTTTTAGATTTAGGTCGTTTATCTTTTTTTTTATATTCTAGGTAACACAGTAGATTGATTCTATTTATTGAACTTATACGTAAACGGAATCTTCCGCTTATTTTAAAATTATATTTTTCATCCCTACTTTTGTAAAATATGTAAACCATCAAAACGACTACAACAATAGCAAACAACAGCATCGTAAACAACGCGTCATCTTCATTGGCATCGTCAATGTCTTGGATCAAAGCCTCATAAACTCTTCGCTGTGAACTAATAAAATTTCAATGGCGCCTCACACCTGTCCACTCTATATAGAACAATCTTTATTTGAAGTCGTAAAAGAGGCTTTTACGTCACTTTTTTATAACCCTCGAAGTGAATGAAGGAATTCTCCAAAAATGTTGAAAGAAAAAAGGTAAAAGACAGTTGTTTTTTTATTATTTTTTTGCGAAGATTACTTTTATTGGAACAACATTTTCATTTTTTTACGAGTGGGAGGTTCGATTTCCAGACATTGGAATAAACTATTCGCAACAGTGGATTTCGATACTGAGACAAGTAATAGCATACCATTAAAAAAAAATTGGCGTATTCTTGACAACGTTACCGTACTTGACTTAATAACTGACTATTCGTAAATATTTTCAAAATAGCGTGCGTCATTTCCTCCCTGGGTCTCCAGTATGGGAGTAACCCTTTCATACAGAGTCATATGCAGGTTTGACATAATTTTTATGCTACTGAAAAAATCATTACTTTTCTCCCTTCCATTATACATTGTGCCAACATTCCCACATTATACTACTCGAGCAAATATTGTCAGTATTATGTTATTTTTCTCCATTTTTAAAACCGTAAGCAAATTCTAAAACCTTTAACTTACATAGTTCGTATATTGCCAACCAATACAAGTAAAATTAAAAAAAAATGGTAGTTAGTTTAAAGGGATACAGCGTGAAGATACATAGATAGATAGATGTTTAAAGGTTGCCTGTAAGAAATTGCCTCTGTACGATAAGGCCGCCAATTGTAAAACCATTTTAGTATCACATTGTAAATATGTAAAATGTATTTTTGGTGTTATAATAAAGAATAACAAAGTTTAAAAAATATATATTCAACACTTAGTTCAATATTTTCTAAGTCAAATACATGTGGTACAGTTAGTGCAGACCTTTACATTTGGCCTTCGATAGACACGTGCGATACCGATGCGGTTAGGCGGCTAGAAACCGCTGCATTTGTCAAATATGGCCGCCAACACGCTGGTCAGGGCCCAATCAGGGTGCTATATTAGGTATGTATTGACTGCCTCTGTGGCGCGGTGGGAGTGCATCCGACTGCTACGCAAGAGGTCGTGGGTTCGATTCCCACCCAAGATAAAACTTTGTGTGATGAGCACGATGGTTTATTCTGTGTCTGGGTGTTATTTATCTATAATATGTATGTATTTAGAAATATATAAGTATGTTTATCAGTTATCTGGTTACCATAGTACAAGCTCTGCTTAGTTTGGAATCAGATTATAATTCGTCTGCAATCTACAATATGAATGTATTTAAAAATGTTTAAGATACTTATATCGCTAACTCAACTGAAAAAATAAAATCGAAAATCAAAGGAATAATTAAAACGAAAATCGAAAGAAAAATCGAAAGGAAAATAAGACAAAGGAACTCGAGAAACGGCAAAACGCTTCGCTCCATTGAGACTTACCGGGGACGGCAAGTGCACCTAGTACTATTGATCAATGGCGCTGGTCGAATTTGCTGCGCGGCTTGAATGGAAACTAAGCGTTTTCATTCAAGCTGTGCAGCAAATTCGACCACTGTCCCACTTATTTACTTTTAAACTGATTTCGTCTTACGACATATTCAAAGGTGAACACATATTTTATGTATCTCAGACGTTTATGTACAATTGACGTTTCGCAATTGATTGAATTGAATTGACATTATGCACAAAATCTACTGAAAATCCATTCGGTAGATTTTGTGTGAAATAGTAACAAACATCCATACTTACACACTTTCGCGTTTATAATATTAGTTAGATAGTAGGATGTGTAGCAAGTTCCACCAAGTGCCATCAATCAACAGTGGAAACGGTCTTAGGTGAATAAACGGCTTCAAAATTGAGTCGCAAAATTCCACCAAACTAACATACATTGCAAGCTTACAATAAGCTTCTTAAAATAAAATTAATTTGTTCATGACTAAAATATACAAAATAAATATAATACGAGATGCTATCACTTCGAAAATTGTGCGGCGTAATCTTGGCCGACCAAAAACGTAACGAAGTGATACGCAATATGGCAAGGTTTGAACAAAAGTGTCAGCGTTAAGCTGGATACGGGCGTGCTCCGTTGATTTGGACACGTCCAACGAATTAATAAGGAACAATTGATGAAGTATATATATGGGGCGAAAGTAGAGGGTAGGATGAGTCAGGGTAGGCCGAGACTTGCATATAAAGACCACGTGAGCAGATTGCTCAAAAACGGAAAAGTCAAAAGTACGCGGATACCCAGACGTGCGTGTATGAAGAGATGTATGAATCAACAGGAAGCGAAAGAAATATGCATGATTCGCGAATCCTGGCGATCCGTCCTCTCTGACTACCCCGTCAGGGATACAGCGTGAAGATAGTTAATTCGAACAAATTCTCTATTAACCAACTTTTCATTTGTTTCAGACACTCACTCATCAACTCCCGTAGTTTGCCTGGTTATAGAGGGGGGCACGAACACGGTCCGTGCTGTACTGGAGTACGTTACAGACACACCCCCCGTGCCTGTAGTGGTCTGCGATGGCAGTGGAAGAGCAGCGGATCTCATCGCTTTTGTACATAAGTAAGTATTTATCACCAATTGAGCGTAAGAGGGGTATCGTTAGCGTTTATCGATAACGCTATCGTATCGAATTTGTGTTCGCGCATTTATACGTATACAGTTTTCGGGTACTTTTCAATGGTACGTGTCTGAGGCTGCTTTTCCACCAGGCAGAGAGATGTGTTATACTATGTTGCTTAGAATATGTGAGTTCCAGTTCCCCCATTCATGTTCACATCTACAAAGGTTAGTAAGTACGGATGGGTTGCTCGCCGTTCCTACAGATGCACGCACTTCACTCCATCTAGGAAGAAAAAGATTAAAACATTTTACTCTGTGACTGAAACATTTTAAATCACGATATATTTTTATGTAAATTTTCCAACTTTGAAGAAAGAAAGTTAGCAAGATAACTTTTACAAAACTTTAAATTCTATATGTACTAGTTTTCTAAAATTAAAGAATGACTGACTATACTATATTAACATAAGGAGATCGTTATAAAAATATGTGTTCAATAACGTTACGATTTTATATATAGACTAGATGACCCCCACAGCTTCGCCCGTGGAATATTTCGACCCCCCGTCGCACCTATTTAATCCCGTCGCTTATAAATTCTACAATGATGCATAAAAATTTGCCCGATTTGTCGACATTTATGACTACTGCTCTGCTCCCCAGTGTAATAGCGTAATGATATATAGCCTATAGCCTTCCTCGATAAATGGGCTATCTAACACAAAAAGAATTTTATAATCCGACCAGTGGTTCCTGAGATTAGCGCGTTCAACCAAACAAACAAACAAATTCTTCAGCTTTAAAATATTAGTATATATATTTAGATTGCTATGTGTGATTAATACACATACATACTCAACCTACTTAAATTATCTACCTGTTTCGGTTCCGGCATAAAAGTTTCATTCATCTATTGAATTTTGGACTTATAACATACCTCTGCCTGCCTCGGTAGCGTAAGTGGTAGTATAGGGCGCTGAGGTCCCGGGTTCCATTCCCCGGGTCGGAACGAATATTTATGTAATCCACTAAAGTTTGGGTGTTTTCTGTTTAAAATGAATAAAATAAATATGCATCACGCCTTATCCCCGAAGGGGTGGCAGAGGCATATTATATGCCCACTTTTCACCGTGTGGATTCCTGTACCACGCAATAGGTGGTGAGCCCATTGCCGTGTTGAAATGTACAGACGCAGGTTGTGGGTACCTGCTGTTGAATTTTTTCAAGCCGCCCATAAGGCTTTCAACCAGGCTTAACGACTGCCATTTTACTGGCAACCGGGACCAACGGCTTAACGTGCCTTCCGAAGCACGGAAACGCTCGCAAATGTAAATGCCACAAAGTGGTCACCCATCCGAGGACCAGCCATAGTGAAAATTGCGTAACTCAGTGATCGTTTACAGAACACTGAGACCGCGAGGCCACGAGCGCTTCATTTGAAGTGATTTGAATTTTGACAAGATTTGAATTTGAGCGCTGTTTAAAATACGTATGTATTTAGAAATATATAAATATGTTATCAGTTGTCTAGTACCGATAGCATAATTAAGCTTATAGCTTAGTTTGAGCTAGATGGCGCTATGTAAAAAGTGTCCCACAATATTTATTTATGTATTAAGTTAAGTAACACACATCTGCCTACCTCTTCAGGTAATATGCTATTTCAGACTGTAATCGATTTCTGTACCAAATTCATCCATTCGGTCGTTTAGGCCTGATCGTTCATCATAACTATCTCATTTATAATGTTAGTGTAATAAGAGTGAATTGGCTTTGACACTATTATAGAGATCAAATATACGAATGATAAACCACTTTCGTGACTCTCAGGACTGAATTCGATTATCTAAAAGCTATCTGTGTTGCGTTCCAAATGTCATATAAATCTGTTAAACCATTTTTCATGGAAAAAAAGTAGCTAACCAATATCTCTCCAGTATTATATAGGAGAGATAGGTTTTATAGGTTCCTTTTTTTGCATGTTACCTATATATGGGACAAACATTGTAAAAGCAAAGTAATATAGTTATTGGTTTTCAAAATTCCATTTTAAAACATTTTATTTTATTCATTCAAACTGTTGATGAAAGGTTGGAGGTATTCCTCCGACACAAAGGAAAGATCCTCCGACCAGGCAAGGTGATCACGCCTGGCGGGCCGCAGCCCAACGCTTGATGTTGGGCTGTTGTATATATCATTCTTTAGCGCAAGAACTCTTATAGCGCGATGAAGGATTCTTAGTATCGATGTAGTTCGATAGCTCTCTGCTACCAGCGACCAGCGCCACAGAACCATTTTTCGAAACACATTTTCATTGTTCGTTGTAAAAGCCATTACTGCATCTTCTCCCGTAAATGTTATTCCCCTCATTAAGTTTTTGGTTTTCGTAAAAAGCTGGAATGCTGGAATGAAAGTCTGGAACTGTGGACTGTGTGCGAGTGATTCTCGTGCTCCACGTTATCGCGATGTGTGCCAAAGTGTAATCACCGTGCAATAGAATGCACGAAAAAAGGCAAACTATACGCCGCAGCAACATTGCAGTGTTGAAATGGACAGGCGAATATTGTGGTGACCTGCTGATGAAAATTTTCAAGCCAATTAGGGTTTCAACTTGGCTTAACGACTGCCATTGTACTGTCAACCGGGATGAACGGCCTTCCGAACAACGGAAACGCTCGTAAATGTAAATGTCACAAAGTGGTCACCCATCTAGAACAAGCTATTGCGAAAGTTGCTTAACTTAGTGAAAGTTTACAGAACACTGGCTTAACGGGGCTATGAACGCTCCAAAATAATTCTGTAAAATTATTTTAAGTATTCGAGATATTTCTCTGAGTTGGTTATTGCTTTATCAAAATATCTATAACTATTTGAAACACAGAGTTATAAATTCAGAGAGAAATCGTTGCTTTCAGCGTCTAACATTCTGCAATTATTGTTCATTACATTACTGGGCTATTAAGGCTTGAACCACATTTGTCGTCATGAACCCGTATTTGAATCGGTTAGGATACAATTATACACACACCGTTGGCGACCGAATGCTAATTACAGCAGGTATGGCTGCTATATGATACTGAAATGCACAATGAAATGAAACGAAACGAGACGATATTACACGATACGATGCGAGATCTATATAAAAATGAACAGGCTCTATTTAATTTTCGTAATGTTTTTAATAACTCACTAACTAACTATCTTCACGCTGTATCCCTGACGGGGTAGTCAGAGAGGACAGACGACAGGCATTCACGATCCATGCATTCTTATTTTGCTTCTTGCAGATTCATCAATCGCTTCATACATGTTGTATCCGAGTACTTAATAATATTTATTAAGTTTTATTTATTATATTTATTTTTATTTTGTTTTTAATATAGACATTATATTCTACCGATAGACAGGAACGTTCCTAGATTTAAAAATGTTCTAAAATACCTGTTATGTGTACGGTCACAAATTATGGTTTATGTATAATATGTATGTATTTAGAAATATGTAGGTATTTACGTACTAGCGGTTGTATATATCCTATACCACAAGCTTATTTTAGCTTATTTTTGGTTAGATGGCGCTGTGTGAAAAGTGTCCCACAATATATTTTATACATCTTGGATGTCATTGAGTTCAATATGTCTAACAAATCGTTCCAAGTGCCAAGTATACCAAGTGTCATCAATAAAAACATCATAAACAGTCCAACATCAAGATTTCGACCTCATTGTATTTTGAACATAACAACATTTCCAGGAAATCGATCCAAAATTAAAGTTTGTAACCGTACGAAAAATTAAAAAGATTTTTGTTGAAAAAGTAGGATATTTTGTAGAAAATTTGTACCGTACATATTTAATATTGTTCCCCAACTCGGACAAAGTGGAAAATCAGGAGGCCGAGTCTACTATTGACAAGCAGTAGAATAGAATCAGAATCGCTGTTTTTAGCTGTCAAAATGTTAGTAGAGTATTAAAAATGCAACTGACTAGAGGCCACTGGCGCGGTACGTGCTAGTAGAATTCTATCGGCGGCGGACCGATATAAGTCTATTGGAGTACGATTGTAATAGTAGACTACGAAAATCTGTCAAAATTGTACCGGTGGCTTTCTATTGAGCGACAATTTCGATTCTATTTCGACACGATTGAAATAGCAGACAAAGCCTCCCTGTGTCGGAACTGAACTTAAGATGTCACGAAGCTTCTTCAAAACGCCTACTCTTGTACGTAGTAATTAAAATATTCGTATATAAAAACTAAAATTAATGAATACGAATGAGTGAGGAACGATTCACAAAGAATATGTATTGTGTGAAATTAGAAGGTAGAAGGAGTCACAGTAGACCAAGACTTAAATAAAAACACCACCTGAGGTCATTCCTTGAAACCGGAGAGGTCAAAAGTACTCGGATACCTAAACGTGCCTGTAGGTATGGAACGATTAATGAATCTGTAATAAGCTAAAGAAGTATGCAAGAATGCAAAGCGTGGCGAACTGTCCTTTCTGAGTAAGCCACAATATAGTGTGAAGATAGTTAGTTAGTTAATATAGTAAACGTTTTGTGAATAGAAAAATTATAATAGGCTAAATGCGAATAAATGTTATCAAAGTGTGATTCAACCCTTACTTATTAGTCGCTTTATTTGTGTTAACGTTGTCTAAGACTCGAAATTATTTGGCACGTGTTTTGAGCGGGCTTTACAGAATATAATTGTTCATATACATTCATACCAAGTTATGTAATATGCGTAGTCATTATCAAAACGCGCTAAGTCTAAACAGATTGCAGAGAAAATAAATTGTAAAAGCTTTCACTAATATTCTAAGAAATATCACGAGTTAAGCTAGTTTAAAAAGTTATAATTTTGTTCGACGAGTTAAGCTAGTTTAAAAAGTTATAAGTTAGGGGATGAAGAGTAGAAGCGTGCACGTCGCCATCCCTGCCAGCTACGGCTGCAATTCTACTCCAACACGAGTGCCACCAGGGCGAATACTGCTAGGGCGTGCCCCCGATGCGACGCGCACCAAATCGTCCCCGCTGGTGCGAAAAGTGTGTGCAAGAGCGGCGTAGGGTACCGCCACGCGCGGCTCGACACGGCGGGAAGTGGAGTATGGAGTGCAGGGTAGCTGCGTGGAATGTTAGGGGAGGAATGGCAGATAAGATGAATGAGTTGATGGATGTTATGAATGAGAGAAAGTTAGATGTAGTGTGCTTGACAGAGATCAAGCGCAAGGGCAGCGAAGTCGTGGAGCTCCCGGGTGGGGTGCTCGCGCTATGGTCTGGAGTACCAGAGAGCGAGCATGGCAGTCAGGGGGTTGGAATTTTGTTGTCCTCGCGATTGGCCTCCGGTATGTATGAGTACAAACTGGTAGGTCCTAGAATCCTCTGGATCCGACTAAAACTTGGTTTGACGAAGATTTTCCTGGTAGCTGCTTACGCGCCAGTATCTTCGTCGAACGCGAGTGAGCTAGAGGACTTCTGGGAGAGTATGAGAGAAGCTCTAAATGTGATAGAAGGAAATGAAAAACTTATAGTATGTGGAGACTTGAATGGTTGGGTGGGTACCGCTCGCGATGGTTTTGAGTCTGGAGATGGTTTGGAGTGAATGACGCTGGCAAGCTTATACTGGCATTTTGTAAGGAAAAGGATTTGTTTGTGGCGAACACAATGTTCAACCACAAACAAATTCATATGTATACGAGGAGATGTAAGTCAAAGAGAAGCATGATAGATCTATTCCTAATGGATAGTCGGCTCCGTAAACAGGTGATGGACACAAGGGTTTATCGAGGCGCTGAACTAGGATCAGACCACTACCTAGTAATAACTAGGATAAGGGGTCTGTTCGCGGGTTGGCGTCATCGCACCGAGTGTCCTGAGCCGACTCATAGCATCAAAAGCTGGAAGCTGCAGGACGCATCCATTAGGGATAAATATAAAGAAAGGGTAGCCGAAAAGCTTGGCAACGTCAATGTTAGTAGTGAGAATGTGGAAAGTGTATGGCAGAACCTTAGGGATAGTATGGTAAATGCCGCTGTAGAAGTGTGTGGAGAAACAAGAAGGCAGTAGTAATAAGCGTGACGCATGGTGGAATGAGGAAGTGAAAGAAGCAGTTCGAATGAAGAAGAAAGCATGGTTAGACTACTTAGCCTCGCGGAATGATTTTAATATGAAAGAGAGATACAAGCTGCAAAAAGTTAACACGAAGGCACTGATAGAAGAAGCTCGTGAAAGGTGCAGAATGAAAGCGGATGAAAGGTTGTCGTCCAATTTCCGGGATAATGCCAGGCTCTTCTGGAAAGAGGTAGGCAAGACCCGGATCGAAAGGTATTTATGGGAGGCTCAATGCGGATTCCGACGTGGAAGAGGTTGCATGGATCAAGTGTTTTCTCTCCGCATGATCGCGGAGAAGTTTCTGGCTATTAGCCAGAGGGTTTTCTGCGCTTTTGTGGATCTGGAGAAAGCATTTGATAACGTTGTGAGTGAAACTCTGTAGGATTTGCTGCCCGGATATGGTGTGGACGGCTCGCTGCTGCGGGCAATACAGTCGCTTTATAAGGACTGTAAGGCTTGCGTGCGAGTAGGGGGGGATGTGACACCTCTTTTTGATGTCTGTACAGGCGTCATACAGGGTTGTGTCATGTCCGCCCGGCTGTTCATAGTGTATCTGGACAGTGGCCTGCAGAAGTTGAAAAATTGTGATATGGGTGTGAATTTGGGTGACTTTTCAGTAAACTGTCTGCTGTACGCTGATGATCCGGTGCTCATGGCCTCATCAGAAGCCGACCTTCAGGCATTAGTCACTAATATGAAAGAGGAGTGTGAAAGTAAGGGTCTTCGCTTGAATGCAAGTAAGACTAAGGTTCTAGTATTTGAAAGAGATGAAGTAAGAACTAAATGCGAGATTAGGGTAAACCAGGAACATCTAGAGCAAGTGAATGAAATTGTGTATTTAGGCAGTATGTTTAGCGCGGATGGAAGATGTGATTCGGATGTAGAACGGCGAGTAGCTGCCGGAAACAGAGTTAACGGTGCTTTGTCCCAATTAGTAAAGCGACAAAGCATCGTAAAAGAAGCACGACTGGCGATTCATAACGCAGTGCTAGTGCCAACTTTGCTTTACGGTAGCGAAACCTGGGTATGTCAGCAGATGCATGAAAGTAAATTGAATGCTGTGGAGATGCGATCACTTCGAAAATTGTGCGGCGTTACCTTGGCCGACCGAATACGTAACGAAGTGATACGCAATATGGCAGGTTTGAATGAAAGTGTCAACGTTAAGCTGGAAAAGGGCGTGCTCCGTTGGTTTGGACACGTCCAACGAATGAGTGAGGAACAATTGACGAAGAATATATATTGTGCGAAAGCAGAGGGTAGAAGAGTTCAGGGTAGGCCGAGACTTACATATGAAGACCACGTGAGCAGATTGCTCAAAAACGGAAAGGTCAAAGTACTCGGATACCCAGACGTGCGTGTATGAAACGATTGATGAATCTCTAAGAAGCGAAAGAAGTATGCATGGATCGCGAAGCCTGGCGATCTGTCCTCTCTGACTACCCCGTCAGGGATACAGCGTGAAGATAGTTAAGTTAATTTAAGTTATAATTTTGTTCAATTCCGTAACCATTCTTATAAGAATGATACGACACCAAAATTTACGAAGTTAAAATGATTTAAAATGTTTATGCTGTTGGTTGATGACGTGGTAGAACCTGCTATACATTTTGAATAAAAACACTTGTACTTTTCCAGGAAATTTACTTTTTGACCTGGCCGGTTTCGCTTTACGGCATTTCTAAAGGTTGACTATACGTTGAAATTGCCATAAGGCGAAACCGGTTAGGTTAAAAAGTAAATTTCGTGGAAAAGTACTAATGTTTTAATTCGCTAACAGACTCTTATCTACGTCACTTATCAATCACGCCTTAATCCCCGAAGGGGTGGCAGAGGTATAGAGGCACGCAACAGGTGGTGAGCCCATTGCCTTGTTGAAATGGACAGCTGCAGGTTGTGGATTTCTGATGTTAAAATTTACCAAACCGCCTATAAGGCCTTCATTTCACCATCATCATTATTATCCGAGCGTCTGTCCCAGTTGCGTCTCGCGACGCCCGGGGTCCGCTTTCGGTACTAGACATAATAGGGGTCAGTGACTATACCTTGATGATCTGGTTGGGGGCTGTCCTTCTCCTTATTTGATTTGCTTTATCTCCCTCTATTCAGTAGAATGCCTACCCTCTATTCAGTAGGACTAGCGTGTGCATAGAGGCCTAAAAATGGGTAAAAATATTATGTGTTGTGAGACCAATACCATATATGGTGGTTGTTTTATAAATTTAAATTATCAATAGTATATGGTAAATGAATATAAAGTTCAAGAACTCACCAAATAAAAGTATTGGAGACAGGTTTTGTTTTGTACGGTTTTGTAGTTTCTAAGAAATACACATGGGTAGAACTTCATTGGTGGCCATTAACGGTGCAGACGCCGACAATCGTTGATGTTAAATATAGTTTGTTCTCTTTGTAAGTAAAGTGAAAGTACTTTTTTATTGACTAGCGACGTCAGATGACAATTTTTAGGTTGACACAGAATATCAGTGCTGTAATGGAAGCTATCCATTTACAGTGTATGCTGAGTGTCGTACCGTATTGCAAAACACAAGTTACGGTAAATATTGTAGTAGAAATTTTATAGATTCTGATGGGCAAACCACGTCAGCAACTTATTTGATATTTACACGTCGATGAAACCACGTTAGCAAAAACTGCGTCACGACCGTCCGCCATGATTTTTATTGTCTTATTTGTTTTTGTGCGTGGCCACTCGGTGGGCTAGAGGTCGTATATACATACAGCCATTAGATTCCTTTTTGATGTATAGGTGTTTGTTTTTTGTTTTGTTTTTTATTTATTTTATACATAACTGCTTGGTTTGTTCATTGTTATGTAGGGGTTTTATTTTGTATGATTTTTTTTTTGTTTTATTTAATTTTTTGAATGGCTTGTGGTTTTTGGTAATAAAAACTTTCTCCTTCTTTCTTTCTTTCCTAGTTTTCTCCTCCACTTCGCACGGTCGTCGGCATCCCCTGTAGTGAGACCATTGGCCTTAACTTCACCAACACGTACAAATTATTTGCATGACAGGGACGGGACGCCTGTAACGTTGTAAAACGTCACATTGAAGTTTCTTTGTTAGTCTTGAGATTTAGAGAGGGAGGAGAGTAGATTGTTGACCCTTTCTCACTACTTGCCATCGAATTTATATAATTTACGTTTGGGTAGCAGAATGTTTTTGAATGTCTCAGCCTGTTCTTGGAATGAACGAATTAAAAAAAAAAAGTTCTGTCAATTGGTCAATGTCTTTTGACAGTGGTGACGGAACGACATTCGCTTTTCTACAGATCGACGGACAAGATGTCTGTCGTAAATATATTTTTTAAACTTCGCTAAAATGAAGTAATCTTTTATAAATTGTATGTGGAAGTTCACGCCTGTGACTTCTTATCAATGGTTGTATCGAGATGACTATGTATTTTGGTAAGATCTTTGGATTTTTGGAAACACGTTCATAACCTCGATGACAAGGTGATATTCTGACGAAAAATTATGCGTTGTTTACAGCTGATTACGAAGTTTGCGAGGCTTGAAGAGGCGGTAAAGGAATATTTGCCTGCTCTTCAAGATTCATTAGTATTCCCCATAAAAAGTGGTAAGTTCTCTTTATGTGTTCAAATCACGAACAAATCTCCAATTGTTTTTTCCAAATCTAATGGAACTAATTTCTTTTCTTTGCAGCTGAAAAGGCACTTTTTTTATATATTAACTTTATTCTTGGATGAAGTTTGCCGTCAATGCTGACCATGTGGTTACGGGCTCGCCATTCTAGTGGAGACGACACCTGTCGCGGTCTGCAGAAGGATTCCGAATCCCGTGGTTAAGTACCCGCCTCCAGGTATTTAGTTTGAATTGTTTTTGTGTAGATTAATCTAATAATGATGCACGACTCAATGAACAGGCCCAAAGACTCATGATTAGGCCCAAGTAACGACTTAATGATTTGGCTCATGTTTTGAATCATGTTACGATATATATTTTGACTTATAAGCTGGCATTATGCTGGGTACTCTAAATTTCACCCCTCAACCCTGTGAACTTAGCTTACTAAATCACTTGAATAGGTTATACCATTAGGGATGGTGTTTATAGTGTATATTCAATCAATTCGCCTATAAAAATATACAAACTTTCTTCTAGAGATGTATTCTATTATTTTTGGTTCCTGCTCTTATGATTAAAGGCTCAATCTCCATCGCTGATATCCGTGTGCATAAAGTTGGTAGGACTTATCCTCCTGGCGCCTGAAACAAGTTATATATTGTGTTCGTTAGTTTGTTTGTTAGTTCATGTCTCCATAATTAGAGATCTATTATTATTTTTGGTTCCTTGCCAAAATAAAACAGTTGTAACATTTATATTGATTTATTATTACAATTGGCACCCTTTAGGGACATAGTAATTCAATCTCATCGCCCATTATTGTTATAAAATAATTAAAACATTACACGCCTGGAAATGTTCTGATGGCTGCGTGAAATAATTTTGGTAATTTTTAAATAGCCTTTCAATAAAAAGCCCTTCGTGTTTCCAACTGGTTCTTCTTAGGTGAGCCGCGTTCCGTACCGGTGGTCATCATGTTATAATTTTAGAAACAATTGAGAAAAGAAATTAGTATGGAAATTTTTCTAAATTAAAATTTTAAAGTGGAAATTATTTTCAGTCTCGAGCTGACCTCGACCCAGCCCCTTCTCGTTAAATTTGGAAAAATATAATATTTTATCTTTAGTTAATGTAAAACATATTGTAAGCAACGTTGAAATTGTGCAAATTAAAGAAATTTTTTATACTTTCGGCCATAACTTAACAACTACAAAATACCTTAACAGCTACAAAATGTTTCACAGACACGAAGATAAACTCGATATCTATTAACTATAGACCAATTCATATATAAAAAAAAATGCCGTCAAACTGTATACAAAAAAATAATAATAATAACGTGTTGGTGTATGTACTGTTACAAGAATTAGGCCAAAGCCCTTTTTAATAAAAAAGAAATTAAAACTTAGAAAAACTTCTATTCGACAATTTCGGACCCGATTTTGAACACGCGCGGATGATGGATTCGAACTAAGCGTTCAACTGAACTTGCGTGAAATGCGACTGGTGATGACTGGGGGAAAGGATCAGAGGTCGTATTAAGGGCTATGGTGTACTTCTTTAGTCTGACAAGATTTTATAACGTAAATACCACAACACATTTTTTGTTAAATGAATGATAACTTTGAATGAATGATTTCTGTGTCTTTACTAAGAGATCAGGGTCGACAATTTTCCTTAGGGACACGCCGCCGAATGTCAGGTCAAGGTTGGGCTAAAAAAAGGATGCAGCAGCTTTGAAGTTCAACTTTGACCTTAAAGCTTTTTAACATAAATACAGTGTACGAATGAAAAGTAGGCCCCCACGGCTTAGCCCGTGACATACTTCGAAGTTCGAACTCCCGTCGCATATAAATTCTACCAAAATGTATAAAAAATTGCCGATTTGTCGACATTTATGATTACTGATCCGCTCTCCGAAGTAGTAGCGTGATGATATATAGTCTATAACCTTCCTCGATAAATGGGCTATCCAACACAAAATCATTTTTTCAAATCCGACCAGTAGTTCCTGAGGTTAGCGCGTTCAACCAAACAAACTCTTCAGCTTTATATACATGAGGCACACTAAAAGTTTTGCACTTCTAGCTAATCGGAACTATTTGAATTTCGAATGTTATATTTTTAACAAGCGAAGCGCTCGTGGCCCCTCGGTCTCAGTGTTCTGTAAACGATCACTGAGTTACGCAACTTTGACTATGGCTGGTCCTCGGATGGGTGACCACTTTGTGGCATTTACATTTGCGAGCGTTTCCGTGCTTCAGAAGGCACGTTAAACCGTATGTCCCGGTTGTCAGTAAAATGGCAGTCGTTAAGCCTGGTTGAAGGCCTTATGGGCGGTTTAAAAAATTTCACCAGCAGGTAGCCACAACCTGCGTCTGTCTATTTCAACACGGCAATAGGCTCACCACCTATTACGTGGGACAGGAATCCACACGGTGAAAAGTGGGCATATAATATGCCACTGCCACCCCTTCGGATATAAGGTGTGATAGATATTTATATTTATTTATTTATTTTTATATTTTTGAAACGTTGCAACCTATTTAGTAATAAGAAAAAAAAAACAATTGGCGGGATATCATTTGTCAATTGCTATCACACGTCGAAGTTCTACGTACGCAGCAAAAATGGAATTAAGGCCAGCTAGTCCAAGTCGCGTGGGCAACAAAACGCTTCCTCAGCCCCCGCCAAGATAGATTGACGATGTATTTTCCGCTGGCACGCCACAGTAAAAGTGATTGGCAGTAGCAATCGAAATGGAACATCTCTGTTATTGTGTTGGATTTTATTATAGGTTTAAGATATACTAGTTAACGCCTGCGACTCCGCCCGCGTGATGAAGTTTTTTCGTTCCCGTTTTCTAAAGGAACTTGTTCCCGGAATAAAAAGTAGCCTCTGTGTTATTCTGATAGATAAGCTATATTATTGTAAAGTTTATTTAAATTTCATTCTGTAGTTTTTATATGTAAGTATCATCAAACATTCATACTTACAAACTTTCGCGTTTATAATATTAGTAGGAGTTAATGATGATATATTTAATAACAAATTTATGCTTTATGTACAAGTAATAAATAAAATGTCCCGTACTCATTAAACTCATCTTTTTTTTAAATAATATTAAAATCAAAGGCCACACGGAGGAGTACCACAGAGTTTCTCTCACAACGTTATCCAATGCTTTCTCCAGATCCACTAAAGCGCAGAAAACCTTCGGGTTAAAATGTTGGGATTATTAATTATTAGTTACATAAAATGTTATACATTTTTTAAGGTAACATAAAGTAAAAATATAAAAGCGCTGGTAGCCCCACTAACTCAGTTCTCTGAAAAAAAGATCACTGGTTTAAGAACTCTCTCGGACTTTGGATGGCTGACCGCTTTGTAGCATTTTCATTTACCATTTCGTCCTTCGAAGGGCACGTTAAATTGTTTGTCCCGGTTGCTAGTAACGTTGCAATCGGCACTCGTTAAGTCAAGTGAATACCCTTTCAGCGACCTAAAAATTACAACAGCGAGTCACCACAATCTGAGCCTGTCCATTTGAACACAGGCATTGGGCTCACCACAATATGCCTCTGCCACAACTTCGGAGATAAATTCGTGGCTATTAAATTTATAAAAATACTTAAATAATTTATACTTCAAGAATAAAACAAAGGTCTTGGATACAATTTAAAAAAAATAAGCTTAAATAAAACAACTGCACTGATTACTTCAGCCAGTGGCAGTCGGTATGTTAAAGCTTCAGAATCTATTGATAAAATTTGTTTAGTAACCAAATTGAAAGTATAAGTTACACAAAAAAAAAATTGAAATTCGTGCCTTCCGAAGCACGGAAACGCTCGCAAATGTAAATGCCACAAAGTGGTCACCCATCCGAGGACCAGCCATAGTGAAAGCTGCGTAACTCAGTGATCGTTTATAGAACACTGAGTCCGCGGGGCCACGAGCGCTTTACTTCGCTTCGCGTAATTAAGTTATACGAATTAAACTCAAAAACTACTGCACCGATTTTTGTGCTGGTTCAGCAATAGATAGAGTGATTCTCGATGAATGTTTAAGTATATAATTTGTTGAGTTTCTGTGTATATTGGCGAAAATTTAAAGATATTTGTTGAAGGTGTCGAAAAAAAAAAAAACCGTCTGGGAGCTTTCACCAAAAACGCTGCCTAAGCCTTTTGAAATAGGTTTATCAAAATAATTTATGATTGAATTGTGTATCTTATATAGGTCTACAGAAAAGTCCGCGGTGACATATGTCTATCACAAAGATATTATACTAGCTTAGTATAACAATGAGGCAAACGAGTACGGGAAAGAACAATCCACAACTCGGGCAAAACTGTGGGCATCAGCTAGTTTTTTAAATAACTATATTTATTGTCTGAACACACACATTGTAAGCCGAAAATAATACTTTGTAGACTAAGTTTCAATGCATGAATTGGAAGACTATTTCTGGAGGTCGAATAAACAGATTATTCATTCATACATTCATTCAATTATTCATTCATGCCTTAATATCTGATAATACCCTGTAAAAAATAATTAAGGAGGGCAGAACCCATACCTTAATAACTGTGGTGTCCTAATTCTAATATTTTTACTTGCTGGGGCGTTCTGTATTCTCTTCAACTTTATAACAAACCAAATTATGTTTGTAGTTCTCCTATCTTCGCTGCTAGTGTTAACTATAGGGACTGTCAAAGGATATATCGTAGAACTGATGCCTGTACATTTGAGGTGAGTAGATGGAATTAGTACAGGCGGCCGAGTCTACTATTGACAAGCCGTAGAATATAACCAGAATCGCTGAGCAAGCTCAGCGTGTCAAAATGTTAGTAGACTAATCCCAGCCAAACCAGGATCTACAGCAATGACCAAAACACCAGAAAAGTTACACCGAGCTCGATCTCGGTGAAGTCCCAGGAGAAGTTAGCATGTCTTGGAACCCGCAACGAAATTAATCAGAAGATAATGTTAGTTAGTAGGAAAAGAACGTAATGCCCCTTCCCTCCTTTGAAAAGCGGGAGACCTGGAAAGCAACTAGGTGTAAATCCTATAGAAATAGGGAAGCACCACGGTAATAGTAGATATAGTATGGGTCCTATGTGAGCTATGTTTGATTCCAGTAATATGTATGGCAGAAACGTTTAAAAGCACGAAAATTCACCGTTGATGCCACGAGATCCGCATAGTAAACTACTCCCGATGTTACTTGTAAACAATTAAGCATATTATATCGCTCGTTTTGCCAAATGCTACACTCCCAAAGTATATGATGGGCGGTCTGATCATATTTGTAAAAATGTTAGTAGACTATCAAATATACAACTGACAAGCGGCCACTGGCGCGGTACGTCTTAGTAGAGTTCTATCGGCCGACCGATAAAAGTCTATTGGAGTACGATTGTAATAATAGACTACTAAAAACTGTCAAAGTTGTACCGGTGGCTATCTATTGAGCGACGATTTCAGTTCTATTTCGACACAATTAAAATAGCAGACTCGGCCCCTAGTAAAATGGACAGTAAAATAAGTTACCTACCTAGCTACCGTAGTTTAACCGTACTTGTTTTTCGCAGAAACTTGTTTTCGGGATAAAATATTTTAGTTAAATAGTAGCCAAGAGGAACAAAATTACGATGTAATGTGGGTATATATGTGCCTCTGCCACCCCTTTGGGTATAAAAACAAAAATGATAATTAAGTAAGATAGCCTATGTGTAAATGTAGGGTGTTAGCTATCTGTATAGCAAATTGGTTCAATAGTTAGCGAAAAAAAAAGGTAAACATAGATTGAACAGCCCACTGGCTCAGTTAATTATATAACTGCCTTCTAACCTACGGGTACCGGGTCCGATTTTATACTACTTACAGGGATAATTCTAACGCTTCTGTGAAGTGTACGTAGCTCATTTTATATTAAAACTCTCATATACACTATACAAAGCGAACCGCGAGATGCAGATGGGATAGACGCTTGGATGATGATGGAATGCTTACTGCTCTGATAAATATACTGTGCCATTGCCAAGAAATAACAATGGGAGCGCAACGAAAAAACCTGACAGAGGTCCTACCTCAGTAAGCGCCAGCGCGCGACTGATCAGGCGTCAGCGGCGCGAATCTGGTATTATTTAAACATTTGTACTATAAAAGTCACTGTATATAGTCAAAGTAAGCCATTATGTTTAAAAATATTTGGTAGCTATAGTTGGGTATAAAAATTTCATAAAAATTATCTTTAGTTTAGATTTAGCATTGAAAAAACATTTTGAAAGGGGGCAATTTTGAAATGTTTTACTATCAAGTAAAGTTTATTAGAATTTGTAACAGAAAGCCATTATGACTAGATTAAATCCTTAACTATCATATATATTTTTTTCAGAATAAAAAACCCTTTTTTCTACGATTCGCATTGATTTAAAAAACTCAAAATCGTGGCTTCGGCAGGAATACCAAGTCGAAAAGATTTTAGAGCAATGATTTTTTATGATTTTAAAAGTTCTCTATCTCCGCAAGACTGTGCCGCTTGTCTTCTAAATGCTTTTCTAAACTTTGTTGTCGTTGGATCCCTCATAAACTGACCACAGACATTCTAATGCTGTTTATGACATTGTCACAGGAGACGAAACGTGCATTTATTGTTTTGGACCCGAAAAAAAACAGCAATCTTGTGAATGGATGTTAGAAAATGAGAACATGCCAACAAAAATGAGGCAGGCGAGAAACGTTGGTAAAAAAATGATCGCGTTTTTTTTCTCAACTACGGGTCCCATCTGTACAATTCCACTTATAGTTATAGATTTTTTTTCTAAGGGAAAATGTACACACATTTTTCGCTTCATGTACTAAATGTAGATAGCAGAATTCATGCAAAGTATATAATTTATTAAATAAAATCGAATAGAAATCTTCTTGCAAGCCCGTCATGATTTCATGATCGTAAATCGTGTGTGTAAGTAAATTTGATCAGAAATCATATTGAAGAAGGGCGTTTGCACACAAAAATAAGGTATTACATATCGGGCTGTTTCAGTAAAGTGTATCAGATAAATGGCTAAGCAAAACATTCAATCATCTTTATGGTTCTGTAGTTAAAAAATAATCCTTATAGTTTCGCGATAGTGGTCCTTCTGTATGCATTTCTTTTTTACGTGGTAGAATGCATTTGGCCTCTATACTAGATACTCCGTTGCGGCGGGCCAGCAGATTTCTGTAGGATTCCGAGTGCTGTAGAGTGGCCATACCCAGTAAATTTGAGGGACAGTAAACAGGGTTGACTGACGTGGTCAACCCGTGACCACGGCTGGTGTAATCCGGTCGAAACGTCGGGAAGTATAAGGTAGGCTTTGTACCTAATAATATACGTCGCGAATAAGACTCGAAATATCATAAATATTATTTATTTGTCATTGCGTTTTTCGCGATACCGATACCAGAGTTTCTGAAAAGATCACCAACGTCTTTTATACCAATATACAGTATCCGTTTACTTTCATTTTTTTAGTTTCTATTTATGAATTTTCCACTAGATGTCGTAAGCATTGCTAATGTTTCATGTGAGCTTAACTGGCAAGGGAGTCTGATTCAGTTTTTATTAATCTCATCCAGGTATGCGTCCGAAACTGGAGAGCAGACGGTACTGGAATCGATGCGAGATTACCTGATCAGCACCATTCAGAAGACGTTTGAAGTTGGTCTGCAGCAGGCTGAGTGTCTTTACTCCGAACTCTTGCAGTGCACGCGGAAGAAGAACCTCGTAAGTAACCTTCAATATTCTTTTTAATGAAATAAATGAAAATATCTTTATTCAGCTGAGTCTTTGTTACTTTCAATAAATGCATTATTATTCATATAGCTCACAAAGTAACACTTATCAACGTCAAAATTATTGCTTCTACACTTACTGCCAGATTCGCAAGGCAATAGATAAAGCCCGATGAAGATCCTGGCATTAAAATCTAAAAAAAAACTTCTTATTGAGAACGTGAATTGTGAGAGTTTAACCGATACACCTTTATTGATAACGTGTATGCGTTCACATTCTAACGGGTTAGTGCTTATTCCCACTGTTCTGGCCCCTCCCCCCCGAAAGTTATTAAAACCGTATTGTTTGACTGTACTACTAGGAGTCTCATTTTAAGGGCATACTCGCTTTCCTTCACAGCCGTAAAGTGCAGTGTGAATTAACCTATTTGATCATGAATATTTCAGCCTCCAAAGTTCTGCTAATTTTATGTAAGCATTCCATTGTCATTATAAAAAAAAACATATTTTTTGTAAATTTATGGATATACTAATAAATCAAAAGAAAATAATCATATAATTCATTATAAATACGAAAAGCACTTGAGCAGATACCCAGAAGTGCATGTATAAAACTATTAATGAATCTGCAGGAAGCTAAGAAGTATGCATGGATCGCGAAGCCTGGCGATTTATGGTCTGTGAATACCGCGTCAGAGATACAGCAGAGAAGTTAGTTAGTTAGTTAATAATAAATTCTCGGTATTAATAACACTTTTTTTCATTTTCGCTCTAAAACAAAATAATAGTAAAATTGAGGCCCAGGAGGGTTTTAGCCCGACGGAGCTTTTCTCACATGTATAAAAAGGTCGTGGTTTAATTACAAAGATAAACAAAATATGTTATATTTTCCGAGCTCTTTCTTTATTTTGAAACTAGATTACCCAGATGCTTTAGTCGTAAATTTCAATTGGCGAAGCGTGAAGCGTGAAGCGAGCTCAGAAGCGTGAATATGACTTATTTATATTTCTCATTACCATCTCAAGGTATTTTGACAAATAAAGCTTATGACGTTAATACTATTACAGAATAGGGTAAT
Source organism: Thumatha senex (assembly GCA_948477245.1). Lineage (NCBI taxonomy): Eukaryota > Metazoa > Arthropoda > Insecta > Lepidoptera > Erebidae > Thumatha > Thumatha senex. The sequence continues at coordinate 20,757,262 of OX419739.1, read as the reverse complement.
ATTTTATTTCTTACTTCTTCTACAAGCACATGCTTTTGTTACATACATAAATACATAATATCACGCCTTTATCCCCTATAGGGTAGGCAGAGGCATATCAAACACCCACATTTCACCATATGCATGCGAAAAAAAAACAATTCTTATCAAATCTGCCCTTGAAAGGAACACTTTAAGGCACCACTTGGTAGATACTGTATGTAACAAGAACCACACTAAGATGAGATAAAGTTTTATAACAAACTAGCTGACGCCTGTGGCTTCGCACGCGTGGTGAAGTTTTCCCGTTCCTGTTCCCCACAGGAACTTGTTCCCAGGATAAAAAGTAGCCTATGTGTTATTGTGGTGTGTAAGCTATATTATTGTAAAGTTTCATCAAAATCCATTTAGTAGATTTTACGCGAAAGAGTAGCAAACACCCATTCTTACAAGCTTTCGCATTTATAATATTAGTAGGATATAGCTCATAGGTCGCGTATCGATGAGATCGTGCGCTTGAGCATAAACAAAGGGTATTGGCTTTGGTATAGATTGGTTTGGTATAGGCTGTCTACGCTCGTGTTTTATTGAAGCGGAGCCAGCGAAGCGAGCGGGGCTCCCACGGACCAGCTTCAATGGAGAAATGTATGTGACGCCATAACTCTTCGAGTTCTCAACCGAATTTCGCAAAATTTGTACTAAATCGAATTAGAAACTTCAATATCATTTTTGAAGACCTATCCATAGATACCCCACACGTATGGGTTTGATGAAAAAAAATGGGAAACCCCCAAGTTACAACCAGGTTTCAACAGTATAGTTCTTATAGTTTCAGAGAAAAGTGGCTGTGACATACGGACGGACAAACAGACAGACAGACATGACGAATCCATAAGGGTTCCGTTTTTACCATTTGGCTACGGAACCCTAAAAAGCACGCTCATCCTTCATAGATTCGTCTTTTGTGCTGACGTCTTTTCCTATTTTTTTTTGTTTTTTTTTCGTCGTTTTTTCTGATGCTCCGCTCTAATCGGTGCTAGCGTAACTTTATGCTTAGCGACTGCTTCGACCTAGTATTAATGGCAGTTTCATGGCCATACATCATAGCATATATTAGAAACCATGACGAGCGCGGACGTATTTAGTGACTGGTGTTATTTGTGATCAAATATCCTGGTCAGATTGAAGGGGCAGGTCTATAAAACCATCGTTAAGGCTGTCCATTTACATGGCAGGAGCTGCTTATAATGGAAATGAAAATGCTGCGGTGGCTGCAACGGATGCAAGTTGGAAGTTGTAAGAGTGTTTGTTGCCTTTACTGGTGTGGTGTCTTACAGTAACCACCGGACTACGTAGGACCAAATGTCTGGCCATATCGGCTCTGGGGGTCCCGCTTAAGACTCTAGAAGTACTTGGTTGACGTTGTAAAGGATGACATGCGTGCCAATTGTCCCAATACTAGGGAAGTCGATGCCCGTGAGAAGAAGTAGGAAAGCGGACTTCGAGCGTCGCGCGACGCAACTAGGACAGACGCTCGGATGATTTTGATAACTCTAGACCTAACACCCTTCATCTCGAACGATAAAATTGAATTTATCAGCTCACGCGTGATCCCGATAAAATAACAAAATTTCGCTTACATAACGATAGGGTTGGAGGTAATACGTTATTTTTTATCCCTTTCGTGCTCGAGATAACTCGCTTTCATTTGCATAATATCGGTAATACCGTGATATTGAGGTTACATCAGATTATAATAGTGGTTGTAATATAACTGTTTTCGACTTCGTTTAATATTTTATGGATGAACGGCAATGAAGACTGTGTTTGTAGATTGGTAATGGTAGGCTACACACGCTCCGAGAAATTGTTACGATTTAACTGTACCGCTCAAACTGAACCGATAATCGAAACGTATGTACGATATATTACATTTATTGATAACTAACTGCATGGTGAAGTTTTCTTGTACTATGCGCCGCCGAGGCAGTTAAATCTTAAATTAAGAGCAAGTGAAGTTGAATTTTCTCTAAGAAATTCCAAAATACAGTTTTCTTTGTACTTTGTTGTTTCTTAAGAGAGGACTAAAGTCTACTGAACCTTAGGTATTGCAAAAATACTATAAGTTAGAAAAAAAATAGTCAACAGTCTCAGATGATGCTAATAACTAATATAAAGAATTCGCTTTTATTTAACGAAAAATTTCTTCCGAAGATGGCGCCGGTGTAATAAAATGGTCTTATTGATGAGCGTAGCTCGTTAGCACGGTTAATGGACGACCCGAGGCGTTGCAAGATACCGGGGCTTTCACGGCATTTTTTACTAACCGACTTCAGTGGGATGCTTTAATAAGATACGTGCTAAAATATACACTTTCTCTTACAGACGCGTAAAAAGTAAGTAATAATCTATATGTGCTTGAAATATAATAATACAATAAGTAATATATAATAAACAGATGACTTTCCTAATATAACCGAGACATATTTGCCTAGAATACAAAAATGCTAAATTATTGACGTCAATGATAATTTAAATTTTTAATAACAAATCATTATATTTTATTAATTTAGAATAAGTTGTAATTAATTGAATAGTCTGTTTGTCAATAGTCAATTAATTAAATAACTAAACAATATTCTTCTTTTTTTTATGAAGATACCCGTGCTTTTAGTAGGCGTACATGGGGACATACTGGTCCAACACGCAGAGGCCCTTTGAGAATTTTAATCTAAAAGGAAATGGGACCCCCACTGCAGACAGTCCACGCCCGCTTTATGTAGAAGAATGGTAATGGATCACCTCTAATGGGAGTTAAACTATTGTGAAATGTGCTAACTATGAAATAGGCTATTGGGTTGGGTGTTAAATGGATTGGGTGATTTAAACTATTATTATTTAACTAGAAAACTGAAACAGCGTTCAGTTTTCTGTAAACGATCACTGTTCAGCAAAGCGCGTTAAGCCGTTGGGTCCGGTTTCATAACATCTATAGGTATATGTGAAGCAAAATACTGTTTACCCCTTTTTTAAGAAACCTGCGCCAACGGGTGAACGTGAAATTTGAGACAGTTCAAGTTTATGTGGAAAAGAAGTACACAACTATTTTTACTGAAACGAAGTTCCTTAACGCGGCTTAAGGGTAGTGCAATAAATAGAATCTATGTGTATCAAGTCTACTACAAACGTAGTCGCGTGCACAACTCTCTCTTTGTCTCTTTCACTCTCGTTATCTCTGTGAGTCTTTTTCTTATACCCCCTTTATGTTTATATGTTTTTTTTATATTTATTAAATTTATTATTAATTTTTTTTAAACATAATGAGCATCATTCTTAACTGCGGTTCCTCGACCGCTAGTTTTTTTTAATTTGGTTGAAAATGTTGGAGTCGGAAATGATATAAAAACTAGTCAATTAATTAACTAACTTAGTAGTGCAATTACTGCAATACAGTAAACAACATCAAAGAAAGACAATGCCGCTTTTTTTGTGACATTACTTTTGTATATAATTAAAGTGTCTTTTGTCAACATAGCTCTCTTTTTCTGAGCGCTTACATTAACTAGAACATCCAGCTTAACGAGCGCTTTAAGTGTACAAACTGTACAAGGAGTACACTTATTTTAGAATAGTGTACGAGAGGCTGCTTAAAATTTAAAAAAATATCTTTATATTGCATAGACCATTTTAACGGCGCTTCCAAAATGTCATACGCTATAAATATTTAAAGTGACCATCGGAACGCCACCTGAGAAGAACCGGCAAGAAACTTAGGAAAGTTTTTTTACCCTCGTAGTGCCTGTTAGCGCGTGGAAATAAAGGGATAAAAAGTAGCCTAGGATACTTCGTATATCATCAGCTATATGCCAATGAAAGTCCTGTTAAAATCAGTCCAGCCGTATTACAACACAAAAATATTTTTTATGTAATTACCGACTTTTAAATGTATTGAGGGAAAATCTATAAATTTTGGAATTACAAACTAACACTTATATTTTATTAATCTGTATAAATTCTAAGGTGCCATCCCCCCTAGGCTTCGCCCGTTAATCCCGTCGCTTATAATATTTATATTTATTATATCGTCAGTGGAAAGGGAAAAATGCTAAAGCGCCACTAGGGACAAAATGAGTTAGCATTTTTTTTTTATTTTTGTAAATCCAACAACATGCCTTGACTCTCTGGATGAGGTGAACACTCAGCAAACCTCGGCTCCAGTACTCTTACACCCATGCATAGATACTTGCGCTCCTGATGAGAAATCCACTCAGCACACCTCGGTTCCTGTACTCCTAGAACCAAGCATTGACAGTTATGCTCGTGATGAGTTTTCCACCCATCATACCTCTTCTTCTGTGCCTCTACAACCGAACGTAGATACCATCACTCCTGACGAAATGTCCTCTCAGTTCACTTCGGCTCATGTACTTTTGCAACCGGGTACAGATACTAAAGCTCCTGAAGACTTGTCCACTCAGCACACTTCGGCTTCTTTACTCTTACAGCCGATCATAGACACCAGTGCTCTTGACGCGATCGAGATATCCTCTCACTACACCTCGGCTCATGTGCTCCTACAACCGAGCACAGACATTAACCTTGCTGATGAGTTTCCTACCCAGCACACTCCGAGTTTGATACCTCCACAACTTGTTTTAGAAACTGGTGCCACTTCTAATATGACAAATCAAGCTATACCAGGTCCTGAGTTTCTTCAAGAGACTCCCCGAATTCAGTCTTTGTCTAGAGAAGAGGAAATAGAAATTTGTTTACTGCAAATAAAGGCAGACCATGAAGAAACTATTGATGGTAAACAAGTCAACAGAATCACGATCGAGTTTGTAGAAGAGACTAGAAAATTACCTGAAAATGAAAATAACATAAACTGTGGGAATATCTTACACGATGAAGGCACATTAATTGATTCTAGTAAACAAAGGTCCGAAAATTGTAGAAAAACACGTACTAAAGATAAATCTAAAAATATAAGAGATACACGTTCTAAAGAAAAATCAGCAAAATTTCCGTACAGTAGCAAAAGGAAACCTGGAAGTAGTAAAAAAACAACGGAAAATAGCAACAAACTCTCTATAGCTAGCAAAGAAATTTATGAAAATGTCAGCAAGGAAAAACCTCAAAACAGCAAAGAAATTATTTTTAAGCACGTGGACTTTCTTTCGGATGAAGAATTGTTTACACTGACCTCTTCCTCCTGGGAAAGCATCAGAAGACACGGACTCAGACACATCTACCCATAACAAAAATAAGTGCAAAAACAAGAAAAAGAAAAATAAAACCAAGAATAAGAAGCAGTTAAAGAAACGAAAAGAAAAGACTGACAAAACTGGCTTTTGTAACGAAGTTTCAGACACAAACCTACAACTAGAAAGTGAAGACGGAAACGACTCGAAAGATGAATCTAATTCTAGAAAAAAGAAGAAAAAAACAAATAAAGCTAAAGAGAGATCAAATTTGAAAAGAACTGGCAAAGAATATATTACAAAAACAGGAAAAGTAGTTGAGGCAAAAAGTTTGAAAGAAAATCCCTGCACTCCAAGAAATTGTCCAAACAAATGTCAAAAGTGTGTGTGTGTAAGTGAAGAAAGACGAAAAGGTATATTTGAACACTATTGCTCCTTAAGTGTTCAAAGACAACGCGATTGGATTGTGAGTCATACGAAGAGAGAAAATGTGAAACGAAAAAGAACTAGAGATACAATTTTCACATTCCTACTTCATTAATGAAGGAGAAGGACATAGACACATTTGTTTAAAATTCTTGTTAAGCACCTTGGATATTCGTCAAAGGTTCCTACATTTAGTGATAACCACTTCACAGGAAGGAACCTCTAAACCCGATAATACGGGTAGAGAAGTTCCAGCAAACAAAACGCCTCCGTCCTTGTTGCAATCTGTGAGAGATTTTTTTATTTTGTTGTCTTCGCCCATCATGGGCAGGCAAAGGAAACTTAGTCCATACAGCCTAGTCTTCAGTATTTATTATTTTTTTATTATTTTGTTTTAGTCCTGTCTAGTCGTTTGTCGATGTCAAGTCCTCAGTCCTAGGTCCTAGTCCGTACCCCAATAAGGCAGTGAATCCCTTATTGCGGCGATCTATGGAAATTTGGCACTAACACAAACAACACCGCTATTCTTTGCAATATATCACTTTCGTTCACTAATGCACTTTTCCGAACTTTTTATGTATAATATTCCACCATTATTAAACACAAAAACACGAATTTTACACTAGTTTTTGAATATAATATACGACAAACGTGCGTCACAGCTCGCGTTGGCGCCAAAAGTCCATCTGTGAGAGATGTTCAAGAGTTATCATTCAAGAGTTAAAAGTAGTTCCCTCACATTATTGTTGTAAAAACTCCACAAAATGTTATTTGCCCCAAGGATACAGAAATGTGACCAATTTATACAAAATTTAAAAACAAAAGAATATTACAGAGGAGAAAAGTTACGTTGGTGAAAATGTTTTTATGAATCTATTTTTGACAGAATTTAATATTTCATTTCATATCCCACGAAAAGACAAATGTGTTAAATGTATTAAATACGAAAATAGTCCCGGAGAATACCAAAACCAACATCGAACTAAAATATTCTATGAATATTGAAGCTGAATCGAAATTAATAGAGGTCGTAGGTAATACAGAAATAATGCCTAAGAAAATATACAAATCTAAGCTGCCTATTTCGAAGAAAAAGTATTCCGATTTGGAAAAGTTATGTAATAATAAAACTATACCTGCTTCGCACGTTTCAGAGTATAAATTGTTGCCTCATGCAGCAAATGTTCAGGATGTTTTGGCAGATACAGATATTGAAGATATTCAAGACTGATTGTTTTAAATACGTTGTTGTGGTGCATTACCAAGATGCAGTCAAAATAAATAAATAGGGTATTTAAGCTACAATTTTAATGATTAATAGGAAACTATAATTTTTTGTTGCCTGCAGAACTCATTTGTTTTTGTTTGGAAAAATTTTATTGCCGATTATGCTATTTTATGTTTTTTAAATGAAAGTTCCTACTAAATGAGAATTATCAATTGTTCTTACTCTTGTTAACTATTTTAATTATTACCTTATAACTGTGATGAATAGGTTATGCCATAAGAGCTTTAAGATAACAATTACACTAACTTAATAAAAGTGTTTGATTGGTAAAAGAAATGTTTTTATTTCCACCTAGTGACACGCCATGGCTTCAAAGCAATTAATACAACAAAATGTGAGTAATGACGACAAATATAATAAATAATTAACAATGCGGGCATCATAAAATTGATTAAACAAGAAACGCTAATGGTAGCTACTATATTTTTATTGTATCTATTATAGTAAATAAGCAATTTTTTGTAACAAAACTTAAAACCTATTGAATTCTTTAAGAAGTAATAATGCCTGAAACGTGTAACCGATCTAGAGTTTAGTAACATTTGCTTGAATTCGTTCAATAGATTCTGTGCATGTAAGTAAATTTTCCTGAACAGCCTATGAAGGATATCGCTTCTTACGCATTCTTTCTATCCTAACTGGAGTTTAGAAATTTATCTTTATCACGCTTTTTAAACATAAAATCACTTAGCATTTTTTGTTTTGTGGGCAAGAGGTAGTTACCAATAGTTAGCACTTTTTGATTGCTGGGTATTTAAATTTAAAGGAGATAAGAAGTTTTATCCTGACCCATCATCATCATCATCCGAGCGTATGTCCCAGTTGCGTCTCGCGACGCCCGGGGTCCGCTTTCCTACATTTTCTCCTCCACTTCGCACGGTCGTCGGCATCCCCTGTAGTGAGACCATTGGCACGCATGTCATCCCTTACGACGTCAAGCCAGCACCTCTTGGGTCTTCCCCTCTTACCGGGACCCGGCGGGGCTGACATGGCCAGACATTTGTTACCTACGCAGCCCTGCGCTTGCCGCAGGATGTGACCATACCAACGAAGGCGACACTCTTGCAACTTGTCTACAATGTCACGGATGTGAAGGCTGCCGCGGATGCGAGAGTTCCTCACGCGGTCCATCCGCGTGACTCCACACATCCACCGCATCATCTTCATTTCCGTGACACGCAGCTCTGCTGGTTTTGTAGACCTGTCCCTTTAACCGGATCGGCATTTTAGGGTCACAAATGACACCGGTCATCTCCCGCCATTTGGCCCACGCGGCAGCAATGCGTGACTTGACATCGCAATCGATGTCACTGGACGTGTGAAAAACAGATCCCAGGTATTTAACCTGGTCCGTGCGCTCGACCAAATCACCGCCTATGCGGATGTGGGATCTGTCGAGTTTAGTGCCAAGTACTCGGTCTTCGCCACATTTAGTTTCAGACCGCCATTCTCAAGCGTCTCCTTCCACGCCTTTACACGTCGCACCAATCTGCCCCTGTCCGCGTCTGCCAGCGCAATATCGTCAGCATACATGAGCAACCATGGAGGCTGCTCATGCGTGTTCCTGATGCTGTCCGACAATTCGTCTAATATTACACTGAACAGAAGCGGACTAAGGACCGAACCCTGGTGTACCCCGACGGTGATGGGGAAGGGTTTCGTGTCGCCAACAGCAGTCCGAACCATTGAATCGGAGTCACAGTACATGTCTCGGATAGTGTCAATATATACCTCTGGAACCCCTTTGGACCGCAGTGCCCACCAGATCATCGCACGAGGAACACAGTCGAAGGCCTTCTGCATGTCTAGAAACAAACAGTGCAGAGGCGTGTTCTTCGACCTGTATTTCTCTGCGACAACCCTGAGGGCAAAATCAGGGTCCGTGGTCCCATGACCAGGGCGAAACCCATATTGACACTCCGAGAGAGTAAACTCCTGCCGAATCCGAGAGTCTATAATCCTCTCGAAGATCTTCATGGTGTGGGACATCACCTTTATACCGCGGTAGCTCCCGCACTCCTGCACTGACCCCTTACCTTTGAAGACTGGAGTATTAATACTCAGTCTCCATTGGTTTGGGATCTGCCCGCTGAGGAGTATGCGGTTAAAAAGGTTTACTAAGATGCCCACACCGCGAGGACCCATCGCCTTCCAGGCTTCGATGGGGACTCCATCGGGTCCGACAGCTTTCCGATTCTTCATGCGGCGAAGCGCAGTCAGGATTTCTCCAGGCGTTACCGGAGGCACTAGTCCCTGATTCGGAGGGAGGTCCGGAGGCTGCACCTCTTTGTGCTGTTTATTAAGCAGCTCGTGGAAGTACGAGCGCCATCTCTCCTTTACCGCGAGGTCTTCGCTTAACAGGTTGCCCTCCGGGTCTTTTACACAGCGACACTTGGATATATCCTGTGCCGCTTTGACCCTGGAGCGCGCCAGCTTATAGATGAGCTTCTGCCCCTCAGACGATTCCAGCTTATCATACAGAAGTTGTAAGTGGTCTCGTCTGGCTCTGGCTACAGCTCTCTTTGTGGCGCGCTTGGTAGCCCTGTACGCGTCGCGGTCTTCGGGAGATCCGGTCGCTTGCCACTTTTTAAAGAGGGCTTTCTTCTCCCTAGTCTCCCTCTGGACTGCATCGTTCCACCACCAAGTTTCCTTGTCACATTTGCGTCCACCCTTAGACTCACCGAGCACCACCTTCGCCGCTCCTAGGATGGCCGCCTGAACTTTGTCCCAGTAATCTCGATCTGGCCCGCCTTCAGTGTCAGTGCACTTGTCACCGACAGCTGAGACGAACTCCTTGGGACCTAGTTTCATCAAGCAGCCACCATCTGATGCGGCGCTGGCACCGCTCGATGCGTTTGCCTTTGGGCTTCACGCAGAGGTCCATGACAAGGAGACGGTGTTGTGCAGTAAGACTCTCTCCGGGTATGACCTTGCAGTTGACCACCTTGCCGATGCTGTGTCGCCTAGTGAGTAGGAAATCGATCTGAGTTGTTCGCCTCCCGCTCTTGTAGGTGATGAGATGTTCGGATTTCTTTTTGAAATACGTGGTCACAATGGCCAGATCGGCAGCCGCACACGTTCTGAGGATAGTTTCTCCTTCAGCGTTGCGGGTGCCGTATCCAAAACCACCATGGACACGCTCAAACTCATCACACCTCTCACCCACATGAACGTTTAGGTCGCCGCCCAAAACGATTCCCTGTGACAACGAAATGCTCCGAAGCACTCCCTCGAGCACGGCCTGGTCGAATATGTAAATATTATCTACAGAAACTGTACTTAATGATGAAATAATTTATTTTGATAAGGATTAATAGCATGAGTAAAATAAACGCAATTAAATGTAGTCCAAAAAAAATTCAAGATTTTTACATAAAAGAATGGTTGTTGTGCTCTCTCGACATAGATAGGTATAGTGTGTCGCGGACTTTTTTGTAGATATTTATAAGATCTACAATTAATTAGAACATTTTATTGATCTATCTTTTATAGTTTAGGCAGCGTACGCAGAATAAGTAACTTTTGATTTTTTACACCTTGTGTCCGAAAAACCTTATTTTTTTCCAAAATAAAATATAGCCTATGTTACTCGTGGATAATGTAGCTTTCAAATGGTGAAAGATTTTTTTAAATCGGTTCCCTAGTTTTTGAGCCTATTCATTACAAACAAACATACAAAGTTTTCCTCTTTATAATATTAGTGTAGATTTCTACAATATTGCATAAAAAATTGCCCGATTTGTCGACATTTATTCCTGCTGCTCCGCTCTCCAGAATAGTAGCGTGATGTTATAGAGCCTATAGCCTTCCTAGATAAACGCGATATGCGCTGAGATGAGCGCGTTCAACCAAACAAACAAACTCTTCAGCTTTATAATATTTGTATAGCTTGCCACGTTCTCTTGCCCAAGTACAGGCTAGCTCTTATGTTAACTACGCAATGACATTACTTGAATGTAACGAACTAATTCGGCATTACTGATATTCATCCACTGACTGACTAATGATCCAGCTCGACATTACATTTTCATTCATCAGTCACGTCAAGTCCAGACTTTTAAGAATAAATCTACAACCCTTCAACGCCCCAAGGTCTAATAAATAAATCGATCTTCATAAAAATTGTTGATTGAAATTCTTGCCAAACCAAAATATTTATAAGAAGTAGAGTAAAGAATGCTCGCTCCCTCTCGCTTGCACCCTAATAGAGTCGAATCTATACTAATATATAAAGTTTATATTAGGCGTTAAAGTATCTCCCGAGTTCCGCAGTCTGCGACGAGGGCGCCGCAGACTTGTCTTCGCCCAAGACTACCGGCCTCCGTGACCGGGGGCCTGAGTACGGTGGGCGGGCTGCTCGCCGTGCTTACGGAAGCAGGCCAGGCAAGGTGGCGTAGCGTGAGGGTTACACGCACGTAGCTCACTCCCTCAAGGTAGTGATATATAACCCGAACCCCCCAAAGAAGCGAGATAACACTCGAACCCCCTAAAGAGGCAGGATACACACCCGAACCCCCCCTGAAGGAGCCTGCGGTAGCGGACAAGGTCTGTCGGGAGCCCTGGGGTTATCCTTCCGAGGGCTCACCCGGGGCTCCTGGCCATAGACAGATAGAAGGGTAACGTGTGGTTTTAGTCGGTAGGAGTCCGGCATAGCATCCATGAGGATTTCCACACGAAAAAAAAAAAATAAAAAAAAGGGTTAAAGTATGAAATTGCCGTTTTTTACTGAAAATCTATATTGTTTATTTTTTAGTCTATAACAAATTTATTTAATCAAAATAGTTACTATTATTATCTATACATTGCTGCCATCTAATAGGAAGGTCATTTATGCCTTTGCGATATAACTCTGAGGATCTAGACTGCACAAACTGTGTGAAAGCATTTTGTACTGCCTCCTGGGAAGAAAACTTCTTGTCATGTAGATAATTGTCCAAATTACGAAAAAAATGGTAGTCCGTTGAAGCAAGGTCTGGCGAATACGGAGGATGACGAATGGTTTCTAACTGCAGTTCCTGAAGGGTCAAAACGGTTTCTCGTGCTGTATGAGGTCTCGCGTTGTCAAGGAACAATAATGGTGAAGATCGATTCATGAGTTTGAGAGAATAGACATCTGCCGTTATTGCTTGACCAGATCGGTGAAAACTACAGTGAATAACACCATGCTGAGACCACCAAACAGTTACCATTACCTTTTTGTTGTTAAGGTTTGCTTTAGGACACTGTTATGGCGTTTGACCTGGGGTCAGCCATTGCATTTTTCTTTTACGGTTATCATAAAGAATCCACTTTTCATCACATGTCACAACTCGATCCAATATTTCTTCATTTCTGTACATATCCAACAAGGCAACACAAGTTTCAACACGCGTTTCTTTCTGCAGATCAGTCAAATCATGAGGCACCCATTTTTCGTATTTTTTTATTTTATTGATTGACGCAATTAGTCAATATTGTGGGTAAGGTAACGTTAAACCATGCCACTAATTCTTGGGTAGTTTGACTAGGCTCGGCTTCCACCATCTCTTTTTTCTATTCATCGTTATGCGCCTGTGTGGGCGGTCTTCCTCGTACCTCGTTCTTCAAGTCAAAGTTTCCATCACGAAAGCGTTCAAACCAAAATCGCACGGTGCGTTCATTAGCAGACCCCTCACCAAACGCAACATTGATATTGCGAGCTGTTTCTGCCGCGTTACTTCCGCGTCGGAACTCGTATTCAAAAATCACTCGAATTTTCGCAGTATCCATTTTTCTTGTCTAAGTTGAATAACAAAAACAATTGAAAGTCGATATTCAAATGTTTCACATTTTTTAAAAAAGAACATCATAGAAACCATGTGAAAAAAGTTACATTCGAAAACCTCAAACCATGAAGATTCTATGTCAATTCAAGAAACCTATTACAATAAAACGGCAATTTCAATTTCATACTTTAACCCCTATTATTATACTAGCTGACCCAGAGGACTTCGTAGCGCATTCAAATTTATAAATTTTGTGTTTAGGTAAATACTTAGGAGTTATATAATATTAAAGTAATTCACTGAGAGACAAATACCCAGTGCTTTACTGGCTTGCTAGCTTCACGTTAAATATAATACTTTTAAATTTCATTTATTTATATGTTTGGGATATATAATCTTCCTTTGTCCTCAATTTCTGGGCAAACCTCTCTCTCTCTCTCTCTCTCTCTCTCTCTCTAAAAGTATTGAGATCCTCTATGTTGAGATCTTCGTCGAGACGTCTGATACCAGGCCAAACTGGCGTCCAAAAAACATGGAGGTGCTTATCAGAGCGCGGCAGTACTTTACTGTAGTGTACTTTAATTAGTCTATACTATTGCAGTGCACTGCTCGGTCTCTGTGTCTATTTTCGCTATAACACATATAATGTGCCATCATTTTAAGGATACATAAATATAAATTAGGCTACCAGCTAACGGCATAATTTACCCCGTGATAATCTATATCCGTTAAATTTCGTAACAAATTGAATAACTTGAAAGAAATTATGACGTCAGCAATTCCTTTTTCAGAAACTTACAAAATTATTTCTTTTTCAAATATTTAAAAGTTGCTATCGTATCGAGTCTATCTAAAAAGATATCGTCTATCTATCGGAAACTAGTGGATTGGTCTCGGAATCTCTTCACATTGATTTTCATCCACTTTTGAAGTGGGTCGTAGGATTAAATTGAAACTATATCTGAGACGGATGACAATAAAATAAGCTTATCTTGTTACCCTGGCACACAAGGATCTTCAGTATAACTTCCAAAGATAGTGTATTAGTTATTGATGATGCAATTCCATTAGGTATTGGTATTAAATAAAAGGTTTGCCTAGAAAAATATAAAAAATACTCGTGGTTTTGTGTATGTTTGTGTGTGTACTTATATATACATGTAAGAAGTTATATATCTTAAACCTAAAATAAGTAATGATTTTATTTCATATTCCGCATGTTTTGGTTTGTATATTAAATTAATTAAAAAAAAACATCTATGGAAAAATAACTAAGTACTTTGAATGTAGTTGTGAGTTTTGACAGACACAGTTCAGTTATACAGAATCAGCTAATTGAATTTTTCGGCTGTCGGGGTACGCGCGCATTGCAAACATTCACAATTTTTTTCCAAATGTGCCCAAATAGGTATAACTTTAATATGACTGAGCAATGTTGGTTTAAGGTAACTTTCAGGGTAGTTTTTTAAAGGAAAAACTCAAGCGATTCTTTAGACTGCCTCGGTGGCGCAGTGGTAGTATGCGACTGCCGTCCAGGGTTCGATTCCCGGGTCGGAAAAATTATTTGTGTGATCCACAAATGTTTGTTTCGGAGTTTGGGTGTTTCCTATGTATAATATGTGTATATATTTAGAAATATATATGTATGTTTATCAGTCGTCTAGATCCCATAACACAAGCTTATATTAGCTTACTTTGGGCTAGACTTCGCTGTGTAAAAAAAATGTACAAAATATTTTAATATAATTTATTTAGTATTGAGCGTAATATATGTAAGTACTCGTACTATACCGATCAAAAAGTGTTCAATATATCGTCACGTAATTTAATTTATGCTTTGATATAAAATTGACATTAATATATTTGCATATAGGCATAAGTAGGCTCACACCGTTTACGCCCTTGACGCCGGAGGCGGTTGGATGTCATATAAGGGCTCATTTAATAGGTCCTAAATCGAATATTTATAGCGTTGATGCTGATGTTATTTTCTGCCGTTATATAGAGCAAACGCCCCACGGTGTCGCCCGCATAGTGGCCGTTCCCGTGGAAATACGGGGATAAAATGTAGCCTAAATGACTGCTTATAAAATCAGCCATTTGCCAGTGAAAGTCCCGTTAAAATCGTCCCAGACGTTTCAGATATTAACCAATAAACAGAGATAGATTTTTTTTTAAATGTCATGTTATAGGTAGTATAGTCTTAATCTGCACTTAGATCACAGAATAAGTAATAGTATTCTTTGTTGAAATACAAAAAAATGCAAACCGCTCATAGTTCTCTCGATAAATGTATCAATATCTCGCACACACGTAAACGGTCGGCCATTTTGCTGTGTCGCCCATGGTTAGGAGAAGTTACATCCGGCCAGTACAAAAATCATTAAGTATAAAATTCCAAAAATGTGAATATATTCTCACGTCCCTGTTGTATAATATTTCAGTCGTAAACCACAAATGTTCATATATTATTATTCCGCGTAGGAAATAACAGTAAATGTTGTAAAAAGTTGAGTAATGGGTATCAAACGTAATGTGTTTGTATGGCTGGTTATACCACTGAAATGTAGATAGGCATTATAATGTACTTTTAAATGGGATTAATCCCACCCGCATTCCCATTACCACAGTCTCTCCAAGTCACAACTCCTGTAAACCAGGATCTACGGCAATGACCAAGACCACAAAAGTTACACCGAGCTCGATCTCGGTGAAGTCCCAGGAGAAGTTAAAATGTCTTGGAACCCGCAACGAAATTAATCAGAAGAAACGTTGAGGGAGTCAGAAAAAGAACGTATAATCAGTTATATCGATTTACTAGTATGAATGAAGAACGATGGACGAAGAATATATATGCGAAAGTACAGGGTAGAAGGTGTCCAGGTAGGCCGAGACTCACATATGAACACCACGTGAGCAGATTGCTCAAAAACGGAAAAGTCAAAGTACTCGGATACACAGACGAGCAAGCATGAAGCGATTAATGAATCTACAGGAAGCGAAAGAAGTATGCATGAATTGCGAAGCCTGGTGAGCTGTCCTCTCTGACTACCCCATCAGGGATACAGCGTGAAGATATATTTGACGAGTCACGATGTTGTCCGGGGTGTAAGGATGACCAAGATCTTGACGGCCCAAGCCACCTTACGTTGTCCGGGGTGTAAGGATGACCAAGATCTTGACGGCCCAAGCCACCTTACCTGCTAGTGGTGCACCTGATGATGCTGGTGCCCTTACTGGGTCCAACGCAGTAAGGGCGCGCCTGCATCATTGCCTCCGTTGCCTCGGACAGTTGTCGCTTCCATGCCGAAAATCAATTGTCAAAGTATAGCTGCTCAGCCAAATCAATATTGACCCCAGGCTCCGTTCCAAGTCGGGTTTGAAAATAACTAGGAATACATTAATACCCAGAAGAGACCATTTAATTTTGAAAGCCTAAACGAAAATTTTACCTGTAAAATGTCATTTGTCTCGTTAAGAAACGTCAAATACGAATCCAAATGCAATTCGATTTTTAAAAGATAGAATGATTTTTATGGCTTCGTTGAGATCGAAACTAGTTAAAACTGGTTTTCCAATTTGCCGCCAATTTTCAGTGCTCCCGTTAGGAATAGATTAGATCTGTACAATACTGTCCGATGTAGGTTTAGTCCAACGATCTCGATTGCTATTCCAGCTGGATTTAGTTAGGTTAACACGGATCAGATATAATCAAAGCAAATCTAGTATATATATATATATAATTAGTTCATTGCGTCATGAAATGTGGTATAGAAGTACAATGATAAGGTTTGTAATACTGAAAAAAGATTTATATCAGTAAACCAGTTGACCCCCTCAGTAAACAAGTCATTTTGTGTGCCATGTGTTTTCATGCGAGTGTGCTTTGATTTTTGCAAATACAAAACAAAAGTAAATAATCTTTATTTATCTTTATTTTTCGACTGCCTCTGTGGCGCGGTGGGAGTGCATCCGACTGCTACGCAAGAGGTCGTGGGTTCGATTCCCACCCAGGATAAAACTTTGTGTGAAGAGCACGGTGGTTTATTCTGTGTCTGGGTGTTATTTATCTATAATATGTATGTATTTAGAAATATTTAAGTATGTTTATCAGTTATCTGGTTACCATAGTACAAGCCCGGCTTAGTGTGGAATCAGATGGCGTTGTGTGAGTTGTCCCAACAATATATTTTATTTATTTATTTATGTAGGTCACATAATAACACTTATGAACATAATTCTAAATTTACTGCGAGACTCGCAAAGCATATGGTAGTGTGAGTAAAAATTTGGCAAGAAAAGAAATTCCAGGCAAAAAACTCTTTGTAATGTCTAAGAAATATTTACAAATTGTTGCAAATTACGGTGAATAAAGCTAGCTTTAAATTTCATTACTAGTACAAGTACAATGAAATTTGATTTTAAAATTCTAGAGTTTTAAATTGGACATCAAAGACACAATTATCATAGACTTAAGATAACGTTATGAGAGCAAGCTGCACAAGATTGAACTTTATTGCGATCTTTGGGGATGCCTATGCCCAATGCCGGGCATAGGCATCCCCAAAGATCGCGCCCAGAGGACTGCCTCTGTGGCGCGATGGGAGTGTATCCGACTGCTACGCAAGAGGTCGTGGGTTCGATTCCCACCCAGGGTAAAACTTTGTGTGATGAACACGATGGTTTATTCTGTGTCTAGGTGATATTTATCTATAATATGTATATATTTAGAAATATGTAAGTATGTTTATCAGTTATCTGGTTACCTTAATACAAGCTCTGCTTAGTTTGGAATCAGATGGCTTTGTGTGACTTGTCCCATCGATATTTATTTATTTATATTTAGAAATATATAAGTATGTTTATCAGTTATCTAGTTACCATAGAACAAGCTTTGCTTAGTTTGGAATTAGATTGGGTTGTGTGAGTAGTCCAAACGATAGTTATTTATTTAATGGCCGAAAATAAATACCAATGTAGAAAATTTTTAAACACCGCATTTCCAGAACATTCAATAGGCTCCAGAAATTATACGAGTAACCATTCAAAACATCCTAAATCCAGGACAATTCCAATATAACTAAAACTCCGTTTCTTTCACAGATCACCGTCTTCAGAATACAGGAACGAGCAGAAGGTGGCGAGGTCCAGGAATTGGATCAGGTTATCCTGACGGCGCTGTTCAGAGCGCAGCATCTATCCCCCAGCGAACAATTGTCCTTGGCGCTCACATGGAACCGAGTGGACATTGCCAGGTCCGAAATCTTCGTGTACGGACAGGAGTGGCCACCAGGTAAGAAATGCAAGTGCGGTTGAAAAGGTCAAGGTCAAAGGAGTTAGGACCGGTCCACCCCCATCCTATGTGATTTTCATTAGTAGTGTTTTACTGTAATTTAATCAGTACATTAAACTAAAGTAGAATTTGAAAAAAAAAAAAATTTCAAAAAATTATCAAAGTCGAATCGAATATAGATAGAAAATTTGTTGCTGGTGTTTTACAAATGACCCTGTATATTATCATTATTTTATTTCGCTATGGCTGGTTATGGATGGCAGACCACTTTGTGGCATTAACATTTACGAGCGTTTCCGTGCTTCGGAAGGCACGTTAAGCCGTTGGTCCCGGTTGCCAGTAACATGGCAGTCGTTAAGTCAAGTTGAAGGCCTTATGGGCGACTTGAAAATTAGCCACAAAAGGTAGCCACAACCTGCATCTGCCTATTTCAACACGGCAATGGGCTCACCACCTATTACGTGGGACGGGAATGCATAAGGTGAAAAGTGGGCATATAATAATGATAGATAAATAATAATAATATATTATCATTAATTGACGAAGAATATTTATTGTGCGAAAGTAGAGGGCAGAAGGAGTCAGGGTACGCCGAGACATACATATGGAGACCACGTGAGCAGATCGCTCAAAAACGGAAAAGTCAAAAGTACTCGAATACCCAGACATGCGTGCATGAAGCGATTGATAAATCTTCAAGAAGCGAAAGAAGTATGCATGGATCGCGAAACCTGGCGTCCTGTCCTCTCTGACTACCCCGTCAGGGATACAGCATGAAGATAGATAGTTTTGATTTTATTTTTTATAGATTTGACAGACAGACTGTCTACAACCACGGTGGTTACAAATAGAAACCGAAACATGTAAAATTAAAAAAAAGGTTATAATATAGTGTCTAAGTTTGTATAGATAATGGTACACAACCCTTAATGCACGAGTCCGACTAGCTCCTGGTCGTTTTTTTTTAAACAGCCAACATTTACAGCACTACGTGGATAAACAATCGCTAGATATACTAACGATTTCTACAGTAAGGCCCGTATTCGTAATCGACGCTTGAGGCTAGATTTTGCCTTATAAAATCTACTCTCAAGCGTGGATTGAGTATTGAGAAACGTTCTGGAATACGGCCCTAAATCTCGCCAGCGCGATTGAAATCGGTGATGTACTGATTTCGCTGCAACAGATTGTCAATTCAACAGGTTATTCACAGCGTTATTGCTACCACGAATTAGTTTTCTCGTCATATTTTCCTATCTATTACAAGTAGTTGGAATAGTCTATTAATTAATTTGACTATAATGTCTAATCTATTAATCTCGTGGCCTCGCGGTCTCAGTGTTCTGTAAACGATCACTGAGTTACGCAACTTTCACTATGGCTGATCCTCGGATGGGTGACCACTTTATGGCATTTACATTTGCGAGCGTTTCCGTGCTTCGGAAGGCACGTTAAGCCGTTGGTCCCGGTTGCCAGTAAAATGGCAGTCGTTAAGCCTGGTTGAAGGCCTTATGGGCGGCTTGAAAATTTCAACAGCAGGTAGCCACAACCTGCGTCTGTCTATTTCAACACGACAATGGGCTCACCACCTATTACGTGGGACAGGAATCTACACGGTGAAAAGTGGGCATATAATATGCCTCTGCCACCCCTTCGGGGATAAGGCGTGATGGATATTTATTTATTTATTTATTAATTTATCGTTCTGCAATTGATTTCCACCATCAACATTTTTGAAGTAAACTTTATCGAATGAAAAAGTGAAATTGCTTAATCGATGTTGAGAGAAATTTTACATCGACGTATAAGAGAAATTTTATAGCTGTAAAAACAATGTCGTAAAGAAGTTTCACTTCTTGCCTCTATACTCTCACTTGTTACCTGTAATTTTTTTTTATTAATTTATTATTTACTTTTTTAAAAGTAACTTAATAACTAAACGTGTAACATATTCAGTCCGAGACTACCAGGACTTTAATTGGTCGTGTTAATTAGTGTCTAGCACATAAGACCTTTTAGCCTTTTTGTTACCACCTCACTAAAAAGGCAACGAGTTCAAAATTTCTTCCAAATTTAACATCTAAAATAGACACATTTTATTTTATTAAATTTATTCGGCCCTTTAGACCCGCCCCAGTTCCGTGTTTCGGAAGGCATGTTAAGCCGATGGTCTCGGTTACCAATAAAATGGCAATCGTTAAGCCAAGTTGAAGGCCTTTAGGGCGGCTTAAAAGTTCCACAGCAGGTCGTCACAGCCTGCGTCTGTCCATTTCAACACGGCAATGGGCTCACCACCTGTTACGTGCGACAAAATGCATACGGTGAAATGTGGGCGTTTATTAGGCCTCTGCCTACCCCTTCGGGGATAAAGGCGTGACAATATATATGTATGATTATACGTGTAACATATTTCATTTCTGAATTCTCCGTACACGTTATCAACAATTTCGTTTCATCTTATTAGACTATCAGGCTCACCAATCAATAAAATAGACGTACTATGTCGAAGGAGTGTAAGGGGGCCCTCAAAGATCGCCGGTATCCAAGCACCTGCTGAATTATATACGAAGCAATAATGCCGAAAATCAAGAGTTAAATGATGGGAAGTGGACCCTATATTTCAAATTCTGTTAGGGTTTGAAAATGAAACACGCTTAAATACAGCAGAAAAAGCCGTATTATGTCAAATCTCCCGCTCTATACCAGTTAGAAAGTATAAGCATGATTGAATAGGTTTCTTAATTAATTGTTCTTCTGTATACAGCAACCTCCGCAGTGTTGCCAAATAAATTAAGCTTGGCGCTTGGGTCACGCCACTGTGAATAGGGAATAAATTCATTCACCCTCCTTAGGATCAGTTCGCATTAAGCTGAGTTTATGCGACGCAGAATGAAATATTTAATGAATTTACGATGATAGTATTTATAATATGGCTATAGTATTTGTAACGAATATTAAACACAAAACAGGTAGATGATAGATTTAGAAATATTCCATAGTGCCCTAGAGACCTTCTTCATCTTATGAAGCTTGGTTGTAACCCCAAAGGAGGACCGGCAAAAATGCAGAGATCCTAAATATTTTAAGGGCCGTATTCTAGAACGTTTCTCAATATTCAATCGACGCTTGAGGCTAGTTCTTACCTTATAAATACTACTCTCAAGTGTTTCTTGAGTATTGATAAACGTTCTGGAATACGGCCCTAATTGTGCTATATGCGTAATATATAGAAGAAATATGTCATCGCAAAGTATACTGTGCTACTGCTTATATCGCATTAGAATGTCTTTCAAGGCCTATACAAGCTGTTGATTTGGCAATACTTACAGAGATGACTCTACTGCTTATACTCGTAAATATAACATGGAAAACGATATCTACACTTTTTTTCTTATTGCATTCGTTTGCTATTTGCAACGGAAACTCTCAATATCAACAAAGTACAGGTTAATGAACTTGTCAGCTGTACCTATTTGGCGAGCATTTAATACTTTAGTGTGCATTCACACAACGGTACGTTTTAATTTTATACCTTATTATAGTATACTTGTTTTATCGTATATATTTTTCATGTATTATTAGTAAGTTTAAAAAGTATAACTCATTTTCCATCTCGTCTTAAAATCCCAGCCCACAAATCTGACCTCTATTCTTATTCCTTCTCTGTTCATGCCATTAGGTTGTGAAACTTTCTGCCGCCAGATATCACAGACATTGACCCTTTAATGAAATTCAAAAACAAAGTCCGTGAATACTATCTTTCTTCCACTTATAACTTCTAATGTCCTTTTAATGCTACGATGCATAACTATTTATGTGTACGTATTTTGGATGTACCTATAAAGGGTCATTTGTAAAACACCAGCAACCTGCTAGGAGTAGATAGCCAAGGTCATAACCAACAACGTTTGTTCTACCACTGCAGGCATTTCGTTACACAGCGAGTACTATCGTACATTGAAACTTCGAACTTCGTCATAGGTTTTCGCTCTTGTAATCGCTTAAGAGATCTCCTGGCTCTCATTTTCGTCACGTACTGCATGCTTCGTTGAACGATGAATGTGCGCGCATCAATGCGGTTCAAAAAGGTCAAGGTCAAAGGAGTTCAGACGGGTACATCGCCATCCCCTGTGATTTTCACGAGTTGTGTATTACTCTAGTTCAATCAGTACATAAAATTAAAGTTAATTATCAAAAAAATATTTTTTCCAAAAAGTTTAAAAAAAAATAACTTTTAAAATCGGAAAAACTTCGTAGAAAATGTTTTTATGATGTTAGCTACCTAGTCCTAGCAGGTTGCTGGTGTTTTACAAATGACCCTGTATATGTATTGTATGTACATATGTATTTGTATGTAAAGTATGTATAAACCCTTGATTCTACCTAGTTCTCTTTTACGCTTCTATTTTTCAATTATTTCAATTCTTACTCTCCCTTCGCCGCGCCGGCCTGCTGAAAGAGATTCTTTAAAATTAAGTACTTATAGTTAGTAGTGATACTTAAGTTTCATTATAATGTTAATGTGTGTACATAAACTTTTAAATAAATATAAAAAATTTCCGTTACAAACAGCAATTTAATGCTCGTTTTGTACGTATGTAATATTGATAAGTATAAGCAGCAGAGTCATCTCTGCAAGTATTGCACACTTGCAACTCAACAGTTTGTATAACCTGCATTCAGCTTAATGATCCGGAGAGTTCGTTGAGTACGAAGTTTGAGCCCTCGCAAACAATTTACTGCAAAGCGTTTGCCATATATAAACTTTGCCTTTAAGGACAGGATAGATAAAATAGCTTTTGGTGCCATATTTCCGTAGGATAGGTTTAACAACAGTTTCGTAAACAAAGTTATTTCGTATAGTAATTTGGCAACGTATTCTGCGATAGCAAGAGAGTTACGTGTTCTCGTTGGATATCGGAACATAAAATACGAATGATTTTTAGGGTTCCATAGTAAAAAGAGGAACCCTTTCAGTTTCTCTATGTCCTTTCATCTGTCTGTCCGTCCATCGCCTAGCTTAGAAACCCTCAGACTCTTGGTACTGTTAGTAACTATCACGACGAAAAAGGTTTAAAATACTTATGAATATGACTTTACAATGTGTTAAGAAAACCCTGACCGAAAGGGGCACATAGGCACTACTATAACATAACCAAAATTAAATTCAAAATCATATTAAAAAAATCATACAGAGAGCAGCTACGGAACCCTACACTCTAGTCCCCGACATACTTCGAATCTTATTCTTTTGGCTGCATGTCAAATTGGAGCCAAATTATTACACATTACCTTTTATATAAGTAATAAGTATAAAATACTTGGTTCAATCATCAATCGGTCCTTATTCATTTGTTCATTTGGACACGTTACTCGTCAAACGAATGGGTGAGGAACGAAACGTCAAAGCGAAAAAACATTTGAGAGTGTGTGTGTGTTACTTCTACACGTTCAAACACACCTTGAATTTTGATCTTGAGCATCAGGCAGGCGGAGTAGCAAGTGTCCTCTTGTTGTATCTATATTAAAGGATAGGAAGAAGACGAATACTGAAGGAGGCAGCCGCTAAGGCGCATGAAAACCAGTGGCAGTCGACAACAGGTCTAAGACACGCAAAGATGTTTCTGGGAAGCATCAGAGAGGGATGGTCCAAGAAACTGTGGACACATACCAGGGAGCAGCTGCGAAGAATCACCGGAGCGCTCACGGGGCATTACGCAACGAGGCAGCACCTCCACAGGATGAGGCTCACGGAAGACTCGACGTGCAGGGCCTGTGAGGACGCTGGCAAAACCATGCACCACCTGCTGTGCGAATGTGTGGCACTTGGTGCAAGAAGAATGAGTCTTCTGGGTCAAGCGTACCTGACTCCGGAAGATTACAGGCACATCCCCCTACGGAACATATTGAGGTTCATGGAGGCGCTGCATATGCGCTGGGGGGATGGGTGATGCGATGGGGTGTGGCACAATAGTTCCGGAAGGGACGCAGTGCCTCGGTATTTACCGACCCCGGCAAAGATAAGAAGATAAGATAAGATGTATCTATATTTCTATATTCTATCTAATATTATAAAGCTGAAGTGTGTGTTTATTTGGTTGAACCGGCTAATCTCAGAAGCTACTGGTCGGATATGAAAAAATCATTTTGTGTTGGATAGCCCATTTACCGAGCAAGGCTAAATATCATCACGGTACTATTCTTAGTTGCTTTCCAGGTCTCCCGCTTTGCAAAGGAGGCGTTACGTTTTTTTTTCAACTTAAACTATCTACTGATTAATTTCGTTGCGGGTTCCAAGACATGCTAACTTCTCCTGGGACTTATCGAGATCGAGCTCGGTGTAATATTTGTGGTCTTGGTCATTGCTGTAGATCCTGGTTTACAGGAGTCACAGTAATGGGAATGCGGGTAGGATTAGTACCAATAAAAAAATAAGGTTCTACTCTGGAGAGCTGAGCAATAATCATAAATGTCGACAAAGCGGGTAAATCTTTATGCATTATTCTACAATTTATAAGCGACGATATTAAATAAGTGCGACGAGTTTGAAGTATATCACGGGCGAAGACGTGGGCATCACCTAGTAAAAAGATAAAGATCAAACGGTGTGATTAGCGATCGTAATCGGTTTAGTATTTAATAGGATCACGACAATATCGGTGATCGCTTTGATTGATCTCAAATAAATTTAAAAGCTCACCCGACTGTGACAGCTTATAGCGGATGAACATCGGATCAGAGATTACCATTAGGTACTTAAATTTCTGCTACTTTCACATTCTAGCGATCTAAATCGTTTGTAAAGCGCACGTAGCCCCGCGGACTTAGTGTTTTGTAAACGGTCACTGAGTTACGCAACTTTCACTATAGCTGATCCTCGGATAGGTGACCACTTTGTGGCATTTACATTTGCGAGCCTTGCCGTGCTTCGGAAGGCACGTTAAGCCGTTGGCCCCGGTTGCCAGTAACATAGTAGTCGTTAAGACAAGTTGAAGGCCTTATGGGCGTAACCTGCGTCTGTCTATTTCAACATTTCAACACGGTAATTGGCTCACCACCTATTACGTGGGACAGGAATACACATAGTGAAAAGTGGGCGTATAATAAATAAATAAATATTGTTGGGACAACTCACACAACGCCATCTGATTCCAAACTAAGCAGAGGATGTACTATGGTAACCAGATAACTGATAAACATACTTATATATTTATTTCTAAATGCATACATATTATAGATAAATAACACCCAGACACAGAATAAACCATCGTGCTCATCACACAAAGTTTTATCGGGTGGGAATCGAACCCACGACCTCTTGCGTAGCAGTCGGATGCACTCCCACCGCGCAACAGAGGCAGTCAAATAATAATATGCCTCTACCACCGCTATGGCCGGGATATGGCGTGATAGATAAATAAATAAATCGTTGTGCAGTCAGCCAAAATATGGTCTACCGATTTTGAGAAGTTTCTGTGAAGTCTTAATATAGCTAAAATTCGCTTTTCTAACGAAGTGTAAGAAATTAAAAGGTGCGCATTTAAGTTTGAAGTCCAAGTGTAAGGGGTCCAACCAGGATCTCCGGAGCCCAAGTGAGGTCACTGATGGACTAATGGACGCATCAACCCGCCGTGGGTTGGGAAATCAGACGTTTCCCTACTATCAAAAATCAAAAACCAAATGAGAGAAATTCTGAGCAGTCTAATAAAAGTGGATCCAGTCCCAAGGCTCCAAACCTAGAAAAGGTTTTGTAGAAACATGGAATATATATGAAGTCTCAAAATGAAGAAAAGAAGAAGGCGTTAAACCGTTGGTCGCGGTTGCCAGTAACATGGCAGTCGTTAAGCCAAGTTGACGGCCTTAGGCTCGAAAAATTGTAACAGCAGGTAGCCACAACCTGTTTTTGCCTATTTCAACACGGCAATGGGCTCACCACCCATTACGTGGGACAGGAATACATACGGTGAAAACTGGGCGTATAAATAATAAAAAAAAGAGATTGAGTTTATTATGAACGCAATAAAAGCCAAAGGCACTTGGAAACTAACTTTAGCCGTTTTCTAATTGGTTGATTAAACAGAAATAATACTTACACATGTAGGTGAGTTGTTAACTGTGATAATTAACTTGATGCTTGTCATGGCGTGGCGTATATATATCTATAAATAATACAGGGTGGCCCATTTAAAACGGTCAGTATGGGCAACTTTGAAACTATAAGACATAGAAAGATCTGTTCTAAGGAACCATGTCAACCATGTGAAAAGAAAAACTACATTCATAGATTTAAAATAAATGTACACGTTGTGGGCAAGACACGAGTCGTGAATCGAACCCGGAATTATCGTAGAATAAAACTTACATATTATCACGCCTGTTTCCCATCGGGGTAGGCAGAGACTATGGTTTTCCACTTGCTACGATCCTGACATACCACTTTCGCTTCTTCTACTTTCATAAGTGTTTTCGTACACGCTCGCCGGTTACGGGTACTCTTGACCTGGCCTTTTTCCAAAAGGTCTTCGATTTGATTGAAATACGTACGCCGAGGTCTACCCCTACCAGTTTGCCCATTCACTCTCGCCACATAAATCTGCTTCGTCAGTCTACTTTCATCCATCCTCTCCACGTGTCCGAATCATCTAAGCATCCCTTTTTCTATCTTAGTCACTACATCTTCTGTCATACCGCAATGTTCCCTTATCGTGCTGTTCCTTTCTTTGTCCATCAACTTCACTCCAGCTATACTTCGCAGACTTCTCATTTCCACTGCATTTATTTTACTTTTAAGCGTTTTCTGCCATACCCAACTTTCACTGCCATACATAAGTGTGGGGACCAGCACAACTCTATGTACAGCCAATCGTGCCTTCTTCGAAATGTTCTGACTGCTCATAAAGGCGTACATGGCTCCATTCACTTTATTTCCTGCCAATACTCTTCGCTCAATGTCATAGTCATACTTTCCATCTCTCGCAAATTTTGTACCTAGATATACAAACTCTTTTACTTATTCTACTCTTTCTCCTTCCACAAAAATTGAGCAATCCGTCATACTTGCCTCTCTTTCAAAAACCATTACTTTCGACTTATTTACATTCACTTTCATTCCTTTGTTTTTTAACGCATCATACATAATGTTAACCATCA
The DNA here is from genome assembly GCA_948477245.1 of Thumatha senex. NCBI lineage: Eukaryota > Metazoa > Arthropoda > Insecta > Lepidoptera > Erebidae > Thumatha > Thumatha senex. The sequence goes on along the minus strand of OX419739.1, from coordinate 20,730,181 downwards.
ACTGCAACTCTTCCGCCGATGATGCTAGTATTACCTGATCATCGGCGTATAGGCGGCAGGGAGGGTCAGTTCATCCATTTTTATACCATACGTACTCTCTTGCAGTTCTTTCAGGCAACTGTCCATGTATAGGTTAAACAGCAACGGCGACGCTACACAACCCTGTCTCACACCTTTTTCAATGTGAAAAAAGTCTGTGCATGCTCCGTTGATTCTGACACAAGCACTGGAGCCCTCATAGAGAGATTTCAGTGCTCGTATCAAGTGGCTGTTAACTCCAAACATGGCTAGCATTGACCACAGTTTATTCCTCACCACTCTATCATAGGCCTTTTCCAAGTCTACAAATACGCAATAGACCTTTTGACTTTTCGCCAAAAGCTTTTCTGCTACGCATCGTAAGGAAAAGACCTGATCCGTACATCCTCTTCCTTTCATAAATCCTGCTTGTACATCCCACATTTTTCCTTCAGTTTCATTCATGATTGTGAGTCGTTGCTCCATCTTGTTGAAAATATGAAAGCAGTGTATGGTATAAGGTGCAACAGCGACCATAGATACAATTTTGAGCGCCTAAATGAAATGAATGTTGTCCTGAAAAAGCGGATGATCAATTCGAACACCTACGAAATTAGATTAAATGATATGAAAACTAATGACTATTATTCATTTTAGATATCATGTTTCATGGTAATATTTACTGCTTAAGATCTATTCAATCGATATTCTTTTAAAAATAATGCATTTTGATTCTTCGATAATACCGGGTTCGATTCCCGACTCGAGTACAAGTTTTCTTTTAAATCTATGAATGCAGTTATTATTTTCATCAAAATCAGTGACATGGTTCCTTATAAGAGATCTTTCTATGTCTTATAGTTTCAAAGTTGCCCATACTGACCGTTTTAAATGGGCCAATAAAAAAAGCAAAGCAAAGAATGTTGCTGACTCACGCCCTGATAGAGACGAAACTAATAATAATACAGTGTGCCAAACTTACGTCTGGTTTTAGGCGAAAGTCGTATACATACGCAAGTGCTGGTGGCATTAAGGTATGCTAATATAGTATGTTCTTGTCGTGTGGATTGGTAAAGATTTATAACTCTGTATTTTGCAAAAAGGTTATTTACTTTATAATCTGCATTTTACCAATGAGGTTATATAAGAGAGTATACCAAAGAGCTTTATTTTTACAGAAAAGGTTGTAATGCAACAAGATGTCTGACAATAAGGAATACAATAAAGTAAATGCAAAAGCAACGAGCAATTCCGCTTCGTATCTAAACCATTTCCGTTGGATTTTATATTGGTTTAGTTAAAGGTTTGTGTAAGAAGAGATTTCAATATGGTAGTGCAGATTCAATATTAAAAGAGTATTTACGAGAGCTTATGGTTTATGCTAGTGTTTATGTCTTAAACTGCGATTTGAATACATTAAATAAAATTCGTAACACAGACCCCTAGTGGCTGGTGTACTCAATGGAGTACACCCCCTAAAACACATTAAAACTTGTTTTTCTTAATTTTCATCTATTTAGTATTTCTTTTTACTTCATTCATTCTAAAAATAAACAAAACCAAATAAATATTATTTTCTAAGGTTAATATTGTTTTCCAAGGTCGTTAATGGATTAAAAAAGTGCAGACGGAGTGTTTCATTGACGACGTGTTATAATGACGTGAATCTATAACTGTGTTATTATTTCATTTGTGTTACAAGAACTGCACACTCGCGGATTACGATTTTTTGTTAAGGCTTGGTATTCCTGCCGAGGCCACGATTTTGAGTTTTTTAAAACAATGCGAATCGTAGAAAAAAGGGTATTTGATTCTGAAAAAAATATATCTGATAGTTAAGGATTTAATCTAGTCAAAATGGCTTTCTGTTACAAAATCTAATAAACTTCACTTGATAGAAAAACATTCCAAAGTTGCCCCCTCTCGAAATGTTTTTTCAATGCCAAATCTAAACTACAGATAATTTTCATGAAATTTTTATACCGAACTATAGCTACTAAATATTTATAGACATAATGGCTTACTTTGACTATATACAGTGATTTTTATAGTTCGGATACAACATGTTGATGTTAATGAAATTGGCTCCTCTACAGATGCTCCGTAGCTATGGGCGTACCGCAGGGATCAATTCTAGGTCCGTTTCTATTTTTAATTTATATTAACGATCTGCCATTCTATATACAGAACTTGTGCGACATTGTTCTTTTTGCTGATGATACGTCACTTATTTTTAAAGTAGATCGTACGCTTACTGATTTTAACGGCGTTAATAGTTCACTTGCCCAAGTTGTAGATTGGCTAAGAAGACAAAATGTATCAGATTTAGCATGCCTAATGTCAGGAATTGGGGGTACAAATATAACATTGAACGGTGATACCCTTAATATTGTAGAATCAACTGTATTTTTGGGGATCACTTTAGATAGCAAACTGCAGTGGAACGCCCAAATAACGTGTCTTGCAGGTAAACTCAGCTCAGCTCAGTGAATGATAAAAATAAATGGAAATGAGTCGCTTGCTCTTCGCTCGAGCTATTTAGGATTCGAATTAATCTGGTGTTATATTATCTACTTGTTTTGAATCTGCATATATATGTTGTATTTTTTTTTACATTCTCCAGTGTAAATAATTTGAAACGCCAGGCAAGTAAAGGTATGGCTGCGTTTAGTCCCGGTAATAACTAATATACATTATTATATGTAATTTGACTTTGTTATTGTGTGAGCACTATGTAGACTTATTTATAATTTTGAAATTGACATGATAGTTGCTGTGTAGTTTTTGGGTATGTCATGCTCGCCTAAGTGTCCTGGCAGTGGTGGCGTATGTATCAGGTCGCCTTGTTCACATTCATTTAAATTGTATCTAAGACCTTTGTTCTTATTCTTGAAGTATAAATTATTTAAGTATATTTATAAATTTATTAGCCACGAATTTATCCCCGAAGGTGTGGCAGAGATTGTGACGACTCGCTTTTGTAATTTTTAGGTCGCTGAAAGGGTATTCACTTGACTTAACGAGTGCCGATTGCAACGTTACTAGCAACCGGGACAAACAGCTTAACGTGTCCTTCGATGGACGAAATCGTAAATGAAAATGCTACAAAGCGGTCATCCATCCAAAGTCTGAGATAGTTTCTTAAACCAGTGATCTTTTACAGAGAACTGAGTTAGTGGGTTACCAGCGCTATTATATTTATATTTTTACTTTAAGTTAGTAGTCTTAAAAAATGTATAACATTTCATGTAACTAATAATTAATAATCCCAACATTTTAACCCGAAGGTTTTCTGCGCTTTAGTGGTAGTAGTACTAAAGAAAGCATTCGATAACGTTGTGAGAGAAACTCTATGGTACTCCTCCGTGTGGCCTGGCTGGCCGTCCACATCATCTCCGGGCAGGATATGGTGTGGACGGTCAGCTGCTGCGGCCGATACAGTCACTTTATACGGACTGTAAAGCTTGCGTGCTACCAAGGGGGATGTTTACCTGGCGCCTCTTTTTGACGTCTGTTCGAGCGGCAAACGTGGTTGTGTTATGTCCGCCTTGATTGTGTTTTTCATAGTGTATCTAATAGCTGCTAAAGTTAAAAGATGATGTGTTGTAAAATTGGAAACTTTACAGTACATTGTCTGTGGCACGCTGATGATGCGGTAGTGATGGTCTCATCAGAAGCCGAGCTTCAGGCATTAGTCACTAATGTGAAAATAGAAGTCTTCGCTGCATGTTAAACTAAGAATCGGGTATTTGAAAGAGTTTTTTGTACCACTTTGTGGTATTTACATTTGCGAGCGTTTCCGTGCTTCGGAAGGCACGTTAAGCCTTTGGTCCCGGTTGCCAGTAAAATGGCAGTCGTTAAGCCTGGTTGAAGGCCTTATGGGCGGCTTGAAAATTTCAACAGCAGGTAGCCACAACCTGCGTCTGTCTATTTCAACACGGCAATGGGCTCACCACCTATTACGTGGGACAGGAATCCACACGGTGAAAAGTGGGCATATAATATGCCTCTGCCACCCCTTCGGGGATAAGGCGTATTTTATTTTTGAAAGAGAAAAAGTAGGAAATAATAGCAAGAATTGGGTAAACCAGAAACTTTTAGAGCAATTAAATGAAGGTATATACTTAGGGAGAAAGTTTAGCGCGAACGGAAGATTTGTTTTGAAGCATAACGGTGACTAGCTGCCTGAGATAGGGATATAACATTATGATTTTTTGATAATAATATGAATTAAAAAAAAATAGTATAATGAGTACGGGAAATTTTATTTATTTCTTGTACATAAAGCATAAATTTGTTATTAAATATATCATCATTAACTCTTACTAATATTATAAACGCGAAAGTTTGTAAGTATGAATGTTTGATGATACTGACATATAAAAACTATCTACTGAATAGAATTTAAATAAACTTTACAATAATATAGCTTATCTATCAGAATAACACATAGGCTTCTTTTTATCCCGGGAACAAGTTCCTTTAGATAACGGGTACGAGAAAACTTCATCACGCGGGCGGAGTCGCGGGCGTCAACTAGGGTATCATAAACTTATAATAAAATCCAACACAATAACAGAGATGTTCCATTTCGATTGCTACTGCCAATCATTTCTACTGTGGCGTGCCAGCGGAAAATACATCGTCAATCTATCTTGGCGGGGGCTGAGGAAGCGTTTTGGTGTCTACGCGACTTGGCCTACCTGCCCTTTAATTACCGCCATTACGAATCGCGTGAAAGTGCCATGGGCGCAGAACAAATTCTTTAAAATTGCGCAAAATACATTCTTTTCTTTTGACCACCTCGGTCGCTTACTGGTAGTGTATGCGACTGTTGCGACCTGGGTTCGATTCCCGGGTCGGAAAAAACATTTTTGTGATCCACAAATGTTTGTTTCGGAGTTTGGGTGTTTCCTATGTATGTATTTAGAAATATATAAGTATGTTACACAAGCTTAGCTTACTTTGTGCTAGACAGCGCCGTGTAAAAAAAAAATGTCCCACAAATGTTACACAATATTTGTCCCACAATCTACGAGCTTCCGTGCTTAAGAAGGCACATTAAGCCTTTGGTCCCGGTTGCCAGTAACATGGTAGTCGAAGTCGAAGTCGAAGTTCAAGGTCTTAATGGCTTGAAAAATTTCAACCGCAGGTAGACACAACCTGCGTCTGTCTATTTTAACACGGCAATGGGCTTACCACCTATTACGTGGGACAGGGAATACACATGGTGAAAAGTGGGCATATAATGTCTCTGCCACCCCTTCGGCGACAAGGCGTAATAGATAAATAAATAATAAACAATCTAAGTGTATTCCCAGTTGATTTCAACCTAGATTCTGTCTGGAGTCGGGGGTTATCTTCTAGTTGCTAGGAGCAGCTATAGAATATATAAAATAGAATAGAAATGCAACGGTTTTATATTGTAAAACAATAGACATGGCCCCCTGTTACTTAGTTTTTCATATCAATAGAAAGTTTCCGTTAATAATACCTATAATAAAACCCACATCTACGCGTTTAAACATAATAAAAGGCTAATAATATATCAACAAAATATTTGTACACAATATTTTTTTGTTATTGTAGTAATTGAAAAAGAATTACCGAGATTTATATGTCACCGTACGGTCGTTACAAAGTTTTAATTGCCCTACAAACGACTATTGCAACCTGCGTATACAAAAGTAAATCAATGACTGAACCAGTGTTCAGTAGAACCTTTATACAATAGAAAGTAGGTAGGTATAACAAATCATAGTTACATTAAATGTACCTACACCGTACCACCGACCCAAATACGTTTTTTGCCTTAATTTCGATCCAAAGGTTGCCTGTAAGAGATTGCCTTGTGCGATAAGGCCAACATTGTGTAACCTATGAATCTTTAAATGTAATCCATTTCTCCATACATATTGACACGCTTTTGTCAGCTAAGGGCCTACCCCTTGGCCAGAGGCGTAAAATACGCCTACATTTTACCGTACACATTTTTGTCCCACGTAACAGGTGGTGAATCCATTGCCGTTTTGAGATAGATAGGCGAAGGTTGTGGCGACCTGATATTCAAATTTTTAAGCCGTCTATAAGGCCGTCAACTTGACTTAACGATTGTCATGTTACTGGCTACCGGGACCGATGGTTTTCCGTAGCACGAAAACGCTCGGAAATAAAACTACCACAAAGCGGTCCAACCGAGGGCCAGCCATAGCGATAGATGCTTAACGCAGTAATCTTTTACAGAACTTTTAATTTAATATTGTGGGACTTTTTTTTTACTCACTACCGTCTTGCCCAAAGTAAGCTAATATAAGCTTGTGTTAGGTCGGAAAAAATATTGGTGTAATTGAACCCCGGACCTCAGTCGTGGCAGTCGCATACACTACAACTGCGCCACCGATGCAGTCATCATCATCAGTTTCACACTAAGTTAAAGGAGTTGCGAGCGCTTATTGGGAGGTGATTCATTCCTAGTTATCAAATGTTTTTGGTGTACAATAAAGATATAAATCAATAAATCAACAGATGTCACAATAATAGTCTAAAACTGCATTCACCACAGAGTTAAAAAAAACATTTGAAAATATTTAATTGTGTATGTAAATGAGAATTCATATACCTAAATAATATTCCTTCTTACGTGTTAGTTTAAAAATAATTTGAAACTATTTGAGTTTTAAATAACTTTAATTTAAATTAATCTAACACGTTCTATACTATAAGTATATTTATATTCTCTTTGCATCTCGGGTTTTTTTTTTCTTACGTATATGACTTTTGGCTAGCTCACACGGCGACTCATTGATACCACTGACCCTACGTGATTTTAAAACCTTTGTTAAGTATATTTTATTTACAGAGATAAAGGTTTAAATGTTTAATACATTATTGTTGCCTGACGTTTCGACCAATTTTTTTTTTAATTCTTTCATTATTAAACAATCCACTTTAACATTAGTTAAACAAAATGGTTCACAAAACTGTTTTAAACAGTTTGTCTGTGAACTCAGATGAATCTCATTTTTAAAATCTTGTTTCTACTTACATATTTACAAAACTGGAAGCAAATTATTATTCTATATAATCTAACAGAAATTTCTTGAGCAGTTTCTTGAATTAATTTTTATTTATCGCTTGCCTGATGTTCACAGGCAAACTGTTCAGTACATACGGTATTCGCTTACTCAAAGTTCTATCTCCATAATAATTGTTTACTCTAGGGATAACATATTTACCGGTAGTTACAGTCCTTGTACCGTGTGTGTGCGACACAAGTGATGAGTTATGCTCGCGATTACCATGTTGATTTATCGTTGATAGCTGACTGACTGACTGACTGGAAGGATATTACATATTTTGAATATTTTTTTATAATTATCTCTACAACTGATTTTGGATTTGTTAACTAATAATTTTAAAATCTTATTTCATATTTTTCTATTTTATCAATATAGGATTTGAATGTTAATCCATAGCAATTAAGAGCATGGTTCATAATTGATTCTACCAATGATTTGTATAAACATTTCAATGTGGTACCTGGCACTTTAAAAACTCAGGTGATAAAATTTTACCAGTAATATTCTTAGCTTTTCACAAAGATATCTATATGATATATTTAATCTATATGGTGCGTCCAGGAAAAATTTTGATCGACCTTCACTCCAAGATAGGTAACACAATTTACATTTTCGATAGGAGCACAGATGCAGTTGCGATGATAATTGAGATAGCATGAAAAACTATGGGTGATAAGTGGAGGGGGCACTCCAATAGGTACTAAGTAAGGCGAATTCAATACAATTCCGTTATCATGAGACCATTTGACCACCGAATTGACATCGTGATGGACCAAGCTACAAGTCTCCGCTAGATCGGTGCCGGCGCATAAAGTACACAGGTCGTCAGCAAACATATGTGCTGTGCTGTGATGTAACACACCACACAGGCTGTCCACATGCATCAGGTAACACACAGGACCGCATCCCGAGCCCTGCGCCACCCCGCAACGCACCTTTGTCTCGTCACTCAGGCTATCGCCGACCCTCACACGATAAGATCGGTCAGTGAGATATTCACGGATATAATATCCCAGTTGATCAATGGTTTACTCACTCCACACTCTCCCATAGCCCTTACAAGAGTATCAGTTTCCAATGTATCAAAAGATTTTTTAAAATTATAAAATATTGCAATAACAAACTTTTTTTCAGCTAAGTATGTATTAATTTCATTAGTAAATTTTGATAACAAGGTAATTGTACTTTTATTTTTCTGGAACCCATGCTGACAAGTATTTAAAATTTTATTTTTGTCTAAATATGATCCCATTTGGTTCACTATACTTTTTTCAATTATTTTATTTACACTAGATAGAATAGAGATAGGCCTATAATTTGAAAATGATTTAACATCATATTTTTTGTAAATAGGACGTACTATAGCTTTTTTCAAAAGATTAGGAAACTTACTTTTACTGACAGACAGATTGACTAGTTTGGCAATTACTGGGCTCACTTTGTTAACCACCAGCTTTAGGTCAGACATTGCACTAGCCGTGATCAAAAACTGTACTGAGAATAAATTTACGTGAATGCCAGCTCTCTACATGTAATGTATCTATACAAGCTCATTAGCATAACTACATGCCTTTTGTCATATTTCTAATGGTACTACACTAATTAACAAAATGTTAAATTGAATAGAAACCAATATTGTATACGTTACAGTGAATATTGTGCCCTAACTACTACCTGCCTTGGTCTGTTTCATACTTGTGACTTGTGTAAGCATACCTTTGCCTGCCTTTGTCGGGAAAAGGCGTGATTATATATATTATATGCTTTAGGTTTTAACAATTAGTGCACACCTTTTGTTGGCTTTTTCGAGATTTTCAAATCGAGTTCAGTGATTCATTCATTAATCACTGAGTGGGAAGTCAAGAGAGGCGGCAGATAGGCATACTATCAACCTGATAGAAAGTAATTATCGTAGCCCATGTATGTTTGCAACACAAGAGTTTTAAACACTCGTGCTGTCGACCCTAATGCCATGTTAAAACGTTCAGGAACAGGCCGTGCTGACGTAAAAGATTGAAATGCGATGAAAATCAATCACTAATCAATAAACAAATGACTACTTTTGGAAAAAGAATTCCATGTTTTTAAAATAAAATTAATTTGAAATTAGAATTCTTAGCCAAACAAACATTATTTTGATTTGAAATGGCCAGTACTGCAGAACGGCAATTTCATAGGTAAAGTCCTATTATTAGCTTAATTTGGGCTAAATGAGTTTGTGTAAAAACGTCAAAAAAAAACATGTTACAAGTAAAGTTCAATGAGTACAATTTCGCGCCGTGCAATTTGAATCGCACACATTGTAGACGAACAAGTATCCCGACATTAGAACCGAAATCACAGACAAGTCGTACTTCTTGGCCAAAATAAATTTAGCATTCTAGAGACGAAAGTCTACAATGTTACATGCTCCTAGCAGAGCTCGTAATTCCCCTAAAGTTTATAAGCGTGATTTCATTTTATGTATAAGATTAAACGTGGCCATATTTTGTAATTAGTTCTGCAGTGTTGCCACCCACACGTCGTAAAATACACTGAACAATTTATTTAATAGAAATAGTTGGGAGCTTTTAGCTTTGTAGCATGCAACATTTTAGGTTAAGTTCTGGAACTTTTGAAGGTATTCTTTTGGCGCATTAGGAAAAAATTATGAGAGTAAATTTTAACGATGCTCGCGCACACCGTTAGGAAATACCGACACCCTGAAGCTAGCTGATAAGTGTTTCCATGACAGCTTATAATTACATTCAAAGTAGTTTTCAAACACCCTGAAGTTAGCTATAGTCAACATTTAAATATTTTGTACAAACGTAGGATAAGGCGAAAGATAAAATTATTAAAAGATTTTCATCTTTTCACGCCAAATAAGTAAAACTTCTAACGCGTGTACGCTAGAAGTGATACTTCTTTGGCGCCTTATCCTACGTTTGTACAAAATATTGAAATGTTGACTATAGCTGTGACGACCTTCCGGTGTCGACAGTAACAGTAGTACCAGGTGTGGGCTTGCAACTGTCCGGTACTGGAGAACACTGCTTAGTCCACGCCTACTTCTGATCTGGGGCCGTGGAAGACACTGGTATTTCATATAAACACAAACATAGGCAACGATTATAATTATTTGGGTTTATCCCGAGATATTTTGTTACATGGAACTTTAAGATTCGAATCACAAACGCGACTGCAAATTCAATGCAGTATCAAAACCGGATTATTATGCACACACACTTTTTTTACATCTGTAGTTGGTAACGAGAGGTATGGATTTATATCAAAGTAGTAAATTGTATGTAGAAATTACGCATTGTGTAAGGCTGGCTGTGATCCTTCGATCAAGCGACTCAAGTTTGGGGCTTGGCGGAGAAGAATTTTAGAACGAGACAACGTCTTTTTCTGCTTGGAACTATAGTTAGTGCGATAGAAATCGTCACGTAACAAAATACCGTTTGCTGTGTGTATGTGTGTGAGTGTATGTGTGTGACTGTATCGAGCACACTACAGGCAACATTCATTTTCTATTTTTGAAGCGATACTTCTATATCGACGTCGAGAGAAAATTTTATCGCTGCAAAAAATGTCGTAAAGAAGCTCACTTCTTACCTGTTCACTCTGGTACACACACATTTTTTTTTATTAGTGTAGGTATATATTCACTATTTCACGTACAATAATTGTCTTTGTAGGCGGTTCAGAACTGTTGCTTCCATTCCAGTGATTTTTGACTTTTTGTCCTCTTGCTTTTACTGCTGTAAGAAAGAGTCTTAACAGGATTTTGACAGTACTCATGACTCCATTGTTTAAAATAAGTGGAGCTAGCAAGATTTATGAATATTATTGTCTCCACTGTTAAGATACTGGATTGACATTTGATCTAATAGACATATTGTCACGCCTTTATCCCCGAAAGGGGAGGCAGAGGCATACTATACGCCCACTTTTCACCGTATGCACTTTTGTCCCACGTAACAGGTGGTGACCCCATTGCCGTGGTTGATCTAATAGGTCTCTGTAATTAGTCAAATGCGTTGGGATGTTAAAGTTGTAATTTAATTTTCTATTAAAAAGAACGTAAATCAAGGGCTAGGTTTTTTTTATATAATAAGTAGGAGATTTGTATAAACATTGTGGTGGTGATGGTGGTATTCTACTTTTTGTGGAAATTTCAGCCCTGGAGAGTAGCTAGACTATCCATTAAACTACCACTGCTTTGCCTCGCCAGGTGGAGACTTAGGCCCGTATTCCAGAACGTTTCTCAATACTCGATCGACGCTTGAGACTAGATTTTGCCTCATAAAATCTACTCTCAAGAAACACTTGAGTTTTGATAAACGTTCTGGAATACGGACCTTAGTGAGCTAGCGCTAGAAGGGACTCATGCAACTCGTTACCAACTGCCATTTAGTAACCAAGCTTAAATCCCACGGTCACCTCGGTTGGGTACTGGGTGAACCGCGTGGCGAGGTTCCCAATCCTGCACACGTTGTTCTGGATGTGGTTCAACTGACCAAACTTTGTTTTCGCTGCAATTATAAATTTCATATATGGGATCTTTTCTCTGCGTGTGTTCTATATTCTTACGTTTGCAACGCCAGAAATGTATCTATATTTTAAGAATAATATTAGTAATAATATCAAATCTATCTATCAAAAATATTTTGCTCATCCTACTAATATTATAAACGCAAAAGTTCGTGAGTGGATGTTTTATTACTCTTTCACACAAAATCTAGTAAATGGATTTTGGTGAAACTTTACAATAATATAGCTTAGACATCAGGATAATACATAGGCTATTTTTTTATCACGAGAACAAGTTCCTGTGGGAAACGGAAACGGGAAAACTTCACCACGCGTGCGGAGCCGCGGGCGTCAACTAAAGGGTCTAAAGGGCGGGTCGATGTTGACTGTTGCTATGGCGGCTATGTTGTTTTGGCGGCATCTGTCAAATGCTTTGTTATTTCTTCAGTTACTGATGCCAAATCACCATGGCAAGTTACACAATTTAGCAGCACGTCCAAATGATAAAACTTTATTAGCAAAATGAGTGTTCGTTAGTGCAAACGTTGCGCGCATTACGTCCATTTTACGGCAGACGCGGTGGCCCTTCAAAGTCGACTATCCAACGTTTGGTGACCAAATTTGAGATGAATGGGTCGGTAAACAACCAACCAACACCCTTACGTCAAAGGAACGCCAGATCCGCCTAGAAACTCCATCCGTACATACACTCCACCGACTATAGACAACGCCGTTAGTTCGCCGACTGGGCTACAGAACGTTCGGAAGATGACCATGATTTTGGCCGAAAAATCATCTTCAGCCACGACGCGCATTTTTGGATGAATGGATTTGATAATGAGTCAAAATGCCGTATATGGGACGACCACAACCCACATGAGATTCACCAAGTGGTAATGCATCCACAACAAGTTACTGTTTGGTGCGGATTTTGGTCCGGCGGCGTCATTGGTCTGTAGTTCTTCGAAAACGATGATGGCGAGATCATTACTGTCAACGGCGAGCGCTACATATTAATGATTACCAATTTCTTTTGGCCTGAATTGAACGATACGGACTTGAACAACATGTGGTTTCAACAAGACGGAGCTACGTGCCACACAGCGAGCGACAGAATAGACATTCTGCATGAACAGTTCGAGGGTAAGGTTATCTCTCGCAGAGATGACGTGAATTGGCCACCAAGATCGTGCGATTTGACTCCGCTAGACTTGTTCTTGTGGGGTTTTCTCAAGTCGCAGGTCTATGCCAATAATCCGCATTCAACTGATGCTTTGAAAGTCAACATAACGCAGGCCATCGCTCAGAATCAGCCGGATCTATGCAGTAGAGTAATTGAAAATTAGACCTCTCGGATCCATGCCACCGTTCGAAGCCGCGGTAGACATTTAAACGATGTCATATTTCATAAATAATGGCATAAATGGGCCTTTCAAATACAAAAATAATTTCATTATTATGTCACATACAGCTTGATTTATTTAATTTCAACATCGACCCGCCCTTGTTGAAAGACCCTTTAGTATCTGATATGAGTAATCGTATACAAAGTAGCATCCATTTCAATTGGTGTGATAGTCGATGAATCAAACTTGAATAGTGTACTAATCATATTCTGTTACATAAAGACCTGCAGATAAAACATCTACAAATACTGCAGAAATGCCGTAAACGCTTTAAAATTGCTGTTAAACTGGAATGCATTTGTAAATCTATTGGAACATTATCGAGTTATATGCGCCAGTAGTGCAGATGAGTTAGCGTGGAGAATTTTTAATATGTAGTTACGCTATTTTTGTTTTAATCGAACTTGATAAAATCTATTAGATATTTAGACTAATATGGAAGAAAGAGTTTTTGTTCAGTTCAATATCAGGTACTCACATGAGCAACCTCCATGGTAACTTATTGTGGCCAAGACCAAGTGCCTACATGGCACTGAACTCTACAGTTCCCACATCCATCGGCATAGGCGATGACTTAGTCAAGCGCACGGACCAGTTTAAATACCTGGGATCTGTATAACGTCCAGTGACATCGGTTGTGACGTCAAGACACACATTGCTGCTGCGTAAGCCAAGTTGCGGGAGATGCCTGATGTACCGGTTTGTGACCATAAATGCCGGTCATAAGGGACAGGTCTATATTTAGTACTTTGTACTTTGGTCCTTTTTAGTACTTTGGTCTCTGTTAGAGCCACACAAGCTGGTACTGCGGCGAGTAGCAGCAGTAAAAATACTGCGGTGGAGTAACTCTCGCATCCGCGGTCTCGCTACTAGTGATGCTGATACCGTGCGTAGTGGAGGAGTAGAAGTAGGGAAACCGACTTCGGGTGCCGTAGACATAACTCAGTCAGAAGCTCAGATGATGATGATTGTTAATATCTTTTATATTTCGGGCGTTGGGGGATTTGAACCCCATAAACGCTTCCTGGCCACTGGATGTTGATGAAAAGAAGATTATGTGTTTGGAAAGAAGCGTCTATTTTTCTCTAATGCTTTTTATATATATAAAAATAATAATAATAAACAGAACCTAAAAAAGAAATATATAGAATATGGAAAATAAACAAAGTTTATACAGTACCTCTAGTGCTATCCAGTACAGGAGTAATACCTAAACATCGGTTGCAGTCCCTTAAAATAATAGACATAACTGTAAAACACATATATGACAATGCAGAAACTTGTAATTTTGAATTCTTGCTGCATAGTCCGAAAGTTTCTCCAAGAAGACTTAAACATTCAACCCGAAACAGACAATGAAACTCACTTGGCTTAGGTCCGTGGTCTCAAATTTACCGATGTATCCTAAATACATCGAGGAAAAAAAAACTAAGTAAATAATAATAATAATAAATGTGTTGAACCAAATAGTAAACACAATGCTTTAGTGGCAAGAGTTGATACAATTTCATGTTAAATGATGGTTGAATGCTGATTCCCAAACTAGGCTATTATTGCAAAGTGTTTTGGGAAGCAGTGTTCAGATTCACAGTTCATGAAACACAGTCTAGATGAATACATTTGGCCACTATGTTGTAAAAGACAATATTTTATAATAAGAAGTAACATTATAATTATTTCTATAATTAATGTGCGTGTGTGTATGTGTGTGTGTGTGTGTGTGTGTGTGTGTGTGTGTGTGTGTGTGTGTTTGTGTGTGTGTGTGTGTGTGTGTGTGTGTGTGTGTATGTGTGTGTGTGTGTGTGTTTGTTTGTGTGCATGTGTGTGTCTGAGTATGAGTGTGTGAGCGTGTATTATGCGAGGTATTTGAGTAAGTCTTCTGTTTTGTTGTAGTCTAACTGTTTTAGCCATATTGTTACATTATGTTTTGTTTGTCGTGTACTCACTTCAGAAATTCTAAGTGTTTGATTTACTGTGTTATATATTTTGCAGCTAAGACTAGTGTATTGATTTCTCCCAAAAGAGGTATTACAAGGTACAACTGGAAATATAGGTTGTATACTTCGCTTCTTCTACCTGTTGCTTTGCGAATCTGACAGTAAATATAAATGTAAACTTGTGTGTGTTACTTTATGATGTAAATTAATAAAGATCATTTTGTTTCGTTTATTCCTCTCGTTTCCCTCAAGTAGGCGTAGCACTGTCGCGTAGATGCAGCGCTTCAGCGTAGTTTGTCGGAGACATAAGCCGCGGGCCTTATGGCGCGTAGAAGTATACTATATATCTACTTTACCTCCTAAAGACGTAGACATGTATGTCTTTAGCCATTTTTCAACTTCTTCAAATTATCTTCTGAATAATTTCGATGCGGGTTTCAAGACACTTTAACTTCTCCTGGGACTTCACCGAGATCGAGCTTGGTGTAACTTTTCTTATCTTGTTTAATGCTTGGGTTTGATTCCCGGGATATTTGTGTGACCCACAAATGTTAGTTTCGGTGTTTGGGTGTTTCCTAAGTATAATATGTATGTATTTAGAAATATATAAGTATGTTTATCAAAACGCAAAAACGCACGAATTAAATATTGTTCTCTTGGCTTTCAGTGGTACCAGATGGTTTTTCTTCATAATCTCCTTGAGGGACCAGTATTTAATTTAATTCGTGCGTTTTGCCTGTAATGACGTATGGGTGTCAAACATGGAGCTTAACAACACAAAATATACGAAAATTGGAAACCTGCCAACACAGTATGGAACGGAGCATTCTTAACATCAAATTAAAAGATAGAATTAACCTAGAAACTATTAGAAACCAAACTAAATTACTGATGTTACTTACTGCATTAAAACACTGAAATGGAGATGGACAGGTCATATGATTGGGACGAAAAAGGATAAGTGGTCTAGAGACATAATAGATTGGTGCCCAAGACAACACAAGAGAAAGAAAGGGAGACAACGCCGCAGATGGGAAGACGATATTAAACGAACAGCGGGTATTACATGGAGAAGACACGCGCTGAACCGCTCTCTGTGGCAGGCTTTAGGGGAGGCCTATGCTGGAAAGCAAGACAATCTTCACGTACCGGTCTCAAATGATTAAATTAAAATATACCATAGGTTAAGTTTTATATTTTTGTGCAAGATTGTTAAATAAAGGCTATTATTATTATTATTATAAGTATGTTTATCAGTCGTCTAGATCTCATAACACAAGCTTATATACATTGGGCTAGACGGCGGTGTGCAAAAATAATATTTATTTATTTATTGCTGTAGCTACTGATTCATAGAAGTCAAAGCTAGTCAAAGTCACATGGGAATGCGGGTGGGATTAGTCCCAAATAAATATATATCTCTATAGCGGTGCTCGCCGCGTAGTCAACGCGCTGTAGCACAGTACGCTGTAGACCCTCAATATGTGAACGTAGCACTGTATCGTAGGCCGCCTTAAGCCTTCGGACGATTTACCTTACTACTGACGTATTCCCTTTATGTCATCTCATTACCACAGAATAAGTAATAGTACTACGTACAGAAGGGTCACTTCCTAACATAAGTCAGTTTTACGTAAGAAAACATACTTAGGGCCGTATTCCATAACGTTTATCAACACTCAAGAAATACTTGAGAGTAGATTTTATAAGGCAAAATCTAGTCTCAAGCGTTGATCGAGTATTGAGGAACGTTCTGGAATACGGACCTTAGACTCGCCGCCTGCAAGCAGAATTGAAACTTATAACTGCACGCGAACGTTGAGTTTTCTTTAACGTTAGGTCCGCGCGGGGTTGTCACTTGAGAAGTTTTGTACCTAGTCGATTTAATTAGAGCGAGCCGAGCGGCCCGCGGCGCTGCCCGAATATACCTAGACTGCGGAGTGACCTGTCATTACTTTTGTAGTTATACCACAAGCAAACAAAAGGGCCAAAACTTCTTTACGACATTTTTACAGCTATAAAATTTCTCTCATACGTCGATAAAGAAGTTTCACTTCAAACACATTTATGATATCAGGTATACGGAAAAGTTAATTGAAACCAAAATCCCCAAGCTTTACTTAAACGTGTTTTTTAACCTTAAGAGGCGGGTTTGCGTGCGTGGGAATTTGTGATTGTACACCCACATTCGTATTTTCAATTCACACAAACGTATCACGCAGTATATTATACTTACCCTGGATTCGAATCAATTAACGGACAGTGTTTCGTAAAAATATAATGTACATCGCGATTTCGTCCTTACAGAATGTATATGAATGTCACAACAAACCGGCAAACTAACTTATCCATTTGGTTTTTGTTTTCCGATCGTTAGCTACGTAGTGGCGGACTGCTGTCACCGCATACCTAAAAAGGGTGGAGCCAAGTGTGTGCTTTTTGAGCCTAATAATAATTATGTATTTTTTTTAAGATTTTGTCTAGTGTTTAATATAATTGAATAACGTGTGTTATGGGTAATGTGGATTTTAAAGACGACCATTTAGGTATATTTCAGATTAAAAGTATCGAAACGATACAATTAAATGTCATCAAGATGTTTAAGGCCTTAACAAGAGGCGCACCTGCCAAATGTTGACGAGGCTCCGTCGTTATAAGATACCCACGGGGTGGCTTTAACTCCCATACCAGTGCCAGGTGGCACAATGGGTTGATCCGACTAGGTACCGTTGTACAGCTGTGTCAAGTCTCCAGAGCCCAGGTGGTGACGCTGGCCACCTGCCGCATAGTACAGTTACCCAAGTATACTATTCCGTGTACCATAAATAACCATCTCACGCAACTACCCACCACATCGTGCAAAATCTCGATATGAATCGTCGTGCCAGATGGTGACCGGTGCGGGTTCCCGGCGGTCACGCTCGGGGGATACAGGGTCCTTCTGTTCAGTGTGTCATATACTGCATGTGTAGTGACGGCGATGATTATGACACTACTCGTAGGCAAACTATGACGGTCTTCACGACATTTTGCATCCCAAAGAGCTTTGCTTTGCAGAAAAGACCCCATCGGATAGCGCTTCTATTAGTACTGGCAAGATCTGACTGAGTACGCAGAGGTTGTTCAACAAAACAGTCGGGGCTCGGGCGGTGCGTAAATAACCTCAAATCGGCATTCAACAGAGCCAATTGGGTCACTGTAGGCCTTTAAGACACAGCCGTAAAACTCGCTACCTGTTTACGTAGCATCTAACGGGCAGCACAGTCGTGGAAACTGGCAACCGACCAATGCTGTGCAAGTCAACGTTTGTCAATTCGTATCGCCACAGTTGCGTTACCCGGATGAACCACTTTCTCACAAGGCCCAAGAAAAAGCTGACATGCTTTTAAAGCTCTGAACGACGAATGTGGCTTGTAGCCCTCCACCATAGCTATTGGTGCCAATGCAATGCCTGAAATAGTGATCAGGCAATGCAAGGTATGGGAAATGCTGCGGTTACTAGACACACGGCGCGGTGCGTGTTTTTTGGTTGAAGGTCCAGGTTGGTTCCAGGTTCAGGTTTTCATACAGACGCAACACATATCGCACGTCTATTTGGTTTACCCGCAATATATTCTGTAATAAACCAACAATACCTTGCCGATGCTTTGATGAGGGATCAACGCTCGAACCTTGTTGAACATTCAAACATCGAACCGTTTCTATTACAATCACAAATTCATTAAACACTTAGAAGTTTCTTCTAAAGGTTTGTGTTGACCCGGGACTAACGCTCAGATGACGTTGCACATTCATACATTGAAGCCGCACCTATTTCAAACAGAATTTAATCAAACACTCAAAAAGTTGTTATGGTTTCATTTGCAACCAGGACTAACGCTCGAATGACGTTGAAGATATTCCAATCACAAAGATGGTAAATATTCCAATCAGAAATTCATCAAATTCCCGGAAACGTGCAAGGGTTTCGGTTGCAACCGGGACTAACGCTCGGATGACTTTGAATATTTTAACATCGAACCGGCATCTATTTCATTCACAAATTCACCAAATACTTAGAAGAAATTACGTTTCTTCTAAGTATTGACTTGCAAACGGGACCAACGCTCAGATGACGTTGAACATTCAAACTTTGAACCCGCATTTATGTCAAATACAAAATCATTAAATACTTTTTTTATTCATTAGAATTCGTCAATGTTTCGGTTGCAACCGGGACTAATGCTCGGATGACGTTGAAAATTCAAACATCGAACCTCTACTCCTAATAAAAATTGATCAAATACTTAGTTGCGTGGTTTTTCGTCGCACGACGCGACGCGACGAAAAACCACGCAACGCTCGGATAGTGATAAACATTCAAACATCAAACCCGCTACAAATTCATTATTATATTTTAAATACTGAAAATAATATGACATAATACATTAGGTACATATACGTAAATTATCTACTAGTTCAAAGATTATAACTATACAAAACTTGGATCGTACCTAAGTGTGGACCGACTTACTAAACCCCTACCAAATCCACACTGAGTTATTGGCGGAGCAATAGTATCGCCACAAGAACAAAAAAAAAAAAAAAAAATTATAACTATCAGATTTCTGACACTCGCAACCCACTCAAATTAGGTTCCAAATTCAAAACATCGGGGATCGAGATAAACTTCAGACCGACGTGCTCTCACCTTGAATTTCTGGACGGCACTAAATTTTAGCAGTCGCGTATTCTAATATAAATCCTATAAAGTGGAGGCTACTTTTCCATACTAAAATGTATGAACAAACTTCTATGATCTATCTATTCTATGATCTTCTATGATGTAAACTTCTATGAGAAAAATGAGATATGTTTAGGCTTAGATTGTTGCTCTTAATTGGAATTAATAATAAAACTACTGTGGTAAATGAATTATTCATACTTTTGTCTCCAATTTTAACTAAAAATGTGTTCAATTATAACAACGATGTAGTTGACAGAGACAAAATATGAAAGATCAATTTAGCTGATTTAATCAATGTTGTCGATTAGTTTTCTCAAAAAAAAACGTATTATTTTTGGTAAATCGCGCGTGGTGTTGTTATAGATCCATTCTTTAAAAAACTGAAAATAATAAATTTTGACAATTTAATGACACCAGTGCCATAGCATTTTTAAAACGCCAAGTAGTGTTTTGTGCGTTTTTAAGGACTCGCCCCTTAAGAAGCGCTCGTAGCCTCGCTAGCGCTGTGTTCTGTAAACGTTCACTGCGTTAAGTAACTTTCGCTGTAGCTCTACCTCTGATGTGTGACCGTTTCATGGCATTTCTATTCATGAGCGTTTCCGTGTTTTGGAAACCGCTGGCTTTCCGGTAAGCCGCTGGTCTTGGTTGCCATTAATATGGCAGTTATTAAACCAAATTGAAGGCTTTATGTGACTCGAAAAATGTCGACAGATAGATCGCCTCAACCTGCGCCTGCCCATTTCAATACTGCAACTCAGATCACAGCCTGTTACATGGGACAAAAATGCTAATAAAATAAAATAAAAATCTTGCATATACCATTTTAAAGGCGCTTACAAAATGTCATTCTCTAAAACTAAAGATAAATTTAAAATATTAAAAGTGACCACCACCGGTTCGGAACGCGTCCCACCTGAGAAGAACCGGCAAGAAACTTAGGAAGGCTATTTTTGATGGCATATTTACAATTTTATATTATTTTACTTTGCCAGCAGATCACTTCCAGGCGTCCCTGTCCTGCAAACTGTCATTAACAGCGTAGTAACCTTTTTTATAAAGCTTTTTTTAAGCTCACCACCTTAATAGGTGGTGAGCTTTTGGGACAGGAATACACAAGGTGAAAAGTGGGCATATAATATGCTTCTGCCACCCCTTCGGGGAAAAGGCGTGATAGATAAACATTTTTTTTATATTAACTTCCTAAATTTAATGGTATGATATGCCTCTTGCACCCTTCGGAAAAAAAAGCTAAGTGTTTAAACCTGTTTTAGTACTATTTTAACCAAATATTTCATTACAGGGGCTCTGGACGAAGCCATGATGCAGGCTTTGGAACACGATCGCATTGACTTTGTGAAGCTTCTTCTTGAGAACGGCGTCTCTATGAGGAAGTTTCTAACGATACCTCGGCTAGAAGAGCTGTACAACACTAAAAGCGGACCGAGCAACACTTTGAGGTATGTACGATACATTACGATTTTCCACAGAAACTTGTTCCCGAGAAAAAAGTAGTATTTGTATTATTCTGAAGCACTCGTGTCTAGAAGCGCTCGTGGCCCCGCGGACTCCGTGTTCTGTGAACGATCACTGCGTTAAGCAACTTTCACTATATGGCTGGTCCTCGGATGGGTTATTTTAGTAGTGGCATGTATTCCTGTCCATTTCAATACGGCAACTCAGCTCACAGCCAGTATAGTATGTCTTAATTGAAACAGTTTAAAAATCCGGTAATATAACTAATAACTACAACTTATTTTGATTAAAGACGAAAATATTTATCTAAAAATCACTACATTACAATATTTTGTAAAGATATCCCGTTCCCGTTTCCCACAGGAACTTGTTCCTGGGATAAACAGTAGCCTATGTGTTATTCTGATGTGTAAGCTATATTATTGTAAAGTTTCATCAAAATCCAGTCAGTAGATTTTGCGTGAAAGAGTAACAAACATCCATGGTTTCAAATTTTCGCGTTTATGATATTAGTAGGATGAAAGATATGAGGCGCCGGCTTCAAATGCTTGTCATGGCTCCACTTTTTTATTTAGCAAAAATTGTAATTTAATATTTTGTGGCGTCCACTTAATTGATTAAATTTGCGTCAAGGCTAATAGCCCTCAGTTGACGTCAATCTCTGAATCGAATCAATAATAATAAATATACCTTTCACGAGTCTAGCTGAGTGATCTCCTAATTATACTGCCCCAGGAGTTCATTCGTATTTTGTTTTATTAAAGTGAAAAAAGACAATTCGATTCGAGAGGGGGACTGAACCCCCTGTTACATGGGACAAAAAGCAAAACATACGGGGAAACGTGGGCGTATAGTACGCCTCTGCCTACCCCTTCGGCCTTAATCGACATTGAGAGTCACTTTTTTCGGTTACGCGCCATGTTGTTTTGAAGTGAAGCTTCTTTATCGAAGTATGAGAGAATTTTTATAGCTGTAAAAAAATGTAAAGAAGTTTCACTTCTTACCTGTGTATTCTGGTACACACACATTATTGAAACATAATTACTCTGCCGCTCTTTTGGATATTAGCGTGACAATATATAGTCTACTAGCTGATCCCTGCGGCTTCGCCCTTGAAGCAGTTTGAACCCCGTGTCACTCATTTAATACCGGTCGTTTATTAATTTTATTCAATACTGTATGAAAATTATCCCGATTTGTTAACATTTATGATTACTGCACCGCTTTTCTTGGTAGTAGCGTGATGATATATAGCCTATAGCCTTCCTCGATGAACGGGCTATAGAACACAAATAGAATTTTTCATTTAAAATCAGTAGTTCTTGAGATTAGCGCGTTGAACCAAACATACTAAAAAACAATCTCTTCAGCTTTATATATTACAAGTATAGATAAAGTTAGATAAATGAACTATCTAACATAAATAGAATTTTTCCAATCAGTAGTTATTACGATTAACGCGTTCAGCGAAACAAATAACCAAACAGGCACTTCAGCTTTTAATATTGACCTAGATATAGGCTCGATCGACCTTACCTCCTTGCGGTGCGCCGAATGCGAGGCAACACTGCAGGCCCCCTTATGGAGTTGGAAAGTCAGACGGCGGCGGTCGCTCCAAACCATGCCGAAAAACAAAAGCCAAACGATAGCTGCTTCTAGCAACCACATAAATGTGGACCCCAGGCTCCAAATAACAGGTAGAAGCACTACCTTATTTGAAGTCAATCTGGAAGCGACTTGAAATACATTGAGATGAAGAAAGAGATAGTCGAGGCACTGTCGTCGACATCCGTATTAGAGTTAGAATTGTGGAAATTAAGAGACTTTCAATAAATTCTTATACCTATTCCAAACCTACCACTCGAACAAAAAAGTGTGTGTGTATTTACACACACTTACAAACACGCGTTAGAAGTTATACTACTTTAATAGACCAAAGCAGTATAACTTCTAACGCGTGTACCTAAATACACACACACTCATAATCATCATCACATATATATACCACAACTCTTTGTTTGTAACAGGAATGATAAATTTGTAAGAAAAAACCATCAAAAGAATGATAACTACTTTGAATGTAGTTATAAGTTGTCATGGAAACACTTCTAAAACTAACTTCATGGTGTCAGTTTTTTATGTCGGTCTGCGCGCGCATCGTGATAATTTACTCTCATAATTTTTCCCTAACGAGCCAAAAGAATATATAATACTTTAAAAATATAATTTGCAGACTTGAGTTCCAAAGTGAGATATTTACGGGAAAGCGTGCAATTATTTTAAGGTTTTATCATTTATTTAGACACAGGCTGACAGGCGTATGGAACGCGTTAATTTAAAAATTACTTCCAGAAAAAGAGTTACATGCAACCAGTAATTTACGCTATTGCGACAAATATTAAGAATATATATGTTCTAGGTATATACTTCGGGACGTGAGACCTCACCTGCCTAGAGGGTATATCCACACTCTGCATGACATCGGGCTAGTGATAAACAAACTTATGGGAGGCGCATACAGGTAAGTGCTTTGAGATAAATTCAAATTAAAGTTTTCAAGTATGCTAAATATAATAAATTTGTAAGTTTAAAGGTCTTTTGGCCCCGCGGTCTCAGTGTTCTGTAAACGATCACTGAGTTACGCAACTTTCACTATGGGTGGTCCTCAGATGGGTGGCCACTTTGTGGCATTTACATTTGCGAGCGTTTCTTTTCTTTGGAAGGCACGTTAAGCCGTTGGTCCCGGTTGCCAGTAACATGGCAGTCGTTAAGTCATGGGCGGCTTGAAAAATTTCAACAGCAGGTAGCCACAACCTGCGTCTGTCTATTTCAATACGGCAATTGGCTCACCACCTGTTACGTGGGACAGGAATACACATGGAAAAGTATTATATTATGCCTCTGCCACCCCTTCAGGAATAAGGCGTGATAGTTGAAAAAAAATGTAAGCCTGAGTAAAAGATTTATAACGCCGCTTTCACATTGGGCGACTTTCATTTGGGCGGCTAAAGTCATGCGACGCATGACTGTAGCATCACCTCAAACAAGAGTTGGCTGAGCTACATACGCAGGTCATGGAGCTCACCGTTCAGCGAGATCACCTTCAGTCAACAATGAAGGGTCTAGAAGAGTGCAGTAACACCCATGAACATGCTCTAAAACGTATTAGCATTCTAGAGTGTGAGCTGAGTGATGCTCATAACTCCACCACTCTTAGGGAAAATCTTAAATCGGTAGATCAGGCTGCCCTTTCGAACAGTCTGTATAATGAGCTAATGTGTGGGAGGTCGGAGCTAGATCTTATTTGTCTTGATGAGCCCATCACCTCACACCTGATGGTTAACTCATTGAGTATTCCTATTGCAGCAATAGACAAAACTGGTCACCACTTGTTATCGACTAACACCAACACATCAATAAGATTAGTTAGTAGTAGCAGGAATAAATTAAAAAAATACATAAAACTCAATAAATTTATTTCCAAATCACAGAAACACATTAAAAAGCTTAGATTAGGAATGAACAATTATCTTAGGACTTGTAAATAAAATGTACAGTTAAAACAACTAATAGAAACAAGTAAAAAACATATAAACACCCAAACAGAGCAATATGAGATGGATATACATCAATTACAGACTGAAATTATGTGTTTAAATGATTCCTTGGAGTCAATAACTTTAAAATACAAAACATCACAGAAAGAAATTGGGGAGTACATTAAGGCATTGAATAGCTTGGTGGAGTCTTGTCACAGCAATGAACAAAGGTTCTTATCACTTGAAAAATTATATAATCAAACACCTGACTGTGATAAATCCCTTCCATGTTCTTCATTATCAATAACATCGCAGTCGGAGTCAACTTGTCCAATGGTTGACTCTGTAGGCAGTATATGTGACAATATTGTAAGCACAAATATAACATTTACTGTGATAGCCCTGTAACAAAAATTACGCAACCATTAAATGTTGGAAAGACTGTAGTTTATTGTGATGAAATTGGCAAGAGTTTAGGTTATCACTTAATTCAACATCTGGGTAACTCGGTTATAACACTTTCATTTCCTGGGGCATCCTACTCTCAAATAATTAATAAGGTATTATCCAGTACACATTGCCCACAAACAACAATAGTGATACTTATTGGCAGAAGAGATAATGTGAAAATTAAAACTATCATAAATTTTTATGAACAGTTGTCAAACATGCAAGTTAAACAGGTTATACTGTCTACACTGCCATATAGCAAATCTTTTACACAAATTGAAAATAATATTAGATACAATATAAATAGAAAGTTACATACCTTGACCACATATTGTAGGAATATAGAATTATTTGACTGTAATCCTTTATTACAGAATTATTATTTTTTGACATTAGATAGTTATTTACTATCAAATTTTTTACGACGTCAGATAGCTGTATTGTTATCCAATTTTTTATTGAATCAAGCCAAATTATTGCCTTATAAACCAGCTCCTTTTGAGCGTATTAGGAATGACTTACTAACTTGGGAAATTATCTCAAAAAACTAGTTTGTAAGACAACAGGTAAAAAATCTAGCCATGGTTATAGGTCTTTTGAGCCCATTGAGTCAATTTTTTTTAAAGACACTATAAATAATATTTGTTGTAATAATTCTGAGTATATTAACAATACTTCTAGTAGTCTAAACTTAGTTCACCAAAATATTGAAGGCATATCTGAAAAACTACTACAAATAGAACTTTATATAAAGGAACACAATGTTCACATTTTTTGTATTACTGAACATTGGTTAAAAAGTCATGAACTATTGTTCAACAATGAATTCTATTCACTTAGAAGTGCGTTCTCTAGAAAGAAAGCTATTCGTGGTGGCTCTCTAATATTTGTATCTAATAATTTAAAATGTAAAGAACGTAAAGATATTGTGGCCCTTTCTATTGAGCGTACTGCAGAATTGTCCTGTGTTGAGCTTGAGCAACTCATTGTCCTCTGTGTCTACAGTCCTCCAGATAGGGATTATAATTTATTAGAAACTGTAATGGAAAATGTATTGAAGCGTTTGTTCACTAGTAGAAAACAAGTTGTGGTGTGTGGGGATTTTAATGTTGATTTACTTGTGCAGTCTTCGAAATGTATTAGATTTAAAAATTTGTTTAAGTCTTTTGGTTTACAAAATTTATTTTGTGAGCCAACTAGAATCACCTCACATTCTAGAAAATGTATAGATAATATATTCTGCAACTGTGTATCAACAACAAGGGAGATACTAAGTAACTTTCCATCAGATCATCTTGGTCAGAAAGCAGCATTTCCTATTGATGTCAATTCTAAAAAATCTTTTACACAAATTGAAAATAATATTAGATACAATATAAATAGAAAGTTACATACCTTGACCACATATTGTAGGAATATAGAATTATTTGACTGTAATCCTTTATTACAGAATTATTATTTTTTGACATTAGATAGTTATTTACTATCAAATTTTTTACGACGTCAGATAGCTGTATTGTTATCCATTTTTTTATTGAATCAAGCCAAATTATTGCCTTATAAACCAGCTCCTTTTGAGCGTATTAGGAATGACTTACTAACTTGGGAAATTATCTCAAAAAACTAGTTTGTAAGACAACAGGTAAAAAATCTGGCCATGGTTATAGGTCTTTTGAGCCCATTGAGTCAATTTTTTTTAAAGACACTATAAATAATATTTGTTGTAATAATTCTGAGTATATTAACAATACTTCTAGTAGTCTAAACTTAGTTCACCAAAATATTGAAGGCATATCTGAAAAACTACTACAAATAGAACTTTATATAAAGGAACACAATGTTCACATTTTTTGTATTACTGAACATTGGTTAAAAAGTCATGAACTATTGTTCAACAATGAATTCTATTCACTTAGAAGTGCGTTCTCTAGAAAGAAAGCTATTCGTGGTGGCTCTCTAATATTTGTATCTAATAATTTAAAATGTAAAGAACGTAAAGATATTGTGGCCCTTTCTATTGAGCGTACTGCAGAATTGTCCTGTGTTGAGCTTGAGCAACTCATTGTCCTCTGTGTCTACAGTCCTCCAGATAGGGATTATAATTTATTAGAAACTGTAATGGAAAATGTATTGAAGCGTTTGTTCACTAGTAGAAAACAAGTTGTGGTGTGTGGGGATTTTAATGTTGATTTACTTGTGCAGTCTTCGAAATGTATTAGATTTAAAAATTTGTTTAAGTCTTTTGGCTTACAAAATTTATTTTGTGAGCCAACTAGAATCACCTCACATTCTAGAAAATGTATAGATAATATATTCTGCAACTGTGTATCAACAACAAGGGAGATACTAAGTAACTTTCCATCAGATCATCTTGGTCAGAAAGCAGCATTTCCTATTGATGTCAATTCTAAAAAGAATAAAATTGTATGTATACCAATGAGTGCACATCGACTTAAACAATTTAATGTAAATGTTTCAGCAAAAGTCACTCATATTGACTTTAATCAGGAAGATCCAAACAGCTTATATGACTCCTTATTTAATACAATTAAAGCTGAGTACAACAACATATTTAAATCAAAAACATTTTATAAAAACAAAAACTTGCAATTTTGTGAGTGGGCAACTGCAGGAATTTACAAAAGTAGGGCAAAGTTGTACGAACTATATGGTATGAAGCAATTTAATTTTGATCCTGCCTTTATTCAATATGTTAAAATTTATTTTAAGACCTTTAAAAAGGCCTGTGCTGCTGCCAAGTCGTTACATATAAGTAATAAAATTAAAGAGTCAAAAAACAAGGCAAAAATGACTTGGAATGTAATCAATACTGAAACCGGTCGATTACTACCCCGTGATAATAACATTGAGTTAATTATAAATAACGAAGTGTGTAATAATAAATTAGATATAGCACAAACTTTTAACAACTACTTTATAGACATACCCGCGAAAACAACTAGCTCCTTAAATTCTTGTCCAATAAAAGCTCAACGCATGCTTGGGGGCAGCGTGGATCAGTGTAGTGTCTTATTTGGCTTCAAATATGTAAACCCAAATGATATCATTAAAGTATTCAAGTCACTTAACTCAAAAAAGACAGCTGACTTGTGGGGTATTTCTGTAAAATTGATTGAGTCTATCATTGTTAATATATCACCACATCTAGCTGAAATATTTAATAAATGTGTTGATAAAGGAGTGTTTCCAGATTTAATGAAACACAGTAAAGTAATACCTCTATTTAAATCTGGATCCAAAACCGACCCTGGTAATTTCAGACCAATTTCAATATTACCAGCCATTAGCAAAATTTTTGAAAAAATTATATTGCAACAATTACAAGCTCATTTTAATTTAAATATGCTATTACATAAGGAGCAGTATGGGTTCACAAGGGGCCGTTCTACCATTAATGCAGGTGTGACACTTCTGAATCATATATATGACGCCTGGGAGAATAGACAAGATGCTATTGGTGTATTCTGCGATCTCTCCAAAGCATTTGATTGCGTTGACCATAAAACACTATTGGGAAAACTCTTTTATTATGGTATCAAAGACTCTGCACTGAACCTTGTTGCCTCCTACCTAAATGATCGAATACAACATGTTGATGTCAATGGAATTCGCTCCCCTGGAGCATCTGTTGCTATGGGCGTACCGCAGGGATCAATTCTGGGTCCGTTTCTATTTTTAATTTATATTAACGATCTGCCATTCTAAATACAGAACTTGTGCGACATTGTTCTATTTGCTGATGATACGTCACTTATTTTTAAAGTTGATCGCACGCTTAGTAATTTTAACGGCGTAAATAGTTCACTTGCCCAAGTTGTAGATTGGTTTACGACCAATAATTTGCTACTAAACGCTAAGAAGGCAAAATGTATCAGATTCAGCATGCCTAATGTCAGGAATTGCGGTACAAATATAACATTGAACAGTGATACCCTTAATCTTGTAGAATCAACTGTATTTTTGGGGATCACTTTAGATAGCAAACTGCAGTGGAATGCCCAAATAACGTGTCTTGCAGGTAAACTCAGCTCGGCAGCCTTTGCCGTTAGTAAAGTCAGGCAGCTTACTGATGTGGCAACTGCCAGGCTGGTATACTTTAGTTATTTTCATAGTGTCATGTCTTACGGCATTTTGCTGTGGGGCAAAGCAGCTGATCTACAAGTAATTTTTGTACTCCAGAAGAGAGCTATACGTGCAATATATAAATTGAGTGCTAGAGTGTCTCTTAGAGAAAAATTTAAAGAAATTGGCATTTTAACGGTTGCATCACAGTATATATTTGCAAATATTATGTTAGTTAAACAGAACATACATTTATACAATAGACACAGTGACATACATTCGATAAATACTAGAAATAAGCATAAATTAATTGGAACGCATCATCGTTTACAAAAGGTTCACGACTCTTTTGCAGGAATTGGCGTACGACTGTGTAATAAAATTCCTTTAAACATTATGAACCTGCCGTTACATAAATTTAAGGCGGAAATTAAGAGGCACCTCTTGAAAAGGGCCTATTACACTAATGATTATTTGAACGATAAAAATAAATGGAAATGAGTTGCTTGCTCTTCGCTTGAGCTATTTAGGATTCGAATGAATCTTGTGATATGCCTTGAATCTGCATATATATGTTGTATTTTTACATCTCTACATTATTAATAATTTGAAACATCTGACAACTAAAGGTTTCTAAATTGGCTGCGTTTAGTCCCGGTATACAATGTAATTTGAGTTTGTTATTGTGTGAGCACCATGTAGACTTATTTATTTCTTTGAAATTGACATGATAGTTGCTGTGCAGTTTTTGAGTATGTCATGCTCGCCTAAGTGTCCAGGCAGTGGTGGCGTATGTATCGGGTCGCCTTATTCCCTATAATACGGTTGAGTAGGGCGATGGCTGATATAATGCGTCATACCCGTGAACGGGTGCCGTCTGTTGGGACTGGTCAGCTCATAGC
Organism: Thumatha senex; assembly: GCA_948477245.1. Taxonomy (NCBI): domain Eukaryota; kingdom Metazoa; phylum Arthropoda; class Insecta; order Lepidoptera; family Erebidae; genus Thumatha; species Thumatha senex. Next base: position 20,700,050 of record OX419739.1, on the reverse strand, counting down.
TGTTATAGCAATTATTAAAAATAATCTTATTTATATTTAAGGTAAACTTAAGTTTAGTCGACTGTTCTCACATAAATCCAAAGGAACAATGTAAGTGTAATTTTAATGTTGTAAGCCATTCCTACATTTTAAAATGGCATCCATTGACTTTCTTGCCAGATTCTTCTTCTTCAAGGGTAGGCTGCCCTTAGAACCGACAACTATAATCGCTCTAATTTTGATATGATTTAAACACAACATTGATTTTGTTTTTTTTTTGTTTGTATAAATTCATTACTATATAATTGGTCAAATATCATGTTAATCAAACTAATGTAATTACTGGCGTTTAGAAAAGAGTGGCCATGAGTTTTATTGCCAAGTTCTTCCTCAGGCTCTACCTATTGCTTTGCGAATCTGGCAGTAAATGTAAATGTAGAAGCAATATTCTTGACGTTCATAAGTGTTACTTTGTGACCTAAATGAATAAAGATTTATTATTATTATTTGTTTCTTCTTCACGGGTATCTTCTTTTTTTTTTCTTACGAAGATACCCGGTCTTTTGGGAGGCTTACATGGGGACATAGAGGTCCAACACGCAGAGGCCTTTTGAGAATTTTAATCTAATAGGGAATGGGACCCTCACTGCAGATAGTCCACGCCCGCCTTATGTAGAAGAACGGTAATGGATCACCTCCAATGGGAGTTAAACTATTGTAAAATGTGCTAACTATGAAATGGGCTATTGGGTTGGGTGTTAAATGGATTGGGTGATTTAAGCTATTGATGAAAACGACGTCTGCCTTTTTAATATACTATTATTAAACTATTGGCAGACGAGTGAGCGGCTTGGGGTTTCGAGCGGTGCGGCGCCGTTTTCACCTTCGCGGGACAGGCCCGGAGCGGGCTTCCCCGTAGTTATGCCCTTGAAAATGACACTTCCACCCCCGAGCATATAGCTCTGGCTCCCTCCCTCAGACCGGCCAATTAAGGCAAGCCAGAGTTGAGATTTGCTGCACTCCCGGGAGAAGCACTCTCACTGCTCTCCCGTTGGGCCATTAAATCCTAACCGGTGCAGAAGGGCAACAAAACTCTGAGGAATCGGGACCGATGTGTAGCCACGCACATTCAGCTCGCCACAAGCTGCCCTGCGGATGTGAGCTTTTCAATAACTTTCTGATACACTTTTTGTTGATATCAGAAAGTGGATGACTCAAAAAGCGAATCTACTATGCCCTCATAGGGTTGCGTTAATCCTATAAAAGTTAACGACTGTCCTCGAGGGTTTTATATAATTATATATATTATATATATTATTATATATATTATTATATATATATTATTATTATTATATATATTATTTTTTATATATTTCATATTATTATTACTCGCTGTCAGATTTTCATGTAATAAACAGAAGCGAGGTGAAGGGACTCACCTGAAAGCGGTGCACTTGTTATCAATGGATGAGGCAACGACGACACAGGCGACCCTTACTTAGGTTGACAGGGGGCCGAGTCTACTATTTTCTAATAGAAATCCGTTCTAGTTCTATTCTATAGCGGTTCTATTACGATTAGTCCAAAACTAGCTGGTCTACTAAAACTATTATATATTCTACAATCACATTTCTCAAGCTGCAGAATAGAGACAAAATAACCATTTTAAGCCTCAAAATATTAATATAGGTTACCAAAAATGCAAATTAAGAGATACATACAGGCACTACACTAGTAAATAACATTCTATCGTCTGGCCGATAGAATTCTATTGGAGCGCAATTGTAAAATTGTATGTAGGACACTGAGTGCATATCGACTTAAACAATTTAATGTTAATGTTTCAGCAAAAGTCACTAATATTGATTTTAATCAGGAAGATCCAAACGGCTTTTATAACTCCGTATTTAATACAATTAAAGCTGAGTACAACAACATATTTAAATCAAAAACATTTTATAAAAACTAAAACCTGCAATTTTGTGAGTGGGCAACTACAGGTATTTACAAAAGTAGGGCTAAGTTGTACGAACTATATGGTATGAAGCAATTTAATTTTGATCCTGCTTTTATTCAATATGTAAAAAAATATTCCAAGACCTTCAAAAAGACCTGTGCTGCTGCCAAGTCGTTACATATCAGTAATAAGATTAAAGATTCAAAAAATAAGGTAAAAATGACTTGGAATGTAATCAATACTGAAACCGGTCGATTACTACCCCGTGATAATAACTTTGAGTTAATTATAAATAACAAGGTGATTAATAATAAATTAGATGTAGCACAAACTTTTAACAACTATTTTATAGACATACCCGCGAAAATTACCAGCTCCTTAAATTCTCGTCTAATCAAAGCTCAACGCATGCTTGGGGGCAGCGTAGATCAGTGCAATGTCTTAAATAAATAAATAAATGCAATGTCTTATTTAGCTTTAAATGTGTTAACCCCAATGATATCATTAAAGTATTCAAGTCGCTTAACTCAAAAAAGATAGCTGACTTGTGGGGTATTTCTGTGAAATTGATACAGTCTATTATTGTTAATTTATCTTCACATCTAAATAAATAAATAAATATCCATCACGCCTTATCCCCGAAGGGGTGGCAGAGGCATATTATATGCCCACTTTTCACCGTGTGGATTCCTGTCCCACGTAATAGGTGGTGAGCCCATTGCCGTGTTGAAATAGACAGACGCAGGTTGTGGCTACCTGCTGTTGAAATTTTCAAGCCGCCCATAAGGCCTTCAACCAGGCTTAACGACTGCCATTTTACTGGCAACCGGGACCAACGGCTTAACGTGCCTTCCGAAGCACGGAAACGCTCGCAAATGTAAATACCACAAAGTGGTCACCCATCCGAGGACCAGCCATAGTGAAAGTTGCGTAACTCAGTGATCGTTTACAGAACACTGAGACATCTAGCTGAAATATTTAATAATTGTATCGATAAAGGAGTGTTGCCGGATTTAATGAAACACAGCAAGGTAATACCTCTATTTAAGTCTGGATCCAAAACCGACCCTGGTAATTTCAGACCTATTTCAATATTACCTGCCATTATCAAAGTTTTTGAAAAAATTATATTGCAACAACTACAAGCTCATTTTAATTCTAATATGCTACTACATAAAGAGCAGTATGGGTTCACAAGGGGCCGTTCTACCATTCATGCAGGTGTGACACTTCTGAATCATATATATGACACCTGGGAGAATAGACAAGATGCTATTGGTGTATTCTGCGATCACTCCAGAGCATTTGATTGCGTTGAACATAAAACACTATTGCGAAAATTCTTTTATTATGGTATCAAAGACTGCACTGGACCTTGTTGTCTCCTACTTAAATGATCGGATACAACGTGTTGATGTTAATGAAATTCGCTCCTCTGGATCATCTGTAGCTGTGGGCGTACCGCAGGGATCAATTCTAGGTCCGTTTCTATTTTTAATTTATATTAACGATCTGCCATTCTATATACAGAACTTGTGCGACATTGTTCTATTTGCTGATGATACGTCACTTATTTTTAAAGTAGACCGTACGCTTACTGATTTTAACGGCGTTAATAGTTCACTTGCCCAAGTTGTAGATTGGTTTACGACCAATAATTTGCTACTAAATGCTAAGTGTAACAAAATGTATCAGATTTAGCATGCCTAATGTCAGGAATTGCGGCACAAATATAACATTGAACGGTGATACCCTTAATATTGTAGAATCAACTGTATTTTTGGGGATCACTTTAGATAGCAAACTGCAGTGGAACGCCCAAATAACGTGTCTTGTAGGTAAACTCAGCTCGGCAGCCTTTGCCGTTAGGAAAGTCAGGCAGCTCACTGATGTAGAAACTGCCAGGCTAGTATAATTTAGTTATTTTCATAGTGTCATGTCTTACGGCATTTTGCTGTGGGGTAAAGCAGCTGATCTACAAGTAATTTTTGTACTCCAGAAGCTAGAAAGCTAAACGTGCAATATATAAATTGAGTGCTAGAGTGTCTCTTAGAGAGAAATTTAAAGAAATTGGCGTTTTAACGGTTGCATCACAGTATATATTTGCAAATATCATGTTAGTTAAACAGAACATACTTTTATACAATAGACACAGTGACATACATTCGATAAGTACTAGAAATAAGCATAAATTAATTGGAACGCATCATCGTTTACAAAAGGTTTGCAGGAATTGGCGTACGCCTATATAATAAAATTCCTTTAGACATTGTGAACCTGCCGTTACATAATAATTTAAGGCGGAAATTAAGACGCACCTCTTGAAAAGGGCTTATTACACAATCAATGATAATTTGAATGATAAAAATAAATGGAAATGAGTTGTTTGCTGTTCGCTCGAGCTATTTAGGATTCGAATGAATCTTGTGTTATATTATCTACTTGTCTTGAATCTGCATATATATGTTGTATTTTTCTTTACATTTTTTTTTTTTACATTCTCCAGTATAAATAATTTGAAACGCCAGGCAACTAAAGGTATGGCTGCTTTTAGTCCCGGTAATAACTAATTTTACTTTGTTATTGTGTGAGCACTATGTAGACTTATTTATAATTTTGAAATTGACATGATAGTTGCTGTGTGGTTTTTGGGTATGTCATGCTCGCCTAAGTGTCCTGGCAGTGGTGACGTATGTATCGGGTCGCCTTGTTCCCTACAATACGGTTGAGTAAGGCGATGGCTGATATATGCGTCATACCCGTGAACGGGTGCCGTCTGTTGGGACTGGTCAGCTCATAGCTGTTATAGCAATTGTTACAAATTATATTATTTAAATTTAAGGCAAACTAAGTTTAGTCGACTGTTCTCACATAAATTCAAAGGAACTATGTAAGTGTAATTTTAATGAACACAACATTTATTTTGTTCTTTTTTTTTGTATTATTTCATTACTGTATAATTGGTCAAATATCATGTTAATCAAACTGTGTCAAATGGCGGTTAGAAAAGAGTGGCCATGAGTTTTATTGCCAGGTTCTTCCTCTGGCTCTACCTATTGCTTTGCGAATCTGGCAGTAAATGTAGAAGCAGTAATCTTGACATTCATAAGAGTTACTTTGTGGCCTAAATGAATAAAGATTAGATTTTTTTTTATAGTAGACTACGAAAACATTCAATTTTTTCTGTCGGCTCTCTATTGAGCGCCGATTCTAGCAGTCAATAAAGGCGGACCCGACTATCTCTGGCGTTACGAGTGGAAGTACGACGAAGAGTAACTCTTAAAACTCACTGTTTGATGTCCTTATAAATCTATAGTTCGTTAGCATTAAGAATGCAGTATTTATTTATGTAGTTCGCAAAAGATGCAACGGCAAAAGTTTGCCTTTGCCACTTTGAACTCGACTTTCTTATTCTTGTGGACGATAAGTCACCGCATTCTTAATTATGTTATGATTATGTTTCTATTTTTTTTATACTACTGAGGTGGCAGATAAGCATTCCTGATAGACAGTGGTCACCGTAGCCTATGGATGTTTGCAACACCAGAGGTGCAGCACTCGCGTTGCCGTCCCTTTAAAGACCTTCTAAGACCCCTTTTAAAGAACTTTTATAGTCTATTTCATTTTATGAATGCGTATATGCCTAACTAAACATTTTTATATTGTGTTGGTGGAACTTTATAACTTGGGTCCTATCTCATCTTGGTCCTAACTCCACATCCTTCACAGGGCTCATCCTATTATTTTGTCGCCTATGTTACATTCTCATTCCTTATTCAGCAAGTCTATCAGATAACAAGAGACGTTACTAGAGCCCCATAGATCTGATTCTGTCTTACATTTCAAGGCCTTTACACTCTTGACTCTATACATTCTCTAATCATCATTCTATACAAATCCAGATGCTACTACACTCGCCGCAAGTTCCGTCCTATATATGCCAAAGTAATGAACAAGAGCGTCAACGTTCACCGCAATAGTGCCTCGTTCACCCGACACAACGCTGGTGGTCTCTCTCTGATCACCGGTTTTATGCCCGTCACAACAGAGATGGCGTTATTCGACTATCCTTTCAACGAGCTTCTAGTGAGTATTATGATTACTACAACCTAATTAAAACGATTGTTCAGAGTTCCGTAGACTATTACTAATTTAAGCATCTTACGCTATGATCTTGGGATATGCTTTCGAGGAGTTATCCGGGGCGTCAGAGGCTAGACGATTAGGTGAGGACCTTGAGGTGTTAGTCGGTTCAAGTCCGGCACGCCATCTTTATGGATTTCCACGCCGATAAAGGAACATAGACTACAAAGGAACATGGAACACTCTGCTAGCATACTTGTTTCTCTTCACAACTTTGAGTTTTTAAAGTGGAGCACGCATTATTAGGACGCCGACTTGAGCGCCACTGTCTATAATCTTCGAAACAATGGCCATCAACCTCGCCAGATGTCGCTATAGCTTTTCATCAGGTGGGCGGCGTCATTTTGGGGAGCTAAATATAATAAAATGTTCAGGGTCAGTCAATCAGTACTGGGCGGCTTTTCGGCGGCTTGAGAAATTTCAACAGCATGTAGCCACAGACAGTCTGCCCTGTCTGCTTTAACATTGCAATAGGCTCCTATTACGTATAACAAAATAACATACTGACATACATGTTCGTCAAAATGACGCTATTGAAATTTACATAATATAAATAATATAATACTTAATTATAAAATATGAATAGGCCCGACAGACGGAGAATTAGTTAAATCGTTTTAAAACTACTAATTGTAATGTTAGGCAAGTTACCAACTTTGAGATTAGGTAATTAAAATTAATCTAGGTACTTCAAACATTTAAATTCAAATATTTTAACTCAAATTAAGCTTCAATATTACTCGTTTAAATTAGTTTTGTCTAAAAGAGTTAATATTAGATGTCTAAGAATTTAGGTTTAAGGTTTGTGAAATGCTTATAATAATTAGTCAATGTTTGTTATTTGGGAATATTTTTAACTTTGAAAATTATATAAATTGCCTAATAATTATTTACCCATCTAATAATTAATTATCCACCTTTTTTCTGCTCTGGGAGAGTATAACGTTAAATGTTTAATAAAAGTTTTATTTTGATATACCAACCGTTGAAGAGTTTCTTCGGAAACAATCCTGGACCACTAGAATTTCACTAGCTTATCGTATTTCGAAAGTTTTGTTTACGATAAGAAAAGCTTGTTCATAAATGCATCCTGTAAACAGATGTGGGCAGTATTAACCAAACGACATCAGATGGCACTACTGATGTGGACGCATGGGGAAGAAGCGCTGGCTAAGTCTTTGGTCGCGTGCAAATTGTACAAAGCGATGGCTCATGAGGCGGCCGAGGATGACATGGAGACTGAAGTCTATGAAGAACTCAGGCATTACGGAAAGGAGTTTGAAACTAAAGGTATGGAGAATCATCTTTACTTCAGCCTCAAATCAGCCTATTAGACTTAAAAAAATATTTCTTACACTACCGTGACATCACTGTGTTAGGCATGTGCGAACCCCTGGTATTAAGTTTACTTTAGGAGAAAATTATACGCAATTACCAGTAACAATATACACTCATGTATTAAAATGAAAACAACTACATAATAAATAATAACGAGCGTTTCCGTTTTTCGGAAGGTACGTTAAGCCATCGGTCCTTGTTGCCGATAAAGCTGTTAAAACAGCTGTTAATTTGGAATTACAAACAGACACTTCAATTTTATTTATTTTTATAGATTTCTATAAATTGTATTATCCTATTCGTTTTGTCTATACTAGCTCTGGAGCTTTTAGACTACTGCTACCGTCAAGATGACGACCAAGCCCAGCAACTACTCACTTGTGAACTGCAGAACTGGTCTGGACAAACCTGTCTCAGTCTGGCAGTAGCCGCCAATCATCGCGCACTCCTTGCCCATCCATGCTCACAAATCATACTTGCTGATCTTTGGATGGGTGGTCTTAGAACGAGAAAGAACACAAATCTTAAGGTAGATAATACTTCTCTGTTTATATGTCTATCTCTTTCCTTTTCGTTCATTTTAATAATGCACAGAGTTGTCACTTGCACTTTCTCAGAAGCGGAAAAACAGAGGGGACATGTTATCTTATGTTCGAAACTTTTTGTTCTCTTACAATCTTCGTTTTCTTTTGTCAATATCTAATCTTTCTATATTCTTAAATAATATGTCTCCTAGGTTAGTAGTATTAAATGGCACGAGCAGTAGAGTTCAATGTTAGATATTAACTTAGATAATAACAGACAAACTCGATTGTAAAGATATTTTGATGTCTGTGTGTCAATGAGTCGCTTTCCGTATTATAATCTTTTGGATATTCGCATGCACATCAAGACGCCGATTTATGCAAGTCCCTTACATATTTGTTGTATGTGTCTAGAACCAACCACGGTAATATAACGACCGACTCATAGACATACATTCTAGGTTTATTTTTATAATATTGCTATCTCACTTGCACATAATCGGCGTCGGACCCCGTTTCAACTAGAAACATAGCATGTACCGCTTAAGTCAAAGTGAGTTAGCATCAACGACCATTTCCTTTGCCACATCGGCTTTGTCGTGGTGTGTGAAGGTGATTCTGAGCCTGCTGTGTCCGCTGTACATTCTCCAACTGGAGTTCAAGTCGAAGGAAGAACTGCAGCTGATGCCGCAGACAGAGGAAGAGCATCTTGAGAATGAGAGCATAGAAGACGACAGGAGTACGAAAGATCCTAACGACGCTGAGGTAACATTTTATCTTTGGTTGCTCACATCTTGCTTTATCACTTGGGCAATTTAAAAGTCATATTCATATTATAGCCACCTGTTTTTACAACACTGATAGATTTGAAATTAAGAAATAATGGGTTCGAATCCCACTCAATGCTCTTACAATAGAATCCTGGGAAGATAATAAATCCATCACTTTACGCATTATTGTATGATTCTACTTTAACTATATGCCTTTTAGAGGAAGTTTATATTTTTTTCTATCCGTTTTACAATAACACAGTCATGCATCATTAATGGTGGTGGATCTTTGTGCGTTTAAAGAAACTTCTTAATTCACAACTACCAAACATTAAGTAAAATGCTTGAATAACACATTTAATTATTACGTATGTAGGTTGGAGTTGTGAAAAAGCGTACTCTATCTATCAAGAAGATAATACCGCCTGGACAACCGAGCAAATCTGTGAAGGTAGTGGCAGTAAGCCTAAAATAGGTGTACGGTGATACGAACACAAATGCACTAATTATCACACTAAAAATTGGATTAGAAACTATAGCGTTACTGATTAGAATTGTCGTGTTTTTGCTACACTTCACACAAAACGTGCACATGGTTTGTATTCTCTTTGAAAAGGTCAAATGCTACTGTGTATTCCTTGAGACACGCAATAGGTCCTTGTAAAACTCCTATAGTCGCTGAGCTAAAATGTAATAGATAATCTATTTCTAGTTCATCAAAATATTGGTAAATGAAAAGGTCAAATGCTACTGTGCATTCCTTGGGACACGCGATGTTCCTTGCAAAACTCCTATAGTCGCTGAGCTAAAATGTAATAAATAATCTATTTCTAGTTAATCAAAATATTAGTAAAAGGAGTTAATCAAAATAAAAATTTCGTGGCATAATGATTATTGAACGTCATACTAATCTAAATATTAATATGGATGATAATTTAAATGGCTTCAATATCAAATATTTATCTATAGTTTAACATTGAAGTAGTTTTAATAAGAATCTTAACGGTATGTTCTTTAACATTGTATGAAGTTACGAATTGTTTTCAATTTAAAGTTCACTGTCAATATATAAGATATAAAATATATATATAATATAAAATAATATAATATAAAATATTCAGCCCTCACTCTTAGGATGGTTTCATGAATTTTCACCAGGTGTGTGACTTAATTTGACCTTTACCTGAAATTTACTTCAATTTTGATATTTTCAGAGAGAATCATGCCGGAGTTTCATTAACGTAGTTGAAACCCGTATACATATGTGTGTGCACTTCTTCGATAGGTCGGTTAAATGGTTAATATCGGAGACTAGTAAACGTTTTTCTTGTGTTCGTATTACATCAAGCTGAAGACTATTCTACGTTGTCGAGCTTTGCGTGAATGTAGGCTTCCGTGATATTTTCTTTACCGTTCTATAAAACTTCTGAAAACGTCCTTTTGGTAATTAGTTCACCTTGAATTTTATGGTTAGAAATTTAGACTCATCGTCCTCGATTTTTTCCAACATCTGTAGCATGGGGTTTTTGTAGGGTCGGCAGCACTAGTGTAGCATCTCTGGTGTTGCAAGTGTCTACCCTATAATGACCACTTTCAAAGTTGGGGCCCTATGCTATAGATTACTCTATTTTACACAATTCATCACTGCCAAAGGATGATGAGTTTTAAAATAATACGGATGCCACGGTTTAACATTTTCATATGACAGCATTTTGACACAATGTAGCCAGCATGTAAAAACTATAGTTCCGTTTTACAAAAAATTTAATTACATTACATTAAAATAAACATAATTAGGTTCAGTATATTCAGAAATTGTTCAAAGGTTCAACGATCTTAAAACGACTAATTTCGAACATGATTAATACCTAAACTTTTCAATTTTCACCTTTAAATTATAAAACAATCAATAACAGGTATAGTAAAATCACTCCGATTAAATGGTTCGGACTGCTGTTGGCGACACGAAACCCTTCCCCATCACTGTCGGGGTACACCAGGGTTCGGTCCTTAGTCCGCTTCTGTTCAGTGTAATATTAGACGAATTGTCGGACAGCATTAGAAACCCACATGAGCAGCCTCCATGGTTGCTCATGTATGCTGACGATATTGCGCTGGCAGACGCGGACAGGGGCAGGTTGGTGCGACGTGTAAAGACGTGGAAGGAGACGCTTGAGAACGGCGGTCTGAAACTAAATGTGGCGAAGACCGAGTACTTGGCAATAAACTCGACAGATCCCACATCCGTCCGCATAGGCGGTGATTTGGTCGAGCGCACGGACCAGGTTAAATACCTGGGATCTGTTTTTCACACGTCCAGTGACATCGATTGCGATGTCAAGTCACGCATTGCTGCCGCGTGGGCCAAATGGCGAGAGATGACCGGTGTCATTTGTGACCCTAAAATGCCGATCCGGTTGAAGGGACAGGTCTACAAAACCATTATTAGACCTGTCCTTTTACATGGCAGTGAGACGTGGCCGATATTGGAGCGACACAAGCAGGAGCTGCGTGTCACGGAAATGAAGATGCTGCGGTGGATGTGTGGGGTCACGCGGATGGACCGCGTGAGAAACTCTCGCATCCGCGGCAGCCTTCACGTCCGTGACATTGCAGACAAGTTGCAAGAGTGTCGCCTTCGTTGGTATGGTCACGTCTTGCGGCAACCGCCGGGCTACGTAGGTAACAAATGTCTGGCCATGTCAGCCCCGACGGGTCCCGGTAAGAGGGGAAGACCCAAGAAGTGCTGGCTTGACGTCGTAAGGGATGACATGCGTGCCAATGGTCTCACTACAGGGGATGCCGAAGACCGTGCGAAGTGGAGGAGAAAATGTAGGAAAGCGGACCCCGGGCGTCGCGAGACGCAACTGGGACAGACGCTCGGATGATGATGAACAGGTATAGTAATTAAAAAGTAAAAAATAAAGTAAAGAAAAAAAGCGGGAGCCGTCACGGGACGCCTGGCAGATGTGAAACATCGATATAGTAAAAAAAAAATAATAATCAGTAATTATTATTCATTAATTGATAATTTAAAAAGTATAAATAATAATTAATTATTGATTAATAATATAATAAAATAAAAAAAAAACATTAAAAAGGTTACTAAAGAAAAAAAGAATTAAAAAAATGTAAACATTAATGCATAATTAATTATAAATAATAATTTATTGATTAATAAGAAAAAAAGAATAAATATAAATATGAATGAAGCGCTCGTGACCCCGCGGTCTCAGTGTTCTGTAAACGATCACTGAGTTACGCAACTTTCACTATGGCTGGTCCTCGGATGGGTGATCACTTTGTGACATTTACATTTGCGAGCGTTTCCGTGCTTAGGAAGGCACGTTAAGCCGTTGGTCCCGGTTGCCAGTAACATGGTAGTCGTTAAGCTTGGTTGAAGGCCTTATTATCGGATTGAAAAAGTTCTACAGCAGGTAGCCACAACCTGCGTCTGTCTATTTCAACACGGCAATAGGCTCACCACCTATTACGAGGGACAGGAATCCACACAGTGAAAAGTGAGCATATAATATTCTTCGGGATATATAGATCTTCGGGGATAAGGCGGGATGGATATTAATTTTTTATTTATTTATAAATGCCTATTGCCGTGGAAACCATGGGATGCTGGGGATCCGAGGCAAAAATTTTAATTGGTGAATTAGGACGCAGAATAAGGGAGAAAACAGGTGACTCCCGCGCAAGATCGTTCCTGGTGCAAAAGTTGGCTATAGCTATTCTATGTGGAAACGCGGCTAGTATTATGGGCACCTTTGGACCGGGAGCGGTCAGGGGCGGGTTATTTGAATTTGACATGTAAATATTTTTTGAGTTGACATTGTACTTATTTTATATATACTATAATGTAGACCTTTAAAAAATAAAATAAATATCACATTTAAAAATATAAATAAATATTATCAATTAATTAATTATTAAATATTATTAAAAAAATCACAAAAAAAAAAAATTATCGGCTTAAAAAATTTCAACAGCAGGTAGCCACAACCTGCGTCTGTCTATTTCAACACGGCAATGGGCTCACCACCTATTACGTGAGACAGGAATCCACACGGTGAAAAGTGGGCATATAATATGTTATATGCCCACTTTTCACCATTTTATTTTTTAAAGGTCTACATTATAGTATATATAAAATAAGTACAATGTCAACTCATAAAATATTTACATGTCAAATTCAAATAACCCGCCCCTGACCGCTCCCGGTCCAAAGGTGCCCATAATACTAGCCATAGGCAGAGGCATACCTCTGCCACCCCTTCGGGGATAAGGCGTGATGGATATTTATTTATTTTTTATTTTTTAAATATTATTGAACGACGTACATATACCTACTTATATTGCATCGCAACGCCATAATTCTGATGATATTCGGTCGCCACGCCAAAAATCATGTTTACTCTGCCTCTTACAAGCCGAGTTCTTAAAACGGAGTGTGAAGAGGACACCATTGGGCCATTAACTTGATGTTCACTGTTAATAGTTTCGCAAAATGTGATAGTGATCTTCAAATCGTTCAATCCATTTCATTTCATAGTATGGCGGTAGAATGTATATTTATTTAACAACACTTATAAATATGATTTTGGTTATTTGTAATAAAAATTACAAGAAAATTAATAAAATAAAATTCAAGGTGAAACTAAAGTTTTCCGACCCGTCGTAGTTTAGATATTTTTATTAATTTTATTCTTATTTCCAGCTGCCGTTATAATTTATCAGAGATATTCTATACTCGTTTTGCTCATTAATAGTTCGACGCTTTTCGTCTACGACTGTGTATTTGACTTCGAATTATCTTTAAATTGTGTAGCTTGTTGACGTCAGTCATATACTTTATGTGCTTTTTGTCTATATTGTATGCATTGTTACAATCAGTATTAATGCTTTTTACCATGCTTGCGTCTTGATACTTGTAACAACCAATAAAATCTGTTGTTATGTCAGCTGCTCTTGAAAGAATGACGCCGCATATTCAATTGATGTCACTTTTAACTATCAAGCTTACAAGTGAATGTTACTTCTATTATCAAGTCATGTTGTATATTACTATGTGAACATATTGTTGTAACGTTTATACGATTTTGTCCGGACTCAAGCAGGCGTTGATTGGCTCAGGGGCCGAATGCGAAACTCGTGTCGATCAGAACGGGAAAGTTGGTAAAATTGGCTGGGAGCCCACTTATAGAGAGTTGCCGGAACATCACTCGCCTGAGGATAAGAGGATGAGGCCACTGAGGCTCAGGAAGAAGATATACGAGTTCTTCACTGCACCAATTACCAAATTCTGGGCCGATTCGGTAAGTAGAATTAAATTGGATCTTTTGTGTATACTATACTAGCGGCACGCAATGGCCATCATAGCGTGCCGCTAGTATAGTATACACAAAAGATCCAATTTTGACGACTGTCCTTTCATGAAGTTTCGTATTAATTTTAATTGAATAGTCGACCACATTAGAGGGTATTTATACTACGGTAGAAAACAGAGTACTTATGTAAAACAAGTAAAATATCATAACTATTGTAATATGTCAAAACGGTCATCATAGCGTGCCGCTAATACAGTTTGGTTATGAGAATAAAAACATATTATTTTCATGTCTAGGGATTGTCGCGCAGTGTAATAATAACTAACTAACTATCTTCACGCTGTATCCCTGACGGGGTAGTCAGAGAGGACAGATCGCCAGGCTTCGCGATCCATGCATACTTCTTTCGCTTCTTCGAGATTCATCAATCGCTTCATACACGCACGTCTGGGTATCCGAGTACTTTTGACCTTTCCGTTTTTGAGCAATCTGCTCACGTGGTCTTCATATGTAAGTCTCGACCTTCCCTGACTCCTTCTACCCTCTACTTTTGAACAATATATATTCTTCGTCAATCGTTCCTCACTCATTCGTTGGACGTGTCCAAACCAACGGAGCACGCCCTTTTCCAGCTTAACGCTGACACTTTCATTCAAACCTGCCATATTGCGTATCACTTCGTTACGTATTCGGTCGGCCAAGGTAACGCCGCACAATTTTCGAAGTGATCGCATCTCCACAGAATTCATTTACTTTCATGCATCTGCTGACATACCCAGGTTTCACTACCGTAAAGCAAAGTTGGCACTAGCACTGCGTTATGAATCGCCATTCGTGCTTCTTTTACGATGCTTTGTCGCTTTACTAATTGGGACAAAGCACCGTTAACTTTGTTTCCGGCAGCTACTCGCCGTTCTACATCCGAATCACATCTTCCATCCGCGCTAAACATACTTCCTAAATACACAATTTCATTCATTTGCTCTAGACGTTCCTGGTTTACCCTAATCTCGCATTTAGTTCTTACGTCACCTCTTTCAAATACTAGAACCTTAGTTTTACTTGCATTCAAGCGGAGACCCTTACTTTCACACCCACACACACAGTGTAATAATATAAAAGAAAATAAAACTATTATACAAATTGTACCATTTTGCTCATTTAATGATACTTTTCTATAAAACCGTTTGTAATTCAGTTTAGGTACCTACATTGCATCCAATTAAAACGCAAAATGGTTACATTTCAAAAAGGAAATTCTTATTTAACCCTCGCTCTGAGGCGTTGAATTGTTCTCAGTTTAATAATATCAGAAATATAAATGAACAAATGCAACGGTTAGCTTGCACAAATTGGAACAGTGATTTAAATTTAAATAATGACACGGATTCGCTTTCGAATTCTAAATTACATTATTTTCCATTTAAATTATCAATATTAATATTTAAATTCCAATTAAAATTAGCGTCGTGGGTTATTTACCGAAGTATATGTGTATCTTTACTTTTATACTCTCCGTGATATTTTCTAATAATAGTAATATACCCAATCAAGTAGTATGCAAACTAAAGAAAAATTTTAAATAGATTTTGCAAATTAATTGGCAGTTGTAAAACGGTTGTACATAAATATTTGGAAAGGTATTTTGGGGTATATGGAATCCAACCAAGACCTCCAGAGCCGACCTCAACTGATAGTGCTGATCTAACGAATAAGGCAACGATGCGGAGGCCTAAGGCACAGTACATATATAAATTAATGTACTTTGCCTTAGGCTACTAATTCAATTGAAGCGCAATTTGAAGCGCTCGTGGCTCCGCGGTCTCAGTGTTCTGTAAACGATCACTGAGTTACGCAACTTTCACTATGGCTGGTACTCGGATGGGTGACCACTTTGTGGCATTTACATTTGCGAGCGTTTCCGTGCTTCGGAAGGCACGTTAAACCGTTGGTCCCGGTTGCCAGTAAAATGGCAGTCGTTAAGCCTGGTTGAAAGCCTTATGGGCGGCTTAAAAATTTCAACAGCAGGTAGCCACAACCTGCGTCTGTCTATTTCAACACGGCAATGGGCTCAACCTATTACGTGGGACAGGAATCCACACGGTGAAAAGTGGGCATATAATATGCCTCTGCCACCCCTTCGGGGATAAGGCGTGATGGATATTTATACTAATTCAATCGGGTCAGAAGAGAATAGAAATTGTCGCTCAAAAAAGACAACAAACAGAAAAAAAATCAGTTTTCGAAGTCTACAAACAATTGCGCTCTAATAGAATTCTATCGGCCGGCCGGTAGAATGTGGTTATTAACTCGTGTAGCGCCTGTAAGTAGCTCTTAAAATGCATTTTTGGTAGTCTATATTAATATTTTGATACCTTAAAACAGCTATTTAGTCTCTATTCTGCGATTGTGAAAAATTAGTTATAGTAGACTACCTAGTTTTAGACTTATCGCAATAGAACCGCTATAGAATAGAACTAGAACCGCTTTCTATTGGAAAATAGTAGTCTGGGAGGTCGCTCCCAACAATGCCGAATATTAAAAGTCAAACGATAGCTGCTCCTAGCGGTCAAATAAATATGGAGTTCAGGCTCCAAATCCACTTAGGGTTTGGAAGCAACTGAAAAACACTTCAGATGAAGAAAATAAGGAAATAAATTTTGGGCGCGAACGAACATAAAGGAATAAACGTTTGATGTATTATTGTCTAAAACTAGTGTAGGTAAGTTTAAATACGAGAGTTGTGCTTTTATAAAAATGATAGGTTCTTAGACAAAGAAGCTTCGACAACGTGAATGAGTGTAGGAAAGCGGTATAATGAAAGATATTTTTTTTGCTGCGGATCGAGATTTCGATTCAGTATAACTTTTGAAGCTACGACGTTCGTTCAAGTTTCAATACTATAACCCTAAGTCCGGAGTTGGCTAAGGTCAAAGGCCATGCTGCCTAGTCATTTTATAATTGGCTTAGACTTCGACAAGTACAGTCCTAGGACTAGGAAAGCTGTAAATCTAAGTGCAGCTTTCAACGAAGATTTGGGAGTAATACAAAAAAAGACCGCGATTCACTGCTATACATCACTTTCCTACCCTCAAACACTTTTCCAAGTTCTATAAGTCTACGAATACACTATTTTTAATAAAGAACATGAATAAAACATGAATATGTTAAACGTTAAACTTCAAAACATTATTCTTCCCTATTTACACTCGCACGAGCCACGAGACGAGCTGCGAGACGAGCCGCGAGTTGGAAAAAATGTAAAATACTGTGCTTACACTCGCGGCTCGCAACTTGTCTCGTGGCTAGCTCGAGAGTGTAAATGAGGTATTAGAATTATTGTCAGCTAGCTTTACCTTATTCGTGACCAGTATTTTTATTTTCTTGTTGATATTAGTCGGGCCATATATAACCACCTTTTTATGTTACAACCTAGACTTGTACTTGGCTTGCTTCCGTAACTAATTTACCCATTTATTGTTTCAGATTGCCTACATATTGTTCCTATTGATGTTTACGTATACAGTATTAGTCAAAATGGCGCGGACGCCATCTTGGCCAGAGATATATTCTATTTGTTATATATTAACGTTCTTATGTGAGAAGATAAGGGAAATTATTACGTCCGAACCTGTTGCTATTAAGTAAGTTAATAGTTTTTATGTATCCTCATTTATCAAGGTTAAGATATTCGGTAAGTTAGCTGCGAAGAGTAGTTTATTACTTGGTCAGCTCCCTTACTATAATAAAAAATAATTCTCTAGACAAAGGGCCCCAGTTAGTAGTCATGCCACAAAGAAAATCTAAAAAAAATGCCTGTTTGAGGTAAGTACATGAATTTGTCGTAGGTACCTACTTCATTTTTTTCAATGGCATATATGTTTATGTAACACATAATTATATGATATCCTGTCATATTTGTTTGCCCCTTTAGTTCTATGTAGGTTAGCTACGCAAATGTAGTCGAGGATGTTTATAACACTGACATTATGTGCCTGTCTGAAAGAATATGTACAATTGTGCTATAGCCATAAATGACGATAGACTCATTTTCACTCTCCTGTGCTCATAGGAAAACAAAAATATCTCTGTCTGTCTAAACACTATTCAAAAACTACTGAACAGAACCGGCAAGGATCAGTTTTCGTTACACAATCGGACTATAAAAATAAAATATATCGGGTAAATTATAAAAATTTTCTTTTTTAATATAAATATTTATTTCCGTGCTTCGGAGGCACGTTAAGCCGTTGGTCCCGGTTGCCAGTAACATGGCAGTCGTTAAGTCAACTTGAAGGCCTCGTGGGCGGCTAGAAAAAAATCAACAGCAGGTAGCCACAATCTGCATCTGTTTATTTCAACACGGCAATGGGCTCACGACCTATTACGTGGGTCAGGAATACACATGGTGAAAAGTGGGCATACAATATGCCTCTGCCACCCCTTTTGGGATAAGGCGTGATAGATAAAATAAAATAAAAACATAAAATATTTATCTGTATGACTTTAATTAAAACGTATTTACTTATCTTTAATTTATTATGAAATGATCTTTTATTATGTGTCCTCCTTTAGCTTCTAAAAGATATTATCTAAGACGGCTTTCATGACCATCCTACTTATTCTGTAATAAGTGATTCTTGAATACAGATTATATTAAAAGATTAATAAAATTATAATGGTCTTCGTATATTTAATTTATTTGAAAATGACTGCCTCGGTGGCGCAGTGGTATGTATACGACTGCCGGGACTGAGGTTCCGGGTTCGAATCCCGGGTCGAAAAAAAATTTTTGAGTGATCCACAAATGTTTGTTTCGGGGTTTGGGTGTTTCCTATATATAATATGTATGTTTTTAGACATATATATAAGTATGTATATCAGTTGTATATATAACACAAGCTTATATTACGAGTAGCTTACTTTGGGCTAGACGGCGCTGTGTAAAGAAAAATAAAAAATGTGTATTAATTATTGATTTAATAATTTTTTTAATTGACTTACCATATGTTAGGTACAGGTAAAACGCTTCGAAGAACACTCAAAGAAAGCTAATATTCGGGTTTTTTGAGCGATGTTTGTACACGACTGCCGTCTTTTCCAGTCATTATGCGTTAGGAGCAATACTCTATTTGTAAAACTGACTGAATAAATATATGACTACGTTGTTTAATTAGTTGATAATTGACTCAACAGGTAGCTCTGATATTCGAATATAAGCGTAATTTATTTGCATTTGTTTTTTACACAATGTTTTAGGTTTTCTGACAATATTTTAATGTTTTTCGTCGTTCGAAAGACGTTTAAAGTATATAGAGAACATTCGTTCCCTAATTATGAGTAATAAAAAAATTGGTCTAGAAAGAAATTTACCGAGAAGTAGCGTGTTTGTTTAATAATTGATTGTAAGACAATCTTATAGCTTGCCAAATAAGCATACATAGGGAGGACAGACAGCCTGCGGGAAGCGATTTAGTTTTATACTATGTGAAAAGTGTCAATGGCAATTCGCTGTGTGAAAAGTGTCCCACAATATTAATTTTAAAAGAAAAAAAAAATATTCGCTCGTCGTTTACGCAAAATAAAAGCCTTGTTTCTTTTTTTATTCAATTGTCTTATTTGCAATTTATGTTGTGTATGCTAAATAATGCCATTATGACTTATTTCATTCTAAGCTGTAAGCTCTTACATACATAAAATAAGTGTTTACAGCTTAGAAATACTTCTTGAAACTGAAGTAATAATATTTTTCATGCTGGGTCCTCGGTACATTGTCAAAAAGTTGTCAAGCGTCTCTTCACGCTTGACAGCTTTTCTCAATAAGTAAGTCATAATGGCATTATTTAGCATACACAACATAAATTGCAAATAAGACAATTGAATAAAAAAAGAAACATGGCCTTTATTTTGCGTAAACGCCGAGCGAATATTTTTTTTTTCTTTTAAAATTAATATTGTGGGACACTTTTCACACAGCGAATTGCCGATACTGGGGGAAAGAAATTTACCTTCTCGCTCCTTTAATTTTAATAATTAACACTACAGTGGTCGACTTAAATAGACGTCTTTGTGCTCTGACGTAGCTGTTATATTTTATATTTTGATTTTCTTTTAATAAATTCCAGAAACATGGTCTTTAACTGACTTTACTTTGGTAATGAAAATATATTAATATGTATATATTTTTTTTGCCCCAAAGTTCTTAGTAGGTAACCAGTCCATATAATCCAAAATAAAAATTTTTGTTTCATTTTCTTCTAACAATAACTTTAATAAAAAACGCGCGTATTTTTGAATGACTTTTCTTATTTTTTTTCAGACATAAGTTCAGCGTATGGGCATGGAACCTGTGGAATACGTACGATGCAGGTTTTATAATATTCTTCCTCGTGGGACTTACGCTTAGGTTAAGAGAAGGCTCCATGGATGTAGGCAGGGTTATCTACTGTGTTGATATAATTTACTGGTACTTAAGGATATTGAATATTTTGGGAGTTAATAAGTACTTAGGTAAGAATACCTACTACTGCATACCCAATACTAGGGTACTACATACGGTTTACACTTCGTTTATACATACTAATATTATACATATATAAATGGCATAGTATGTCTGTTTGTCCACAGTGTTAATACTTTAAAACTAAAACTTCTTTAAAATTTTTAATAAAGTGAAAAAAGATAATTCAATTCGAGACGGGGATTTGAACCTTTGCCTAACCAGGGCAATGTTCTAGTCACTGAACTACCTGAACCGTATCGAATCAAGTTGAAATTCTTCACCATATTTTAATCGTCATTTAAGAGTATGACCAGCGCCATCTATCGAGCTACTCAGTTGTTGAGTAGCTCAAGCTTCGGATAGTTCAGTGCCTAGAAAATTTGCCATGGTTAGGCAAATGTCGATGGTTCAATCCCCGTCTCGAATCGAATTGTCTGTTAAAAATTTATGACAAATTTAGCCAGAATTTAGAATTTATCTATAAGAATTTTTATAGATATTTATTAATAATGATGATAATTATTTTCGTTCGATTTGAGCATAAATATCAAACAACAAAATCTTTACAACTTCATGGTAAATAACTATACTAATTATTAGATTTAACGAGATATTTACCGTATATACATAATATCACATGGTAAATATTACGTTAAATATTACAGTAATAAATATTTTTTTAAATGACACCCTATTATCGTCAATAAAATTTTTTTTTACACGATGTGTCTGTTTATTTAACACTTTCCTTTACACTTAACGGTCAATAACTATACTAATTATCGGATTTAATGGGATATTGACCATATTTACATAATATCACATGGTAAATATTCCGTTAAATATGACAGTAATAAATCTTTGTTTGCATGACACCCCATTATCGTCATTAGAATTTTTTTTCAATGATGAGTGTTCATCTGACAATTTCCTTTACACTTGATTTTAGGTCCTCTAGTCACAATGATGGGTAAGATGGTGAAGAATATGATATATTTCGTGGTGCTATTGTTGGTGGTGCTAATGTCTTTCGGAGTCGCGCGACAAGCTATTTTGTATCCAGAGCAGGAAGCTAGCTGGTACTTGATTAGAGAAGTAAGTAAACATGTATTACTAGTGTACAGTATAATGTTGTAAATCCTTCTAATATTATAAATGCGAAAGTTTGTTAGAATGGAAGTTTGTTACTCTTTCACATAAAAACTACTGAATGGATATTAATTAAACTTTACAATGATATAGCTTATACATCAGAATAACACATAGGCTACTTTCTATCCCGGGAACAATTTCCTGTGGGAAACAGGAACGGAAAAAAATTTCTACGCGGGCGAAGCCGTGGGCGTGAACTAGTGTAAAATACTTTCATTGTAATAAGTTTTAATGAGTGTAACAAAATTAGCTTCATCGTATTAAAGAAGAGCAACGTACTGGTTAGGGAGTCTGACATGCGTTCCTGCGACCTTTGTGTGAGCTCCTGCCATTACTACCGTCATCACGAATGAAAGAAAAAGACTTCAATAAATATTAATCGCAAATACGATAATAATTATGAAACGTTACTGAACAATGTAAGACGTTAATAAAATTGAAAACAATATTGTTGTAAGGTTACTGAATAATGTAAAATTGCCATTAAAATAAAATGAAAATATAAAAAACGAAGCGCTCGTGGCCCCGCGGTCTTAGTGTTCGGTAAACGATCACTGAGGTACGCAACTTTCACTATGGCTGGTCGTCGGATGGGTGACCACTTTGTGGCATTTACATTTGCGAGCGTTTCCGTGCTTCAGAAGGCACGTTAAGCCGTTGGTCCCGGTTGCCAGTAAAATGGCAGTCGTTAAGCCTGGTTGAAGGCCTAATGGGCGGCTTAAAAAATTTTTCAACAGCAGGTAGCCACATCCTGCGTCTGTCTATTTCAACACGGCAATGGGCTCACCACCTATTACGTGGGACAGGAATCCACACGGTGAAAAGTGGGCATATAATATGCCTCTGCTACCCCTTCGGGGATAAGGCGTGATGGATATATTTATTTATTTATAAAAAAATATGGATTAGATAATTTTCTTATATAACAAATCTTCAATTACTATTTATATTTAAAACAAATAGTTGCACATAACTTAAGAAATACGGTGAAGATAATTTTATTACACTTGCAACTATGTAAAACTTACCCTTTAATATAATATAATATATTTCTCAAGTAAATTTGGTAAATTGTACCATCTTATAACGTACGAGAAGTTGAATACAATATGTTGAAATGAAGACACCTAAAATAATAGAAAAAAAAGTAGTGTTCAAAAGTCGTGTTCGAAATTATTTTAGGAATGCTTTACCACTTACCTGCTAAAGTATGTCTAACAAAACCTAGTGCCAATACTACTAACATTTACAGGTATTCTTTCAACCGTACTTCATGCTTTACGGAGAAGTGTTCGCCGAACAGATGGCTCCCCCTTGTGGTCTTCCAGGCCTCGAAGAGTGTCGAGTGGGCCACTGGGTACCACCTGTGGTCATGAGCGTGTATTTACTCATCGCGAACATTTTACTAGTCAACCTTCTCATAGCCGTCTTCAATAACATCTTCATTGAAGTCAACGGTGTGTCGCATCAGGTTTGCGACATTATCGATTGTTCGTCGTAGTTTTGATGTTGTTTTCAGTGCCTGTTGCGAGATTTGATTACGGATAACTTTTATTTATTAAGTAGATATAGTGGATTTAATTGATTTTAAGTTCACTCTCTAGACAAAGCCAGAGTAATATTAAATTCTCTATTGATATGAATATTTTCAGTAGCAAGAGGTTAAGAAATATTATTCATAGTATTTTCTTTTTTAAAGTAATTAGTTTTTTAGAAAGATAGTAATTATTGGGAGTAGTATTGCGGTTAACGTAAACATCATAAGTAGATAGTGTTACAAGTTGTTCATTAGGACTATATTTAGTTGTTTTAAGTTTACCTAAACCCTAATCCTTTCCTAGTTTTGTTACTACATTTTGTCCCAATTTTATTTTAACAATATTTTAGGTTTCGATCCCGTTGTCCATAGGTGTTCTATCAGCCATACTTCATGTTGTACGGTGAGGTGTTCGCGAGTGATATCGACCCAGAGTGCGGGATGGACAATTTAGCCCACAAGTGCGTTACCGGCAGGTGGATCACTCCAATTGCAATGACCATCTACCTGCTCGTGGCCAACATTTTGCTCATAAACCTACTCATTGCAGTCTTTAACAATATATTTAACGAAGTCAATGAAGTCTCGCATCAGGTTTTTTATTTTTCTTTTGCTTTTTTTGTTTAATTTTTTAAGCTAGAATCGTGAATAACAGACTTATTTTACCTATCTTACTATTTTATTTAAATTTTTGATTCGGATAGTCTTAAAATGTTGTTTGACGATTCTAACTCATTAACTATAGTAGAAGTTGTATTTAGTTAAATTTTATGTTTAACTTTATTATTACTAACTTCTTGCATTATTTTTGTTCTATTTTTATTTTTATGTTCATTATTTTACATTGTTTTAAAAATTATATTTAAATTTAACATATGATTTGTCGGCGATTTAAAAGACTGTGGCTAAAATAAGAAAAACAATTCCCAGGTATGGATGTTCCAAAGATTCACTGTGGTGATGGAATATGAACAGAAGCCAGTGTTGCCACCGCCAATTATCATCTTCTGTCATATTTACGCCACTTGCAAGTGGGTTACAAGAAATGTGTCACATAAAAGGTTCCAGTATGACAATGGCTTAAAACTTTTCTTAGAGAAAGAAGATATGGAGAGGCTGTATGATTTTGAAGAGGAATGTGTCGAAGGTTATTTTAGGGAACAAGTAAGTATATTTGGAGAAATTCTTAGTCTAACCTTAAAATAATTGTTCTCAATAAATATGTTATTGAAAATGATGATAAAATGATAAAATATTTAAAGAATATATACTTTTGTATCGAACGGGATTTCGCGCGGCACTATATTACACTAAAAGGTTAGTGTACGGAGAAGTACATATAAATGATAGATGTGGCTAGCCGGAAATGTTTATTGTCCTGCAGAATACTTAAAGCAACTACTACATGTATTGTCAATTGACTTAATTATATAGGTACAATGTATAGCGCGAGGAATCGCGCATCAGCATAAAATATAAATGTGCGGGTTTGCTCGTACAGTTAGTACCTATACCTTTTTGTTCCTTGTACAAAAGTATGTGTTCAACGAGTGTTAGTTTAAAACAAATGTTTAAAGAATAAATTATAATTTTAACAAAATTGTATTGGGTTAATTACTGGTTACTCTTTGATCCGCCGTACCTACTCGTCAACTTTTCAAATAATATTGAATATGCAAATTCTTTCACTGATGAAACCTATTAGTTCTTTTTCTGCATTCTATTTACGTAAATTATAAAAAATTAAAGTACAAAAAATAGAAAAAATTGAAAAGGTTTATAAAATAAATCAAAATCGTATTGAACAATTTTCCAACATTTATATACCTAAACGGTTTCACTTCACGCTATTCTCAAAGCATATTAAAATGCTGCACTACTACTAGTCAATCAACATATAGTATAGCTTTTTTTTATCTTCGAAATCAGTAGCAATTGAAGTAACATCATCAGCAATAAAATTCCTCTCTTTAAGCACATGATTTGACTGGAGCTGACATTACTTCGATGGGATGTGGATAAATCTTCGACATCTTCCCCAACGTATCCATATTTCTTTAAATATTTCGTTTTATGTCTGTATGTAATTATTAAGGAAGGAAGGCACGTTAAGCCGTTGGTCCCGGTTGCCAGTAAAATGGCAGTCGTTAAAAGGCCTGGTTAAAGGCCTAATGGGCGGCTTGAAAATTTTCAACAGTAGGTAGCCACAACCTGCGTCTGTCTATTTCAACACGGCAATGGGCTCACCACCTATTACGTGGGACAGGATCCACACGGTGAAAAGTGGGCATATAATATGCCACTGCCACCGCTTCGGGGATACGGCGTGATGGAAATTTATTTATTTTATTTTATTTAATTATTAATCCCTTTTTCAAATTTACATTAATTAAAAACGTCGTTGCAGGAAGTTAAATTGTCCAATTCTATTGAAGAAAGAGTGAGAAATACAACTGATAGGGTAGAACATATTACTACGAAGATGGAAGATTTGAACCAGAAAGCTAATTGCCAAATACAGTCCATACAGGTGGGCAATGCATCATTTATATAAAGTATATATCGTAAAGCTGACCAAATAGGAAACTTCAAAAAAAATCATAAATTATTGTGATGGTCAACCATAGACCACACAGTTTAAAAAAAATTTGAAAGGACAGGCGTAATAAATATATTTGGGCTGCTCTAGAAGCCTGAACGTATAAAAGAAGTACTAGACCTTTTCCACCATCACTTTGGGAAAGTGATTGATCTCACTGTATGGTCAGCAACAAGGCTAAAACGGAGAAATGCCCTTAGCCAGAGTATAGAAAAAGATAAAATTTCCTTGAAAAAAGACGAGACTAAGAAAATTGACGGAATGGTCTGCGTCCGTTAGTCAGCTGATGCACTAATTGCAAATGAGTCTGGTTAGGTCCTCAAAAGTTCAGTATACATGTTTCATACCCATATACTTTATCAAATTTTCTGTAGGTATTAGGCCAGTAGTGATATGGTATATACCCTGGATTTATTCTGTTTTGGGGTATGAAATTGATGTTATAATGTGTAAAATTTAGTTTAGCATCGACTTGTAAACGAAAACAGCATTTTTCCATTTTAGAGTGTAGAATTTAGGTTAAGGAAGCTGGAAGACGTGGCTGAACAGACGATGAACCATTTAGCAGTAATCCATCGTTTCATGGCCACGCATCCTTCGTTAGTGAATAGAGGATCGACTGATACCCTGGGACCACCGCCACCAACCTTCCAAGCGGGAGGCAACAGGCTTAGAACGGCCAGTGATCGATCTGAGGTAAGTGAATGATTATTGATAATGTAGTTCCCAGATCTGTTCTTTATTTTTAGTTTAAAAACCATTAAATTACTTACAATAGATTGGCGAAAAATAGTATTTTTGCACAAATCACGTTTTTATTATAGAAAAATGATAAATATTTTATTAGATAATTACAGCTAAAGAATAAAATAAAGCTCTCGTAGCGTCGCTAACTCAGTGTTCTGTAAACAATCACTGCGTTAAGCGTCTTTCGCTCTAGCTGATTTTCAAATGGCTGACCGCTTTGTAGTATTTCCATTTTCGAGCGCTTTAGTGCTCTCTAAACCGTTGGTCCCGGTTGTCAGTAACATAGCAGTCGTTAAGCCAAGTCGACGGCCTTATGGGCGGCTTCAAACATTTCTATAACCGGTCGCCACAACCCAAGCCTCTATATTTCATCATAACAAAGTAATACTTCGGTATGACAAAAATCAATGTGCTGGATGTAGGTCTGTACCAATTCACATTGCAAGGTCTATTGACGACCCATCTAAGTAGTATGAATCTGTATTTCATTCAATCTTTTACTAATTTCGAAACAAATCCCACTAAATTATATGTAATAAGTGTTGAATGTTAAACTGAACACGAATGCTTGATGACACTTAGGTACTTTACAATGTTTTATGTTAATCATTGAGCATGTTTGTTAACTTATATATTTTGTGTTGATGCTAATTCCACTCAATGTCTGTATTTGCCTATTAACAAATTGTCAGGATTTATTACTTATCAATATTACTACTCAAATTAAACTTGATATTTTATAAAACTGTTGACTGTAAAAACATTTGGAGGAATAAGAAAATATATCTATCCCTTTCTTTACACGGCGTTCCGTTCTTAATTTTTTAAGTCGCCTAAAGCCATTTGGCGACTTATATAAAAATTGAAAATTAAATTAGTAAAGTAAAATAAAAAGTACAGAACGATATACTCGTAGCACATTAATTTCTTTGTTTATAATATTATTCGACTCATAAAAGAATACTATAAAGTAACCGTGTATAACATTGAAATTAGATATTTTGAAAACCTTTTAATTCTCAACAAGGAAATTGAATACGTTGTCAGTATTCCACAAGTATCGGAAACACTCAACGAAATATCCGGCTCGTAAATACTCTTACTGCGAGTTCAGCTTAAATCCTGGCAATTCGTAACCGCTTCTGTGTACTTGGTTCAACGTCAGCTGGATATTTGCAACTTGTTAATATGTAACTCAGTGACGTCTTCAAATTAGTATACTTCAATGAGTTGTGAACTTGTGAGTCAAGCAATCCAAGTTTGAGTATCTAATGCAACTTTCTCCATTTCCCGGCGCGGCGGTTTGAACTGCGCCAAAGTTTGGTATAACTACAATCGCTAACACCTCTAAATTTTGCCAATTAAATTTTGGTCATCTGTCAAAGTTGCGGCTATATTGAGAGACATATAAATCTATTTCTGACTACGACTATTGTGCAATGAGTAAGTAACTACCTATTCACGCTGTATACTTTACGCGGTAGAAAGACAAGACATATCACCAGACTTCGCGTACCACGCATTCTTCTTTCGCTTCCTGCAGATTCATTAATCGATTCATGCATGAACGCCTGGGTATCCGAGATCTTTTGATCTTTGCGTTTTTGAGCAATCTGCTCACGTGGTCTTCGAATGTAAGTCTCGATCTACCCTGACTCCTACCGTTTCACACAATAAATATTCTTCGTCAATCATAAGTATGAAAAGGCTCATTCGTTGGACATGTAAAACCCAACGGAGCACAGTATTATTTCTAAGCAAAGTTTACAGCATTGTAGACATAATAATTATCATTATTGATAATTATTATGTGAAAAGGGATTATTAGTACTGTCCACCCCCCTGCATGGGATGTAAAAACCATCATGAATTATACAAATCGTATGTTAAAAACATACATAATGTAATATTGTACTCTTTATAACTTATTTGCCATGAGAATCGTTTGCTTTGTCATGGTTATACCAGCATATTTTTACTTCTGTAGATCTTTCTATTGAACCTATATGTCCATATTCGATCAGGTGTACCGTATGCGTGACTGCCACCTCAGTGGTATAAAAAAACTTCTCTGACTACGTACAGTATTTTACTTTGGTGTTCAATAAAGAAATATCATCTCATCTTATGAATGTAAGTAGTGCAACACGAATAAATATATCGCTCAACTCACATAAATAGCTTTGTCCCTAAATATTTATCACACTCTACTTAATAAAATATGTAGTTGATTTTGTCAACTAAACGTCTACATTTTTAGATGATTATAATAAGTATTAACCAACTGTTGTTGAACCAAGTATTCATTTCGGTGGCTGTATGTGACTATTCGGTGGCTGTGTGTGACTATTCGGCGGCTATAGGTGCTGTCGGACAGCGACACGGGCGTGGCGCGGTTCGCTGTTCGTCCAGTCCAAGAGGAGGATGAATGTTCACGACCCTCCAATGTAAGCAATATTTTGATCTACCTCGCGATTCTGCCCGAACAAGCTGTTTACAAACTTACAAGCCATCAAAATTCATAACTTTTGCTCCTTATGTTACTTCTCAATATATTTGTGGAAGTTGTGGGTTTCAAAATACTTAAGCTTTCAATGGGTCACGGGGTAAACATGTTTACCGGTTTTGTTAAAATAGCGGTGGAAATATGGATAGGATGAATTTTAAAACAATATTTGTTTTTGAATATCTCTTGCTTTTCATTATGATCTTAGACTTAAAAATATTAACTTAAATATGTGGTGTAAGATATTTTGTATTTTATACCTACAGTACATAGTGGTTAAAAGTTGTCCTTTTGTGTTCGGCTGTAGGATGACGGTGAAGTATCGGCATTACAGCAGACCAGTTACAAAGTGAGTTGAAATAGGTTATGAAATACCTAAGGTTTATTGCATTTGCGCTATAATGGAACTGCTGTAAGGAGGCATAATTTGCGCACGATAATTCTGTTTTCAAGAGATATTGTATAAAAGCTAAAATATGCCAATCCTACACTGCACCCAATATGAAGATGTTCCCACAAAACTGGTCTATAAACCTGCACGGCACTTTGGTTTTGAAAGGCACATTTGTTTGGGCAGCCAGCTAGTTTAGCTTTAGTTAATTAACCTAACAAAAATATTTGAATCCAACAGGGGATTTGCTTGTGTCGTGTGAGACAGCACCGCTATAAACTTTTTTATTTATTTAGTGTTAATATTGCTTAGCGCTGATGAGTGTATTTTTTTTTATTTTAAGCTAATATTGTTTCAAACATTTTAGCATTTCATAATTTTATGTGTACAGTTTCTGTTAATATGTTCTAAG
Source organism: Thumatha senex (assembly GCA_948477245.1). Taxonomy (NCBI): domain Eukaryota; kingdom Metazoa; phylum Arthropoda; class Insecta; order Lepidoptera; family Erebidae; genus Thumatha; species Thumatha senex. Next base: position 20,670,157 of record OX419739.1, on the reverse strand, counting down.
CTGATGAGTATGTATTTTAGTTGATCATTTCAATGTAGTAACAGTTTGTTTTACCGAATAAGTGAGGCTATCCCGGTTCAGTAATCCAGTAACCAGTATACCAACTACAAAATAACACACAATCTGAACGCTTTTTGATACTGCCGAAAACGCTTCATTATTTCGGCTTTTGGGACTTCTACCCACACTACTACAAATTGTTTTCATGTTTTGTATCCTGTAATCTTATAATTGAATCTGTTTAAATAATTCTATAATAATTTTGCTAAAAGTTTGCACTATTTCTTTTATTCCCTTTAGGTATTCTATTTTCTGCATAACACATTTGGCTTATTAAGCGGTCTACTCAGACATATAATTGCAAGAGCAATATACTTTCCTTAATTGTGTCACGTGTAAGCAAATAGGGGCAATTTTTAGAACCACTGTATCCTGGATAACGTGAGCGTGTAAACCGCTGTTAATTTCTGTATGAACCCATATTGCTGATATATGTACTAACATAATTAGAAAGATTGAGGTGATAGAAGTTTGTATTCGTTAACAATCTTGTTAAAATTACGTTATATATTTATTTAACGTAATTTTTGTACTTAACTGATATTTCCAAAGGAGAACTATTGTATTTGTTTAATAAAATATTGAAGAAGAAAACATATTCTGTATTACATTTCGCAATTTAATATTGATCAATAAATAATGAATACAACTTCATTCAGGATGAAATGCCACAATCAGGCCCAGAAGCTCCAGCTGAGAAGGCACCAGACGCTGACTCAGCATCGTCGTCTTCAGGTGGCAGCGCCGCAGGGCCTGACGTCACAGTGATTAGAGCTCAGCCACCCATCACGCCGGCTAGACAGAGATCTTCAGATAGCAACAGAACAGAGCCGAGTGTTGAGAAGAAAGGTTTACAACCCAACATTCTTGTTGACATCATATGTAAATAATTTGCACTTTTAACCCTTAACCCTTGCTTCTTATTTTTTTTTTATATATTTACAAAATAACAGCATGGAATTTATTTCTTTTATAATTCTTAAACGTAACATAAACATAACATACTGTCACGCCTTTATCCCCGAAGGGGTAGGCAGAGGCGTACTATACGCCCACGTTCAACGTTTTATCTTTAACGTGACAAGTATAATTCAGAATTTGTTATATTTCGCGGCTAATAAAGTTAATTGTGGACTTCTTACAGCTCAAAAGTGATTTAATTTACCATATTAAAATCATACCACAATCAAAGTTCCGTGTCGCTGAGTAAATGTAATTTTATTTTTAAGTTGTGAATCCTCAATAGTTTTAGTGGTCTATTGGATTATTATATTACTAATTATGCAATTCTTTAGTGCCATCATCGGACGATGCTTTCTTACCTGAAGTGCACGAAATGCCTGCTGATCTTCATAGTTTACGTCCACGTACCACGTCTGCTGGAACTAGACGAACGGCGAACACTAGACGGTAAGCACCTTCTTCTATACAACATTAATGCTAAAAAAATAATATGATTACTTTAGGGTCATATTTGAATTAACCATCATATAAGTTCGAACCTGATTTATGTAGAAAAAGCAATGTTTTGGCTGTACTCTGGTATCTTGAAAATACACCCTAACCTGATCATTCATGTGCAATTGATAGATTAGACGCATCAAAAATATGGCCGAATTCTTTCTAAAATAAAGAAAAAACATATTGTTTGGGGTTATGATATACATGTCATTTCATTTCAGCATGTCCTCATTACCATTTTGTTATTGATTACCATTCTCATTGATCATTAAATTCATCTAACTACATGAAAATCTTATAAGGATTGAGGTGTTAGAAGGCCACAGACGATGAAAAGGCCTAATGCTACTATAGTTCTTTCCTCATGACAGTGCCAAATTTATTGTTCTTAATCCAAATAGTTTTAACCTTTAGTTATATCGATATAGCTTCTTTCATTGACAAAATCGGCATTTGAATGTATAAAACGGAAATGAATATCATCGTCATGATTGTTTTTAATTTTATCTTTTGTTACTTGCATCTGTTAGGAGACGGTTGTGGAAACAGTAAGTCAAATAGAGTCATTGGTGATTGGCTTAGCTTATTAGCGACAGTAGCTAGATGTAGTTGCAAATCCGTATAAAATTAAATTGACCCACCAACAGCTTGTATTATAAACTATAAATCTAGCAATCATTAACAGTATGCACATATTTGTCTAATTAAACATAAACTCACCATTATCTGTACCTATATATATTATGTGACGCAATTTCATTTCTTCACTTTGGAACACTTATCAAATCTTCTTGTGCCTATCGCAACCACATCAACAGTCACATTTTTCTATTGAGCAACATTAATATATTTATAAACTATATTTTTTCCACTAATTTTACAATGAAAATAAAATACTTCGTCATATTTTGATATTCTAACTTAAATTTTATTTTAGCAGTAACATTCTTCAGCACTTATAAATTGGCTGTAATCGTACAAGCCCTTTAACGCCACTGATTTCGAATGATCTGTTGTATTTTCGAATGTTTCGTATTGAACAGTAACTACTAATCAGTAACTAGTGTTATACTTAAATATAATTTTCTTACAAAATCTTTTACTCATACTACTATAATTGCCACCGAAACAGTTTGTAAATAGACATTTTGATTATACCATTTCGACTGATGGCCGTTTTCCTGTTAATGAGATTAGATATTGAATTACAAATTCTATTGCAACCATGTAAACTCTTTTATGTATCAATGGTAGTGACGTCACAGAAAAAGTAATGTAATGTATTGCTCCTAGCAACAAGTCTTACTCAGCGTATGATTTCCACCACCTTAAGTCTACGTATGTATGTATTGAAGTTATTGATGCATCGACAGGCGATCGGAAGGCGGCAACGATGGCGGAATGGGTGGCCACTATTCCACGCAGCACTTAGCACCTCGTCGTCAACACAGTCAGACGCATTCAGAGCCAGATAACTCTGCAGTCGACGCTGGTTCAGTTCACAATTCTGTTACTGGTATGATAACAGCAAATATTATTTAACAGTGATACCAAATTTTGTCTAAATTGGTTCAGCCATTTGAGCGTGAAGAAGTTACAAACATACAGTCTCACTAAATAGTGCTGACATAGTACTGCGTAGTGAAGTTTACCTATACCCGTTTACCACAGGTTCCTGTTCTCCAGATAAAAAAACAGCCTATGTGTTAATCCAGGGTGTCAGCTAACTTCATATCAATTTTGACCAAAATTGATCTGAACCAGAAACGACTGACCATTTGAGCAAATAGGAGTAAGAGACCTACACACTCACAAACTATCGCCTTTATAATATTAGTACTGATTACTACTGTAGTAATCAGTACTAATTAATCTATGCACCTATTAATCTAATAATAATAATGCAGAATCACCGAGATGTTTTATGTCCTCCCCCTATCCAAGAAAGACCTAGCTAAATTATAGGTTAGATAATGCAAAGAGTTGACTGCTTTACATAACCAGGTCCGCAATCCGGTCTGGAAGCCGCGGGAGGAACGACTGGTGTCACGACGGGCAGAAACCGCGTAGGTGGCGCTCCAAGATCCTTACTGCTGGCCATGCACGAGTACACCAGCATTACAGACGAGCTGGAGACTGTGTATGGACTATTCTCTCCACCACATACGCCCAGGTATGTATGTATATTAATCACACAATAAGTCTTGAAACTCAAGTGATTCAATATATCCAGCAACAAAATGGTAATGGGTTTTATTGCCCGGCAATTCCTAAAGAACCCGTAGTCAAAAGGAATCTGAAAGACATGGCTAAAGCTTATAATTTGGGTTGTCATGGCCCAACCGTTTGTATATCCGCAGCGTAGCTCAGAATTACCAGAAGACTGTATTTTTAGCAAGGACCAATTCATGCCAAATAACAACCATTTTGTTACTTACTATCCACTTTTCTTCATTTTTTGATGGAATCGCGTCGTTTATATTGAAACTAACTTTTAAACTATCGCGTTGCATACTATCAGTATATTTGTTAATAAAAACTAACTAACTAACTATCTTCACGCTGTATCCCTGACGGGGTAGTCAGAGAGGACAGATCGCCAGGCTTCGCGATCCATGCATACTTCTTTCGCTTCTTCGAGATTCATCAATCGCTTCATACACGCACGTCTGGGTATCCTAGTACTTTTGAACTTTCCGTTTCCTTTTTTGTTAATAACGGGGCTAAATGCGGTTATTTCACATACCTTTTGTTGCCTGACGTTTGAGTTAATTTACAATAAAAATGTGAGGATTATATACACATTGACGAATAAATCGTATCTTATATCCCGTATCTCATAGAACTCCAATAACTTCCCGCCTGCTGTCGCCCGCTAGAGCAGCGTCGCCCTCAGTCCGTCGTCGACACGCCAGTGAGATGTCAAACCCGGAGTTTGCATTGTACATGGAAAAAGAACACCTTCGTGGAGCTGAAGAAGATGATTATATCATCATGGAAAACTTAATTCAAAGGCGGTAAGTTCTGGTGAAGGTTAAGGGTATCTGTGCGTATTGCTGCTACTTTAATATGACTTTAAGTTACGAGATCAGCTTAAAATCAATTGCAAAATATCTTTAAATGCGTCTTTGAAGATATGTATGAATGTTACAACACATAAATCGCTCATTAAATTATTTACTGCAATATTTACAAGATGTAGCTCAAAAACGGAAATTATATTTTGTACTTGTAATTATTGTAACTCGTAGTATTTTTCCGTGCGTCTGTTTATTACTTTGGAAGATCAGATTTTGAATATTTCTTTTATCCCAATGTTTTCCCAATTCAATTCAACCGACAGGAATGAAAAGAATAATCTTATGATTTTTTTTAAATATAGATTTTAGATAGATTTAAAATTGATATTTTTAATATATTATACAACTACTGTTACGAATACGATACGAAGACTGTTTTGTAGTCAGTACTTAGAATTTTCTTTAATGCGTCAAAATATCAGGCAATGCACTTTATTACGTTCCAATGTAAAGAAAAAAAGGTTCGCACTGGGAAAGCAAATAATTTCAGTGGTCGCACTGTGAAAGGCCGCTTCTGTTGTGCGGCCATCGAAATTATGTTTTTCATTTAATTTTTCGTCTTCTTCACGTCGCTGTCGCAGCGATTTGTGTTTAACACATTGTTACAAAAAATAAGTAAATATCAATAATTGAATAAATATTGTGGGACACTTTTTACACAGCAATATGTCAGGAATTTGAAAAAAAAAACCAGTTTTAATTGCTAGTGTACAAAAAAATGCTTTAGACTGCACACAAACACGCGGAAATACGAAACAACACAGCTTATCGCTCCTGTGACGTCCTTACACCGAAGTACTTACTACAACAGCTCTTGCCTATAGCCTAGAAATGGGTGGTCTGGACAGATACGAGGAGGAGGAGGGCGAAGAGGTGGGGGAGGGGGGTGACGCGGGAGGTATCAGTATCAGCGTGTGCGTCAACTCCAGCGCGGAGGGGGGGGAAACACAAGTGCCGCCGCAGACCACCACCTTGCTCACCGTCACGGATAGACGGCTGCCACATCAGAGGTATGATGCTTTGTGTACATTTTATTCTACTAGTTGCCCATAGGTTGAAATTCGGCTATAACTCGTTTCATTCTTATGCTTCGGCCAAACCGGCGCGTCGAGAGGGCGGAACGTGGGACCCGAAGCGGGAGCGTCTACAACGCAAACTAGTGCACACTTGAGCAATATATTTTATATTCTTTTCTTAAATATTTAAGACTCATTTTTGTAAATCATGCAAAATTACATGTTCTATCAATTTTTCTAGAAAATATATTTGTATTATCTTCTGTCATCGTAAACATAAAACTATTAATAGATTAAAACAATAGAAATTGTGGTATAACCGTCCGTACATACTTAAATATGTTTCCCGCCCTGCGGACGCGGTGTTCCCGCGTTGCGGACGCGGTGTACCCGCATTACGGTCGCGTAGGTGTATAATGGCGCCTTAAACAAACACGGGCAGCGTCGCAGCCACGCAGCTGACGCTCCCGCTACGCAGTCGCTTTGGTCGCGCCCGTTTGACTGAAGCTTTAAGTTTGAGGGATGCCTTTTTATATATATACTAATATATAAAGCTGAAGAGTTTGTTTGATTGAATGCGCTAATCAGAGGAACTACCGCTCGGAATAGAAAAAACATTTTTGTGTTGGATAGCCCATTTATCGAGGAAGGCTATAGGCTATATATCATCACGCTTCTACCCTGGAGAGCGGAGCAGTAATCATAAATGTTGACAAATCGGGCAATTTTTATACTTTTGGTAGAATTTGTAAGCGACGGGATTAAATAGGTGCGACGCGACGGGAGTTGGAAGTATGGGCAAAGCCGTGGGGGCCACCTAGTATAAAATATGGCTTGATGCACTTCTTCTGCATAGAAACTTAACTATGTCAAAATTAACGATCCGTATGCGCTATTTTCTTTAAAAAAAAGGGGCATAAAAGTTTTCGCAAAATTATATTTAAGTTGAATTGATACAAATTCAACACGTAAATAAATATCCATGTAATTTCTTTGACTGATAAAATTCAATATTATTTTCAATTTCGAATGCCTTTTATATTATTGTAATTTCACAAATTGATTCTTCACTTGTGAAAATTGATGTTGCTAGTTTTTTTTTCTTGGCGTTCAATAACTATTGCTACAGACCTACGATATCAATTCAATAGTGAATTTAGATCTATATTACGAAGGTTATTAGTGTCAAACATACAAAGCTGTCTACTCCGTGTCCTCTAGATGATATTATTGTGGATATCACATTAGATTTTTATTCTGTTTCACTTTTATTTTATACTAGATGACCCCCCACTGCTTTACCCGTGGCATAGTTCGAACCCCCGTTGGACCTATTTATTCTCGTCACAAATAAATTCTACAATAATGCAAAACAAATCGCCCGATTTGCCGATTTATGGTTACTGCTCCGCTCTCCAGGGCAGTAGTGTGATTTTGATGATATATAGCCTATAGCCTTTCTCGATAAATGGGCTATCCAAGACATTTTTCAAATCCGCCCAGTTGTTCCTGAGATTAGCGCGTTCAACCAAACAAACAAACTCTTCAGATTTATAATATTAGTCAAGTATCTGGTACTGGGTCAATAAATAGAGGAAACTATCCTGTTGAAAATAATTAAACCGCATCTCATTTGGATACTGATCATAAAAGTAAGACACCTATCGAAAACGTTGTTCATTCTAAAACATACATTTAATCATCGAGTTTGCAAGTTTGTTTGTTTTTTCCGTTGGTTTGGACACGTCCGACGAATGAGTGAGGAACGATTGACGAAGAAGATATATTGTCCAAAGTAGAGGGTAAAAGGCTTTTTTTTTTTGAGACTTACATATGGGGACCACGTGAGCAGTTTGCTTAAAAACGGAATAGTCAAAAGTACTCAGAAACCCAGACGTGCATGTATGAAGTGATTGATGAATCTGCAAGAAGCGAAAGAAGTATGCATGGATCGCAAAGCCTGGCGATCTGTCCTCTCTGACTACTCCGTCAGGGATATATCGTGAAGATAGTTAGTTAGATAGTTAGCAAATTTATTAGAACTTTATGTCAAATATGTATGAACAAGGAAAGGGACGAAAATGAGTTAGAACTGCTAGGTATTTTAAGTAAGAACGGACAACTCAAAAAAGAACTGGCACAGTTGCATTCACTGTATACTGATACCTTACAGGATCGGGATAGGTTACAACTTATAGTTGACAGTTTTGACTCATGTAGGGAACATTATGAACAAACTCTGCACCAAATTAGAATACTAAAGGAGGAGCTACAACGATCGGAAATCAAAATATCGCAACTAGAAGACAAGAAACAGAGCACAGTGGTTCAATCTAATCAGAGTTTGTTCGATGAACTGATGGCTACAAGCTTAGATACTGCTACAGCTCACCCTTCCATTGTCATAGACCTCACTTCTGATGATGAAACCGGGGGCTGTTCTAAATCATTAAAAAGTAGTAAGAATAAGTTAAAGAAATATTTAAAAATTAAAAAGTTTATTACTAAATCTAAAAAAATGATACATAAATACAAGTTTTTTATAAATAGCATGTCACTTAATAGACAGAGATTGCAACTGATTGACCAGGTAAATATGTATATGTTAGAACTTGATACTGTTGCACAACAGTACAAAACTGATACACAGGCCCTTCAATGTCAGATTGACCGACTTCAAGACTCTTTGAAATCAATTTCATATAAATATGAAACAGCAGAGAAACAGAGTAGGGAACAGGTGTTAGCCATAGGTAAATTAGTAAATTCATGTCATTGTCAAAATGACCAATTGACATCCGCAGGCCATGTTCCCTCCTCACCCTTAAGTTGTGAAAGAATTAGATGCAATGATGAATTTTCACCAATTAAAACTGTGTGCAGTGTGGATAATAGTATATTAAGTTCAAGTAGTAATTGCGAGGCATCTACGAGTATAATAGAAAAGTTGCAAATAAAAAGTGATGCAAAGACCATAGTCTATTGCGATGAAATAGGTAAAAATGTTGGACATTATTTATCACAGTTAAGTCATTCTGTAATAAATCATACATATCCAGGAGCTTCATACTCTCAAATTACAGATTTTATATTGACTGGTACACACTGCATGCAGTCTACTATAGTGGTGCTGGTTGGCAGAAGAGGCAATATTAATAGTGACAAACTTTTAAAAATTTTTGATAAGTTATCAAGTCTGCAAGTAAAACAAGTAATTTTGTCCACCTTGCCATACAGCACTGCTATGAGCCACAAGGAAAATCACTTAAGATACAAATTAAATATGAAACTACATACCATGGTATCATATTCCAAAAAAATTGAATTGTTCGATTGGAACATAATCTTCAATAATAATAGTTTGTTGACATTAGATAGATATTTTCTATCAAAATTTTTACAACGAAAGGTAGCTCTGTTGCTATCTAATTTTTTAATTTTTCAAGCCAAGTTATTGGCAAGTACAACTGCTTTTATTGAGCAGGATAGTTTTGATACTTCACATTTGGAAAATGAAATTCCAAAAAACTAGTTTATAGGACAACAGATAATAAATCTGGCCAGTTGACTTTGGCCCCTGAGAATAATCTTAGTAAAAATATTGTTTTTATAAACCTGGTGCACCATAATGTTAGAGGTTTAATAAATGGTAAAGATTTAGAGTTAGAGTTATACATTAATGCAAATTCTATTAATATTTTTTGTGCTACAGAGCACTGGTTAAAAGATCATCAAATCACATTGTTGAACTTCGTAAATCACCAGGTTGCTAGCTCGTTCAATAGAAAACATTCTAAACGTGGAGGCTCTTTAATATTAATTAATAAAAACTTAAAATTTAAAGAACGTAAGGATTTAGTAGCCCTCTCCATTGAGCGAGTTATTGAGATTGCCAGTATTGAGTTTGAGCATTTCATCTTGTTAAGCGTATACAGTCCCCCTGATGCTTCTTACATTAAATTTGAAGAAAAGCTTGAAGAAGCACTGTTCAAATGCCAATGTTCTAAGAAATCTATAATAGTTTGTGGAGATTTTAATGTTGATATATTAGATACATCATTAACTCCATCAGAGAGAAATAAAATGAAAAATTTATTTAAATCCTTTAATCTGCATAGTACATTCTTAGAACCCACTCGTATTACAGCCACCAGTGCAAAATGTATTGATAATATTTTTACTGATATTAAACCTATAGATAAAGGTATTGTGGATCCTGTGGAGTCAGATCATCGTGGCCAATGGATAAAATTTCCTAAAAGTAGTAACAAAGTCAGCAAAAAACAAATTAAATATGTACCAATTAACCAAAGTCGTTTGAATAATTTTAAAGAAAATGTATTAAAGAGATTACCATATCTACCTAACTTCACTTGTGTAGACCAGTCATATAAACACTTATTTAATTTGATTAATGATGAGTTTGGCAAAGTTTTTACCTCAAAAACTCTACAGATTGGTGGTTGTCCTGTTTTCAGTGACTGGGCAACACCAGGTATCTTTAAAAGTAGAAATAAATTATTTGAATTATATTCAAAAAAATCATATAATTTTAGGCAAACCTTTCAGGAATATGTTAAAAATTATTCAAAGATATTTAAACAAACGTGTCATCTTGCTAAGTCAAACTTCATTAAAAATAAAATTTCTAATTCTGTAAATAAAATAAAAATGACTTGGAACATCATTAACTCTGAATGCGGTAGATCTTTAGTGACTGAAAGGGATTTCCACTTAAAAGTAAATGGTTGCCATGTTACAGGGGACCTGGAAGTGGCTACGGAGTTTGAACACTTTTTCAAAAATATACCTATTTTGACAACAAAATCTCTCCAAGCATCTTCCAGTTCCGCTGAACTTTTATTAGAAGAATCTGTTCTTTGTTGCAGGGATGCATTTGTATTCACAGATATTTGTGCTCAGGACATTGTAAAAACATTTAAATGTATCGAAATTAAGAAAACCGCGGACATTTGGGGGTTATCGGTCAAAACTGCATCATGTATAATTGAGGTAATTGCGCCCCATCTAGCAACTGTGTTTAATGACTGTGTTTCTAGTGGTACATTTCCTGATTTAATGAAACACAGCAAAGTCGTTCCCTTGTTCAAGGCTGGCAGCGCTACAGAGCCGTCTAATTTCCGACCAGTGTCAGTGCTGCCAACTTTGAGCAAAGTATTTGAAAAAATAATCTTGAATCAAATGCTATCCCATTTTAATAGTCATAAAATACTCCATGCGAATCAATTTGGGTTTACGAAAGGGCGCTCAACTTCCGATGCTGGTGTTGAGTTATTAAAATGTATTCATGAAGCATGGGAAGACAAGCACGATGCATTAGGTATATTTTGCGATCTATCAAAGGCTTTTGATTGCGTTCAACATGAAACGCTGTGCAAAAAATTACACCACTATGGAATAAGAGGCAAAGCTCTCGACCTTCTGTCTTCATATTTGAACAATAGAATACAGAGGGTCGATATTAATGGTACACGTTCTGTAGGATCCATGGTTACAATGGGTGTGCCGCAAGGCTCGATACTTGGGCCATTCTTGTTCCTCATTTATATTAATGATTTACCATTTTATGTAGGGGACAGGAATAGGATTGTTTTGTTTGCAGATGACACCTCATTAATTTTTAAAATTAAAAGACAATTAGATAACTATGACGATGTAAACAATGCAATTGCAAGAGTAGTTCATTGGTTCAGCTCAAATAATCTTTGCCTTAATGAAAATAAAACTAAATGTATAAAATTTACTCTACCAAATGTCACAACCTTTTCGCGTATGCTATTGGCTTTGTCCAGTATGTTCAGCATACGTGCGTGCTTATTGGTTCAATAATATACTACAAAGGGAACTCAGTACAAACCGAGTGTTCCACAACCGTCAAGCATTTCATTGTTTTATATTTGCTGGTTATCCTTCCGAGGGCTCACCCGGGACTCCTGGTCATAGACAGATAGAAGGGTAACGTGTGGTTTTAGTCGGTAGGAGTCTGGCATAGCATCCATGAGGATTTCCACAAGAAAACCCAAGGTGAATAATTGTATATACTGTCATGCAATTGTTTTATTTTTAAATAAATAAATAAATATCCATCACGCCTTATCCCCGAAGGGGTGGCAGAGGCATATTATATGCCCACTTTTCACCGTGTGGATTCCTGTCCCACGTAACAGGTGGTGAGCCCATTGCCGTGTTGAAATGGACAGACGCAGGTTGTGGCTACCTGCTGTTGAAATTTTTTAAGCCGCCTATAAACCGCCTATCAACCAGGCTTAACGACTGCCATTTTACTGGCAACCGGGACCAACTGCTTAACGTGCCTTCCGAAGCACGGAAACGCTCGAAAATGTAAATGCCACAAAGTGGTCACCCATCCGACGACCAGCCATAGTGAAAGTTGCGTACCTCAGTGATCGTTTACCGAACACTGAGACCGCGGGGCCACGAGCGCTTTTATTTTTACTTAGCTTTATTCTTTTCTTTTTTTTGTTTTGTATTGACAAGAAAAAAAAAATAAAAAAAAATGTGTCACAAGCAAAATTGATATTTTTTTTGTTTCATTTGGGTTCTCCTTGTCTTTCATTTGTAACATTAACTACATCACTTTTTTATATAATGACTGTTTGTACCAGAATAAATAACAAAAAAAAAACAGTCTGGTCTGCTTATTATCGACGCTGACCTAGGATTAATTAGAAAACATTTTTTTTTCGCCAAAGCAACGTTTCAGCTTGCATCTATAATAAAATAAAAATCCCTTAGGACCTTGAGGAGGTCTTCAGCGATAGACAGCCGTGAATTGCCGTCGCCTTTGCAACCGCTGTTAGATGACGACGCGTGTGCAGATGTGCTACTTCCAGTCCCGAGGCAAGCCTCTGGTAAGTATATAAAAAAACTGTAATGCCTGCCGATGAACCTAAAAACTACACTACCGGCACGCTATGATGGCCGTTCATTTCACATTTTCGTCTCAGGAAAATAATATATTTTAGATTGATATTAATAAAAAATACCCAAATATAATATACTTAAAACAAAAAAAAGTAACTGTGTATGGTATTTTATTTCATAGAAATAGTTTTTTTTTTGCATGATTGTAATAAGTCAAACATCATAGCGTGTCGCTAGTATTGCGAAAATTGTCGCTTGATTTACATAACCTAAACCTCACACAGATACAGAAACTATATCAGCTCGCCTCTATTAACATAGAGAAGTAAGTAGCGCTTTATTCCATGTTCATGATTTATCCACGACAAGTCGACGACTCGATGTTATGACAAGTCATAAAATAATTTTTAAAACGCAAAAAACTTAATTCTCATAATGGAAAAAATTCTCTAAAAACCTAATTCTCTAAATGACTAATTTTCATAATGGCATATTTTCTATAATTTCTAACAAACACTCATCATTTCGTTTGATTTCACACCCTCAGGTGGCAAAGAGTTTTAAAGATTTATTTTAAAATATTCGTATTGAAAAAAAAATTGCATGTAAAATAATGATATACACGGACCCAAAAGATATGTATATTTAAGGTTCATATTTGCTTGTAAGGATATAAACAGCTATAAAATCGTAAATATTCTATAAATTATACGGATCTTGTAACTTCAGACTACTTTAGCTTGAGAAAAATCAAGCCTAACTTGTTCAGTTCAACTTGTTCAGCGATAGTGCCTTACTGTACCTGGTTGATCACACGGGTTGGTTCCGGGTTTTTTTTTTAATTTTCCTGCTCTTAGCTATGACCTCGTCCGTAAGTAAGCAGCCACACTTGGAAGCACCACTTAAAGGTAAGGCTTTAGAAAATCAAAAAAAGCCGAAAGAGCGCCATTGCACAGGGTAATTTTGTTCATAAACCCGGGGGCCGAGTCTACTATTGACAAGCAGTAGAATAGTCGCTGTTTTTAGCTGTCAAAAATCTTAGTATACTATCAAATGTGCAACTGACTAGCGCGCACTGGCGTGGTGCGTGTTAGTAGAATTCTATCGGCCGACCGATAGAAGTCTATTGGAGTACAATAGTAGACTACGAAAAACTGTCAAAATTGTACCGGTGGCTTTCTATTGAGCGACGATTTGGATTCTATTTCGACACGATTGAAATAGCAGACTCGGCGCCCTGCAGTCTATTAAAAGGTATTGGGACTAATCCCACCCGCATTCCCATTACTGTGACTCCTGTAAACCAGGATCTACAGCAATGACCAAGACCACAAAAGTTATAGTGACCATAAAAGGTATCTCGGTGAAGTCCCAGGAGAAGTTAGCATGTCTTGGAACCACCAACGAAATTAATCTGAAGATAGTTTGAGTAAGTTGAAAAAAGAACGTAACGTAAGGTAAACTATTGAAAGGTAATCTTAAACGTATCGTACAGGTGAAACCAACGCGTCCAGTGAGCTATCTCTCTCGCACATGGTGAGTGAGAACTTGCCGCCCCGCCCCTCCATCGTGCTGGACTCTTCGCAGCTGCCGCGACAACGCTCTGCCGAGCAACCAACGCAACCGCAACCGCCTACTTCAGCTCGGCCGGAGACCATGTGCTAGGACTAGGCTTACACACTATTCAGGAGATTAGGTGAGAAATTTTTTTTTTGCATTTATTTTATGACCTGGTTACTAAGACCTTTTAGACAAATTTTATTTTTTAAATCATATTTCTTTAATCTTATCATCTAATTTAGGCCTGTCGATGTCAAGTCCAGTCATAGGTCTTGTGTCCTTGCCCCATTAACGTGGTAGAGCGTTAATGGGGCTTTCAGTGGAATTTGCACGACAAGTTGTAATATAGGTTTTTACTGCAATATATCAACTGTCTTTCTCTATAGCACGTTTACACAACTTTTATGTCTAAGACTATCATTTTTACACATAAAACAAGGTTAATGCACTAGTTTTGGAAAATAATATACAGCAAGCGGCCGCCATTTTCTAAGATCCCGCGCAAATCCAGGTGAGAAACTAGTTATCTAATCGTAGGGGAGGTAGCGTTAATTTTCACAAGGAATTTGATACTTGCTGATATTCATAACACTAATCGTTCTTAACCAGTACATGACAGATTTGACCGTTCAGTCAGTCTAATAGTGGTGGAACTAAAAATAAAACCTTCCAACTAAGCTAGACCTCCAAATTAAGCTAGACCTCCAAATTGTATAAGCGCCCATATAACTTAAAGGTCTGTATTAATTGGTATAAACTATGTATGTATGGGTGTATGGGGAATTATCAACTCTTTTTTTTTTGTTTATTAACCAGACTGACTGACGGTAAAATCTGTTATGTATTGGTAAAGAACTATTAGTGTTATGAATATCAGTCGGTATCGAATTCCTTGTGAATATTAACGCTACGTCTTCTACTATAAGTAAGATCTAGTCTTAAAATAAGCTCTCAAAGTGCCAGTAGTTTTTGACAAAGCTCACGAGTCAGCGCCAAAACTTGTATCAAACGTGGGGACCCGCTTTGACTCCCTACTATAGATATCTTAACTAAAGAGACATGCCACAAACAAGCGGCGCTGTCTTTCTTTTCAGAACGAACATTTATTATTTCGATTTCAATGTACATAAATAATTTGATGAAGCGCTTTTCGGATGAAGCGCTCGTGGTCCTGCGGTCTCAGTGTTCTGTAAACGATCACTGAGTTACGCAACTTTCACTATGGCTGGTCCTCGGATGGGTGACCACTTTGTGGCATTTACATTTGCGAGCGTTTCCGTGCTTCGGAAGGCACGTTAAGCCGTTGGTCCCGGTTGCCAGTACAATGGCAATCGTTAAGCCTGGTTGAAGGCCTTATGGGCGGCTTGAAAATTTCAACAGCAGGTAGCAACAACCTGCGTCTGTCTATTTCAACACGGCAATGGGCTCACCACCTATTACGTGGGACAGGAATCCACACGGTGAAAAGTGGGCATATAATATGCCTCTGCCACCCCTTCGGGGATAAGGCGTGAAGGATTTTTATTTATTTATTTGCATTTGCAATGTAGTAGTACGTTCACTTCAGTAAATAATTTTATTTATTTATTTACACTTTTCACCATGTGTATTCTTGTTCCACGTAAAAGGTGATGATTATTACAAATTACGGTTATACTCACGTGTGAATTTCGGGATAGCCCGACTAGTTTCGGACCTAACGGAGGTCCTTTTTATATCCCTATCCCGAAATTCACACGTGAGTATAACCGTAATTTGTAATAATGAACAACGCTCACGAAAGTTATTATCCTAAGGTGATGAGCCCATTGTCGTGTTGAAATAGACAGACGCAGGTTGTGGCTACCTGCTGTTCAAATTTTTCAAGCCGCCCTTGACGCCTTCAGCTTGACTTAACGACTGCCATGTTACTGGCAACCGGGACCAACGGATTAACGTGCCTTCCGAAGTATGGAAACGCTCGCAAATGTAAATGCTACGTAATGGTCACCCATCCGTAACCAACCATAGCAAAAGTTGCTTAACGCAGTGATCGTTTACAGAACATTGGGACCATGAGTGCAATAACTCACACTTCTCTGTTTAATTTATTAAAATTCTTAAAATAATTGAAGGTAAAAATGGTTCCGTTTGCATTCTACTCGATATCAATATGGTTATGTTAAAAACAGAGCCAAGTTAATTAATTATCTGAACATTCAGTTCAAATAAAACTTAAAATAAGAAAAATACAAATGCATTATTTATATTTTTTGTGTATTGCAGGATGATAATATAAAAAAAAGAAAAAAAAAGTAATAAAAACAAATATTGCTTTATAATAGGAAATTATTTTTGTAAATCCTCCTGTCAATAGACTGTTTACTAATTGCATTGCGTGTAAAATTACTATTTTTATATTTTAATTTTTATGTCACTGTTACTGCTATATTCTAAATATTTCAGGAGTATTGCTATTTTTTTTTCTTTACAGCATTATATTTGCAACACTTTCAAAACTTATCATTCTGTAACTAAATCAACCAGAGCTAACATAACCCCATTTCTTTTAAACAGGTACCAACGGAAAACTCTACTTCAAGATATAGAAACTCTTCTGAAAGTACACCGTTAGTAAATTATACGAGGAACAGTGAAGGACTTACGGTAGTGAAGTAATTAGCCATAATAATTGTAACACCAAATACTACTGATAATAGGATTTCTTGCACTAGTACTGTAGTTAGACCACTTGGGACTCAATGTACTCTTATATTTATTACCTGTCAACTGTACTTACACTTTTTGTTCTTGAAATTGGATCTTTCTCAGTTTGAAAACTAGAAGTACCCTATCTAATATTTATTTAAAACAAGTAGTTACCAAAGCAGTTATAAAACTTTTAGTTGCAGTATTGTACGCGTTTACATATAATTTTATTTGTCAATTTTCGATGACTTGACTAAAATTACGCGTATTATTCACAAGTCAAGAGAATCGAAGAACGTGTAGTAGATTGTGCCTGTTTGTGTGTCTCTATATATTTATATATTGTGATCATAATGCTAGTGACTAGTTGACCATTTATTTTCTACTAAGCAACTCTGTGATCAGACTGAATTGAATACAATTCTAAAAAGTACCATATCAAACTTTCGGAAACTCCATTTTAATTTTTATATTTTACTTAATACGTATCAACAATGGATTACAATTTATAATAAAAAAATAAAATGTTATATAGTTAAAAAAACTTGGATATATATTATAAGTATTTTTATAATATGTATATTTTTACTTTATAACTTCGAAATCTGTTAAAATACATTCTATTTACCTCATACATTTTATCGTCTTAATAAATTGTGCTGTAAAAGCTAAAACGCAAAGGTTTTTGTAAGTACATGGATTATATCGTTTTTGTATTCCTGTTGCTTAAATTGAGTTATTCAGTTTCTAAAATTGGAAACATTGTACCGACTTGATGTTATATGAATATGAACGATGATATATGAAATATAATGAAAAAAATTTTAACTGCTACTGGAGATTATGTTAATTTAAATTATATTTATCTACCCCCATGCTGTAAATATGCTATTATAGATTCAGAAACAGTTAGCTTATTGGCAACATTAATGGCCGATTTCAATATTCTATCTTTAGATAAACATAGACCACTACCACAGAAAAACAGTTGATTTTTTACTTTTGTTACAGATAGTTCAATGTCGTAGGTAAATATTCTATCTTTGGTTATTGAAATCAAAATATTCGTCGATAGGTACTGATGTGATGATAAAATATAGATAGGTTATTGAGACCGGCCGTTAAACACCTAATGTCATAATCAAAATCCAAACGGATGATATAATGTTGTACTAAATTTCATAATAACACTTCTTTGTTTTTTTATCACTTCTGCACAAAGAGTTTACTCAACAGACAGCCACATACTTACTGCCCGATGCGTGGTATCTGTATGAGTTTCAAAAAAAGAACATTGTCATTCACGCGCGTTTCACTATCAGAACAATTTAAAAAAAAGTATGTTATTCGAATCCCCGCCATTTTTATTTGATATAGCAGTAAGCTGTTTCAGAATCTTTTAGAGATGATTAATATTATGGGTGTAGATAAAGTCTTGTAAGCACCTGTTGATAATTAGGTATTAAACACTCATGTGATACTATTATCACACCCACATTCGTGTTTTAATACCCTTCATCATACAATACAACAGTTGCATAAGTGACTATTGAGAGTGAGAGAGAGAGAGAGAGTATATGACGTTTTGTTTGTAATGCACCTTATGCAAGGTCAAATGTAGTCAATCGAACTCTACATAATTTAAATGGAAAAATAACATTTTCTAATATTGCATAACATTTTATCACAAATACGGACTTACATTGACACGATTATGACGTGAATCTACAACTTCGCACCACTGGCGCCATTACTATGATAAGAATCACTCAATTGCGTACACATACACCAATGGGCGGCCATTTACATGTTCACCCGTGATCTTTGTTACTAATTAAACGATTAGTACTTACGTGTAAATTTTAAAGCCCGTTAGTTTTAGACCTAACGATGCGATGAAGATGCGTCGGAGAAAGACTTTTAGTGCTAGCGTCTGGAACCAAGTTGTCTTTTTATACTTGAAAAAAAAATTGTGTAAGTTAGCATACTAATTGCCATGAAAATTTATCCATAAACTGCCTTATTGTTTACCTATTCGCTATCTACAAATATTTCTATTGGGTATTTTAGACCAAATTATTATAAAATATTATAAATAAAACTGTTTAGAAACGTGAACGAAAGGAAAGACAAACGACAATACTTGTTAGTGCTCACAATGTAAATACTGTTGTCAATGTTTAAAAGGTTTAAATATAAACAAAATGAAGGTACTGATGTTAGTGTAGGACGTAGGCAGTATATCTTTAGTAGCACCCGTGAAAATAAATAATGTTGAAACTTTTAAAGATTTTACGCTACTCAAGGCTTAACTAAGTAAGCACTGCAAATAAAATCAACGTTTTAAACACTTTAAACACTAATTGATATAATGAATAAATGTAATTTATATTATGGTATCTGATAAGATACCATAATATAAATTACGATTGTTTTAATTGGCGGGTGCACTACCGAGCTCCCAAATAAATCCCAAATAAAAATTCTTTTATCGAAAAGTTATCAAAAAAAAATCTTAAATTCATGCTATTTTATTGCAATCTTTATTTAATGTATAAATTCTTCTAATATTTTAAATTTCTGATTATAACGCCTTAGAGTATAAAATTGTACAAAAATTACACTCTGGATAGCGAGATTTTAAACACATATTAGTATTACCATACAGGGAATAAAACTAAAATGAAATTGTACAGTATGACGCAACTAAATTTAAAATTTCAGGTAATTTTCTATAAAATCCTCTGTTCGATCTATTACACAATTATAGCAAAAACAGTGAGCAGAGAGAATAGTAACTTAACTTACTACACATTTTATCTTGATTATATTTCATGTCTTTTTGTTGCCATAGGTTTCGACTTGGTTACCTAACTTAACATAGCTTCATAATTTAAAAGATAGTACACTTTTATACTCTAAGGTTAATATTTACGGATTTCAATAAATAACTGTCATCACAATGTGTTCAATTATACCAAATATTTTGTGCAAATATAATGTTTTACTTGCCGTAATTTTTTATTGGAATTCTTACCATCTTTGTATATAATTGTAGAGGAAATAAATAATATGCGAAATTGATTGTATATTTGCTAGGTGGTTAATGAAATATTGATTATTACCATAATAAGCTTCCCTGTATTGTTAAGAACAATCGCAATAAATTATTTTAGTTTAAATCTATAGTAATCTGTAGTATTTTATAACGGAGCGCATTGGTAGAGACTAACATCTTTGAATTGTTGAAATATAATTCTCAAGTGCATTCTAAAATAAAAAAGAAACTATTATAAAGATCAGAAGAAAATTCTTTCGAATTCTTGGCTATTCCTCTACCTCTTACATAAAAAATACACGCACACGGATACTCGTATATCGAGAAGCATATTTTTATTTTTACTTATATACTTTGACTTTTAATTACACAAAACTATTATGACGTGTTCTTTGTTGTAAGTAATATTTTCCATGCTATGATTTGTGGCAAGTTTCTCCCGTAATAAATTCATTAAAAACCTATAAAACTCCACGAAACACGGGCCAATCTACGTTGCAGAATGTTACCAATAACAGAAAAATAGTAAGAAGTTTAATAAAACTTGTAACATAATGCAATTATAGTTATTAATTGCATTTTATAACAAACACTTTTACGTATCTACATTAAAGAATGTGATCAAAGTGAAATGGAGTCAGGGTAGGCCGAGACTTACATATGAAGACCACGTGAACAGATTGCTCAAAAACGGAAAGGTCAAAAGTACTCGGATACCCAGACGTGCGTGTATGAAGCGATTGATGAATCTCGAAGAAGCGAAAGAAGTATGTATGGATCGCGAAGCCTGGCGATCTGTCCTCTCTGACTACCCCGTCAGGGATACAGCGTAAAGATAGTTAGTTAGTTAGTTATCAAAGTGAATTAAAAAATCGATATTTAAAAAAAAATACCGTTATCTACCGAGAGCTACAGAAAAAAAATCATATTCAAGGTTAGGGTCTCGTCTACTTTCTCCTTCAATATAAGAGCAATTTTAAAGATTTCTCAATCTGAAATTATATACAACATGTCCCTACCTTTTCCTTTTACAAATTAGACTTAGAGAAGGTTTAAAAATGAAATATAAAATCTTAAACTTCTCTTATCTGCTTACAATTTCAGTTTTGATTGCGGTTTAGACAACATAAAAAAAAACTTAACTATTTACTTTATTGTATAAATATTTTTTTATCATCATAAATCAAAAAGAAAAAAGGAGGTTACAGCTTTTCTAAGAATGATATAACACCCGCATTTCATTTTAAAATGACAGTAGCCACTTGATTGTATTCTTTAATTGTTCGTTTTATGCAAAGTCTTATATTCGTGCTAGCGCACGATTTTCTAATCCTCTCACAACCCCTGATTCTTCAAGTGAAGAGGTACGTCATTACGTCTTCAACTTGAGTGGTACTTTCAATAGTCTTTGTACTGTGAAAGCGGCCCTCAATTTGGAAGATGGCTTTACCTCAAACGGGTGGCGAAATATTGGCGGGCCTAATTAAAAAAAAAATACATTGGGTTGTATATAATATTGGGCGAGTACAATGGTTGGTCTGATTTAATTCAACTTTATTCTGCAACGAACTTGGCTCAAACACTTCCAGGCATTTTTATTGCGTAGTTTATTTTCACTCTCACATTGTAATAGAAGGACATCTAAAAAATCTTTATAATTCAGACATTGGCTTTATTGAATTGAATACTATTCTTTTATATATCTACATGAAAGAATATGCTATAGATAGGAATTTATCCTGAACTTACGATGACGTAATAACTTCTTTTGCAAACCCGTAAATTCGTATTCGTAAAAGATAAAAACTATCCCTAGAAATGAAATTATTATTTCTATGTTACTTAGTCCAATCATAATTCCATATAACTAGGTTTGAATTATAATGTAAAATAGCATATTATGTAAATAGTGTGTAAATGTTTATAATGTAGTTATTTTTTACCAAAATTGATTCGAAGAGATGCTAATACATAAGCACAATCTTATATCATAATTTTAAAATCTTTGATCGACTTTAGCACAATATCTTCAAAACGACTTGTCCTTATTGGGATATTTTATTCTAGACTTTATTCATTATATTTCAGAGTTATAACTACTTCATCTGAGTTGTATTGTACAATAAAATAAATATTATATTTGTGATATTTAAACTTGGTGGTTTTATTTCGTCAACAGTATAACAGTAATGTTATGAGATTATATTGTATTGCGTTGCGGTGCCCTACACTTTGAACATAGGTGTGGCTCCGTATCGCACGACGTTTTGCCTCGTCTCTGACAACATACATTAGTATATATTGTTTTCCTAGAGAAGGCCGAATACTGAAACGTCACTTAAATACAACGCACAGTGGAATGGCTCTCAAATTTCAGTATCTCTCAAAATTAAAGTGGTATAGGTACACAAAGGCTACTTAAACGATTTGCAGGCATAATAAGCTAAGCAGCCGACAAATGATTTGCGTCATGGCAACATTCACGATGCCTCATTTTACGCAACAGTTTTTGACTATATTATATTTACCATTCTACTAAGTTAGTTAAAATAATAAAAACTTAATTTGTTAATTTAAATTGCCTTTAGATATATGAAAGACGTTTCAGTATTCGGCCGACAGTGTATATGTTCTTCTAATTAGAAGCAAAAGTGTCGATAATAAACAAATACCACCGAACTCATAGGAGAAACATTTATATTTAAAAAAAAAGTCATCGATCTCTTTAATAAAATTCGTATTTCCGAGTATACTGTAAGTACCTAGTCTAATCCTATTTACTAATTATGACGAAAATGTAGTACAAGAAATAAAACAAATGAAATTTCTAGGTAATAGGTATATAGGATGGCCCATTGAAAACGGTCAGAATGGGAATCTCGGACACTATAAGACATAGAAATACAATGGACAAGCGCAGGTTGTCGCGACCTGCTATTTCAAGTCGCCCTTAAGCCTTTAACTTAATAACGGTATTTAGAAACCAACTTCAGATGGAGGTCCTCTACAGCCATGAGACAGTGGAGGAACTTCATCAAAGGAATGAATGCAAAAAGCCAAATGATAGGAGTGATGGTCGACCCAAAATACCAAAATGAAGAAAAGGCTGTGTACTCTTTGATCAGATGGTAAATCATGGGAACTGATAGACTCAAGCAAGGAAATAAGAAGATTCAACGGGGCACTTGAATACTGCTGGGATATCCAGAACTAAACCTGCGAAAGTAAATCTGCGAAGTAGGCGGCAGATCACGCGGTCTCAATGTTAGTGAACTTAGCAGAACATTGTCCAGCAGATCAAAAAAAAATGAGAGTTCTGCTCGCATGCAGTAGAGTTCTATAGTTCCTGATACTTTTTAGAAATAGTTCTAGCGTTTTTACGAAAAAAAAGACAGTTGAAAAAATGCTCTGCCAACTTCCGTAACAGATCACTTAGCAGATCATTGTCCAGCAGAACAAAAATAAATGCGAGATCTTATCGCATGCAGCTGAGTTCTACAGTTCCTGATACATTTTAGAAGTGGTTCTAGCGTTTTTACCAAAAAAAAAGGCAATTGACAAAATGATCTCCCAACTTTCTGTAGCAAATCATACTGCAGCAAATCAAAAATTCGAGTGAGTTCTTCTCACATGCGCATGAAATCTCCAGTTCCAGATACTTCAAAGGAATATATTTAATAGTTTTCAAGTTCAGAAGACAGCAGATTCTTCGTTTCAAATTTTAATAAACGGTCAGAACTCTTTCTTATTTCACAGATCCGTATCGAAACTTTAACCTAAGGCTCGATTCGAGTTCAGAACTCACGTTCAAGTGGCAGCAGATCATATGCGAAAGTGTAAAACGTCAAAAACTTACCACTCTCACTGTTTGAATAACACTAAACTTGAATGCTAGAACTCTTCGGTATTTCACAGAACCGTATTGGAACTAAACCCCAGGACTCAATTCAAGTCCTGAACTCTTTTTAAAATGCCAGCATAACATGTTAAAACGACCGAAAAGCAGGAAATTACTAGTTTCGTCATTTCAAAATCATAGGAGAAGCCAGAACACTTTCTTATTTTACAGATCCGTATCGAAACTATATTAAAGGACTCAATTCATGTCCAGAACTCTTTTTGAAATGCCAGCAGAGCATGTTAAAACAGCCGAAAAGCAGAAAATTACCATTTTCGTCATTTCAAAAATATAGGAGTAGCCAGAACTCTTTGGTATTTTATAGATCCGTATAGAAACTTTAATCTAAGAGACAATTCAAGTCCAGAACTCTTTTGAAAATACCAGCAGAGCACGTTAGAACGGACAAGAAGTAGAAAATTACCAACTTTTTCGATTTGATTTAAAAAGAATTGCCAGAACTCTTTCGTATTTTACAGATCCATATACGAACAGTGTCCAAAGACCTAATTCAAGTCCAGAACTCTTTGTAAAATGCCAGCAGAGAATGTTGGAACTGACGAAAAATATATAATTACCAATTTCCTCGTTTGAAAAATATAGGAGTAGCCAGAACTCTTTGGTATTTTATAGATCCGTATAGAAACTTTAATCTAAGATACAATTCAAGTCCAGAACTCTTTTGAAAATACCAGCAGAGCACGTTAGAACGGACAAAAAGTAGAAAATTATCATTTTTTTCGTTTTGAATTAATATGAAATGCCAGAACTCTTTCGTATTTTACAGATCACTACACGAACAGTATCCAAGGTAAGTATTCAAGACCAGAACTCTTTATAAAATGCCAGCAGAGCACGTTGGAACTGCCAAAAAATTTAAAATTACCATTATCCTCGTTTCAAAATTATAGGAGAAGCCAGAACTCTTTTGTATCTTATAGATCCCTACACGAACAGTATCCAAGGTCTTTATTCAAGTCCAGAACTCTTCATAAAATGCCAGCAGAGCACGTTAGAACGGACAAAAAGTAGAAAATTACCATTTTCGTTATTTCAAAAATAAAGGAGTAGCCAGAACTCTTTGGTATTTTATAGATCCGTATAGAAACTTTACTCTAAGATACAATTCAAGTCCAGAACTCTATTGAAAATACCAGCAGAGCACGTTAGAACGGATAAAAAGTAGAAAATTACCAATTTTTTCGTTTTGAATTAATATGAAATGCCAGAACTCTTTCGTATTTTACAGATCCCTACACGAACAGTATCCAAGGTCTTTAATCAAGACCAGAACTCTTTATAAAATGCCAGCAGAGCACGTTGGAACTGCCAAAAAATTTAAAATTACCATTATCCTCGTTTCAAAATTATAGGAGAAGCCAGAACTCTTTTGTATCTTATACATTCATATCGAAACTGTTATCCAGGATACAATTTAAGTTCAGAACTCTTTTGAAAATACCAGCAGAGCACGTTAGAACGGACAAATAGTAGAAAATTACCAATTTCGTCATTTCAAAAATATAGGAGTAGCCAGAACTCTTTGGTATTTTATAGATCCGTATAGAAACTTTAATCTAAGAGACAATTCAAGTCCAAAACTCTTTACAAAATACCAGCAGAGCACGTTAGAACAGACAAAAAGTAGAAAATTACCAATTTTTTCGATTTGAATTAAAATGAATTGCCAGAACTCTTTCGTATTTAACAGATCCATATACGAACAGTGTCCAAAGACCTAATTCAAGTCCAGAACTCTTTTTAAAATGCCAGCAGAGCATGTTGGAACTGACGAAAAATATATAATTACCAATTTCCTTGTTTGAAAAATATAGGAGTAGCCAGAACTCTTTGGTATTTTATAGATCCGTATAGAAAATTTAATCTAAGATACAATTCGAGTCCAGAACTCTTTTGAAAATACCAGCAGAGCACTTTAGAACGGACAAAAAGTTGAAAATTATCATTTTTTTCGTTTTGAATTAATATGAAATGCCAGAACTCTTTCGTATTTTACAGATCACTACACGAACAGTATCCAAGGTCTTTATTCAAGACCAGAACTCTTTATAAAATGCCAGCAGAGCACGTTGGAACTGCCAAAAAATTGAAAATTACCATTTTCCTCGTTTCAAAATTATAGGAGCAGCCAGAACTCTTTGGTATCTTATAGATCCATATCGAAACTATTATCCAGGATACAATTTAAGTTCAGAACTCTTTTGAAAATACCAGCAGAGCACGTTAGAACGGACAAAAAAAAGAAAATTACCATTTTCGTCATTTCAAAAATAAAGGAGTAGCCAGAACTCTTTGGTATTTAATAGATGCGTATAGAAACTTCAAGTCCAGAACTCTATTGAAAATACCGGCAGAGCACGTTAGAACGGACAAAAAGTAGAAAATTACCAATTTTTTCGTTTTGAATTAATATGAAATGCCAGAACTCTTTCGTATTTGACAGATCCCTACACGAACAGTATCCAAGGTCTTTATTCAAGACCAGAACTCTTTATAAAATGCCAGCAGAGCACGTTGGAACTGCCAAAAAATTTAAAATTACCATTATCCTCGTTTCAAAATTATAGGAGAAGCCAGAACTCTTTGGTATCTTATAGATCCATATCGAAACTATTATCCAGGATACAATTTAAGTTCAGAACTCTTTTGAAAATACCAGCAGAGCACGTTAGAACGGACATATAGTAGAAAATTACCAATTTCGTCATATCAAAAATATAGGAGTATCCAGAACTCTTTGGTATTTTATAGATCCGTATAGAAACTTTAATCTAAGAGACAATTCAAGTCCAGAACTCTTTTGAAAATACCAGCAGAGCACGTTAGAACAGACAAAAAGTAGAAAATTACCAATTTTTTCGATTGGAATTAAAATGAATTGCCAGAACTCTTTCGTATTTAACAGATCCATATACGAACAGTGTCCAAAGACCTAATTCAAGTCCAGAACTCTTTGTAAAATGCCAGCAGAGCATGTTGGAACTGACGAAAAATATATAATTACCAATTTCCTCGTTTGAAAAATATAGGAGTAGCCAGAACTCTTTGGTATTTTATAGATCCGTATAGAAACTTTAATCTAAGAGACAATTCAAGTCCAGAACTCTTTTGAATTTTCCGTTCTAACGTGCTCTGCTGGTATTTACCAGCAGAGCACGTTAGAACGGACAAAAAGTAGAAAATTATCACTTTTTTCGTTTTGAATTAATATGAAATGCCAGAACACTTTCGTATTTTACAGATCACTACAC
This sequence comes from Thumatha senex, assembly GCA_948477245.1. Classification (NCBI taxonomy): domain Eukaryota; kingdom Metazoa; phylum Arthropoda; class Insecta; order Lepidoptera; family Erebidae; genus Thumatha; species Thumatha senex. The sequence continues at coordinate 20,643,158 of OX419739.1, read as the reverse complement.
GAACAGTATCCAAGGTCTTTATTCAAGACCCATTTTCCTCGTTTCAAAATTATAGGAGAAGCTAGAACTCTTTGGTATCTTATAGATCCATATCGAAACTGTTATCCAGGATACAATTTAAGTTCAGAACTCTTTTGAAAATACCAGCAGAGCACGTTTGAACGGAAAAAAGTAGAAAATTACTAATTTTTTCGATTTGAAATTATATGAAATGCCAGAACTCTTTCGTATTTTACAGATCCCTACACGAACAGTATCCAAGGTCTTTATTCAAGTCCAGAACTCTTCATAAAATGCCAGCAGAGCACGTTGGAACTGCCAAAAAATTGAAAATTACCATTTTTCTCGTTTTAAAATTATAGGAGAAGCCAGAACTCTTTGGTATCTTATAGATCCATATCGAAACTATTATCCAGGATACAATTTAAGTTCAGAACTCTTTTGAAAATACCAGCAGAGCACGTTAGAACGGACAAAAAGTAGAAAATTACCATTTTCGTCATTTCAAAAATAAAGGAGTAGCCAGAACTCTTTGGTATTTTATAGATCCGTATAGAAACTTTACTCTAAAATACAATTCAAGTCCAGAACTCTATTTAAAATACCAGCAGAGCACGTTAGAACGGACAAAAAGTAGAAAATTACCATTTTTTTCGTTTTGAATTAATATGAAATGCCAGAACTCTTTCGAATTTTACAGATCCCTACACGAACAGTATCCAAGGTCTTTATTCAAGACCAGAACTCTTTATAAAATGCCAGCAGAGCACGTTGGAACTGCCAAAAAATTGAAAATTACCATTTTCCTCGTTTCAAAATTATAGGAGAAGCCAGAACTCTTTGGTATCTTATAGATCCATATAGAAACTGTTATCCAGGATGCAATTTAAGTTCAGAACTCTTTTGAAAATACCAGCAGAGCACGTTTGAACGGAAAAAAGTAGAAAATTACTAATTATTTCGTTTTGAAATTATATGAAACGCCAGAACTCTTTCGTATTTAACAGATCCCTACACGAACAGTATCCAAGGTCTTTATTCAAGTCCAGAACTCTTCATAAAATGCCAGCAGAGCACGTTGGAACTGCCAAAAAATTGAAAATGACCATTTTTCTCGTTTCAAAATTATAGGAGAAGCCAGAACTCTTTGGTATCTTATAGATCCATATCGAAACTATTATCCAGGATACAATTTAAGTTCAGAACTCTTTTGAAAATACCAGCAGAGCACGTTAGAACGGACAAAAAGTAGAAAATTACCATTTTCGTCATTTCAAAAATAAAGGAGTAGCCAGAACTCTTTGGTATTTTATAGATCCGTATAGAAACTTTACTCTAAGATACAATTCAAGTCCAGAACTCTATTGAAAATACCAGCAGAGCATGTTAGAACGAACAAAAAGTAGAAAAATACCAATTTTTTCGTTTTGAATTAATATTAATTCAAAACGAAAAAAATTGGTAATTTTCTACTTTTTTTCCGTTCAAACGTGCTCTGCTGGTATTTTCAAAAGAGTTCTGAACTTAAATTGTATCCTGGATAACAGTTTCGATATGAATGTATAAGATACAAAAGAGTTCTGGCTTCTCCAAAACGAAAAAATTGGTAATTTTCTACTTTTTTCCGTTCTAACGTGCTCTGCTGGTATTTTCAAAAGAGTTCTGAACTTAAAATGTATCCTGGATAAAAGTTTCGATATGGATCTATAAGATACCAAAGAGTTCTGGCTTCTCCTATTTTTTTCAAACGAGGAAATTGGTAATTATATATTTTTCGTCTGTTCCAACATGCTCTGCTGGCATTTTACAAAGAGTTCTGGACTTGAATAAGGTCTTTGGACACTGTTCGTATATGGATCTGTAAAATACGAAAGAGTTCTGGCAATTCATTTTAATTCAAAACGAAAAAATTGGTATTTTTCTACTTTTTGTCCGTTCTAACGTGCTCTGCTGGTATTTTCAAAAGAGTTCTGGACTTGAATTGTCTCTTAGATTAAAGTTTCTATACGGATCTATAAAATACCAAAGAGTTCTGGCTACTCCTATATTTTAAAATAAAATAAATAATAAATAAATATCCATCACGCCTTGTCCCCGAAGGGGTGGCAGAGGCATATTATATGCCCACTTTTCACCGTGTGGATTCCTGTCCCACGTAATAGGTGGTGAGCCCATTGCCGTGTTGAAATAGACAGACACAGGTTGTGGCTACCTGCTGTTGAAATTTTTTAAGCCGCCTATAAGGCTTTCAACCAGGCTTAACGACTGCCATTTTACTGGCAACCGGGACCAACGGCTTAACGTGCCTTCCGAAGCACGGAAACGCTCGCAAATGTAAATGCCACAAAGTGGTCACCCATCCGACGACCAGCCATAGTGAAAGTTGCGTACCTCAGTGATCGTTTACCGAACACTGAGACCGCGGGGCCACGAGCGGTTCCTTCCTATATTTTTGAAATGACGAAAATGGTAATTTTCTACTTTTTGTCCGTTCTAACGTGCTCTGCTGGTATTTTCAAAAGAGTTCTGAACTTAAATTGTATCCTGGATAACAGTTTGGATATGGATCTATAAGATACAAAAGAGTTCTGGCTTCTCCTATAATTTTCAAACGAGGAAAATGGTAATTTTCAATTTTTTGGCAGTTCCAACGTGCTCTGCTGGCATTTTATCAAGAGTTCTGGACTTGAATAAAGACCTTGGATACTGTTCGTGTAGGGATCTGTAAAATACGAAAGAGTTCTGGCATTTCATATTAATTCAAAACGAAAAATTGGTAATTTTCTACTTTTTTTCCGTTCTAGCGTGCTCTGCTGGTATTTTCAAAAGAGTTCTAGACTTGAATTGTCTCTTAGATTAAAGTTTCTATACGGATCTATAAAATACCAAAGAGTTCTGGCTACTCCTATATTTTTGAAATGACGAAAATGGTAATTTTCTACTTTTTGTCCGTTCTAACGTGCTCTGCTGGTATTTTACAAAGAGTTCTGGACTTGAATTAGGTCTTTGGACACTGTTAGTATATGGATCTGTAAAATACGAAAGAGTTCTGGCAATTCATAATAATTCAAAACGAAAAAAATTGAAATTTTCTACTTATTGTCCGTTCTAACGTGCTCTGCTGGAATTTTCGAAAGAGTTCTGGACTTGAATTGTATCCTAGATTAATGTTTTTATATGGATCTATAAAACACCAGAGAGTTCTGGCTTCTCCTGTAATTTTGAAATGGTGAAAATGGTAATTTTCTACTTTTTGTCCGTTATAATGTGCTCTGCTGGTATTTTCAAAAGAGTTCTGAACTTAAATTGTATTCTGGATAACAGTTTCGATATGGATCTATAAGATACAAAAGAGTTCTGGCTTCTCCTATAATTTTCAAACGAGGAAAATGGTAATTTTCAATTTTTTGGCAGTTCCAACGTGCTCTGCTGGCATTTTATAAAGAGATCTGGACTTGAATAAAGACCTTGGATACTGTTCGTGTAGGGATCTGTAAAATACGAAAGAGTTCTGGTATTTCATATTAATTCAAGAACTCTTTGTAAAATGCCAGCAGAGCATGTTGGAACAGACGAAAAATATATAATTACCAATTTCCTCGTTTGAAAAAAATAGGAGAAGCCAGAACTCTTTGGTATCTTATAGATCCATATCGAAACTTTTATCCAGGATACATTTTAAGTTCAGAACTCTTTTGAAAATACCAGCAGAGCACGTTAGAACGGAAAAAAGTAGAAAATTACCAATTTTTTCGTTTTGGAGAAGCCAGAACTCTTTTGTATCTTATACATTCATATCGAAACTGTTATCCAGGATACATTTTAAGTTCAGAACTCTTTTGAAAATACCAGCAGAGCACGTTAGAACGGAAAAAAGTAGAAAATTACCAATTTTTTCGTTTTGGAGAAGCCAGAACTCTTTTGTATCTTATACATTCATATCGAAACTGTTATCCAGGATACAATTTAAGTTCAGAACTCTTTTGAAAATACCAGCAGAGCACGTTTGAACGGAAAAAAAGTAGAAAATTACCAATTTTTTTCGTTTTGAATTAATATTAATTTCGATATGGATCTATAAGATACCAAAGAGTTCTGGCTTCTCCTATTTTTTTCAAACGAGGAAATTGGTAATTATATATTTTTCGTCTGTTCCAACATGCTCTGCTGGCATTTTACAAAGAGTTCTGGACTTGAATAAGGTCTTTGGACACTGTTCGTATATGGATCTGTAAAATACGAAAGAGTTCTGGCAATTCATTTTAATTCAAAACGAAAAAATTGGTATTTTTCTACTTTTTGTCCGTTCTAACGTGCTCTGCTGGTATTTTCAAAAGAGTTCTGGACTTGAATTGTCTCTTAGATTAAAGTTTCTATACGGATCTATAAAATACCAAAGAGTTCTGGCTACTCCTATATTTTAAAATAAAATAAATAATAAATAAATATCCATCACGCCTTGTCCCCGAAGGGGTGGCAGAGGCATATTATATGCCCACTTTTCACCGTGTGGATTCCTGTCCCACGTAATAGGTGGTGAGCCCATTGCCGTGTTGAAATAGACAGACACAGGTTGTGGCTACCTGCTGTTGAAATTTTTTAAGCCGCCTATAAGGCTTTCAACCAGGCTTAACGACTGCCATTTTACTGGCAACCGGGACCAACGGCTTAACGTGCCTTCCGAAGCACGGAAACGCTCGCAAATGTAAATGCCACAAAGTGGTCACCCATCCGACGACCAGCCATAGTGAAAGTTGCGTACCTCAGTGATCGTTTACCGAACACTGAGACCGCGGGGCCACGAGCGGTTCCTTCCTATATTTTTGAAATGACGAAAATGGTAATTTTCTACTTTTTGTCCGTTCTAACGTGCTCTGCTGGTATTTTCAAAAGAGTTCTGAACTTAAATTGTATCCTGGATAACAGTTTGGATATGGATCTATAAGATACAAAAGAGTTCTGGCTTCTCCTATAATTTTCAAACGAGGAAAATGGTAATTTTCAATTTTTTGGCAGTTCCAACGTGCTCTGCTGGCATTTTATCAAGAGTTCTGGACTTGAATAAAGACCTTGGATACTGTTCGTGTAGGGATCTGTAAAATACGAAAGAGTTCTGGCATTTCATATTAATTCAAAACGAAAAATTGGTAATTTTCTACTTTTTTTCCGTTCTAGCGTGCTCTGCTGGTATTTTCAAAAGAGTTCTAGACTTGAATTGTCTCTTAGATTAAAGTTTCTATACGGATCTATAAAATACCAAAGAGTTCTGGCTACTCCTATATTTTTGAAATGACGAAAATGGTAATTTTCTACTTTTTGTCCGTTCTAACGTGCTCTGCTGGTATTTTACAAAGAGTTCTGGACTTGAATTAGGTCTTTGGACACTGTTAGTATATGGATCTGTAAAATACGAAAGAGTTCTGGCAATTCATAATAATTCAAAACGAAAAAAATTGAAATTTTCTACTTATTGTCCGTTCTAACGTGCTCTGCTGGAATTTTCGAAAGAGTTCTGGACTTGAATTGTATCCTAGATTAATGTTTTTATATGGATCTATAAAACACCAGAGAGTTCTGGCTTCTCCTGTAATTTTGAAATGGCGAAAATGGTAATTTTCTACTTTTTGTCCGTTATAACGTGCTCTGCTGGTATTTTCAAAAGAGTTCTGAACTTAAATTGTATTCTGGATAACAGTTTCGATATGGATCTATAAGATACAAAAGAGTTCTGGCTTCTCCTATAATTTTCAAACGAGGAAAATGGTAATTTTCAATTTTTTGGCAGTTCCAACGTGCTCTGCTGGCATTTTATAAAGAGATCTGGACTTGAATAAAGACCTTGGATACTGTTCGTGTAGGGATCTGTAAAATACGAAAGAGTTCTGGTATTTCATATTAATTCAAAACGAAAAAATTGGTAATTTTCTACTTTTTTTCCGTTCTAACGTGCTCTGCTGGTATTTTCAAAAGAGTTCTAGACTTGAATTGTCTCTTAGATTAAAGTTTCTATACGGATCTATAAAATACCAAAGAGTTCTGGCTACTCCTATATTTTTGAAATGACGAAATTGGTAATTTTCTACTTTTTGTCCGTTCTAACGTGCTCTGCTGGTATTTTTAAAAGAGTTCTGACTTCAAATTGTTTACTGGATAACAGTTTTGATATGGATCTATAAGGTACCAAAGAGTTCTGACTAGTCCTATGTTTTTGAAACGAAAAAATTGTTAATTATCTATTTTTTTGCAGTTCCAACGTGCTCTGCTGGCAATTTACAAAGAGCTCTGGACTTAAATTAGGTCTTTGGATACTGTTCGTATATGGATCTGTAAAATACGAAAGAGTTGTGGCATTTCATATCATTTCAAAACGAAAAAAATGGTAATTTTCTACTTTTCGTCCGTTCTAACGTGTTCTGCTGATATTTTTAAAAGAGTTCTGGATTTGAATGGTATCCTAGATTAATGTTTATATATGGATCTATAAAACACTAAAGAGTTCTGGCTTCTCCTATAATTTAGAAATGACGCAAATGGTAATTTCCTGCTTTTCGGCTGTTTTAACATGCTCTGCTGGCATTTCAAAAAGAGTTCTGGACTTGAATTGAGTCCTTTGATATAGTTTCGATACGGATCTCTAAAATAAGAAAGTGTTCTGGCTTCTCCTATAAATTTGAAATGACGAAACTAGTAATTTCCTTGCTTTTCGGCCGTTTTAACATGTTATGCTGGCATTTAAAAAAGAGTTCTGGACTTGAATTGAGTCCTGGGGTTTAGTTCCAATACGGTTCTGTGAAATACCGAAGAGTTCTAGCATTCAAGTTTAGTGTTATTCAAACAGTGAGAGTGGTAAGTTTTTGACGTTTTACACTTTCGCATATGATCTGCTGCCACTTGAACGTGAGTTCTGGACTCGAATCGAGCCTTAGGTTAAAGTTTCGATACGTATCTGTGAAATAAGAAAGAGTTCTGACCGTTTATTAAAATTTGAAACGAAGAATCTGCTGTCTTCTGAACTTGAAAACTATTAAATATATTCCATTGAAGTATCTGGAACTGGAGATTTCATTCGCATGTGAGAAGAACTCACTCGAATTTTTGATTTGCTGCAGTATGATTTGCTACAGAAAGTTGGGAGATCATTTTGTCAATTGCCTTTTTTTTGGTAAAAACGCTAGAACTACTTCTAAAATGTATCAGGAACTGTAGAACTCAGCTGCATGCGATAAGATCTCGCATTTATTTTTGATCTGCTGGACAATGATCTGCTAAGTGATCTGTTACGGAAGGTGGCAGAGCATTTTTTCATCTGTCTTTTTTTTCGTAAAAACGCTAGAACTATTTCTAAAAAGTATCAGGAACTATAGAACTCTACTGCATGCGAGCAGAACTCTCATTTTTTTTTGATCTGCTGGACAATGTTCTGCTAAGTTCACTAACATGCGGTCTCATCGTTCTCCCGGCTAGCGATCCCAACAATAAAATAAAAATAAATAAAAAGGCTTTCAACTTGATTTAACCTTTTACCTCACTTTTTAATGTAGATAGTAACCTACATGATATAGGTTTATACATACCTAATTATTTTATACCTAAGATGAAAAAAAAACTTATTCGGAAATTACAATTTATTTGTATAAACCATTTTCTTTTTGAAATATTGGGACACTGCATTAGCATATATATTTTGTGTTCAAAAGTGATAAGACCCTAGAAAAATTAAATTAAAATAAAAAATAGAAATTAAATTTTACATTTAGTAAAGAAATTAAATTGAAAACTATAAATCATCGCTGGTATTAATATTTTCGAATTTTGGTACAAGAATATCCGCAGCGCGAACAAGCGTGTTTGTGATCTCGACTCCAGCATACGGTACTTTCTGAAGTACAAGAGTCTGATGATTCGGGCATGCTATGGTAGCTTCTGCGCATACTCATCATAGATCTCCGCTTCATACTCTTACTGGGTAGCTTAGGTAGCTTACGAATTCGCTTCTTTAAAGGTCTTTTCTTGTTCACTGTACGTGGCAATGTGTTTTGGACAATTATTCCTTTGGCAATAAATTTTAACAGCTTGCAGGCTTTGGTTTTCGATTCCCTCGGCAAATTTGGCCGAAGCACTCTAATGAATTCAGGTATTTTCTTCGATTTTATCTCGGCCGTCAAATTTTTTGATGCACTCGTGGTTGCTATAGGGTTTTTCGGTCGACCATCGCCACCATCCAAATCCATTTCAACGTCGTTGGTAGCTGAAGGGTCCGCTGTTGACCTATCTTGATTATTAGTTTTAGACTTTAAATGCTTTATAATATCGTCGACATTTATTTTGGATAAGACTTTGTCATCCATATTTTCAAAATCCATTAGTAAAAATGAGTTTTACATAAAAAGGTATTGGTTGAATTGAATTATGTTTTCTTGTCAAAGTCAAGGTAAATGAAATATTGATTTATTTTTAATTTTATTTGTTTAATAAAGAGTTTTACCTATAGTTTATAACTCTTTGCTCGGATTCATTTAAGGCCTGGGTCTAAGCTTGATGCTGAAGATCAATCCGCACTATCCAATGCCCGAATAAGTAACAGCATTTCACACAAATTACCCATTGGTCCTGCGCCTGCCTAATTCAAGTATTGAGTGTAGGTATCTGCCTACACTCAATACTCGGTACTCTCTTACCTACTTAATAGTTAGTGAGTTAGTAAGAGATAGTAGTGTACATTGAACTCCCAAGCCTACACGTCATAAATTTCCAACACTTCTTTTTCTATTAGACTTTGCTGTTGTTGCTGAGGGCTAATTTCATCTGCATCTCAAAACCCTCACGATATGATGTGTGCCTAAAGTCGAAACGGATATCAGGAGGCCGTGTATACTATTGACAAGCCGCAGAATAGAAACAGAATCGATGTTTTTAGCTGTCAAAATGTTAGTAGACTATTAAAAATGCAACTGACTAGCGGCCACTGGCGCGGTACCTACGTGATACCTAGTAGAATTCTATCGGCCGACCGATAGAAGTCTATTGGAGTACGATTGTAATAGTAGACTATGAAACACTGTCAAAATTGTACCGGTGGCTTTCTTTTGAGTGACGATTTCGATTCTATTTCGACACGATTGAAATAGCAGACTATAAATAATATATATCTGCCCCTGTTCTAATTAAGTGCGGCTGCGAAGCGACCATCCAACCAATAGAAATTAAGCATTTAAGTCGCGGTGATATAAGTACCTGTCATTTAATATTGGATCCTCCTTTTATTCTAGGTACACCAGGAAAATACAAAACCTAGATTAGGTATAACTGAAAACCTCTGGCCTATCTTACTAACCGGTAAAAGCTACGCAGAATAGTAATTCGATCACCCCCTTCTGGGAGCAAGTTTTTTATCTCGGCAGCTGAATGCAAAATGCGTAAATCCGTTCTCCGCGTTCACAAAGTCTTGTATATGTACTAATACATAAAACTGAAGAGTTTGTTTGTTTGTTTGTTTGTATGCGCTTCTCTCAAATAAGTACTAGTTCGAATTGAAAAAATATTTTTGTGTTGTATAGTCCGTTTATAAAGAAACTCTATCATAACGCTACTACACTAGAGAGGAGAAGTAACCAGTCAACAAATCGGGCAAATTTTCAAACAGTAGTGTATAAAATTTGTAAAAACGAGACTAAATGGGTGCCACGGGGTATGAAGTACGTCACGGGTGCAGCTGCGGTATCAAAAGCGGTACATCCCTACCGTTCTTCGGGGTCCAAGCCAGCATACTGTAAGCGACTAACGGTTGAAGTCCAACCCTTCATACATACAGTATCATCCGCCCATAATGATTAGGAGTAAATGAAAGAATTCAACCGTATTAATTATATAACTTTATTGAATATATTAAAATGTTAGAACTTAAATACAAACTGAACATCCTCACAACAACAAAATCAATTCACATATTAACGTTTCAAAAGATTAAAACAAGATGGCGACAGTAATCTCTTAAATCACATTACAACATCATCTTTGTATTGAAGTGAATAAAATAAAAGTGTTCTAGAACCGTTAAATATCTTTTCAAAGCCCCAAAAAAACAAAATGAAGTCCATTTATTTAAACATGTGTAAATGAACGTATAATTGTGAGCTAATTTCTTTAGCAGAATTATACCCAGTAATACCCCATTTACCAGAGATTTCGCCGCGAGCTTGAAAAAAACGTACCTATATTATTGTGTTTACACTCACGGCTCGTTAAGCAGCTCATCTCGTGGCTCGCGCGAGAATGAGGTATTAGGATTATTGTAAATATGTGTGCGTGTGTACGCACACGGCATAGTTTCGGAAACTTCACTTTATTCATATTTATTTATCGTTCATTTCATTCACTCAATTACAATTGACATTAGGTACCAAAAATGTAAATGGCAGTGTATAAAAACATATAAATTTTTCTAAGTAGAATTGTCTGAAAAGGTTCTTAGTGTTTTAAACTTTCGCGATTTACACTCATATTTTGGTCAGGTCTTTTTCGCGACGTATATTATTATAGGTACAAAGCCTACCTTATACTTCCCAACGTTTCGACCGGATTACACCAGCTGTGGTCACATTTAAAGAAATATAGAAAGGTCATCTCTTTGTTATCTCTAAACTTTTCAATTTTATAAATACTGTTAGATATTTGCTAACCAAAGTTGATGCAGTGTTTCAATTGTTTGTTGTTTTAACTGTTATTGTTTTAACTGTTGTTGTTTTTAACTGTTTTGGTTCTAAACGGTTTACACAGCGATAACTCTCCCACAGACTCGTTTCGAGACTTGCCGCTGTAGGTAAGTTGTAAAATATTAAAACCAAGTCCAAATTGCCGCTCCTAGACAGAAAACCATTATTATATTTTTTTTCGATAGTCTATTAGCTGAAATTTCTCTTTCTACTTAGTTAATTTGCAGGACCATGATTACAAATATAGTAACTAAACCATATATCTGTTAAAAGCTGACTCTATTTTTCATATTTTGTTTATTTTTTTTAGACTTTTAAACCCTAAAGTTTACAAAAGTCTTATAAAACGGCTCCTTCGTTCCGTCCGTCTGTCTGTACTCATCTATTTCTCAGAAACCATTAGACATTTAGGGCCGTATATTAGAACATTACTCAATACTCAAGAAACGCCTGAGGCTAGTTTATGCCTTAAAATACTACTCTCAAGTGTTTCTTGAGTATTTCAAAACGTTCTAAAATACGGCCCTTAGACACGGTTTTCAGTTAACGGCATTCGATTCAGGACACCATAATTACGTGCATAAGCGATGTTAAAGTTTCTACCCCTTCCTGTTTTGAAACTGGTTTCGGTTTTGAAGTCGACGACAGTGAAGAGCGCGTTACTTGTTTTGTCGACAATCTTTATCAATGGTCATCTCTTAAATCTCCTATATCTATTGATAAAAATATTTATAAAAATCAATGCCACTTTTCTTTGTAATTTTATAACTCAAGAACAGAACGGGCTCACCTATCCAAACCAAATGTTTAGGCTTTGTTTGACTATTTAGTAGATGGTTTATGTGAAGTTTGCACAAAATCAGTCGAGCGGTTCATTTACTAGAAATAAAAAAAATGGTGGCGCTAACGAAGTTGCGCAGGTCAGCTAGTTGGTTATAACAAATTGCTCTGATTGGTAAAATATAAAGCGTTAAACTAAGGAAGCAATAGTTATTATCAATATAACAATATTGTTCTTTCCGCCTATTGGCGTAATAAAACAAACGTAGGGTACAAGCAAATTACATGACCTGCTGACTTAGAAAGGTAGGGAGGGACTGGATGCGGAAGGAACAAGACCTTGGGTACCTATTGATCCCTATCGTTCTTCGGGGTTCAAGCCAGCATATTATACTTATACTTAAATATATTGGGACTGCGACTAACGGATGAAGTACAACCCTTCATACAGTATCATCCGCCTATAATGATTGGGAGTAAATAAAAGAATTCAACCGTATTTATTACATAACTTTATTGAATATATTAAAATGTTAGAACTTAAATACAAACTGAACATGCTCACAACAACAAAATCAATTCACATATCAACGTTTCAAAAGATGAAAACAAGATGGCGACAGGAATAGCTCATGAATCATAAACAACGTCATCTTTGTATTGAAGTCTATTTTCAATATCACAATATTGTTCTTTCCGCCTATTGGCGTAATAAAACAAACGTAAGGTACAAGCAAATAACATGAACCGCAGACCCAGAAAGCTGGCCCAGAGACTGGATGCAGAAGGTACAAGAACTTGGGTACCTATTGACGAAAATTGGGAAAGACCAATGTCCAACAGAAGACTGCCATAGGGTGATTTCATTAATAGAAATCTGAACTTATTAAGTTTGTAAGTATTAGTTATATTTAAATATAATTTAATAGTATTATTGGCTAAACGTAGAACATATCGTGGTCTATTTCGAAATGGTGTCTCTTCGATATCTCTGATGCGATGTTGGTGGGGATTTTATCTGTAAATAAAATATCTATGTAAATATTATTTAGAGATATTGAAAGAATGAAATATTATTTAGAGAATGAAAATGTCAGTGTTAAGCTGGAAAAGGGCGTGCTCCGTTGGTTTGGACACGTCCAACGAATGAATGAGGAACGATTGACGAAGAATATATAGTGTGCGAAAGTAGAGGGTAGAAGGAGTCAGGGTAGGCCGAGGCTTATATATGAAGACCACGTGAGCATATTGCCAAAAACGAAAAAGTCAAAAGTACTCGGATACCCAGACGTGCGTATATTAAGCGATTGATGAATCTTTAAGAAGCGAAAGAAGTATGCATGGATCGCGAAGCCTGGGGATGTGTCCTCTCTGACTACCCCGTCAGGGATACAACGAGAAGATAAATTAAGTTAAGATATTTAAAGATTATTTAACCGATCCCTTAGTATAGGCTTCCTTTTTGTAGGTATGTGGTGGACCCTTTACAACTCTGATGTGGTACCGACTGGGTAGTTCCAGAGAGGAACCAGAACACTCTACCAAGTCGCAGGATAGGTCAGAAGTTATCTAACTTAATAAGACCGATCGATCAGTTACTAGCGATACTGCGGCAATAATGCGAATATCGAGTGGGTTATCGATATTTATAGCAACTATTAAAGTGTAATACTATCGATACTATTGCAAATCATCAATAGTATTGCCACTTTATGTACGATCGATATCCTAACTGATTTTCAAGGGTTGACCTTTACAACTTATTTTATTAATATCATCATTATTGACGACATCACTAGGTTAAACATTAATATACATTCATACATATTGTCACGACTTTATCCTGGAAGTGCTAGGCAGAGGCATACTATTAGCCCACATTTCACCATATGCATTTTTTTCCCACAGATGGTGAGCCCATTGCCGTGTTGAAATCGACAGGCTCAGGCTGTGGCGACTCGCTGTTGAAATTTTTCAAGCCGCCATTAGTCCTTCAACCAGGCTTAACGATTGCCATTTACTCGCAACCGAGACTAACGGCTTAACGTGCCTTCCGAAGCACGGAAACGCTCGCAAATGTAAATGCCACAAAGTGGTCACCCATCCAAAGACTGATGTGAAAGAAAAATGTTGCTTAACGCAGTGATCGTTAACAGAACACTGAGTCCGCGGAGCCACGAGCGCTACAGTGTGTGTGTATACAAAAATATACTCACCATTACATCTATATATCAAATTAGACCAAATGATCATTTCTTGTGAGAAGCAGAACACTCCCAGCCTGCCTCCCTTCAGGGTAAAGTCGTAAACATTGCCGGAATCAGCCACCAGTCGGTTGTTCTCGTAAATTTTGAGACGAATCAATCCGATCTTCGGTCGATGGAGCAGTCTCCAGCGGTAAGCAGTCTTCTCACGCCAGCCAACATTCCGAGGGTCTTTCCAGAGGAGAGTCACCTGTGAAGGTTACATGGTCTTTGTCAGTTATTGCATTTATTTACTTCTTTACCTATCACGCCTTATCCCCGAAGGGGTGGCAGAGGCATATTATATCACCCACTTTTCACCATGACATGTGTATTCCTGTCCGACGTAATAGGTGGTGAGCCTATTGCCGTGTTGAAATAGACAGCCGCAGGTTGTGGCTACCTGCTGTTGATTTTTTTCAAGTCGCCCATAAGGCCTTCAACTTGACTTAACGATTGCCATATTACTGGCAACCGGGACCAACGGCTTAACGTGCCTTCCGAAGCACGGAAACGCTCGCAAATATAAATGCCACAAAGTGGTCACCCATCCGAGGACCAGCCATAGTGAAAGTTGCGTAACTCAGTGATCGTGTACAGAACACTGAGACTGCGGGGCCACGAGCGCTTCTTTTTATTATTGTATTTATGTTTTATACACTACTCGGGACTTCACGCGTAACAAAATTCTTTATTTTTTACTTACAGTACATTTCATTGTTTCGCGTGAAGTCCCGAGTAGTATATAAAACATTAGTATACACCGCGAAAGCTTAAAAATAACAGTTATTATATTTATACATACACTAGCTGACCTTACCGGCTTCGCCCGTGGCATACTAAGCCCCGTCATATTCACAATTTAACACAAGAGATTTTTTTCAATTTGGACCATTAGTTCCTGAGATTAGCGCGTTCAACCAAACAAAGAAACAAACTCTTTAGCTTTATATATTTGTATAGATACTATAGAAGGCTACTAAAGAAGGGGTAGGCCACAAAGCAAGGGGTCATTGTCACTCGCATTTTACTAGAGCCTTAACTCCAATATTTCATACAACCAAACGTGTAATAATTGAAAAATCTTTTTGTGTTAGATAGTCCATTTATCGAAGTAGGTTGTAGGTCATCACTCTACTACTCAGGAGTGCTCATCACACAAAAAGATATGTTCTGAATAGAAATTTAACCCACGACCACCAGTTTCGTAGACAAGTTATCTAAACCCTAGACCAAAAGAACATCCAAAGAAATAGACAAGATACCTGGTCTGGAGTAGATTCAGTATTCCACAGGGCGTTCCTGAGGATCTTCCCTGGGCCGGTCTTGGAGTTCACCAGTTTGAGCTGAATGCCAGGCTCAGCGACTGCGCGGAATGGCGTCGTCTGCCAGTACGTTTGAGTATTCTTCTTCCACATAACCACGTAGAAGCGCTTGTTGTTTTGATAACTGAGAATTGAGACATCCATATTTACTTTTTAATGTGTACCTAACATCTTTCTTCTCGGTTTGTTGGATGTTCTGTTGAGAGTGATTTTGGAAAATGAACGGAAAGGTGTTACAGGAAACTGGGGCTGTAATGGCGTATAAAATTAATTAAAAGCTTAATAATTTTAACACATTTATTACGTAAAGTATAAGTATTTTGTAAAAACATAACAAAAATATTTTATGCTTGGAGTACGAGTATATTCGACATAAATTGATTTCACAATCAGTCGCGAGCCACAATACGCACCTCGACAGAATAATAAAAACCTTCAAGGATTTTTTTTAATAACAGGAACAAATAATAATCAGTACCTATAATGTTCTGAGGAGTAATCATGTTGTCATTTCTTTGGTTCAGTGATACTGTGATAAATGGTCATATATTTTATAATGTACTTGGTACATTGAACGATTGACGAAGAATATATATTGTTCAAAAGTATAGGGTAGAAGGAGTCAGGGAAGGCCGAGACTTACATATGAAGACCACGTGAGCAGATTGCTCAAAAACGGAAAGGTCAAAAGTACTCGGATACCCAGACGTGCGTGTATGAAGCGATTGATGAATCTCGAAGAAGCGAAAGAAGAATACATGGATCGCGAAGCCTGGCAATCTGTCCTCTCTGACTACCCCGTCAGGGATACAGCGTGAAGATAGTTAGTTACTTGGTACTACTACTAGTACACGGCAATGGGCTCACCACCTGAGACATAAATGCATACGGTGAAATGTGGTCGTATAGTACGCCTCTGCCAACCCCTTCGGGGATAAAGACGTGACAATAATATGTATGTACTAGGTACTACAGTACATATTAAATAAAAAATATAGTATGAATCATCTATCAATATGTTGTAGAACGTTTACGGCTGCAACAGGTCTCAAACAATGAATCTCGACAACGGCTCTAATCTTTGCAGTAAACAGACCTTAAAACTCAATTCTGTAAGACTGGTTGAATAAATAAATATTGTTGGACACTTTTTACACAGCGCCATCTAACCCAAATCTATACTAATATTATAAAGCTGAAGAGTTTGTTGGTTTGTTTTAGTTGAACGCGCTAATTTCAGGAACTACTGGTCAGATTTGAAAAATTCTTGTTAGATAGTCCATTTATCGAGGAAGGCTATATATCATCACGCTACTTCTCCGGAGAGCGGAGCAGTAGTTATAAATTTCGACAAATCGGGCAAATTTTAATGCATTATTGTAGAATTTATAAGCGACGGGATTTAAAAAGTTCTAGGCAACTGATATACCTACATACTTATATATTTGTAAATACATACATATTATACATATAAAACAACCAAACTCCGAAACCAACATTTCGTGGATCACATAAATATTTATAAATGAACATTATTAAACATTCCTTAGAATAAAGTTTGAGTGAAAATAAACATTCTTCAGTTTAGCTAAGTTTCAAGTAAAATAAAATAAATAAATATCCATCACGCCTTATCCCCGAAGGGGTGGCCGAGGCATATTATATGCCCACTTTTCACTGTGTGGATTCCTGTCCTACGTAATAGGTGGTGAGCCCATTGCCGTGTTTAAATAGACAGACGCAGGTTGTGGCGACCTGCTGTTGAAGGTTTTCAAGCCGCCCATAAGGCCTTCGACCAGGTTCAGCGACTGCCATTTTACTGGGAACCGGGACCAACGGTTTAACGTGCCTTCCGAAGCACGGAAACGCTCGCAAATATAAATGCCAAAAAGTGGTCACCCATCCGAGGACCAGCCATAGTGAAAGTTGCGTAACTCAGTGATCGTTTACAGAACACTGAGACCGCGGGGCCGCGAGCACTTCAGTACTGTTCTGAAGTTTCAAGTACGAACATTCATTCATTTCATTTATATTTTCAAAAGTAGAGGGTAGAAGGAGTCAGGGTAGGCTAGAGATATTGAAAGAATGAAATATTATTTAGAGAATGAAAATGTCAGTGTTAAGCTGGAAAAGGGCGTGCTCCGTTGGTTTGGACACGTCCAACGAATGAATGAGGAACGATTGACGAAGAATATATAGTGTGCAAAAGTAGAGGGTAGAAGGAGTCAGGGTAGGCCGAGGCTTATATATGAAGACCACGTGAGCAGATTGCTCAAAAACGGAAAGGTCAAAAGTACTCGGATACCCAGACGTGCGTGTATGAAGCGATTGATGAATCTCGAAGAAGCGAAAGAAGTATGCATGGATCGCGAAGCCTGGCGATCTGTCCTCTCTGACTACCCCTTCAGGGATACAGCGTGAAAATAGTTAGTTAGTTAGTTACATAAATATTTGTACCGACCCGGGAATCGAACCCGGGATCTCAGCGCAGCAGTCGCATACACACCACTGCGCCACCGAAGCCGTCGATTATTTTTAATGTATACTACATTAATTGTATTGTAATAACAGTGTGGCGCCTCTATTAATTTCGACTCTTGTGTTTCTGATTCTGCTTTCATTTCAATGCAGATGACTCAAGTTAAATGCATTTACAGTCTTGAACAGGTTCTATTTTCATTCTCAGACAGCGAATTCAATTTTCCAAATGATAAAATCTACAATAAACAAAGTTCTCACAGAGTTGAATAACATGTTCAATAGTTCGCCCGTACTTGAAACTTAGCTAAACTAAATGAACAATGTTTATTTTCACTCAAACTTTATTCTACGGAATGTTTAATAATGTTCATTTATAACAAAGACCCTAGTCTACAATCGACGAAAACGATCAAAAGAGGAAACCTTTCAACAAAATGTATAATGTAAATTTTGATCCATAAACGACGTTATATAACTGTTGTTTGAAAACTAATTTGTACTCTGAAAGTTCGATTTGTTTCAGGAAATGTAAGGAATACCTACATAATAAGTTCTCTTCTAATGTGCTTATATGTGCAGGATATAGGATACTCAAAATCAAATTTTGTGCCCAAGAGCATTAACGTACCTATCTACTCATGCATAAATGTATATATATCAAGGCAAAGAAAATGACATTATTATTACATTATACAGCCAAACACAAAAAAAAGTTCAAAGAGAGTTCTTTTTTATTCCTCTGAGTAGGCAGACAAGCATACGCCCCACCTGATGGAAAGTGGTCACCGTAGCCTATGGACGTTGCAACACCAGAGGTGCAGCACTCGCGCTACCGACCCTTTAAGACCCCTTTTGAAGTACCCCATACTGTAGACGTTCGGGAAAACCCAGGCAGGGAGTTCATTCCACAATCTAAGCGTTCGCAGAATAAAGCCTCTATCAGATCTAACCGTATGCATGCGCTCCAGACGCAAGGTGTGAGGGTGAACACCCTGTCTATGGCGAGCGGTGCGATGACAGAAGGTAGCCGTGGGCATCATGTCAAACAACTCCTTAGAGCACAGACCGTTGTACAGGCGATAGAACACGCATAAGGAGGCAAAGTCTCTCCTGTCGTGAACGGGCTCGACACCTCCTGCTAGTAGAGGATCGTTGACAATCCTCATAGCACGCCCTTCTACCGAGTCGAAAGGTCGAAGCTGGTATTCAGGTGCACCAGCCCAAAGGTGACAGCAGTACTCCGTGTGCGGCCTCACTTGCGATTTATAGAGGAGCAGTGTTTGCTTCGCAGTAAAGTACTGCCGCGCCCTGTTGAGCACTCCGAGCTTTTTAGACGCCAGCTTCGCCTTGTCCTTTAAACGACTACGGTATTGGACGACACTAGAGATCTCAACACCAAAACTCCCAATACTATTGGAGATGGAGAGAGGTGTGCACTGGAATTGTGGCGCTACAGTAAATGGGACTTAATCAGCAGTGTATTCACAAACTTTTAATTTATTATATTTATAGGTAAAAAAGGAACCCTTATAAAATCACTTTCTTGTACGTCTGTCTTTCTGTAGGTCACCATCGATTTTCTCAGGAACGGGTGGACCTACGTTGAAAGTGCTTTAGTTGAAATTAATACCAGATACTGAAATTTATATTAGTAGTACTATATTGTCGTATAGTGTTGCAATCGTTATATAATTCCAGGATTATGAATATGTGAAAACAAGACATATTGTCACTCCTTTATCCCGAAGGGGTAGGCAGAGGCATACTACACGCCCATATTTTACCGTATGCACTTTTGTCCCACGTAACAGGTGGTAAGCACATTGCCGTGTTGTAATGGACAGGCTGTTGAAATTTTTCCCATTAGGCCTTCAACTGGGCTTAACGACTGCCATGTTACTGGTAACCGGGACCAACGGCTTAACGTGCCTTCCGAAGCATGGAAACGCTCGCAAATGTAAATGCCACAAAGTGGGCACCCATTCGAGGACTAGTCATAACGTAAATTGTTTAAAGCAGTGATTTTTCTACAAAATACAAAGTTAGCGGAGCCACGAGCGAGCTTCTCTGGTGAGTATGTTTGTGTATATGTATGTACGTATGAATGTAAGTAGGTACTTTTGTTACTCACCCAAAAATGAACCCAACATAATCATCATCTATCTGCGTGTCGACGAACAGAGTTCCCTCGAAGTCCACCCCGCCGAAGCTGTCGAAGCCTACGGCAAGTCCAGGGTCCGAGTTCAAGGTCTGCAGGATCTCAGCTCCTTGATTAGCGATCTCCCAGTTTGGGTCCTGTTGGGATTCGCCTTCTGGGTCCAGGCGGACTGTCATGTAATTTCTGTGGTTGCATAGAAAACCGTTGTTAAAATATACGAATAGAGGGAACACAAACCATAAATAGTGACTGTTGTGATTTGACACTCATAAAAGTAGGCATAAAAGTAGGATTAGCCATCCATACAAGTAGATCTAGCCACCCATAGTAGATTTAGCCACCCATAGTAAACCTACTATGGGTGACTAAATCTACTATGGGTGGCTAAATCTACTAATGTACCCATATAAGTATGTTTTGACAAGCATAAAAGTAGTTTTAGCCACACATAAGTAGGTTTAGCCACCCATAGAAGTATTTTTTGGGTCTTCATGGTCACGTCACAGTATACCTGGTTATTGACATATCTAAAAGTGGGGAGTCGATCAGATTGGCAAGAACGAAGTCAAAAAATAACCAATACAAAAAAAAATCTACCACGGTTTTCTTTCAATGTGACAACTTTAAATGTGACCAGCTGAGATTACCTGAAGTCGGTGCGGAAAATCTTAGAGTTGTTGGGGCAGTTGTCCAAATCGTTGATTACTTTGTCTCCGTCGTAGTCATTCTCGCAGGCGTCACCCACACCGTTATCTAGGTTAGAAAAAAATATAATTGATAAACGATAAATGGTCTAAACTCATACAAATCATAATATGCCAATATCCACGAGAGGGCAGGCACAGTGTATTTACACTCTTACACTTTCTCAATAGTTTTGTTGGTATTACGTAACAAGGGGCCGTAAGTTAGGGGAGAAAATGTAGATACCCATAACTATTATGTAATCTGAACCAAAATTCTAATAGCCAGGAAATGTTACATATTCTCAAATACAGTTTCTGCAGTTTGAGCCTTAACTTAAATTTAAAAAAAAACACTATACGCGATAAATATTTGCTCGCCGTATGTGGCAGATTTTTTTTTTTCTAAACGAATGATAAACATTCTTACATATTTCAAAATACAAATACAAAACATATAAATATATACATAGAAAACGCAATGTAAATAATACGATGTGAAGAAACTATGTAATAATTATTGTAACACCACATTGACTATATTCCGGCAAATAAATTATGGAAAAAAAAACACCGAGAGTTTCGTAATTTAATTTTCGTTAGGTTGTAACTACGTTAAGTACGGTAACTTAAAAGTTAATTTTTTTCACAGCAACCAGACAAGATAAAACAATATTGAAGATAAATAAAACAAGATAAAACAATACTGAATATATAGTTTTTATGTCAATTCGATAGCTTCACGCATCCCGATATAAAGAGTCTTAACTGATAGACGGACGCACAACAAAGTGATCCAAAAAAGGATCCGATTTTTCCTATGAGAAAGTACAGAACCCTAAAAAATAAAAAAACTCATGTCAAACAACAAAATACAGCCTAAACCTATGTGAGTGAATTTGTAACTATTTGTAACTAATTTCTTAGGCATGGGTTTATTTTGATTCATGTGTATAAGAGCATAGATCTTTCAAAGGGGCACCACCATAATCTCCGGGGTCCTAACGACACCACCCCACTCACCTTTCATCCATACGGACGAAGGGTGTCTTCGGCCAACATATCATCGGCGAATTGTAATATGGCAAACCGATGCCGGACGAAAGATGTTTTCGGCGAACGATAAAATGTAGAACCGACGACAAAGGGTGTTTTCAGAAAACCGTTTATCGGACAAAGGTAATTCGGCATTCGATTCTACACTCAGTTTTTCTATGATTTCTAATTCTATGATTTATACTCACTATTAGAATCCTTCTGATCCGGGTTTGGAATGAGCGGACAGTTGTCATCCACGTCAGGAATTCCGTCATTGTCATCGTCGTCATCGCAGGCATCGCCCTTTCCATCCTCGTCGACGTCAAGTTGGTCACTGTTGGGTACTGTAGGACAGTTGTCTATGCTGTCTTGAATACCATCTCTATAATAAGATTGTTTTTAAATTATTATAAAGTATTTTAACTCTTATTGCCTCTGTGGCGCGGTGGGAGTGCATCCGACTGCTACGCAAGAGGTCGTGGGTTCGATTCCCACCCAGGATAAAACTTTGTGTGATGAGCACGATGGTTTATTCTGTGTCTGGGTGTTATTTATCTATAATATGTATGTATTTAGAAATATATAAGTATGTTTATCAGTTATCTGGTTACCATAGTACAAGCTCTGCTTAGTTTGGAATCAGATGGCGTTGTGTGGGTTGTCCCAAAAATATTATTATTATTATTATTATTAGTTAATTTTTCCAAAATACAGAAACGCTCATCCGTCGTCTGTGGACCTAGTCATAGCGAAAGATGCTTAACCAGTAGATTCTAAAAAGGTAAGAGGTAAAAATTACAAGAGCGGACGCTTGCTGTATATTATTTTCTAAAACTAGTGCATTTATCTTGTTTTATGTTAGGGAATGGTGGTTTCTTGGACATAAAAACGTGCTATAGTGAAAGACAGTGGTGATATATATGCAGTGAAATGTGATTTACTTTCTTACCTCGTAAAATCCACTGAAAACCTTAGTGTAACAACCACTATTATACTGGGTTGAGACTGACGTTGACTTAAGACAAGGCTTGACTACGGGGACATTTTAAATGATAAGAAAGAAGATTGAAGAAATGTGAATTAAGATTTTGCTAAAGAGGCTTAGAAACCAGGACATAAAAAAAAATTTAAAAAAAAATCTTAACCACAACACTTGGCGGGGCTACGAGCGCTTCTGGGATCAACATACTTTCATTTTAATGCTCTTTTATTCTTGTGCTAAGCAAACCATTCGATTTGCTAATTATATAAAATAAATAAATATCCATCACGCCTTATTTATTTATTTATTTATTCATTTATTGTACATACAATCTAACACAGTGAAAAAGTAAAAGAAAAGAAGTACAAAGGGTCTGCTTATTTCTAAAAAGAAATCTCTTCCAACAGACCCAAGAGAAGAGAAAGTTGTAAGTAGAAATAGAATAACAAAAGGTAGGTAACAAAACAAAACTTGCGTAAGAAGGCCAATAGAAACATCAGACATATAACATACGTACGTACATATTATTGCAAGATTATAGAATACATAAACAAAAACATATACACAAACATATACATAAACATACATATATACATATAAATATATATATAAACACATAATCAAATAAACATTAAAATAAATAAACATATGAATATAAAAAGAAATATAAACAAGTAAATAGCCAAAAGCAAGAATAGATAAATGAGTCAACTACTGCAAGGTAAGGAAAGATAATAGAGTCTGAGTTTGTGTTTAAAACTGTTGATGGATTTGCAGTCTCTAATCACAGCTGGAAGTGAGTTCCAGAGCCTTACTGCATGGACGGAAAAGGAGTAGGAATAGAAGTCAGTTTTATGATTTTGAAATTTGAGTAAGGTACGTAGATGAGACCTGCAGGGCTCATCCGGACAACGAGCGAAAGAAAATCGCTCCCGCAGGTAAGATGGAGAGGAAGGATTGTATAGAATGTTGAATAAAAGGCACAGTACCTGAGTGTTCCTGCGAAGGCGGATTGGGAGCCACTTGAGTTCTTTGCGAAAGTGAGATACATGATCATATTTTTTAAGATTAAAAATAAAACGAATGCTTAGGTTTTGCAATCTCTCAAGTTTGTCAAGGAGCTCCTCGGTGGCATCCAGATAGCAAGCGTCAGCATAATCAATGATGGGCTGTATAAGCGATTGAGCCAAATAAATTTTAGTTTTCAGGGGCAAGAAACATTGAAGAGTTCTCAGTGTATGAAATGCAAAGTTCACCTTCTTACTGACCTCAGCAATTTGTTTACGCCAAGAGAGATTGGAATCCATATAGATTCCTAAATTTTTTGCTGAATCAGCAATAGGTATTTGTATACCATCAAGAAGCACTGGAGTAACCGACGAATTAATGATACCTCCACGAAAGTGTCTACTCCCTATTATTAAAGCCTGTGACTTAGTTGGGTTAACTAATAATCCAAAAGCCTTAGCCCAATTATTCAATCGCTCCAAATCGCGGTTCATGTCATCGATAGCTATCCTAATAACTGTTGCCGCAAAATGACGGTACAGCTGCAGGTCGTCTGCATAGAGATGGAAGTGAGAAGAAATAAATTTAGTGAGAGTATTGATAAAAATAGAAAAAAGCAAAGGAGAAAGAACGCCACCCTGAGGTACGCCCGCTGTGAGACTACACCACTCGGATGAAGTATCATCAATCTTAACACATTGCGAGCGTCCCCGAAGATATGAGTCAAACCAAGATATAGTTGGTGCAGAGAAGTTGATGGATTTCAAAATACCCAGAAGAATATCAAAATCTACGCAATTAAAGGCATTGCTGAAGTCTAATAGAATCAAAAGAGTAAGCTCTTTATTCTCCATAGCCCAGCGAATATCATCAGTAACTTTAAGGAGTGCTGTACTTGTACTATGTCCTGGGCGAAATCCAGATTGAAAATTACTAAGTAAATTATGACGTGTTAGAAAGCAGGTCAGCTGTCTGTGAACAATATGCTCTAGAACTTTAGAGAGAAATGGTAAGATAGATATAGGCCGGAAATGGGATAACATAGTAGGGTTTGGAATTTTAGGAAGAGGAATAATATGTGCCAACTTCCAAGAATTTGGGAAATTAACTGAGTAAAAGGAGTAATTAAAAATGTATGTAAGAACATGTAAGATAGCAGGAAGAACAGGAAGAATCATCCTAGAGCTTATACCGTCATTGCCCACAGCTGTAGGGGAGATGGAAAGTAAAGCATTCTTAACGTCAACTTCCGACACAGGACTAAGATTAAATGAAGGGATATGTGGTATCGATAAATTCAAAAGCGACTGCAATGTATTCTGTTTAACACTTGATGTTAGTGATGTAGGAGGTGGGAGTGAGAAGCTTTTATTTAAAGCACACAAGTCTGTGAAATGTGTCACACAGTCAGTGGATCTACCAATTCCCACAGATCTAAGAAAACGCCAGATGTCGGAAGCAGTACGATTTTCAAGATTTTCGTGGTAATGGCGTCTTTTGGCATCTCTACACATTCTACTGCAGCGATTCCGAAGGGTTTTATAGCGATTCAGGTTATATTCCGATGGGTTGAGCTTGTATCTGCTTTTCGCCTTATCCCTACAAGCCATTACATTTTGAATATTGATAGTGAGCCAAGGCGCTGGATTATGTCGAATTTTGACTTTGCGGATGGGAGCATGACAGTCGTAAAGGCCGATGAGCTTGCTGCTGAATATACTGACCATAGTATTGACATCATCGGTATTATATATTGAAGACCAGTCTATGAGCCCTACATCACGATGCAAGTCCTCCAAATGTATGCCCCTGAAATTTCTCAGAAATCGAAACTGTGGCCTACGCTTAGGAGGGCGAATGCGATAAGACAGAAAAATTAGATCATGATAAGAGAACGGTGCAGTCATTTGACCATGTGTACCGACATGAAAAGAAGAAGAAACAATGACCAGATCTAATAGTGTGGGAATACAATTGGGAAAATGGTGAGTTGCAGAAAGTGGTAGAGTCTGAAGATTGAAAGAGGAGAGTAGGGATAACAGTTTATGTGAGCGATAGTCATCTCTTAAAAGACATGTGTTGAAGTCGCCCATAATTATTACATGACTATATGAGGAGCAGAAAGTATCGTTAAGGATAGTTTCAAAAGAACTAAAGTAGTTAATATTTTCGTCTGGACTATAAAGAACACCAAGAAGTACCTTAGAGTGAAGAACAGAAATTTCTAGGAAAAGATGTTCAGCTGAGGAAGAATAAAGAGAAGGAGATGCGCTTATTATCTTGAACGGTATATTCGCTCGTAAGTAAACAGCGACACCTCCACACCTTTTTCCAGTTCTATCATTGCGTATCAGTACGAATCCGGGAAGAGAGTATTGAGTAGAAGGTAGACTTGGTTTGAGAAAAGATTCTGAGATTAGTATAGCATCGAGATGCTGATCACTAAAAGATGCCAGAAGGTCTGAATAATGGCTAGGAACACTCTGAGCATTAATATGAACAATATTGAGGTTTTTAGGATAGTCAGAAAAAGTACAGGAAAGTTTGTCATGCAGTGTTAAAGCTGGGGTATCACTATCCAAACTAATGAAACTGTCAGACTCAGATGAACAAGAGTAAAAGCTAGAGTTATAATCGTGTAAATCTTGCATATGTGAAAAATAAATATATACCTAAATATAATACGTATACAAAAATATTTTATTATTTTTATAAGGTTTTTGCGATCTTAAACAACTCATCAGCTCGCAGGTATAGTGGAAGAGATCTTACATTAACAGTATAACAAAAAAAAAAAGACTGATCTGTAGTTCAAGACAAATGCAAAATAAGAAAAAAAAAAAATGTTACACTGCAAGTAAATTATTAAGTTATAAATATAGTATTATTGAGAATACTATTCATGAAGCCAACGCCAAATCACAATAGAAAACTGCAGTACGGGTTCCATTGCTTTACTGGATACAGGACTTAGATCCGGAATTGACAATAACAAACGATTTGACATAACCATACTCAGAAAAATCTTATAGGTACTAATGATAAGGCTGTATTAACTGAGTTTCATTAGCCTGTCCAAGATGGATATAAATACAAAACTAGTCCTGTCTAGCTGTCACTTAAGTCAGTGACAAAAACAAAATGATGATACCGGCAACAAGTTTGATCCTAGTATGTTTAAAGTGTAAAACATATTCTAAAGAACAGGGTACATCTATTAGATATTATGAAGTACTTGGTCTCGTAACATCAGTATAAACAAACGCCAAAAATCAAACCCGACGGCGA
Organism: Thumatha senex; assembly: GCA_948477245.1. Lineage (NCBI taxonomy): Eukaryota > Metazoa > Arthropoda > Insecta > Lepidoptera > Erebidae > Thumatha > Thumatha senex. The sequence goes on along the minus strand of OX419739.1, from coordinate 20,616,460 downwards.
GCCTTAACAATTTTGGGTGCGATTCTCGGAGCTGCGTCCTTCACAGCTGTCTCACCTTTGGATGGCATGGAATCAGGAGTTGCCGAAGTCTGTGATGGATATTTAATAATTAAATCATCTAGCTCTGATTTACTTATCACTTGACGGCGATTTTTGTCCGGAGTCAGGACTATTATCTTGCCATCCATGGACCAACAATTTTTGACGCCGAAATGATTACGTGCAGCAGTGAACACCCGATGCCGAGTCTTTGTCAAGAACTCCGATATAACAAAGCCTGATCCTTTCAAAGAAGTTTTGTTGTCCCAAACAATCTGTCTTTGTTCTACATTACTGAATCTGACAAGAACTGGAAGTACCTTTCCCTTTGACCCTCCAAGCCGGTGGCAGATATTAATGTGTTGGGGCCGGACATCCTGTAACCTCATATCCACGGTGATAATTTTTAACACCAACTCGTTCAGCTTCTCACTTGGGCTCTCAGGAACACCATGAAGTAGTAGTACTTTGCGCCTCATCAGAGTCTCGTGCTTATCCAAACCAAGAGCAAGAAGTTCTATCTGAGTCTTCATACTGGACAAAGCCTGGCACACAAAACCTCTAAACTCATTGAAGTCACGGGCCAGCTCAGCAAGATCCATGGTTGGTGATGCCCCAGTAGTTGTAGCTTTTTGCAGCTTTTCATCGAAGACACTCATCCGAGAACAAAACAGCTTCTCTAATTCCTCCAAGCTATTGGCTAGTTTGGGATCCATGGTGCATAAATCCAACAGTGATTGAATTGAAGTGAGTAGTGATAATGATAATTGGATAACACAGTGGCTTAACGACTGCCATTTTACTGGCAACCGGGACCAACGGCTTAACGTCCCTTCCGAAGCACGGAAACGCTCGCAAATGTAAATGCCACAAAGTGGTCACCCATCCGACGACCAGCCATAGTGAAAGTTGCGTACCTCAGTGATCGTTTAACGAACACTGAGACCGCGGGGCCACGAGCGCTTCATTAATTATACTAATTATATCATGGAAGTATATTGCAGTTACGGTTATTTTGGTTTTAAATAAAGTGTATTATATTGCTAAAACAACAGCACAACATGAACAATTAATTCATCAACGACCCTTCGGGCGTAAATTATAAATGCGTATGGTCCAAGTATTGTTCCTTGTAGAACTCCTTTTTGATACATGTAAAATGAAATCCCACTGCAATATTGGAGCTACCGGTGCGGTGCACCTTTGAAATAAAAATAATACTGCCTTGGTGGCCAAATATTTGACTCACAAATGGTTCAGAGTTTGGGTTTTTCTGTGTATATATTTAGAAATAAATGAATATTTTTATCAACTGTGTAGATCCCATAACAAAAGCAATAATAGCTTAATTTGGGCTAGATGGCGTTGTGAGGGAATGTCCCTTTGAAAAAATTATGTGAGTGTACCAGAGTACACAGGTAAGTGAAACATTTTTATGTCATTTATTTACAGCTATAAAATTTCTCTTATACGTCGATAAAGAAGTTTCACTTATGATAAAGAAGTTTCACTTAAAAACAACTTGGCGAGTAACAGAAAAACGTGATGTTTTATTTTACAGCTACAAAATTTCTCTCAACGTCGAAAAATAAGTTTCAGTTCAATAAAAAAAGTCTATTAGCTCGATAGATGGCTCTGGCCTATTAAAATTACGATTAAAATATGGTGGAGAATTTCAACTTGGTTCGGGTAGTTCAGTGGCTAGAACATTGCCCTGGTTAGGCAAAGGTCACTGGTTCAATCCTCGTCTTAAATCGAATTGCCTATTTCCACATTATTAAAAAAAAATGAGTAGTCTATTATCAGTCTATTATATACTCACATATCCCTATCCACATCGCTATCGCAGGCATCACCAACACCGTCTCTATCCGCGTCTTCCTGTTGCGGGTTCCTGATGCGGTTACAGTTGTCGCACGCGTCTCCAATACCGTCGTTGTCCAAGTCTTCTTGAATCGGATTGTAGCGTCGAGGACAGTTGTCGATCTCGTTTGGAATGTCTGTGTAATAAATAAATATCGATGGGACAACTCACACAACGCCATCTAATTCCAAACTAAGCAGAGCTTGTAGTATGGTAATCAGATAACTGATAAACATACTTATATATTTCTAAATACATACGTATTATAGATAAATAACACCCAGACACAGAATAAACCATCGTCCTCATCACACAAAGTTTTATCCTGGGTGGGAATCGAACCCTCTTGCGTAGCAGTCGGATGCACTCCCACTGCGCCACAGAGGCAGTCAGTACATTAATTAGTTAGGTACATATTTTGGCCGATTGTATATGAAAAAACTCAGTTTGTGTGTGCAATTTACAAAGTAGCCTGCGAGAGATAAGATAAATATAGAGTAGCAGGAGCTTTAGCATAATAATAAGGTTTATTATTTTAATAATATGTAATCAACGAATTTTAATACGCAAACGCAAATAAATGATACATATGGATAATATGGTAGTGTGTAAGCAAAATGACGATAGCAAAAACTGTATAATTGTATTCTATCTCATTCTCTCACAATTAACATTTTTTTTGTTAAGCTTTTTTAGCCCCGTTGTCATTCTTTTTTATATCACTGAGGTGGCAGACGAGCGTATGAATAGTAATCAGAGTCATATGAAAATCTAAGCTACTGAAGTTTCGCTCAATAAAATAGTTATAACCTCAGAACATAAAATAGTACTTACGAGTATATTATTTGTTCTGATGTCATAACACAGTTTACTTATTCTAAACAATAACTAAAGTTATACATATCCACATTTCGCGAAAACGTCGTGAATCTCGTGGAAATTCACCATTCTTCATGTGATATGAACAGAAAACAGTTTCAAAATGACTGTATTAGACGAAACTGAATTTTAAACGTTTTAAAAATGTATTCTCACTGTCATTATCGATATCCGGGTCACAGGCGTCTCCTATACCATCCCCATCCGTATCCTCTTGTCCAGGGTTGTATTTCCGGGGGCAGTTGTCGCAGGCATCACCGCGCTTATCACTGCGATCTTCGTCACGGTCCAGTTGGTCAGGGTTCGGGGTTAAGGGACAGTTATCCTGGATAAAAGCATTTTAATATAATAATATTGTAGGACATTTTTTTTTGTTTCTTATACACAGCCATCTAGCCCAAAGTAATCTGATATAAGTTTGTGTTATGGGATCTAGATGACTGATAAACATACCTGTATATTTCTAAATACATATATTATACATAGGGAACACCCAAACTCCGAAATAAACATTTGTGGATCACACAAATTTTTTTTTTCGACCCAGGAATTGAAACCTAGAACTCAGTCGCGGCAGTCGCATGCACTACCACCGGCCCACCGAGGCAGTCAATTTTGATGAGACTTAGCGTTAAAATTTACTTATTTGCCATGACGGTACGCGACATGACCTTTTCTTATGCCATCATGGTACCATAAAGGATTGTATACCTATATAAGCAAAATCTAAAAGTGGAAACTGACTGACGGACCGATCAACACACAGCTAAAAGTGCTGGGTTTATATAACCATTAAATTGTACACAAATATTCCTTAAATGACGTAGGACCCTAAGGGAGTGAAAAGGGGTTGCAAAATCTTATCTAGTTAGGTACCAAATTTTTTGATAATGGCTATGGCAACCTAGTCGAAAAGTTAAGCGAATTCAAGGTAAATAAGCATGATAAGGAATTTAAAGTATATTCATGCTCCATATCATGAGGCAACACTGAAACTTTATTTTAAATATTATACTATAACCCCTTTGGGGAGAGAGGCGTGATTTTGCGTTTGTATCAATCAAATCAGCCTGTCCATACCATCATACCAGTCCACTGCTGGACGTGGGCCTCTCCTAATTTACGCCACAACACATGCACCTGCGCATTTCGCATCCAGTCCCTCCCTACGACCTTTTCCAGGTCGTGTGTCCATCTGTACGTATGTATGTAGATAGTTATTATTGGGATTAGGGGTTCCCTCCAAGATTGTGCAGTCCAGAAGAGTGGTGCACCTGCTGACTAACGGAAGCAGGCGCCCTTCCAGGTCAGACGGCAGTCGCTCCCAATAATGTCGGCAAAAAAAGCCAAACGACAGCTGCTCTTAGCAGACAAATCCAGGTAGGGTTTGGAAGTAAATGGGTAAACTTGCAAATGTAGAAGGAGTACATAGTTATTATGACGTTTACTCACCGGTAAATTAGGAATTCCATCACCATCCGCGTCGCCATCACACGAGTCTCCTAATCCATCACCATCGGCATCTTCTTGTCCAGAGTTGGAAACTTCAGGGCAGTTGTCGGCTTTGCAATTTCTTTCTGAGCAAGGCAACTGTTGGTCTGGGTAGCCATCTAAGTCCCTGTCGGGTCCACAGACTGTGCCGTTTCCTGCCCATCCAGTCTGTGAAATAAGGTTCCTTAATCTAGGATCGGGAGCACAGGTCACTACCACATATCTTCGAGCCATATCATCCTGTAGAAGAACGGCTCAGGGGGCCGAGTCTACTATTGACAAGCCATAGAATAGAACCAGGATCGCTGTTTTAGGTGTCAAAATGTTAGTAGACTATCAAAAATGCATCTAGTCAGTTGCATTTTTGATAGTCTACTAACATTTAAACAACGCAGCGGAAACTGGCGCGGTACGTGTTAGTAGAATTCTATCGGCCAACCGATAGAAGTACGATTGTAATAGTAGACTACGAAAAACTGTCAAAATTGTACCGGTGGTTTTCTATTTAGCGGCGATTTCGAGTCTATTTGACACGATTGATATAGCAGACTCGGGCCCCTGGTATGGTGCAGTCGTCTTCCAGGGATTGGAAGATCAGACGGCACAAGATCCCTATGGGCCATTGAAAAATTCACAACATTGCAGCTCCTAAAAGTAAAAAAAATGTAGACCCTTGGCCCCCAAATCCAAGAAGACTTTGAATGCAACTAGGTAGACGTTAAGATGGAGATAGTAATATAGGATTCTTGAAAGATCTATAAATGTCTTTGGGGTCTCAGCTAACTATACCTAGCTTTGGTCTATCCAGCCACCCTGTAGAGGCAAGGCGGCACACCGTGGTGGTTTAGTGGGTAGTCAGGCTCCTTTCCGGGGCGGGAATCACACACAAAAAGGCTCTGTTGCCACTAGGGTAGATAAAGGATTTAACGTATTCCCCGTGTCGATTATACTATCAATGTCATATCAATCAATCAATACTTATATGTCGATTATATTATGTCGATTTTTGACAAATATTTAATATTATTATTTATCTATCACGCCTTATTCCCGAACGGGTGGCAGAGGCATATTATATATGCCCACTTTTCACCATGTGTATTCCTGTCCTACGTAATAGGTGTCGTGTTGAAAGTAGACAGACGCAGGTTGTGGCTACCTGTTTTGATTAAAGCCTACTCAAAGCCCGCGATAATAACTATGCAATAGCTTAAAAAGAAAAAAAAAAACAAACAAAGATGTAGAAGTTCCTAACAGTATCAATACAGTACTCACCGCGCAAACACATTTATGTCCGTACCCGCAGACGGCGTTGTACCGGCGACAGCGGGCGGGGTCGCACCGCTGCAGCAGCTCGCCCGGGGCGAGGCACGGCCGGGTCGTGTTCACGTAGTACCCACCTCCGCAAGGCACGCACGTGAACGAACCCTGTGTGACAAACATATTGTTCTTGGTTGCGCCGGTATATGATAAAAGAGTAGCCGCGTTATTATTTCCATGTTGCATCGCTGATCTGCATTTGTTTTTAATTAATTAGTTGTCGACACTCCCCCCGCTCCCCTTTATTCCATTTCACTTTCGCACCTACCTTGTCTCGCATAAAGGAGAAGCGAGACAGCTGTATTACGCGCGCAAGTACCTACGCTCGCGCCGCAAGCCTCTTACGGGCAGCGACCACGACTAAAGATGCGCAGTCTGTTCCTACAACACCGTCATCATCAATAAAAGAATTGTTTTTATCCTCGATCGAAACCGTAGATACTTTGCGCTTAGATTTCAAAAATGTTCTCGATAAAATTAACTTGCTTGAATTAAAATTAAATCCCGATTTCATATTAAGTTATGACGCCATGTCATCTTTCGAAGATTTAATTTGTCGCATAAAACGTGTCGCTAAGTCATTGCAAGCGCCCGTGCCCGTAATAGTCACCGATTCGAAACCCGGGCCAGCCGGTTTTAATTTGCTGAAACGGGACCGACCTAAATTACCACCATACAAACAACCTTAAAAATACCCGAATTTGATGGCGATATAAAAAATTGGCCTTTGTTTTTTTTTGCTAGTTTCGAAGATACGATCCATAATTACATTACTTACTTAGTAAACTAACCGGGAAAGCAAAAACCGTTTACGCCGGTATAACGCTTTGCGCCGAAAATTATAGTTTGATTTTGAATACTTTGAAGGTCAAATACGAAGACAAACGCTTAGTAACAACCGCTTATTTGGATCAAATATTTAATTTGAAAAATGGCTCATCGTGTAATGAACACGACTTAGAAAAATTCTTAGATATTTTTACATCAGCTGTTCGCGCCCTAAAGAATGTCAAGGTCAATGACCTCTGTAACTTTTTGTTTTTGTATTTCGGTTTAAAGAAATTAGATTCCGAAACCGTTCGCTTATTTGAAATGGATAGACGTGGCCATCAAAAACCTAAGTTCGACGATTTAGAAACTTTTGTTCGTCAACATATTCAAATTTTGCAACGAACTTCGTTAAACCACGGAGTAGCGAAAAATAGTCCGACTAATCGCAGTAAGCCCACGAACCCCACGCAGTCTTTTGTTAATTTTGAACCTACAACTTCGCAATCGCAAGTGTTGCATTCGAAAAATTGTTCTTTAGGTCAAGGTCACCATGACCAACTTTATAAATGTTCGGAGTTCAATAAACTCACTCCAAGCGATTGCTATAAATTTGTTCGTTCTAGTAATTTATGTATCAATTGTCTCAAGAAACATCGTGTTTCATTCTGTAATTCGAATATTTTTTGTCGCAAGTGTAATGGTAAACACCATTCATTATTACACTTCGAAAACAATAACGCTATGTCCGGTAGTTCGCCCGTCGATTCCAGCTGCGCGAACTCAGTGCCTAACCGTCCGTCCGCAGTGACGTCACAGCCGCCCGCGCCGTTGAGTCGCGATTCGGAGCGCACTCGCGTGTTTGCGTCCCCGTCCGCGCCTAGCGACGGCGGCGCCACTGCCGCGCGCCGCCAGCCGAATGATGTCGCTCTGTGCTCGCTATCAAGTTTGCACACAAGCCCTACTATGGTACTACTGGCAACCGCTCGAGTTGTTGTTTACGATTCGCATGGTAGGGGACATAGTGTTCGCGCACTTTTAGATAGTGCTTCTCAAAGTAATTTTATTAGTAAAAATTGTTGTAGTCGTCTTGGTTTGCAAAAAAATAACCGCCCGGCCTGTAATGTTGTGAAAGGGGGGGTTCCACTAAAGCCGTTCAGGGTTCTGTAGGGATTAAATTCCACTCGCGTTTTGATTTTAATGTTAGTTTGTCGATGGATTCGATAGTCGTCGATAAGGTTACCTAACTTTTACCGAATGTCGCAGTCAATACTCATTATTGACTAATTTTAGAGATTTGCCTTTGGCCGATGATACTTACGCCGTTCCAGGAGATATTGATTTGTAAGATGGCGCTTCGATTTTCCCGCACCTCCTGTTGCAGCGTAAGGTTCAAGGTCACGCATCGCACCCCGCGCCGCTCGCCTTAGAGACGGTTCTTGGGTTTGTTATTGTTGGTTCCGCACCCGCTTATTTTGATTGTAACTCGACATTGTTGCGCCGTCAAGCCGCTGGACTCCGCTGTCCGTAAATTCTGGGAGATAGAAGAGATGAACGTTCCTCCTATTGTCAGCCCGGATAATAAACTTTGTGAAGAGTTTTATAGTCGCACGACTACTCGCGATAGTGATGGTCGTTATGTTGTCGTACTCCCCTTTTAAGGGTGATGTTAATTCGCTTGGAGATTCGTTTCAGTCAGCCGAAAAACGCTTCTTTTGTTTACAACGGAAAATGCAGACATATCCAAAGTTGAAGGAGGCTTACGATAGCGAAATAGTAGAATATTTGGATAAAGGTTCCATTTCACCAGCGCCTCCCGAAACCGAAGAGACGAAGCACGCTCCTTCGTATACCATACCGCACCATGGAGTTGTCCGCGAGGATAAACTAACCACCAAGTTGCGCGTTGTTTTAGATGGCAGCGCCAAAACTAGTTCAAATGTTTCGGTAAACGATATTTTGCACAGTGGTCAAAATCTCCAAGGTAATTTGTTCGAAATTATAGTTAACTTTCGCTTATTCGCTGTCGCGCTTTCAGCCGACATTAGACAAATGTTTCTTTGTATTGGTGTTCGCGAATCAGATCGCCGATTACAACGCATTAATATAGATAGAATTTTCGCATTCTCGGACTCGACCGTCGCTTTGTGTTGGACACATTCTTCGCCCCATCGTTGGGATACATTTGTCGCAAATAGGGTGGCAAAAATTCAGTCGGAATTGGCGCCGAAAAACTTTTATCACGTCTCAGGTACGGACAACCCTGCCGATTGTTTGTCTCGCGGGTTAATACCTGCACAGATTTTGGATCATCCGTTGTGGTTCCATGGCCCTTCCTGGTGCCAAGCCCCACTTGATGAATGGCCTGTTAGTCCTTTCAACCCCGCTACTGTGTCCACCCCCCAGAGGAGAAGAAAGCCTTTTTGGTTGCAACCGAGCCGCTCGAAACGTCGCCTATCTTAGAGTTGGCTAGCCGTGTTTCGTCGTGGTCGATTCTTTTACGTAGTGTTGTTTTTATTTGTCGGTTTTTGAAAATCTTTCCTCGTCGCGAGCATGTTACCGCCTTTGACTTAAACAAGGCTGAGTTAATATATTTTATTAAGTTAATAAAAGAAGCGCTCGTGGCCGCGCGGTCTCAGTGTTCGGTAAACGATCACTGAGGTACGCAACTTTCACTATGGCTGGTCGTCGGATGGGTGACCACTTTGTGGCATTTACATTTACGAGCGTTTCCGTGCTTCGGAAGGCACGTTAAGCCGTTGGTCCCGGTAGCCAGTAAAATGGCGGTCGTTAAGCCTGGTTGAAGGCCTTATAGGCGGCTTAAAAAAATTCAACAGCAGGTAGCCACAACCTGCGTCTGTCTATTTCAACACGGCAATGGGCTCACCACCTATTACGTGGGACAGGAATCCACACGGTGAAAAGTGGGCATATAATATGCCTCTGCCACCCCTTCGGGGATAAGGCGTGATGGATATTTAAGGCTGAGTTAATCGTGGTTCGTGAACTTCAGAGATTTTATTTTACGTCTGAAATTAGAAATTTGGAATTGAATAAGCCTTGTAGTCGCGCTTTTCAGCATTTGTTAACTCGTTAAATCGTTTTGGAAGCGTCGGAGGACAGACTATTTGCATACGCTACAGTCACGTCAGAAATGGAATACTCCATCGAACCCTATTACTGTCGGTACTGTCGTAGTTATTTTAACTGAAAATATGCCTCCATTACATTGGCCTCTTGGGGTAGTAGAAGAAGTTTTCTCTGAGTCAAATGGGATCACCCGTATAGTTCGCGTTAAAACCGCAACTGGTTCGTACTTGCGACCAGTTATTCGTCTTTGTCCTTTGCCTAATCAACAGAAACTTCAATAACAAATGTTTTGTCCTTTGCCTAATCAACAGTAACTTCAATATCTTGTTCGATTAGGTTTTAGTTTAGTTTAGTTCGATAGCATTTGTTTATTTAGCAACTAAAGCTTAGTGGCAACTGTATAATCAGTTGTTCCTTTTTCGAAGGTAACCCTTTAAGCCGGGGGGAAATGGTTGCGCCGGTATATGATAAAAGAGTAGCCGCGTTATTTTTTCTATGTTGCATCGCTGATCTGCATTTGTTCCATTATTTTTATTCCATTTCTCTTTCGCACCTACCTTGTCTCGCATAAAGGAGGAGCGAGACAGCTGTATTACGCGCGCAAGTACCTACGCTCGCGCCGCTAGCCTCTCACGGGCAGCGACCACGACTAAAGACGCGCAGTCTGTTCCTACAACACCGCGCGCGCGCCCGCATTAAACCTTTCGCAATAATCCCGCACCAACTATCGCAATAATTGTATTTTCCATGGATAAATAGTGTTTTCGTGCAAGGAAACCAGGAATTCAAGTCCAGGGACGCCCCCGGCAGCCTCCACCTCAGCATCTCGCAGCAAGCAGCAAGGTAGTGTGCCTACTCCTGTTTTCCATTCCATTACTTTGCCCGTCGACAATCGCGTGTAAATTTCATTTTAGTCTTTCCCCGCAAGTACAGTCTATTTTGAATTAATTTATCTCGCCCGCTCAACCAGTTCTTAAACGACGATTGATGTGCGAGTACGCGTCAGACCCGCGAACGACAAATATCGTACCATATTTATTTATTTATCACGCATTATCCCCGATGGGGTGGCAGAGGCATATTTAAAAAAAATAAAAAAATTTGTATTCATGTCCCACGTAATAGGTGGTAAGCCTTGTAATGTTGAAATAGACAGACGCAGGTTGTGGCTACCTGCTGTTGAAATTTTTCAAGCCGCCCATAAGTCCTTCATATTGACCTAACGACTGCCATGTTACTAGCAACCAGGACCAACGGCTTAACGTGCCTTCCGAAGCACGGAAACGCTCGCAAATGTAAATGCCACAAAGTGGTCACCCATCCGAGGACCAGCCATAGTGAAAGTTGCGTAACTCAGTGATCGTTTACAGAACACTGAGTCCGCGGGCAACGAGCGCTTATAGCGGCAACAACAATACATCATATATGTAAATTTCCAAATGTCTAACATTTAAGTTTATTGAAAATCCAACCTACTATGACAAGTTTATTTAATATAATATATAGTAATTTAATTGAGGTTGAAATGCTAACTTATTATAGCTACAGATAGAAAGTGTAAAATATTTACTTTTTTTGATTAGGAAATATTTTTGGTGTAGCTTTAGTAGTTTCCAAGATATCTCGGTTTTTGTCAATTAGACCCACGGTTAATTTGGAATATCATGTTACTTTTAAACTGGAACGTTGGAGTGGATAGTCAAAGCCGATCATGCGACTTCCATATTTCTTGGTTCTGATGTCTATTATACACTCCTTTTGGTTTGGAGTACTGTAACTTATAAAAGATGTATGTAGAAGGAAAATGTTTTGATGCAGTTTTGGAGCTGGTATACTCATCATTCATTTTGAGTGCCACTGTTCAAAATTTGAACTACAGTTTATTAAAAAAGTCGAGTTACGTTGAAACAAGTCCATATTTGCTTTTTTCAAGGAAAAAATTCTAATCGATTTTTAAATAAAGACATGTTTTACATGAAAAGAAATGTTTATTTAGTAACTTGTATTGCCTCCCAGTGCATTTATGACAGCTCTCATACGGTTTGGCATAGAATTAATCAATGTCGTTATAACATGTTGAGGAATGTCCTCCCATTCTTCCAAAATTACAGGGTTTGGGGGGCAGGATGATGAGCTCGAACACGCCTCTTCAGCTCATCCCATAGATGCTCTATAGGATTCATATCAGGACTTCGCGCTGGCCATCCCATAACAGTGATACCAATGTCATTTAAGTACTCCCTGACGATTCCCGCAGTATGGGCCCTTGCATTATCATGCATAAAAACGTAATCTAGCATATGGCATCACGTGGTTCTCTAAACATTGGCGAATATATCTATTGCCATCTAGGGGCGGCAGTCGTGGTCCCGTCACTACCTCTAGCTCAGTTTTGCCTTCCATAGAGATTCCTCCCCAGACTGTCCATAATCCTCCACCATAACTCACTTTCTCGTCAATACAGCATTGCGTGAAACGCTCGTTCTGTCTTCGTTACACCTTACTCCTTCCGTCATTACCGTATAGCATTATCTTGGACTCATCTGTGAAGAGAACCTGGCTCCAATGATGTCGAGTCCAATTTAGATGTACGCGCGCAAACTCTAGACGGGCTATTCGGTGTGCTCGTGTCAATTTGGGTCCATTGACTGGCTTATGGGGCTTTAAACCACGTTCATTGCGTCGCCCTCTAACGGTCCGAGCACTTACAGTCACTCCGTGAAAGTCCCTGAGTTGTTCTTGTATCTAAACAGAGTTAAGGCGTCGATTTCGTAAGCTAGTAGTGACAATGTATTGATCTTGTCTCGCCGTTGTCACTCGGTAACGAGGTCCTCCTGTTCGCCGAACGAAGCCTCCTGAATCAGAGTGTACCACCAATAGGTGGTACACTCTTTGAACAGCGGAACGACTTATGTGAAGTTGTGAACTCACATCTCGCTGACTTAGCCCAGATTGAAGAAGTGCTACAGCTTGCGCGGCTACTTCAGGTGAAGTATCCATAATTTTATAGCCAAAAACGGTACAAATTATAGAAAAATAACTAATCTAAACTTTGGTTAACAACAATTGCGAAAATTCAAACCAAATCGACATTAAATTGCTTCAACAGCAACTTTCAACAATCATTATTTTTTTCAAATCAGTGACCAAGCTCGGTTTTTGTTCTTGATTTTAAATTCTAAAATTCAAATGTAAATAATACATAAGGGAAAGACGATTAAAAATGCATAATAACTTTTTTGTTATCTTGTATATTTTTTGTGTATTGGGCTTTTAGGCCCGGGAATGTAAGGTGGCTCGATTCAAGGGAGTGTATATGGCTTTTATTTTACACACAATATTTAAAGTCTTAAAAAAGACATTTACCACTAACAAATGAAGTAAATACTCGTAATAAACAAAACAACTTACTTGACACAGATGTGTAAAAGTTAGTTGGCATAGAGCTGAAAGGTTTTTCGTGATATAAAGATAAAAGGGACTATGTATCGTTCGGTTTACTGGGTGTATTCGATCCGTTCAGTTCAAAAACCTTATTTAATTATTTATTATTTATCTATCACGCCTTATCCCCGCAGGGGTGGCAGAGGCATATATATTATATGCTCACTTTTCACCATGCATATTCCTGTCCCACGTAATAGGTGGTGAGCCCATTGTCGTGTTGAAATAGACAGACACAGGTTGTTGCTACCTGCTGTTGAAATTTTTAAGCCGCCCATTAGGCCTTCAACTTGGCTTAACGACTGCCATTTTATTGGCAACCTGGACCAACGGCTTAGCGTGCCTTCCGAAGCACGAAACTGGGGTTGGTCTAAAGGGCCGAATAAATTTAGTAAAATGTGTATATTTAAGATTTTAAATATGGAAGAAATTTTGAACACGTTGCCATTTTAGTAAGGTGGTAAAAAGGCTAAAAGGTATTATGTGCTAGACTAATTAGCACGACCAATTAAAGTCCTGGTAGTCTCGGACTTAAACAAAAACCTTACCGGAGTATTAACACAGAGTCTTCCTCTAGGACAATTAGCCCTTCCTTCGACGCACTCATCGATATCGACGCACTGTTCGCGTCGCTTCTCATCTCCCGAGCCTCTCCAGCCGGAACTGCCTTCGAAGCCGACGGGACAAGGGCCGCACGTGAACCCACCGTCCTCGTTTCGACAGGACACTACCTCGTCACAGGGACGAATGAGGTCACACTCGTCCATGTCGACGCAGTTGTAGCCTGCGATGGAAAGTATGTCTTTAATGTGACGGTTGGATGCGGTATCAATAATATGTTGAATAGATTAAAATCTATCTATAGGTAAATATGCGATCACTTCGAAAATTGTGCGGCGTAACCTTGGCCGACCGAATACGTAACGAAGTGATACGCAATATGGTAGGTTTGAATGAAAGTATCAGCGTTAAACTGTAAAAGAGCGTGCTCCGTTGGTTTGGACACGTCCAACAAATGAGTGAGGAACGATACCCAGATATGCGTGTATGAAGCGATTGATGAATCTTGAAGTCCTCCCTGACTACCCCGTCAGGTATACAGCGTGGAGATAGTTTTATAAAGACTACCGAAGATAGAATTATGAAATTTGGATAGTTTTCTTGGACATGTAGATGTTCACTAAGAAAGGATTTTTCGAAATTCCAGTTCTAAGTAGACGGAAACGAAGTGGTAAATAAAGATTAAAAAATGTGATTTTGCATATCTACATATTTTTCAATATTAAATTATTTCCAAATAAACAATCGGGTGCAACACAAGTTTTTGAAATTCGACCCTTAGGGGTTTAGAATAGTGGGTTTAATAAAAATCAGTCATTATATTTATGGTAACATCCATTTAAATTTGAATACTCTTGTATACCTACTAAGCCTTTCACTTGCAAATTAAGGTAGAAATGTTTTAGAAGTATTAGCCTTAAGGGCGTAAAATAGTATGAAAATATTTGAAAACTGATTAAGGGTGTAAGTAAGGGTTTGAGGTGTGGAGTACATACAATGGAGTATATTGCACTATATTTTCGAAAAGAGATACTTCTATAAAAAAATAAAATTCAAATCAAAAATCTTACCGTTCCATTCATATCCCCTGGGGCAGCCTTCACACCCGTAGTAAGGAGATTCAGACTTAGGAGTACAACGCCTGTTGCCGCAAGGTTGATGAGTTTCACAAACATGCTGGCACTGTTGCCCATTGCCGTGGTATCCACCAGGGCATGGTCCACAGCGGGGTCCAGAAGACGATTCTTGGCATTCTACTCCTAAAAATTGAAATTTTAGGTTCATTTTTGGGCTTTAGAAGGCACGTTTAGCCGCAGGGTTCCTGTTGCTAGTTACCTGGGGGCCGAGTCTACTACTGACAAGCCGTAGAATAGAACCATAATCGCTGTTTAAAGCTGTTAAAATGTTAGTGGCCCATCTAAAATGTCACTGACTGGCTGCCACTGGCGCGGTACGTGTTAGTAAAATTCTATCGGCCGACCTATAGAAGTCTATTGGAGTACGATAGTAATAGTAGACTACGAAAAACTGTCAAAATTATACTGGTGGCTTTCTATTGAGCGACGATTTCGATTCTATTTCGACACGATTGATATAGCAGACTCGACACCCTGGTAGCCGTTAAGCCAAGTTCAAGGCTGGCAAGGGGCCTGAAAATTTTAGCAGGTCGCAACTACCCGCGTAAGTCTATTTTAACATCGTAATGGGACAAAAATACATACGGTGAAATGTGCGCGTATACTTAGTATGCATCTGCTACCCCTTCTGGGATAAGGCTAGCTTTGCTTTATTGATATTACGTTTAATTGTAAGCATGTGTCTCTATAACGTCACGCTTTTTGGGTTGCCATATCTTCTAAATTAACAGGTACAATTTTTTTTTAAGATTGTTCTCGATACATTATTTGCCCTATATTATACCCTATGTTTCCTTCCAGAATGTCAACTACCAGCATACCTATTTTCAGCCACATCGGATGAGAGCTTTTTTTTTTTTTTTTTTTCCCTTTTTTTATACCACTGAGGTGGCAGACAAGCATACGGCTCACCTAATGGAAAGTGGTCACCGTAGCCTATGTATGTTTGCAACATCACATATGAAGCTCTCGCGCTGCCGACCCTTTAAAAACCTTCTAAGACCCCTTTTGAAGAACCGCATACTGTAGACGTTCGGGAAAACCCAGGCTGGGAGTTTATTTCACAATCTAAGCGTTCGCGGAATAAAGACTATCTATATAGCTTAAAGCATGATTGAATGAAAAAAAATACACATTGGGATTTGAAAAGTATGGATTAGGACCGAAGTTACCTTGAAAGCATGTATTTTGCCGGCAAGATATCCTGTAACACTGTTCGCCATTGCCGTGGTATCCTTCAGGGCATGATCCACAACGGTAGCCTCCCTCTGCCAAGTCTTGGCATTGTACGCCTGAAACGTAAGGTAAATACAGAGTTTATTTGTAAAACACAAGCAAACTGGCAGGACTTGATTTTTATTTATCTATCACGCCTTATCCCCGAAGGGGTGGCAGAGGCATACATATTGCCCACTTTTCACCATATGTATTCCTGTCCCACGTAATAGGTGGTGAGCCCATTGCCGTGTTGAAATAGATAGACGCAGGTTGTGGCTACCTGCTGTTGAAATTTTTCAAGCCGCCCTGTATATATATATATATAGATATAGATAAGGCTGGTTGCGCCGGTATACAATAAAAGAGTAGCCGCGTTATTTTTTCTATTTTGCATCGCTGATCTGCATTTGTTTTTAATTAATTAGTTGTCGACACTCCCCCCGCTCCCCTTTATTCCATTTCTCTTTCGCACCTACCTTGTCTCGCAACTTGACTTAACGACTTACATGTTACTGGCAACCGGGACCAACTGCTTAACGTGCCGTGCACGGAAACGCTTGCAAATGTAAATGCCACAAAGTGGTCACCCATCCGAGGACCAGCCATAGTGAAATTTGCGTGACTCAGTGATCGTTTACAGAACACTGAGTCCACAGAGCCACGAGCAGCACTAGACATCTTAAACAATTATTTTAATATTTTTTACAAATTAAAATTCTCGTTTAATGTACAGCTTGCATTATAATACTAACCAACTCGTGGAAATCACAGGATATGGGGATTTTGGAGTTGGGTGTTTTCTATGTATAATATGTATGAATTAGGAAATAATTGCCTATGCCATCTCACAATCATATAACTCATTAATTTTGCGCTAGATACTTAGATCTGATCTTACTTAGATCAATGCAACCTATTACGTAGGACAAGAATACACATGGTGTAAAGTGTGCATATAATATGCATCTGCCACCCCTCCCGGGGCGTAAGGCGTGATAGATAAATAAATAATAATAATACTTAGCTATAAAAAAAAAAGTTCCACTATATTTTTATTTTTAAGTTTGGCAATATTAGTTACCTATTAGACATTAAAACTATTTTTCTCGCCTAAGGAGGCCTTCTTCGTTCGTTACAGTGTGTACTAGGGATATATATAACTGCATGACTAACTAATTATCTTCACACTGAATTTCTGACGGGCCAGTCAAAGACGACAGATCGCCAGGCTTCACAATCCATGCATAATTCTTTCGCTTCTTGCAGATTCATCAATCACAAAATATATATAATGTATATTAAATTTATTTTGTGAAAGACATTTGAAACACATATTTTTTTATACTCACGTCCGCCAAAGCAAGGGTTCAGGCTGCAAGCCGTTCGACAAGTCCTCCCGTCACTGGTCTGTCCACCGGGACATGGCTGACATCGGTATCCTTGTTCAGTATCCACACAGCGCTCTCCTATACAAGCACGAAACCAAAGGTAGGTATAATGTTAGGCGAGGTAGCGTTAATTTTCACAAGGAATTTGATATCGGCTGATATTCATAACACTAATAGTTCTTTACCAATACATAACGGATTTGACCGTCAGTCAGTTTGGTAGTGGTGAAACCAAAAGTTATAAAGTGCCAATTAAGCTAGACCTCCAAATTGTAAAAGCGCCCATACAATTCAAAGGTCTATATTAATTGGTTATATGTATGTATGGGGGCGTAGAATTGTCAATTTTGGTTAAAAACGTGGTCTTACAGCACAAATAAAAGAAATTCTTTAAAAAAAAAGAGTTGAAAAGACCCCACTATAGCGAATATAAATAAAACAGTTCCTTTAGCTAGCTGTACATCAAATTCAAATTCAAATTCAAATTTATTTCATGCGAGTATGCTTTCTGAACGACTGAAGCATAGTAGGTACATTTATAAAATTATTTATGTACTTTGACGGAACTGCTTGGTATATATATAATAACAGTGTATAATCACACTATATTATAATCACAGTATAAAGAAAAGCGTACAATCTATAGACTGTGTTATAACGTTGTAATAAAAAAAAGAACAATTCATTTGTCACCCAATTCATCAAAAACTTACTTAAGCTGAGTTTTGACTGTAATAGAGCTAACACACGACCGGATTTGATCCGACCCGACCGCGGATTTGATTTGCCTCCGGATCAAATCTTACCGTCTCTGTAGAGCAGTTTGGCGGACATAATTATTATTAATTGAGTCGGCCTTGATCCTCATCGGATATGATCAATGTTGCCGTTCTAGCTACTTTGACGTAAATTTCCTCAGATTTAATTTTACTTTTCTCCAAAAATACACATTTATATTTTTTCCTAATGTTGCCGTCTTAGTTAGTTTGTCGAAAATGTCCCCAGACCTGATTTTACCTTTCCCCAAAAAATTACTTTTTCATACATTTTTCGCCAGAAAGAAAAAAAAGCTACGTTAATACATAACGTAGTGTTTATTTACTCTATGAAGAGGAATACTATGCATACCGGTTATCTACACAGATAAATAAAATTGAAATGTGTGTGTGTATGTAATTTCAAATTAGCAGCTTTTCACTAAATGCATATAAATGAATATACTTTATTAGAAGCTTTTCATTTCCCCAAAAGTTCCTTAAAAACATTTATTTTGCCCAAGAATAGAAAAAATGGGCCCCCAAATTGAATACCCTGATTGGTCGTCTGCCGTCTGGTGCGGTCTGATCTGGTCGTCTGTTGCGACATTAGATTTGGTCGGCGGACTCGGCGGTTTTGATCTGTCGAGGTCCGGCAGACCAAATCCGAACGTGTGTTAGCGCTATATCGAGTAAAGGCTCCTCTCTCACACAGAATTCTAGTGTATTTTTAAGTGTTTAATGCGTAAAAATGGTGAATCTTAAATGATAAAAGCTTCCACAACGTGAACAAGTCTTGAGAAGCGATATGACGCAGTAGAACTACTATTAACTTTCAAACTCCACAGATAGCTTCAGTAAAGTTTCCATCACTTTACGCTATTTATTTTATTTATGGGAGCTTTGTTTGTTTAATAAAATGGCGTTCTCTTGCTTATTTTAATATAAACAACAACGGTTAAAGTTTATTTTGGACTTTTATGTGACGATGATCCAATGCCATAAAAATATTAGTCATGTATATAACTCATAACTTACATGACAACTTTCTGGACAGTTACATAACAATTAGTTAACGTGCCTACTTTTATATGACATTTTACTAATTAAAAAATCAAAGAATTAAATATTTAATGATTTATTGAAGTGAAAACTTCTTTTCACAGATTTTTCCGTAGTTAAGTTAGGCTGGTCCGTCACGGTCTAAGGTGAAATGCTCGATCGGGTGAACTCGGGAACGCCGAGTGTACCCGAACGAGAAAGAAACAGTCAGCTACTGTTCACTGTTGTATCGCTGTGTTTAGTACATTCAATTCATAGGGTTTTTTGAAATGTTCCCCGTGAGATGGCAGCGCTGTAACGTCAGGTCCAACTACCTGTCAAAACACATACACGATTTATATTTTTCGATCATTTTTTTGGTTTATTTATTCTTAAAAACGTTACAAACGGAATATTGTTTTCCAAAATGCCACAGTGTTGTGCAGTGCCTATGTGTGCAAATAAAAAAGGAGGCCTCTCTTTTTGAGCTCAATCTTCAGTTCGGCAACCTTTCTTTGGCCGTAATCCATAATAAAATCAATAACACTTCCAAATACATAAAATTTTACTAAAATAATAATACGTTCGGTAAGATTCTGTGCTATCTGACAGCTGTTTGGACCTGACGCATACGAAGCGCCGCCTGTGGCGGCAGAAAAAGTATCGAAAACCCTCAGCGATTGCCATTGAAGTTTTCACTTCTGCCGTGCGGTTTTAAGCACACACTCTTAAATTTTGTTATTGTGAAAATCTATAGATATATTGTTTTATATAAATTATCGCTTACCTCGTGAGCAGGGTCTTCTGTCACACGTAATCGGTCTGCATCTTTTCCCATCCCCCTCCATACCATCAGGGCAGCCTTCACACTGATAACCAGTTGCTGTGTTAGTGCAGGTCACACCTGTGTCACCATGTTCATTTTTCAATTATACCCTGTTCTTTAACCATCTCATAGATATAGAAACTAAAACTATGCGAGGGACATAGATTAAATATTTATAAATATTCTATTCTATTCTTAACCCATAGGTTTAAAATAGAATAGAATAGAATAGAATGAACTTTATTGCACACCAATATAAAAATAAATCATACTAAGAGAGAACAGAAGAACAAGAAGAGCAGAAGTATTTAGAAGTATACCTTAAATAAATTAATTAAATTGAATTGAAAAACATTGGATAAAAATTTGAAGCAATTATTTTGATAAATTTTTCATATTTTTTTAATAAAGTGGAAAAAGACAATTCTATTCGAGACGGGGATTGAACCCGTGACCTTTGCCTAACCAGGGCAATGTTCTTGCCACCTGAACTACCCGAACCGTTTCGAATCAAGTTCTCCACCATATTTTAACCGTCATTTTAATTGAATGAACAATATTGCCTAAACTTAGCCTCTGGGACGAGCCACAAAAGTTTTTACAGACGATAAAATTGAAGAAATTGATTTAAGAGACTCGTCTGATTGTACAAATTTAGAAAAACATAAAAAGTTTCAAAAGAAATTTGCCGCGCTCATAGAGTTTCTGCCTGTTTTTTGTATTAAAATACCGGACCGTAATGTTGAGTTTCCAAAATGTTGAATTTCCAAAATGCTGAATCTCACTGGAGAATTTCTAAGTGTTTTCAATAAAGGTTTCGCGTAGGTACCTAATTTAATGATAGTATAGTTGGTTGAGCGGGCGAGATAAATAAATTCGAAGTGGACTGTATTTGCGGGCAAAGACAAAAATGAAATTTACACGCGGTTGTCGACGAAAAAGAAATGGAAACAGGAATGGGCACACTACCTTGTTGCTGCTTAAAGATGCTGAGGTGGAGGCTGCCGGGGACGTCCCTGGACTTGGATCCCTGGTTCCATTGCACGAAAATACTATTTATCCATGGAACCTAGACATGCAGAAGGCCTTCGACTGTGTTCCTCGTGCGATGATCTGGTGGGCACTGCGGTCCAAAGGGATCCCAGAGGTCTATATTGACACTATCCGGGACATGTACTGTGACTCCGATTCAATGGTTCGGACTGCTGTTGGCGACACGAAACCCTTCCCCATCACCGTCAAGGTACACCAGGGTTCGGTCCTTAGTCCGCTTCTGTTCTGTGTAATATTAGACGAATTGTCGGACAGCATCAGAAACCCACATGAGCAGCCTCCATGGTTGCTCATGTATGCTGACGATATTGCGCTGGCAGACGCGGACAGGGGCAGATTGGTGCGACGTGTGAAGGCATGGAAGGAGACGCTTGAGAACGGCGGTCTGAAACTAAATGTGGCGAAGACCGAGTACTTGGCACTAAACTCGACAGATCCCACATCCGTCCGCATAGGCGGTGATTTGGTCGAGCGCACGGACCAGGTTAAATACTTGGGATCTGTTTTTCACACGTCCAGTGACATCGATTGCGATGTCAAGTCACGCATTGCTGCCGCGTGGGCCAAATGGCGGGAGATGACCGGTGTCATTTGTGACCCTAAAATGCTGATCCGGTTGAAGGGACAGGTCTACAAAACCATTATTAGACCTGTCCTTTTACATGGCAGTGAGACGTGGCCGATATTGGAGCGACACTAGCAGGAGCTGCGTGTCACGGAAATGAAGATGCTGCGGTGGATGTGTGGGGTCACGCGGGTGGACCGCGTGAGGAACTCTCGCATCCGCGGCAGCCTTCACGTCCGTGACATTGCAGACAAGTTGCAAGAGTGTCGCCTTCGTTGGTATGGTCACGTCTTGCGGCAACCGCCGGGCTACGTAGGTAACAAATGTCTGGCCATGTCAGCCCCGCCGGGTCCCGGTAAGAGGGGAAGACCCAAGAAGTGCTGGCTTGACGTCGTAAGGGATGACATGCGTGCCAATGGTCTCACTACAGGGGATGCCGAAGACCGTGCGAAGTGGAGGAGAAAATGTAGGAAAGCGGACCCCGGGCGTCGCGAGACGCAACTGGGACAGACGCTCGGATGATGATGATGACCATTTATCCATGGAAAACACAACTACTGCGAAAAGTTCATGCGAACGCGCGCGCAGCCATTGCAGTTCTACCTCTTCAGTCCTGCTGTCTGCTGTCTTCGCTGCCTGTGAGTGGCCAGCGCTGCGGTGGAGTTTTCTACCACTGAATGGCGGTAACACAGCTGTCTCGCTCTTTTCTTATGCGAGACAAGGTAGGTGCGAAAGAGAAATGGAATAAAGGGAAGCGGGGTGGGAGTGTCGACAACTAATTAATTAAGAACATAGGTGATGCAACATAGAAAAAATAACGCGGCAACTTTCGAATCGTATATCGGCGCAACCATTCCCCCCCCCGGTTTGAAGGGTTACCTTCGAAAAAGGAACAACTGACTATACAGTTGCCACTAAGCTTTAGCTGCTAAATAAACAAAATGCTATCGAACTAAACTAAACTAAACCTAATCGAACAAGCTAAATTTGTTATTGAAGTTACTGTTGATTAGGCAAAGGACAAAGACGAATAACTGGTCGCAAGTACGAACCAGTTGCGGTTTTAACGCGAACTATACGGGTGATCCCATTTGACCCAGGGAAAACTTCTTCTACTACCCCAAGAGGCCAATGTAATGGAGGCATATTTTCAGTTACAATAACTACGACAGTACCGACAGTAATAGGGTTCGATGGAGTATTCCATTTCTGACGTGACTGTAGCGTATGCAAATAGTCTGTCCTCCAACGCTTCCAAAACGATTGAACGAGTTTATCCAATAAGGCATGACTCGTGAGAAGATGAAGTCGATCTTCCTCTATTTCAAAAGCGGGTAAGTATTTTAACGGTGGAACATTCAAAAAGTGCGCTCCGAGGGATCACTAGACAAGGTTCTACAAAGAGGACGCGTATTCATTATGGCCTCGACTTGAGTGAGCACGGTGCTCAGCTCTTCAAACGTGAGCATCTGTTCACCTATAACGCGAAACATGTGCGACTTTAAACAAATAAAAACAACACTACGTAAAAGAATCGACCACGATGAAACACGGCTAGCCAACTCTAAGATACCTAAAGAGAGAGAGAGAGAGAGAGAGAGATAACTAAAGAGGTTTTCTTTTCCTCTGGCGGCGTGGACACAGTAGCGGGGTTGAAAGGACTAACAGGCCATTCATCAGGTAGGGTTTGGCACCAGGAAGAGCCATGGAACCACAACGGATGATCCAAAATCTGTGCAGGTGTTAACCCACGAGACAAACAATCGGCAGGGTTGTCCGTACCTGAGACGTGATAAAAGTTTTGCGGCGCCAATTCCGACAAAATTTTTGCCACCCTATTTTCGACAAATGTATCCCAACGATGGGGCGAAGAATGTGTCCAACACAAAGCGACAGTCGAGTCCGAGAATGCGAAAATTCTATCTATATTAATGCGGTTGCGACAACTACTAACAATCGAACTAATGAGCTGGGCTACAACCAATATAGCGCACAGCTCGAGACGAGCGAGAGAGACTACCTTACTAGAGGCTACTTTAGATTTAGCTCTGATAAGGTGAAATGAAATGTCATCACCGTTACGAACGTGGAAGTACACAACACCCCCATACGCTTTCTCACTAGCGTCAGCGAAACCTAAAACAGTTACAATACTATCATCGGAGATGCCAACAGCGCGGTATTCTAAATTTGCTCGAGCATAGGAAGCTCGGCTCTAAAGCGGTCTCACAATTTAATGATGTGGTTAGGAGGAGTGTCGTCCCAGTCACAGTTGGACAGCCAAACTTATTTTATGAGAAGCTTTGCGTACAAGACGAAAGGTGCTACAAATCCCATTATGCGTGCGACACACGACAATATGATGCGCTTGGTGCAGGTTGACGGTGTAGGACAAACCTTCAAACTAAACATGTCGGACGAAGGTGATCAACGCAAACCGAGAACCTTGTGCGTATCATTACTATCAAACTCCTTGACAGTCGACAAGCGATGTGACGGTGGAATCGAATCCAAGACCGTTTGCGAATTACTAGTCCACTTTACGAGATCAAAATGACCAGCCTTCATGAGATCAATTACTTCAGCCGCAGTTGCGACAGCTTGATCTTCGGTCTGCACAGAATAAATATAGTCATCCATGTACAGACCAGTTTCTACAGTCTCCTTAGCCTTCGGGTAACTGTCGCCCTCATCGGCGGCGAGCTGCTTGACAGTGCGAAGAGCGTGGAAGGGACTGGATTTAAGTCCAAAACAAACGCGATTAAATTCGTAAACCTGTAAAGGTTCCTGCGGCGAAAATCTATACAAAATGCGTTGAAATCGGCGATCTGATTCGCGAACACCAATACAAAGAAATATTTGTCTAATGTCGGCTGAAAGCGCGACAGCGAATAAGCGAAAGTTAACTATAATTTCGAACAAATTACCTTGGAGATTTTGACCACTGTGCAAAATATCGTTTACCGAAACATTCGAACTAGTTTTGGGCCTGCCATCTAAAACAACGCGCAACTTGGTGGTTAGTTTATCCTCGCGGACAACTCCATGGTGCGGTATGGTATACGAATGAGCGTGCTTCGTCTCTTCGGTTTCGGGAGGCGCGGGTGAAATGAAACCTTTATCCAAATATTCTACTATTACGCTATCGTAAGCTTTCAACTTTGGAGATGTCTGCATTTTCCGTTCTAAACAAAAGAAGCGTTTTTCGGCTGACTGCAACGAATCTCCAAGCGAATTAACATCACCCTTAAAGGGGAGTGCGACAACATAACGACTATCACTATCGCGAGTAGTCGTGCGACTATAAAACTCTTCACAAAGTTTATTATCCGGGCTGACAATAGGAGGAACGTTCACCTCTTCTATCTCCCAGAATTTACGGACAGCGGAGTCCAGCGGCTTGACGGCGCAACAATATGACACTGTCGAGTTACAATCAAAACAAGCGGGTGCGGAACCAACAATAACAAAACCAAGAACCGTCTCTAAGGCGAGCGGCGCGGGGTGCGATGCGTGACCTTGAACCTTATGCTGCAACAGAAGGTGCGGGAAAATCGAAGCGCCAAATAACAAATCATAATCTCCTGGAACGGCGTAAGTATCATCGGCCAAAGGCAAATCTGTAAAATTAGTCAATAATGAGGTATTGACTGCGACAGTCGGTAAAAGTTCGGTAACCTTATCAACGACTAGCGAATCCATCGAAAAACTAACATCAAAATCAAAACACGAGTGGAATTTAATCCCTACAGAACCTTGAACGGCTTTAGTGGAACCCCCAATACCTTTCACAACATTACAGGCGGGGCGGTTATTTATATGCAAACCAAGACGACTACAACAATTTATAATAATAAAATTACTTTGAGAAGCACTATCTAAAAGTGCGCGAACACTATGTACCCCACCATGCGAATCGTAAACAACAACTCGAGCGGTTGGCAGAAGTACCGTAGTAGGGCTTGTGTGCCAACTTGATAGCGAGCACAAAGCGACATCGTTCGGCTGGAGGCGCGCGGCAGTGAAGCCGCCGTCGCTAGGGGCGGACGAGACGAAAACACGCGAGAGCGCTCCCAGTCGCGACTCAACGGCGCGGGCGGCTGTGACGTCACAGCGGGCGGACGGTTAGGCACGAAGTTCGCGCAGCCGGAATCGACGGACGAACTACCGGACATGGCGGGTGCATTGCTAACTACAAGTGAATTATTACCATTAACGCGCGAGGTACCAACTGAGTTTAATCGGACGCGGCATTATTGTTTTCGAAGTGTAATACACAATACGTGTCAATGAATGGTGTTTGCCATTACACTTGCGACAAAAATGATTCGAATTACAGAATGAAACAAATGGTTCAAAATTAACAAAAGAGTGCGTGGACTTCGTGGGCTTACTACGATTAGTCGGACTATTTTTCGCTACTCCGTGGTTTAACGAAGTTCGTTGCAATTCGAATATGTTGATGAACGAAAGTTTCTAAATCGTTGAACTTAGGTCACGTCTATCCATTTCAAATAAGCGAACGGTTTCGGAATCTAATTTCTTTAAACCGATATAGAAAAAAAAAGTCACAGAGGTCATTGACCTTGAGATTCTTTAGGGCGCGAACAGCTGATGCTAAAATATCTAAGAATTTTTCTAAGTCGTGTTCATTACACGATGAGCTATTTTTCAAATTAAATATTTGATTCAAATAAGCGGTTGTTACTTAGCGTTTGTCTTCGTATTTAACCTTCAAAGTATTCAAAATCAAACGATAATTTTCGGCGCAAAGCGTTATTCCGGCGTAAACGGTTTTTACTTTCCCGGTTAGTTTACTAACTAAGTAATGTAATCTTTCGTGATCCGATAACGAATTATTATTATGGACCGTATTTTCGAAACTAGTGAAAAACAAAGGCGAATTTTTAATATCGCCATCAAATTCGGGTATTTATATGGGCGGTAATTTAGTTCGGTCCCGTTTCAGCAAATCAAAACCGGCTGGCCCGGGTTTCGAATCGGTGACTATTACGGGCACGGGCGCTTGCAATGACTTAGCTACACGTTTTATACGACAAATTAAATCTTCGAAAGATGACATGGCGTCGTAACTTAATAAGAAATCGGGATTTAATTTTAAATCAAGCAAGTTAATTTTATCGAGAATATTTTCGAAATCTAAGCGCAAAGTATCTACGGTTTCGATCGAGGATAAAAACAATTCTTTTATTGATTCATCTGCGATCCTCGATGAATAATCACAAATGCGGGCAAAGACAAAAATGAAATTTACACGCGGTTGTCGACGAAAAAGAAATGGAAACGGGAATGGGCACACTACCTTGTTGCTGCTGCGAGATGCTGAGGTGGAGGCTGCCGGGGACGTCCCTGGACTTGGATCCCTGGTTCCATTGCACGAAAATACTATTTATCCATGGAAAACACAACTATTGCGAAAAGTTGATGCGAACGCGCGCGCGGCCATTGCAGTTCTACCTCTTCAGTCTGTCTTCGCTGCCTGTGAGTGGCCAGCGCTGCGGTGGAGTTTTCTACCGCTGAATGGCGGTAACACAGCTGTCTCGCTCTTCTCTTATGCGAGACAAGGTAGGTGCGAAAGAGAAATGGAATAAAGGGAAGCGGGGTGGGAGTGTCGACAACTAATTAATTAAAAACAAATGGAGATCGGCGATGCAACATAGAAAAAATAACGCGGCAACTTTCTAATCGTATACCGGCGCAACCAATAGTCCATTATGTCACGTTTTTTTTAGAAAATAAACTTATATAATTATTTTCTTTAGTGTTCGTATTTCATTACAGACATATTCATCTCTAAAGTTAAATGGTGTTTCAATTTTGAACGATAAGATTTGCCAAAAATCAACAAATATTTCACCAAAGTATTTTTCTCATCTCATCAAGTTGTTATATATACCTACTCTAACCTCTAAGAGTCTAACAATAAAGTCCTCCTGATATTGGTTTCTGTTCGTTTCGAAAACTCGGAATTCATGTTACCGAAACTGCCAATAAGATTACGTAATCGAAACGTGATGTAAGTATTTACACATATAAACTGTATAAACAGCTTAGAAATAATTTTATTTTCATCTTAAGATCATCTCTGCCTTGACTGCCGCGGTGGCGCAGTGGTAGTGTATGTGACTGCCGCGACTGAGGTCCAGGGTTAGATTCCCGGGTTGGAAAAATATTTGTGTGATCCACAAATGTTTGTTTCGGAGTTTGGGTGTTTCCTATGCATTATATGTATGTATTTAGAAATATATAAGTATGTTTATCAGTCGTCTAGATCCCATAACACCAGCTTATATTAGCTTACTTTGGGCAAGACGGAGCGTGTAAAAAGAAAAGTCCCACAATATTCAAATTTATCTCTATGGTATAGTATGCCTCCGTCTACCCCTTTAGGGATAAAGGCGTGAACTATGTATGTTTGTTAAGATCCTCTCTGACTATAAAGTCATTTGTAAACGTAAAAATTGCATAACGTCCGCAATCTCGATTTGTCTACAGAATGGATTTTTAAAGATGTAGTATGGGGACATGCCTTTGCTAATCTGTGAATGCAGTTCAGAATATGTTTAAAAAATAACGGTTAAAGGGTTAATTAAGGTACTTGTCTTTACTGCCCGACCCTATAATTGTCAAGGTACCTGTTCTTTACCTCAAAAATCTCAAAAATCCACCCACACAATCACATAAGTAATTTAATAAAGAACTATTTATTATTTAATGAGGATCTTTTTCATTTTCATGACATGACATGGTTATGAAGAGTAGTAGCGTGCACGTCGCCATCCCTGCCAGCTACGGCTGCAATTCTACTCCAACACGAGCACCGCAAGGACGAGTAATGCTAGGGCGTGCCCCCGAGGCGACGCGCACCAGTTCGTCCCCGCTGGTGCGAAAAGTGTGCGCCAGAGCGGCGTAGGGGACCGCTACCCTACACGCGCGGCCCGACACGGCGGGAAGTGGAGGAGTGCTATGGTCTGGAGTACCAGAGAGCGAGCATGGCAGTCGGGGGGTTGAAATTTGGTTGTCCTCGCGATTGGCCTCCGGTATGTATGAGTACAAACTGGTAGGTCCTAGAATCCTCTGGATCCGTCTAAAACTTGTTTTGACGAAGATTTTCCTGGTAGCTGCTTACGCGCCAGTATCTTCGTCGAACGCGAGTGAGCTGGAGGACTTCTGGGAGAGTATGAGAGAAGCTCTAAATGTGATAGAAGGAATTGAAAAACTTATAGTATGTGGAGACTTGAATGGATGGGTGGGTACCGCTCGCGATGGTTTTGAGTCGGTACTTGGGAAGTATGGGGATAAAAGGGTGAATGACACTGGCAAGCTTATATTGGCATTTTGTAAGGAAAAGTATTTGTTTGTGGCGAACACAATGTTCAACCACAAACAAATTCGATGTAAGTCAAAGAGAAGCATGATAGATCTATTCCTAATGGATAGTCGGCTCCGTAAACAGGTGATGGACACAAAGGTTTATCGAGGCGCTGAGCTAGGATCAGACCACTACCTAGTAATAACTAGGATAAGGGGTCTGTTCGCGGGTTGGCGTCATCGCACCGAGTGTCCTGAACCTGAGCCGACTCATAGCATCAAAAGCAGGAAGCTGCAGGATGCATCCATTAGGGATAAATATAAAGAAATGGTAGCCGAAAAGCTTGGCGACGTCAATGTTAGTATTGAGAATGTGGAAAGTGTATGGCAGAACCTTAGGGATAGTATGGTAAATGCCGCTGTAGAAGTGTGTGGAGAAACGAGAAGAGGCAGTAGTAATAAGCGTGACGCATGGTGAAATGAGGAAGTGAAAGAAGCAGTTCGAATGAAGAAGAAAGCATGGTTAGACTACTTAGCCTCGCGGATTGATTTTAATATGAAAGAGAGATACAAGCTGCAAAAAGTTAACACGAAGGCACTGATAGAAGAAGCTCGTGAAAGGTGCAGAATGAAAGCGGATGAAAGGTTGTCGTCCAATTTCCGGGATAATGCCAGGCTCTTCTGGAAAAAGGTAGGCAAGACCCGGAGTTGTTCGGCAATCTGCAGTATGAATAAAGTGCTTAGTGTTAACAATGACGTCCTAACAGACCAAACTGACGTCCTGCAGAGATGGAGTGAATCTTATGGAAAGATGTATGCAAGAAAAGACAGAGATGCCACATCGGGAAGTGGAGCTCACTTCGATGCTCCGGATCCCGATGTCATTGAAGTCATTAGTATGAAAATAATTGAACAAGCGATAAGAAGTATGAAATGTGGTAAGGCTGAGGGAAAAGACAGAGTTACTGCTCAGATGATCAAGTACGGTGGGTCGCGCGGCTGGGACACTCTATGTCTGTTATGCAACTTGTGCTAGCGGACGGGTGAGGTCCCAAATGACTGGCGAATAGCAGTTGTAGTACCTATCTACAAAGGGAAAGGCTCGCGCCTAAACTGCTCCAGCTACAGGGCGATCAGCTTGGTCAGCTTAGCTAGTAAGGTGTATGCAAAGATTATTACGGCAAAAATGCAAGAAAAGTCTGAAAGGTATTTATGGGAGGCTCAATGCGGATTCCGACGTGGAAGAGGTTGCATGGATCAAGTGTTTTCTCTCCGCATGATCACGGAGAAGTTTCTGGCTATTAACCAGAGGGTTTTCTGTGCTTTTGTGGATCTGGAGAAAGCATTTGATAACGTTGTGAGGGAAACTCTGTGGGATTTGCTGCCCGGATATGGTGTGGACGGCTCGCTGCTGCGGGCAATACAGTCGCTTTATAAGGACTAAAAGGCTTGCGTGCGAGTAGGGGGGGATGTGTCACCCCTTTTTGATATCTGTACAGGCGTTAAACAGGGTTGTGTCATGTCCGCCTGGCTGTTCATAGTGTATCTGGACAGTTGCCTACAGAAGTTGAAAGATTATGATATGGGTGTGAATTTGGCTGACTTTTCAGTAAACTGTCTGGTGTACGCTGATGATGCGGTGCTCATGGCCTCATCAGAAGCCGACCTTCGGGCATTAGTCACTAATATGTAAGAGGAGTGTGAAAGTAAGGGTCTTCGCTTGAATGCAAGTAAGACTAAGGTTCTAGTATTTGAAAGAGATGACGTAAGAACTAAATGCGAGATTAGGGTAAACCAGGAACGTCTAGAGTCATTCACTTGGAATGAAATTGTGTATTTAGGAAGTATGTTTAGCGCGGATGGAAGATGTGATTCGGATGTTGAACGGCGAGTAGCTGCCGGAAACAGAGTTAACGGTGCTTTGTCCCAATTAATAAAGCGACAAAGCATCGTAAAAGAAGCACGACTGACGATTCATAACGCAGTGCTAGTGCCAACTTTGCTTCACGGTAGCGAAACCTGGGTATGTCAGCAGATGCATGAAAGTAAATTGAATGCTGTGGAGATCACTTCGATCACTTCGAAAATTGTGCGGCGTTACCTTGGCCGACCGAATACGTAACGAAGTGATACGCAATATGGCAGGTTTGAATGAAAGTGTCAGCGTTAAGCTGGAAAAGGGCGTGCTCCGTTGGTTTGGACACGTCCAACGAATGAGTGAGGAACGATTGACGAAGAATATATATTGTGCGAAAGCAGAGGGTAGAAGAGGTCAGGGTTCAGGTTCAGGGAAACCACAGTTAAAGTTCAGGGCACTAGAGTTCACATTCTTTTAAGTCTAGTAGGTACCTACTATTTGCAATATTTCAATCACTTTACTGTGGTTCAGTTTAATCTCATTTATGTAGTGTAATCGAACCAAACCAAGTCCATAAAATATCATTAAAACAAGATTAATAAAAAGGTACACACACCGCAGACTAGGTACTTTTAGTATCAGCTCAATGTAGCGATCGAGCGCTTAACATCGCAAAACGTCAGTCGGGACGATCTAGTCGCCAAAACGCGCGAGTCCTATATACCAAGTCCGAAAGCAGATAGTCGTGAAATCGTGATGTAGTATCGGAGCAGTCACTAAAACGCACGATTCCATGTTGCATCCTGACGTAAAGAGTCGTTAAAACGCAATGCAGTATCGATATAATCGCAAAATCGCCAGTCACTGTAGCTACTTTTAGTGCTAATCTGCGGTGTCCATTACAATAAATTTTTAAAATTTAAAATCTTCGTCGTTGTAACACCAGTCTCTTTTCCAAATGAGAGATTTTTACGTCCAGAGAGGTAGACTATTTGTCTATAAATCTTACCGTTGTATTTTGTACGGTGGTGGTGAGCCTAAACAGTTTTCAAATGAGGGCAGGTTCAAATTAGAAAATTTTTACTACTCTTAAGGCCTTCAAATTGGCTTACGACTTAGTGGCAGGGAGCACCAGAGACATATGCCTTCCGAATCACGGAAACGCTAATAAACGGAAATGCCACAAAATTACACCCATCCCAGGAATTGCAAAATTATACTTGGTACAAAACGCGCACGCACACAAACGCACTCTTTTTTGCTGACTACAATAACTCACTGTGGCGCAGAAGACGTGGTATTCCCGTAAAAAGTCAACTTGTCGCAGTCACAATGTCGAGTGCGACAAGTTGACGCGCTAGTAATAAGTTTAAAAACTATTTAAGTTTCTAGTATTGTAAAATGTATGTATGGGTGTTATGTCTATGAGGGACATCGCAGACTAGCTGCTTTTAGCATCGACGCTTTTTTTAGCTAAATGCAGCGATCGATCGCTCCGAAAAACACACTTAAAGACGCCAGTTACGGACGGCAAAAAGCGCGACTCCGATGCTGTATCGAAGCAGTCGCTAAATCTCGTTATTGCTATGATGCGACTCGACGCTGAGTCGCCATAACGCAATGCAAAATCGATACTGTCGCAAAATCGCCGGTCGCCGATGCTAAAAGTAGGTAGTCTGCGATGTCCCTTATAAGTATAGAATATACTACTATTTTTGCCTACAGAGTCTCCATTGAACCATTTATTGATATAAAAACTATTTGAAATAATTTATTCAGAATTTTATATAAGGTTAATCAAGCAACATCAGTGGGCGAAGCACGCGACTCTGTAGGCAGTCAAATTGATACACAAGGTGCTGGGTGCTAAGAAATAAAACTAGAATTTACGACAATGCTTTTAATGAAAACCCACACAGTATATACAGAGTTGCTTGATCTACCTTACAATATGAAAAAAGTAAACGACTTTTATGAACAATGGTGATAGTTAGAATTTAAATTTATCAACTTCGGAAGAAGAAAATTTTATTAAATTAGTATCTTGAAAATTTATAGTTACCAAATTCCATATTGAATCTTTGTAATTAAATGCTACCCAAAAGTTTTCATATTAACTTGCAAAGTTAGTGACAACATAGCGCAAAACAAGCATATTTTTACTATTCTGTTTAGAAATACTGTATAAAATATTGTAAAAGTAGCTGGTAATGTGTTCAATAATATAGAAGGAACTATTCGCTTGAATATAAACTTAACAAATATGAAAATTTAACCGTAATTCAATTGAATAAAGATCATATCAGGATGATAGCTATCATATCGTATGCTTTGTTCATTTTAAATTGTGCGATTGAGTAAGGAATTTTTTTTAGTCTCTTACTATTGACTGTTCTTGTTAGTGACTCACATTTTGAAAATAAAGAGAATTTTAATGACAGTCTTTAGATAGATATTATAAAGATAGAAAAATAAGAATGACTAAGTTTTGGTTTGCTTGAAGATTTTTGAGACTTTAATCACAATTTAAAACCGGATCTAAAGCTTAAACTTGCTGGTTTATCTAAAGCATTGAATATAGAAATTGAATAAGTAAACGTTGATTCAATAAGAAAGAATAAGAATTGCGACTTCCTTTCAGAGACTATATTTTTATATATACTCTGATAAGAAGTTTCTGTTTCTAATAACCAGGATAGCAGGAAGATCCAGTGCATCTCTCTGGAGGTGGAGGCGTCGGAGAAACACGATGGCAGCACTGACGCAGCTGGCCCCGAAGACTGTCTATCGTACCTCTCTGCTCGACCACCTCGCGACGAAGTTGTTCAATAGTTTGTCGTAGAAGTGTTAGCTGGCGGATCACCTCATCTAGTTTGGAAATCAAATATTGAATAAAAAGACTAATAAAAAATAAATAATCTACCTAAAAAAACGAAAACGAATACATAATGTAGTTCAAGAACTACGAACAATTAAATAACAATTATTAATTAACGATTTTATTATTTGTTAACGAATTAATTATTACCTTAAGAAAACGAAAACAGAAGAAAGATAACATGGACAAGATACTTCTAATAATAAAGAAAAAGATGATTTTTCTGGATATACCTAGTAAAACGAAACTAAATTCCATATATTTTATTAGTTTTCATATAATGTAAATTATACCAAAAACTTGTCACATTTAAAGTTGATCACATGCACGCAATATTAAATGGCCCGCATTATTAAAACTTGACTATTTTTTTTATAGGATTTTAAATTTATTTATTCACAATTTGCTTGCTTTTTGTAAAAGAAAAAGTAGACGAAAGACAGTGCACATGAATAAGATACGAAAACGAATAAAAGTTCTTTTTACTATTTAGGAATGTGACGTGTTTCTTTCTCCATATTTTGTTAGTTTTTATTTATTGCAAATTTTATATCATGTAGGTAATTTGTTTCACTTTACCCAAAAAAGCGTCATGTGAAAGGTAAATTTATATAACAACATATTATATACTTTAATTTAAAGCGTTTTCTTACCATCACAAGACTCAATAGCATTTGACGGTATATCTCCCCTTTGCGGAGACAACGGTGGTAGTGCGGCATTCGGATCTACATAGTTCGTTCTGTATTCATCTGCTTGCATTTCTTCGTCGTGTTTCCTTTTAAATTCTCCAACTTCTTCATAATCAGATTCGGTAACTGTTGTTACAAATGGTGGTAATATCGTATCACGCTGATTACAAACAGAATCTAAAGCTTCTCGTTCGCTGTTGAATATTTTTATTGGAACATTTTCTTCGAGATACTGTAATAAAACATAATATAATGATAAAGTATGCTATACAAATATGCAGCAATAAAGACCAGCAAGGCCTCAATTCTGCTATTTTAAGTTAGTTCAATTCACTGTCATTCTAAAAAAAAACATTTTCTTAATCAATTTGTCGGAAAGCAACTGAGATAAAGAAAACTTTGACAATATATAGGTAATATATTGTCAAAGTTTTCTTTATCTCAGTTGCTTTTAAACCCAACCTGGATTTGGACCACGGGTTTAATTGTTATTGATAGCTAGGAGCAGCTATCGTTTGGCTATTGATTTTCGGCTTCGTTGGAAGCGACTGCCGTCTGGCCTTGAAGCCACATAAACCTGCTTTTTTTTATTTATTGTTTATAAATTACACATATTTCATATGTAACAGCAGCAAAAAAACCACAGAGGTTTAAACCTGTGCTGTTATGAGTCTATGTTATTTACTTATTAACTAACAAGCATTGTACAACTAAAACATGCATTCGCTATAAAAAAAAATCATTAACATTGTTTGCCTAATTTTTAAACACTATCTAACATTTGCTTTAAAAATAATAATTAAAATAAAAATAGTTACAAGGAATCCAAAAGATATGCTTTCAATTTGTATTTGATATTTCAATTTGTATGTGCTTATAAATGCCATTTTTAAAAGTGACATGGGAAATTCAGTACGTTGATCTTTTGTAGCTTACCACAATACCGATAGTAGTGGGTTCAATGCCCAAAATATTTAAATTCCTAGGGAACAGTAGGATTTTTTTATTCCAGCAATTACTTTCTTCTTTTTCGGGCAGCTGTGTATTATTTTTACGTAGCTGGTATGAAGTAGTTAGTTAGAAAAGTGGCTGAAGGGAAAACTAGCTCTTAACTTGATATAATACCTATGAAGTAAGCCGCTTAAATATTCTAGTAACGATAAGTATGCCACTAGTTCAACTTGCTTTTAGTTTAAGTAATAAGTACGATGTAAATATTCTGCTCATGAAAACCAACCAAGAAAATTACATTCACGAAATGTTGCCGCTGCAATGTAAAAACGAAAGCACATTAGAGATGCATTTTCATCTCATTCTCGGTGAAATTTTAGTTCACTTTTGGGAAATTACAGTCAGATTCTGCATTGGAAATGTCGAGTATATTTTTTTTATCTTAGTGTTTTCCTAGCTGCTTCCAATCCCAACCTGGATTAAACAAACAGCTGGTTTCCACATTTTTTGATTGCTAGGAACAGTTATCGTTTTGCATTTTGTGTTTAGGCATTGTTGGGAGCGACTGACGTCTGATCTCCCAACCCCGTAAGGGCGCCTGCATCGCTACCTCGTCTGTTAGTCAGCAGGTGCACCCCAAGTTGGAGAGGGCACTTGGACCACGAAGATCTGGTATCTTCTTTTAAGCATAGCAATGCCTTATTACAAACTACGATTATACTCACGTGTGAATTTCGGGATAGCCCGACTAGTTTCGGACCTAACGGAGGTCCTTTTTCAAGAGGAACGTCTGAGTAAAGCTACGTCGGAATAAGCGTGCTGGCATATTATTCTAATATAGCAATGCCTGTACTAGAAAAAGTCCCCACTACATATATTGTACTGGATAATCTAGGTTCTAAGTACTAATACATACTTAATTCCTATAAACAAATATTATGTGGACACTTTACGCAGCGCAATTTGAAAACAATTGTGTCATAACAGTATTAAAGTAGATATTAACAGTAGTTTGATTCGCAATAGACAGTTTATTATTGTCTCCGTTTTAAGTCCACTGGTACGAGAAAAATTCTATCAATGTCTGACCGTTCGTCCCTCCATTCAGTCTATAGGTCGCATTTTTCATTGACATGGACAATCCTTGAAATAGCCAAAAACTTTTAGCGAGGGGGTTTCTCGATCGGGGGGGAAATAAAGGCAGGGGAGGGGAAATGGAACCGTAGTGGTTGGCAAGAGCGCTCAAAACGGTATGTTTAGCCTTTTTTTCTCAATTTACTCCTAAGTCTACCGGTTAATAGAACTACTAGTTTATATCATAAGTCATTTAGAATATTAGTCACTGCCAAATTTAATAGAACATTTAAGAAATTTCAATTCCTAAATTTAAAAAAAATGAAGTGTGATTTTCTTCAATCAAAAACTTAAATTAAAATGATGACGTTGGTGTTCATGTACTACGAGTATGTTTAGTAGGTATTCAAAACATACATACCAATTTCATCTTATGGCTGGAAAGTGTATTCAGCAGATTATGCCTTCCGACCATTGAGTGCCACCTCAGTTTTTTGCAGCCAACCACCAACTTGACCCTCGTGGCTGTCATCACCAGTACCAGACTACTGCTACGGTCTTCACCCAAGGTCCATGATACGGATTTGAGATGATCACCGATGAGGCTTTCCAAAGATACTGAGGAAATGGTAAAAAAATTAGGAGGTAAAACCTCATGTAGACGGCTAGAGTAAACGGCAGAGTTAGCTAAAATAAACTAAAAACATGGTATATACTCATTTAAATCGCTTTTATTTTTCGTTTGGAAATCCTCATGGATGCTATGCCAGACTCCTACCGACTAAAACCACACCTTACCCTTCCATCTGTCTATGGCCAGGAGTCCCGGGTGAGCCTTCGGAAGGATAGCTTCAGGGCTCCCGACAGACTTTGTCCGCTACCGCAGGCTCTTTCAGGGGGGATTCTGGTGTGTATCCTGCCTCTTTAGGGGGTTCGAGTGTTATATCGCTTCTTTGGGGGGTTCGGGTGATATACCACTTCCTTGAGGGAGTGAACTACCTGCGTGTAACCCTCACGCTACGCTACCTTCCATGGCCTGCTTCTGTAAGAACGGCGAGCAGCCCGCCCACCGTACTCAGGCCCCCGGTCACGGAGGCCGGTAGTCTAGGGCGAAGACAAGTCTGCTCATTTAAATCGCTAGAGTAAATGGCAGAGTTGGCTAAAATGAACTAAAATACATAATCGTGCAGTATGACCTCATGTAGACGGCTAAAAAAACTAATAACATAATGACCTCATGTAGACGGCTAAATAAACTAAAAACATGATGACCTCATGTAGACGGCTAGAAAAAACGGGACTGAGACTGAGAGGACTGAGAATAGAAATTAAAAAGGAATTATAAACGTACCTTTATCCGTGTTCTTATTATAATTCAAAGTGATGGAAATGTCTTCAGCATCTTTGGCATGGAGTAGCTGTGAGGTCTTATCATGAGCCTTGATAAGGATGGCCACCTCACCTTCGTTGAGGGCGGTGGTTGCTGCTTTCCTGAGACTGACAGTTGCATCTGGAATGTCAAAAATGCTATGTTAATAACCTTAAAGAACAAGAAGCGCTCGTGGCCCCGCTGACTTAGTGTTCTATAAACGATAACTGCGTTAAGCAACATTCGCTATAGGTGGTCCTTGGATGGGTGACCACTTTGTGGAATTTATATTTGCGAGCATTTCTGTGCTTCGGAAGGCACCTTTAGCCGTTGGTCCCGGTTGCCAGTAAAATGGCAATCGTTAAGCCTGGTTGAAAGCCTTATGGGCGACTTGAAAAATTTCCTCAAATGGTAGCTCACCATCTGTTACGTGGGACAAAAATGCATACTGTCAAATGTGGGCGTATAGTATGCCTCTGACTTCCCCTTCGGGGATAAAGGCGTGAGAATATGTATGTATGTAATAACCTTAAAATGAGAATAAGTATTGATTATAGCACCATCGTCAACTTAGATAAATTGATCGTATTAGGAGTGGGTGCACTTCAGTAGTAGCTATAAAAATTAACCTTTTTTTAAAATTGTGGAGCCTCACGGTCTTTATCTCACCGAAATTAATGAACAGACTCGAGCAATTACGGTACATGACACGGAGTTCCTTCATGGATTTTTTTATGACCAGGGAACTGGTTATATCTTCTAAAAAAAACCTGTCTAAATTAGTCTTATTTGCCAACCCTGGTGGCCAATATAAGTATGGGCCTGCCTTTGCTAAGGAAAAAGCTAGCTCTAACCGCTCCCAAACCCAGGCTCATGGAGAGCGTAAATCGTTCGATCGGGAACTCTGACGCTTCGTGCATCTTTTGCGGTATGTAAGAGTGCTATCCTCTCCCGTACCATTATACATATACAGCGATATTCGGGCATTTTCCCCCGTCGAATCTGATATAGGAGTTCAATGATCGTTGTGGTAAAGCCCAAAATTTTCACATGTAAAAAAGTCTATTGAGGCATCTAAAGCTTTCCAAGTACAATGGCTCTCGTTTAATATTTTTATTTTATCCTGGGGCTGAAATTTTGTTACTTTAATTATGATTACTTTGCAATAAATTTTGATATAATTGTTAACCTACAATTTTTAAATTACCGATTTAGGTCCGTGTATGTTCACCTACATACAGGTGGATTAATTTTTCTGTTATGTTGATGTTCATGTACGTCATGCAACAGTAAGGTTCATTTATGCCTATATATAATTTGACTGCCTCGGTGGCTCAGTGGTAGTGTACGCGACTGCCGCGACTGAGGTCCATGGTTCGATTCCCGGGTCTGAAAAATATTTGTGTGATCCAAAAATATTTGATTCGGAGTTTGGGTGTTTCCTATATATATTATATATGTATTTAGAAATATAGAAGTATGTTTATCAGTCGTCTAGATCTCATAACACAAGCTTATATTAACTTACTTTGGGCTAGAAGGCTACCTTGCAATGATATTATGACAATGGCTATGTGTATAGTTTGAGATTCAATAATTCATTCACGCCTTTAACACCGAAGGATTGGCAGATGCATAGTATTCGCCCACATTTCACCGTAATCATTTATATCCCACGTAACAGCTTGCACAACCGTGTTGCCGTGTTGAAAATGGACAGACGCAGGTTGTGACGACCTGCTGTTGAAATTTTTCAAGCCTTATAAGGCTTTCAACTTGGATCGTTTACAGAACACTGAGTTAACGGAAGTTTGAATTATCATAGAAAGTCAACCGTAGCGATAATTAGACATCACACAAAGTTTTGTCAAAACTGGTACATCTCTTTCTGTTACTGTTCAATAACTATACCTAAATTACTTTGTAGAATAAATCCTGGTATCATATTGTGACTTATCGCAATATTTATGACAAGCTTTTGCCCGTGGCATCCCTCAGGTGGTAATTTGTTTCTTTGACCTAGTTTCTATGAGAAAGCAGACACTCATAAGAGTTATTTTTAAATAAGATAATTATCCCCACACTACACTGATAATAAACTTTATATGTCCATACTTTTCTTCTGTTATTCGGTTTTGATGAAACAAAGCCTATATGTTGCCCTAAGTTGAGCTTAATCTATTTGTGAAAACCGCACGAAAATTCGTTCTGTATTTCTGGAGAATACCGAATACATACAGACAGACAGACAAAAATTTAAAAAACATCATTGCTGTGTTTCACAGGTCTTTTTATATAGCCCCCGCTATTTTTTTTATAAATCTATCAATTGTAATTTGAATAGACACACGATTTCTACTCTTTTATTGTAAAAAAAATTAATAAAGTGAAAAAAGACAATTTGATTCGAGACGGGGATTGAACCCGTGACCTTTGCCTAACCAGGGCAATGTTTTAGGCAATGAACTAGCCGAACCGTATCGAAACAAGTTGAAATTCTTCACTATTTTAATCGTCAGTTAGGCAAAGGTCACGAGTTCAATCCCCGTCTCGAATAGAATTGTCTTTCTTCACTTTAATAAAAAAAAATGTTTTATTGTAGTATAGATAACACGGTGATGCTTAACTGTTGATGATCAATCAGATTCTCGTAGCCCCGCTAATTCAGTGTTCTGTAAACGATTACTGCGTTAAGCAACTTTCTCCTCCTTTGTCCTCGAATAAGTAACCGCTTTGTGACATTTATTCACGAGCGTTTCCGTGCTTCGGAAGACACGTTAGGCCGTTGGTCCCGGTCCAGGTTCCGCCAGTTGGAACGGTGGCAGTCTGAAAGCCAAGTTGAAGGCCTTAGAAAATTTCCAACAGCGGGTCGCCACAACCTGCGACACGCAATGGGCTGTTACGTGTTACGTGGGACCAAAATGCTTACGGTAAAATGTGGGCACTTGGCTCTGCCTACCCCTTCGGGGATACAGGCGTGATATGCGTATGTAAATTTTCTGGGTGGCTTTAGATGAAGTCTTACCAGACATCTACTAGTAAAGGTCAACTATAATCCAATCGGAATAATTTTGTCAAAACGTATCAGATATTTAAAATATTTAAAAAAAACTCCTTCGGTGGAAAAAGCTGACTAAAATTATCTCTACGAAATCAAAGCCACAAAGCAACGGAGTAGGTAAGTTTAACAAGAAAAGCATGAGGTTTTTTAGTGAGCAAAAGGTTTAATAAAGCATTTATCACAGCTTCTGAGCACAGTAGATAGGTACTTACAAACAATTTGGTACCTAATGGACTTTTCAGCTTCAAAACACTGGTTAGAAATTGATTTGTTGGAGCTTTTTTGTAGTGAAACTTCTTTATCGACGTTGAGAGAAATGTTATAGCTGAAAAAAAGTCACATTTTTCAGTTACGCGCCATGTTGTTTTGAAGTGAAACTTCTTTATCGACGTTTAAGAGAAATTTTATAGCTGTAAAAAAATGTCGTAAAGAAGTTTTATTTACTTCTTACCTGTGTACTCTGGTATATACACATTTTTTTCTTAGATGCTTCGCCCGTGACATACTTTGGACCCAGTGGTATTCATTTTTTTATATTTAATGAAATTAATGAAAATTTGCTCGATTTGTTGAAAATTATAATTACTGTCCCGATCTTCTGGGTAGTAGCGTGATGATATATAGCCTATAGCCTTCCTCGATAAATGCTCTATTCAACGCATAACGATTATTTGTATTCGAACTAGTGTGGTTCCTCAGATTAGCGCGTTCAACCAAAAAAGATTTTCATAGTCATATATTAGTATAGATTTTGAAGTCTTAATTGCTATAAGTTATTGATATTATAAGTAAATAGATGCCTCGGTGTTGCAATGGTAAGTGTATGCGACTGCCGTGATGCGGTCTCAGGTTCGAATCTCCGGTCGGAACAAGTCTTATAATCCTAATGGGAAACGACGGTCTGTGTCTGTGGCATCATAAATCCCGAACCAATCGACCAATTTTAAAACAGATTTAAATAATAAATAAATATCCATCACGCCTTATCCCCGAAGGGGTGGCAGAGGCATATTATATGCCCACTTTTCACCGTGTGGATTTCTGTCCCACGTAATAGGTGGTGAGCCCATTGCCGTGTTGAAATAGACAGACGCAGGTTGTGGCTACCTGCTGTTGAAATTTTTCATGCCGCCCATAAAGCATTCAACCAGGCTTAACGACTGCCATTTTACTGGCAACCGGGACCAACGGCTTAACGTGCCTTCCGAAGCACGGAAACGCTCGCAAATGTAAATGCCACAAAGTGGTCACCCATCCGAGGACCAGCCATAGTGAAAGTTGCGTAACTCAGTGATCGTTTTACAGAACACTGCGACCGCCGGCGCCGGGCCACGAGCGCTTAAAACAGATTTGATTATTCAAAAGTCGATGTAATTCAGATGGTTCTTAGCTATAAACTTTGAAAATTTATTAGTTTACTGTCTTGTCCCCTTATTTCACAGGAACTTGATCCAAGGATAAAAAGTAGCCTATGTGGTATTCTCATATGTAAGCTATATAATTGTAAAGTTTTATCAAATTCATTCATAATTTTGCATGAAAGGTTAAGAAACCTACATCCATATATTATTACAAACTTTCGCGTTTATCAGTTGAAGATCATATAGCACAAGCTTAATGAGCTTAATTTGAGCTAGGCAGTCTTTTGTGAGAAGAATTAGATGTCAATGGCGTAAGTGGAT
Source organism: Thumatha senex (assembly GCA_948477245.1). NCBI lineage: Eukaryota > Metazoa > Arthropoda > Insecta > Lepidoptera > Erebidae > Thumatha > Thumatha senex. Next base: position 20,574,125 of record OX419739.1, on the reverse strand, counting down.
CGCATATTGTGAACTATTTTATAAGTAGGTGCCTATATGGCAATATAAGACAGACGAGCTGTTTGTTAACCCACGAGAAACTATTCACCCAAGTCACACTCGGAATTTGCACACGTCCTTTCTTGTAGATGCCTACGCCTTTGATTAATATATGTATGTGTGAACAAAGGTATAACTATGTATGTGCCTGCGAGTCAAATCCGTTCGGCGGTTTGAGTTGTGTATCGATGGATAATTAGGATCCGTATTCCAGAACGTTTCTCAATACTCAATCAACGCTTGAGGCTAGTTTTTGCCGTATAAAATCTACTCTGAAGCGTCGATTGAGTATTAAGAAACGTTCTGGCATACGGCCTTTAGTCAGGACAAGTGTGATAATTCCTCCTATACCTATTATACATATATGTGAAAGTAAGGAAGGACGAGTCTTAGGTCCGTATTCCAGAACGTTTATCAACACTCAAGAAACACTTGAGAGTAGATTTTAAAAGGCAAAATCTAGTCTCAAGCGTCGATTGAGTATTGAGAAACCTTCTGGAATACGGGCCTTACTCATTCACGCAAAGAACTCCTTAATGAATTTTAATGAAACTGTATAGTAATATAGCTTATACATAAGAATAGGACATAGGCTACTATTTATTCAGGGAAAAGATTCTGTGGGAGACGGGAACCGAAGACGACGTTATAATTGAGGTAGATTTATGGCAGTTGGTTGTTATGGCTGTGAGGTAGTAAGAAATATTCTATTAATGCTTTTATTATACTACTGAGGTGGTAGAAAGCTGATCAGCTTTAATCGAATATTTCATCATCAGCTGGGTCGACCAACCAGGTGCCAAGTCTACTATTTCAATCGTGTCAGAAAAGAATCGTATCCCAATAGAAAGCCACCGGTACAATTTTGATTTTTGTTTGTATCCTACTATTACAATCGTACTCCAATAGACTTCTATCGATCGGCCGATGAGTTCTACTAACACGTACCGCGCCAGTGGCCGCTAGTCAGTTGCATTTTTTATTACCAACATTTTGACAGCAAAAAAAACAGCGGTTCTGGTTCTATTCTACGGCTTGTCAATAGTTCCTGGCCCTCTGATCAGTAGTGGAGTAGTCTCAACACGATTGCAACAGGAGAGTTGCTCTTCTGTTGTTATCATGTTTGCACACTCGATTATGGCAATTTGCTGTTTAAATATTCGAAACTGCCTATTAGACTATCAACTTAGCTTAATGTTAGTATTAACCGGGACCAGCCTTGCGGTATACCGCAGTAAATCCGTATGAAAAATAATAAAATCAGTTCATAAACCTCGCGACGATTAGAATATTTTTTTATGTAAACTGTTTTTAATTAACCAATATCTCGTCACAAATTGTTACAAAGAACAAAAGTTCAAGAGATAACTGTCTAATTTAGTAGGAATTCGTGGACACTACATGATAAGAGCACATCAACCTACTTTAAATACGAAGATAAAGTTACTGTATACTATTTTTGTTTACGTAAATACATTTCTTAATAAAAAACAAATTTATCTATAACTAGCTGAGAGACGCGACTTCGCCCACCACTTACTTTGAGCTACCGTTACAGCCGCATGACGTCGCTGTCGTAGGGAGGAGTACCTAATTGGGGGTTTTATTTTTTATGGCCTAGTTGCTAAAGCCTTTACGGTTATTTTATTTAGATATTTTTTCAAAAGCTGCTTCTGAAGCTTTCTGTAGAGTTTGTGAAATATCAAAAAATTGTTCTGCACTAATCTATGTTGTTAAAACCCATGTGTTTAAGAACACATTTATAAAATTGATAAATTTTTAAAGCAGTTTTTTGCTAAATTTCTCATAAATTTTTAATAAAGAGGAAAAAGACAATTCGATTCGAGACAGGGATTGAACCTGTGACCTTTGCCTAACCAGGGCAATGTTCTAGCCACCTGAACTACCCGAACCGTATCGAATCAAGTTGAAATTCTCCACCACCACACACCACTGAGTGGAGTCCATTGCATCAATGTTTAAAAATAGTTGTAACACTGTTCATTGGTATCGAGTTGTTCATTAGCTCGATAGATGGCTCTGGTCATACTCTTAAAATGACGATATAAAATATGGTGGAGAATTTCAACTTGATTCGATACGGTTCGGGTAGTTCAGGTGGCTAGAACATTGCCCTGGTTAGGCAAAGGTCACAGGTTCAATCCCTGTCTCGAATCGAATTGTCTTTTTCCACTTTATTAAACATTTAATAAATGTTCTATCTTTCTTTGTGTTGTTTAGTCCATTGGTCAAGGAAAGCTATAGGCTCATCAAACTACTACCCAGGAGAGCGGAGTAGTGATCATAAATGTCAACATAAAACTTTTTTATTTTATTTTTATAGGTTACATGAGGATGACGAGATTTGGAAGTATCCCATGAGCGAACCCCAGAGCTTAACGAATAAATGAAATAGGTACCTACCTATTGGAATTTCTTGAACATCTGAGCGTTACTGTCAGTTGCATAAGTAGTCCGAATCCTGAAGATTTTCAGCATAGCCAGACAATTATGACCTCAGACAATAGATAATGTCATTCCGAATATTATCTAATCTGACCTTCTATAATATATATAATATTATCGAATCTGAGGTGGCCTTTACTCTACGAGCGCCACGACTTTTTTTTCGGAAGTAGATAAACTCAATACATAGTCACAGAATAGATTTGTGAATGAAAATTTGTATCATTGTTCTTATTTATATCAAATAACTTTATCCTTTATTCTTATTTATATCAAATAACTATATATATTAAACGTCCAACATGTATGTTGAGCAATCGTAAGAGTCTGTAGCCAAACACCTGATTCCCATTCTCCATCAGCCAATAGGAAATTACATATTTATATTATACACGTCGGATTTATAGTGGTCAATTATAATAACTATTTACTGGCGTTTAGAAAAGAGTGGCCATGAGTTTTATTGCCAGGTTCTTCCTCAGGCTCTACCTATTGAGTTGCGAATCTGGCAGTAAATGTAAATGTAGAAGCAATAATCTTGACATTCACAAGTGTTAGTTACATGCTACATGAATAAAGATTTTTCATTTTCATAAAATCGATTATTGTCAAACGTACGTCAAAATGAGATCAAAATTTTCAGTAACTAAATAAAATGTTTTACTCAAATTTCATGATTTCTGTATAAAATTTATATTAAATAACAATTGCCTTTAACAAATTAATATTCTTACTTCTAGTTAAGAAATAATCCGTCAAAGTGGATCGTCACCTTGCTCTAAACACCTAAGTTCAAGGGAGATCAGATTTACTAGAGATGGTCAGAGGCAGTTTCTTAAAGCGTTAGATACTATAGGAGCCGTAAAAATATATGGAAGAAGAACCTAGCACGATGGACGTCATGGTATAAAGAGCGCGGGCTGCACAAGTAGCCCGTATGGTACAAGACAGGGATATGCCGTATTGCATAGCTATGGCTGACGTCGACGCATTGTATAGACAAGGACTACTAATACCAAAGAAGAACCTCCCCCTGTGAAAAAGCAACCTGCCCCTTGTAAAGGTTCGGAGTACTGAAAGGCTTGGAAAGGCACCCGTGTGGTGGCGGGCAAACCACCAAACGATAGCATTCCCAAGGAGGGTTAGTGTCAGGCTGGCGGCCGACCATAAAAACCAAGCCAAAACATTTTGCAGTATGGAATTTAGTAATACTGCGCCGACCCCAAGTAAATTGGGACAAGGGCAAGAGGATGATGATGATTTTCATAAAATCGATTAATATTATTTAATAAATAAAATTAATTATTATGCCTTGCATCACTAAAAGGGTCAAATAATTTAAATTGTCAATGCTTACAATTAATCGAGTGAAAATTAGTATTATTAAAAATTAAGTATTTTTCACTCATTCGAGATCCAACAATAAAAACAATAAGATTTTTTTTAATAAAGTCGCATTTTTTCAAATTAATATTATTAATCGATTCTATTAAGTATAGATCCTGAAATCAAAATCTTTCGCTCCAAAACGACTATAAATTCAACGTACGTATGTTAAGGAGTATATACATACTTGCCTAGAATAGTCAGATCATGTAATACGGAATTCAATGATTAAATTTTAGATTTGTAAATAATGTTTTGTTATGCTATGCCACTTTAGTTGCTGACAGTACTATTGCTATGGAAATAACACATTATAAGTTTGAATTAAGATATTCAGAATTGACCAGACTTCGGATCCCAGTTACACAGCTTACGAATCTCACGGAGTACTTATTTATTATAATCTCGGCCGCCGTCAACTTCTTACGTGAATCCAGTGATGGCTTGAGATTAAAGTGTAACAAGTAATTAATAAGCGCTTATAAGAGTCTTTGTTGATTTAATTCTTTTAATATTGATTTGGAAATCAGCTGTCGGAATAATCGTTTAGATTGCAGCCATAATATAATATAATAAATATTCCGGGTTATTTATAAACTGGGTTATTTATTAACATTCTGGGTTATTTTGGTAATATAGCACCATTTACTCCACAAAATCCACAAATTAAGCTAAAATAAGCTTGTGCTATAGGATCTACAACTAATAAATATTTCTAGATAATATGTAAATTCAAATAATAACAATTAAATTTCTAATACTGGCTTGGAAGCAACTGAGATGAAGAGAAGATAATTCCTATAATAGCTTAAACACAGTTTGAATACATACAATAAAACAAGAGATCTGTGTCGGTCTGTTGCAATAAGTTATTTTGGTCTTGGATGACACAACGTTGACTCAGAGGTACTGTTGCAATATGCTCGTTTTATTACTTTACTAACTTCCCGCATGCGGTTTTGGATGCGTTTAACTACACAAGTTTTTTTAGCATGTAGGTTGGTATTTATGGTGAAAGATTTTTTGAAAGAAGTTCATTAGCTTCAGAGTTTATTTATTGCAATCCAGCAAATTTTAATATAATAATAGTATTAGTAATTCTGTAAAGCTGAACTGATTTAATAAATTTAGTACGAGTTCATTGTGCAATATGTTTTTTTTTGTTAATATTTAGAGGGTTGAAAAAAAAATCTAAATTTTCCAATAAAAAGTTGTTCTATTTATATTCTATATCCTTTACCATTGCTATTGGTCTAAAACAAGGTAATGTACTAAATCTTTCATTATAAGATAATTCAATATATCAAAATCTCATTTTACAGGCCGCAGAACACAATATTAGAATACCGCAAAAATGCAACTTGCAAGTGGCCACCGGTTTGTCACATGTTAGTAGAATTCTATCAGCCGTCCGATAGAAGGAATATTGGAGTGCGATTGTACCCATTGGATGTACCTAATAATTAGGTTACGATAGTCGGGCGGTCCCGAAATATACACGTGAGTACAACCGTTTACTTGGTAATAATGAACAACGCTCACGAAAGTTATAATTTTAATAGATTACGAAAACTGTCAAGTATATTTGACAGTACGTCGACTTTCTATTAAGCGACTATTTCTATTCGAATACGATTTAAATAGTAAGTTCTAGCTACGGGACACTGGCAAGTTGCTGCAAAGAGCACAGAAAGCCATAATAAGAATTGAATTGAATTGATTCAAATAGTAGACTTGGTCTCTAGCTCTGAGCTAGAGCTAACTCCAAAAATGCATTATCTTAGATGGTGAAGAATTGTGAAAAAACAAACAGTCCATGTAATTTAATCCGGAAACTGAATCATAGTGTGTTGGTCGTCGGCATAATCTTTATAAAATATGGTCATTAATAATAATATGTGGATGGTAAAGAAAATGGCTGGAAGCTGTAGTCTTGGGCATAGTAGTTCACTAATGAGATCACTCAGTTTAGGTCGACGCAAACTAGTTCGTTCTTCTGGTTCGTTAGTTCCCAGCTCTAATTATAACGATCACATCGATCTCTCATATTTGGAATGCTTTGCTTTTGACCTCTAAAAACAGCAAAAATCTCTAAATTAATAAATATTCATAAAATAACCAAAAAATATGTAAATTAACCAAATACGTGAACTGTTGTTTAACTACATTACAAGTTAACGCTATTTATATCGCTGATTGATCTGCAATTATTACGGGAAGTTCACTACAGAAGTCTCCGGTCCCGCAATGTGACATACCAGCTAGCAACAGTGCGCAAATTATGGTTCAAGTATCAAGATTTGCGCATTATGAAAACAATTAGGTACTCTCTCATCTTTGCCAGCCTCGGCAGCATAATAGTGTATGCGGCTGTCGTTGTTGAGATCTAAGGTAAAAAACCCAGATCAAAACACATATTATTTGTGTGGTCATAAATGTTTGTTTCTGTGTAGGCCAGGTTTAGAAACTTTAACCAATATTAAAAATATATTTATGTATGTATATCAGTTGCTAGCGATCCTATAGTGCAAGCTCGTCAACATCTCAATTCCTTTAAAATATCGGGTTCCTTTATTCTGCGTATAAAAATGTAACCTAACTTTCAGAATGAGAAACGTTATTTTAGTAGTGTAGTGAGACGAGTGAGACCTCACTAACAGAATAAATTGAACCTTTTTCCTCCAGAATATACTGGTACCTTGACAACTTGTTGACACAATGGTTATATGTAAATAAGTATGACAAACCATAGTGCCAAGCTAAAAATTTTATGCAAATACCTTGCTCCAAAAAAATATCCGAAGCCTAAGCGTCATCTCACCTGCTAATAGTGCACCTGCTGACTAACGGACAAGGAAACGACGCAGGCACTCTTACGTGTTTGGGATTTCTGACAGCTGTCACTCCCAATAATGCCGTAAATCAAAAGTCTAACGATATCTGCTTCTAGCAGTCTAATATGTGGACCCCAGGCTATAAATCCAATTAGGTTACGGAAGTAACTGGAAATTACTAAGATGAAGAGAGATGAAGACCATGCTTAAAGCAACGTGCAAAAACATCAAGCTTCTGAAGTAAAACGCTTCCGCTTATGCTTTAAGGCATACACGAACGTGCTAAACCTTTGAAAAAAGTTGTTAATCTACAGTTTAACCGCCTTCTTTCAAAGCCAGCTGGTAAAGGCGGCGACATAATTATATTACAAGTGATCACGTAACGGTTTGAGATAAAATGTGGACTTGTATCGCCTTCTATGGTCTTCCTGCTGGGAGCATCACATGATCGTAACCCCGTTACGAACACCTATGTTTGTTTGTATTGCGTTCACATATAAAACTGGTGTTTAATTCCAATGCACGCCTCTCTATAAGAGAGAATTGACTCTAAGTCTGTGCTAAGCAACTTTTGCTATGACTGGTCATCGGATGTGTGACCACTTTGTGCTATTTCTATTCACGATCGTTTCTGTGCTTTGAAAGGCATATCAAGCCGTTGGTCCCAGTTGCCAGTAACTTTGCAGTTCATAAACCAAGTAAATACCTTATAGTGGCTTGAAAAATTTCAACCCAGGTCTCCACAACCTGCGGTTGTCCATTTCGACACAGCAACACGGCTTACCAACCACCTGTTACGTGGGACATGATTGCTTACGATGAAATGTGGGAGTATAGTATGCTTCTACCACCACTTCAGGAATAAAGGCGAAAAGCGAGAATGATAGTAAGTATAAGTAAAGTGACTCTCCTACTATTTCCGAATATTACTATTTTTAGAATCTATAACTGTCCTACATATTTCCACTACATATTATAATAATCCTAAATGGATAACTGAGAAATATTGCCGGTATCTTCCAAAATCCTCGTTTAGGAATTCCGAGTCTACTATTGACAAGCCGTAGAATAGAACCATGATCGCTGTTTTTAGCTGTCAAAATGTTAGTAGACTCAAAAATGCAACTGACTAGCGGCCAATAGCGCGGTACGTGATAGTCGAATTCTATCGACCGACCGATAGAAGTCTATTGTAGTACGATTGTAATAGTAGACTACGAAAAACTTTTAAAATAGTGCCGGTGGCTTTTTATTGAGCGACTATTTCGACACGATTGAAATAGCAGACTCGGCACCCAGTTTGAGATTTTGATTGAACCATTCCCATTGTTACTAAGTTAATTATTATTCTACCAGACATTCTAATAAGATTAGATACAGTACAATTACCAGTGCCTCAGTTAATGTGTTAATTTATGGTAATGATATAAACAGACAGCATAACATATAAATAGCATGTTATGTTGTTTCCGTAAGTCTTCCCACATCTATTATGTTATTGTATGTGATTTCAATTAGGTAGTATAATAATGTAAAAGCAATTGTATTGTCTCTGTTTAAGACATTATGTGAATTTGCACGAAATAAATACGTGGTGTGTTTATTTAGTTTCCTAGTACAAATACATTAGCTCAATTATCGGGGAATCATTTCTGCTATTTTATGTTAAAAAGGGGATGACCCATGATTTTACCCGCGTAGTGCCTGTTCCTGTGGGAATACTCATAAAAAGTTGACTAAGTTACGCTTTCTGCTGCTGCAGGGCTTAACTGGCAGATAGCTGCATCCAGGTATCTGCCAGTTAAAGCTTTGTCATCGGTTCAGTTGTTTCAGAGATTAACCGGAACAAACAGAAAGACAAGCAATATTAGATTTTTTAATGTAATGTACATACTTTTATACGCATTTAGTGAAAAGCTGTTAATTTGGTATTACAAACAGACACTTAGATTTTATTTATCTGTATAGATAAGTAGACCGCTTGAATTCGAATTGAGGAGAAATACCGCTGTCGCTTAAAAAAAATGCATTTACATTGATAAATATCTACCGATGAATTCTCTAAATAAATTGTTTAAGACCGAATAATGGCAAAAACGCCATTTACTTCAAGAATACCGATGCACTAACTTAAAATACTTAAATATTTTCTTAAAGTCTGGGTATAAAATTTGTTCATCGGCAACCACATGTTGTATTGTTGTATTGTATTGTGTAAGCACGTACTAACATTAGTTAATAAGGAAATTGTTACTAACACAGCTATGGGCTTAAATCAGAAATAAATTTATTATTATTTCCTTTATTCATTTTATATACATATTAAATACATTTTTAAATAAATTTAAAATTAAACCAAAAACAATCTATTTAAAAATATATATATAACAGCATCCCACCGGTATTGGATACAAGGACCAAGATACCGGTGGTTAGGGCTCCAGAGACAAAAACCTCCTCACAATACGTGCCGTATCGAGAAGTATTGCTTTCTGAATCTGGCCCTTGACCCAGCTACCCAACGCGAGCCTCTTGAAATGTTGGTCGAGGCTCTTGGCAATAAGTCCACTGACAGCGACAATTATCGGAACAATGATTGCCGAGTCCGCCTCCCACATATCGACAACCTCGCGAGCTAAATCCAAATACTTACTTTGCTTTTCTTTTTCAGCTTTCACGAGATTGCTATCATGAGGGATTGTGACATCGACAATCATTACACGTCACTCTGACCTGTCTATCGCCACAATGTCAGGTTTGTTAGCTATAACAGTCCTGTCTGTGATGATCATCATCGTCATTTTCGAGAACTGACTCAGTACCCACCAGGCGGTACTTCAGAGCAAGCTGTTGGTGAATAATGCTGGCTACTTGATTGTGCCTATGCAAGTACTCGGTGTTAGCAAGACGAGGACAAGCGGAAACGATATGTCTTAGGGACTCACCTGGTTAGTGACACGCTCTTTTGAAAAAATAATCTTGAATCAAATGCTATCTCATTTTAATAGTCATAAAATATTCCATGCGAATCAATTTGGGTTTACGAAAGGGCGCTCTACTTCCAATGCTGGTGTTGAGTTATTAAAATGTATTCATGAAGCCTGGGAAGACAAGCACGATGCATTAGGTATATTTTGCGATCTATCAAAGGCTTTTGATTGCGTTCAACATGAAACGCTGTGCAAAAAATTACACCACTATGGAATAAGAGGCAAAGCTCTCGACCTCCTGTCTTCATATTTGAACAATAGAATACAAAGGGTCGATATTAATGGTACACGTTCTGTAGGATCCATGGTTACAATGGGTGTGCCACAAGGCTCGATACTTGGGCCATTCTTGTTCCTCATTTATATTAATGATTTACCATTTTATGTAGGGGATAGGAATAGGATTGTTTTGTTGGCAGATGACATCTCATTAATTTTTAAAATTAAAAGTCAATTAGATAACTATGACGATGTAAACAATGCAATTGCAAGAGTAGTTCATTGGTTCAGCTCAAATAATCTTTGCCTTAATGAAAATAAAACTCAATGTATAAAATTTACTCTACCAAATGTAAAACAAGTTGCGGCCAATGTTCAACTGAATGAACAAGTGTTAGAGTTTGTAGAATCAACTGTGTTCCTCGGTATAACTATTGATGCCAATTTGCAGTGGGGCCCACACATAGAAAAGACAGCCTCAAGGTTAAGTTCGGCTGCATACGCTGTAAAAAAGATCAGGACTCTAACAGATGTGGATACGGCTAGAATGGTTTACTTCAGCTATTTTCATAGTATTATGTCTTACGGTATTCTCCTTTGGGGGAGAGCTGCAGATTTAAATATTATTTTTGTTCTACAAAAGCGGGCTGTACGCGCTATTAATAATTTGGGCCCCAGAGTTTCTCTCCGAGAAAAATTCAAAGAAGTAAAAAATAATACATTTTTGCCAATCTTATGTATGTCCAGAAAAATCTATCACAATTTTCTAAACTCTGTGATAAACATAATATAAACACTAGAAATAAAAATAATCTTTCAGTCCACCACAGTCGACTACATAAGATTGGCGATTCTTTCCAGGGTAACTGTATACGGTTTTACAACAAGTTACCCTGTGACCTGAGATTTTACCATTAAATAAATTTAAAAAGTTAATAAAATACAAGCTTTGTGAAAAAGGTTATTACTCCGTTAAAGACTATTTTCAGGACAGGGACGCCTAGAAATGATCTGCTGGCAAAGTGAAATAATATTAAAATTGTAAATAGGCCATCAAAAAAAAAGGCCTTCCTAAGTTTCTTGCCGGTTCTTCTCAGGTGGGCCGCGTTCCGAACCGGTGGTCGCTTTAAATATTTTAAATAGTGTATGACATTTTGTAAGCGCCGTTGAAATGGTCTATGCAAAATCAATATTTTTTTTCATTATTATTTTATTCTACAAATATCGATCGTGCCGTCCCTCATAATATGCCTCCTATAGTTGTTAGTCTTGATAACCTCATCTGCAATTGCACAGACAAAACCTTCGGTTTCTCCGAAGAGGTCACCGAAACGTAACAAGGCTATATGGACGATAAAAAGTCCACATCAGGGCCATGTAAGGCCTGATAAAACCTACCGTGAAGCTCCTTGCTCTGCCATACCCTCTGACGGTCACTAAGGGTAAGCACAACAGTGCTTAAATTAAAGCACTGTTTTAAAGAGAACTGGCATTAGCCAACAGGATTATGCCAGTTCTCTTTAGTCAAACCAAGCGGGGTTAGTCCATCGTCCACTGCAACAAAATCATGATGCATTTCCACATTCATATTAAGAAAATACTGTCTAAGGCTGTACACCTGACTGTTATGAAGGCTTTTCACATTTAAAAAACCTCGTCCTCCACATCTTCTAGGGATGTACATTCTCATCACAGAAGAACGTGGAAGATGCAAATGTTATTAGCAATGGACGTACTCTTCTTTCCAAACCATCCAATTCTGTTTGAGTCCACTTGAGTATGCCAAAGGAGTATATCACATGTTGCCGTATGGGCATGTTGCCGCCTTATAAAAGGCTATTTAGTACCTTTTTCAGGCGACCAAAGAAACGTTCTCGTAATGAATGTTTCATGTCAGCTTCATTAATGCACAAAGCCTGCGACATACCCAAGTACTTATAGGTATCAGTTACGAGGAGTGACGTCAGGTGAATGGAATCAGAGAGCTGAATGCCATCTAATTCCAATATCTGCCTTCGCTCAATATGCATGACTGCACATTTATCCACTCCAAACTCCATTTTGATTGAATTACTAAAGTTTTCAGTAACCTTTAGTAAATCTATCAATTGGGCGTTAGTTGTAGCAAACAACTTTAAATCATCCGTACAAAGCATGTCGATATTACCTGACCACATTATTATTATTATTATTTGTCTCTTCTTCTCGGGTATCTTCTTGTTTTTTTCTTACGAAGATACCCGGTCTTTTGGTAGGCTTACATGGGGACATAGTGGTCCAACACGCAGATGCCGTTTGAGAATTTTAATGTAACAGGGACCCCCACTGCAGACAATACACGTCCGCCTTAAGTAGAAGAACGGTAATGACCCATCTCAAATGGGAGTTAAACTATTGTACAATATGCTAACTACTTTTGGGCTATTGAGTTGGAGGTTAAATGTACTGGGTGATTTGAAATTACGGATGAAAACTGCGTCTGCCATTTTAAAATAATATCATCAAAATATTGGCAGACGGTGACTTGCCAACTCACTTCTCGTAATGAATGTTTCATGTCAGCTTCATTAATGCACAAAGCCTGCGACATACCCAAGTACTTATAGGTATCAGTTACGAGGAGTGACGTCAGGTGAATGGAATCAGAGAGCTGAATGCCATCTAATTCCAATATCTGCCTTCGCTCAATATGCATGACTGCACATTTATCCACTCCAAACTCCATTTTGATTGAATTACTAAAGTTTTCAGTAACCTTTAGTAAATCTATCAATTGGGCGTTAGTTGTAGCAAACAACTTTAAATCATCCGTACAAAGCAAGTCGATATTACCTGACCACATTATTATTATTATTATTTGTCTCTTCTTCTCGGGTATCTTCTTGTTTTTTTCTTACGAAGATACCCGGTCTTTTGGTAGGCTTACATGGGGACATAGTGGTCCAACACGCAGATGCCGTTTGAGAATTTTAATGTAACAGGGACCCCCACTGCAGACAATACACGTCCGCCTTAAGTAGAAGAACGGTAATGACCCATCTCAAATGGGAGTTAAACTATTGTACAATATGCTAACTACTTTTGGGCTATTGAGTTGGAGGTTAAATGTACTGGGTGATTTGAAATTACGGATGAAAACTGCGTCTGCCATTTTAAAATAATATCATCAAAATATTGGCAGACGGTGACTTGCCAACTCACTAGATGGCCCCCTATACAATCGCTATAGGCATGATAAGCCTGTAAGGCGACAGAGGGCAATACCGGTGTGAGCGGCTTGGGGTGTCGAGCGGTGCGGCGCCGGTTTCACCATAGCGGGTCAGACCCGGAGCGGGCTTCCCCGTAGTTATGCCCTTGAAAATGACGCTTCCACCCCCGAGCACATAGCTTTGGCTCCCTCCCTCTGACCGGCCCATTAAGGCAAGCCAGACTTGAGATTTGCTGCACTCCCGGCAGTAGCACTCTCACTGCTCTCCCGTTAGGCCATTAAATCCTAGCCGGTGCAGAAGAGCAACAAAACTCTGAGGAATCGGGACCTATGTGTAGCCACGCACATTCAGCTCGCCACAAGCTGCCCTGCGGATGTGAGCTTTTCAATAACTTTCTGATACATTTTTTTGTTGATATCAGAAAGTGGATAACTCAAAAAGCGAATCTAATGTGCCCTCATAGGGTTGCGTTATTCCTATAACGACTGTCCTCGAGGGGTTTTATTATTGTTATTATTAGAGTAAATGGCATTTTTTGTGCCATTTTCACTCTAAAATGATGACTTTTATTTTGTATGGAATTCTTTTTCCATTAACGCCTGATGTTAGTTAGGTACTAGGTATTAAATAGGTTCTATATCCCGGGTACTTAAGAGGCTTCTGAAATAATATAAATAAGGAAATAGGGCAGCGCTTTGTTTAATCAATCATGTTTCCTTTTTGTGTTTAGATATTACGAGATAATTTTTTTATTTCAGTAAGTCCTCTGCTTGTTAAAAATGTAAATTTTTTAAGAGTCGTTTAATGTTTTGTATCACAAACGGTCAAAAACTGACTGAAATAATTTATTTAAAAATTTTCGTTAACTTGACTCAAGGCCTGCAGCATTACCTACCTTCATGTTTTTAATCTATACATACAAGCGTGGATCCACTATTGTGGGCACTATGGGCATGCCCACAACCCAAATCGACCTGTGACACCGTATTTTATAAGATTTATAGGCTGATGATAATCCAAAGCCTTAATAAACAAAAATGGTGAGTCATTCGCATAGCACCAAAAATCTTTAAACGATATACCCAGCTGTTCCTTATATTCACACTATTGGAATGTATAGCATACAGTACTGGTAGTATAAACTTTGAATTCCTATTAACCTCCCAGCCTGTCCTGACGGCCAATTAAATGCAACAGGTGCCGAAAGTTGGTAAAAACAATACTCAAATTTCTCAAATTCACAAGGCTGATTTTTACGTATTTTGCTAAAGATAGGGTTTGATAGGGTCTGAGAATACATTAAGATGAAAAAATACGACAGTGTAAAATGGTGGGCACTTTATATTATTTTTTTCAAGGGTACACCGGGTTCCCTGGCTGCATACAGCTGGGAAGGATGTATAAATAAAATCAAAAAGGTAGGTATTAGAAAAAAAACTGAACATTATTTTTAATATTTTTGTATTTATTGGGAGTGGAACTTCATATTTTTTATAGGTATGCTCCGCTGAATGGAATGACACTTCGATCATTATTTTAGAAGACAGAAAAATCTTATTTTTTCCAAAAAGCACTTAACTAAACTACTGTAGGAATGCAGTGCAGTAGGTATCATCGATAATAAGCGAATTCATATTGACTCGTGGTTGGCTGGTTTTCAGGTGGCTGTGCCCACAACCTTTTTTAGGGGTTGGATCCGCGCCTGTATACATACATACATACATATTGTCACGCCTTTATGCCCGAAGGGGTAGGCAGCGGCATACTATACGCCCTCATTTCATCGTATGCTTTTTTGTCCGACGTAACAGGTGGTGAGGCCATAGCCGTGTTGAAATGGACAGGCGAAGGATGTGTCTACCTGCTGTCGAAATTTTTCAAGCCGCCCAGGCTTAATAAAATTAAAAAAAACCCATCCAACGACCACCTATAGCGAATGTTGCTTAATGCAGTGATCGTTTACAGAACAATGAGTCAGGGGGGCTACGAGCGCTTCATATTGATTGATCGAAAACCCAGCAGTGCAACAGGGATCAATAGACTACCACCAATACCAATAACGTGCTAATAAGCACAACTTCATAATCAAATTAGCTAGGTACTTCACACTACAAATTATGAATACGGTGTACCTACTCTGGCATTGAAATGAATTCATCTATGGCAGTTATTAATAGGTACCGGAGTGAAGTCATTGCGATTTTACTAATTGTTAACCAAGTAGTTAGTCTATACTATACTATCTTCACGCTGTATGCCTGACGGGGCAGTCAGAGGCGACAGATCGCCAGGCTTCACGATCCATGCATACTTCTTTCGCTTCTTGCAAATTCTTGCAGATTCATGAATCGCTTCATACATGCACGTCTGGGTATCCAAGTACTTCTGCCTTTTCCGTTTTTGAGCAATATGCTCACGTGGTCTTCATATGTAAGTTTCGGCCTACCCTGACGGCAAATATACTTATTAATTTATTATTTTTGTCTTAAAAGGTTTGAATAAGCAATAAAGGTTTCATTATTAATATGTACACTTGTAATAAAACTCGCAGAAACCGCTCGTAGCCCCTCTTACTCTGTACTCTTAAAAGAACATTGCGTTCAGAAACTTTCGCTATGGCTGGTCCTCGGATGAGTGACAACTTTAAGGCATTTCACATATGTGCTCCGAAAGATACGTGAATCCGTTGCTCCCGACAAGCGTCTATCTATTTCAACACCGCTCATCAGCTTTTTGTGGGACAAGAATGCTTAGGGTGAAATGTGGGCGTATAGAATGACTCTGCCACGCCTTACGGATAAAGGCGTGAATGATAAGTAAATAATTTAATAAAACTGTAAATTAATTCTGTACATGGAATATATATATCCTGGGTCCTTTAAGAGAAGCGTGACAAGGCATATTTCTGGGCCGTCAAGTTGAGGGTCGCTATCGGAGCCCGGCGGGTTGAGAGAGCGGCCCCAATCATGGGTCGTCGTCTTTGCTTACGATCTGGCGGGCGACGCCATTTTGACGTGCCACATATAAAAAAAAGGTTTTTTATTTATCTTTCTCGCCTTATCCCTGAAGGGGTGGCAGAGGCCTACATATTGTATACCCACATTTCACCATGTGTATTCCTGTCCCACGTAATAGGTGGTGAGCCCATTGCCGTGTAGAAATAGACAGACGCAGGTTGTGGCTACCTGCTGTTGAAATTTTTTAAAGCCGCCCATAAGGCCTTCAACTTCGCTTAACGACTGCCATGTTACTGGCATGACCAACGGCTTAACGTGCCTTCCGAAGCACGGAAACGCTCGCAAATGTAAATGCCACAGAGTGGTCACCCATCCGAGGACCAGTCATAGTGAAAGCTGCGTAACTCAGTGATCGTTTACAGAACACTAAAACCGCGGGGCCACGAGCGCTTCAAAATCAATGGTGATTTTTAGAATTGTTTATTTGTCCGTATGTTTATGATAAACTCAATATTCAGGTATTGAAGGGATTTGTTTGAAACTTAAAACTAACTACTTGATGACCGCGGCTCCACCCTTTGTGATGAAGTTTTCCCGTATCCGTTTCTCACAAAAACTTATTCCCGAGATAAAAATAGCCTATACCTATGTAAATCCAGGGCGTCAGCTATACTAATCTTCAGCCAAATTGGTTCAGGTGGTTCAGGTCATAGTAGGTAACCAAAGTTACTACAAAACACAAAAAGCAACTCTCACTGCGTATTAGTTTTAACTCATGCTTTTGAGAGGGTTACTTCTCATAACAAACCCATAGGGCTAGCGCTATTATACAACTTTTGCATCGACTAAACTGTTTGGTCGCGGATCGACGGTTTAGTCTATGGTATGTGGACGAACCGATGCAATACAAATTAAGCGTTTTATGATAGTTGTCCAACTTTTTAATCAAAGAACGATACAGGTTTTTGACTTTTTTGTCGAACAATTATGGAACTGACAGTATGCGCGCTTCAATATAGTCCTATAGACATATGATAAACAAATAAATAGTTGTTCAACTACAAGTTGTATATATGCGCTAGCCCTAAGTTCTTGAAATCGGGTAGTAACTCTACTTCCTACGTAAATATGAACCATTTGGTAATAGCGAAACATTTCATTGGGAATATAAATCACGAATTTGTAGGCCCCAATTCTCGACGTCGTCGGCGATTTCTGCGTAGGCGCCGACTTGTATCGAGGTGCCATAGCCGATGAGATCACTATTGCAACCTGTGCATGTTGTTAAACAACTTGTATTTATTTGGTCATTGGTATTAATCCTCCACACTTTGTTTAATACTGAAGGGACATACGAGTTTACAGCTCATCTGAACAAAAGTGGTTACAGTTACAACACCAGGGGGGCGAGTCTACTGTTTTACAATAAAAAGCCGTATAATTCTATTCTAAACTTTTTTTACTAACTGTTTGTAAACTGTGATTGCGATAAAAATATGATAAATTTTGTATGCTTCCTAGTTATGAACCAACCGATATAAAATTGAAATAGAAAAAAAAGGAAACTCTGAAACGTCACCACTGCTTTAGATATTGAGATACATACAAATATTACAGATATCGCGTAAAATCAACTACTGTAAATAATCATGACAATATGTCATTTATCTAAACTAAAACTAACTAACTCTCTTCAAGCTGTACCCCTGACGGGGTTGTCAGAGAGGACGGATCGCCAAGCTTCACGATCCATGCATACTTCTTTCGCTACTTGCAGATTCATCAATCGATTCATACTATGCACGTCTAGGTATCCGATTATTTTTGACATTTACATTTTTGAGCAATCTGCTCACGTGTTCTTCATAATGTAAGTCTCGACCTACCCTGACTCCTTATCCCTCTACTTTCGCACAATATATATTCTTCGTCAATCGTTTTTCATTTATCCGTGATGTAATAAAATTTGCTATTTTTATTCCACAAGGTGTTTATTCATAAGTTACATCACAGGTCAATGGGGTAAAAATAAACTTGAAAGATTTACGCCATCCAGAATTCATGTTAACAATGCGGTAATCACGTTGCGCTGGCAGTGTCGCCGTATATGGATGACCAGTGACCATATGTCCCTTGACCCGATTAATCAAAGCTTTACTTTATACCTACAACCTTCCGCGGTATAGGTAATTGCATCGTATTGTCCTCAGCGATCGCTCACAGATTTACAAAAGGGACGCGTTTTATTCTCACCTTAACGACGACGGTAGTTATGGGATAATAGAAATCGTAGTGCGATCAGCTCCAAAGCAATCTTACCCCCTTTATAATAAAAAGTAAACTACTGGGGCTGAGATTTCTCTGGACCTACTATTAAATTTTGTTTAGCAGAATAATCTGGTGAATAAAACGTACAGTGAATCGGGCGAAGCGAAAGAAAGTTGAGAGCGAAATTCATGCTTGTGAAAATATAGAGAATACGTTTCGTATATTAGATACTGTAGGGTCAAGAGGCGTCCGAACACACATTTTTGTCTCTCGTTCTCTCATAGTCAATAAATAGAGCTAAATAGGTTTTATTTCAGTAGTGTGGTCTAAAGCACACACGGTTTATTTTACATGGCTACCAAATATATTACTAGGCATAATGAGAAAACGTTTCGACCGGATTACACTAGCTGTGTTACCTACACTGGCTGAGATATTGAGTTTTAATGGTCTAAAACCTATATTTTTTGACATATAACCTATATTTATATATGAAAAATTTCGGTTGAGTCTTTCGTAAGTTCGTAAAACACTTGTAATAAATTCTGCCAACCAGAACTTGACTGTCTTTAAAAGTATTGATCATAGTCCACAATCATCCTAGACTGAGCCAAGCAGAAAATATCTATCCTTAAATGTTAATTTATTTGATCCAGTCATCTCTAGCGTGGAGAGGTCACTTAGGAATACACCGAATGTAACTAAGTGTGACAAATAGATTACTATCCAGGCCATCTACTACTCCTGGTATATTGGGGAGGTATGTTGACATTAAACGTTAGTTCCTATTCATGCAGGATCTAAATTATTCGTATTATACTGTAGGTGATTGCAGTGACAGCAAGAACTAACTTGCTAAGCTTAGTTGCTTAAGCTAGCTTACGGATTACCATTTGCACGAAGTTAGAAACTTATGACGCAATTTATGATGTTAAACTTAATACGATTAATAGATTATGAAGTTCGGATTCGTCTAAATTTACGTGAACTTCGAAATCTATTGTATTGTGAAAGTTTTAAGTACAGCTTTGGAAGCTTATTACTTATACTTTTGTACTGAACTTTCGTTTACTTATCTCCTACATAAAGTTTTCTACTCCTAATTTGGTACCTACACGGCGCGATCACAGATTTTAGTTAATAAGTACGAAGTAGTACTATAAGTTATCTTGGTCATGATAGCTTTGATACCTTTAAAAGTAGTGATTTATTCAGTTTCAATAGGACTGTATAAGGTTCTTCATAAGGAAAGAAAGAAAGAAAGAAAAAGGATTATCACAAAGTGGGTACATTAAAACAAAAAATAATGCGATACAAATGTGAAATGCATTCCACACGTCTATGACAAAAAGTTCTAGAACCGCATAGTGCCAGGCTAGAGCTGGCGCTGATTTTTAACTGTACCATTGATGTTTAATTTTATTTACGCTCACGGGTGCACAAACAGGTACCGTGCAGGCTGTTACATATTTAGGAAATCGCAAAAAAAAACATATAATTTATAATACGAGTACATGGTATCTTCTACCCTGGAGAGCGGAGCGGTAGTCATAAATGTCGACAAATCGGGCAAATTTGTAGAATTTAAAAGCGACGGAATTAAATAGGTAATCTAACTATGCCACGGGCGAAGCGGGGGGGGTCATCAAGTTAATTATAAAAAGGGGTGACACTAACTTATCCTTCGATTTGCAAACTTAAATTTCAACATTTCCTTTTCATTTCCGATTCTATTTCACTGTCTTCGAGTTCCTAATGAGTCCGTAAATAGTGTCCGCACTGTCCTAATGGGAATTTATGTTTAGTTTGACTGATACTTTTCTGTGAAGAGGGTAGACGTGGCTATTTTCATATTTAGACGAATTGTGAAATACTAGCGCGGATCGCCTGTTACTTTATCTGCGTAGATTCGTTCCATTTTTAGTATACTCCAGTAATCTTCTTTTTATTTACACGTGTTCCTGATTGTATCGGGATGTGTTGGACTAATTATTAGACTTCTAAATAAACTTAGGGCCTGCGATTATTAGTATTTTTTTATTTTTGTTTAGATATGAATAATTTTTTAAAGCAATTAGTGTGCTAACTGTCAGTTATTTTTATAAATGTGAAAATAGACAACTTGGTTCAGGACTGGGATTGAACCCGTGACCTTTGCCTAACCAGGGCAAGGTTCTAGCCACTGAACTACCCGAACCGTACCGTACGTTAGGCAAAGGTCACGGGTTCAATCCCCGTCCTGAACCAAGTTGTCTTTTGTCACTTTAATAATGATTTATTTAGATATCTCTGGAGGCGTATGTCGGACTTCATCATCATCATCCCATTGCCCTTGTCCTAATTTACTTGGGGTCGGCGCAGTATGTTTAAATTCCATACTGCAAAATGTTTTATGGCTTGGTTTTTATGGTCGGCCGCCAGCCTGACACCAACCCTCCTTAGGAATGCTATCGATTGGTGGTTTGCCCGCCGCCACCACCAGGGCGCCTTTCTAAGCCTTTCAGTACTCCGAACCTGAACCTGCGTATGTCGGACTTGAACCTATTAAAACGACGCTTACTGGTACCTACTGATCATTTGCTTTATTTTATAAATGATGGAGAAGAGATAAAAAATACTTATTTAATTCATCTCCAATAGTATCAGGATCCAAGGTGTTGAGATCTTTAGTAACGTCTAATACCTTAGCGACTTCTACCAGTGACGTCTACCACAAAGCTGGGCGTCCGATGAAGGTTTTCTTCCGCGTATGCTAGTTTGTGGAGTGAACTTCCTGTATGGGTTTCTTCAAAAGGGGTTTCTTCAATTCAAAAAGAGTATTTGTAGTATTTTTGAAGTGAAACTTCTTTATCGACGTTGAGAGAAATTTTAAAAAATCGTCACGTTTTTTAAAGTGAAACTTCTTTATCATAAGTTAAATTTCTTTATTCAATTTAATGCTGTCCTTCTCAAGTTATGGCACGGGTAAGAGAATTAGAGCATCATATATATAACAAGGAACTCACATTATCTTAGTTGAACGTGCACAAAGGGCACTTCTCAAGGTATCCTGCTTTAAGCCACGCCTCTTCCCTACGTCTGAACTCTACGAATACTGCCAGGTCCTCACTGTGAGACAATTGTTTGTTCTGGCTTCAGTGCTTAGACAGCACACCCTGACACAGTATGACAAAGACTCTTCGCGACGTAATCACCTTGTTGCCACTTCTACACCTATACGAACATCATTTATTCGCGGTGTTTTTGTGTTTTTCGGACCCTTTCTATACAACGAACTTCATCAAACTCCGAATTTAAATGCTCTCAATTACCATAACTGCAAACAGAATCTTTAATCATGGCTACTACAGCAAACTTATGATGTAACAGAGGAATTACTAACAGTCCCTTCGTAGCCGGTTGATTTCACTTCTTTGCCCGTTTATTTATTAATTTTATTTTATTTATTTAGTTTATTACTTATTTTATTTATTTATAATTATTTTATTATTTCACACACACATACATACACACAGGCTTTTTAATATTATATAAACATGTCGTAAATAAAAAAAAGTATCAAATGTTCTCTTTCACAAATGTTTTTGCTATTCTCAAGTTTTTACTAATGAATTCGTTTCGCTATATTATAATTTCGCAATTGTCCAAGTTGTGTGGGAACCTGGTGACCTGTAATACAGGTTTCTATTACCTACCACAGGCACCAGCGATCCACAACACAAATTTGTATTAGGTCATAAGTTTATGTAATGTAAAATTGTTAACATTTTGGTTTGTGGTGAGAAATAAATAAACATTTATTATTATTATTGTCACGCCTTTATCCCCGAAGGGGTAGGCAGAGTACCGTATGCCGTATGCGTATACCATTTTTGACCCACGTAACAGGTGGTGAGCCCATAGCCGTAAACTATTATATTTTTATATTATAGACTATATCATACTAAGGTACATACATACAAGCATACGGGACGAAAAAAGTCACGCAGACTTACGGCGTTAGGAGATCAGACGGTAGTCACTCTTTGTAATACCGAAAAGTAAGCCTAGTAGATAGCTGCTTCAACACACAATAAAAGTGGACGCAAAACTCCAAATTCGGATAGAGCTTGAAAGCAAATGGGAATACACTAAGATGAAGCAGAAAATGTAGACTTATCTAGTAAACCAACTTTTAGAAAACAAACCGAATAAGTTTAACATCAAGTAGGTAGGTACCATACCGTAGAAAATTACACAAGCCACTTGTGCAAGGTATTACTTACTCTTTACTAGTATTTCACTCATTTATTACACAGAAATAAAAAATATATATACTAGAACAATGAATCTAAAACTATATCCCTTAAAAAATATAATAAAGTAACTAAAATATAAAAATAATATAATATTATATATTGCTCAAAAACGAAAAAGTCAAAAGTACTCGGATACCCAGATGTGCATGTAGGTATGAAGCGATTGATGAATCTACAGCAAGCGAAAGAAGTGTGCATTGATCGCGATGCCTGGCGATCTGTCCTTTCTGACTGCCCCATCAGGGAAACAGTGTGAAGATAGTTAACTTTAAGTTTAAAATATATTATTAAAAGGGACTCCCTTTAAGCAAGGTTAGGTTAGTAAACTGTATGTAATAAATCTTTGGACATTTTTCAACACGAGAGCGTATACCTACTTATTATCAATGTGTGTTATCATGGCTGAGATGTAAAGTTTATCATAGCTATGTATTTAGGTTTCATTTTAACAATTCCCACAAATTACAACAAAACAGAACATACACTTTAATACTTGACTGAAAAAAAATTACTTACGCGCCTTTGTTCTGATGCATCCGAAGCTTTTACTTCAGTACTAATTCTGAATTCCGTATCCTGATATTCGGAAGCTATATATATATATTCGCTATCAGGGATATAGAACAATTTTGGTAGGTTAGCGGTCTATCCAGTGCAGTAGGTATATTAATTACGTGTGGCATTAATATCTACGAAAAAAGGGTAATTTTGAACACGTATTTTGTATGGGAGCTCACTTAAAAATAAAAATCTGTTTTTAGTATCTATTTGTTCTTATAGCGGCATCAATGAAAATGTCAATTAACTAGCTTCCACGTTTTTTTTTTGTTCTTGTGGCGATACTATTGCTCCGCCAATAACTCACTGTGGATTTGGTAGGGGAGCTATCACTGTTCATCAGACACAGCCTGGTGTAAACAGAGTCAGTAGAGTCAAGAGACAGTAGAGTAGAGTCAGAGAAATGTAATAGAGTCTTGTTTTTACCCTTTGGTTGCAGAAACTAAAAAAGGTAAGCATGTTTTAGGTGTTTATGTCTTCACATGTGAAAGAATTTTATTATCTTAAGTACAACTTCTACTTAAAAATACTTGTATTAAGTATAGGTAAACCAAAGAAACTGGCATTCATTGAAACATACCTTCATCCAGGGTGAGTGAATGTGTGGCCACCAGCAAGGTGAAAATAGCAAGGCTGCATACGAACATGGCTGAATAAGCCATGTCTGCTGAGACACCGTGTTTTTACGAATATTTTTCACAAGTTTTTGAAAAAAATCATTTAAGTGAAACTATTTATATTTTTTATAAAAAAATAAAAGAGAACTTTAATTAAATTTCACTAAATGCAAGCCAAGTTTTAAAATTTATACAATTTATTTATTTATTACGTGTTATTTATTTACCGCGTATTATTTGCAGATGTACAAATTTCCCGCGTACAATAACACGGTCGCACACTGTGGGCGACAGTGCGCGTGCGCGAGCGACTTACGCACTTTTCAACTGATTCAGTGAATCATGCCCAGTGGTCGCAGCCAGTATTTTATGAATTTGAAGCGAATGTTATCTGTTTTAATTTTAATGAGTCGCGCAGTGATTCAATGCCTATATTCTTAGTAAATTATTATAAAAAGTTAGATCCCAATAAGAAAATAGAACTTTAAGTAAGTACTTTTCCTAAATTCTTTTTTTAAAGTGGAAAAAGTTTTCACTCTCGAGCTGGACTAGGACCAGCGTCTTCTGGTTCAACGCACCAGACGCGTTTACCAACTAGGGTAAGGGAGCCTGTTCGCGGCCACCGCCCAGATCGCGTCGTAAAGATGCGGGCCTCCTCAAAAACAGTGGGAAATAACCATACCGAGTCACTAACAATTTGAACGGTATTTTTATGAAAGCTTAGATATGTATTAGGTATATGCATATAAATAAAAGCTATGTGCGCTATACCACCATTACGTAGAAAATATACTAAAGTCTTGTATGATACAAATGCTTGTGGCCGTAACATTTTGCAAAAAAAATAGTGAGCAGCAACGCGTTTCACGGGAAGGTTTTAATGGCTTTATATCAATTTCGGGATACATTGTTGTTGTTTCTAAACCTTAATTGTGAACCATTTAATAAAGTAATGATGTTTGTGCTTTAATTTTATTTGATTAAGAGTTAAAATAACGCTGGACGCAAACTGCACCACCAAATGTATACATCAGCCACATTGCGTCCGCAATGGACGCCATCTGGTCTATCTAATTCTAACTAGGATGGTTTTTACTATATGACCAATCATGGCAAAAAAGATTAGATTTAGGACGCAAAGAGGCCATTACAATGTGTATGTTAATAATGACGGAATTAATATTCCGTCATTATTAACATACACATTGTAATGGCCTCTTTGCGTCCACTATAACGATAATATCTAGAAATTGATACAGATGTCGGAAATCATATTTGGACGCAAACTGTACCTATAGGTAAGGCCCTAGAAAAGATTGCGTCCACATTTTAGTCACACACAAAAAGTGCCTTCTCCAGATCCGCAAGAGCACAGATTTACTGTGGTCTTGTGCATCGGTTCTACTACACCCGGGAGCTGTAAGACTTCGCTGCTCTTGCGCTTAGTCTGTGTCAATAATACTAAACCTAAAATGTCATTTCTTTTAAAGATTAAGATAATTAGCTCTTATATTTATCCCTTCTGAGTTGGTGGCTACGATCCTGATATACCACTTTCGCTTCTTCTACTTTCATGAGTGTTTTCATACACGCTCGTCGGTTAAGGGTACTATTGACCTGGCCTTTTTTTCAAAAGGTTTTCGATTTGATTGACGTACGTACATGGGTGTACCCAGGTTCTGTGCCATGGGGAGGGGGGGCAAATTCGATTTTCCTAAGAGCATAAAGCGCTCGTAGCCCCGCTAACTCAGTGTTCTGTAAACGATCACTGTGTTAAGTAACTGTCGCTATGGCTGGTTACGGATGGGTGACCGCTTTATGGTATTTTCATTTACTAGCGTTGCCGTGATTCGGAAGTTACGTTAAGACGTTGGTCCCGGTTGCCAGTAACATGACAGAAGTTAACCAAGTTGAAGGTCTTATTAAAAAAATTCAACAGCAGGTAGTCACAACCGGCGAATGTCTATTTCAACATGGCCATGGGCTCACCACCTGGGAGAAAAATGCTTACTGTGAAATGTGAGCTATATGCCTCCGCCATCGCATTGGAGACTGATGAGCCTAAAACTACCTGTGTTACAAAAAATAAAATTAAAAATTGAATAACCATATAACCTTTTACTTTTGACGAGCTTAACCGAGGTAATAAACCGGTCAAACACGAGTCGAACTCGTGCACAAAGGGTTCCGTAAAGTATAGTAGTACCTTATTTGAGGAAGGGCCAATTAAGCTAGACTAGCTAGAGGTTAAACCAGAGTTCTATGTTAATTGGTTTTATTATGTATGTATGGGAACACACCTTAATTTTCGACGTCCATTTACTTTTTGGAAATTCCCCTTATTTGTGCTGTAAGACCACTCTTTTTGCCAAATTTCGTGATTCTAAGTCAACGGGAACTACCATATAGGATAGGTTTTCGACCCAAACCTATAGGTTACTTCCGGTTGACTTAGAATTGTCAATATTGGTTAGAAGAAAGATCTTATAGCACAAGAAAAGGGAAAAAAAGGGAAAACTGAAACGTCAAAAGTACTCGGATACCCAGACGTGCGTGTATGAAACGATTGATGAATCTCGAAGAAGCGAAAGATGTATGCATGGATCGCGAAGCCTGGCGATCTGTCCTCTCTGACTACCCCGTCAGGGATACAGCGGGAAGATAGTAAAGATAAATTTTGGTACATTCAAGTTTTCGCAAAATTTACAAGTGTCCACCCGTTTCTGAGAAAATCAATGGTGACACACGGACTGACAAGAAAGTGATCTTATAAAGGTTCCGTTTTTATCTTTTGAGGTACGGAACCCTAAAAAGTAGATGTCTATGCCACCTGTGGGCTATCCGTCTCTCTTTCTTACCTACATATTTGCAACAGTAGTTTAACCCCTATTACCTACCCAGAGTCTCTGCGACTCTTCGTAAGATATTTTTGTTTATAACAGTACGTGCGTGCGTCTTTGTCCTTTATGCTTTCGAATACCTTTGCGCCACTACCCGTAGTACGGCGCCCGTTTCTCAAGGTTACATGCGCGCGCTGTATTTTGGTGAGCCTAATGTAGCCGAATATTGAAAATCATGTATGAACGTGTAAAGATTATGTCAGTCAGTCTATGTCTGATCATGATGGTGACACATATTAGCTTAATATTGTAGTTGACCTGTGGTCATGATACTTTGCTCGGACGGATAGGTATTTATTGTGACGAGAATCGTGCGCGCATCCACACTATAGCCGAATTTACCGGCCACTGCATTTTAAGGTCTTATGATAAGTATAGGACTAACAAGTATTGATACCGAGTATTCACATGGTATGTATGAGTAAGGGCTTGGTATTGCACAACCACCCCAATAAAGGTAACCTTGATTGGTTAATACCTTGTAGACAGCGATTTGCTACCAATTTTCATATTTCCTTAAGCAACTTATAGTATTTCTACATAGTGTTTTTAAAATGAAAGATAAAAATGAAAGGAGTTAAGGAGCTTTCGTGTGGCTTTTAAATTTCGGCATTTTTGGCAGCGACTACAGTCAGACTTCCCAACCCTGTAAGGACGCATCCGTTAATCAGCAGGTGCACCGTAAGCAGGTGAGGTCACAGGGCCCTGGTATTTTTAGTTCAGCAATTTACACCAAGAGCAACTTATGCGACAGATTCGGGAAAATTGTGTAAAAGTCCATAGGCTACAGAAACCACTTTCCATTAGGTGGGTATGCTTGTCTAACACCTCAGTAGTAAAAAAATAAAAAATAAATGAAAAGTGTACAAATATAAAGGTGTGCTTTATTATGTTAAATTATAATTAAATAAATATTTTATAAATTTAAAGCTTTACCCTTAATTACCTATCCTGTATGTAGTTGATATGGTCACGTCTTGCGGCAACCGCCGGGCTACGTAGGTAACAAATGTCTGGCCATGTCAGCCCCGCTGGGTCCCGGTAAGAGGGGAAGACCCAAGAAGTGCTGGCTTGACGTCGTAAGGGATGACATGCGTGCCAATGGTCTCACTACAGGGGATGCCGACGACCGTGCGAAGTGGAGGAGAAAATGTAGGAAAGCGGACCCCGGGCGTCGCGAGACGCAACTGGGACAGACGCTCGGATGATGATGACCTATCCTGTATGTAGGATCTTTTATTATTACCTACGTATATTCAAGTAAAGTTTTCTCGTTCCAGTTTTCCACAGGAACTTCTTTCTGGAATAAACAGTAGCCTATATGATGTTTAAGCAATATTACCGTGAAGTTTTATTAAAATCTATTTAGCCACTCTAACGTCCTAGTTTTTTGATGACATGTTATGTTATTCCTTATTAAAATATACTAACATTTAATTATTATTTTTTATTTAAATAACAACAACATTAATTAACAATAATTGAGATAGGTATTATGGAATGTTGGAAAATACTTCAGCTACACAAAAAATATAAAAATATATACTATTTAAATATGTAAAAAATCCACAGATTCTATCTGTAGATAAAATCATTTTAAATTTTAACCCAAATTAATTATTATATATATTATATTGAAGTCATCATAGTAGGTTGGAATTTTATTAAACTCATAATTTTTTTCACTCGTTCAACCCATCGTTATTTGAAGATCACGTAAATCTGCATTGTTTTCACACAAGGATTGTGTAGAAGAGAGGCAGAGGAGCAAATCATGGGCAATTATTTCTTTAATATACCGACATAACGGTGATCTATATGTACGATAGTAGGTACCCATGTTAGCCCCTTACATGCATTTACGCTCGTGTGAAGAGAGGCCTTTACATCCATGACATTTATTAACGCTAGCAAAGTGGCAACTATTTGATCACTCTATTCGCTATGGTTATTGTTTGAGTGATTTGTCGCAATTGTAAATGTCATAGTATTTTTTGAGCTCAATAATATCAGGATGGCAGAAAATAGAGAAGAAATTCTAGCAAATTTTCAGGTAAGATTGTGTAATATTCAATTTCTGTTATCCAGAAAGTCTAAATCATAACTCCTTCACGTAATGAAAAGGTTATGTGGTGAATAACAACAGTGACTCTTAATTCTGCTATATCTCTTTGTGCTTTGGTCGTAACGAAATATTTAAAAATTTTCTTTGTCCGTTTTGTATTCCCACATGTTTTCTAAGTAAGGTATGTCTGAAACACTTGTTTTGCGTTTATTATTAAGACGATAAAGTTTCTTTGTGCTTAGTCCTAACTTCCTTAATTATCTTAGCTACAACGTAAATCTTGTGGTCGATGTTTACTGTTCCACAATTGCGTAGTACGTGTAATTACACTAGTACCATTATACTTATTGTAAAAATTGTTTTAGGGTATAACAGCCATAGAAAATGTTGCGGAAGCAATATACTATCTTGAAGAAGCAGACTGGGATTTACTTGTAAGTATAAAAAAACAAACTTTTATCGCAAATTCGATTGAGACATTATATTAACACGAAATAGAAACATTGTTTAAGATTAATGCACACTCATAGCTCCGCTAACTCATTGGAGTATAAACAGTCATTGTGTTAAACATACTATAGTCAGCTCTATGATGACTTTCCATTTTTAAACTTTTTGTACTTTGTAAGATGAAAAATCATTGATCATACCTGCCAGTAATATTGTAGTTGTAAAGCTAAGTTTGAAAAATATCAAATTAAATAACAGCAGATAGCCATGACCTTGTCTGATTTAACATGGGGTGCATGTTACCACAAGGAACAAAATGTGACTGGTGAAATTTGGCTCTATAATATATATCTTACTCTGGGGCTGACCTAACCTTAGCCCTTTGACCCTCTTGTGTATTTTGTGCTGGGCTATATAGTATGGTTGCCTTGTGTAATCTACAAGACTAAAAACATAATTTATTTGTCTTAAAATTCTTTGATATTTCAGATACAGAGGCTAAACCCCTTCTTATCTTATCTTGTTATTAGGGTTGGTTTTACCCCAGCACTTCGACCCTATTGGGTCTTTTGTGCTATACCCATTACACATCCCCCCAGCGCTCATGCAGCGCCTTCATAAGTCTCAGTATGCTGTTTGGAGGGATGTGCCTGTAGTCTTCAGGTGTCAGATATGCCATTCCCAGAAGACCCATTCTCCTTGCACCAAGTGCCACACATTCACACAGTAGATGGTGCATGGATTCGTCAGCATCTTCACAGGTCCTACACGTCGGATCTTCCACGAGTCCCATCTTGTGGAGCTGCTGCCTTGTAGCATAGTGCCCTATAAAAAGCTCCGGTGATTCTCCGGAGCTGCTCCCTGCTGTATGTCCACATCTTCTTGGACCATCCAGCCCTAATATCTCCCAGAACCATTTTTGCATGTTTCTGGCCTATTGTTGATTGCCACTGATTCCTATGCTCCTCAATGGCAGCCTCCTATAGCGCTTGTCTTATCACTCCGTAATCAAGTCCGACGAACGGCACTGGTCCAGTAAACTGTTTCTCTGAGCCCTTTCTCGCGAGATCATCTGCCATTTCATTGCCCTCAATGCCCGCGTGACCTGGCATCCAGACCAATCTGACTCTGTTGCACTTGCCTAGTCAATTCAGGCATCTAATGCAGTGCAACACTAATCCAGACTTTACCTCACTTGATGTGAGAGCTTTGAGTGCAGCTTGGCTGTCACTCACAATATAGACAGTCTCATCAGTGACTTTCCTGTCTATCATCTCTGTCGCGCAAGTTAATATGGCAAACATTTCCACCTGCAAGACCGATGCATACCTACCCATGCTCTGACTAATGTTGCAGTAGTCACTGTGTACTCCTGCACCTGATCCAGTTCTCATCTTGGAACCGTCTGTATACCATACCTGGACTTTCATGTCCTTCTGTCGCATTCCAGCTTTCCAGTCTTCTCTGGTGGGAATGTGCACACTGTAGTTTCTTTTAAAGTTATAAACAGTCTGTATCTTGTCCAGACACATTTCCATAACTCCTTCCTGTTCCTTTATCACTTTAAGGCCCGTAGGTCAGGCCGTACCTGTAACTCCGACCTTATGAATGTCCTTTCTTGCCTCCATTTGTACACTTATGTGTAATGGAGTAAGATTCAGAAGGACCTCCATAGCTGCGGTAGGAGTACCTTTAAAAGCTCCTGTCATAGCCATACAAGTCGTCCTCTGCAGTTTACACAGAGTTAGCCTACATTTCTCCTGTTTTGTCTTGGGCCACCATACCATACTCCCGTATGTTATTAGTGGCCGCACCATCATTGTGTATATCCACAGGACCACCCTTGTTTGGAGTCCCCATGTCTTGCCGTAAGTGGAGACATGGACACATTCCAAACACTCATTGCTTTGGTGGTTACTGCCTCCACATGTTTATTCCACGTTAGTTTATTGTCTAGTATTACATCACTACCGTGGATATGCTTAAATATTCATTATATAACTTTAGCGTCCCCATTCCTGTAAGAATTAGATTTTTTGTGAATGTAAGTATCACCGTTTTCTTGGGGTTGATTGATAGTTGGTTTTTTCCACACCATCTTTCAGCCGTTCTCAACGCCCCTTGCATGATGTTTGAAACAACGCTTGGGACCTTTCCATTCATCATTATAACTAGGTCATCTGCATATCCAATGGTATGTAGTGGCCCTCTGTTTAATATTTTTAGGAGGTCATCTATCACCAAACACCATAGTGTTGGGGATAGAACTCCACCCTGTGGGCAGCCTTTGGTTACTCGTACTTCCATTTGCTCCCCTAGTAACTCTGCGAGTATTGTCCTTCCCTTCAGCATGTTATCCATCCATACACATATGGTGGAGTCTATGCCATGACTTTCTGCAGCTGTCCTTATAGTCCCAAAGTTGGTCCTATCAAAAGCTCCTTCGACATTCAGGAATGCAGCAAGACATAGTCCCTGATTTCCCAGCGCCAACTCAGCCCTGCTCACCACATGGTGTAGGGCTGTTTCAGTTGACTTTCCTGGTTGATAAGCGCATTGCATTTTGTGAAGGGGGTGCTTCATTAATGATTTTTCTCTAGTATAGTTATTTGCTAGCTTTTCTAGTGTTTTGAGGAAAAATGAAGTTAGACTAATTGGTCAATATGACTTAGGGTCTCCATAGTCTGCCCTTACCTGGCTTCGGTAGAAAGACCACTTTTGCACGCCTCCAGCATACTGGTGTGTAACCGAACGCTATGCAGGCTCTATATATTCTACACAGGTGTGGATTCAATACAGTTTAAGCCTTCTGTAGTAGAATAGGGTATATTCCATCCGGCCCTGGTGCCTTGAATGGCTGGAAGCTGTTCACTGCCCATTTAACCCCTATTGTGTTCTACTACTTTTTTGGCTGTCACCCACTTATATTTTGTGGTGCGTCTTTCTTCGCCCGCGCCACTAAAGCTTAATTCGTTTTGTTGTGAAATTAATGCCATTAAATCGGGAAAGTGTGTCCTAAGCATAATCCTTAGCGTCTCATTTCCCGTTTCCGTATACTTACCATTTTCTTCCTTAATCGAAGTTAAATGGTTTGCTTTATTTATCGCCATTGCCTTGGTCAGTCGCATGCTCTCCGGGATGCTGCTTATGTTATCGCAGTGTTCCCTCCATGCAGTCCTCTTCACCTTGCGTATGGCCTTGTTCTATTCTGTCAATTTCTTCGCATATTCTCCGAAGTTGCCAGATTTCTTTGCGTGGTTGAAAGCAGCCCTCGTTAACTTCCGTTGCTTCGCTAGCTCGGAGTTCCACCAAGGTGCTTTTTTCGCCTTGGTCTCTTTCTCAGGGCAGTTATCGGACCATGATTTCGTGACAGCTCTTATTATATGTTCTGCCACAAACTCGATGTCCAGTGTTGAACTTAAGTCATCTTTAGGGTCCCCTAGTTCAGCCTTCACATCTCTTTTGTATGCTGGCCATTTGGTGTTTCTAGGGTTCCTTCTTTTAACTTTTTCCAATATTTGGATAGTCCTATATTTAAAGCTTATATACCTACGGTCTGAACTTGAAACCATATCCGGCACATTCCAGTCAGCTATATTAATGTTGGCCTGATTAGTTGCTAGGGTAATGTCTATGACCTCCGCCCTTTGTTATGTAACAAACGTTGGTTCGTTACCCGTATTAATTAATTGCAAGGATGAACTTGCCAGAAAATCCAGTAGGAGCTCCCCTCTTTCGTTGTTATTTGTGCTCCCCCATGTAACATGGTGAGCATTTGAGTCGCAGCCGATGACCAATTTCTCGTTCTCCCGGCTGCATTGTTCTGCCAAAGCCCTAAGTTCTCTCGAAACTGGGTCCGTGGCCTCGTACGGAAGGTAGGCGGAGGCTATTACTAGCGCTCCACCTGCACCCCCTCCTTTTTAAGTATGACCTTTACTGTGGTAAGGTCCCTGAAACAGTATTTATACAGAGGTATAGCTTCTATACCATTTCTGACATATATGCATGTCCTCATGTTATTTTCGTGACAGTGATAATATATGGTACCTCCTGTCGCGCCTAGACCCCTAATAGTCCCATCATAGATATATGGTTCTTGAATAAGGGCAATATCATATTTGTAGTTTTGTAGCTCCCGTGCTAGCACGGCTGTTGCTGCCTTATTGTGTTGTAAGTTAATCTGTACAAACCTTAGTGCATCCATCTTAGAATGCCATGTCTTCGTCTCCGCTGGAGCCTGATGCGGTGTCAAGGTTGAGCCCCAGCAGTCCCGCCAGTTCTTTAGCGTCCGTCTGTGGGGACGGACTCTCCAGGTTCATGGCGGGGTGGTAGGACCCTTCGAAGACATCGCCGGTCTCGTCCTCGTTGGACACAACCACAACTGGAGCTGTTGCTGCAGTTGTGGTTGTTGTTACTGCAGCGGTGTTCTGCGCTGTCGCCGTTGTCGCAGGGGCCGCTCCCGCCACGGCAGGTATTCCTCTCCTCGTTTGATCCTCGAGGACTTTAAACTGGCTAGACCCCAGACCCCAGTTCAGGGTGAAGCCAGCCTCCTTAATGGCTTCAGCCGATGGGTGGTCCATCATGACAATCATACGCGTCATCTCTGCCCCCGCCTCAACCCGCACAATCTTCCACTCCTCCGTGTGAAGTCGCGGGTGTACGCGCTGAAGCATCTTCAGCAGAGATGCTACGTCAGGGCCCTCCCATGTCCTCATTTTCCAGGCCATTTTGACCGGCTTGGGCAGGTCTTTGGCGTCTATGGCCTTAATTTTTACCCCATTGATCACCTTGCCGTCCATGTTGTGAAGCCATTGCACCACTGCGGGTCCCTCGCATTTAGCGTGGAACGCTCCTCCAGCCATATTTAGAAATGATATTCTGGGCAGGGGATCCGGAGTTTCCTCCATGGCCTTAAAGAGAAAGGCCTGTATGGGCCCAGCATACCTCTGTCCAGAACTTGCACCGGGTGGTCCTCGTGCACAACAGCCATTCTGGTGCCAGTTAGGGCATCCCTGTACTAGCCCTGCGTCTTGGCCCTCTTCGGGTCATTGACTGGCACCCTGGCGTCATCGTCTCCTCCCGTTACCTTTTGGAAGTACTGGGAGTCGATGCCCCGTCCCGCTGAAGTGCAGCTTGCCGCTGCATCCTGCGGTCTCGGCGCCTCGAGCTTCCAGACTTACCCTTATTGGGATCCGGGGGACGATCTCCGTCCGCTGCGGATCTCCCAACGCCGCTGGCGGTATCCCTTGAGGGTCCCGCATTTAGCGACGTCGACGTCGAAGCCCTAGAGGCGCTACTCGCTCTCGTTGGGTTCAGGTTTCCGAAACCCGGTATCAGTCCCGCACCGCCTCCGGTCATGTCATGGGGTGCTCCCTTGCAGGTCCTCTTACAGGGCCCTTCCTAAGTGGCACCTCTGGAGCCCTGGAGACGGCACTGGCCTGTCCCATCGATTGCGGCCGGCCTTTAGCTCTCCCTGCTCTCTCCGGGCCGGTTCCCAAAAGGGGCCCTGACGCGGAGGTGCCGGGTTTAGAGCCTCCCTTACCTTTATACGCGCTTGTCCCAGTTGCCACCAGACCCCTGCCTCCCTTCCGGGAGACGGTACTCCAGGATGGCGCTGGTGTCGACGCAGCAATTTCGCGATGTTGAGCGCTTTGCGTATTTGTCTCAGCCCCCGTAGAGACCTTGACCTGAGAGGTCGCTTCGTTAGAGGGGGCCGCTGTCGTTGTTCTTTTTTTCAGTATCCATCGACAGAGAGCTAAACCCCTAGTTTGTATATTGAATAGTAAATTATAATCATTCATATCGTCATATATATTGTCATGCCTTTATCCCCGAAAGTACGAGGCATACTATATGCTCACATTTCAACTGGGTTTAACGACTGCCATTTTACTGGCAACCAGCACCAACGGCTTAACTTGCCTTCCAAAGCACGGAAACACTCGCAAATGTAAATGCGACGAAATGGTCACCCATCTAAGGACCAGCCATAGTGACAGTTGCTTAATGCAGTGATCGTTTTCAGAACACTGAGCCTGTGTAGCCACGAGCGCTTCTTTTTATAATAAATAGTTATAGTATAGCCTATAATCATGACTTGCATATTCATATAGTCATCACATCTTTCTTCTTTATGATTTTAAATTACTACTGTCTTTAGCTTGTTTCAACATGGAGATACTTATATAGACGCACTTTCTTAATCCTAAAGTATCTAGTATCAGTCTTCAAGCCATATGAAACTACCAACACCTTGTATACTTGGTTATGATAGGTGTGCTCTGTGGTCACAACTAAACCAAGACCCTCATGCAGAAGGCTACCACATGCCATGCTGGTACATTTTTTCATGACATGTTAGTCACTCGGTGAAGCCATCTCTCATTGGTACAGTGATGCAAACTAATATTAAATAGTTACTGTGAGTAATTATTTGCCAAAGCACCATTTACTGTGGATTAAGCTAGTAATAAACATTTGCTATGTGATCTGAGTGGTGCTTGTTCAGAAGCTTGAGGCTCTCTGCCCATAAGGTGTACTTGTATAGAACATTCTGCCAACATGATAATAATAATAATATTAAATCTTTATTCATTTAGGTCACAAAGTAACACTTATGAACGTCAAGAATATTGCTTCTACATTTACATTCACTGCCAGATTCGCAAAGCAATAGGTAGAGCCTGAGGAAGAACCTGGCAATAAAACTCATGGCCACTCTTTTCTAAACGCCAGTAATTACATTAGTTTGATTAACATGATATTTGACCAATTATATAGCAATGAAATTATACAAACAAAAAAACTAAATCAATGTTGTGTTTAAATCATATCAAAATTAGAGCGATTATAGTTGCCGGTTCCAAGGGCAGCCTACCCTTGAAGAAGAAGAATCTGGCAAGAAAGTCAATGGATGCCATTTTAAAATGTAGGAATGGCTTACAACATTAAAATTACACTTACATTGTTCCTTTGGATTTATGTGAGAATAGTCGACTAAACTTAAGTTTACCTTAAATATAAATAAGATTATTTGTAATAATTGCTATAACAGCTATGAGCTATGAGCAACAGACGACACCCGTTCACGGGTATGACGCATTATATCAGCCATCGCCCTACTTAACCGTATTATAGGGAATAAGGCTACATACGCCACCACTGCCAGGACACTTAGGCGAGCATGACATACTCAAAAACTGCACAGCAACTATCATGTCAATTTCAAAGAAATAATTAAGTCAACATGGTGCTCACACAATAACAAACTCAAATTACATTGTATACCGGGACTAAACGCAGACAATTTAGAAACCTTTAGTTGTCAGACGTTTCAAATTATTAATACTGTAGAGATGTAAAAATACAACATATATATGCAGATTCAAGGCATATCACAAGATTCATTCGAGTCCTAAATAGCTCAAGCGAAGAGCAAGCAACTCATTTCCATTTATTTTTATCGTTCAAATAATCATTAGTTGTGTAATAGGCCCTTTTCAAGAGGTGCCTTAAATTTATGTAACGGCAGGTTCATAATGTTTAAAGGAATTTTATTATATAGTCGTACGCCAATTCCTGCAAAAGAGTCGTGAACCTTTTGTAAACGATGATGCGTTCCAATTAATTTAATCTTATTTCTAGTATTTATCGAATGTATGTCACTGTGTCTATTGTATAAATGTATGTTCTGTTTAACTAAAATAATATTTGCAAATATATACTTTAAAATGCCAATTTCTTTAAATTTTTCTCTAAGAGACACTCTAGCACTCATTTTATATATTGCACGTATAGCATGCAAGCATTGGCGACTTGTTCTGTAAATGACTGCCTCGGTGGCGCAGTGGTAGTGCATGCGACTGACGCGACTGAGGTCCCGGGTTCGATTCCCGGGTCGGAACAAATATATGTGTGATCCTCAAATGTTTGTTTTGGAGTGTGGGTGTTTCCTATGTATAATATGTATGCATTTAGAAATATATAGATTTATAAGTATGTATATCAGTTGTCTAGATCCCATAACACAAGCTTATGTTAGCTTACTTTGCGCTAGACGGCGCCGTGTAAAAAAAAAACGATCACTGCTACATTAGCATGCTTGAAGTAACTTTATGTATTATTTTTTTATTGTTTTCTGATAAAATAAGGAGTTAATTTTTGAAAAATAATGCTTACGCGATACTTGAAATCTTGGCGTAGTTTGTTAATATTCAAAATAATAAACCAAAGTATATCCCAGCTCGACCCACTTATATCTATGCCAAAAACTGTAGTCGAAAATGGTTAAGTTTCATGATACAGGTGATATTGCCTTCTTTAATCCCTAAATATCTTGCTCCAAATTCTAAATCTTACAAATGTTATTCCCATAATAATTTGCTGATCTATTACAGGCTGCTATTAATCGCGTGATGCCCCAGGATGGGACGAGCACAGCAGCACAGACGAATGACACTCATGATGTAGAGATGATAGACGATGATATATCTGTGATAACTCCAAAAACGCATCCACCAGGTAAATCCAATATTTATTTATTTAAATGCCAAAAATATATTGTATCGTTATTTTATTGATTTTTATATTTATCTTCCCCCTTTATGACTGATAATTCTGCCCATATTGACATTCTCTATACATAAAATTGTTTAAAGTCTATTTATGATAAACTCTCTTGGTAATTAAATACTAAAATATTACTGTTGGTAGTTGCTACGAGTATAATAAAAAACTGAAAGTATTTTATTGCTAATTATTAACTAATTATTTGATTGACCATTGGACTATATATATATATATAAGTAAATATCAATGGGACAACTCACACAAATCCATCTGATTCCAAACTAAGCAGAGCTTGTACTATGGTAACCAGATAACTGATAAACATACTTATTTATTTCTAAATAGATACATATTATGGATATATAATACCTTGATCGAATAAACCATCGTGCTCATCACACAAAGTTTTATCCTGGGTGGGAATCAAACCCACGACATCTTGCGTAGCAGTCGGATACACTCCCACCGTGCCACAGAGACAGTCAAAACAAAGTCAGTGTTTAAACCATATAATGACATTCTCATCATCATCCTCTTGCCCTTGTCCCAATTTACTTGGGGTCGGCGCAGTATGACTAAATTCTATACTGCAAAATGTTTTGGCTTGGTTTTTATGGTCGGCCGCCAGCCTGACACCAACTTTCCTTGGGAATGCTATCATGTGGTGATTTGCCTGCCACCACACGGGTGCCTTTCCAAGTCTTTCAGTACTCCAAACCTTTACAAGGGGGCAGGTTACTTTTTCACAGGGGGAGGTTCTTCTTTCGTATTAGTAGTCCTTGTCTATACAATGTGGTGACGTCAGCCATAGCTATATAATGACATTCTAAAAATAAAAATATTTTTATTCCACAGACCGGACAGATAATAATCAAGCATCCACCTCATCTCCTAAATATAATTCTATTGATGCTGTAGAGCTACAAGTTCATTATAATAATAAGATACATGAAATCAAAATGTCGGGAACGGCGACAGTAGGTAAGTAATTTAAAACAACTTAGCATGCAAGTAAACTAATTTTAAAGTATGCTATTCATATAAAACACTATAATTACCTTCTAATATTATTAACTAATTGGCAACCGCGACTCCGCACGCATGGTTAAGTTTTCCCGTTTCCCACAGGAACTTGTTCCCGGGATAAAAGTAGCCTATATTATATTATTGTAAAGTTTCATCAAAATCCATTCAGTAGATTTTGCGTGAAAGAGTAACCAACATCCATACTTACAAACTTTCGCGTTTATAATACGAGGGCTGCACTAAAAGTATCGGGAATGGAACATTTCCACTGTTCCTGTCATATTAAAATCTTTTTAATTGAAAACTCCTTGGTTTTAAAAATCGAATACCATTTATTTATTTAAAAAAAAGATTCTCGGTCTTGTCACAAGGTTTTTTCAAACTTGTTTAGTCGTTGAGAAAATGGAATTGACTAGAGAAAATTCAAGAGCAATGATTTATTACGACTTTCGAAGTGGTTTAACACAAAAACAGTTTGTTGACCGGATGATTTCTGCATTGACGATGAAGCCCCATCCAAAACCACAATTTATCGCTGGTTTGCTGAATTTCAACGTGGACGTGTCAAGCTCAGTGATGATCCCGTCAAGGTCGTCCAAAAACTGCAGTCACTCAAGAAAACGTTGATGCTGTGCGTAAGCTGATTGAGGAAGATCGACATGAGACATACCGCGTAATTCAGGCAACTTTAGACATTGGCATGAGTCAAATACAAATAATCTTGCATGAACAATTAGGTGTAAAAAAGTTGTTTTCCCGATGGATACCGCATTCACTCTGCGAAGAGCAAAATGCGGCTCGCGTTACTTGGTGCGTCAGAACTCTCGAAAGATTCCACGCAGGATTCTCAAATGCTGTATACAACAGCGTATCAGGTGACGAATCCTGGATATACGCGTACGAACCCGAAACAAAAAACCAGTCACGAGTTTGGGTGTTCGAAAATGAGTTAAAGCCAACAAAAATTGTTCGTTCACGGAGTGTTGCAAAAAAAATGGTGGCCAAGTTTGTCTCCAAAACCGGCCATGTTGCGACTATTCCTCTTGAGGGACAAAGAACGGTTAATGCAGAATGGTATGCTAGCATTTGTTTGCCACAGGTCGTTTCTGAACTCCGTAAATAGAACTGCAACCGCCGCATCATCCTCCATCACGACAATGTGAGTTCTCACACCGCGCACAGAACAAAAGAGTTTTTAGAGCAAGAAAACATAGAATTATTAGACCATCCGCCGTACAGCCCCGACCTAAGCCCTAATGATTTCTATACTTTCCCTAATATAAAGAATAAATTGCGTGGTCAGAGATTTTCATCACCTGAAGAAGCTGTGGACGCCTACAAAACGGCCATTTTGGATACGCCAACTTCCGAATGGAATGGTTGCTTCAATGATTGGTTCCATCGTATGGAAAAATGTGTCAAATTTCGCGGAGAATACTTCGAAAAGCAATAAATACATTTTTAAATAGTAATGTTGTGTCACTTCCTTGATTCCCGAAATTTTCAGTGCCCTCGTATTAGTAGGATTTGCAAGTTTGTAAGATTAGTATTTGAAAGAGGTGACGTAAAAACTAAATGCGAGATTAGGGTAAACCAGGAACGTCTAGAGCAAGTGAATGAAATTGTGTATTTAGGAAGTATGTTTAGCGCGGATGGAAGATGTGATTCGGATTTAGAACGGCGAGTAGCTGCCGGAAACAAAGTTAACGGTGCTTTGTCCCAGTTAGTAAAGCGACAAAGCATCGTAAAAGAAGCACGACTGGCGATTCATAACGCAGTGCTAGTGCCAACTTTGCTTTACGGTAGTGAAACCTGGGTATGTCAGCAGATGCATGAAAGTAAATTGAATGCTGTGGAGATGCGATCACTTCGAAAATTGTGCGGCGTTACCTTGGCCGACCGAATACGTAACGAAGTGATACGCAATATGGCAGGTTTGAATGAAAGTGTCAGCGTTAAGCTGGAAAAGGGCGTGCTCCGTTGGTTTGGACACGTCCAACGAATGAGTGAGGAACGATTGACGAAGAATATATATTGTTCAAAAGTAGAGGGTAGAAGGAGTCAGGGAAGGCCGAGACTTACATATGAAGACCACGTGAGCAGATTGCTCAAAAACGGAAAGGTCAAAAGTACTCGGATACCCAGACGTGCGTGTATGAAGCGATTGATGAATCTCGAAGAAGCGAAAGAAGTATGCATGGATCGCGAAGCCTGGCGATCTGTCCTCTCTGACTACCCCGTCAGGGATACAGCGTGAAGATAGTTAGTTAGTTAGTTAGTTTGTAAAGATTTATACTACAATATTTTCAATTTCTAAGGACTCAGTAGACTCAGCAACCCTATTCCTCGTAATGGTTTTTGATCCATAAATTTTAAAAAGTGAATATTGCCCTTTGTTTTAAATAGACTGACCCAAAATGGTTAAATTCAATTTAATCCCTTAATAAAACTAACTATCTTCACGCTGTATCCCTAACGGGGTAGTCAAAGAGGACAGATCGCCAGGCTTCGCGATCCATGCAAACTTCTTTCACTTACTGCTTCATACTTGCACGTCTGGGTATCCAAGTACTTTTAATCCTTCTGTCTATGATCAGCCTGCTCATGTAGTCTTCATATGTAAGTCTCGGCCTAACCAGACCTCTTCCCTTAATCCCTTATTAAAATTGTGTTATTCCTCATCCACAGGTGATCTTAAGAAACAGCTGGAGAATGTTTGCGGCGTGCCCGTATGTCGTCAACAGATCTCAGGGCTCGGCGGGTCCCGGGCTACTTCGAATGCTCAACTACACACCCTTTCATTGCCGCACAATGCTGTACTCAGGTTAAAAGCTGCTGAACAGCTGATGGCGGACGATGAGTGAGTATCATTTGAAAGATCTATCCTTCTCAAGTTGAATTCAACCTGTTCTGTATGACATTACACTGCAAGTGTAGTCATTTGTAGTTTGGCATATAGTTCTTTAAATGTACATTTTATGACTTTAAATCTAACAACCTTAAATATAACACTAAAATCTCATCATCATCCGAGCGTCTGTCCCAGTTGCGTCTCGCGACGCCCGGGTCCGCTTTCCTACATTTTCTCTTCCACTTCGCATGGTCGTCGGCATCCCCTGTAGTGAGACCATTGGCACGCATGTCATCCCTTACGACGTCAAGCCAGCACTTCTTGGGTCTTCCCCTCTTACCGGGACCCGGCGGGGCTGACATGGCCAGACATTTGTTACCTACGTAGCCCGGCGGTTGCCGCAAGACGTGACCATACCAACGAAGGCGACACTCTTGCAACTTGTCTGCAATGTCACGGACGTGAAGGCTGCCGCGGATGCGAGAGTTCCTCACGCGGTCCATCCGCGTGACTCCACACATCCACCGCAGCATCTTCATTTCCGTGACACGCAGCTCCTGCTTGTGTCGCTCCAATATCGGCCACGTCTCACTGCCATGTAAAAAGACAGGTCTAATAATGGTTTTGTAGACCTGTCCCTTCAACCGGATCAGCATTTTAGGGTCACAAATGACACCGGTCATCTCCCGCCATTTGGCCCATGCGGCAGCAATGCGGGACTTGACATCGCAATCGATGTCACTGGACGTGTGAAAAACAGATCCCAGGTATTTAACCTGGTCCGTGCGCTCGACCAAATCACCGCCTATGCGGACGGATGTGGGATCTGTCGAGTTTAATGCCAAGTACTCGGTCTTCGCCACATTTAGTTTCAGACCGTCGTTCTCAAGCGTCTCCTTCCACGCCTTTACACGTCGCACCAATCTACCCCTGTCCGCGTCTGCCAGCGCAATATCGTCAGCATACATGAGCAACCATGAAGACAGCTCATGCGGGTTTCTGATGCTGTCCGACTATTCGTCTAATATTACACTGAACAGAAGCGGACTAAGGACAGAACCCTGGTGTACCCCGACGGTGATGGGGAAGGGTTTCGTGTCGCCAACAGCAGTCCGAACCATTGAATCGGAGTCACAGTACATGTCCCGGATAGTGTCAATATACACCTCTGGAACCCCTTTGGACCGCAGTGCCCACCAGATCATCGCACGAGGCACACAGTCGAAGGCCTTCTGCATGTCTAGAAACAAACAGTGCAGAGGCGTGTTCTTCGACTTGTATTTCTCTGCGACAACCCTCAGGGCAAAAACAGGGTCCGTGGTCCCATGACCAGAGCGAAACCCATATTGACACCACGAGAGAGTACACTCCTGCCGGATCCGAGAGTCTATAATCCTCTCGAAGATCTTCATGGTGTGGGACATCACCTTTATACCGCTGTAGCTCCCGCACTCCTGCACTGACCCCTTACCTTTGAAGACTGGAGTAATAATACTCAGTCTCCATTGGTTTGGGATCTGCCCGCTGAGGAGTATGCGGTTAAAAAGGTTTACTAAGATGCCCACACCGCGAGGACCCATCGCCTTCCAGGCTTCGATGGGGACTCCATCGGGTCCGACAGCTTTCCGATTCTTCATGCGGCGAAGCGCAGTCAAGACTTCTCCAGGCGTTACCGGTGGCACTAGTCCCTGATTCGGAGGGAGGTCCAGAGGCTGCACCTCTTTATGCTGTTTATTAAGCAGCTCGTGGAAGTACGAGCGCCATCTCTCCTTCACCGCGAGATCTTCGCTTAACAGGTTGCCCTCAGGGTCTTTTACACAGCGATTCTTGGATATATCCTGTGCCGCTTTGACCCTGGAGCGCGCCAGCTTATAGATGAGCTTCTGCCCCTCAGACGATTCCAGCTTATCATACAAAGGTTGTAAGTGGTTTCGTCTAGCTCTGGCTACAGCTCTCTTTGTGGCGCGCTTGGCAGCCCTGTACGCCTCGTGGTCTTCGGGAGATCCGGTCGCTTGCCACTTTAGGGCTTTCTTCTTCCTGGTCTCCCTCAGGACTGCGTCGTTCCACCACCAAGTTTCTTTGTCACATTTGCGTCCACCCTTAGACTCACCGAGCACCACCTTCGCCGCTCCAAGGATGGCCGCCTGAACTTTGTCCCAGTAATCTTGAACTGGTTCGCCTTCAGTGTCAGTGCACTTGTCACCGACAGCTGAGACGAACTCCTGGGACCTAGTTTCATCAAGCAGCCACCATCTGATGCGGCGCTGGCACCGCTCGATGCGTTTGCCTTTAGGCTTCACGCAGAGGTCCATGACAAGGAGATGGTGTTGTGCAGTAAGACTCTCACCGGGTATGACCTTGCAGTTGGCCACCTTGCCGATGCTGTGTCGCCTAGTGAGTAGGAAATCGATCTGAGTTGTACGCCTTCCGCTCTTGTAGGTGATGAGATGTTCGGATTTCTTTTTGAAATACGTGTTCACAATAGCCAGATCGGCAGCCGCACACGTTCTGAGGATAGTTTCTCCTTCAGCGTTGCGGGTGCCGTATCCAAAACCACCATGAAC
Source organism: Thumatha senex (assembly GCA_948477245.1). Classification (NCBI taxonomy): domain Eukaryota; kingdom Metazoa; phylum Arthropoda; class Insecta; order Lepidoptera; family Erebidae; genus Thumatha; species Thumatha senex. The sequence continues at coordinate 20,529,860 of OX419739.1, read as the reverse complement.
ACGCTCAAACTCCTCACACCTCTCACCCAAATGACTGTTTAGGTAAAATAAATAATAAATAAATATCCATCACGCCTTATCCCCGAAGGGGTGGCAGAGGCATATTATATGCCCACTTTTCACCGTATGGATTCCTGTCCCACGTAATAGGTGGTGAGCCCATTGCCGTGTTGAAATAGACAGACGCAGGTTGTGGCTACCTGCTGTTGAAATTTTCAAGCCGCCCATAAGGCCTTCAACCAGGCTTAACGACTGCCATTTTACTGGCAACCGGGACCAACGGCTTAACGTGTCTTCCGAAGCACGGAAACGCTCGCAAATGTAAATGCCACAAAGTGGTCACCCATCCGAGGACCAGCCATAGTGAAAGTTGCTTAACTCAGTGATCGTTTACAGAACACTGAGACCGCGAGGCCACGAGCGCTTCGACTGTTTAGGTCGCCACCCAAAACGATTCCCTGTGACAACGGAATGCTCCGAAGCACTCCCTCGAGTTGGCCCCAAAACGACATCTTATCGGCCTTGCTACAACCGGCCTGTGGCGCGTAGGCACTTATCAGGTGGGTAATAATCCCATCGATAAGCACCCTCACGATCATAAGCCGGTCGCTACAGCTTTTCACCTCCAAGATGCCGCTCTGCAGCCCTTCGGGGAGCACCACGGCCACCCCGTTCTCCCCACCAGGCGCACCCGTGTAGTACAGCTTGTAGCCTTTCTGCAAAGGCCGGGCTCTGTTGCCCTTCCACCGAGTCTCCTGCAGGAACGCCACGTCCACCCTCCGCCTGGAGAGTACTTCAGCCAACTCTACCGCACGCCCAGTCAGCATGCCAATGTTCCAAGATGCGAAGCGGATACGGGTTGGGGCTAACTTCTTTAGCCGTGCTGGCCCGACACACGGCAGCCCTAGCCCACTTGCCACAGAAGTCGGGCGGGGCTCCTGCGCGCCGTTTTGCCTATTGTACTTTACCATTATTTGTTTTGGCGGGTGGCTTTTATGGGAGCGACGCCCTCAGACCTCCCAACCCCAGAGGGGAAAGCCAGCGTCAGAGCCTCGTCCGTTAATCAGCAGGTGCACGCACTAGCACGGGAGGTTGACTTGGGCCCAATATAACACTAAAATCTAACGACCTTAAATATAATAAAGGAACTTAAAATATAACGACTTTAAATATAATAAAGGAACTTAAAATCTAACGATCTTAAATATAATAAAGGAATTTAAAATCTGACGGACGACCTTAAATGGTGTTTGTATGTGATTCGTCATGTCACAAAATATTGTTAAATGCACTAATTGCAATGTTGTAATAAATGAGGTGTTGGCGTTTCTTCAACATGTGTTGGATGTTATGGATGAGGAGAGTGTGCATCAGTTATGTACCTCCTCGTTCACAGTAGAAGATATAGTGAAAGCGAAGACACTGTTATTTGCGTCAGTCCCTGGCGGAAAGAAGAGTCGGAAAAAAAGACGGAAAGAAAAAGCTGTCTAGGGACCTAGATGATATGATCTGCTTATTGAAAGGCACGAATCCGGAACTTTTTCCAATATTTGTGGCAAAAGATCTGCACAAGCTCCCACCAGTATCATTTGATCATGTGGATCATGTTACCAGGCTGTTAAAGGATATCTTAAAGCTGCAAAATCGCGTCGCCTATTTTTAGTTCTAATGTGTCGAAGGATACTGCCGAAAGCGATATAATCTCATATATTAGAGATGTTGCAAGTGAAGAGGTGACGTTGTATAAAATAAACCGCCAAACAGAGAAAAGATACAACTCTTATAAGTTATACGTGCCAACTAGCAAGGCGGCTATATTTTTAAGTGATGATTTCTGGCCAAACGGGATAACGTTTCGTCGTTTTGTACAAAATAAATACAAAACAATAGCTGTACTACGGCCAAATACCTAATCTTTTGTTTATATGGATAGATGTAAACTTTCAAGTTTTAATTGTAAATCCGTGAAGCGATCTATTGATGGAGTGAGAACGATCTGTCAATCGTCTGATATAGTGGCTCTTCAGGAGACGTGGCTTATGCCCGAGGATTTGCCAATGTTAGGCCAAATACACGGGGATTTCAACTACACTGGCAAATCAGCTGTCGATACTTCTACTGGCCCACTAATAGGAAGACCGTATGGTGGCGTTGCCATACTTTGGCGTAAATGTACATTTGAATCAGTAAAGGTTATCCAGTGCCGGAGTGTACGTCTTGCTGCCATTCAAGTGTTTTCTAATAACAAATCTTTTATAGTTTTTAGTGTTTACATGCCAACTGACTCAAGGGTCAACTTGCCTGAGTTCACAGAATGTTTAAGTGAAATGAATGCTGTTGTTGAGTCCAGTGACTGTAGTGTGGTTTTTATGCTGGGCGATTATAATGCTCATCCTGGTGAGTCTTTTTGGACTGAACTTATACATTTTTGCAATGAAAGGGACTGGTTGTGTGCTGATGCAGAGATGCTTGGGACTCAATCTGAAGTTTGTACATACATAAGTGAGATACATGGGTGTCAACGTTGGCTAGATCACTGCATTGTCACACAATCTGCTTTCAAGACAATTCTAAATGTGGATGTTGTATCGGACGTGTTTTGGTCTGATCACTTTCCAATCACAGTATCTTGTAATATTAATGTTATTAAATCCTTTTCACATAGTAACTGTAAAGAAATAAACAGAGTTGTTTGGGGTGAGCGGGATAGTGATCAGATTAGGGAATATTATAAATTGTGTGGTGAACATCTTCAACATATTCATTATCCTCAACATTTTGCAATGTGTAGTGAATCTCACTGTGATAATTCACAACATTGTGAGATGCTAGACGAGTTGTATAAGAATATTGTTAACATTTTGTCGGAGGCTGCTCAGCAGACATATGTGGAGAAAAGACAAAATGTTAAAGGGCAGTTAGTTGGGTGGAACAAGTATGTGCGTGAGTCCCATAGGCTAGCTGTACATAAATATCATACATGGATTCTGTATAATAGTTTTATTCTGGATATATTGGATTCTGTATATAGATTCTGTATTCCCTAAACAGGGACCTATTTATGATGAGATGTGCCTAAATCGAAAAGTTTTTAAAGGCAAGCTAAAATGGTGTCAGTCTAACCAAGATAAAATAAAGTTTGATAAAATGGCATTATGTCATACAAATAAAAATTGTAAGCAATTTTGGAAAATAACAATTAAGTTTAATATTAAGTCTTGTCTTCCTGATAGTGTTGGGGGTGCTCATGAGCCTCTGTTAATCGCTAATAAGTTTGCGCAACATTTTAGGGTACAATCACCCCTGACTGGTGGTGTGGTGCGGGTGATCGACGATGAGCCCTGTGGTGACAGTGATTTCATTCGCTTTTCTTCCAAGCAAGTTGCAAATGTAATTAAAAATATAACCCGGGGGAAATCACCTGGGAATGACGGTCTCAGCGTCGAGCACCTGCAACACGCTGGACCTCATTTATTAAGAGTTTTATCAATGTTCTATTCTCTTTGTATGTGCCATTCTTATCTCCCAGCTAGCCTAATGCAGACAGTAGTGGTACCAATAGTTAAAAACAAAACAGGTGATGTTACAGACATGGCAATTATAGACCGATATCACTGGCTACTATTGTTGCAAAAGTATTAGATGGCCTACTGAACATCCACCTAGAGGCTTATTTGCAGCTGCATGACGCACAGTTTGGCTTCCGCTCAGGGCTGTCCACTGAAACAGCAATTCTGGCATTGAAACATATCGTTACAAATTATAGAGACAGAAGGACCCCGGTATATGCATGTTTCCTGGATCTCTCGCGTGCTTTCGACATGGTTGCATATGATTTACTCTGGAGAAAACTTAGGGATAGGAATGTGCCGGCAGAGTTGTTAACGCATCTTTCAATATTGGTACCTTAAGCAGACAAACTGCGTAAAGTGGGGGGACAGTTATTCAGTCTTATGTCCTGGAGTGTGGTGTGAAACAGGGTGGACTGACATCTCCTCGCCTTTTCAATTTATATGTAAATGATCTGATTGTTGAACTCAGGTGTATGAGAGTTGGTTGCCGCTTGGATGATGTCATTGTCAATAATATTAGCTATGCAGACGACATGGTGCTGCTGAGTCCAACGATCAGGGCAATTATAGAGCTGCTCCAGGTTTGTGAGCGGTATGTTAGGGTACATGGCTTTGTGTACAATGTAAAAAAGAATGAGCATATGGTATTTAAGGGAGCAGGTTGTAAGCGTCCGGCTTCTAGACCCAGTATACAACTGAATGGAATAGACCTTAAACAGGTGACATCCTTTAAGTATTTAGGACATTTTGTTACCGATGACCTTAGGGATGACGTTGATATTGAGAGGGAACGCAGGGCACTGGCAGTCCGCTGTAATATGTTGACTCGAAGGTTTGCACGGTGTTGTGAGCAGGTGAGGCTAACACTGTTCAGAGCATATTGTCAGGTTTTCTACACGTGTAGCCTTTGGTTTAATTATGGGAGAGGGGCCATTAGCGCCTTGCGAGTCCAATATAACAACGCCCTCAGGATGTTGATGGGGCTGCCTAGGTTTTGCAGCGCATCTGGCATGTTGGCTGTGGCTCATGTTGATTGCTTCCAGGCCATAATGCGGAAAAGAATATGCTCGTTGCTTTGCAGATTGCGGGGTGGGCAGAATTCGATTCTGGGGACACTAATTGACCAGGACTCGCCTTTCCTTACACACTGGACTCAAAAGTGTATCTCTGTCGCCAGGACATTTGTTTAAGTGAAATAATAAACAGGAATTAAAGATTAACAATTTTAATAAAATATCTATTAGTAATATAATTTTTTAATATAATTGAGATTATTGAAATCTGTTAATATTATAATAATTTTTTTTTCTGACATTTTAAGTAATTTTGACATGTTGATAATTACAGCTGTGATAATTTGTTAATTTCTGTTTCAAATATGTTCTACTATTGAAATTTAATTAATTATAATGATTGTACTAACACATTGATCTTTATTACTAACAAAATATGGATCATGTTATCTGAAATAAAGTTTATTATTATTATTAAATATAATAAAGGAACTTAAAATCTAACGATCTTGAATATAATAAAGGAACTTAAATCTGACGACCTTAAATATAATAAAGGAACTTAAAATCTTACGACCTTAAATATATTAAAGGAACTTAAAATCTAACGACTTTAAATATAATAAAGGAACTTAAAATCTAACGTACTTAAATATAATAAAGGAACTTAAAATCTAACGACCTTAAATATAACAAAGGAACTCAAAATCATACAACCACAGGTTCTGCATAGTCTGGGAATATGTGTGGACCATATAAATGAAGCCCTATCACATGGAAGTCTTTACCTGCGTAATGAAGATTTCTCGTTTGCGTTTCCCACTAGAACATGTTCCCGGTTTGAAAAGCAAGCTAAGATGAAAACCCTATAGCACGCAGGGATAATACACATTCCTAAAAGCGAAAGAATTTTCAAAATTGGTTCCGTAGATCCAGAGTTACAACATCACAAACTCACAAACTTTTTCTTGTTGAAACACTAGTATAAATTATAAATGATGGACCCCCAAAGACTAAGTTGTCTGGAATGAGACTGGCGTAATGAACATTATTTGTCATACAGGGTGGCAGAAAGACTGACAACCACATATGTACTACACGTGAAACACGACGATAAAGATTACACTCTCAAATATCCTGGCACCAAAACGGTTCTAGAAGTCAAGAATGATATATTCTCTCTTACAGACATACCCGCGAGACATCAGGTGAGTCCTATTGTAACATTTCTTGTTAAAGCAGCTGTTCTGAGGACCTGCCACCATCTCTTAAAGCGATATTATTTCAATATTACTTCGTGCGCTCATGGCCCCGCGGACTCAGTGTTCTGTAAACGATCACTGAGTTACGCAACTTTCACTATGGGTGGTCTTCGAATGGGTGACCACTTTATGCCATTTACATTTGCGAGTGTTTTCGTGCTTCGGAAGGCACGTTAAGCCGTTGGTCCCGGTTGCCAGTAACATGGCAGTCGTTAAGTCAAGTTGGAGGCCTTATAGGCGGTTTGAAAAATTCTAACAGCAGGTAGCCACAACCTACGTCTGTCTATTTCAACAGGGCAATGGGCTTACCACCTTTTACGTGGGACATGAATACACATGGTGAAAAGTGGGCATATAAAATGCCTCTGCCACCCTTTCGGAGATAATGTGTGTTAGATAAAAAATATTACTTTACTTAAACACTTTGAATTGGACCGTGTTATTGTCCAGCAGAATATTCTGAATATCCTGTTGATGGGCACGCACTGTGCTACCTAATATCCTACTGATGGGTACGCACTGTGCAACCTTTTTCATTTTAGTTTTGGTAGATATAGGCTTAGAGTGACTGCTCTTGAACTTCCCAAGTTCAGTCTCATCAGTTGTTTGGCAAGTGCGGAGCTGGCACGTGAGGTTAACTTGGGACCCGAAGGTCTTGGTAGGGCTCCAATACACCCTATTTCACTAAATGTTACTCATTTCCTATTATTGACTGCCGCTGTGGCGCGGTGGGAGTGTGTCCGACTGCTACGCAAGAGGTCGTGGGTTAGATTCCCACCCAGGATAAAACTTTGTGTGATGAGCACAACGGTTTATTCTGTGTCTGGGCGTCATTTATCTATAAGATGTATGTATTTAGAAATATATAAGTATGTTATCAGTTATCTGTTTACCATAGGACAAGCTCTGCTTAGTTTTGAAACAGATAGGTGATGTGTGAGTTGTCCTAACGATAATTATTATTATTTGTTACTGTTTGGTTAACAGTCATGGACAGGTTGGCCTACAGTCACAGGATTAGATGAAACCGTACTCGCAATGGTAGGCCTGGATTTGCCTCAACACGAGCTCACAGTCAAACGGAAAGAATATAAGAGGGTAAGGTTCTTTAATATTATTTAATTTTTATTTATGAATCCTGTAGAAAACGAATACAACTTTTGCTGCAGGGTCTCCGAAACCTAGCAAAGAGAACTAAATTAAGTAACCCTAAGGCTCTCATGAAAGAAAAGCTCAAGTTTCATACTTGATTAAAATGATTTAATTAGAATCTTCGTGGGTGTTTTGGCGCTTTTTTTGTTTCTTGTGTATTTCTTGTTAAAATAATAAGGAAAGGACATAGTTTTTTAACTAGAATAAAAATTCCATGAAAGACAAGAAGGACTTAATAAGTAAAATTATATTTACCATGGAAGTATAATTATATTTACCACGGATCGCGAAGCCAGGCGATCTGTCCTCTCTGACTACCCTGTTATGTATAGCGTATGTAAAGCGTGAAGATAGTTAGTTAGTTAAATATATTTAGAAGCGCTCGTGGCCCCGCGGTCTCAGTGTTCGGTAAACGATCACTGAGGTACGCAACTTTCACTATGGCTGGTCGTCGGATGGGTGACCACTTTGTGGCATTTACATTTGCGAGCGTTTCCGTGCTTCGGAAGGCACGTTAAGCCGTTGGTCCCGGTTGCCAGTAAAATGGCAGTCGTTAAGCCTGGTTGAAAGCCTTATAGGCGGCTTAAAAAATTTCAACAGCAGGTAGCCACAACCTGCGTCTGTCTATTTCAACACGGCAATGGGCTCACCACCTATTACGTGGGACAGGAATCCACACGGTGAAAAGTGGGCATATAATATGCCTCTGCCACCCCTTCGGGGATAAGGCGTGATGGATATTTATTTATTTTATTTATATTTACCAATAACGAGTTTTCTTTTAGATGTGTTTGAGTTGAATGTTATTGGTGGTAATTTTGTTTAAAGATTAATCTAATGTTCTCACAAACAACACCAAACCGCTCAAAGTTAACCTAAACTACTTATGTTAGTTGTGGGTTCACGGTAGTACCTTAATGACTGGAATCTCCAATAATTTAATCTACTGAAAATTTGTCCATTGCAACAACACCGCTATGTGTACGAACTAGGTTCAGACCTCATGTTAATAAACCTTTGAAAATGTCACCACCTGTGCTACGTGGGACAAAAATGCATCAATCACGACTTTACACCAGTGGGCCGAATCTGCTATTTCAATCATGTCGAAATCGTCGCTCAATAGAAAGCCACCAGTATAATTTTGGCAGTTTTTCGTAGTCTACTATTACAATCGTACTCCAATAGACTTCTATCGGTCAGCCGATAGAATTCTACTAACATTTTGACAGCTAAAAACAGTGATTCTGGTTCTATTCTACGGCTTGTCAATAGTAGACTCGGCCCCCGGGGCTATAGTTTTGACTGATAAGTTAAAAGAATTTCGTTTTTCGCCGTCATTCCTGCTGTAGAGGTAGCAGGAACGGTGAGTGAAGACTCCTGGTCGGGCCACTCTACCCACTAAACCCTGCGGTGTTCCGCCTTTTTCCGAACCGGTTCGCAGGATAGCCTGAGGACTATTCTATTCACGGGCGACCCGGCTAATGGAATGCCCCAAGATGAGACTTTCCTAAGTGAGATTAACAAAGTAAATATTCACTATGGTCCAGTATGCCAATTAGTACACAAAATTTTCATCACAATGTTCTATCAATAAGCGTGCTATTCTACCTTCAGATAGCCGGACCGAGCGCAAGAAACGCGTCGGATTCGGTATGTTTATTTTATGGACTTATCATCTCATTTGTTCATGGTCATAGTAGCTCACTGTAATTCATTTGCATCCTAAACTGTGCTAGTATCACAGTCGGTATTTATTTTGTTTGTGGGTGGGATTAGTCCCAAACTCCTCCAAAACGACTTGCCTGTTTTTTTATAATTTTTTACGCACATATTTATTTGGTAGGTCGTAAGCTATTTTTATAGCTCTAAGTGATGAGAGTGGCCCTCACTAGAATATTTTTATGACAATATAACTTTTGCCATGTCAGCTAGTTAACCCCACTAACTCAGGGTTCTGTTAACGATCGTTGCGTTAAGCAACTTTCGCTACAGCTGATCCTCGGATGGTTCGGAAGGCAAGCCGTTAGTCCCGGTTGGCAGTAACATGGCACTGGCAGTTGTTAAGTCAAGTCAAAGGCTTGAAAATTTTCAACAGCAGGTCGCCACCACCTGCACTTCTCCATTTTGAAACTGCAATGATCTTTCAATTGACGACTTAAGTAATAGTCTACTTTATTAGACAGATAATGTGTAAAATATGTGTTTCAATTTTGGTTCGGATTGCAAAATGATGATAGATTTTCTACATAAAAGAGCCCAGTGACGGCTATAGGCGCTATTACATGGTACCAATATTACTACTGGCAAAGTGTGGATGTGTAATTCTTCTCTTAAATTTTTAAGAAGAATGACAGCGTCATTTACTATTTTACTAATCAATGTTGTTTGTACAGATAATAGTGGAGAGCTCGGACAGTGAAAATAGTTCTGTAGAAGAAATAGAAGACCCAGCTGATGGGTTCACAGCCGAAGATGACATGTTTGTGGATTTAGTACAATCGGAGAGGTTACAGCCGTTAAGTAAGTATAACACTGTTACTAACTAAACGGTTTTACTCACGTGGAAATTTCGGAATAGCCCGACTAGTATCGGACTAACTTTCACACGTCGCACCAATCGGCCCCTGTCCGCGTCTGCCAGCGCGGTATCATCAGCATACATGAGCAACCACGGCGGCTGCTCATGTGAGTCCCTGATGCTGTCTGACATCACGCCTAATATCACACTAAACAAGAACGGACTAAGGACAGTACCCTGGTATACCTCGACGGCTCTCGTATCCAGTTACGTTAAGGATATCTATGAAGTTTTAATTATGTCATGTAGTATAGAGCACACTTAATTTTTTGATCTATTAAATTCTAAAGTTTAAAAAAGTCTTATGAAACGGCTCAGTCTGTCCATTCGACCGTCAGTCTGTACGCATCTATTTCTCAGGAACTATAAGAGTTTAGACAAACGGTTTCCGGCATTCGATTCAGGACACCATGAATAGTGAAGGGCTCGTTACTTGTTTTATATTTCTGTGATTATTTCACATTCTGTTGTTTTAGTGTCGGAGCACGTGGACGACGAAGCTCTGGGGTGTATAGAGTTCGCGTCGCGGTTCCGCTCGCGGTACGGCCCCAACACACCGAACTTCTTTGAAGGGACTTTACAGGACGCCATCAAGGAATCCTGTCTCAAACCTGCCAAAGAGGTAAGAGTATTATATTCTTCTGTAAAATAACTCCCCGCTGTCTCAGTGTTCTGTAACCGATCACTGTGTTAAGCAACATTCGCTATAGGTGGTCCTTGGACGAGTGACGAATTTACGTTTGCGAGCGTTTCCGTGCTTCGGTAGGCACGTTAGGGGTCCCGGTTGCCAGTAAAATGGCAGTCGTTAAGCCTGGTTGAAGACCTTATGGGCTTGAAAAATGTTAACAGCAGGTCGCCACAGCCTGCGCCTGTCCAGTTCAACACGGCAATGGACTCAACACCTATTACGTGGGACCAAAATGCATAAGGTGAAATATGGGCATATAGTATGCCTCTGTACAATATGTATGTATGTATGTAAAAAAAGTAGTTATTGAAACGATATACAAAAAATAAGTTATATGTTGTCGAATCTGTAGCCACCCAATGACTACAATTTTAGGAGGGTCAATATAAGGAAATAAGGCTCTCTCCACCTCCTCCTGCTAACCAATAGACGAGGCAACGATGCATGTGTTATGGGAGTGGGGGTCAAATGGCAGTGACTCCCAAAAATGCCGAACATAAAAAGCTATAAAACTGAACATCAGGGGGCCGAGTCTACTATTGACAAGCCGTAGAAAAGATTCGCAGTTTTTAGCTGTCAAAATGTTAGTAGACTGTCAAAAATACAACTGACTAGCTGCCACTGGCGCGGTCCGTGTTAGTAGAACTCTATCGGTCAGCCGATAGAGTTCTACTAAAGTCTATTGGAGCACGTTTGTAATAGTAGACTTTGAAGAACTGTCAAAATTGTACCGGAGGCTTTCTATTGAGTGACGATTTCGATCCCTAGGTTCCATATCCAAGAATGGTTTGGAGGCTCTTGGGAATACGCATATAGATTAAGAAGAAAAAACTACAATTGTTCTCTTTCGCTGCTATTCAGAATGAACGGGACAACATGTTTCACATTTGTTTCGTTCAACAACAGCCACAATGCTTGCATAAAGTAATCTATCTTGTGCACAATATCATCAATATCGTAATATTCCTTTGCAGAGAAAACTACTAGGCATATATCTACACCACGAGCAGTCTGTCCTTTCCAACGTGTTCTGCGCACAGCTTCTAGGCTGTGAAGCGGTGTTACAAACTCTTCAAGCCAACTTTGTGGTATATGGCTGGGACATCACCGATCCAGACAATAATAATATGTAAGTATATTAATGTTGCATTAGATATACATATTTTTACATTCCAACTGACAACATCCAGTATTCGATTAACGGGTCGGAAAAAAAATTGTGTGATCCACAAATGTTTGTTTCGGAGTTTGGGTGTTTCCTATGTAAAATATGTATGTATTTAGAAATATATAAGTATGTTTATCAGTCGTCTAGATTCCACAACACAAGCTTATATTAGCTTACTTTGGGCTAGACGGAGCTGTGAAAAAAAAAGGTCACACAATATTGCAAATATAATACTATTTTATTTGTACATACTTCACTGTCAATACTGTGATAGGGAGAATCAGTATTATAAAGGTGAAAGTCAAACTGCTCAAACACTTAAACGGCTGGTCCAATTTGAATAATTCAATTTGGTGTTGAGGTAGCTGTCACATTGTATTAACACATTAGTTACTTTTATCCCTGGAACAGTTTTCTGTGACAAAAGTATACATGAAAACTCCACCATGCAGTACTATTTTGTGTGTGTATGTTTGTATGTTTGTTCTTCTTCACGCGCAAATGGCTAAACTAATTTGGATACAATTTGATGTTGAAGTAGTCATTCCCTTAATGAACATATAGGCGCTCGTGGCCCCGCGGTCTCAGTGTTCTGTAAACGATCACTGAGTTACGCAACTTTCACTATGGCTGGTCCTCCGATGGGTGACCACTTTGTGGCATTTACATTTGCGAGCGTTTCCGTGCTTCGGAAGGCACGTTAAGCCGTTGGTCCCGGTTGCCAGTAAAATGGCAGTCGTTAAGCCTGGTTGAAGGCCTTATGGGCGGCTTGAAAAAATTCAACAGCAGGTAGCCACAACCTGCGTCTGTCTATTTCAACACGGCAATGGGCTCACCACCTATTACGTGGGACAGGAATCCATACGGTGAAAAGTGGGCATACAATATGCCTCTGCCACCCCTTCGGGGATAAGGCGTGATGGATATTTAATTTATTTAATTTTAATTTTAACATATAGGCTACTTGTTATCCCAGAAACAAGTATAACTTTAACCTTGCGGGCGTGTCCTCTAGTGCTGATATAATTACTGTAAAACCGAGTTATTCTTGCTCCGCAATTCTTCTACAATCGCAACTTTCAAAACTTTCATAGTAAATTGCAATTGTAACGAAGAGAATGTACAGCACTAATATTTATGATGATTCATGCTCAGCGCAGTTTCGCTAGCTAATTTTATTACGGGATAAAGAAATGAAAACATTAATAAGGTACAGAAGCCCGTTGCGTAGCTGCAACATATTATAGTTGTAGGTGCACCCATCTATCACAATATTCTCTCATTTATGAGATGGCGTTCTACACAATACATTATTGACTGCCTCGGTGGTGCAGTGGTAGTGTATGTAATTGCCGCGACTGAGGTCCTCCCTGGTTCTATTCTCGGGTCGGAAAAATATTTGTGTGATCCACAAATGTTTGTTTCGGAGTACTACATACATATATATTATACATAGGAAACGCCCAATGTTTTCTATGTATAATATGTATGTATTTAGAAATATAGAAGTATGTTTATCAGTCGTCTAGATCCCATAACACAAGCTTGTATTAGCTGACTGGGCAAGACGGAGCTGTGTAAAAAAAAATGTCGCACAATATTTATTTATTTATTATATTGGTAATTTTTAGGTTGCTATCATCGGTAGCGAACGCGCTGGGTCCGGTGGCGAGTATGACGATACGAAACATTCCCGTGGACCGGATGCCGGCACTCGTCATCATCATGCGCGTTCGCTCCAACACCGAAATATACTCAGTCGTCAATGGTTAGTCTATTTATTATTTACAAGGAAAAATTTACTAAAATATACTATCTTTAACACGAGCACAGATCGCCAGGCTTCGCGGTCCATGTATACTTCTTTCACTTCCTGCAGTCTGGGTATCCGAGTATTTTTGCCTATCCATGTTTTTATATACTACTCGGGACTTCATGCGAAACAAAAATCTACTTACATCCACCGACGTTTCGAACGCGTTGCAGCATTGTGGTCGCGGCTGGACTGGCGGCAACTGGCGATTAAGGCCGAGAATATGTATGGAGTTATTTTTGTGTGTAACTACCCTCCATTATTTTTATAATGAAGTAAAAGGCCCGGCGACACACCTCACTCACTACGTCAGTTTTGTTGGGCACAAGCTTTTTACGTTCAAGTTTCTTAATCACTGAATTTCACATCCCAGACATAGCATGTTTCGCGTGAAGTCCCGAGTATACACCGCAAAAGTTTAAAAATTAAATTTATGTCTATCCCTTTAGTCACATGGTCTTTATGTATGATTACAGGTAATGTAGGAGTATCAGAGCTTCTAAGTAGTCTAGTGGAGGCTTTGGAGCGATTCAGCGCAGCGAGGGAAGATGAGGTGCGCCTCGAGAGGGAGCGAGACGCAAGACAAAGGGTCAAGCGTGAACAGGATGAAGCGTACCAGCAGAGTTTAGAGGCTGACAGGTACATACTAATACTACTAGGCTTTTGCGGGGTTGGCAGCGTAAGCGTAACACCAACCAAAGTGTTGCCAACGTATATAAGGCGACACTGGCCACTTTTAATCAAGAGGGCAATATGCTTGTCTGCCGCCAAAAAATATACTAAAATTGTATAGACGAAAGAGGTCAGTTTTGACAGTTAACTTACAGCTTACAAAACATTTACAGGCTCATATACTAAAGTCGTAGAGACAAAGAGGCCAGTTTTGACAGTAAACTATGTATACCAAGGCAGGCCAATAAATTTTCCAGGTGGGCAAAATTCCATAGACTGGCGCCGCCGGGCCAAATACCATAGTCATAAGGTATTCACAGAAAGTACATAAAATATGTTTTAATTTAATTTATTTGTAAATGAAATTAAGAAACGTAATAACAACATTATTTCTATTTAATGTGAGCTGTGAAGAGGTTTTTGTGAAAGTAATTTGTCGATATTTGGTTTTAAGTCTGATGTTGATAGTACAATTAAATCCGAAATGTTTTTTGCAGTTAGAGATGTGCGATATTTATTTTTGATGTAGGATAGAGTCGAAAATGTTTTTTCACACACATAGGTCGAACCAAACCTGCATAAAATTTGCATAGCAAGGTCGCGCAATGTTGGGAAATCTTCACTGGAGACGTTTTTCCAAAAACTTGCAAAACTTTCTGTTAGCTGTTCTGAAGATACATTTTCGTAGAAAATTTGTTTCAGGGCAGTGTGGTTTTGAAGATCTGTCACTTCACGCTGTATGTTTGCAGGGTATTCAACCAGGTCATTAGAACTGATGGCAAATGGATTAATAAACAGCTGAATATTTCTCTTGTCCGATTCAAAATCCTGGAATCTGGTTAAAAAAGACTCTTTTAAACACTTTATTTTTGATAGGTATTTTGGGATATCAAGGTCAGTGATCTTTAATCCTTCTTTCACACTAGCAAGTGTGCAAAAATGGTCGACTTTATTTCTCTCTAAGTTTGCTGCAAACAAGTCCAACTTCCCTTTGAAACCATTGATCAAGTTGAACATTGTTGGAAGAGAACAATTTTTTCCTTGCAATTTAAGGTTCAGGACATTAAGGTACTTCAATATATCAACTAAAAATGCAAGATCGCACAGCCATAATGAATTTTCAAGCAGAGCTCTCTCTGCTGGCAATGCTTGTTTTTCTTTCAGAAATTCCAGGACATGTTCCCTCATATCATAAAAATGTTTCAACATTTCGCCTTTGGATAACCAGCGAACAGCGCAATAAAGATGTAATTCTCCGTATTCTTTTATTTCTTCTTCAACCAATGTTCTGAATTCTCGGCGGTTAAGTGCTCTGGCACGTATAAAATTAATGCAGCGTACTACTGGGTCAATCACATCCTCGAACGTCATGTCTTTAGCGCACAAAGCTTCATGATGTATAATACAATGATAAGAAAACAATTGTCGACCAATGTGATTTTGCAGCAAAGCTACAGCGCCATTGGTTTTCCCCATCATCGCAGGTGCTCCATCAGTGCAAATTGAATTGCATTTATCCCAATTTAGACTCTTACCCACAACGAAATCTTTCAGTTTCATGAATATATCTCTTCCTGTGGTTGTAGTTTCCAGTTGACAGAGGTCCAATATATCCTGAAATATATTGAAATTATCATCAATACAGCGTACAAAAACAGCTAATTGCGCCATACCGGTAAATCGCAGGTTTCGTCCAATGCAAGTGAATAATATCTACATTTAGCAACAAACTCTGTAATTTGACTGGTAATGTCTTTTGACATATCTTCTACTCGCCTCATTACTGTGTTGCGCGACAGTGAAATACTATCGGCCATGGCTTTAACCTTTTGATCATTGCAGTTCTGCGCAAAAATTGACAAACTCTGTTTGATAATTTACCCATCAGAAAACGGCTTTTTCTTTTTAGCCAATAGTAAAGATATTTCATATGATGTTTTGACCATGGCCTCCAGTTCTTCGTGTCGTTTTACAAAAATATTTTGTTGGGAAAATAGTTCTTTCTTCTTTTTATTTATAAAATCAGTCCGTAAACCGCTGACCCCACTGGATAGTCTTTGTCGAATTTCGTATGGTTTTGCTTGAAATGCCGTTCTAAATTATATTTTTTAGCAACAGCTACTGTTGCTGAGCAAATGAGACACACAGGTTTGCGGGCTTTGCTTTCGGTGAAAAGGTATTTTGTTTCCCATTCTTCGTGAAATGTCCGAGGGTTATCCTTTATTCTTGATGTACTCGTACTAGGTTTGCTAAAACAATAGAATTTACTTTTAAAAGTACATACTTGCGATTTTTTAATGAAATGAAGGTAAGTAAGTAGAATAAAATTATTAATTTAGACAGGCACTGCACGACAATATTAATAAATATCTACTTAAGATTCGTAGGTACAAATCCTACATTAATTGTCACGTAACACAACAAACTAAATCACAGCATTTACCATAGTTACTTACCTGCAAAAAATATGCAAGTTTTGGTAGTAATCTTCTAATTTTCAAAACAAATTGTCACAAAACGAATTAGTAATTCAACGCACGTGCATTCAAGTGAGATTGCTAAATACAAGCCGTCCATCTGTTTGGCTATTAGAGGACCGGACCGATATGCGTGCGGGGTGCGGGCGGAGAAGTAGCGACAATACCCGAACGACGCGGATCGGTTGCTCTCGGCCGACTAATCAAGTGGAAGCAGTGCTATCGTGCCGCTGAAGTGCTGGCGGGCAAATTCAAATGCTTTGGCGGGCCTGGGTTTGGCCAGCCTTGATGTGTACTATATAATATGACAGTGATTTTTCGTAATAATCAAATATACTACCGATTTTTTGTAAACATATAATAATATTTTTACATTTACAATGTTTAGTATGGATTAATATATTTTACAGGGCTAAAGAAGAAGTAAAGAAACAACAGGAATTAGAAAGAAATCAAGAAATAGAACGAGCAGAGTCAGAAAGGCAAGTGGAGGCAGCTAAAAAGGAGGTTAGTAAACTCATCATCATCTAAGCTCTATTCTCGGGTGCATTCGAAGTTATCGCTTCAGAACCTGAGAAAAGATAGTATTAAACAAACAAAATGCCAAATCCCACTTGTCTAGATGCAATTAATGTAATTCATGTAATTACATAGAAATACTCTATCCACTAAAACTACTGCACGGATTTTTATACTGTTTTCACGAGTAATGTTTTAGTGTATAATTTATTAAGTTTTATATTCATTGGTTAATATACGAGTAAAACGATATTTGTTGGAGATGTCGCTAAAAAATTTGCCGTTTTTACAAGCTTTCAACGAAAACGCTGCCTGAATTGTGTATCTTATATAGTTCTACAGAAGCGGTCGTGGCCCCGTTAGCTCAGTATTCTGTAAACGATCACTGCGTTAAGTAAGTTTCGATTTGGCTGGTCCTTGGATGGGTGACCACTTTGTTGCATTTATATTTGTGAGCGTTTCCGTGCTTCGGAAGGCACGTTAAGCCGTTGGTTCCGGTTGCCAGTAAAATGGCAGTCGTTAAGTCATGTTGAAGGCCAAATGGGCGGCTTGAAAAATTTTTAACAGCAGGTCGCCACAGCCTGCGCCTGTCCATTTCAACACGGCAATGGGCTCAATACCTGTTACGTTTGACAAAAATGCATACAGTGAAATGTGGTCGTATAGTATGCCTCCGCCTACCCCTTCGGGGATAAAGGCGTGACAATATGTAGAAAAGTTAATAGATAATAATATATAAAAAATAAGATAATATGTCTATCTTTTTAAGATAGCTTACTATACTCTGTGGGAAACGGATACGGAAAATCTTCAGCACGCGGGCGAAGCTGTGGGCATCAGCTAGTTGTTTTATAATATGTAGTGAAAACAAAGAAAGGAAATATGATTTGATGAGCAATAAATCATTGCTAACACAGCTAACAGACAGATACATTACCTTCTATTCTTTTTTTAGTACAATACACATTTTACTAAATTTAAATATATTTACCATATTATTGATACCACGCGCCTGTCTCCATACCGGCTGAAAGTCATGACAAAAAAAAAAATTAGTTATTTTTGTAAATTTAATAAACGATGGGATTAAATGAGTCCATTTCAACATGGCAATGGGCTCACCACCTATTACGTGGGACAGGAATCCACACGGTGAAATGTGGGCATATAATATGCCTCTGCCACCCCTTCGGGGATAAGGCGTGATAGATATTTTTTCTTAATGATTGTCATGGTTCACATAGTATGTCTCGAGGGAAGTCGCGGGGTTAATCAATAGTGTAAAGCTCAATGTGTCCTGTTTAGGCGGAGCGCATGGAAGCAGCAGGGCGGGTTCCGGCGGAGCCCGCGGCGAGTGCGGGCGACGTGGCGCGGATCCGGATTCGCCTGCCGCCGCCGCACGACAACTGCCTCGAGCGGCGCTTCCACGCGCACGACACGCTGCAGGTGAGCGCACACTTCCACACTAACATACACACACACACACACACATGCAGACACATACACACACATACACCACCCCCACACACACACGCGCGCGCGCACACGCACACACACACACACACACACACACACACACACGCGCGCGCGGGCGCGCGCAAACGCATACCGTACCTTTTAAATAGTTTTCCAGAAGAAATAAGACGAGAACCAGTGATAAAACTTTTAGAAAATAAAATTAAAAAGATTTTTACTTTCGTCTCTTTAGTTAGATGCTAGTATTGTTTTAGGCATTTGCATGTTATAAATTTAGCATGACGAGACTCACCTGTTACTGCTGACAAACTGTGTAAGCGGTTTTGTGGGACAATAATTTAAAACCTGTATGTAAATAATATACAAATAAAGTAAATAAAAAGAAACAAAGACACACAAGCGCGCGCACACGCACACAAACACACATGAAGCGCTCGTGGCCCCGCTGACTCAGTGTTCTGTAAACGATCACTGCGTAAAGCAACTTTTGCTATAGCTGGTCCTTAGATGGGTGACGGCACACTTTGTAGCATTTGCCAGGCAAATGGCAGTCGTTAAGCCTAGTTGAAGGCCTTATGGGCGGCTAGAAAAAATTCAACAGTAGGTCGCCACAGCCTGCGCCTGTCCATTTCAACACGGCAATAGGCCCACCACTTGTTACGTGGGGCAAAAATGCATACGGTGATATGTGGGCCTAAAGTTTGCCTCCGCCTACCCCTTCGGGGATGAAGGCGTGACAATATGGATTTATAGTATATATTATCTGACACTCCAAGGAAACAACATAACTAACTATAAATATCTTCACGCTGTTTCTCTGACGGGGTAGACGCAGAAGACAGATCGCCAGGCTTCGTGATCCATGAATAGTTTCGTTTCCTGCTGATTCAATAATTCATACATGCACGTCTGGTTATCCTGGTGCTATTGACCTTTACGTTTTTTGAGCATTCCGCTCACGTGGTCTTCTTATGTTAATCTCTGTCTACCCTGACTCCTTCTACCCCCTAAACAACATGTATAGGAAACCACAAGTATAGTATATTTTCCATAAACCTAGAATCATGTGCCAAGTAATACTGTCTTTTACTAAATGTATAGGGAAAATTTTGAAATTTGGGACTATTTTTCACTTTAACAAAATGCGATACAAATGCTATAGGTTACTATTTCTTGTAAATCTCTTTTGTTTGTTAATTATACTGGGCAGTATGGTTTTGACACCTTCGCCTATCCTTTGCCACATGCACAAAAGAGTTTATAATGATTTTTTATATATCGAGAGAGATCTATTACATATTTGTAAAAAAAAATGTTTTATAATTAGAGAATATATAACTAAAACTAAACTAACTATCTTAACGCTGTATTCCTGACGAGGTAGTCAGAGAGGACAGATGATTGGCTATGAGATCGATGAGGCTTCACGATCTATGCATACTTCTTTCGCTTCTTGTAGATTCAACAATCGCTTCATACTATACACGTCTGGGTATCCGAGTACTTTTGACTTTCCGTTTTAGAAAAAAATTCCATTTTAGAAAAAATATGTTTTACATAATCGCGTAGTAGATTTCATTTATGTTTGAATTTCAGACATCTTCAAAACGTCGGGAAGGTAGGCTTTTTACCTAATAATACGCCGCAAATAAGACCCGAAATATTAAATTAATATTAATGAAAATAGCGAAAGAGTAAAAACATTTTTTAACACTTTCCATCACAATTCCCGACATCTTGACCACTACGATACACGATATCACAGCCACTACGCGGGTGAAACCCCGGTGCGTTTCTGTATAAACCAAACTATTTATTGTAACAGTGTTTTTCATTATATTTCCAGGCGTTGCTAGACTTCCTCGCGTCAGAAGGTTATCCACAGGAACATTACAAAGTTATCGCTAGCTGGCCGAGGAGAGACGTAAGTTGTATAGACCTCATTATATACTCAACCTAGTGCCAGTCCCGGTCGTGTCGATACCCTACTTCTGTCTCCTTATTTATCGGCATTGAAGGACTCTCCGACATTTTCTCATCGTCCCTTATTTAACTTTTTCATTTACCGTCAAAAATATGTAGCCGAATTGATACCCTCTTTATTTTAAAGATGGTGAAAAAAATCAATGGCATAATAATAATAATATTGTGGGATATTTTTTACACAGCGCCATCTAGCCCAAAGTAAGCTAATATAAGCTTGTGTTATGGGATCTAAACGACTGATAAACATATTTATATATTTCTAAATACATACATATTATACATAGGAACTCCGAAACAAACATTAGTGGATCACACAAATATTTTTTTCGACCCGGGAATTGAACCTGGGACGTCTGGGATGTCTCCAAATATAGACAATAAAAAAAAACTGCGGCCATAAATATTTATAGACACATTTTCTTCCACAGCTAACAAATGAATCTCCAAGTAATACATTAAAGACACTAAAACTGTACCCTCAAGAAACAGTAATGCTAGAAGAACGGTGAAACTTTCATTACCCGCGCTAGTGCATTTGCCCCGCCAACCTCCGCGACGCAACCCTATCCAAAGGCTTTCCAACTATGCTAAACTCGCCTAACGGTCTCAATAACCTATGAATCTTTTACTATTGTCTAAAATAATGTCAAAATAGTTACCATCGGTACCTATCGACGAAAATTTCGGTTTCAATAACCAAATATGATAGAAATATTTACCTACGACATTGAACTATCTGTCACAAAAGTTAAAAATCAACTGTTTATCTGTGGTAACGATCTATGTTTAACTGAAGATAGAATATTGAAACTGGCCTTAAGCGAATAATAAATCCGGATATTTTTATAAATGGTAGTTGAATTTCAACTTTAATGCTATATTAATTGAACTGAAAATCGAGTGTATGATGTAACTTTTTTCTAAGAACAATAATAAAAATCAATCGAACTGGTTTTCCAATAAGTTCTATATCTTTTGTTGAACTAATAGTGTCTGAGTTACATATAGAACAACAAACACAAAAAATAAACATAATATTCCTATACCGGTTAATACCAAACATAATAAATTGGAATTAGATACTTTTTCGTGACTATAATATTTCCATCCTCTTCCAGAATTACCGAGTTTTGAAAATACATTGTAAGTTATTCGAAAATAAATCGTTGAGAATGATATATTAGACATAATTCTTGACCAACGAATTAATATAAAGGTGTATTATGTAAAGATATTGCCGGAATATCATTGAGCAACCAAAATTTAAAAAAAAATTGAAATTAACGTTTAAATGTATTTTCAATACACTTACTCATAATGTGGCTCTTATCTCGCCGCAATTAGGCACATAATGATACCTATTATCAAACTGTGGTTTTTTGATTGTTATTATATCATTGTTATTATATCACTAGTAGGATAATAGATTTTTTTTATTGCACGTGTTGAGCGGCATTATTCTTAAAAAAAATCGATACAAGAAAGATCGCGTTCAATAGAACAAATAAATTAATATGCTTGCTCATTTCATGCAACTTCGTATTTAAATAGAATATTTCATCTTGTACGTGTATAATAAACAAAACTTTCACTCAAATATAACTTTTGTTGTCTCTCTGTTCAAAACTTAATACAAAAAAATGAAACCTCATTCTATATTCTGTGGTCAATGCGCGCGCATAAAATAAACTAAATAATTGTTCCCAAAAAGTTTCACAATTCGTTGTCCCTGTTGAAATTAAAGTTATATATTAATTAAAATGTCTACAAGTACTAGTTAAGAAGGAAACGATTTATGTAGTACCTATACCGCCCGATATAAAATGTGAAGCCCTTAACGTTATAGAAAGTTTACTACCTGAAAACTCCAAGGTAAAATATCTACCTATTTGTTTTATTTAGTATTATATTATTCATAAGTGTATTGAGAAACGTCGTATGGTACACGTGTGTATTGTTGATTACCGTCTTCGGCTCTCTGTAGACCAATAACGCCTCAGTGGTATTCACCAACTTTACACACTTGTACCATTATCTACTATTATACTTCTTGAAAGCTGCCAACTTTCAAGAAGTTTATACATTTCAACGTTAATTTAAATTTTTTAAAAGATTTTGTTTGCTCTATGATATTCTGCCAATATCTGAAGACAGTTCAAATATGAAAAAAGTAAGATTGATTCAAATAACTTCTGCTTTTATACCATACAAGATTACTGAAACTGCTCTTTATTAGATTTATAAATGAAATAACAAAAAGGACTCGTCTATAAAACTCACATAGTCTGGACGTTTTTGGAGTACTAAATAATAACATATATTGTTACAATTTTGCCTCGAGGCACCCTTATATTTATGCTTGCGACGAGGCATTCACGCTTTTTAGCAAACAGAGTGTTTAGTGCGAGGTTGCAGCACCTTTACCGACTCATCAAGAGAAATTTAATAACTTCAATGTATTCTGGATGACTTTTCTAGAGTATATTTTTTACTGTACTATTGTAGCTTATTGACTTTTGTGGAAGGATCGAATCAGGTCCTTTAAAATAAAAGTAGATTTAATCTACACAACGACTGGCGTTCTCGCTCGCCACGTGCTTAATAATATCAACTACCCACACATGTGTCATTGACATTAGACGTCATGAATGAATGTAGGAATGATTGCCATAGACAAACCATTCTTTATAACGGTCATCGATGACTACTATGTCATTACACTTTGTCAATGTTTTTTAACGGAGACTTGGCTAAAACCAAGCCTCAACTTTCGTGAACCATATATATCTCAATTAAGTATGACAAATCAATATAGATAAACACAAAATATATATCAGCAAAATTATTTGATGTTGTTTTTATGTACATAAGTTACATACAAATCACACGTAAAGTCCATTTCACGAAAGAAGTCCCGAAGACGCAGCGCTGTATTCGCGCGACATAATGTTGCCACGGTTAAATATGGGGAAATCAGGGGAAATAATTTATGGTTCATTTACTTTCATTTTATTAACTAGGTACTCGAATAGTTAGATAATAAAAAAAAATTAATAGAATATATTTTTAATATAGGTACCTATTTGATGTCCATACTGCTAAGGTCAGATTAGTGAAAAATAAATCTTCCTGTAATTTCTAAAATATAAAATGGAGATGTTCGACCAACTTAAAATTAGAAAAATAAAATAACATTTAAAACTCTTATTCAAAGTTTTATTGAATAATTATGATCGGTCATACTATGATCACTGTCAGAAGAGTGAATAGAAACAGAATCAGATACTGTTTCACTATCACTAGCCGTGGATATAAACACTCTGTTTATAAATCGATCCATTTCTTCATCCATAAGACCATTATTTTTTAAAATATTCTTCCTCCAAATGCTGTACATGTTTACATTGAACTGCTCAATCTTCCGCTGTAACAGTCTCAAAAGCCTCTTCTGTTAGGCGTACAATTTCTTTTGGATCTTGGCCCACGTTTTTATCCGCTACCTGTCTCTTTACAAGGCTCCACATTTTTTCGATCGGATTGAGATCGCAGTGGTAAGGCGACAATCTTAGCAATTCATGATTGTGAGATTTTAATAATGCATCCACGGCATATGTAGGTGGACCTTTGTTTAATTAATTCAAATAATACAGCTTTTGTCCAAGTGTCTTCAAAATATACTCCCTTTTCTCGCAGCCATTCCTGCATGTCACGTTTAATACTTGACATTGTAGGTGCTTTATTTATTTGAGTGCAGTGATACGGAGCGTTGTCCATTACCTCAAGTGACCTTTCAGGTAGGTTAGGAATGACTATTTCACTAATCCATTTCAAAAAATTTGTTGAGTTCATGTCATCGTGGTAATCTGAGGATTTGGATTGGGATTTGACCATTAACAAAACCATTATCAGTTCCCGCATGAGCAATTATCCAACGACTCCCTGATGACTCTGACACGAACATCCCAGGCTCCTCCTCACTTTGCCAGCAGCTTTTGGCATGATAAGTGTTGTGTATATAGGTCTCGTCTAAATATACTACAGGTTTTTTCTCCACATTGCGATTTCTTCGGATTCTCTCCAAATATTTTGAACGCCATGCAGTAATATCATAAAGTTCCATTAGTAATTTACGTTTCAATTGGCATCGCTTATGCTTGAAACCGATGCTATGCAATATACGGTGCAATGTTGTGGTGCTTCCTTGATAATTTATGTCTTCTCTCAAAGCTGCACGTAATTTAGCCAATGTAGGTAATTCCTTCTTCACAACATAAAAACTGAATTTTTTGCCGTATAGCGCACAAAACAAATCCATTCAAGTCGAACTTTTTGGGATGCGGGCGACTCTTCCCTGGGGTGAGGATAACTTTAGAAGTACTCGCCGCTGTTGCGCCTTCTTTTGTAACTCTCGTTACAGTTTTTTCACTGACACACCTGCAATAAAAAGAAAAATTTTCGTATTTAATTACATTATTTTGAATATAACTTTCAAATTTTTGTTGTGTTCTGTTAATTCCTTTTCAAATTTTCCTTAATAAAATACGTGCATTAAAAAAAAACTTAATTCCAACCTGTAAATCAATCGGGAAAAAATCTGTATATGGCAGCCCCAAAATTTACCTGTCATGGCGGAGACTCTTTTGCGAACATTGTTTATTGGTATTAAAACACCGCGATTCTTGTGTTCCGCTCCAAAGAACTCCTTCACCTTTAATGTAATTTCTCGACCTGCGCTTTTTACAACTTTTGGCATCGTAAATAAACCTTATAAAGTACTAATCCAATAATAAACTCACAAAATATCTACCACAACAAACGCACCTTGATGACATTGACAAACGACAACATGGCTGATCTCCCCATCTGTCAAATTTAGTTCCACAATTGTGGACTTCTTTCGTGAACTGGACTCTATTTCCATTACACATCTGACATTGGCAGAGTCGTCATCAGTGACATGTTGACACTGTTTGCATATAGAAAAAAAAGATGATAATTTTGACAGCTCTAAGTAGGGTACCCCATAGTGTATAATTGTTATTGAATCTATTCGATTATCGTTCCCGTAGAATTTGGAATCGATAGGTACAAAAATACAAAAACGTTTGTTTACACAATATAAGTGCCATCAACCAAAAGTTAAATTATACTGTTGTTTGATGACACTTGGTGAAACTTAAACCGCATTTTGAATAAAAACACTTGTACTTTATCACAAACTTTAATTTTTAACCTGACCGGTTTCGCCTTGCGGCATTTTCAAAGGTTGACTAAATATAATGTTGGTAAAGGCCGGTCACTAAACTACACACTAAGCACTCACTTACCTTATTTATATACACAATTCATTCCGTTCATCGAGGCATTTATTACTCGGAACGTGAAAGCCTCGTCTCGAGAGACTAAGGCCAATTCGCACACAACAGTGCCGATCAGTAACGTATACATCAGTGTCAGTGAAAAATTATATTGTTGCAAACATTTTGTACGACGCTATCCGCACTCGTCAGTGACAGTGACGTTCAGTGCGCACTGTCACACAACAGTGTGGCACTGTTGTGTGCGGATAGGACATTTGTGTTTACATGTGGTTTTATTTATCAGCTATTTTTTATGATCTCTGTAATCACATGGGGTCCAGACCGATAAGTATAGTTCTTGCAATTCAGGAAAGAGCTTATAAAATATGATCATCGCATCACTGTTTTTTCTCTTGAAATAACCTATAATACTGATAAAAATTTATGCTATTTTTTATTAATTTCATTAGCGTGTGTTTGCGTTTTACAATAAATATAATCCAAAATTAAATATGCTAAACACGAGCATTTTAGTAATAATTGAAAAATAATGGGCTGAATGGCTAAACAACTATGCACTTTCTCACTCCCACAATCGGTATTTCGCATTATCATTGCATCATTATGACACGGTCCATTCATGAATTTGTCGTGAAAATTAATATGAATATTAGCAATCGCAGCATTTGCAGCTCGCCAGACAGTAGCGAGGTGCGAACCTCGATGCGCTTAGTCGTGTATTGCCGGGAGACATTACATAATCGATGTCTTTTAGCAATAATTAATTTTAGCAAGTACTGTTATTTATATTAATGCTATTGGAGTGTTAGCAATTAAATATGATTGCTAATAATTCCACACTACATTACTTCGCATACCTATTATCATTTGGTGGGACGTGCAGCAATAACAAATAAATTAATAAACATTTTTTTTTACTGCTATGCCCGCCTGTAGTCAAAAAGCATTCACAAATTGCAAGAACTATAATGTATCTCAAATTTGAGAACACTGATCTCCTGTTTTAGTGTTAGTTAATATAATAATAACCACCGTTTTTAGTCGATATAAAACATACATTTTTCTATATGTTATATAATATATATACTCTTGAGGAATATAGGCTCCGAGGAACATTTTTGATTTCAATCCGATCTCACTTATTCAATCTGGGTCTACGCTATAAATTTGTTTTTGTGATTTTCTCCAACCATTATTTAGCCGTTAAATTTGATCCTTATTGTACAAATAATAGTGTCTGTAATGCGTCGCGGACGGAATCCTAGCTGCGTGCTTTTGTATAGGTCTGCAGCATTTCTCTATCTCATTTATATTTTATATATAAATGGTTATTTAGCTTAATATATTGTACATTGAAGTGGGGTTACTGAGGAAGACGGTCGTTTGAACATGTTGTATGTTAACATCACATGTGGTCACAAATAATAGGTTAATATTATATCTATGCTAATATATAACGCTGAAGAGTTTGTTTGTTTGGTTGAACGCGCTAATCTCAGGAACTACTGGTCCAAATTAAATAAATCTTTTTTGCGTTGAATAGCCCATTTATCGAGGAATGCTATACGCTATATATTATCATGCTATTAGCCTGGAGAGCTGAACAGTAATTAAAAATCTCAACATATCGGGCAAATTTTCATATATTTTTGTACAAGTAAAAGCGACGGGATTGAATGAATGCGACGGGGGTTCAAAATTTGTCACGAGCGGAGCCGCGAGGGTCAGCTAGTAAATAATAAACTTGATTATATCAAAAATGTATAATAAGTGCCTGTATATGCAACTTGTTCAAATTTCCGTCTCTAATATGTACTGATGTCTATATAATTTCAGATTGTACTGTACTTGCTTGGTAAGCAATTGTTAGGGTACAGTGTTGTGTATAATACTGCAGTAATATTAGTATTAAATTATTATTAAACGTGGATATCCGGACGTTTTTGGATGTTTGTATTTTTTTCACGAATCCACACAGCGAGGAACTTATGTACCCAAATAAATAAACAGATGGAAGACTTCAATTTCTTTTATTATAATCATGTATCGAAGGTGCTGGATAAGGTTTGCTATTTAGAAATGCTGTACCTTTATATTACGCCACTATTTAATATAATTAAACGGAAAAGTCAAATTATTCGGATACCCAGACGTGCGTGTATGAAGCGATTTATGAATCTTCAAGAAGCGAAAAAAGTATGCAAGAATCGCGAAGCCTGGCGATCTGTCCTCTTTGACTACCCGTCAGGGATACAGCGTGAAGATAGTTAGCTTTTTTTATTTAATATAATCTACAGGAAGCAAAAGAAGTATGCAAGGATCGCGATGCCTGGCGATCTGTCCTCTCTGACTACCCCGTCAGGGATACAGCGTGAAGATAGTTAAGTTTTTTTTTATTTAATATAAGAAAATACTATGCGACGCCCGCGACTCAGCCCGCGTGGTTAAGTTTTCCTGTACCCGTTTCCAACAGGAAACTTAATATCAAAAAAATGTTTTTAAAATAAAAACTACTGGGCCAAATGGCAACCATTCTGCATTAAACTAAAGAAGAATCACGTAAATCGGATCATAAATCTCAGCGTAATCGATGTACATACATAAAAAAAAACAATCGAAAACATAACCTCCTCGTTTTTGGAAGTCTGTTAATAAGGTAGGCTATGTGTCAATCTAGCATGCATGTCAACATACCTACAACAAATTAAAATATTCCACATAAAACACGTTCCATATAAACTTTGCAACTCCTTTTCGCTTTTGATGCCAAATATGATCTGACCGCCAATCATATTCTTTGCGAAACACAAAACGAGTGTTAAGGATATTAACCGACCGCAAGAGGAACGAAGCCATTACACTGGAGCACGGAGCACGCCATATATACTACTTCACTTACTCGCTTGCCGCGGCTCGTTGTCAACGCATATCGCATACCTCGATATTGGTTTTTTTTATCCTTTGTACAAGTCGAGGTTAAACATATATTAAAGCTTATTTGGTTGTCAAATATATCTAAGGAAATTAAATAACCAGCACAATTCATTACGGAGTTTCAAAGTTTCAATTAACAAGAAGAATTACAGTCCACATCCAAACCCATATACAGCAACGCCATAGTCGCCACATTGGTCCTTCAGAACCGGACATAAAAAGAAAATATCTATGTAGTACACATCCACCGCAGCATCTTCATTGCCGTGACACGCAGCTCCTGCTTGTGTCGCTCCAATAACGGCCACGTCTCACTGCCATGTAAAAGGACAGGTCTAATAATGGTTTTGTAGACCTGTCCCTTCAGCGGATCGGCATTTTAGGGTCACAAATGACACCGGTCATCTCCCGCCATTTGGCCCACGCGGCAGCAATGCGTGACTTGACATCGCAATCGATGTCACTGGACGTGTGAAAAACAGATCCCAGGTATCTAACCTGGTCCGTGCGCTCGACCAAATCACCGCCTATGCGGACGGATGTGGGATCTGTCGAGTTTAGTGCCAAGTACTCGGTCTTCGCCACATTTAGTTTCAGATCGCCGTTCTCAAGCGTCTCCTTCCACGCCTTTACACGTCGCACCAATCTGCCCCTGTCCGCGTCTGCCAGCGCAATATCGTCAGCATACATGAGCCACCATGGAGGCTATGAGCGAAGTGGGCAGCAAGAGATGCGGTCGGATCGTTCGCTCGGCGGTGCCGGCGTCCCCAACAAGAAAATAATAACCATGGAGGCTGCTCATGCGGGTTTCTAATGCTGTCCGACAATTCGTCTAATATTACACTGAACAGAAGCGGACTAAGGACAGAACCCTGGTGTACCCCGTCGGTTATGGGTTTCGTGTCGCCAACAGCAGTCCGAACCATTGAATCGGAGTCACAGTAATTAGTGTTATTAGATATTCCCACTATTTGTAACAGTTTATTTTGAAGCCAGTTTTGGCCTAAAGTCAATTCTATTACGTCAATTAGTCATATACTATTATTATAAAATATCTTGCAAGTGATACCTAGGTATTTCATGTAGGTAGATCAAGACGGCCGATCGATAGGTACATGCACCGTTACCGGCCGAATAGGTACCTCGCTATTTACCTGAGCCTGTTATTTATAGAATCAGTTGTTTACTTGAATGCATATTTTTTATGTTATTGCACACGAAGCTGTGATATAGGTACCTACTGTAGGATTGGGAGTAATACGTAGGTTCAAGCATACATTATACATCCAAGCATCTTTGCTGGTAGGTAGTAACATTAAAGTAAGTATCGGGTAGGCAGAAGCGTTATACAGTTTTTATAGACTTTTATTTTTCTATTTTTACAACATACATTTATTTTACAAGTTTTAACTACTTTTAGAGATTTATTATACAGATATGTTTTTATTTGCCTTTCATAACTCGTTAAGATGGCGGAATCTAAAGATTTAATTAGAAAAAGAGGAGTAATAAAGGGTAAACTAACAAATTTTAGTAACTACATAGAAAAATTAACCGATTTTACGTCTGTACGAGTAAGTGAGTTGCAAATTCGTTTGTCTAGAATAGATACACTTTTAGAACAATACGAAGAAGTGCAAAATTTAATCAAATCCTCTATAGCTGACGAAAGTGAGTTTGCAACTAAAAGCGCGGATCGGACAGAATTCGGATTCGCGGATCGGACAAAACAGCGACGGCTGCTCAGGTAATTAAGTCATTAGTATTTTCATCAAGTAATTACAGCTTCGCCTGGGAGTTATTGCGTGGCAGGTTTGACAATAAAAGATTGTTGGTACAAAATCATCTACGCCCTTTTTTCTTTTGAAGCTATTAAAAGGGAATCATATGAGTCTATTCGAAAAATCATTGATACTTTTACTAAAAACTTAAGGTCACTAGACGTACTTGGTGAACCTACCCAGTCATGGGACACGCTTATAATATTCATAATGAACATGAAATTGGATTCTAGGACGTTACGAGAATGGGAGGAAGCAAAGGTAGACATTGAAAATATACAACTGAAAGACTTTATTATTTTTGAAGAATAGGGCTGATTTACTTGAAACGATACATAGTAGCAATACACACATAAAAGTAGACAAACACAGGTCCGCGGAGTCCTATAAGGCCCTGACCGCGGTCACTACAGATACAAATAACACTATACAAAACAAATACAATATTAGTTGCCCCTTGTGCAAGCAAAATCATCGCATTTATAATTGTGAGATATTTCTGAGCCAGCCTGTTGTGGAGAGGGTGCAGTCTGTTAGGAGGCTCAAGTTATGTGATAACTGTCTCCGCCTCGGCCACCAATCTCGTTTCTGCAGGTTGGGTCCGTGCACAAAGTGTTTTCACACAAACACAACACGGTCTTACATACAGATACAGACACATTGATTAAACAGCCATCAGTCGTCGGTGCGACCTCGCTCTCAGTCAATCAGGCAGAGCGAGTTCTACTGTCAACTGCTATCATACACATACTCGACAAGGATAATCACCGACATGAGGTTCGAGCACTCCTTGATTCTGGGAGCCAGGTATCCTGCATGACAGAGTCCTTGCATAGCAAGCTTAATCTTAAGCACATACAAATACATTCATCCATAGTAGGCATAAACAATTCAGTATCACAAATAACAAAGCGTTGCAATGCATTAATTGAATCGAGAAATACCTCATATCAAACAATTGTATTTGTTGATTATACCGAACATTGTATCAATTTGTGATAACTATATAAAAATACAAAAGTTAGACATACCTGCAAATATCATCCTGGCAGACCCGGAATACTTTGATCCGTCAACGATTGAATTGCTTCTTGGCGCAGACATATTTTAGGATTTGTTACAATATTCCAGACCAAAGGTAATACTGGACCTTTACAGTACAAAAAACAAAATTAGGTTATATTATATCAGGACCCACCAGTGGCGTGATAGTCATATGAAAATTCATACATAAATTCTCATACAAATTCATATATAAATTCATATACAAATTCACATACACAGTTACATACAAATTCACATACAAATTTACACACAAATTTACATTCATATTCACATTCAAATACACATGTAACCTTTTCACTTGTTAAACAAAATATAATACAGGAGCAGTTAGCTAGGTTCTCGTTCTGGTCTCTCGAGGAGGTGTCGGGTTTGTGCCCGGCATATTCTACCGAAGAGCGATTATCACTTCGTAAAAAACTTTAAGCGCATGACGGACGGTCGGTTTTCCGTTGTGCCGCTTAAACCACCACAATCTAGTCTAGGTGATTCATACGAACGACCCAAACAATGTTTTTATTCACTTGAGCGTAGACTTCAACGGCAGCCAAAGTTAAAACAAATGTACACAGATTTCGTGCTCGAATATTTAGAATTAGGGCATATGACAGAAGTTATTTATCCGTTATAAAATAATCAAAATAATATTATATAAAGGCATATTACCTTCCCCATCACGGAGTTTTGCGTGAAAACACAAAACAACAACATCTACAATCAATTTTATGGCGAGACAACCCTAATACACATTTGAAAACATTTCAACTGAACACCATAACATACGGTACAGCTTCAGCACCTTTTCTCGCTGTGAGGTGTTTAAAACAATTGTCAATTGATATTAGTCCCAGTGATCCGTCAGTTATTTGGCTCAGATAATCAGTGACGATTTTTACGTAGATGACCTGGCCACAGTTTCACAAACAATCCTTTGTTTTTGAACTTATGAACAGTTAAATTACATTCTTAAAACTATACGTAATATATTACATACAGTTTGTTTCAATTTGAGAAAAATTAGATCAAATATTATCCTTTCAATCCGATACAGAGTCATGTCAAACCCTGAACCTAGGTGACCAAGGGTTGTCTAATACCTTGGGCTTAGGGTGGTCACCAACTGACGACCAATTGTATTTCACAATTAACCCAACAGTTGATATTAATTGGACAAAGCGGTCTATACTGTCCACCATAGGGCAGATATTTGATCCGTTAGGTATATTAAGTACCAAAATCCATGCCAAAATCAATCTTCAAAAACTTTGGTTATTAAAAGTTACTTGGGATGAGCCATTACCCTTACACGTTCTTTCCACTTGGCATAAATTTATTTCAGGATTACATAATTTAAATATTTTGAAAATTCCACGTAGTGTAATTCAAGAAAATGCAAATGTTATTGAATTGCACATTTTTTGCGATTCGTCTCAGGATGCTAATGGAGCATGTTCATTCGTCAGAACAAAAGACAACGGTCAAGTTTCAGTCAACTTGTTGTGTGCAAAAAGTAGGTTTGCACCTCTGAAACCGACAACCATACCACGTTTAGAACTGTGTGGTGCCCTTGTTGCCGCACGACTCGCAACCAAAGTACTCTCTGCCTTTCGAGTAACAGTCAATAGGTGCGTTCTATAGACCGATTCATCCATCGTCCTAAGTTGGTTACAAGCTCAACCTAGGAAATTAAAACAATTCGTCAGGAACCGTGTCGCTGAAATTCAAGAATTCACAGCAACCATGAATGGAGTCACGTGCCTACTACACAAAATCCAGCTGACTTGTTAACCCGTGGTGCTAGCATGTCACAGCTACAAAACTGTTCGTTGTGGTGGACGGGACCTGATTTTTTGAAGCTTCCAAAAAATCTTTGGCCTGAAAATAAATTTACCCAATTAAATAATTCATCTACTGAGATGCCGGAAATGATTTTAAGTACCTCAGTTGCAACTAAATTTAACTCTAATTTGATAGATTTCGAACGTTTTTCTAAATTATTAAATTTAGAATTAATAATTTAGAAAAACTAAATTTTTTATTCTAAATTAAAAATTTAGTTTTTCTAAATAATATAATAATAAAAGTACGTTGGCATTTGTATTACGATTTATTAACAACTGTAGAATAAAAAATTCAAAGAATTCGAGTCCACTCAGCCATGAAGAGCTTAATAATTCAGTATTACGTACGTTGGCATTTGTATTACGATTTATTAACAACTGTAGAATAAAAAATTCAAAGAATTTGGCATTTGTATTACGATTTATTAACAACTGTAGAATAAAAAATTCAAAGAATTCGAATCCACTCAGCCATGAAGAGCTTAATAATTCATTTACATTAATATATTTAATATTATTAACTTATATTCATTGATGAACATTTACGTTTAATTCATGCTGGACCGCAGCTATTGCTAGCTTCGCTTAGAGATCAGTTTTGGCCTTTAGGGGGTCACAATCTTGCCAAGCTTGTCACACATAATTGTCAGCGGTGCTTCAGAATGAAAGCTCGTACAGCTAATCCAATAATGGGACAACTGCCTGCGCAACGCGTCCAACCAGGTTATCCATTTCAAACCACAGGTGTTGATTATGCTGGTCCTCTTATTGCTGCTGATCGTGTGGGACGTGGATGCAAACATATAAAGGTGTACGTTGTGGTGTTTGTATGCTTCGCCACCAAAAGTATACATTTAGAATTAGTCACCAGTTTGACTAAGGAGGCATATATTGCTGCTTTGCGTAGGTTTATTGCTCGACGTTCCAAACCAGATGTAATTTTTTCGGATAACGGGACACAGTTTGTAGGTGCTAAAAACGAATTAAAATCATTTTTAAAACAAAATTCAAACTACGGCTACGTAGGTAACAAATGTCTGGCCATGTCAGCCCCGCCGGGTCCCGGTAAGAGGGGAAGACCCAAGAAGTGCTGGCTTGACGTCGTAAGGGATGACATGCGTGCCAATGGTCTCACCACAGGGGATGCCGACGACCGTGCGAAGTGGAGGAGAAAATGTAGGAAAGCGGACCCCGGGCGTCGCGAGACGCAACTGGGACAGACGCTCGGATGATGATGATGAACATTTACGTTTAATTCATGCTGGACCGCAGCTATTGCTAGCTTCGCTTAGAGATCAGTTTTGGCCTTTAGGGGGTCACAATCTTGCCAAGCTTGTCACACATAATTGTCAGCGGTGCTTCAGAATGAAAGCTCGTACAGCTAATCCAATAATGGGACAACTGCCTGCGCAACGTGTCCAACCAGGTTATCCATTTCAAACCACAGGTGTTGATTATGCTGGTCCTCTTATTGCTGCTGATCGTGTGGGACGTGGATGCAAACATATAAAGGTGTACGTTGTGGTGTTTGTATGCTTCGCCACCAAAAGTATACATTTAGAATTAGTCACCAGTTTGACTAAGGAGGCATATATTGCTGCTTTGCGTAGGTTTATTGCTCGACGTTCCAAACCAGATGTAATTTTTTCGGATAACGGGACACAGTTTGTAGGTGCTAAAAACGAATTAAAATCATTTTTAAAACAAAATTCAAACTCTATTGTTGAATCTATGGCAAATGAAAACGTAGATTTTTTTTTTTTTTTTTTTAACGCGTGGAAATCCCCTCAGATGTCATGCCGGACTCGAACCGGCTAAAACCACACAGTCCCCGCCTAGCTGTCTATTGCCGGACGCCCCGGGTAACTCTTCGGAAAGATGTCCCAGAGCTCCCGGCAGACTTTGGCTACCACCGCGGCCTCACCTGGGGTTCGGGTGTTATCCCGCTTCTTTGGGGGGTTGGTTCGGGTTCTATCCCGCTTCTTGGGGCATGAGGCGTGCGTGACATTTTCATGTCATGCCTACGTCTTGGGCCTGCTTCTGTAAGGACGACGAGCAGCCCACCCGCCGTCCTCAGGCCCCCGGTCATGGAGGCCGGTAGTCTTGGGCGAAGATAAGTCTGCGGCGTTGTCGCCGCAGACTGCGGAACTCGGG
This sequence comes from Thumatha senex, assembly GCA_948477245.1. Classification (NCBI taxonomy): domain Eukaryota; kingdom Metazoa; phylum Arthropoda; class Insecta; order Lepidoptera; family Erebidae; genus Thumatha; species Thumatha senex. The sequence goes on along the minus strand of OX419739.1, from coordinate 20,494,388 downwards.
CGGGAGAGTCCTCTCCCGTACCGTCTCCGCCGCCTCTTTCGCGAGCATGACCTGCTCGCAGAAAGACGCAGCGGCGTCCCACTTGCTCCCGCCGGAGACCATGGCTTGCACCATAGTTTCCAGCGAGAGAATGTCTACGCCCAGACTCGCCACGAGGTCTTGGCGCTGCTGCGCCCACGCTGAGCACTCCACCAATGTGTGGAGCGCTGTGTCCTCGCTGCGTTCTACGCAGTGCTGGCACTCGGCTGTGGTCTCCCGGTGTATACGCCACAGATATTTACCGAAGCACCCGTGCCCGGTAAGTATCTGTGACAACCGGTAGGAGAGGTTGCCATGGCTCCTCTCCAACCACTCATCCATGACCGGTCTGACCGCCCCGATTGTGGCGTTTCCCCACCTTGGATGCTCAAGTCGCACCTTCCATGTCTCCATGAGTTCCTGTCGGAGCTGGGACCGCTGAGCCTCGATTTCTCGAGGCGTAGGCCCATGGCCCTGCTCCCGCGCCTCCTTGCGCCATTTAAACAATGACGCAAGGGCTCTCGCTTCCAGGTCCCATGGAGGGGTCCCGGCAAGGAGACATGCCGCCTCAACGGAGATCGTGCGGTACCCTCTTATCACCCTGACGGCCATCGCCTTTAGCGGACTATGTAATATCGACGCATTGCGGGCCGTCAGGGTCTCCGCCCATATGGGGGCCCCGTATAGGGCCATACTCCGCACGATCCCGAGGTAGAGTCTCCTGCAGGGAGCGTTAGGTCCCCTTATGTTGGGCAACAACCGCGATAATGCAGCTGTGGCCCCCCTCAGTTTTGGGACCAAACTTCGGAAATGATGTCCGAAGTTCCATCGGCTATCGAGTACGAGCCCCAGATACTTCATCGAGGGCTCGATGCCGATGCTAACGCCCCCCACTGTTATGCTGGATCCTGGAGGAGGCTGCTTCCTAGGCCCGTGAAAACACAGAGCCTCGGATTTGTGCAGGGCAACCTCCAGGCCCAGCTGCCGAATTCGACCCACGACTTGAGCAACACCTGCCGTGGCCTTTAGGGCTGCGTGTCGGTGCGTTACTCCTCGCGCCGTAACGAGGGTATCGTCGGCGTAGCACGTCACGCCGACACCTTCGAGCAACGGACCACGCAGCACCCAATCGTAGACAATATTCCACAGGAGCGGTCCTAGGACTGACCCCTGTGGAACACCGCACGACACATCTCGCCGACCTAGCCCTAGCCAACTCGGGTAAGCCACCGCCCTTTCGGATAGGTATGCCCCGACAATACGACAGAGGTAGGAAGGCACTCTATGATAGCTAAGTGCCTCCCTGACGCAACTCCAGGGTAGGGTGTTAAAGGCGTTGGCGATGTCAAGAGACACCGCCACCACCACCTCATCCCTTGAAATAGCTTCCTCTGTCAGGCTCTTAACTCGCATGATCGCATCCACGGTGGAGCGCCCCTGGCGGAAACCGAACTGGTTATCCGCCAGGTTTGGCCCCACGTCCGTGAGATGCTCGACGAGGCGTTCCGCTATAATGCGCTCAAAAAGCTTACATACCTCGTCGAGCAACACGATCGGCCGGTAACCGGACGGATGGTCCGCCGGCCGCCCCGCTTTACGGATTAAGACCAGTTTCCCCGTCTTCCACTCCTTGGGAAACTGGCCCCTTTCAAGGCATGCGCTGAAGAGCCCTGCCAGTCGAGGCCCTAGTTCCTCAAGGGCCAGGACCCATGCTCGGCCTGGTATGCCGTCGGGTCCGGGGGCGGTGTTCTTGCGGGCTTTGAGCCGCAATACCGCCGCCCCTAGCTCACTTTCGGTGACTTCGGGCACGTCATCCTCACTGGGATCCGCGTTGGATGTCTGAGGTGGAGCCATACATGGGGCAGTGTGCTCCTGTGCTCCCGCAGGAAACAGAGCACTCAGGACCCTCTCGAACTGGTCTGGCTGGAGGCTCTGGGTCAGCGGAGGCGCCCTAGGGCGAAGTTTGCCCCTAACCATTAGGTACGGGCGCCCCCAGGGGTTCTGCTCCAGGGTCTCCAGCAGCTCTTCGCGGGCCAGCCTTTTGGCCCGCTTTATGGCTGTTTGGAGGGCCCTCTTGGCTCTCTTGTACCCCTCATATAGCTCCTCCTCTCGGAATTCCTCGGGGCGGCGACGCCTTCGGCGGAACCTGGTGTACTGGCGGCGCGCGGTCAGGCAAGCTGTTCGCAGCTGTCCAATCTCCGGCGACCACCAGTACACCTGTCTCCTTACCGGCCCGGGCTTGACCCTAGGCATCGCCGCATCGCATATTTGCGACATGGCTCTCCGGAACCACTCTGCCTCGGTATTCACATCGGCAGGCCTCTCCGGTGCTGGAGTCCAGGCCTGCACGATGGCCGCTTCCTGGAGAGCCTCCCGATTTAGCCGTTTAAGCGCCCAACGCGGTTCCGGGGGATTCGCAATTACTGGCGGTACATTAGGCGGAGGGGAGACGTCAAACCGAATATATCTGTGGTCGGACCTCGTCTCCTCCTCCACCACCACGCGCCAGTTCTGGACACGGCGAGTGAGATCAGGGGTCGCGAACGATACGTCCACGACTGAACTGAGTCCCCCTCGCTCCCAGGTGGCGACATTCCCCCGGTTGAGGACTTCTAGGCCACGGGTAGTGACCCAATCCTCTAGAATTCTCCCCCTGCCATTGGTCTCGCGGGAGCCCCAAGTCATCGACCAGGCGTTAAAATCTCCCAGGACCAGGACAGGGCGAGGACGGCATGCAGTGAGAACGACGTCCAGTTCAGAGAGCCATAGCTCAAACTGATGCTGGTCGCGGTTCGGCGAGATGTAAACGGCCACGACCGCCACTCCCTCATAGTCCGCCGCGACGCAGCCTGGGCCCGTTGCAATTATTGCAAGGCGCGAGGTATCTGCGCCGGACCCCCCAAAGATAGTCGCTTTGCGATCCAGGGCCACCGGGCTTCCGGGATGAACCCAGTACGGCTCGGCGACTGCGACCACGTTGACGGACCACTGCGCGATGCTCTGGTACAGAAGATCCTGAGCATCGGAGCAGTGGTTCAGATTGATCTGCAAGATGCGGATATGTGCATTCATTAATGAACATCCATATCCGCATCCCGCCGCGAACGTGGGCGCTCTTGAGCGGCACTCTTATTCCCCCCTAGGGATGAACGGGGCTTTGGCCTTGAGGCGGCGCAAGTCTTGCTGTCCACCCGGTGCTCAGCCGTCTTGCCCTCCGCCACGCATCTAAAACAGCGTGGTGGAGCGTTACAGGCAATGGCCTTGTGTCCGGGTTGGCTGCAGCGGAAGCACCTATCACCTACGTCGACTTCCGCTGTGCACTGCACCCCCACTCGCGAGGCTGCAGGAGATGCACCTGCGCCTTGAGGAAGCCCCCAATGAGTAGGCTCCGTCCATCCGCAATCTTCTGAGCTGCCGCGACGGGACAGCTCACGACTACTGACCCGTGACCAGTTGGCCCAAAGCGAATTTCGCCTGACCTTATCTGATCCCGGGGGCAGTCGCTTGCTTCCACAGCGGCAGAGATTATCTCCTCCGTCGTGGCCGCGTCATCCAGACCCGAAATGCGTATACCAGCACATTTGTTGGGTCTGGTGACACGGACAGCGTCCGTGTCCAGCGACACCCTTAGCTTAGCCGCTAGAGCATCAGCCTTGGGGCCGCTGGTGGCGCCGGAGACCTCGAGTAGGCGTGCTCCGGTGCGCGTCGTTTTGCACCGGAGTCCCCCCTCTATCTCGAGGGCCTTTAGGTCAACTGAGGCCTTCACCTGCCTCAGGACCTCGGCGTACCCCACGCCCCGCTCCAAGCCTTGTGTCGTCACTGTTAGGACGACGGCAGTGGAGCGCGGTGCGCGAAGCCTCTTCGGCGCATTCGGCGCCTTCGTCGCGGCGGCCTTTGCCGCCTTATTAGCCGCTTTTTTGGCGGCTTTCGCTTTCTTTTCCCTCCCGCTACCTCCCAGCTCCCCTCTCTGGAGGGATTCAGTGGTGCAACGGAGGGGGCGGCTGTATCAGGGGGTGCCGGAATGCCGCTCTTCCCGGGTGCTGACTTCGCAGGGGCGGGGGGAGCGGAGGCCTTCCGCTTGGAACCGGGAGCCCCTTTGGTGGCAGTCACCGCCGCATACGACATAGGGGTCGTCAGCGGTGGGCGGTATGCCCGGTTCTCAAGGACGCCTAGGCGTCTTTCTATGGCCTCCAGCAGCTGGGTCAAGCTCGGTGTCACCTTGGAGGGCTTAGGAGCAGGCCCTACCTTTGGCTGCACACGAGCTTGAGTTTCGAGGGCCTTTTGGGGAGGGAGGTTCTTCACCCCTTGAGCGTCCCCGGTCCCTTGAACCAGCTGTGTCAGCTTGCCCATTTCCTCCCGCATCTCCAGGAGTTGCTTGCGGGAGTCAGCAAGCTCGACCTCCAGGCTCGCAACCCGAGCCCGGAGTTTTTCCTCCTCTTCGGAGACGCTCCTGTCGAGGAGCTCCTCTAGGGCCTTAGTGGCGCCTGTGACGGCTTCGGCCACTATCTTCTTCCTGCCCTGTACATTTTTGGCGCCCTTTACGGCGTCAGAAATGCGAGCAAGAGCCGTTAGGAGCTCTCTCGCCGCCGGCACATCCGTGGCCTTGCCGCTGGGCAGCAGAGGGGCATGTATCGGCGGATTTGGAACCCGCCCCTTCAAATTGTGTAGGTCGGCTTTTCGACCTCTACCCGCGGTGGTAGCTATCACCTTGGCGGGTACGTCATCCTCACTGGAGGATATTGTCCCCGGCCGACGAAACAGGCTTTTGCCTGATTCCGAGGATCGTGGCCTCTTCCTACGGAGGCCCTCGGTCTCAGTATCTATGCTGAGGACTGACTCGGCGTCAGTCTCAGCCGGGATTGACGCAACCTCTGCGTCCGTTTGGGGGGTGGTTTTGAGGCACACCTCCGGGCCTTTTGGGCTTTGGTAAAAATCATTGGTATTCATATTTGATCCCACGAGTGGAGACGAAAAGACGACAACTCCCCGGATGACGCTCATTCCGGGGAGTGGGATGTATACTGTGGGGTGCTCCAGGTGCCCCACAGGTTTTAACGACTTCGCTGTCGGGTTTTAGAGACTTGTCCTTGTCGCGAGCCGGCCAATTAAGGCAAACCCCTCGGCCCCAAGGACCACCGCGTACCAACTGGTGCCACCAGTTGGGTCGCTGCGGATAATCTTAGGGGTTACGAGACGCGGGGGATGGCTAGACCTCCCCAACACCGACGCTGGCACGAATGCCTGTAAGCTCCTGCGTGAGCAGAGAGCCTACACGTCCTGCGGTTTCTCCGCTCAATACGCTCTGCCTAAAGCAGAGTGTAGACGGAGCAACCCGAAGTGGCCAATACGGCCCCCTCCTTGGTGGACTATTGGCCGTGGGCGACGACGTGCGCCTCCAATAAAGCGCACATCGTCGTCCACGTTACCAGGGTGTACCACGTGGAGGTTGTCCTACCCAACACCCCGAAAACGTAGATTTAAAATTTATTACTGCCTGCGCAGCACATTTTGGCGAACTATGGGAGTCCGGAGTTTGCTCATTAAAATTTCATTTAGTTCGCGTTTTAGGCGATTCTCACCGCACATTTGAGGAACTATATACAGCTTTGGTCCAAATACAAGCCATACTTAACTCACGACCATTATCTCCCATGTCTTCTGATCCATGTGATCTCAACCCATTAACGCCAGGTTACTTCTTGGTTGGACGACCACTCACGGCTCTTCCAGTTCCGCGACTAAACGAGATACCTCCAACCAGGCTGCAACGATGGAATCGAATAGAAAGATTACGACAACATTTTTGGATCAGGTGGCACAAAGAATACGTCTCTGAACTGCAACAAAAAACTAAGTGGCGATCTTCAAAGGGCCACCTCGACAACGGCACAATGGTGCTGATTAAAGAAGATACCTTACCTCCAATGGAATGGTGTCTTGGGCGCATAGTCGGCGTACATCCGGGGATTGATGGAGTGACCAGAGTAGCCGATATTCAAACCAGTAAAGGCATCCTAAGAAGAGCCTTCAACCGCATATGTCCTCTTCCACAACAAAATGAACCGGTTGAAAGTAGGCCTTTCAACGCCGGGGGCATGTTAAGGATATTAACCGACCGCAAGAGGAACGAAGCCATTACACTGGAGCACGGAGCACGCCATATTAACTACTTTACTTACTCGCTTGCCGCGGCTCGTTGTCAACGCATATCGCATACCTCAATATTGTTTTTTTTTATCCGTTGTACAAGTCGAGGTTAAACACATATATTATAGCTTATTTGGTTGTCAAATATATCTAAGGAAATAAATAACCAGCACAATTCATTACGGCGTTTCAATTAACAAGAAGAATTACAGTCCACATCCAAACCCAGATACAGCAACGCCATAGTCGCCACAACGAGCGATATAATATGCTTAATTGTTTACAAGTAACATCGGGAGTAGTTTAAAAACGCGGATCTCGGGGCATCGAGGGTGAATTTTCGTGCTTTTAAACGTTTCTGCCATACATATTACTGGAATCAAACTTAGCTCACATAGGACCCATACTATATCTACTATTACCGTGGTGCTTCCCTATTTTTATAGGATTTACACCTAGTTGCTTTCCACTCTTTCCAGTTCTCCCGCTTTTCAAAGGAGGAAGTTGGAAAAGAACGTAATGCCTATTACGTTCTTTTCCAACTTCCTCACATTATCTTCTGATTAATTTCGTTGCGAGTTCCAAGATATGCTAACTTCTCCTGGGACTTCACCGAGATCGAGCTCGGTGTAACTTTTCTGGTGTTTTGGTCATTGCTGTAGATCCTAGTTTACAGGAGTCACAGTAATGGGAATGCGGGTGGGATTAGTCTCAATTAAAAACCCCTTTTCACTACCTTAGGGGTTGAATTTTCAAACATCCTTTCATTTTGCACACCTAAGTCACTCATGGAATGTTTATATAAATAAATAAATAAAATAAATATTGTGGGACACTTTTCACACAGCGCCATCTAGCCCAAAGTAAGCTAATATTAGCTTGTGTTATGGGATCTAGATAACTGATAAACATACTTATATATTTCTAAATACATACATATTATAGATAAATAACACCCAGACACAGAATAAACCATCGTGCTCATCACACAAAGTTTTATCCTGCCTGGGTGGGAATCGAACCCACTACCTCTTGCGTAGCAGTCGGATGCACTCCCACCGCGCCACAGAGGCAGTCAAATATAAAAAAGCTTACTTTGTTAAAGACTATTTGCATGACAGGGACGCCCGGAAATGATCTGCTGGCAAAGTGAAATAATATTAAATTGTATATAGGCCATCAAAGAAAAAGTCTTCCGAATTTCTTGCCGGTTCTTCTCAGGTGGGCCGCGTTCCGAACCGGTGTTAACTTTAAATATTTTAAGTAGTGTAAGACATTTTGTAAGCGCCGTTAAAATGGTCTAGATATTTTTATTATTATTTTTTATTTTTATGTGCAAAATTTAATGTTCTAAACCCAGCAGTTTCAGCTATATGCGATGATCGATCAGTCAATCAGTTTCTGTTTTTCGTACTCGTAGTGTTCTTTGATTTCAATCTAAGTATACTTTCTAGCTACGGATACCTCTGAAACTTAACACGTTTTCTCATCTTCAATCGCCTTCCCACTATTACCTCTATCAAAAATATGATCAATGACATTATAATGCCAAATGTCAAGACCAACAGTGGCATAGAAAACTCTCGGATATCGACGCAGAACACGCTAGAGTCAGGCGTGTGTGGACATTTTGGCATTGACACGTCCGTTACTGATTGAATGCGTTGAAGTAAACCCGCTTCGTACATCTTGCGGATTCTGAAAAGTGAGAGTTAAATTTGAAGCTTTCGAGGTCCCGCGGACTCAGTTTTCTGTAAACGATCACTGCGTTAAGCTATAGCTGGTCACGGATGGGTGACCACTTTGTGGCATTTACGTTTGCGAGCGTTTCCGTGCTTCGGAAGGCACGTTAAGCCGTTGGTCCCGGTTGCCAGTAACATGGCAGTCCTTAAGTCAAGTTGAAGGCCTGTGTAAATTGCTTGAAAAAACATAAATTGAAAAATTGAAAAATTTCAACAGCAGGGTGCTACCTGCTGTTGAAATTTTTTTTATTTAATTGCGTCTGTCTATTTCAACACGGCAATGGGTTCACCACCTATTACGTGGGACAGGAATACACATGGTGAAAAGTGGGCACATAATATGCCTCTGGGGTGGCCCCTTCGGGGATAAGGCGTGATAGATAAATAAAAAGACTTAAATTTCTAGAGTGGGTAAGGACGCTGAAAATGTTTGAAGTTAATCGATCACTGCGTACGCTGCGGTTGATCCCGAGATGGGAGACCGTTTGTGGCAGTTACATTTACGAGCGTTTCCGTTCTTCGGAAGGCACGTTAGGCTATTAGTTAGGACTAATAGCCTAACGTGCCTTCCGAAGAACGCCTTCCGAAGATTGCCTGTAACATGGCAGTCGTTAAGCCAACTTGAAAGTCTTATAGGCGGCTTGATATAATTCAACAGCAGCCATTCATAGTCTGCCCCTTTCGTTTTCAATACAGTAAAAGGGAGAGAACAGAAAAAAGCAGAGCTAGTGTAAAGTCTATGTTTCAGATGTTCATTACATTAATTAACTATGATAAGATTCGTAGGTAAAGGTAGCCTTCCGTTCTTAGAACGCGACGGCGACCAGCCCACCACGTGGTCACCTGTCGCGGGGCGACCACTAGCTTTCCGATGTCAGCGACCGCGACGTCGTCCGCCACTCTTTCCGCTGGTTTTATGCGGGAAGAGTGGCGATGTTTACTTAAAAAGAAATGGCTTTCCATACTAGTGTGATCGAAAAATTCGGGATTTATTATCATCATTCTTTGTGAATCCACCTGGCCAAGTCGCGTGGTAGGAAAATCGTATAAATAGAAGAAATTTATGTTTCAGTAAAGTAATTTCAAAACAGTGTTTTGAAAAAGTGTAGCTAGTAGATAGGTAGAGTAGATCTCGTCGTCGTGTGTTGAAAGCGACGCTATTTTGATATGCTTCTCGCCTGTGTCGCGCGACGGCACTGCCTCCAAAGCGACCGGGTCGCGGTCGGCGCGCGACTCTAGCTAGTGAATGCCGGTCGCGTGACGCGGTCGCGGCATTTGTTTCGTGCTCCATACAAATTCATACTAAGCAGTAGGTCGCGCGACCCGGTCTCAGTCGCGCGTCGCGGTCGCTAAGAACGGAATGCTACCTTAAGTATAAATACCGTTGTCATTTCAATATGCAATGCAATCCAAATCGTTTGATCGATAAATTAAATCGCTTCAACAGAACTGATTTGTTATTATTCTACTCAAGTTTCTATAAACTGTTTATTATTATATACAATTTCAATAACTGCACTAATTGGTCCTTCGAGCCGGAAAGGATGATAAACCGTTTAACAGTCTTGTATTGTGGAATCAATATTTGAACTTACCCGTAAGTAACGTATTCCTTATAAGGAGACTTTTTCCTGACAACTACACCGCATTTTTGTAGCGGGTACATTTGTATTAGAGTCGTCTCACATATCTCTCGTTCTTGGAACGTCTCTTTAATTATAGGAAATGCAACTACTGTGTCTATGTGGAATGCAAAACCCCCTTTCTTGACTAGAGCCATGCCGTCCGCAGCTTGGAGGAAGTTGTAATGAGTAGAAGTATGAACCTTTCGCCTGTACAGTTTTATGGCTACAGGGTCTGTGGTACGCTGCAAAGAATACGAATATTTTGTAGGTAGCAAAATTTCCCCAAAGGAGAATAAGTATATTGGCGGAGAACTTGATGGCCAGGGGGCCAAGTCTACTATTGACAAGCCTTAGAATAGAAACAGAATCTTTGTTTTAGCTGTCAAAATTTCAGTAGACTATCAAAAATGCAACTGACTAGCGCGGTACGTGGAGAACTCATCGGCCGACCGAAAGAAGTCTATTGGAGTACGATTGTAACACTTACGAAAAAAGTCAAAATTGTACCGGTGGCTTTCTATTGAGCGACGATTACGATTATTTTCTGACGCGATGGAAATACTTAGTAGACTTGGCCCCCGGTAATGTTGTAATGCTGCAAAAGTCCTCTGGCTGCTGTCTACTAGGTAATGCATTTCTTTTGAAGCAGCGACTCACCTAACCGGAATATCTTGGAACCGTGAGACGAGAGGGTAGCGCTGTACCACTGATACTGGAAATGCTATTGCGCGAACTGAGACAAATGAAGATGCAGCGGTCCCGTCTCCGATAGGTAGTCTTGGAAGAGCGGAAGGAGCGATTTAGGCAACCAAGTGCAATGCACGTCATAATGGCCTCATAGCTCTTCATATTCGTTCTAGAACATTCAATCGTTTACCTACTGCCACGTTACTCTCTGTCTCGATCATCTCCATTGTGAGACTTTGGCAAACACATAAAGCCTAAAACTGCTAAAATGTACCTTAAAATAATCCAAATTGTACACAATATCGTCAGCCCCGACTTTCAAATCACTATCAAGAAGATCTTGCAGTGTCCTGATGTTCTTAGGCTCCTCCATCAACAGCGAGGACACTATGGTAGCATTATAGTACTGGTAGATGGTGAGAGCGTATAGAAAAGTCACATACGTGGCCAGTTTCACTGATGTTGATTCCCGGCGAATATACATAGCTGTAAATTATGGAGATATTTTAATAGCATATTTGGGAACTTATTTGTTCTCAAGCAGGTCAGAAACTATCCCCAACTCTAAACTTATAATCGGCCTTATGTATTGCAGCTGCACATGTAGGGCATTATATCCAATATGTAATTACTGTAACTAAATGAAAATTGTCTAAAAAAATTGTTACCTTTAACTTACGACGTTTTACATGAAGACTACTTCATGTAAAACGTCCAAAGCTTTAAACATAAGTGTAAGAGGATCACCAAAATCTCACAGGCCCAAACGACATCACCTTCAAGCGTTGCACCTGCTGACTAATAGACGAGGCAACGACAAGACGTGTGACGCAAGCGCCACTACGGGGTTGAAAAGACGGCAGGTGTTCGCCACAATACCGAAATTCGCAAAAAGATAGCAGCCAAATAAAAGTGAAACCTAGGCTCCAAATCCAGCTACGGTATTGAAGCAAACTGAGAATACACTAAGATGATAGAGAGAGTATTGAATAGAGGTAAAGGTTTAACGGGATGTCAAACTGCAATCATTTCCAGCAACACCAGATAATATCTGAAATTTGAAGCTGTACTCTCGAATTTGTAGCCTTAGAATGGGATAATCCTAGAATTCTAAATCTCATAATTATATCTGGAACTCATAAAGTTTCAACGTTCGACAAGTCATATAGAGATTCAAATAGGTATTTGTCAGAAAAATTTGCGAACTCCCAAGTGGACAATTAGGTATTATTCAGCTGTAGCTAATAGATCTTTTTTGTACCTGAATGACTCACCTTGCTGACATAACGCACCCCAAATAACCAAACTGGCAAGACTAAGCGAGTAATCCTGACTCCTCACGCCATCGGCTTGCATCCTGAGCATGAACCAAATCACCACTGCCGTTACAACGATAAGGGCGAGAACACAGCACCACACTGTATTGCTCAAAGGCCGGGTATAAATTGTGTAGAATTCGCCATGGTGTTTTGGATGGCGGAATATAAAGCTATTCCTGGATAAAGTAACAGGAGATCACATTAAGCATTTTATTTTTTTGTCTCCCGCTTGGCTTACTGAGGGGATTAACATTTTTCATCTATGGTAAATCATAGTCATCATCATAATCTCAGTCAATTGATGACCACTGCTGGCTAGACATAGGCCTCGTTCAAAGATGGCGAACTTTGAATGAGGCCGGTCAGTCTTGCGCCGCGTCGGCATCCAGAAAATAGATGGAAAGATAAGTGAAAGGTAAAGTGGTGGCCACTTATTAGGAAAATGCGCTATGTTTGCTTTAAAACATTTAGTTGTTGTTAAAATGATATTTGTAATGAAAAATTAATTATAGTTTGTAGGGACACAGGTTTACAGTGTCAGCATTTATGTATGCGCTCGATCAACCTCTCGTTGTTCACGGGACTGTCGGGCTACGAGTTGGTCGGGTGCAAGGCTTGTAGTAGATTCAATAATTATACCTTTGACCTAGAACTGCATCTCTTTCATTAGACCCGAACCCGTGACTCAACATGTTCATAGGTAGGTACACCTACTTACTAAGCACTTAACAAAATCAATGTTTGAGACCTTCTTTAGGTAATGACAATATTTACCTGTAACAGAGGTACGATTGTACCAACGTGGATGTACGTACAATCGTACCTCTGTGACAACAACTAAAATAAAATGTAGGTACCTAGTTACATAGAAAACAATTATTTGTTCCGAACCGGGATTCGAAACCGACAAGACACCTCGGCAACGGCAGCCCATTCGTCAGCAACGACAATCGCTGTGATCACTTTCCACAATGGCTCGTGGCTACCTGTGCTAGTTGCCATTGCCACATTAGTGATTAAAAACATTTGTTAACAATTTCAGTAGATGTGTAAATAGGTAGGTTATCAACCTCCCGGTCAAAACATACCTCGACATCCAAACTTCAGATATATAGTGTATGTTTTCAGCTCGGTCACTTCGGAAAAACAGAGGAGCGCCTCCGATATCGGCCATTCCACGATGCAGAGCACCCACCATGCCGTCAAATGTGCCGTTTCGTTGATAACCCCACGAGTTTGTGCGATGCACGTCATAGCTACAAGCAATAAGTGGCATTTCAAAATTAGATCGCGTTTGGAGTGTATAAAATTATTTAAGTAAATATAAACCTAAATGCTAATTCAATGGCACATTACAATGAATGTTTTAACCTTAGACTAATATGCCTCTACCACCTCTTCGGGGATACGGCGTAATAGATAAAACAATAATAACACCTATTAGTCTGAGGTTTTAACAAAGTAGGTATATGACAGTTGTCATCCAGATGTGACCTTTATTCAAATGACATACGGTATAATTTTCATATTCTAAGATCATTGTGCACAGAATAGCCGCCTCTATGTTATTGACCCGTAGATACCTACTGTACGTAGCGTAGGTACCACCATATTCTCGTTGTTCGCTTACTCTCGCTCGCCATTGTACTTATAAACTTATAGTCATCTTACTTTAACTTACTCGGTTATGGGTAAGTATGCACTGTAAAGATTGAGTCTTTAGAAATACTCACGGGTTAGCTGCGGTAGTCCAAATAAAAGAATAAAGTTCGATAGAATTAGAAGGATTTAATGACAGCACAGCACAGGAGATACAAGCAGAAATAACAAGCGCACATTTAGAAAAGTATAGAAATTAACTATAAGAAAATATCAGAAGGAGTAGAAATAGTGATAGGCACAATTACAGAAAAAAAATTGACAAATTAATATTGCGCGGTAGTCCGCAACGGGTGTCAAGCCGTGCAGGTTTCGCGTCCGAGTACTTTTGGTTGACTGAATTACTGATGAAGCGAGTGCCGCGCGCTGCGCCCGCGCATTGCATACCTTTCTTACTCCGTCACGAGGCGACGCAGTAAGTGTTCGTCTGAGTGTCGCGACAGATCTCCAAATCAGGGAAAAGTTCTTTTAATACGAATAAATAAATATAATGAATATAATACTCGATACCACCACATAGCTCCCCCCCAGAGGCCGTCACTACGGACGATAATAATCCGGGAATCGAACCTTGCGGCCCGATCTGGTTGTTTTGTACGGCGCATGCTCTGGAAGTGGATCAGGTGAAGGGTGGGAAGGCTGGGGAATAGGAGTCCTGTCCAGATTTGTGGCAGGCGATAGGTCCACCAATAAATGGGCCGGTTTCAGGCGGTCAATATTTACGGTGACACTTTATCCATTCACCAGTATTTTAAATGTTTTGTCCCCTATAGCTAGAACTTGATAAGGACCAGAATATGGAGGCTGTAATGAGGCTCTTACGGAGTCATTCCTAAGAAATACATGGCTCGAAGTTGCTAAGTCCTTGTAAACAAAAAAAATATTTTTACAATGCCTGTGGGCTGCGGGCTGGAGTTTAGAGGTAAGGTGTCGTAAGCGACCTGTAAAATCTGATACGTCTGTAGTTCCAGGGCTAGACGTCTGAAAGAACTCTCCAGGCAGACGTAGCGGTTCACCGTAAAGAAGTTCTGCGGATGAAGTGTTCAAGTCCTCTTTGTATGATGCTCTCATGCCCAACAGTACTAGTGGTAAGCTATCCACCCAGTTGGAATCTGCGTGACACATAATTGCTGCCTTGAGCTGGCGGTGCATCCGTTCCACAGTCGCATTGCAGGCTGGCCGATACGCGGTTGTGCGACTATGTTTAAATCCTGTCACTTTTCCCAGGTATTGAAAAAGTGCGGATTCAAACTGCCGTCCGCGATCTGTTACCACATCCGTTGGACATCCAAATCTGGATATCCAGGATATCAACGCCTTTCCGACTGCCTCGGCTGTTATATCGGTCATCTGCGTAACTTCCGGCCAGCGGGTGAAACGGTCTACCACGGTCAAGCAGTATCAGTACCCTTGGGATATTGGTAAAGGGCGGATTATGTCCACGTGTATAAACGCAAATCGCGCGCGAGGTAAGTCGTATGTGCCTAATGGTGCAGACACATGGCGATGCACTTTGGCGCGTTGACACTCGAGACATTTTCGTGACCACTCCCGGCAATCCTTACGTAAGCCAGGCCAAACAAATCGCTCGGCCACCAGCTGGGTGCCGGCCTTAGCACCTGGATGGCTCAAGCTGTGAAAGCTGTCGAAGAGCGGTTTTCTGAACGGTTTAGTCACGAAAGGTCTCGGTGAGCCAGTACTTGTATCACAGAACAACTGCACAGTACTACCAGGGAGTGTTATCTTATGTAGACGGAGCGAAAATTCTCCACCTATAAATTTTAAAATCTCCTGATCCTCGGCCTGTGAAAGTGCAAGTTGCTCGAGATCTATGGAAGTCTGCAGTTCATCTACTCGTGACAATGTGTCGGCAACAACATTGTGCTTACCCGAGATGTGGCGAATATCTGTGGTAAACTGTGCTATAAAATCTAAATGCCGGTACTGACGTGGCGAGCAGTTGGTTTTACGTTCGTGGAAAGCAAACGTAATCGGCTTATGGTCGGTGAACACTGTAAAGTGTCTGGCCTCCAACATGTGCCGAAAATATTGAATGCTCTCATTAATGGCTAAGAGTTCACGATCATAGGGGGAGTACTTCTGTTGGCAAGGGCTCAACTTACGCGAGAAAAACGCGAGAGGTTGCCATTCTCCGTCCTTAAGCTGCTGAAGTACTCCTCCCATAGCCAGGTCGGAAGCATCAGTTACAAGTGCCAATTTCGCATGACAGTCAGGGTGTGCCAGAAGTGCAGCATTAGCGAGACTGTCTTTGCACTGGTTAAATGCAATGAGTGTGTTGCCAGAGATGTTGATAGGATGAGATGCTTTAACTGAACCTCTCAGTAAGGTGTTAAGGGGGGCCTGTATCTGGGCTGCGTTAGGTATGAACCTTCTGTAGAAGTTCAACATGCCCAGGAAACGCCTCAGCTGCTTGACTGTCTGTGGAACAGGAAATTCACTTATGGCCTGAACTTTTGACTTTAGAGGTTTTGTTCCGGCCTCTGAGATCTGGTAACCCAAGAAGGTAACCTCTGAGGCTCCAAACACACATTTTGAGGTGTTGATGAGAACACCATAGTCCTTCATACGCTGGAATAGCTGCTGTAGATGGTTCTCATGAGCTGTTAGTGACTCTGAAAACACACAAAAGTCATCTAAGTAGCAGTATACGAAGTCCAGGCCCCTGGTCATCTCATCCACGAACCTCCGGAAGGTTTGGCCAGCATTTCGGAGACCATAGCTCATAAAGGGGAACTCCCAAAGGCCGAAGGGGGTGGTTATCGCAGTCTTGGGGATGTCCGACTCACTTACTCGTATCTGGTTATATGCCTTAACCAGGTCTATGGTGCTGAAGACTTTACAACCAGCCATACTATGGGCAAAGTCATGATTATGCCTGATCGGGTAACGATCTGGTATAGTGCGGGAGATCAGCATGCGGTAATCCCCACATGGTCTCCAGCCATTGTCCCGTTTAGGCACCAGGTGCAGGGGTGAAGCCCAGGAACTCTCGGAGGGACGAGCTGTGCCGTTGGCTAACATGAGCTCAAACTCCTTTTTTTGCTACGAGCAATTTATCCGGAGCCAGTCTGCGGGGTGTACAATAAATGGGAGGGCCAGGAGTGGTGCGGATGTGATGAACTGTGTCATGCTTTGGAGACCACGGTGTGCCAGAAGGGCGAGTTATCTCAGGAAACTTTTTAAGAAGCTCGTGAAACCTTGTGTCGCCTGTAGATACCTTAACACAATAAATATTAGTCTTAGCAAGAATAGCAGATGAACATTGTGTAGTGGTATTATCAATTAAACATTGATCACGACAATCGACTATTAAATTATAATAACAAGGAAAATCTACACCAATAATCGGCTTGGTTACGTCGGCAACCGTAAAACGCCAAGGAAAGCTACGTCTTAAACCTAAGTTTAAATTTAAATTAATATAACCATAAGTGTCTATATTTGATCCATTCGCCACACACAATTTAAAGTCAGTTCTTGCACGACGTTCACGAAGTGCAACACGGGGGTAAACACAAAGGTCACTACCGGTATCCACTAGGAACTGAGTTCTCGTAATGCGGTCGGAAATGAAAAGGCGACCCGTAGAGGTTGGGCAATCGTCAGTCGCCATTAGCGACTGCCCTTGTCTTTTCCCGCCTTATCAAAATCACACGTGGCATTGATGAGCTTTAGGCCCAAATATCCAATGATACCAACAAACAGGGTACTTACGATACCTGGAGTTAGACCTGGACCTAGGACGTGAATTTGACCTTGATTGACGTTGTCGAGTTCTGGATCGGTCGTACGGACGAACAGGTCTACATGATTGCTCGTCGATCTTCAGCGCCAAACGTTCGACCATCTGTCGTAGCTCTGCCAGCTCGCTTAGGGAACCGCCACTCGTTGGCGGTGCTGCTGATGTTGATGCGACCACTGGATGTGATGTCAATTACTGAATGCGATCGGCCAGGTCTGCCAGCTGTTCCAGAGAGTGCGAAGGCTGGGACGCAAGGACAGTTTGCACGTTCATAGGCAGTTGATTGCTCCAAATCTGCCAGACGATGTCCTCAGCAGAAGATGAGCCAGCCAGGTCTTGCAGGTGACGCAGAAATTGAGAGGGTTTGCGGTCACCTAACGTCTCTTACGTGAACAACTGCCTTACCTTCATTTCATGAGAGGCAGATAAACGACGAAGAAGCTCGGTCTTGATTGTCTCATACCGGTTCCTTACGGGAGGATTGAGTATAATGTCCTTCACCGTCTTCGCGTGCTGTATGTCGAGGTTTGTAGCCACACTGCTGAACTTGAACGCATCATCAATTATATTGAGGCTATCAAACTGACTCTCTAGAAACGCGAACCAGAGCTCTGGATCCTCTGTTGAAAATTTCGGGATCCTGAGCTTAAATTTTCTTGAGCCAGAAGACTCATATCGGAGTTATCGTGCCGGTCAACGGGAACACATGTTTTAAGCAGGGCGCGTACGGTAACATTTTCGTCGCCACTAATAATTGTCTTCACCGAATCACCACTATCACTCATTGTGTTTTTGTCGGGGTCACCAGTTATGGGTAAGTATGCACTGTAAGTATTGAGTCTTTAGAAATACTCACGGGTTAGCTGCGGTAGTCCAAATAATAGAATAAAGTTCGATAGAATATGAAGGATTTAATCACAGCAAAGCACAGGAGATACAAGCAGAAATAACAAGCGCACACTTAGAACAGTATAGAAATTAACTATAAGAAAATATCAGAAGGAGTAGAAATAGTGATAGGCACAAATTACAGAAAAGTTTTTGTCAAATTAATATTGCGCGGTAGATCGCAACGGGCGTCAAGCCGTGCGGGCGAAACAGGTTTCGCGTCCGAGTACTTTTGGCTGACTGAATTACTGATGAAGCGAGTGCCGCGCGCTGCGCCCGCGCAATGCATACCTTTCTTACTACGTCACGAGGCGACGCAGTAAGTGTTCGTCTGAGTGTCGCGACAGATCTCCAAATCAGGCAAAAGTTCTTTTAATATAATAAATAAATTAATTATATTTAATATAATAAATAAATATAATGAATATAATACTCGATACCACCACACGGTCATACCCAGCCTGTCAGTCGCCTACCATTCGTCTGTAGTAGTCTAAAGTAAAGAAGGTAGTCACTAAGAGTAAGTAGGTACCTACTTCAGTATAGTTTTCTATTGTAAATTAATGATAGGCTTACCTAATATTATACATGTCCCTCATATATTTCAGAAGAATAAAAAACTTCATTCTATGTATTGTATCAACTTTGGAAGGGGGCTTTTCCATGTGTTGCTCCACAGTTTCTTTCACGACTTTGGGTCTTGGTAGGATGATAGTCGCAATTTTAATTTTCAGCCCTTTTAAGTTCTTTCTAAATCTTTCTTTTATGGATAGTGAAGAATTCCAATAACCCACGTTTACTATTTCAAATATACCGTTATAATGATAGCCAGTATTGTAAACTTCGTACAAATGGATGCTTGAATTCGTTTTATGGGCAACAATGACGTCAGAATCAACCTGAATGGTATAGGAGGTTAAAATATTAGTGGTTGTTGCCAAATCTTCCGTAATTATAATAACGGAGTAATTTTGGAATAAAACTTCATTATAATCCAAAGCTACTGTCCATTCTTCACATGCAGTATCCATGACAATCACGTTTTTAGTCTGCATGTAATTGTATGGATATTTATCACTAATCTTAGTCATTAAAACTCTGAAATCGTGTTCACGAAATATTTTTTGAATTCCAACAGCAATATTATTTTCATAACAATGATAAAATATTGCATTTGAAATGTATTTATGATTTAAGATATCTACAAGGAAAGGTATTTCCAAAATTGAAAAAGTTGTCAATAAATTATACAGCACGTTCATGATGCTGACAAAAAGAAGTAACTAAACGAACAGGGTAGGTAAATAAAAGAAAAATAATGGGGAAAACTCCCATTGAAAAGTGAATGACAATAAAATGAACGTATTTAGTAAAATAGCTCTCGTTAAACTGTCAATAGTTCATGAATATAAAATGAAAATGGCGTCTGATTTAGAGTTTATTATTAATAGATAGATAAGTAGGCACTTACAGGATTAATTGTAGTATACCTTAGTTTAAAATTTCAGTGCAGCGGAATCTAACTAAGTGGCACGGGGTACAAGAGATCCTTAAACACAAATTACAATTACACAAAGCCACTGCCGTCCATTTGGTAAAATATATAACGTATGTCGGTTACATGGCTCAGTCGCAAAATGTGTCTTTCGCAATTATACAAAACTGGAACCATTCTCAAAATGCAGCCTTCTTAAACGTCTCATTCTCAAAATGCACCTTTCTAAAAATATACCTTCACACTGGCTAAACATCGTAAAGGATGACATCCGTTTAAATAAGGTTAATGGTTTTAATATCACTGCCAAGGGTGCCGAAATCCGTGGGTATTGGAGGAGTTAATGCATGGGACGCAATTGGGACCAGCGTTGGGATGATGATGATGTCCATAGATGGATACGATTATCATATACGTGCGTAAGACTTATGATTGATTACCAATAATTAGTAAAAAAATCTTACATGAAATCATTACCATCATAGCGCTAATCCCATTTACGTCCCATACCAGCTAATAATTTAGAGCAACGTTTCCCAAAGTGGGCGATAACGCACCCTTGAAATAAAATAAATAAAAATGGGGTCGTTGTGTAGGCTTCGGGGGGCGAGTTGTAATTTCATCTAGCTAGGAGGACTCTTAGACAACGACAGAGCTCTCGACTCTCGGCTACAACTTGTGAACATCAACTAATATTAATTAAGAGACTGCTGAAACTCGGTTCGATATTTCTCTCCGCGTAGTTCATGTATCTGTCCTGTTTTATTCAATAAATAGAAGAAAAATCATGTCAATCGGTCGCTCCGTTTCAAAATGAAAGTAGACACAAACAAACATATAAAAAGGCAATAGACACACTTTCGCATTTTAATAGTTATTAGTATTCCTAGATAGGTAATTTTCGTAGATAATAGACCGCGGGCAATCATGGTTTAACAAGTTTTTGTTAAATAACCCGATTTGTGCATTCCTGTATCAATCGGCTGATTCATAGAATACTTGTTCTTACTTGTTGAGTACAATTGAGCGACGAATGAGCGTTGATGACCGCGGGCAATCATGTTTTAACAAGTTTTTGTTAAATAACCCGATTTGTACATTCCTGTATCAATCGGCTGATTCATAGAATACTTACTTGTTGAGTACAATTGAGCGTCGAATAAGATAAACGAGTTAATGCATGTTTGTCTTATTCCTGTTTTTTATTATTTATTTATTTATTTTTTTGGAAAGATTTACTAATTAAACGATATATAAATCGTGAGGCTAAGTATTGGCGTCTTAAGGTTAAAGGAGGTTCGGCGCATTCGACCTGCAAAGCATTGACCGGAGTGGATTTCATACAGCCTGAGATGAACCTTAGGCAGCTAGCCTGGGTCCTATCTAGTCTTGCTAGCGCCCCTTTATTACATGGAATGAGCAGAAAAGAACCATAGTCCATGATGCTGCGAACTAGTGCATTATAAACTAACTTCATGGTGTATAGATGCGCACCCCACCAAACACCAGAGAGAGCTTTCAGAATTGGAATAATTCTCTCACACCGCTTCACCTGATAGTTTATATGTGTTAGGCCAGACAGTTTAGCATCCAGATAGACCCCAAGGAATTTAACAACAGTGGCGTTTGGAATATGGAAGTCGTCGATAGTCACTTGAACATGAGGGAGCACACGTTTCCGAGTGAAAGTAACTATAGAGCTTTTAGATGGAGCCAACCTTAAACCATGGTCTAGCAGCCACTGACTCAATGAGTTCACGGAAAGTGTTAGTGATGTAGCTGCATCACTGATGGAATAATCTGTAACATACAAGGCGAGATCGTCAGGATACTGTAAAATTTGACAATTGCTGTTTAGTGCTGAGCCAATGTTAGCAGAGTACAGGTTATATAGCAGGGGACTGAGGACTGATCCCTGAGGCAGCCCAGTCCACACCTTTCTCAGCCCCATCTCCTCTCCCTGAACTCTAAGCATCAGCGAACGAGACATAAGTAACTGGCATATGCATTGAATTATCCTTACCGGAAAATTCAGGTGTAGCAGTTTCTGCCTGAGAATTGGGAGAAGAACGCTGTCATATGCAGAACTTATGTCCAGGAATGCTGCTACAACAGATTGACCCTGAGATAAAGCAATACGGATATCAGCTATAAGTACTCTTACACTGTCCATAGTTCCAAGTCCCTTTCTAAATTCAAACTGAAATTTTGGCAGTAAACATTTTGATTCCACCATCCATTCTAACCGATTTTTTATTAAGTATTCCAAAATTTTTAACATTACCGATGATAAAGCAATTGGTCTAAAACTGTTTGGATCCTCAGGGTGCTTCCCTGGTTTCAAAATTGGGGATAATGACCTGGATTTTCCATTGGTCTGGGATCCAACTATTTATAAAGCAATAATTTAGAATGACCAACAGATATTCTTTAGCAGAGGAGCCAGCGTGAGCAATGAAAGAATATGGGATACCATCTACTCCTGGGGTGGAATCATGAACGTATTTTAATACCATATCGAGTTCCACCATAGAGAATGGAGATTCATGTGGGTCCGTGGATACCTCTGCAATTGATAACTGACTTTCAGCCAGAAAGGGGGCGTAGGGGGGAGCTATTTTTGCAAAAAACAGTTCAGCAGTCTTGGCCGATATTGGCGACGATGAAACAGGGGCACATCCTGAACGGTACCTGTTAATATGTTTCCATACTACTGAGGATGGAGTTGAAGGGTAGAGAGAAGAGCAGAAGGAGGCCCATCCTGTGCGCTTCTTATGTCGGAATGCCCTCCTACATTTAGCCTCAATATGTTTAAAGTTCAATAAATTAGGTGTACTAATGTCAGCATTGTATTTTCTTTCAGCCTCTTTTCTCTGTTTGACCAAACCCGTGCACTCCTGGTCCCACCAAGGGAGTGATGGTATCTTCCCTTGAGCGCTGTTTTTTAAAGGGAACGATAACTCCGCACATGCATTGATATCACTCATAAATTTGTCTAAGCAGTCTTGAATATGGCAGTGCTCACGGTTTTCTAAATTTTGAGTGGTGATATTTGGGAGGCTTTAATTTTTTGTTCTAAAAGGGAAGAATGCAATGACCAATCCGGATGAGAAATATTAAAATTTAGGAAGGGAGGAGGACTTTTTTCTAGATAAGTTCTATCAGTGAGTGTGACACAGATAGGGTAATGGTCACTGCCATATGATAAGTCTGCACATTGCCAACAGGCAGATGAGGCAATATCAATGGTGCAGAATGACAGATCAACGCAACTTTTACGTTGACCTTGAACTGGCCTGCGGGTAGAGCAACCATTGTTGAGGATGCACAGATTAAGATCATCCAAGATTGACACTAAGCCTTGCCCAAATGACTCACAGTGGTCTGAACCTCATCTGAAATGATGCCCATTAAAATCACCCATAACTAAAAATGGCGTCTCGGAATTCCCAAATATATTTCTAAGGACTGGTAGGTAGGCTTGCTGAGGGTGGGCAATGTAAATAGAATAAATAATGAGACCTTCAACTCTAACAGCAACAATATTAATTTCATCCAAAGGTGCGAGATAGTTTTGCGATATGAAACTGTAGGGGAACTTTTAACAGCATTGGCATAACTTCTGGATACAAGAGGTACGATTTTATTGGCTTCCACATAGGACACCACCTTCTCAGCCATGGTTGTCTTAATGTCTCTCTGTCTGTCATACTCCGGGCACAATTTGCTGTTAGCAAAATTATACCCAGAGCACAGCACACAGAAAGCATCTTCCTCAGTAACAAAACAGCCATTGCCAGGATGGTCATGACCACATTTAAGGGAGCGAGGCTTAGATCGACATATAGTTTCCACGTGTCCGAACCTACAACACTTTCGGCACTGTATTGTTGGGTAGATGTACTGGGAAACAGGCAAAGAGGTATAACAACAATACACTCTTTTGGGGAGTGGCTGACCATCAACGGTCAAGACACAAGTCTCTGTGGGTTTCCAATCAGTTATGCCTTCTCTTATTACCTTTCGATTTATGCGTCTAACTTTCAAAAGATGGCCACATCCTGGGGGCACAGAGATATATGTCTTGGCCTCATCCTCAGACATGTCTGCAGGGACACCGCTGACCACTCCCATACGGGTGACATGGAATGATGGTATGGTGGCGGAAAAATTATTCCTGACCAGTGCTGGATTTGTTAGAAATGAATTTGCATCCTGAGGGGATGCAAATTCAACGGAAATTTTATTACGTCCTACTTTTTTAACCCCATCCTTAACTAAGCGCTCGTGGCCCCGCGGTCTCAGTGTTCTGTAAACGATCACTGAGTTACGCAACTTTCACTATGGCTGGTCCTCGGATGGGTGACCACTTTGTGGCATTTACATTTGCGAGCGTTTCCGTGCTTCGGAAGGCACGTTAAGCCGTTGGTCCCGGTTGCCAGTAAAATGGCAGTCGTTAAGCCTGGTTGAATGCCTTATGGGCGGCTTGAAAAATTTCAACAGCAGGTAGCCACAACCTGCGTCTGTCTATTTCAACACGGCAATGGGCTCACCACCTATTACGTGGGACAGGAAAATCCACACGGTGAAAAGTGGGCATATAATATGCCTCTGCCACCCCTTCGGGGATAAGGCGTGATGGATATTTATTTTATTTATTTTATCCTTAACTATATTAGAAATATTATTTTGGAGTAAGAACAGGCCGAAAGTAACAGGGTGGAGATAAGTACCTGGTGTATATTGTGGTTCAATTTTATTTACGTGAACTATGAATGGAGCTTTATCCCCCGCATTGTAATTGGAACGCGACACTAAACTTTTAGATAGCTTTGTTGGCGGACTAGAGAAAACCATGGCTGCTTCCTCCACACGTCTTTTTCGCGTTAATGTGGCTTGGCTATCCGCATAGTTACATGCTACTGAAGCGAATTGCGACAAAGAATCTATTTTGGATGTTGGTTCCATAAAAACACTAGGTGCTGGAGTCGAAAAAGTAGGGGTTGAGGGAGGTGAGTAGGTAGGAGTTGAGGGAGTTTCGATATCCGGAGGATCAGGAGGTTTGTTTTTGCTCATGATGGCAACTTATTTAATATAGAACAACACAAAACCTGCAAGCAGTTATTATCTATAACATAAAAACAAAATACACAGAACTCAATAGGTCAATATAAATCAAAACTGATAAATATCCAAAAATAATCCAGACACTCACGTCACTCAATCACACGCTGCGGCCGAATCTAAAAACATAATTTTCAATAATAATAGTTTGTTGACATTAGATAAATATTTTCTATCAACATTTTTACAACGAAAGGTAGCTCTGTTGCTATCTATTTTTTTAATTTTTCAAGCCAGTTTTGAATTTGAGCATTTCATCTTGTTAAGCGTATACATTCCCCCTGATGCTTCTTACATTAAATTTGAAGAAAAGCTTGAAGAAGTACTGTTCAAATGCCAATGTTCTAAGAAATCTATAATAGTTTGTGGAGATTTTAATGTTGATATATTAGATACATCATTAACTCCATCAGAGGTAATAAAATGAAAAATTTATTTAAATCCTTTAATCTGCATAGTACATTCTTAGAACCCACTCGTATTACAGCCACCAGTGCAAAATGTATTGATAATATTTTTACTGATATTAAACCTATACATAAAGGTATTGTGGATCCTGTAGAGTCAGATCATTGTGGCCAATGGATAAAGTTTCCTAAAAGTAGTAACAAAGTCTGCAAAAAACAAATTAAATATGTACAAATTAACCAAAGTCGGTTGAATAATTTTAAAGAAAATGTATTAAAGAGATTACCATATTCTACCTAACTTCACTTGTGTAGACCAGTCATATAAACACTTATTTAATTTGATTAATGATGAGTTTGGCTAAGTTTTTACCTCAAAAACACTACAGATTGGTGGTCGTCCTGTTTTCAGAGACTGGACAACACCAGGTATCTTTAAAAGTAGAAATAAATTATTTGAATTATATTCAGAAAAAATCATATAATTTTAGGCAAACCTTTCAGGAATATGTTAAAATTTATTCAAAGATATTTAAACAAACGTGTTATCCTGCTAAGTCAAACTTCATTAAAAATAAAATTTCTAATTCTGTGAATACAATAAAAATGACTTGGAACATCATTAACTCTGAATGCGGTAGATCTTTGGTGACTAAAAGGGATTGCCATGTTACAAGGGACCTGGAAGTGGCGACGGAGTCTGAACATTTTTTCAAAAATGTACCTATGTTGACAACAATATATCTCCAAGCGTCTTCCAGTTCCGCTGAACATTTATTAGAAGAATCTGTTTTTTGTTGCAGGGATGCATTTTTATTCACATATATTTGCGCTCAGGACATGGTAAAGACATTTAAATGTATCGAAATTAAGAAAACCGCGGACTTTTGGGGATTATCGGTCAAAACTGCATCAAGTATAATTGAGGTCATTGTATCTAGCATCTAGCAACTGTGGTACATTTTCTAGTGGTACATTTTCTGATTTAATGAAACACAGCAAAGTCGTTCCCTTGTTCAAGGCTGGCAGCGCTACAGACCCGTCTAATTTCCGACCGGTGTCGGTGCTGCCAACTTTGAGCAAAGTATTTGAAAAAATAATCTTGAATCAAATGCTATCCCATTTTAATAGTCATAAAATGCGAATCAATTTGGGTTTACGAAAGGGCGCTCAACTTCCGATGCTGGTGTTGAGTTATTAAAATGTATTCATGAAGCCTGGGAAGACGAGCACGATGCATTAGGTACCTATATTTGGCGATCTATCAAAGGCTTTTGATTGCGTTCAACATGAAACGCTGTGCAAAAAATTACACCACTATGGAATACGAGGCATAGCTCTCGACCTTCTGTCTTCATATTTGAACAATAGAATACAGAGGGTCGATATTAGTGGTACACTTTCTGTAGGATCCATGGTTACAATGGGTGTGCTGCAGGCTCGATACTTGGGCCATTCTTGTTCCTCATTTATATTAAAGATTTACCATTTTATGTAGGGGACAGGAATAGGATTGTTTTGTTTGCAGATAAAGAAGATTTTAAAATTAAAAGTCAATTAGATATAACTATGACGATGTAAACAATGCAATTGCAAGAGTAGGTAGTTCATTGGTTCAGCTTAAATAATCTTTGCCTTAATAAAAATGAAACTAAATGTATAAAATTTACTCTACCAAATGCAAAACACGTTGCGGCCAATGTTCAACTGAATGGACAAGTGTTAGAGTTTGAAGAATCAACTGTGTTCCTCGGTATAACTATTGATTCCAATTTGCAGTGGGGCCCACACATAGAAAAGCCTCTAGGTTAAGTTCGGCTGCATACGCTGTAAAAAAGATGTACTCTAACAGATGGGGATATGGCTAGAATGGTTTACTTCAGCTAATTTCATAGTATAATGTCTTACGGTATTCTCCTTTGGGGGAGTGCAAACAAAAATAATATTTAAATCTGCAATTTAAATATTATTTTTGTTCTACAAAAGCGGGCTGTACGCGCTATTTATAATTTGGGCCCAAGAGTTTTTCTCCGAAGAAAATTCAAAGAAGTAAATATTCTAACCGTACCATCACAATACATTTTTGCCAATCTTATGTATGTCCAGAAAAATCTATCACAGTTTTCTAAACTCTGTGATAAACATAATATAAACACTACTAATAAAAATAATCTTTCAGTCCACCACAGTCGACTACATAAGATTGGCGATTCTTTCCAGGGTAACTGTATACGCTTTTACAACAAGCTTCCCTGTGACCTGAGAAATTAACCATTAACAAGCTTTGTGAAAAGGGTTATTACTCCGTTAAAGACTGTTTGCAGGACAGGGACGCCTGGAAATGATCTGCTGGCAAAGTGAAATAATATTAAATTGTAAATAGGCCATCAAAAAAAAGCCTTCCTAAGTTTCTTGCCGGTTCTTCTCAGGTGGGCCGCGTTGCGAACGTTGTGTGGTCACTTTAAATATTGTAAATAGTGTATGACATTTTGTAAGCGCCGTTAAATTGGTCTATGCAAAATAAAGCTATTTTTATTTTATTACCAGTGGCCCTCAAGTTGGTGGCCCAATGATATGCCTCTTCTCGCTCGGCTGGCAGAGCTTTCAAAGTTTCATTGCTTGATAGAGCAGCAATCTTTTAAATAAAAATAGTATTTATAAGATTGCATAAGTATGTATAGGTATAAAGAAATCTATATATAAGATGAAAGTGTGACTGTGAAGTGAAGAAAAAAATATCGAGTAGGTACCACACTAGTCAAGAAAAAAATTCTTCTGTTCAACTAATGTGATGGTGAGTTGAACTGAAATAGATTCAGTTTAATTCAGAATTCACTGAAAAATAAATTATAGAACTAATTCCCTGAACCATGCACTAATATCATGTAGGTTAAAGAATTAAATTATATCCTTCTTACGTATATCAAGGACACTTGGTAAGATATGCTATTTCAGTTTAGCTTCTAAGTAATCATTTCATTGCCTCAATTACGCATTACTGGCTGTAGTTTTATACTTCAGCCAGTAATGCATAATTGGCAGCATATACAGAATAATTTAATTTTAGGAAACTAGTTTAATAAATAAATATATCAATCAAACTTTGGACATACATTCAATTATAACAATAAGTGGAAAAGACATCTTGAAAAGGAAACTCAGCCTTATCAGGTACAAGTAGATCAGATAGGAAGCATACAGTACCCGCTGTACCTTCGTACAGGCTTTCTGGGTTATCAGGCAGTCTTGCATCTCTTATAAACTCCTCATCAGTTAAAAAGTCTGCAAACATTTTGGCCCTATGTAAATATTTCACATCACCAGTCAACCTATGCAACAGAAGGAATACATATCCATTGCCAGCGACTCCATGGCAGATGCCAGGCCCCTTATGTAGGAGACCTCGTCGCCATACAAAATCGGATGCTTTAACACAAGCATCTAAATATCTCTGATCTTTGAAAGTGATGTATGCTTTAGCCATAAGGTAGACCATACCAGGTGCACCATGACACCAGTGCACCAGTTTATGATCATTTAGTGCAGTTTCTTCCATACAGCAAGGCCAGTTGCCATCTTCAGTTTGTAATGAAGCTAGGAACTCAATTGATGTTTGAATGTCTTGAGCTGCTGCTTTGTTATATGTCAGATAGCCAGGAATACTTATTAACATTTGTAATATAAAACTAATCCCATGGGCAGCTCCGAGATACTCAGTATTGTAGTAATGGTACATCAATGGGCTAGGACTTTTGTTCTTCGAGGAATACTCACGACCAGATGCCACAATAACATCACACAACTTGTAAAGTTCTTCTAATGTAAATATCGGAATTTGGAGTTCTCGACTAATCCAGAGAGCTCCAGCAAGATATCCAGCTCTCCCAACAAATAATTCATCTCCACCACATTTCAAGAACTTGGGGTTAAGATAACTTGGATACAGTGACTTATACATTGTAAGGGATTCAGTAAATTGATCTGAGCCCAATTCTTTATTTAAAACTGTGGCAAGTGCATAGGTACCAGCATCACCGAGTAAGAAGGAAGTTTTGTCTCCAACAGAAGTTTCAAGGGCGGGCTTGAGATATTCGAAAGCTCTCTGCAGATACGTCCCTTTCTGGGGAGACAGTAATGGATTTTTAGAAAGATATAAGTACATGTACGAAACGCCGGTAATACCAACGTACAGTCCGCCATCAGTATTTTTCCGTACTGGATGTAACCGTTTAGAAATGTTACCAACGTGTTCGTTGATTTGAGATATCACTGTTTCTTTATCGATGGATATATCGGTTCCAGGTTTATAGTCATCGTAAGGGTTTGGAAAGAAACGAACCATGTTTCTTGAGTTAACAGAGGACAATAAATATTTTAGTGATCGTAACGTCGTTATCACTTTACGAAAATTTCTATTTATTTAATAATAAATCAGTGATAATATTTTATTGATTTTCAATATTCTACCAAATATTTTACTGATCTTGTTTTGTTTTTATGCTTTTTGTTGACAAGATAATTTGACAATAGCTGACCTTGAAGTATAGAAGTGTGAAGTGAATGACATTTATACACTGCTACCAACTTAATGAAAACAATTAGTGCATTTGTGCTGCATTCACAATTTTAAATTGAATTGATCTGTAAAGTCCTATAAAGTCCCAAGTAAAATAAAACAATAGCAACTAAGATTCAAAATAGCATCTAATTGTAATGATGTCATTACCTATTTTTTTAATATTTAATTACAATAGAAATATTATATATAAACATAGTTTATTAGAAATTATTGGTACAAAAGAACTTTTTTAGAAAATCCACTATAATCATGATATATATCATGATTATAGTGGATTTCTTTATACTAAGCTAAAATTATCTGATTTATAATTACCTGCTCTATAATTACAAATTAAGTCGATGGAAAAGATAATAAAATTGTCGGTAACATAGCAACCACTGTCAATGTTGTTAGTTATTATTATTTTTAATGAAAGTTTATGTAACTGATATAATGCACCAAATACATTTTATACGAATTTATTTTCTTAAAATAAAATTGTATCAAATGGGGCCAATTGTTTCATATGCAGTTTTATAAAGTTGTTACATAATTATCTAGAATAATGCCTATCACATTTAACCGTGGGAGTGTAAGTAACTAAGAATAAGATCGTTTTTAGAATACTTACTTAATTTACATTTACCGTTAATCTGTGATATTCTTTTGGTAATCTTTTTATAAAGGTAAGAAAGATTGCATTTCGTACGAGAGGAAGGTCAGCACAATCCCTAGATACTGGTGGTCCTCGTGTAAATTCAGGTGCCGGTGGTGACGGTAGATTGTTTCTTCAGATTAGACCTGCGTTAACAGATCCGAGAATACAGCTGGTACGTTCCGAGTCAACGCTTTTGGGGTAAGTTATTTTATTATACTCGTGCTTTTTCAAGCACTACCATTTGCAATAATATAGGTATTTGCAAACATTCTTACGCTTGTAGCCCCACGAACGCAGTGTTTAATAAACGGTAACTGCGTTAAGCATCTTACGCTGTGACTAGTCCTCAGATGGGTGACCGTTTGCCCTACTTCCCTGGTTGGTAGGTATTTTCAAAACAGAGATCATATTTAATTTGTCTAAAAACTGTCACTATTACAGGAATGACTTTTTACATAAAGACGATGCTAAAGATGAAACAATGGGATTACAAGCCGTGGGAGAAGGAAAAGTTCAGCTTTCTAGAACACCACAGGAGAAAGATCGACTGCCAGATAGAATCAGCCTTGATAGGTTTGTTTTTTCTGATATTACATTTTAGGAACTTAGATATAATAAATAATATATGTGGTCTAATGCCTGTGTTCTCCAATAGGACTTACTGTTGGTTTTTTGTCACATAGAACCTAGTTAATTAATGGTTCAAAATTAAAGACCATGTGCTAGAAGTACTTCATTTTATGATTAATTATTTAAAATTTGTTTTATATGTAGGTATCATCTTTGCGTTAAAAAGTGACTCGGACACTGTCTGCGATTTTTATCTTTTCCAGGTTCTTTTCCTTAGTAACCCTTTGCACTTTAATATTTAAATTGATTATATTTTCAGGAGAGGACTCTCTTCAATACCCCACATAGTTGGGGAGCCTGGCTTAAGATTATTATCACTGCAGCATAATTTGATCAACAGCCTGTTTGGATTATCAGCATTAGACTTAGGTAAACTTGTATTCTTAGATGTGTACGATAATCAAATTGACAAAATTACGTCTTTGGAAAGACTGTTTAGCTTGAGAGTGCTCTTAATGGGCAAAAACAGGTAAGGGAAGAAAATCATACAAAGTTAATGAATTTCGAAAATAAAAAACATAAATTCTTATAAATTGCTTGTATTTCAGAATCAAAAGAATTGAAGGTCTAACAAATCTAGTAAAGTTAGAAGTATTGGACTTACATGGAAATAGAATAGGAAGAGTGTGCGGTTTATCTAACTTAAGTGAACTCAAAGTGCTCAATTTAGCTGGTAATCAGATTAAGTGTATTGGACAAACGGATCTTCAGGGTTTAGTTTCTTTAAGGGAGCTGAATTTGAAAAGGAATCGCTTAAGAAAATTACTTGGTTTTCAACACACTCCCAAACTAGAAAAACTATACCTTGGTAACAACGACTTACAAAGGTAAAGAATTTATTTTCTTTGCTTTGAAATCTATGTTAAAGATTTAATTTGTACCTACGAAAATAGTATTGACTTTCAGTGTAGAAGATATGTCATCTCTAGCTGAAGCTGTTTCACTTATTGAGGTATCATTAGATGGCAATCCAGTGGCATTGGGGGGTGACTGTACACCGTTTCTTGTATCTTATCTGCCAAATATACTAACATTGAGCAATATGAATGTAACTGAACAGGTGAGAAAAATTTTTACTCATAATTTTAAGTTATATCGAGATTCTATTATAATGATATTCATATCGTTGATCAGGTACGTAGAGCTGCAATGGCATGGCGTGAAAATAAAGAAGCTGCACATGCAGCGTATTGTGCACTTGGTGGGGTAGCGCAACAAGAAGCTAGGCGTGATCAAATCATTAATAACGCTCGCACTAATTGGGAACTGCTCAGGTTACGATATTAATCATATTTAGCTGATAAATAACTACTTAGTTTTAACCGCAGAGCAAGGAGTGAGGTGATAAATATTGATGGTCTGTCGCACTCTACTCGAGGGTCTCGAGACGCCTTCCTCTATATATTTGGTATAACCAAAAGTGTCAGTGGGTGTCACTGTCACCCTTTCTCATACGGTGACATTGTTACAAAATACGAATGGTAGGCAACTGAAAGGCTGCGTATGCGATTTCACATCCAACCTTTCGTAAACTTGGCACGCGGTATTATTATTACGTTCGTCACTATTAAGGCGTGACTAAGAGGGAGCGAGCAACATTCCTTGCTCTGTGGTTGTAACAGAGATTTATTTTGCTAAGCTTGCTAGCTACTACTCATCTATGTACTCTCGATTTAAAAATTTAAAATAGGAAGTGTTTTTTAACATTTTATGTAGCTTTATATTACTACTGGACAGCCGCTGCTCCGCACGCGTGGTGAAGTTTTCCCATTCCCGTTTCCCACAGGAACTTGTTCCTGGGATAAAAAGTAGCCTTTGTGGTAGTCTGATGTATAAGCTATATTATTGTAAAGTTTTATCAAAACCCATTCAGTAGAATTTGCGTGAAAGGGTAACAAACATTCATTCTTACAAACTTTTGCGTGTATAATATTAGTAGGATAGTTCCACACCAATTAATTACTTTGAATATATATTTTAATGACTAAAATTTGAAACTAATAATTAGGACTGAAAATAAATGCTTCATTACTGTGAACAAAAATGGCGATGAAGAAAAAGAATTTACTATAGAAGCAGCAGCGACAATCACACAAACTGGTTCCACGCAAACTATGGAGATAGCTGGACTTCCCGAGGTTGTAGTCGCTTTCCAGCAAGCCGATACTGAGGATTCCGATTGTAAAAATAATAACAGCGATCTAAACGTAAAATCAATTGCGGATAACGCTCCACGTGCCTCACCTATGAGAAAACTACAAAGAAGTGCAACTGCAAAAAAGACTTCAGAACGACGAGTTAACTTCTCCGATCGAAGTGTCTCACAAGATACTGATGCCTCACATTCCACGTCTACTAGCAGTGATTTACGATTACCTCCCATTTTACTTCCAATAATATCTTCATTAGAAAACGTAAAACTGTCGGATGGAACTGAGCCTTTACTAAAACGCTGGGAAAGTATATCCAGTGTTGATCCGATCGTTGATTCTTCATTTAGTTCATTGCCTTCTTCAAGTAGTGAAAGTGAAGAAGAAACTACCAAACGAACTGTTCGTCGCGTACCGACCGCCTTAAGACGAAGAGAGAACTTTAGCACAATGCGATCCAAATCGGTATGCGATCCTGAAACTCGTAGATCTAAGTCTAAAAACTCTGACATAAGTGAAAATGCTAGCAATATCTCAAGCAGTACTAATGTCGGTTCTGTAGCTAATTCTTCCACTTCAAGTAGTGATCATAATAGTAAAACTCTTCGCCGCGAAGGTTCCCTTAACAGCAGGACAAGTAGAAATATAAGAAGTGCTACATTAACTCGAAGAAGTGAAAGAGCCTCATCTGCGACTAGAGCTTCAACAGCTAAATCAAAAACTGTGAAAAATATAAATTTAGCAAATTTTAAATCATCGGAGCCTGTGCCGAAGTCCATGCCAGCTTCTAAAGATAGAGAACAAGGTCGGTATATGTCATAAAATTTAATTTTGAATGCCTAAAGTAACGGATGGTGTTTAAATAATTCAAAAATGTATTGTTCCTATAGGAGTTGATTACCTGGTAGAGGTGTGTGATGGTGTGGTTAGCGTTTGGGGCGCTGGTGCAGTGCGTCGTTTGTCTCGAGACTGGGACTGGGAACGTGCGCGAGCCGTCACTCGAGCTGCATTTCACTATGTACATTATAACGCCGTAGCGCAAAGTCTACCTGAACTAAAAACCAAGTTAGTATATTACGATTTAGCCAGATGGTTCATATTTGACAATAAAATTAAAGCGCTTGTAGCCAGGCCTGCTCAGTGTTCTGTAAACAGTCTGAAAATTGCCCTAAGATGGGTGATCGTTGACATTTTCATTTACAAGGGTTGCTGTCCAGATGTCTATGTGCCAGAAAAGTTGCAGCCTATAAGGCAAGTCGAAGACTTTGCGGTGGGCTTGAACATTTTTAAAAGCAGGTGTCGCCACAGCCTGTCGCCATTATACCCGAGTGTCAACCCCGGATCTAGGAAGGAGGGGGGGGGGGGGGGGGGGCAAGTTGGGGACCACGCTCCGGGCGGCAAGTTCAGGGAGCGGCAAATTCAAGCTCAACAGTTATATGGTCAAAGATAAATAATTAGTTGTAGGTAACTATACTACTCAACAAACAATATGCTCGTTATGACTGGCATCAATAAAGGAGGCCAAGGTTGCACCAGACAAACACAAATAAGTTAAAAAAGGCTATTGCAACAGACCTGGAGATGTGCATCATTTACAGAATGTCTTTTTTTCGGAGTTTATCCCTTAAGACACTCCAAGCATAGCTCGCTCCATAGCTTGTTGTAGAACTTTGAGGCCATCGACTGGCTTCACCGTAAGTGTCGCGCACCATCACTCCCAGTCCAGCGTCTTTAACACATCCTCAAGTGCGTTGGTGAAGAGCTTGAGGGATATAACATTGCCCTGTTTCAACCCTCTACGCAGCCCAATGGGGTTGGTCTTTTGGTCTTGGAGCTGGATTGTCATGGTAGAGGAGTCGTACAAGCATGTCAACACCTCGATGTATCGCCAATCACTACGACACCGCTGTAGAGCACCATAGACGACCCTGGTATCGACTGAGTCGAAAGCTTTCTCGTTGTCTACAAACGCCATACACAGAGGCAGAATGTACTCTATCTGCCGCAATGTATAGATGTGGTCCACAGTACTTAGCTTTTTCAAAACCCGGCCTGCTCCTTTGGCTACACGTCAAGTTTTCCGGCGAAGCGGTTTAATAAACAAAAATAAATATTGTGGAACATTTTTTTTTTTGGTTTGTGACTACTCTCTGGAACAACTCTTCGTCGAACGTCTGTAGTTCTTCAGTAAGGTTCTATCACCATTTTTGAAGACAGAGTCATCACACTCCCGTTCCATGCTTTCAATGTTTAAAGACCCGCCTTGGATCTTTGTCGTAATTCCAAGACACTTCTTGTTGTAGCGTTTTGACTAACTGTATCGGTTTTATATTATGGGACGGTTAAGTCTTGACAAGGGGTGACTTTGTGGGGAATTTGCCAAATACACTTACTGTGGGACTTTTTCTTAAAGAAACAGTTCAGTAAGACGAGTCTGCGACTTGAGAAAGTTGATAAGTAAGTATATGGGCCAGGTTATTTCTGCGCCACACGCCATTAGGCCCGATTGTCGTTTCACCGCGGAGGTACTGTACTTCGACTATGGTGTTTAAGTCTTCCAAAACAACGTTGTAGTGAGCCTTAGCAATACCGTGTTATGCTAAGTCTTACTACAAAATGCTTTGCTATGTCCTCGTAAACGGCCTCAACTGCCTAGACAGTGCTTCTTGAGGTCGTGGCATACAGTTGTATCATCTCTTGAACAAAAACACTTGTACTGTTTCACTTATTTTAATAATATGTTACAGTACAAGTTTTTTTGTTCAAGATGTGTAGCAAGTTCCACCAAGTGCCATCAATCAACAGTGTAAACTGTTGTAATATATTTAGGGAGTACCTGTAGGTGAACTGAAGTTGAGAACCGACAAACAGCTGACTTTCACAACGCCGCTAACAAGGTCCATAGCCTATAATATAGGTTTTGGGCTAGACGGCGCTGTGAAAAAAAATGTCCTACAATATTTATTTAATTTCACCATTAAACCATTACCGCCCTCGGAAGAATATCTTTCATTACCTTCCCGAAAGTAGAACAGGTCGGCGGACGCAAGGTTCTGCTTTTTTCGGAGCTCGCACAAACCCAATATGTATCAGTTAATGCAACCCAGTTCTATCACGAGATCGGTGAGGCGCTAGTTAAGGAACCCCAATCCCCCAACATTTGCTTCACCAGCTAATATCGTTCTAGAACGTTCGATGCACATCAGCAGTTTTTCTAGGACATGCGTCACTTCCGATGAAGTGCCGAGTTAGCAATAAGTTAGTATATAAGATCAATAATTTGTCAAAATTAATTAATTACTGTTTTGTATTACTGCGTTGTAACTCTGTCAGTTAAATAATTTTTTTTTTATTTAAAATCCGGGTTTTGAGATCTTAAATGGCGCAGCCGTGGTAGGATCTCTGTAGTCAGTTGTCGCGTATACAAATCTACGAAAACAGCCGACGTCCGTATCTACGGTTAGACAGAGAAACTCGAACAAACAAATTCTTTGAGAACCTCACCCTCCGGACAAGCAGAGTTGCAGACGGCAGAACAGCATTTCAAGGGTTATGGAGATAGCTGCGGAATTGTGAGTAAATCTTTTCACCTTCCTTGCAGCTCTCTTCCTTTTGTACCCTAACCTTGTTTTAAATCTATGTTTTGTGTGTATTATTAGGGATTGGACCAACGCCTTGTGATACTTTCATAGATTTTGTGTTTAAATATTCATATTATTTTTGTGATATTCGTTTTGTTAATATTTTTAATTTAAAATGGAAGGAATAACCCGTGTCCCACAGGAAATGGTCAAAATCATACCTGTATTTAGTGGCGACGCGAGAACTTTGCCATTGTTTATAAAAAAATGCGAATACATATTGAATACGTTCGGTTCAGGTGGCGTAGAGCAAAATATGTATCTATTTCATGTTATTACTAGTAGGCTTTCAGGTGATGCAGCCAGTCTAATAGGAGAAAGAGACTCCATAGACACATGGCATGGCAAAGTTCTTTTAAGTCAGCACTTCGGTGATCCACGCACCGAGGATTGCTTAGCATTAGAACTAGAGTCCTGCAAAATAAATAAAGGCGAAAGTTATTTAGATTTTTGTCATAGGATTCAGCACATGAGAAGCGTTTTGTTTGCCAAATTAACGGAAACGATTCACGATGAAAATTTACGTAGAGCAAAACAAATCATTTACAATAATAGGTCAATGCATATCTTTTTATACAGTTTACCACAATATTTAGTTAGGCTAGTTCGTTTGCGGCGACGTCTCTACTTTAGAAGACGCTTTAAAAATAGTTTTGGAAGAACAAAATTTTCAAACTGTTTATGACTCCAAGTCAAACGACCGCCGTGGTTTCAATAAACAGAATAAACCAGGTTTTCCTACTTCGGAAAATCAAAGTAATGGTTCGCATAACACACCTAGAACCAATCCACCCCCGAATAATAGTAGGAATAGCTCATTTACACCGAATTCTTCTAACCAATGGAGAAATTTTAGGCACAATAATAATTATCAAAATAATTTTAATTCTTATAAAAATAATGCGCCACAACAATTTAGTAGGTCATCGCATCCGATTGCTCAACAGAACCATACGACACGTTCGTCACCTTTTGCAACGCAAGCACAAACGCCGGGTTCAAACACCGATGTCACCATGCGTACTGCAAGTTCGCGACGTGTTAATTATATAAACAATAATGAGCCTAATACGAGTAGTTTAAATAACGATTTCCAGCAATTTACACTCGACGATTCTAGGGCGGAAACTAACGAGCATAGGGCGGAAACTAACGAACATAGGGCGGAAAATTTTTGTATAACGGCCTCCTCAATAGGGAGCGAATAAAATTAAATTTTAACAAAAGATTAAATTTACCCCATATAGTGTTACCCGAATTAAAGGCGGTATTTTTTAAAGCAATTACATGCTAAAATTAATATGGAAAGTTAGGTCTTACACTTAAGAAATACTGACATTCCTATTATCTATACACCACCCATGAGAGAGGTATACCATTTACCCTCTCGTAGTGAACTTAGGGTAAGATTACCAGTCAATTTATTAGATGGAGAGGCTATTCTAGATTTTAAACAGTTTACGGAAGGGATTAGAATGCCCACCGCGCTGGTTAGTTGTGTTAAGGGTTACGCGACGACGGTTATTCAGAATTATAGCAACGAAACTAGAAGTTTAGTAGTTACAGGACCTTTCAAAGTGGAACCTTTTTTACAGAACCCGTCTGTTAGCGTAAATTTTACTGAAAATAATGTACAAATTGATATGTTGCTTAATGAAAATTTAAAAAAATTACAATAGACCACATGACACACGGAGGAACGTAGAGTTATTGAAGGCATCTGTAGGGAGTATAAAGATGTGTTCTATTGTGAAAATATTCCACTAACCTTCACAAACCAGGTTAAGCACAGAATTAGGACGAAAAACGAGGACCCTATCAACATTAAAGCGTATAGGCTACCCCCTGTTCAGTCTATGGAGATTAGGAAGCAGGTAGATAAGATGTTAAAGAATAACATTATCCAGGAATCATACTCTCCCTGGGGTGCTCCCGTACACTTAGTACCAAAAAAGATAGATTCTTCGGATCAGCAAAAGTGGAGAATGGTAGTTGATTATAGACGTCTTAATGAAATCATTATCGACGACAAATACCCATTGCCCAATATCAATGATTTGTTTGATATGCTAGGAAAAAGTACGTATTTTACAACTTTAGATCTAGCTAGTGGATATCATCAAATAGAGTTTGAGGAGGAAGATAGAGATAAAACCGCATTTAGTACTCCTTCAGGACAATATTCCTTTAATCGTATGCCATTGGGATTAAAGACGGCTCCAGCCACCTTTCAAAGGGCTATGGATAATGTTTTGAGAGGTCTTCAAGGTATACATTGCTTGGTATACCTAGATGATGTTATAATCTTCTCCAAAAGTTTACCAGAACACGTAGAGAAACTAAGAGCAGTCTTTGATAGGTTTCGTAAAACCAACTTAAAAGTTCAATTAGATAAATCCCATTTTCTCCGAAAGGAAGTCCTCTATCTTGGACATACCATTACGAATGTGGGTTTAAAACCAAATAGCGACAAAATCGACGCTGTGTTACGTTATCCCATTCCAGAAACAGTTACACAGATCAAAAGCTTTTTGGGACTTATTGGTTATTATAGGAAGTTCATTAAGGACTTCGCGACAATAACTAGACCTCTAACAGCATGTTTAAAGAAAGGTCGTAAGATAATTATTAACGACGAATATAAAGAATGTTTTGAAACGTGCAAACAGCTACTTACTAATGCACCTTTACTACAGTTTCCCGATTTCAGTAAAAGTTTCATACTGACTACTGATGCATCCAATTATGCGATCGGAGCTGTATTGTCACAAGGGCCTATTGGAGCTGATAAGCCAGTAGCATACGCAAGTAGGACGTTAAGTGATACTGAGTCCAAATATAGCACAATAGAGAAAGAAATTTTAGCTATTATTTGGGCAGTTAAACACTTTAGGCCATATCTGTACGGTAATAAATTTACTATCTTTACAGATCATAGGCCACTTGCATGGTTGTATTCTCTAAAAGAACCTAACAGTAAGCTCACTCGTTGGCGCTTAAGATTAGAAGAATACAATTATGAGGTAAAATATAAGAAAGGGCCACAAAATACAAACGCAGACGCCCTCTCTAGAATTAAAATTAACGCAATCGATGACGATTTAGATTCTATATTTGTAAATGTAGGAAATAGACGAGATAGTGTACAAAAAATTGTTGAGGAACTAGAAAATGATCTTTCGACTAGTGAACCCCCTATAGCAACGATAGAACTTTCAGATTCTGATGACGAGGTCACAGCTAACTCAGTTTCAAATAGGGAACACGTAGGGATTCCAATTCTAAATGAGGCTATAGACACTAAAGCTAGACAGATCTTAGTATACTCTTGGTTTAAGGACAAATTAATTGCCAAGGATATTTCTAACAATAAACAAAAAATCCTTGAAGTTCATTTACCAGCAAATAAAGATAATTTTGTAAAAGACTTTTTAAAGGAATATGTAGACCCTAATCAAAAATATTTCATTTATTTTGAACATCCATCTTTTAGACAATCCTTCTCAAATATGGTTATAAAACTATTTAAAAAGGACTCTGTAAGGTTAACAGAATGTACCGAAAGAGTAATAAACCTAACAGATTCGGAAACAGATCAAAAGGATATCGTCATTAAATACCACGAAGGAAAGACTTGTCATAGGGGTGTTAACGAAACTATAGCTAAGCTTAAACGACATTATTGGTGGGTAAATATGAATGAAACTGTTACAGCCATCATTAATAGTTGTGAAGCATGTAGAAAGATAAAGTATGATAGGAAACCTATCAAACCTCATTTACAATTAACTCAGACTCAGGATAGCCCTTTTCAGGAAGTTTTTATGGATTTGTTATCGACTCAGGCACAGAGTTTAATAATACGTTAATTAAGGAAATGTTAGGGATGTATAAGATAGAACTTCACATAGGGACCCCAAACAATCCAAACTCGATGGCAATAGTAGAGAGATTCCACTCTACAATTATCGAGATGTACCGATTAGCCAAGTATGACAAAACTGATTTAGATGCAGCATCAGTAATGACGTACGCCGTTATGGGATACAATAACAGTATACATTCAGCAATAGGTTTTACGCCCTTCGAATTAGTATTCGGGCACACTGATATTGGAAACGTGTTTGACATCGATAGGGAAAAACAGTTAACACAAAAGTTAATGTTAGACCATAGGAAACGCCTAAAGGTGCTTTATGAAATTGTTACCGAAAAATTAGGATCAGACAAAATTAAAGTTAGAGACAAGAAAAGTGGCGAGAAAATCCCGACACTTAAAACAGGCGATAAAATTTTTATGAAAACAACTAGAACTAGGAAAGCTAAGGAAAAACCACGGTACGAAAAGGCAATCGTAACGGGAGAAGTCCGACGTAATATCGTACCGGTAGAGCTAAATAAACGTGCTACAAAAGTGGCAATAAAAAATGTAAAACGTCCTCCACAGATCGTGCCTAGTACTTCTAGCGATGACAGCGTTCGCGCTGGACCTTCAAAACCTCGGTCTGAACCCGGGGATAGCGTCATTGAAGATGGGAGTGGCAGTGAAGAAGATTAACTATTGGACTATATTTAAAACCTTAGACTTAGAATCCATAGGATTACAGGTAGATAATAATATTCGGGACTTTGAATATCTTAAAATTAGAATAAGGGAAATTAGTTTAGCGAATGAAACAGTAGGAATCGAAAACCAAATAGAGTATTTAATTACCGTAACTAAAGATAGATTATCTCAAATTTACCCATTTAACTTTAGAACTGAAAGAGCAGTGTTCAGTCCGTTAGGTACATTAATCAAAGCTATTTCAGGTAACCTAGACGAGAAAGACGCGATTAAATATGATAGGGAAATACACTCCTTAGAAAGCAAAGAACATGACGTTGAACTTAAAGTTTCATTAATGCGAAAAGCTTTCGATAAATTGGTAAACGACTCGGAAATAATTAATTCTAATATAAAAAACTTGGGGTTACAGACAAGCGAAATAGAGAAACTTGCCTAAAATGAAAATAGGTTTAATAACTTACTACACATGCTCAATGCTATGTACCAGGTTTTAAGTAACTTTCGTTCTTGCTACGAAGATATACAGGAAATAGAAACAGCAATCGCCTTTAGCAAATTAAATATACTACATCAGTCTATCATAAATAATACAGAACTCTATAATACACTAATAATTATTAACAAACATTCTAAAACTATTTATCCCGTTAGTAAACATAATCTACTGAAACTAGAGCGTAATAAAGTAAAATAATAAAATCATATATTAATAACGATAGGTTAGTTTTTATTTTAGAAATCCCCTTGATAGAAGACGAAACATATAATTATTACAAGGTTATACCTATCCCTATTTTCCAGTCTCCAAACACCTTTACAATTATTCCAAAATATCCCTACCTATTGGTGAATAGATTGAAATACATGCCCGTAGCAAACCCGTGTGCAGAAATTGAAAACAACAACTTCCTTTGCGCCGAAGATAACCTGGCCCAGGATCCAAAAGAGACATGTATCGAACAAATCATGTTGATGAAGAACAATTACAGCAGATGCTTACAGAAGCATATCAGGATCGAGAATGCCAAGGTGCAGAAGATAACCGATAACCAGTGGTTGGTATATTCTGAAGATAATTTAGTAATCACCGAAAACTGCAACACTGAAATCAGAAAATACAACATCCTTGGAACCTTTATGGTGACGCCAAATCAACATTGCGAAACCCAAATTGGAAAAGTATTCGTTGCTCCTACTACGAATCAAGCAGTTTCCATTCCTCAGCTTCCATTGATACAGATGCCAGAACTTCAACACGAAATTCACACGAGAACTCAAGAGGTGGACCTCAGGGACGTCGACTTTAGTGATGTTAAAGAAATTCTGAAAAATGTGAAATATAGTGACAATAGTGACACAAGTACAACCCAAATTGTGACAATAGGAATAAGTGTCTGGACTATATTTTTATATATGGTTGTAATAGTGATAACTTTTATAATATTCTGGAGATTAAAGTTTTTCTACATTTTTAGTCGAAATTCCCCGAAATCATCTACGATGCCTTCGGATAATTTCACTCTTAAGGAGGGAGGAGTTAAGGAACCCCAATCCCCCAACATTTGCTTCACCAGCTAATATCGTTCTAGAACGTTCGATGCACATCAGCAGTTTTTCTAGGACATGCGTCACTTCCGATGAAGTGCCGAGTTAGCAATAAGTTAGTATTTAAGATCAATAATTTGTCAAAATTAATTAATTACTGTTTTGTATTACTACGTTGTAACTCTGTCAGTTAAATAAATATTTTTTTATTTAATATCCGGGTTTTGAGATCTTAAATCGCTCGTCCAGCCGCTGAGTCTCTAATTTTCCTTCTCTTCGACTTCTTTTTCAGCAGGTAAGGCTGTCTTGGGTCCCGAAGATGCACCATTTGCACCCTATATCAAACTCCAATTCGTTTTATTTCAGACAGTATCCTATTCTTTCCCAACAACAATATAATATATTGTCCTACACATATAATGTATGAAAATCAGATTATGATTAACACAGAAAGAGGACTATCCATCAGTCAGAAGGCTGAAATTATGATGATGATAAAATAAAAAATGTACAAGTGCGAGAACGGTATGAAAACTCTAGATCTAGGGCTGCCGAGTGTTCATTTCAACATGGCATAACAATAACCGTCTATATGCTACGGTAACCACAGTCAGGAGGGCCGTCTGCTTGTCTGCCATTGCAGCAGTATACAAAAAAGATTTATTTTGTAATCATTGCATACTTTTCTCAGGTTTCCAAATATAAGTACTATATCCGTGCGAGCAACTGGGATGCAATGGCTAGGACAACTACATTCTTTGGCTGAGTTACGAGGACTAACTGGTTTAACAGTTTTACCGGAAGGCAATCCTATTCATGGTAAAATTTGGCGAGAATATGCCATTTATCGACTTGCTCACTGGGGCTTAAAAAAAATTAATGATGAACCGGTAAGTTCCTGTTATTCTCTAATTCATACAAATTAATACTTTGATAAATTAATATATTTAATTATTTATGTCAATATATAACTACAGGTTACTGAGGAAGAAATTAAGTCCGCCAACAGAACTTATGAAGGTCTCAGTGATATAGTACTACGGGCAATACCAGATGCTCCGCTGCAACCACTATTATCTAGGTTGGGACGAAGCGGTAATAGTTCTATCAGCGCTAAGGCCTGGCTAAGAGCAGCAGATCCTGCCTTACGTGATGTTATAGCAAAAGAAGCACTACAGT
The DNA here is from genome assembly GCA_948477245.1 of Thumatha senex. Taxonomy (NCBI): domain Eukaryota; kingdom Metazoa; phylum Arthropoda; class Insecta; order Lepidoptera; family Erebidae; genus Thumatha; species Thumatha senex. Next base: position 20,450,580 of record OX419739.1, on the reverse strand, counting down.
ATAAAAAGGGACATGTATCACAGGTAATAGATTTATTTTTAATTATTACGAACTTATTTGTAGATCTAGCTTCAATTCATACTGGAAGTTGAGCGGTCATTAATCAATTCACTCCCCGTGTCGTTAAGCACTTCTTGAAGAAGAAACTAAATCTTCCCGAAACTAATAGGGATATCCCGAAATTTACTTACATGTCAGTATTATACGAGTACGTTGAGTTAGTACCTAATAATGAAAACGCTCACGAAAGTTTTTATTCAAATTGTCTTAATAATATTATGAATGCGAAAGTTTGTGTTGATGTTTGTTACTCTTTCACGTAAAAACTACTGAATAGATATAAATGAAACTTTAAAATAATATAGCTTATACATCAGAATAACACATAGGTTACTTTTTATCCCGGGAACAAGTTCCTGTGGGAAATGGGTACGGGAAAATTTCTCTACATGGGTGAAGTCGTGGGCGTCAAATAGTTATTCATAAATCTCAATAATTTAAAGAACTTCACATACGAATTTACAGGAGGATATGAGTTGGCGTGTTCGTGGACGTGGTCAGTTATCGCATGCAATTGAATTGGCTTGCGGTGCTGCACAAAGATTAAGGGTCTTAGAAGTACAATGGCCAACAATATTGGCCGATATGATAGAAGATGTTTTAAATGATTTTGTCGACATGGAATCCCATGTGAAAGAACAGATGAAAATGATTATTGATACATTTTAAATATTTATTTATTTATTATAGAAATTTTGCATGAATGTAGCTTTATAAAGACTAGAATTAGTGTCAAATACATCACCGCCAAAACCTAGTATATATTTAGATAAAATATTAACGTCTATAGCCATTTATAAGCACCGGGAATCAAATCGCAAATTATTTCAATGTTTCTCAAAAATACCTATTTATATTTCTGCCATAAAGCCAGATTAAACTCTCGATAGGTACTTATATTTCAAATTAAAATTAAACCCTGTCTACTGTCTATGTAAACTATGACTATGACTGAACTAAACATTGTTATCTTGCTCAATTTAGATAGAAAATTCCTAATCAAATAGAATAAGTAATACAAGGCGTAGATACATGGTAGCAATATTGGATAAGTATCTATTAACTAGTTATATTGTACTTAGGGCCTCGTTCACCATCTCTGAGTAAAGTTCTAATTAGTTACTTCCCAATTAAAACTAATCAGCAAGTAAAACTAAAAAGTAACGTTTTTCAATTTCACATTCAAAAATGAAGTTCCGATTAGCTACTCAACGGTTAAAAGAATAATGTCGGCGAATCATTCATTCATTTTGAAAAATTCACTCATAACAATGTCATTAACGTCAAACTAATGTCACTGTTAGATAAAACTGGATACTGTGGGGTTTTTAAATTAAAATTATAAAGATCATGGATAATAAAGTTATAAAAAGAGAAAGAAGTGCAAATTTTTATTCGGATAAAAGAGATTTATTAGTGCCTCTTGTGCAAAAATACATACATACATATTGTTACGCCTTTATCCCCGAAGGCGTAGGCAGAGGCATACTATACGCCCTCATTTCACCGTATGCATTTTGGTCCCACGTAACAGGTGGTGAGCCTATTGCCGTGTTGAAATGGACAGGCGCAAGCTGTGGCGACCTGCTATTGAATTTTTTTCAAGCCGTTTAAAAGGTCTTCAACTAGGCTTAACGACTGCCATTATACTGGCAACCGGGACCAACGGCTTAACGTGCCCTCCGAAGCACGGAAACGCTTGCAAATGTAACATCCACAAAGTGGTCGCCCATCCAAGGACCACCTATAGCCAATGTTGCTTAACGCAGTGATCGTTTACAGAACACTTAAGTAAGCGGGGCCACGAGCACTTTTGTGCAAAAATATCGCAATATAATTGAGAATAAGCAAAGTGGTGGTGTTACTTGGAAGAAATAAGAGTTGGCGTGGGAACAAATTGAAAAAGCATCCAATGCTCAATTTGGCGCAATATTCAGACCGTCAAAACATTGCGGCTCAAGTAAAATTGTGCTTAATTAGATTATGCACATGATTAACTGCATTTTGAGATAACCGAAATCGAGCAAAAAAAATCTTTTTTGAAAAATTATCATCATGGACATTATAAACTCAAATCCGCGGAATTCTTTGTAAAAAATAATAGTCGTCTTCTAACTCATCAATTTGGTGCTCAATTGAATCAAATAAATCCATTATTTTCTTAGTTACGTATCACAATAGGTTAAATTGTCACAAAAGCTATTAAACACAATGCACATAATCGAAAATTAAAATAGTTACTCACCAGTCGATGTTACAAATAAGTTACATGTTACTTTAACCGGTGATTAGCGTTACTTAAAGATCGTGAAATTCGGGATAAGTTTTACTTGCGACTTTATGTGACGAATAGTCTACTCGACACTTTACTCAGAGATGGTGAACGAGGCCCTTAGATACTTGTTTGCATATTTAATTATAAGTAACGAATGGTACTAGAATTGGTCATTAACTGCCTTGCATGTGCCTCTTAATAATAAAGAATTTATAGATATTGAATTGACTATTTTACTCCTAATAATAGATCATAATCCTCGAAAAAATATCATGGACCTTTTGAAGAACCTCTTGCAAAATATAGTAAATTGGAAATAAAATGGCGATAACTCTGAGGGTGCTGTGAGAATTTTATTTATAACTGTTATAACTAGGGGAGCTACGCCCCCTAGAAATTTTGTGCCAGTGGTAACAATGGCTAGTTCCGATGAACCCACCAATTGAATAACGATGGACATGATAATATCGAAATATCCTGTTATTATAATTCTCGGACCTCTAGATACCGACTATATATTGGCAGTTTCTGTCGTATGTTATTTATATGCGAACATAACTAACCAAGTGGTGTGTACCTACATCCAAATTTTCACCTATAATATGTCTATGTATTCCGTACCTCAAAAGGAAAATTAAGGAACCCTTTAAGATTACTTTCTTGTCCGTCTGTTTGTCCGTGTGTCACCATCGATTTTTCTCAGAAACGGTATTTCATAGCAATTCGAAATTTATACTAGATACTGATTTCTAGTCTCTATTAGGTGTATAAAAATAACTAGGTGCACTTGCCGTCCTCGGGAAGTCTAAATGGAGCAATTTCTGAACAAGTACTTTCGGTTATCATTTTTCATGGTACGTCCGATTTTATTTTTTCTAAGCCGTCTATGGCTAGATGTCGTATTATGAGGTATTATTGGTCAAATTTAATCAAAAAGTGTTGAGTTTTGGGAGGAGTTTGAGGACAAAGAGAAATCCGTATCGGGGAAGGATGGAGCTACACTCACTTTGTTTACTTCGCTCCAAAAAGGTCCTTAGTCAACACGATATAAAGATATGGGCAAATTTAACAATTTTCAACCTTTTATTTTTCGGAATTTTCCCTTTACTTGTGCTATAAGACCTTGCTTTAAACCAAAATTAACAATTCTCGGTCAACCGGAAGTAACCTACAGGTTTTGGGTCAAAAACCTATATTGTTGTTACCGTTGACCTAGAATTACGAAATTTGGCATAAAGTACGACTTTACAGCACAAATAAAGGCAAAAGTCCAAGAAAGTAAAAAAAAAATAATATTGGATATCCCCATACATACCTGGAAAACACCAGTTTAAATAGACCTTAAAGTTGTATCTGCGTTATTGGCATCTGCCTCAAGATACAATTTTATTATGGTGGTATAATAGGTACCATTCAAATGCGGTATAACAGGTAGGTAAGGAACCCTCGGCACACGAGTTCGACTCGCGCTAGCCGGTTTTTTACCGCTCGTGGCCCCACGGACTCAGTGTTCTGTAAACGACCTCTGCGTTGAGCAACTTTCACTATGTTAGTAATTTCACACTGATAGTATGCAACTTGATAGTTTAAAAGTTAGAATATTTCATGTCATTATTATAATGAATGTCTTTTTTACGTGGACTTACTCCTTTGTTTAACTTTTCAAACTGCATGCAAATATATTTTATTTTGAGTTTTTGGACATTCTCACACATCACAAACTAGCACAAACTAAGTTAAAATAAGCTTGTATTATAAGATCCAGACAACTGTTCAACATAATAAAGTTTTCTAATTCGAGCCCAAGACCTCAGCGCGGCAGTACTACCTCTTACTTTACTGGGCAAGAACATAGGACTTTACATCGAAAATGACTGTAATCGATCAAATTCTTAGATTTGAATTCTAAACCTCATTTACACTCTCGCACTAGCTACAAGATGAGCTGCGAGATGAGTAGCGAGTGTAAACACAATAATATGTTAATTTTTTTTTGAGGGTGCCGCTCGTATCGTGGCTCGTGCGAAAGTGTAAATTGGGTTTATAGACAATGCTGTATGGACTGTTGCCTGCCTTTGTTTGTGCAATAACATTAATCGAGAGGATTATTGACAATTGCTTACGGTTGCTGTATATTATTTTCTAAAACTAGTGCATTTATTTTGTTTTATGTGCAGAAGTGGTTGTTTAGATATGTTTATAATGAAGAAATAATATAATATAAAATATAAGATTACACTAAAAGTTCTTCGTAACCAGGCCATAAAATAATTATAAAAAAAATCGAGTGATGTCACTAGTCAATATTGTCCTGAAATTTGGATTTTGGATTGGTATTTCGGTCGGATTCTACGGAAATCGGAACGGGAAACGGAATAGATAACTATTTAATTTTCATACTATTTCCAGACTAGATCATCTGTTTGGATGGTATTCATTCTCATGTATTATTAATTGAGAAGTGTTTTAAATAGGTATCTATACTATCAAGTATCTATCCAACCAATTAGTCTCAAATTTTATTTGCGGTCGTGCATAGTAAACTTATGTCTAAAATGACGAAGTACTTGTAACACGTACGCAATGGATGACACTGAGAGCACCACCACATCGGCTGATGAGAACGTTGGTAACTTACTTGATAACCCAACGAGAGACACTCTTGCGGAAGGCCTGCTAGGTTTTCTTAAACCCACAGTTGATCAGCTAGACGACAGGGTGAGAGCTACGAGGTAAGAAAAATAGCGTAAGCTATTTTCTGAATAATTGTTTTACAAAGTTTTTTTTTTTTTGTTTTTTTTTTTTTTTTTTAGTTATTTACGTGCAGGTTTTAGCTTTGAGTCTAGTGCATAGCATTATCATATAACAACAGCAAAGTACAACCATATTTTTAAAATATTTCAGGATATCCCAGCTAGAACTCAAACAGCATATAGAATCTCTGAATGAAGAACTTCAAAATGTCCGTTCAGCTCTGAATGATCATCCAGATTTGGACCCTTATGTTAAGAAGCTAATTTCTTGCAAACATAAAGTTACCGTAGTACTTAATGTTCTACAAGCTTCACAGGTAAGATTTCACATAATGTTAACCTTAAATAATACCTTCTTGATTGGTACTCAATTCATTGGAACATTACTGCCTAATTGTAAACTGTTCTGTGTCACATAATAAAGAAGTCTATTATTTTTAGCCATAACTCACTCTGAACACCAATTGGAGTTGAAAAAAACACCTATTCCAGCCAGGGGTTATTGGATGGTGGTAGGGGGTTGCCTTGTGCAGATAGTCATGCTCCCACTAGACTCTAAATTCCCTGCACCATCTCTTACTTACAAGTAGCTGATATACTCTACTTTTCACTCACTCCTGGGTCAGCAAGGAAAGAGGGGGCTTCGGCTGAAAATATGAGTAGCAGTTGGATGATGATTTTTAAACAGTAGTTTATATTCAGTCTGTTTTTTTCCAGGATAGACTGAATGAAATACGCCGAATTGTTAATAAAGAGAAAAGTGTTCGTCCAACTGTAGTGCCTGAAACAGCACCCCAAGAGCCCGAACAAGGAACTAGTATAGCAGTCTCTGACAGAGGCAGTATCAACTAGAAGCATGGAGACACCATATCAGAACCATATTGATAAGGCTGACTTTGACCATGTCTATGAGCCAGCAGAAGATAGCTTTCTGCTTATTGATGCCTTAGAGAAAGATATTAAATATCTAAAAGCAAAAAATCCCACATTTTGCTTAGAAGTTGGCTCAGGAAGTGGTGTTATTATAACTGCCTTTGGAATGGCCTTTCCACAAACTTTTTGTATGTGTACAGATATAAATTTGAAGGCTTGTGTCATGTCAAAAAACACAGCATCTTATAATCACATTGTTTTAGATTCTTGTAATATGGATTTGGCTTCATGTTTCGTCGATAACCTATTTGACATTATAATATTTAATCCACCTTATGTTGTGACAGACAGTAAAGAATGTAATATTAGAGATATCACGGCTAGCTGGGCTGGAGGTGCGAAAGGTCGTGAAGTTACAGACAGATTGCTTGATATGATACCAAACAAACTTGCCAATAGTGGTGTCTTTTATATCTTGCTCATTGAAGAAAATATTCCAGATGAAGTGGTGAAAATAATGTCTGGCTATGGATACAAGTATGAAACAATTGTTAAACGTAGAGTTAAAAATGAACAACAGATGGTTTTAAAGTTTTATACTTAGCATTAAATTGATTGAGGACATATGCTTTATGAATTTTAATTACCTTAAGATATAAAATTTTGTTAAAGATGTTAATATCATAAGCAAAGGCAAGAAATGTGGAGTCTCACTCTATGTACAGGATAGCAAGTGATTGTCAAAGTGATTATCAACAAGAGCCAAGCAGTACAGAGGCCAACCAGCAAGACTGACACTTTGAAGGCAATTCCAGCTTAGTTGCCTGAAGCAGGTTTCAATCTACATAATTTTTTTGCAACACTTGTTAATGTCATCGTAGGAACTCCAGAAACATACAACTATAACTTAAGATATCTATGCTGTAGACTCAGAAAAGGGTCACCCTCAAGAAGTATAGTAGACAAAAATAGTAGTGAAGCTCTTCTAGTAGCAGAAAACCTGCCAAATATAGTGCCTCATATAAGTCAAGATGTCACCAGCCTATATGGCTCTCAGTCATCTCACTAGCCACATCTTTTTTAATATGTCGATCTTTCTCTCGGCTAGTGTAACCTTTACAATATTGTCTGTATAACTTGCTTTCTCATGCAACACTAAACACAATAATTTATTTAAGCTGGAGGAGTTAAATGGAAAATAAAGAATCACTGTCACTATTTTTTAGTAAAAAAAAACAAACTGTTTAATAGCTCAGATTCTTTATTGTATGTACTGCATGTTTGTTATAAAAATATATAAGATCAACATTAATATCAAAATATTATTTTACGAGACAACAAAATTTGCCACTTTATTCCAGATTCTTTTTCACTGCTTCACCAAAAGCTTTAGCACCTTCATCATTTTCTGAGGCACCTGGGAGTGATGAACATTGTTGGACCCACCTTTGGATGTTTGGGAAACTTGAGATGTCCCAACCTACTGCCTGAAAAATTTAGTAACAATATCAAATAGCCATGATTAATGCTATGGTCTACCTAAAGAGGCAGAGACCCAGTTTAGTATGAAGCTAAACACCATGGTTTTGATTTTTCAATTTATTGGCAACTGGACCATGGTGATTAATGTGTGACCCCTCCAAAGGTAGAGCCTCACTAAAAATAAAGGTACTCTGCTATTACTGCAGCAGATGGCCAGTATGCATAAATGCATAAAAAAAACTTATCAATCTTACCTCTTGAAGCGCTCGTGGCCCCGCGGTCTCAGTGTTCTGTAAACGATCACTGAGTTACACAACTTTCACTATAGCTGGACCTCGGATGGGTGCCCACTTTGTTGCATTTACATTTGCGAGCGCGCTGTGGAAGGCAAGTTAAGCCATTGGTCCCGGTTGCCAGTAACATGGCAGTCGTTAAGCCTGGTTGAATGCCTTATGGGCGGCTTGAAAAATTTCAACAGCAGGTAGCCACAACCTGCATCTGTCTATTTCAACACGGCAATGGGCTCACCACCTATTACGTGGGACAGGAATCCAAACTGTGAAAAGTGGGCATATAATATGCCTCTGCCACCCCTTCGGGGATAAGGCGTGATGGATATTTATTTATTTAATCTTACCAGAATACTAGAAATTGATGCATAACAAGATGTGTCTGCAATAGTAGGTCCATCGCCGGCAACCCATTTACCGTTTGTCAAGAATATCTCCAAAAATCCAAGAGTTGTGTTCAAGTCATCTTTTAGTGGTTTGGTTATCTCTTTAACTCCCAAGAACAATACTGGGAACTGAAAATTAAGATATAATTATTTCCAATACATTAACTATTTTTACAGAGTATCCCCGATGGGGTAGCTAGCGACGACAGATGGCCAGGCGCAGATATGGAGCGACTCAAAAATACACAAAGGTACTTAATAACTTACACAGATAGCTCGAATCTTAACAAACAAAGATGAACTATCAAAGAACAATCTTTGATTAACGACAGCGCGCCGTTTTAAATCTTGGGGATAAAACTGATCATCTTTTCCATATTTATCAGCTAAATAACAGGCAATGGCCCGACTCTCCCAAATAATAAAGCCTTCATCGTCCAAAGTAGGCACACAATGTTGAGGATTTATTTTCAAAAAGCTTTCATTAAGTTGCTCCTTTTTCAACAAATTTATGACTTCGATTTCGATTGGTACCCCAAGGACTCTTGCTGCAAATAAAGCTCCTCGTGAAGGTGCACTGATAGAATAATGGTACAATTTGGGAGCCATTCTCTTGACAACAGTAGACAAAGACGACACAATAACAACAATCAAAACGCAAAATACTACACAGTCAGAGTCGTGGATTTGTGATAGGATATAGACCTGTGTCGATCGCGATTGATCGAATCGTTTTGATCCGATCACAACCTGTGCGCGAGTGATCGAATCACAGATCTTTAAAAGACCCGATTATAATTAACCTGATGGGTTACACAACAAACTAAATTGAACTTTATTTTCACATCGTTACCCTAAGTAATTGCTTGCAAATAAAAGTGATCGAGTCTTGCATTCAATCATGTAATGAGACGTAACAAACTAATGTTTCTATCTCTTTCATTTACTTACATTTTAAAACACGTTCGTTTCGTTCCCACTCTTTCTCGATAATGGGGATTGTGCTTCGCTCGTGGCTGGTGAACGAACGAACTCAAACTATCGATCGCGTTTGAATTTTTGAGATCGAATCAATCAAATTACATTAGTTGCACCGGCGACCTATGTATGCCCCGCGACATGCGCGTAAGATTGGCTTGCTGTATTGCGGTTGCTTACGTATTTTGGTGGATTTATTAATGATTGTTATTTATATTAGGATAAGTTAACAAACAATTTGTTGTTTAACTCCCATTAAAAAAAATGTGTGTGTACCAAAGTACACAGATGAAGTAAAACTTCTTTCCGACATTTTTTACAGCTGTAAAATTTCTCTCAACGTCGATAAAGAAGTTTCACTCCAAAAATGTCACGAGCCGAATCTGAGTGATCCGGAGTGATCTGTTTATAGAATTTAATAAGTAGGTATAACATACAGACAGTCGACATGCCCCTAGACGTATGTACACAAAATGGTATAGAAAATAGGTAATGTTATGTCATGATTCTATCTAGCAATAACCTGCTCTGCATCCTTCACTCTGTCGTACGAACAAAACTAAAAGTTCTGTGTGTGACCCAAACGATCGAATCATTTTAATTCGATCACCACCCGAGTGGGTCGTGATCGACCCGGGTTACGAAAAATGATCGATTGACACAGGTCTAATAGGATATGAGTGACGGTAGGACGTGGTAGGACGGAACGACGGAACCGAAACTGACCGAAAGAAGAACGTAGTTTTAACTGGTTTTAACCTACCTACTTAGGTACTATAAGTACGTATGATAAGATTACGGGAGGGAACCGCCCACTCATTGGTTTTTTTCCCCCATCTTAAGAAGGCAAAGGAAACAATTCATACAGCCTTAGTATTTGGTCGTGTTTGTCTAGTCCGTGGTCAAGTCTACTTTTGTTTGAGTCCCTGCCCCTATAGGACATTCCTTCCATTTTTATGACATTTGCCAATAACACAAAGAATACCGCTGTTACCTGCAACATATCACAAATATTCCATTATTTATTATTATTTATCTATCACACCTTATCCCCGAAGGGGTGGCAGAGGCATACATATTGTATGCCCACTTTTCACCATGTGTATTCCTGTCCCACGTAATAGGTGGATCCAATATTATCAATATTCCATTATTGGTTATATTATTATTCATTATCATTCCGGAACTAGTGTATAATGGTGGATTTTGTGTGTAATAGTTGTGGATTTTTATACATAAAGTGTTATGTTATAGAGGAAAGTGATATGTTGCTGGAACAGCGGTGCAGTGTTCTTTGTGTTAGTGCCAAATCTTCATAGAAAGCCCTTTCTTTTTTCTTTTTTTTTATCTACCGTGTGGAAATCCTCATGGATGCTATACTCTTACAGACTAAAACCACACGGTGCACTTCCATTTGTCTATGGCCAGGAGTCCCCGGTAAGCCATTCGGGAGGATAGCCACAGGGCTCCCAGCAGACTTAATCCGCAAGCGCGGTATCGTCTTCGGAGGGAGGGGGTTCGGGCGTTATCCCGCTAATCTAATATCTTTGGGGAGGATTCGGGTGCTGTCCTACTTTCTTGAGGGGGTGAAAGACGTACGCGAAGTTCTCACGTCACGCCACCGTCTAAGGCCTGCTTCTGTAAGGACGGCAAGCAGCCCACTCTCCGTCCTCAGGCTCCTGGTCATGGAGGCCGGTGGTCCTGGGCGTAGATCGCCGCAGACTGATCTTTTGCGGAACTCGAGAGGGAGAATTCTCTCCCGTTCCCTCTCCTCCGCCTGCATGTAATGCTCGCAAAAGGATGCAGCGGCGTCCCACTTGCTCCCCTTACCATGGTTTCCAGCGTGAGGACGTCCAAACCCAGACCCACAACGAGGTCCCGGCGCTGCAGCGCCCACGCTGAGCACTCTGCCGGTGTATGCAGCGCCGTATCCTAGCTGCAGTCCCCACAGTGCTGGCACTCTGGTGTTACCTCCCGGCTTATTCGCCACAGAAACTTACCGAAGCACCCGTGTCCTGTAAGTATCTGTGACAACCGGTAGGTGAGGTAGCCATGTTGCCTCTCCAGCTACTCCTCCATGACCGGCTTCTTAGGTTACTTAGGTTACTCAAGTCGCACCTTCCACGTCTCCATGAGCTTATGGTGGAGCAAGGATAGCTGGGCGTCATAGAAAGCCTTACTTAAACAAACCAAGTTACAACTTTTTATGACAAGGGTGTAGAGACCAAGTTTCCTTTGCCTGCCCAAGATGGCCGAAGATACATAGCAACTACTTGATCTTTATGTCATCTGTCGGAGGACTTTGCGAGGGAACATTGACAAGTGCGAACGCTTGCTGTATATTATTTTCTAAAACTAGTGCATTTATCTTGTTTTATGTGCGGGAGTGGTAGTTTCTTAGACATAAAAGTTGTGTTAACGTGCTATAGTGAAAGAATGATATATATGCAGTGAAATGCTATTTTTTCTCTTGCCGCGTAAAGTCCACTGAAAACCTCAGTATAAGATATACTGAGGGCAAGAACCAGGTCCTAGGACTGAGCACTCGACATCGACAAACACTGGACGGGACTAAATTAGAAGATAAGATTGGAGAAATATGATATAAAAAATAAGATTCGGCTAAAAGGTTTTTACAACCAGGCCATAAAATAATTATAAAAAAAAAGTCTTCTGTCAGGGACTTTTGGCAAAGATGCACGTTATTTTTCATGTACTTCAACACAAAACTTGACTGTTGAACATTTCGGCCTTCGTTACCAAATTTTTATCATTTACCTTGTACACTCACAAAACTTGGATCGTACCTAAGTGTGGACCGACTTACTCTTAGACTAAGAATAACCTAGACGGAGCTATACATCGACGACGCGTGTCGTTTTTTGTTTGTGTGCAAATGTCAATAATGTCACTGTGTGTGTGAGTAGTGTTGGGATGATAGCGATTTAATAAGTTGGTTAATAAAACTTTTGTGTTCATTTTCACATTAGTTTCTAGTGGATGTCTACAAACATTGAAACGTCTTTTTCTCCAAAGAGAAAAAGGCAGATGCATATAATACGTACACATTTCACCAGTTGTACTTAATTTGTATATTAGCGAGTAGGTATATTGTCGTTGAAATGGATAAGGCAGGTTGTGGTTTAATAGGCGGCATGAAAAATTTTAACAGCAGGTGCTGTTGAAATTTTTCAAGCCGCCTATAAAACCTTCAAATTGACTTAACGACTACCATGTACTGGCACGCGAGATGAAATTTTTCAAGCCGCCTATAAAACCTTCAAATTGACTTAACGACTACCATGTACTAGTATGCGAGAATAATGACTTAACGTGTATTATAGCTTATAGTTTGACCACGACCGCTGTACCGCTCACTGCGTACAATTTTGTACACAGTGAACGGTACAGCGGTCGTGGTCAAACTATTAGCTACCGAGTAGAGTGGCGAGACAGCAAAATCTCAGTAGGCTGAAAAAGTGTTTACACAAAGTTCTGATGTTATGGCGAGTCAGTTAGTCTTCACATCCGGTACTAGAACAAGTTATATCTACATGTTTATAAGCTGTTTAAGATCGGAAAAATGCTTTCAAAACTACTAATTCTTCTTGCATCTGAAAGCGAAATATCGCATTTGGATGAGATTATATTTTTAAGAAAACCTTAATTAGGTGCTACAAACACTATTTTTAGTAAATTACAGTTGGAATTTTCCAAAGATTGTACTGCAATATCAATATAATCATATCGTTAGTCCCGTTTTCGTCTTAAGCTTGACCTTAATATTCATAATTCTGAATGCGTTTATGCCACATATACTTATATGTATTCACCGTCTGCGGCACAGCCCTGAAATAAAAGCCTCCCTTATACTGTCTACCCTTATTCGCCTTGGTACGCGGGACTCGTCGGCCGTGGCCGTGTGACCCAGTGCCTGCCCTTTTCACAGCTCCAGCATTTAGTAAAATCAGTAAAATGAAACACTTTCAAGAAATTCAAATAATGTTTTTTTTAGTAAATTGTTGATTGGTATTATAAACTCTGTTGTATTGTACTTACATCGACAAGCACTCCGACTGATATAAACCACAGCACAAAGAAAAACGGGAAGGCAATTGTAATCATTGTAGGAAATGAAATTCCTTGGTTTTATAACTAATATTATAAAAGAATATACCAAATATATTCGCCCACTTTTTGTGTCTGTGTGACTAGTATTTTGTAAAGAATATAGAAAAGCTGGTAAGACATACTAACGATGATACACATAAAGATTGAGTTACAAACTACACATGGTTATGATCTACTAATATATTCTTTATGTAGAATGCATCATAAGTAGTAGTTCCTATTGTAACAAAATAGAAATATATGAATGAGCGTTTGGGATGTCTAAAGGTACATATATTTTAACTGAAACATAAATAATATATACAGGGTCATTTGTAAAACACCAGCAACCTGCTAGGAGTGGATAGCCAAGGTACTTTTACTTTTGGCAGTTCGTTACAAAACGGGTAGTAGGCCCACCCTCATTCCCTGTGATTTTCACGAGTAGCGTAGTAGTGTAAGTCAATCAGTACATGAAATGAAAGTGAAATATGAAAAAAAAAATATAAAAAAATCATTGAACTTTTCTTATGATGTTAGCTACCTAGTCCTAGCAAGTTGCTGCAATAATATATAATATTTGATATTTATGAATGTATGTATATTATTTATTTATGTATAAATAATGTTAATATATATTTCATTACTTTTATTTAAATCAGTATTAATTTATTTAATTTCTCTCCTACACAATACTGCACCAACTTTATCTCTGCATCACCAATGGTTGAAAAGAGAAGAATGCCTATCGCATTACATTCGCCTGTGTACATAGTTGTGCAAGAAGTTCTAAATAACTAAATCAAGATATAATGTATTTTATAAAAATAATTATACTAGTCATCAAAAATACATTCATTGAATAGTGGCGATAGCAGTTTTATAACACACAACTGTTTCCACATTGTTTTTATATAGTAATATGTGTAATGATCACCATTCTTGCCCTTCAAGCAGACCTATTGTATACCAATACAATTTCAAAGTAGTTCTATCTAACTATCTTCATGCTGTATCCCCGACAGAGTAGTGAGAGAGGTCAGATCGCCAGGCTTCATGATCCATACATACTTCTTTTGCTTTCTGCAGCTTCAGTAATTGTTTTGTACATGTACAATTAATTGGACAAGTAAATGAATTATTTTCTTATTCTTACCATGGGCTTTCCACAAATAGAACTTTTGTTTCTCTCCGAGTACTACAATATAACATATAGGTAATATAGTAGGTACTGCATCCGACTTAAGTTTTTTTTAATTTTATGCCAGGAATGTACCTTGATGGTTCAAAATGTTGTGAACATAACTTGGAATAATTAGAAGGCTCCCAATTTTCTCGCCTTATAGCCTTGATTCAGGCGTTCCTTATTACAGGCCATTTAGGGAAACTAGAAATTTAGGAAATAAAAACGTTAGGTATAGATATCGATGTTAAATGACATTTTGATACACCCCCATCTCTTCGAATCACGTCTAAAGTAAGGCTTAATTCGATGTTAAATTATTGATATAAAACTTGATATTCAACCAATGAAATATTAGATAACCATGCTGAGAATATATTGCACTTTGCGTTTTATGTATTTTGGAATCAAAACTCAAGTTTATTAGCGATATATTGGTTGATGAAAACTTACCTATAAAATGACAATTGTGGGATTTCTAAGCATTTTTTAGTTGATCTTGAAGAACAAAACAACGCTACACACGCCATAACTCGGATTTTTCACATTTAAAGACTAATTAATATCACATTTACCACTTTAATTAGGTGATAACAATACCAAAGCGCAATGTTTTGGTGTAAGTTGTTAGACCACTGCCGGCACGATTCACATGTACGGTGCGACGTTGTAAAATTTACATCAGCTGTCACTTGTACTTCTATGATGGTTCATAGAGATAGACAAAGACAGAGCTGTCCCACGCATACTACAATCGCAACAGCGCAAATTAACGTCAGCGCCGTCTAGGTTATTATTAGTCTAAGGACTTACTAAACCCCTACCAAATCCACACTGAGTTATTGGCGGAGCAATAGTATCGCCACAAGAACAAAAAAAAAAACACTGTGTGTAATTTGTGTTTTTGTGTTTAATAATGGTTGAATATTTTACATAAAAAGTTTGGAAAAGTGCATTAGTGAAGGAAAGTGATATATTGCAATGAATAGCGATATTGTTTGTGTTAGTGCCAAGACTGAATGGACCAAGTTTCCTTTGCGTGCCCAAGATGGGCGAAGACAACCAACAAACAACAACAATCTTCTGTCATATTATGGTCATTTTAAAAAAATAAATATTTACATTTAAAAACGTAAGGCATAGATTAGAATACGTACTACGTACAACAAAGAGTATAATAAGTAATATTGAAAACTTACAACGTAGGGGCTTTATGTTAAATGATTTGAATTGAATTATATAATTTATGTTTTATAATTTTAGAAATGTAATACACAACAGCTAATAAATAATTATTTTAATTATCAATTGACATCGCGTAGATAGCTCATATATACACAAATAATATATACGCGAATACATTTTCTTTCATAAAACGGGTAGTTTTACGTTATTGGAAAATTGAAAATTTCAACATGTCTCAAAGCATATGTAGAGTTTGTTTGCAGCCAGGTTTACTAGTAACTATTTTCAAAAAGAGTGACATTTCCATGATATCTACTAAATTAATGTCTCTCGCAAAAATACAGGTTATTAAAATAAATCTATCTATTTAATAATAGTAGAATTCATATTTATATGAAACGGGCTATATATTCTTAAATAAGGTTTGATTATAGATTACTCCTGGAGATGGCTTACCTCAACATATCTGTCAGAAATGTCTTCAAAAACTAAATGCCTGTATGGAATTTATCCAACTTTGTGCGAATAATGATGCAAAACTCAGATCTCTTTGGATTCAGCATTGCGATGATGGTAAATTAAAGCTAGAGGATGAGGAAACACTTATGGAAAGCAGTGAATTTACAATTGATACTGAAAATACTCTTTCACCTAAAAGTGAAAATGATAAAGTTTTACTGATAGATGAAACTGTTGACCATAGTATCCAAGCTCTTTTGCCTGATAGCCTCTTAGGAGATGAAACTAAGCTTGAAACTGTACATAATATAATTCCTAAAATGGATTTAAAAAAGAGTAGAAAGCAACAATGTTTTACTTGTGGAAAAGTTATGTCATCAAGGTATAAAGTTAACTTTTTTTAAGTCTTCTACATCATCACTTTATTCCCAATTGCTTCCAAACCAGGATTTGTTTTATTATTTGGCTGCTAGGAGCAGTTATTGTTAGACTAGATTTATATTGGGCTTTGTTGGGCGCAAGTGCCATCTAACATCCCAACACTATAAGGGTCCCTTCATTATTACCTTCCCCGTTAATCACCTGCACCACCACCAGGGATATTCAATGGGCCCGTAACACCCAAGTATCCAGTAAATTTATAGTTTCCTGGCCACTGTACTGCTCACTGCATACAAAATTGAATGCAGCTGTGGTCAAACTATAATCCAGTTCACTCTAATGTTGTTCTTGAGAGATCACTTTTCATCACACATACAGACAGCACTGATAATATCAGTAAGTACAAGATGACCCTTCTTTTTGGGACAGCTTTAATGAGAACAGCAGTGTAGAAACTGGTTAAACACTGTCAATAAGGACTCCCAATCTAGGATAAAAGAGTAATTGATGAAGTAAATTATTGTACATTCTGTTTATAATGTATATAAATATGATCCATGACTATTTAAAAAAAATAACATACTTTTTCTACCTGGCAATTTTTGCTGGTTATTGTTCCTTGATTATTTTTTTTTAGTTTACCTTGATTATTGAAAAATTACTAATTATGAAATGTTTTCCAGCAAATGTATGAATTAAAATGTTTTTAAAGTTTAAAAGAAAAATTATTCTTCTATTGCAGGTTCAGATTAAAGACACATTTGAGGACGCACACAGGCGAGAGGCCCTTTTCTTGTCCACAATGTGGTAAAAACTTTTCTTTGGCACAAAATTTAAAGGTGCATCAAAGAATACATACTGTAAGTAAATACAATACAAACTGCATTTATTGGGTAGACTAAATATTAGACTTTTTGGATGGAAGTTCTGGTGGTACCTGAGTGCTGTGATTAACCTGGAAGTTGTTGCAAACAAATCCATAATGGCAAAGATAAGCTTGTTAACACAATGAGGATTGATCACATTTTTGACCTTATTTTTTAGTTTAGTTTTGAAAACTTAGAGCATTCTAAGAAAATAATTTAAATATTTTTGAAGCGAATGAATGAATGAATTTATTTCAGGCAATTATCCCATCAAACATACATTAGTTATATCATACATTATATAATTAAATACATCTATAAAAAATACAAAAACATAAATTAAAAATGCAATAAATATAACATAACTAATCAAAAATAATACATAATCGAAATCAACAAACAAATATAATTTGAAATATAATAAATTTTCGTACTAGGCAGCCGCAGTCGCAAAGGTGATACGTAGTATCCCCTAGACCCCTATAGTGGTCTGTGCAAAGGTGTAACCTGTGCTAGCAGCATAAATTTGAGCGAAGCGTTAAATCAAACTACTATTTTCCCATAGACAACATGATTTTTGCGGATAACTTTTTTATTAGATCGAATTTTGAAATTCGGGCTTCGTCACGACCTGCATAATTTGAATAGATTTCCGTAGCAGAAAAAAAATCCGAAAACGGATAAGAAATGGCGAAGTTCTGCGCGGTGTACAAACGCCATTGAAGTCGCTCCATGGGAGCTTCGCTTCGCTTCGCTCAATCAAATATATTTATATCAATGTAATCAGGTATATAAAGTTGTAGTAACATGTTATATGATTTATTCCAATGCTTCCTCTGGTAGTACTGCATTAAGTACATTAGAATTTAAAAACCTAACCATCTTCACGCTGTATCCCTGACAGGCTAGTCAGAGAGGTCAGATCGCCAGGTATCGCTATTCATGCATACATTTCTTTCGCTTCCTGTTGATTCTTTAATAGCTTCATACATGTCTGGGTATCCAAGTACTTTAGACTTTTCGTTTCTTTTTGTTTTTTTTTTTATATTAATTATTATTAATATAAAAAAAAACAAAAAGAAATACTACATCGGATAATACATCGGAAATTTCTAAATTCTTCTATTTTTTTTCTCCTTTAAAAGTAGTATTATCTTTAAACTAAAGACTCGAGAACTTACTTTTTCAATGTATTAAATTAATTTGTTAGCAATTTTAAAACATGCGCATCTTTGTGTCAATCTTAATAATATTATAAATGCGAAAGTTTGTATGGATGTTTGTTACTCTTTCACGTAAAAACTACTGAATAGATTTTAATGAAACTTTACAATAATATAGCCTAGCCGCGGGCGTCTACTAGTATATAATAATATGGCAACCTAACTATTTTTATCTTCTATCAATAACGCTCAAGTTGGTTATTTCCCGCACTTGTGTTTCAGGGTGAAAAACCTCTACATTGTTCAATTTGCGGTGAATCATTTGCTCATTCTGCTGGTCTTTCTACACATAAACGAAAACACACTGGTCAGATGCCATACCAGTGTTTGTTGTGTCCACGATCTTTTCGCACTGTCGGACACTTGCAGTACCACACGAGGTGATTTTTTAATATACTTTAATGATATAATCCCGCCTAACACTCCGTTTAGCAGTGGAGACTGTGACATAAATCGCTCATTGATTTAAAAAATATTTTTACCAATTAAATCAAGGCAAAGATGTGCCGTACCAATCCCGGCTAAACCATGTTTTCTTTTTTTATTTAATATATTTCTTATTAATCGTTTTCAGACGACATACAGGAGAGAAGAATTTTGAATGCGACACTTGTGGCCGTGCGTTCATAACACGAAGTGATTTGAAGCAGCATCTCTTAACGCACACTGGAGACAGGCCGCATGTGTGTTGTATATGTGGATTGAGATTAACGCGCGCTTCTCACCTTAAACGTCATATACAATTGATCCACACTGGGAAAAGTTTTTCTTGCCACAGCTGCCCAGTAAAGTTTTATAAAAAAATTGATCTAGAGAAACACTTGAAAAACCATGCAGAGAAGAAAGAAAACATTGAATGCAGCTGATTTTAAATAAAAAATATTTTAGATTTATTGTAGTTTTCTTATTTTATACTAATAGAAATAAAACGCTGAATAACACCTAAGTCTTATTCAGCGTTTACACTTCGTGTAGATTCGAAGCGCTCATGGCTCCGCTGACTCAGTTTTCTGTAAACTTTCACTGCACTGTAAGCAACACTCGCCTTCGATGGTCTTTGGTTGGGTGACCACTTTGTGGTATTTACATTTGCGATCGTTTCCGTGCTTCGGATGGCACGATAAGCCGTCGGTCCCAGTTGCCAGTAAAATGGCAGTCGTTAAACCTGGTTGGAGGCCTTATGGGCGGGTTGGAGGCCTTATGGGAGGGTTGGAGGCCTTATGGGCGGCTTAAGAAATTTCAACAGCAGGTCGCCACAGCCTGCGCCTGTCCATTTCAACACGGCAATGGACTCACCACCAGTTACGTGGGACAAAAATGCATACGGTGAAAAGTGGGTCAATAGTATGCCTCTGCCTACCCCTTTGGGGATAAAGGCGAGACAATATGTATGTATGTAGATTCGACACATGAATTACTTTTCACTGAACACAAGGATCCACTTTGATAGGCCGCTAGGAGACACGGCATGATTTGAGATTACTTATGCTCTAGTATTCTCTGTCTACGGCTCACATGTAATTAACTTACTGATGACTAAAAAGAAAAAAAAACATGTTTGCTGTTTTTGACATCTGGACGGTCGGACAGCAAAGTGAGCTTTTTAGTTTCTGTTTTTCTTTCGAGTTACGGAATCTAATCTTTTTTACAAAATTTATATTCGAAAATAGACGACTCATTTAACTCAAATAAATATTGAGATACATTTTTTGTGATTTCACAAAAATTATCATTTTATTTGAATCCATTTGCATTATCATCTGAGGCGACACAAATACTCGATGGCTCAACCAAAGACCTTACACTTATAACTGGACTGATTACCAAAAAAATTCGTTGAGCTAAAATGACATCTATCTTCTTTTAGAGTACCTATTTCCCACAGATTTAGAAGAGTAAGCAGATCAAACCTTTGCAAAAAATAGCGAAGCCTATTTCACACATAGACAGGTAGCTTAATCCAGGGTCGCATTTAGCTATCATTTAATAAATAACCGTGTTGATAGGTTATTAGTAATGAAATGAGTCGGCAATAAAGGGGTTATTTTTAAACTTTCGCGGTTTATACTCATATTTTATATACTACTCGGGACTTCACGCGAAACAATTTTGTACTTACATTCACCGACGTTTCGAGCACGTTGCAGCGCCCGTGGTCGCGGCTGGACTGATGGTGAGGGTCTACGAGCTACCCTCCATTATTATTATAATGCAGGATAAGGCCGGCGACACACTTCACTCACTACGTCAGTTTTGTTTGGCACAGGTTTTCTACGGTCAAGTTTTTTTATCACTGAATTCCACATCCCGGATAGCTTGAATCCATCTTCACTATTGAAATTATTGTATCTTCTAATTTCAATAGCTTCACGCACAACACGAGGATAATAGTGGCGATCAGTGGAGAGGACTTTGGGTTGATGGAGTTCGATCCAGTGATTACTACTTGACTTGAGGTGTTCCGCTATCGCCGATTTGTTGAACTGACGGTTTTTCACAGCTGCGATGTGTTCTTTGACCCTATCTGCGATGGTTCGTTTTGTTTGGCCTATATATGAACGACCGCAGCTGCAATCCACTTTGTAGACACCTGGTGTTTGCAGAGGGATGACGTCCTTTGGTGTTCGCACATACTTCGCTAAAAGTAGCGAAAAAGTAGCCAAAGGGCTAACGGTTTGTATATTGTACGAATGGAAAACTGCCGTAAACACGATCCAATCTTGTCCGTTATACCTTTCACATACGGCATATAAGCCGGTTGACGGTCAACACCCAGTTTCATCTTCCTCGGTGCACGTCGTGTCTTCCTGCTACTCGTATCATACCCATTCATCCTAAGTATCTCCTGAACATGCTCCAACTCCTGCTGTAGATGCTCAGGGTCGCAGAGGTCATTGGCTCTCTTAATGAGCGTGGCGCTTACTGATTTTAGGTGAAGTGGGTGATGATGCGATGAGGCGTGCAAGTATCTGTTAGTGTGAGTGGGTTTCCGGTACACAGTATGGGCCAAGGAACCATCAGTTCTCACCATTAATTAATGTCGAGAAAAGATAATGATCTGTTGTTCTCAATCTCATACGTAAACTGTGTTTTCACTTGTATTGAGTTGAGATACTCAGTAAAACAAATCACCTGCTCTCTGTTGCCTTTAAAGATGCAGAAAATGTTATCTACATACCTTTTCCACAACCTGATCTGGCTTTGGGCATCCTGGAATACCATGTCTTCTATATGCTTCATCCAAATATTTGCAACCACTAGTGCCAATGGACTTCCCATAGCAACGCCGTCTATCTGGAGGTAGTGTTGGTTGTGGTAAAGGAAGTAGTTTCCTTCTATGCAACTTCGCAATAGTGTTGTGTAACTGTTCGGCAGATCATTCTCCCTCACTTTAGTCTCAATAATCAGTAGACACTCTTCTAATGGAACATTAGTAAATAAAGATTCCACATCAAAACTTACCAAAATCTCATCCGGTTCCAACTTAATTTCTCTAACTATGTCCACAAAATGGCGAAAATCTTTGACAAAAGACGGTGTTTTTCCCACCAATGGCTGCAGTGCTTTGGCAATGTGTTTTGCTAGATCGTAAGTGGGAGAGTTAATTTGACTTACGATAGGTCGCAGTGGCACATTGGGTTTATGCACTTTTGGTAAGCGTAATCTTTGCTCGGTACAAATGGTTGAACTCGTCTTCTGTAAAATCTTCTTTGTGCTCCTTGATCAATTTTCGTATTTTACGTGTTACTATCGATGTGGGATTATAATTTACCTGCTTATATGTCTGTGTGTCCTCGAGGAAAGTGCGCATTTTCGCCTCATAATCTGTAGTCTGAAGTACTACGGTGGCGTTGCCTTTGTCGGCCTTAAGTACCAATACGTCTTGATTGCTCCTCAAAGCGGCAAGTGCTTCTCGCTCTTCTGCGGTAGTATTGCTTTTGGCAAGGCGTGCCTTACGTAAGACATGGGAAACGTCTTGTCGTAGAATTTCAGGTTCACCAAAAGGTACTTTGTTGCGGGCGATAGCCTCCTCTACCCCACAGATAATACTTTCATACGGCACTTTACTCGGTGTGAGAGCGTAATTTAACCCCTTTTACATTCGACAAATTGATCACTGTGTCATTAAAGTTTGATAGTGTGTAACAAGCCTTATTCTGCAAGTGCGTAATTTTGCTCTGAGAAACCTTTAGTTTGTCGAATTTCTTTTCGTGTGTTGCACTGCATAGTTGGTATGTCCTCTCCGCCTGTTCATATGTTATGCGATCAATTACGTCGAAATCACTCCCGGTCAACACTTCACTGCATTCCAAATGTAACACATATAACGCCCTGTGCACTTTGTCTAACTCCGCATGGTTGTTATTTATTAATTGTCGCAGTAACCGACCACTCGCGTGTCTTAGTATTTTACCAGAGAATGCGATGTCATCACGCGGCCTAATTCGAACGCAAATAGGAATTATATCGTAATCACGGCACTTTTTTTAAAAATGTAAGTGAAGTAGATATACGCGCGCACTTCTTCCGATAACATTAAAGGTCTTTCACTTTTTGTGCAATTTCCGGCCCGTAACGGTTTGCTAATGTTATTTTTAAACTTTCGCGGTTTATACTCATATTTTGTATACTACTCGGGACTTCACGCGAAACAATTTTGTACTTACATTCACCGACGTTTCGAGCGCGTTGCACCACCCGTGGTCGCGGCTGGACTGATGGTGAGGGCCGAGAGTATGCATGCATGTAAAATAAAATTGTTTCGCGTGAAGTCCCGAGTAGTATTTAAAATATGAATAAAGGAGTTTCAAATCGAACCAACAAGATGCTACACATTATGACAAAGATTTCGGAACCCGATTTTGAACAGCAATTTAATAAATAAATATTGAGGGACACTTGTGCTATGGAATCTCGACAACTGATAAACCTACTTAAATATTTATAAATACATAAATATTATACATAAGAACACCCAAACTCTAAAATAAATATTTGTGGATCACATCTATTTGTTCTGACCCGGATATCGATCCCGGGACCACAGCGCAACAATCGCATACACCACCACTTACGCCACCGTGATAGAAGATAATCGATGCAGTGAATCGCGGCATAGGTTTCAGTAGGTATATACAAAGTAGACCATTTGTAAAACTCCAGCAAAATGTCAAGACCAGCGACATACGCAGTATTCGTGAGTGATGGGATGCCAAAATAATCCTGCAGTTCTGGTTGATAACGATCGCAAAAATATGACACCTGCATGCCCATATTTCTTATTATCTTCGCCAGGAAAAATACTGTCTTACAGTATCCAAAGATAAGGATTAAAATAAAAAACAGTAATTTAAAAAGTTATTTCTTTTTAATCAATACAATTATTTTAAAAAAAAACTAAAAAACAGTTATTAATTAATTCTTACGAGCTCACAAACATTAACTAAAATATGAACGTAGTAAAATAAAACTGGCTCCTTCATCACTATCTTTATTTTCTTACGAAGAAACTGTCTTTTGGTAGGCTTAAATAGGGACATACTGGTTAATACGCAGAGACCCTTGAGAATTGTTTACCCTTGGGACTTATCTAATAGGAAATGGGACCCTCAACAAAGGCAAGCCTGTTGTGAGATTTGCTGCACTCCTGAGATATAGACCCACGATTTGTACTACACCGAAAGCACCTTCACCAAACAGAAATACTGTCTTATAGGGTCTAAGATAAGATTAAATTTAAACCATCATTGTAAAAAGTTATTTATTTTTAATTAAAACAATAACCTTTTATTTTACAATTTTTAACAGTTATTTATTGATTATATTATTGTAAACCTAAAACAAGATTTCCATAACATTTAGATACACTGAGTATTGAAATATAACATTTTGTGGCCTCTGTACTAAATTCGTCCCTGATTACTTGAA
Source organism: Thumatha senex (assembly GCA_948477245.1). Taxonomy (NCBI): domain Eukaryota; kingdom Metazoa; phylum Arthropoda; class Insecta; order Lepidoptera; family Erebidae; genus Thumatha; species Thumatha senex. Next base: position 20,426,148 of record OX419739.1, on the reverse strand, counting down.
ATAGCATTACAGTACAAAGTGTACAGTGCGACATAAAAGAGTTGACAATAAATGAGGGCGTCACTATCGCTTTTGTATCTTGCATGTAGCAACACAGTAAGAAACAAACGTTTTTGATACTTGTATTATTTTTGCAAGTATAATATTTGCAAGACACGAATTCTCATTTAAACAGAATGAAATAAGTATCTATAAATGATATAAATATAGTATGTAAAGGGCAATTCAGAAAGTGCATGGAAATCCCAAAAGAGGTCAGTTTACCCATCAATAAGACTACTTTGCTAATTGAACATTATGCTAACCTTCCTGCTCTTTAGACGTTTTCCAACACGAGTGCCACCAGGGCGATTACTGCTAGGGCGTGCCTCCAAGGCGACGCGCACCAGTTCGTCCCCGCTGGTGCGAAAAGTGTGTGCCAGAGCGGCGTAGGGGACCGCCACCCTACACGCGTGGCCCGACACGGCGGGAAGTGGAGGATGGAGTGCAGGGTAGCTGCGTGGAATGTTAGGGGAGGAATGACAGATAAGATGAATGAGTTTATAGATGTTATGAATGAGAGAAAGTTAGATGCAGTATGCTTGACAGAGACCAAGCGCAAGGGCAGCGAAGTCTTGGAGCTCCCAGGTGGGATGCTCGCGCTTTGGTCTGGAGTACCAGAGAGCGAGCATGGCAGTCGGGGGGTTGGAATTTTGCTGTCCTCGCGATTGGCCTCCGGTATGTATGAGTACAAACTGGTAGGTCCTAGAATCCTCTGGATCCGTGTAAAACTTGGTTTGACGAAGATTTTCCTGGTAGCTGCTTACGCGCCAGTATCTTCGTCAAACGCGAGTGAGCTAGAGGATTTCTGGGAGAGTATGAGAGAAGCTGTAAATGTGATAGAAGGAAATGAAAGACTTATAGTATGTGGAGACTTGAATGGATGGGTGGGTACCGCTCGCGATGGTTTTGAGTCGGTACTCGGGAAGTATGGGGATAAAAGGGTGAACGACGCTGGCAAGCTAATACTGGCATTTTGTAAGGAAAACGATTTGTTTGTGGCGAACACAATGTTCAACCACAAACAAATTCATATGTATACGAGGAGATGTAAGTCAAAGAGAGAAGCATGATAGATCTATTCCTAATGGAAAGTCGGCTCCGTAAACAGGTGATGGACACAAGGGTTTATCGAGGCGCTGAGCTGGGATCAGACCACTACCTAGTCATAACTAGGATTAGGGGTCTGTTCGCGGCTTGGCGTCATCGTACCGAGTGTCCTGAACCTGAGCCGACTTATAGCATCAAAAGCTGGAAGCTGCAGGATGCATCCATTAGGGATAAATATAATGAAAGGGTAGCCGAAAAGCTTGGCGACGTCAATGTAAGCAGTGAGAATGTGGAAAGTGTATGGCAGAACCTTAGGGACAGTATGATAAATGCCGCTGTGGAAGTGTGTGGAGAAACGAAAAGAGGCAGTAGTAATAAGCGTGATGCATGGTGGAATGAGGAAGTGAAAGAAGCAGTTCGAATGAAGAAGAAAGCATGGCTAGACTACTTAGCCTCGCGAAATGATTTTAATATGAAAGAGAGATACAAGCTGCAGAAAGTTAACACGAAGGCACTGACAGAAGAAGCTCGTGAAAGGTGCAGAATGAAAGCGGATGAAAGGTTGTCGTCCAATTTCCGGGATAATGCCAAGCTCTTCTGGAAAGAGGTAGGCAAGACCCGGAGTTGTTCGGCAATCTGCAGTATGAATAAAGTGCTTAGTGTTAACAATGACGTCCTAACAGACCAAAGTGACGTCCTGCAGAGATGGAGTGAATATTATGGAAAGATGTATGCAAGAAAAGACAGAGATGCCACATCGGGAAGTGGAGCTCACTTCGATGCTCCGGATCCCGATGTCATTGAAGTCATTAGTATGAAAGAAATAGAACAAGCGATAAGAAGTATGAAATGTGGTAAGGCTGCGGGAAAAGACAGAGTTACTGCTGAGATGATCAAGTACAGTGGGTCGCGTGTCTGGGACACACTATGTCTGTTATGCAACTTGTGCTGGCGGACGGGTGAAGTCCCAGATGACTGGCGAGTAGCAGTTGTAGTACCTATTTACAAAGGGAAAGGCTCGCGCCTAAACTGCTCCAGCTACAGGGCGATCAGCTTGGTCAGCTTAGCTAGTAAGGTGTATGCAAAGGTTATAACGGCACGAATGCAAGAAAAGTCTGAAAGGTATTTATGGGAGGCTCAATGCGGATTCCGACGTGGAAGAGGTTGCATGGATCAAGTGTTTTCTCTCAGCATGATCGCAGAAAAGTTTCTGGCTCTTAGCCAGAAGGTTTTCTGCGGTTTTGTGGATCTAGAGAAAGCATTTGATAACGTTGTGAGAGAAACGCTGTGAGACTTGCTGCCAGGATATGGTGTGGACGGCTCGCTACTGCGGGCAATACAGTCGCTTTATAGGGACTGTAAGGCTTGTGTGCGAGTAGGGGGGGATGTGTCACCTCTGTTTAATGTCTGTACAGGCGTCAAACAGGGATGTGTCATGTCCGCCTGGCTGTTCATAGTGTATCTTGACAGTTGCCTGCAGAAGTTGAAAGATTTTAATATGGGTGTGAATTTGGGTGACTTTACAGTAAACTGTCTGCTGTACGCTGCTGATGCGGTGCTCATGGCCTCATCAGAAGCCGACCTACAGGCATTAGTCACTAATATGAAAGAGGGGTGTGAAAGTAAGGGTCTCCGCTTGAATGCAAGTAAAACTAAGGTTCTAGTATTTGAAAGAGGTGACGTAAGGTGAGGTAACTAAATGCGAGATTAGGGTAACCAGGAACGTCTAGAGCAAGTGAATGAAATTGTGTATTTAGGAAGTATGTTTAGCGCGGAAGGAAGATGTGATTCGGATGTAGAACGGAGAGTAGCTGCCGGAAACAAAGTTAACGGTGCTTTGTCCCAGTTAGTAAAGCGACAAAGCATCGTAAAAGAAGCACGAATGGAGATTCATAACGCAGTGCTAGTGCCAACTTTGCTTTACGGTAGCGAAACCTGGGTATGTCAGCAGATGCATGAAAGTAAATTGAATGCTGTGGAGATGCGATCACTTCGAAAATTGTGCGGCGTTACCTTGGCCGACCGAATACGTAACTAAGTGATACGCAATATGGCAGGTTTGAATGAAAGTGTCAGCGTTAAGCTGGAAATGGGCGTGCTCCGTTGGTTTGGACACGTCCAACGAATGAGTGAGGAACGATTGACGAAGAATATATATTGTTCAAAAGTAGAGGGTAGAAGGAGTCAGGGAAGGCAGAAACTTACATATGAAGACCACGTGAGCAGATTGCTCGAAAACGGAAAGGTCAAAAGTACTCGGATACCCAGCCGTGCGTGTATGAAGCGATTGATGAATCTCGAAGAAGCGAAAGAAGTATGCATGGATCGCGAAGCCTGGCGATCTGTCCTCTCTGACTACCCCGTCAGGGATACAGCGTGAAGATAGTTAGTTAGTAGTTAGTTAAAATATAAATCAGCGTCGTACATACACTCACACAAACTTTCGCAATTTAAAATATTGTTCTTTTACTCATTATTTTACCTACTATATTTCATTTCTAAAATATGCAATTTGTATGCATATATTACTTCTATACAAATTCTTCTTTATTTGTATGCTTATTTTTTACTTGCATTTTTCATTGAGTGAAAACAAGTATCAAATGCAGTAGTCGCGCTATAAATACTTCTTTTTGGTGTTGCCTGTAAGAGTGACTAGTTAGTTCTTAAATAATTAATTTCTACTCTTTTATGTCGCACTGTAACTAAATTAACAAAAAACTTAGCTGTAGATGTCGACAGCAACCAAACGATTTATGGAACAGATACTATGAACAGTTAGCAATAACCTTTTCAAGTGTTCACCACGAAATTTCATCATTTTGGATACAAATCTTAGTGTAACAGTACGTAGACGTAAGTGGTACATTAATTAAAAATAAATAATAAAATAAATATCCATCACGCCTTATCCCCGAAGGGGTGGCAGAGGCATATTATATGCCCAATTTTCACCGTGTGGATTCCTGCCCCACGTAATAGGTGGTGAGCCCATTGCCGTGTTGAAATAGACAGACGCAAGTTGTGGCTACCTGCTGTTGAAATTTTCAAGCCGCCCATAAGGCCTTCAACCAGGCTTAACGACTGCCATTTTACTGGCAACCGGGACCAACGGCTTAACGTGCCTTCCGAAGCACGGAAAAGCTCGCAAATGTAAATGCCACAAAGTGGTCACCCATCCGAGGACCAGCCATAGTGAAAGTTGCGTAACTCAGTGATCGTTTACAGAACACTGAACTGCACATAAATTATCCATGAAAAGTTATTCCTAGTGATTTCCTGTTGTTCTCTATGTTTTGTTTGAATTATTGAACTGTTTACATATTTTTTTATTACTTTTGTTACATTTTACAATAATTTTATGTAATATTTTCACTTCGATACATAAATCTTTCATGCATTTTATATTGGTTGTCTTCGCCCATATTGGGCAGGCAAAGGAAACTTTGTCCATACACCCTAGACTTCGGTATTTATATTTTCTTAGTATTTAGTCCTGTCCAGTCTTTGTCGACGTCGAGTCCTCAGTCCTAGGTCCTTGTCCTTGCTCTCAATATAATGGTAATTCTTATACTGAGGTTTTCAGTGGACGTTTCGCGGCAAGGGAGAAAATAGTATTTCACTGCATATATATCATTGTCTATCACTATAGCACGTTAACACAACTTTTATGTCCAAGAAACCACCACTCCCACACATAAAACAAGATAAATGCACTAGTTTTAGAAAATAATATACAGCAAGCGTCCGCACTTGTCACTCTCCTGCCAAAAGTCTCATCTTTAATTCAAAGATGACAGCGACGGTTGACATTAGTAGAAAAATTGGCTACACGCTGGTTGCTGTCAAAGTGTGAGTTCGATGTAGCTACACAGAAATAATAAAGATAGCTTTATACAACAAATGGTAAGAGTGAAAAGAATAAAGTATTACACCATAAACAAAGAAATATGTTTGATCTGCTTACTCTTCTATATCTGTGCTTTTTCCTTATAAGCGGTAGCTAGGGACATTTGGCGGGAAGAGTGACAAGTGCGGACGCTTGCTTTACTGTCACCAGGACTGGAGGAGTCCTGGCTTAAAAGGAAAAGTAAAAGAAAAAGGAGAAAAGGTAAAGTTGATTTAATATAATATAAAAATGTTAAGAAAATAAAACCAAGGAAAGCCGGGAGTAAATTAAGGTTTGATGCTTCGAGAACAGCCGCTAAGATCGAGTAGGCCTCCACGTTGCTAGGTAGGGGGGCCTCGAGTAGGCCTCCACGTCGCTGAGAAGGGGGCCTCAAATCGCTTCAAGTCCTCCACGTCACCGACCTCGGAGAAGCTGGTCGCGAATTCAGGCAGATAGAGGGCTGAAACTTACGAGCGGTCGGCGTCTTTCACAGAGCCGGTTAATAACACACAACACTGCAGACCCATCACTTCACTATTTCTGGAGGGCACAACCCTCACACTCAGCACTTATTCCCAGCACCTCCTCTCAAGGTGAGCACCAAAAGTAGACTGATTTGACGGCCCCGGCTTCCTTCTTTTACAGAGCATTTCAAAATTTAAACAAGTTTAGAATACAAATAATTTAGAATATAAATTTATAACAAGGTCTAATATCTATACAACATCACCTACTGGCATCTCTAACAATAAATTAAAAATAAAATCTAGGCTTGTCATTAACTGACATTAAAAATTACAAAAGGTAAACAAACATTAAGAGAGCATAAAACCTCTTGAATTATCAAGGCCTATGAATGCTACAGATAATGGTCATGCAGATAATTTGGAGAGAACGTATAATAAAACATTTAATTAAAAATGAAAGTAAAAAATGTTACATTACAAGATGCAGTGAAATGCTATTTTCTCTCTTGCCGCGAAACGTCCACTGACAACCTTAGTATAAGAATCACCATTATACTGAGGGCAAGGACCAGGACGTAGCCTGAGGACACGACATCGACTGGACAGGGCTAATTAGAAGATAAGATTGAAGAAATATGATATAAAAAATAAGATTTGGCTAAAAGGTCTTAAGAACCAGGCCATTAAATAATTTTTAAAAAAAAAGGTAGCTAGCCAAAACGGCTCCAAACGGGACTGTCCTTGTCTAACGCGCTGCCAGCTCAAATAACCATTGGATTTGGTAGAAATGCTTGTTTTTATTCGTTGTGGCAACCCTAGGCATAACAGCTGATTTGAATTGGCTCCGTATTTTATATTGTAATATTACAAAAATAATTATAATTTTAAGTAAAAACCAATTCCTCATTGCCAAATAATAGTATATTAAGTGTTACATAAACTATTTGTGATAAAAGTAGATAAATATAAACTTTAAAATTGTACCGGTGCAGTGACAGTTATATATCGGAAAATTTTTCAAAATTTAAAATAAGTACTTGGATTTGGCAAGATTTTTGGAACTTATAGTTGTTTAAATCAAGGTTTGTTTGTTTATTTACTTTTACATCCTCACATGTCCAGTAATAGATTGATTTTACTGACTGATTATAGAATACTGATTTTAGAACATAACCTTGTTTTTGTTTCGCCTTTCTTACTCTTTTTTGCTAATAATCACTGATTCTGTAGTACGTAATTATAATCAAAAATGTCGAATACTGTTAATATGATAATGACGCGTAAAGCCTTAGCTAATCAGCAGGAGACAAGGCTCCAATTAAAGTTGAAAGAGTTACAAATTATGAAGGAGAAATGCGATAAACTAAACAAGGAAAGGGACGAAAATGAGTTAGAACTGCTTGGTATTTTAAGTAAGAACGGACAGCTCAAGATAGAACTGGCACAGTTGCATTCACTGTATACTGATACCTAACAGGATCGGGATAGGCTACAACTTATAGTTGACAGTTTTGACTCTTGTAGGGATCATTATGAACAAACTTTGAACCAAATTGCAGTACTTAAGGAGGAGCTACAACGATCAGAGATCAAAATATCACAACTTGAAACTGAGAAACAGAGCACCGTGGTTCAATCTAATCAGAGTTTGTTCGATGTACTGATGGCTACAAGCATAGATACTGCTAAAGCTCACCCTTCCATTATCATAGACCTCACCTCTGATGATGAATCCGGGGGCTGTTCTATGTCATTGAAAATTATTAAATGTAGTAAAAATAAGTTAAAGAAATATTTAAAAATTAAAAAGTTTATCACTAAATCAAAAAAAAAAATACATAAATATAAGTTTTTTATAAATACTATGTCACTTAATAAACAGAGATTGCAACTGATTGACCAGGTGAATATGTATATGTTAGAACTGGATACTGTCGCACTACAGTACAAAACTGATACACGGGCCCTTCAATATCAGTTCTTTAACTTATTTTTACTACATTTAATAATTTTCAATGACATAGAACAGCCCCCGGATTCATCATCAGAGGTGAGGTCTATGATAATGGAAGGGTGAGCTTTAGCAGTATCTATGCTTGTAGCCATCAGTACATCGAACAAACTCTGATTAGATTGAACCACGGTGCTCTGTTTCTCAGTTTCAAGTTGTGATATTTTGATCTCTGATCGTTGTAGCTCCTCCTTAAGTACTGCAATTTGGTTCAAAGTTTGTTCATAATGATCCCTACAAGAGTCAAAACTGTCAACTATAAGTTGTAGCCTATCCCGATCCTGTTAGGTATCAGTATACAGTGAATGCAACTGTGCCAGTTCTATCTTGAGCTGTCCGTTCTTACTTAAAATACCAAGCAGTTCTAACTCATTTTCGTCCCTTTCCTTGTTTAGTTTATCGCATTTCTCCCTCATAATTTGTAACTCTTTCAACTTTAATTGGAGCCTTGTCTCCTGCTGATTAGCTAAGGCTTTACGCGTCATTATCATATTAACAGTATTCGACATTTTTGATTATAATTACGTACTACAGAATCAGTGATTATTAGCAAAAAAGAGTAAGAAAGGCGAAACAAAAACAAGGTTATGTTCTAAAATCAGTATTCTATAATCAGTCAGTAAAATCAATCTATTACTGGACATGTGAGGATGTAAAAGTAAATAAACAAACAAACCTTGATTTAAACAACTATAAGTTCCAAAAATCTTGCCAAATCCAAGTACTTATTTTAAATTTTGAAAAATTTTCCGATATATAACTGTCACTGCACCGGTACAATTTTAAAGTTTATATTTATCTACTTTTATCACAAATAGTTTATGTAACACTTAATATACTATTATTTGGCAATGAGGAATTGGTTTTTACTTAAAATTATAATTATTTTTGTAATATTACAATATAAAATACGGAGCCAATTCAAATCAGCTGTTATGCCTAGGGTTGCCACAACGAATAAAAACAAGCATTTCTACCAAATCCAATGGTTATTTGAGCTGGCAGCGCGTTAGACAAGGACAGTCCCGTTTGGAGCCGTTTTGGCTAGCTACCTTTTTTTTTTAAAAATTATTTAATGGCCTGGTTCTTAAGACCTTTTAGCCAAATCTTATTTTTTATAACATATTTCTTCAATCTTATCTTCTAATTAGCCCTGTCCAGTCGATGTCGTGTCCTCAGGCTACGTCCTGGTCCTTGCCCTCAGTATAATGGTGATTCTTATACTAAGGTTGTCAGTGGACGTTTCGCGGCAAGAGAGAAAATAGCATTTCACTGCATCTTGTAATGTAACATTTTTTACTGTCATTTTCAATATCAGATTGACCGGCTCCAAGACTCTTTAAAATCAATTACATATAAATATGAAACGGCAGAGAAACAGAGTAGGGAACAGGTGTTAGCTATAGGTAAATTAGTAAACTCATGTCATAGTCAAAATGACCAATTGATATGCGGCCATGTTCCCTCCTCACCCTTGAATTGTAAAAAAATTATATGCAGTGATGGCATTGGTGAGCAAACATCTTCAATCCTAAATGAAAATATGTGCAGTGGTACATTGCATAGTAATATTTCACTGCAGCCACATTCAATAACATCTGGTGATAAACTCACTCCATCACCAGTTAAAACTGTTTGCAGTGTGTGAAGATGAAATGCTCAAACTCAATACTACTAGTATTGAGTTTGAGCATTTCATTACATTACAGAACACTGAGACCGCGGGGCCACGAGCGCTTTTAGTATTAAAAAAAATCTCATTAATACTTAGTAATAGTAATACTTAAATGTTTGGGTTTGGCAATACTAAATTCAAGATCCGCCTGGACCCGCTATCTTGCTTAAAGTTTAGGGTCACCATAAATTTTATTGATCAAATATTTTTACTATCTCATTATAAGAGAGTTTTACATAAAATAAAACTTACCTATTATTTTTTCTGAAATAACCGGAATCCATTTTGAGTCAAGCGCCTGTGTTTTTACCTTAAATCAGTCACTTCCGCTTTCTCTCTGACGGTGGCGCCACCTAAATTGCTGTTTTGCGTCCAGATCGAGATTGCACCGGTGTTGGTTTGTCATTATAGAACTCATAATGCACCAGGTAGACATTACCTGGATTCCGGATATTTCAGAAAAAATAATAGGTAAGTTTTATTTTAGGTAAAACTCTTATTATTTGTTTCGTATCAATATCCGGAATCCATTTTGAGTGACGTGTTAGTTATCACCTGGTGCCGAGCTGGTAAGCCTAGACGCTATAATGTGTAAAAGTTCTGTTGGTTGTTAGTTAGGAACAAACGTACCACTAATGCAAAATACATAAACATGTACTCTTATCAATAATGTAATAATCATTGTAATATAAACAGAACGAAATCAATCATAATTATTATTTTAAGATAAATAAATAAATAAATATCCATCACGCCTTATCCCCGAAGGGGTGGCAGAGGCATATTATATGCCCACTCTTCTCCGTGTGGATTCCTGTCATCTATTATAAGATAAGAATTAATAAACAGTTTTGATAAACTGGTTCTAAATAATATGGCTGCAATACTGGTTGACTATTAGAATTAACAGAATTAAGTCTTTATTCAATTTTCTCTGATAATAATTCTATACATCAATTTCTAATATATAGCATCCTATATAGCAAGAATGTGTTATATAGGAAACATTACAACAAAATTTAGTGACGAGAATAGATTTCATCTATCCCCAATAATAGTTCTGGACACAGGCTTCACTTTCACTCTGAATTATTACACAATTATGTTGTCATCAACTTAAGGACAATTCCATAATACTTATCCAAACAACTAAGTATGTTTAATTCAGTGTGTTTTCGAAGCCTCCCACCAGACTGACTAATACCTATTTAAATTCACAGTTTTTTATAGTGTCACACACTAGTGGCACAGTATTATACTATGTTTCTCATCTTTGTGGCTGTTGCTATCCATAGGTAATAATGAAATCTGCGACCAAAGCCAACAATAAAAGTGTAGCAGTATGTCGTGAATCCTGATGCGGATTTAATACATTTAAGAATAAAACTATATCAGAAGGTAATGTATGTAAACTAAGTAACAGTAACTTCAACAACTCTGGGGTTTATTTTCGTACCCGTACTAATAATAAAGGCGAAAGCTTATGAGTGTGTATGTTTGAAACTTCTACACACAATCGATTGGACCATTTTCGATAAGATGTGGTGTGTATGTAGCAGATAACCTGGATTAACAGGTTCCGACGAGAAACGGGTATGGGACAACTTGACCACGCGGGTAAAGATGCTCAAGTTATTGATAGAATGCTTTTTCGACCTGACCTATATCGGTTCATATATATATATTGATAGTAAAGCGCCTCCAGATTTTAGATCCTAGATTTGGAGAATGTACACTCTTGGGATGAGATTCGGTGAAGGAAATAGCGATGTTAGTATGTTTTCCCACCGATAAGCAACTACATTGTGTAAGTATGCCTTGTGGTCACTCATGTCTATGAGGAGAGGAAAGATGTACCTCTACACGACATGTGCTGTTATTGATGCAGGTAAGGCTATACGTGGTATGCACCTCGTTTATAAAGAGTATAGCTGCTGTTTTTAAATGCTATTCTGGGCCAGCTTTCTGGGGAAATTTAGTGCGACTAGGTGAATGTTTAGTCTATCTATGAACTATGAATAGTTCAGTTTGCTTAAGAATAATACATCAGCGCCTCTTTTTTTCTTTTGTTAAAATAGAAAACCAAAGTCTAATTGTCGATTTTGGTGATCATCGTCGCGATGTGATAGTTTCTCAGTTGATAGTGTCGAATAGCCGCGTAGTAAACGTGTCTATCTGTGTGGCATGTCAAGCCGTTGTTGAACATTTTAAGCTCCCGTGACGTTGCGGTCGCCAAATTGGGCTCCCTAATCCAGATCGGAAGCATTCATGGTTAGGAAGTTGGTTACTGGGGTCATGTGCATTGGCAGTGAATCAGCTCCATACCACCATCTCGAACTTGAATTTTGTGGTATGGGTGGTTTTGCGGCAACTGTCGGCCTGAAGTATTGCAGCGTTTGACAACTACGCCAGCTTCTGCGAGTATAGAGGAGATGGTGGTATGGAGACCATCTTCTCTGAGTGGAGTTGTACCCGAACTTGAATTTTGTGGTATGGGTGGTTTTGCGGCAACTGACGGCTGAAGTATTGCAGCGTTTGCCAGCTAAGCCGGCTTTTGCGACTCTCAAACGTGGCAAAGTTGAGTCGCCCCATTAGATATTGATACTGTATGGGGGGACCACTTGCAGATTTGCTCTTGAAGTGCCCTGCGTAGCGTTAGGCACTTCGGCCCCGACAGTGATCGCGTTGCGACGTGTTTTCCAAGTCAGGGCCACAGCTGAGTTTTTTCCCGCTGTGTTGTAAGATAAAATAAATAAATAAATATCCATCACGCCTTATCCCCGAAGGGGTGGCAGAGGCACATTATATGCCCACTTTTCACCGTGTGGATTCCTGTCCCACGTAATAGGTGGTAAGCCCATTGCCGTGTTGAAAATAGACAGACACAGATTGTGGCTACCTGCTGTTGAAATTTTTAAGCCGCTCATAAGGCCTTCAACCAGGCTTAACGACTGCCATTTTACTGGCAACCACAAGTTGCGTAACTCAGTGATCGTTTACAGAACACTGAGTCCGCGGGGCCACGAGCGCTTGTGTTGTAAGATCTTCATTGGAAATGCTATATCTCCTCTTAGTTGATACTTTGTCATGTTTGAATGGAGAAAATCTAAGTAGGCTTCGTGAGTTCTCAAATATTCTGACATCCGGTTGGTTATAGCAGCGGAGGTTAAAATTGTTCAAAACGGAAAGGTAAGATGTTTTTTGATACTCAGATGTGCATCTATGAAACTTAATGAATCTGCATGAAGCGAAAGACGCTTTGATCGCAAAGTTTAGCGATCCGACCTCTCTGATCACCCTGTGGCGGATACGGCGTGAAGATAGTTTAGGTTTTGACGCCGAAGAGAGGAAAAATCAACTGCTCTTAGTAGATTTGACTTAGAGATTGTTGTTCGACTGGTACATGGAAGTAGACTGCTCAAATCTACACAAGTTTGGTAGCCAGAGATGATTCATTATTAGAAGCGGTAAGAACATGCTGATTTAAGCATTTTTGTTCTGTAAGAACCCGTAATTTCTATGGTATATTAGCGGTGCATGGAATGCGAATACCGTTATCGAAAAAAAATATATACCACATATTTCTTTTGGTGCATTTAGATTGCTAAAGGTACATATAAATTGTTATATAATATATAGTCGCCTTCAAGTGTTTTGAAGGCGTTCAACGAAAGAAGGAAGCTAACAAATTGTCAGCGAACTGATAATAAATATTCTACTTATTTATTAAAAGTTTATACGAGTAATGTGTCATTATAATGTAGTAGAAAAGAGTATAATGGCACTGCTTTGCTTATTGTTTACTATAAACGTAATCTCGGAAAAAATCTTGAATAATGTATGTAGGTCCAACAGGCGGCCTTATCGCTAAAGGCCATATTTGGATGGATAGATTTTTGATGCTCTATAATCGAAGATGTAGTAAGCTTTTTCGTCTCCCCCACCCTCTTTAATTGAAGGTAGGAGGTAATACTGGAGAAAGGGCGCGTACGCAGCCCAAGCTACCAAAAATTAAGCATTCGAGTTACCCACATTGGGGGTAATCGCAGGGGCAACTCTAACCCAACCGCTGCCGCTGTGCAATAAGTGGATCTCACTCACGGTGTCCCTTATGCTAGGTAAGTATACTGAGGTATAAAGCGATCCTGTACTTACTGGGAGGAATTTGCGTTTCATAAAATTATTAAGGGTGACGTATAAATGGGCATGTAGCCATTTCAATGTAAATTAATGAAATCAGCTCGCCTTGACTATAATTCATTTATTATTTTACTAATGAAAATAATAATCTTATCAAATGGGGTATTTTGGGTTCAGTGAACCTTTATGATTGCATGCCCAATGCCTAATAAATGACTGTTATAGAATTTGGTAATTCACTAGGCAATTCGAAAAAAAAAAATATCGTTTTGGCAAAGATCGATTTTTAAATTTTAACAGACTCAAATCTTTTCAGATTGTCATATGGGTTCAATTCGACCAAACTGGGGGTAGAAAACTAATCCATGAATCTAATTGAAAACCAATCTTTAGAATTTAAATTTTCTAGGTCGATTGATTTTTTCAAAAATAATTGACTTTGGGGGTACACAAAGTCTTTTATAAACAGATAACCTTCAGAGGAAAAATGTAGCTTAATGTTATTGTCCGGTTTTTCTAAACCAATATCAAATGATATAATGGCTGCTGTTAGCAGTCAGCTTTGAAAATAAATTTGAAAATAAAAGCACTGCGTAAAAACGAGTACAATGATATATATCAATGAGATTTGTTGTGAAATAAAATTGAAATGTGCAAAGCTCACGGTTTGTCCTTTGTCTTACTGGAGCTGAATCTCGACTCATCGATGAATCACTGTAATCTCTACACTGCAATGGAGAACGGTCACGTATTCGCGAACTAGAATCTTTTTTATTATACACTGACTCTATTTTCGAAATATTTTCGTTCTCCATTTTATCGGAGAGAAATAGTTATTAGCGAATATAAGCTGCTAGGAACACTTTTTTCGCGTTTATTAGGGAATATACTTCTGACTTGTCGGCTCGAAAGACGACGCTATAATGACAAACCAACACCGGTGCAATCTCGGTCTGGACGCAAAACAGCAATTAAGGTGGCGCCACCGTCGGAGAGAAAGCGGAAGTGACTGATTTAAGGTAAAAAGACAGGTGCTTGATTCAAAATGGATTCCGGATATTGATACGAAACAAATAATAGTAGGTAGATAGATACTTACGTACAGATTGTTTTAAATTGGAGATGTACTGTTATAAGGTCATTGGATACTCTTGCTTCGATTTGCGATTATATAAATTTTTAAATATCAAATCCTGTTAGATTTTCATAAAATATGGTGAATTCGTGACAGGGTGCAAAAATGAGTGTTATAACGGTAGCAGCTTTTCTTTCCACGGGTAAGTAACAGCAATAACCATATTTTTTGAGTAACATAGAATTTCGTTGATCAAAGATTTTTTCAATTTCTTAGAAATAGGTAGATACGTAGCATTTGTTTAAATTGGAGATGTGCCGGTCGCCCTCAGAGTGTATAAAAGGGCAAAGCCTAACATTTAGATTTTTGGGACGAACTTGTTTAAAGCGGCTTACGGATGGTGCTATTTAGTGGAAATCGTCGTAATAATGAAATGACATAAGCCATGTGTGTATCGAACCTACAAATGAGCACACTAGCAAGTGAGTGCGCAGCCGGGTGCGTAACTCTCTCTCTCTCTCTTTGTCTCAATACACGTATTTTTTTTGCAATATAATTTATTTTAATTTTCAACGTAAACTTCGTTTCTGACGGGGGTCCCCGACGTATAATATTTATATATTGCATATATTGTTTTTAATATTTTTTACTTACAATATTCGATCAATCATTCAGTAGGTTCGATCAATCATTCAGGAATTTGTCCTGTGTTCTAATTAGTCATGTTTACTTATTTTGAAAGGGACACATTACTGCCGAGAGCCATCTCATGCGGACCGATTACTTCGCAGTAGTGCACAGTCTAGTTAAAAGTATAACTAGACTGTGCAACAACCCATAATAGACATACCCAGTGATTTGTACACATTATGGAACCTCTCCTCAATAATTACCTATGATTTTCGACCTGTGGCCAAATAATTTATGAAATAAACTACAATATTTTACGTGGAGTGTGGCAACACTGACACATATGTTCGACAGTTCGAATTTCAAATTCGTTAACGTTTCTCTGACATGTTTGTTACGTTTACAGAGTACTATTCTTTGTGATTTTCTAGAATCTTGTGCAACGTATTAATTCTGCCAAAACATAATAATAAGGACCAAAAACGCAGTTCTAAGGTGAATTGCCCTAAACAAATAGTTTGTTGAAGTTAACCTGGCCTGTGAAGTTTCTTATTGTCACCATGTCGAGCAGAGATATTTATTATTCAGAGAAATATTACGATGAAGAACATGAATACAGGTGTGTTAACATTTATATATTATAATTTGCAGACCCACTACTACAACATCTAAATAAGGTTACTGTTATAAATTAGGTTATAATTATTATAACTATCTCAACAAAGATCTTATCTTGTTTTCCGTATGCAACAACTATGAAATACATTTATTTGTGAAGATATTCTGTGTTCTTGTCATAAAATAATATATTCTAATAAACAGTAGCATATGAGCTACTGTTTTTCAAACTGTATATAATGTTATTTTAGAGTCTTTCAAATGTCCTATTTGAAAGACTCTAAAATAACATTAGTAGTTCTAGAATTTTCCAACTATATTCCAGTTCATTAAGCAATTCTTTAAAATATTTTCTTATTATTGACTCTGGCTGATGTTAATCATTTAGATTTAAAAATATATTTCTCAGTTCTAATTTTAACATTAATAAGTAATTGAGTTAAGTCCCACACAGCAACAGTGAGTGTAATTACATCTTATTCACAACCCTTCTGCTTTTTACAGAAAATGAAATTATTTAAAGAAGAGGCCTTTCCTTTTTTTTTTGCTGCTATTTGTCATTTATACAGCATTACATTGCTGACACCTGCCCATCTTCATTTAAACATTACAACCTAGTTTGTCTTTGTATGTAGTTTTACTAGTGTTTGTTTTTCTTCTTCCCAACTCTTGAGGCAGATAGGTCTGATTATTATGATGTAATGATTGCTTATAAAAATATCCTGTTTTAAATAGAGAAGCACTTATAAATTAAGGCCATCATTTAGACCATCCTCGCAATACTAATTAGATTTATTTTGTTTTCTAGAACGCCCTTTTGAATTTCATTCTCTAGAAGTCCAGAATTATTCTAGTGTTATAAAAACTGTGTTAAAAAATAAAGTATGTTTAATTTGCAGGCATGTAGTGTTACCAAAAGAAATGGTGAAGCTGGTTCCAAAAAACCATTTGATGTCGGAGCAGGAGTGGCGCAGTATTGGAGTGCAGCAGAGTCAAGGCTGGGTTCACTATATGACTCACCAACCTGGTATGACTTTGTTTATATTCAAGTTTATTATTCTCTGCCTACTCCGATGGGAGACAGGTGTGATATATGTATGTATGTATAAAGTGCCAACTGTCTGTCTGAAAAATATACTACAAATGTGTAATTATTTCTCCAAAAGCTTACATTTAGTACCCCGATAAAACTTTCGCGTAAGTCTAGATTTCGTCTATTTATCCCTAAAAACGCAAGAAAATCTGGGTCTCCATTCGCCCATGAACAGACTTCAACAACAATATAATAATATTTCTAAAGGGAGCAATTTGGACATATTTGGGCAGTCTTTATCTAAATTTAAATTCCGTATCCTAAACCGATCCCGGAACTCATAGTCACTCCTATTGTAATTTATGTATAGTACTGTTTTTGTAAAACTGTTTTTTTTAAGTAGAATACTTTGTTTTTCTAGTTTTTAGAAATTGCTTCCCATTACATGCCATAGCAGCTTGTAATTGAGGTAGCGCCAAACAAATGTAACTTAAGTCTAAGAGATAAATAATGTGATGGTGTATACTTTGTAAGCTGTTCTAATAAATAAATAAATATTTAGCTTTAAAACTGTTCACCTTACAGATCCTCGACTCAGAGACGAGAGAAGATTTATTTCATAGTTTCACATTCACATTTATTTATGGGCACATTCTTCATTTATTTACTGGTGAAACTGGTTCTATTACAGTATTTGGCTGTGATAAGTGCCAAAAAAAAGCATTGCTGGTTACCCTTATGATGACAGCAGTAGTTGGATTCTTCTTAGTCATGTGATAATGTCAAATATGAATTAAGGATCTCCCTTACTATTATTTTGAAATAGCTATGGTTCTATTGTCGTACATAAAATTTTAAAAGTTTAAAAGGTGCATTTTTTTTCAGAGCCTCATATATTGCTGTTCAGGCGAAAGATAACTCCAACAGAAAAAAAGTAATGAAGAATAAAGTTGAAGTGTAAATGTATAGTTCTTAATTAATATTAGGTTTAGTTTAGCTATAATTTTGCCCATTTAAATCAAAGTAACGAATCTCTCATACCTGCTGTGTAATAAATAAAAAGGTCTCTTTTTATAGCCCATTCAACTACCAGCTTGCGCTTTTTTTATAGTTTTAAAGGTCTGGAACAATTAGTTTTAGACTTGAGACATAATCTCACTGTATATTATCACACTTAGATCATATGTTATATTCATCATTACGTATCATTGCTCCAATGATACTCTACTTTCTAATTTGATCATTATATCTGATGATGATCATTATATGTTATTATAGAAGTTTAACACTGGTCGCTGTACCCATTTGTGAACACAATAGTGAATAGGTACATTCCTCTTTCAACCGAAAATGTCAGGTGAAGAAATTCAAATTGTTTCAGTACGGTTTAGTTGCTCAGGTGGTCAGAGCATTGTCCTTCATGGGCAAATGTCGCAGGTGTTAATCCCTGTTCTGAAACAAGTTATCTCTTTTCACTATAAACAAATGTATAAGAAATATTAACTAACTATCTTCACGCTGTATCCCTGACTGTCCTCTGAATCTGACAGACCCCATTTAGACGACAGATTGCCAAGCTTCGCGATTAATGCATACTTCTTTTGGTTTCTGCGGATATTGTAATCTTGATATGTGAATGTCTGGGTATCCAAGTAATTTTCTACTTTCTGTTTTTGAACAATTTGCTCAAATTTTAGCAAAATTGAGTACACAAATTCTACAAAAATTAATTCATACATATTTTTGTTGAACATTAAAAAAAAAGGTTTGTAGATCAAAGTTAATATTTTCTTTACTAAATGAAGACTATAAGAATATAGAGGGTCATTTTTCTAAGGACACAATTTAAGTGTGGGTCATTCTTGCTGCTCCATCAAGTGAGCTGTCTGCTGGTTGGTCACCTCATGTTGAATTACTCGAGTTCCGATCTTAATGTGTGATATAATTAATTGTTTGTTGATTACTGTATAAATAATTTACTATTAATATTGGTGTATAGTGTATACCAATCTTTATTCAAATAATTTACTATCATGATATGTTTATGGGCTTAACTGATCTTCATTCCATTGTGTTGTAACTTATCCTTAAGGATCTAAAATATTACTAATCAATTTCAACTGCCGTATTTAATTCTATCACATAACCTCATAGATTGCCTAACAATGCCCTAACATCTTTAAGACACTTGTGCAAAAAGAAAACCTGGCTTAAATGTACCCAAAACTGGAAGATTTCATTCTCATCCCCGTATAATGCATTGACCTACTCAAACTTTAATTTAGGATATATTTTCACGAAATTTAGCACATTCGCGATGCCATAAGGTCGAAAATGGCTCTAAGCTGTTGCCTGCTAGACACGAAACAATATTAGCTTAAAGTGTCTTCAGTTTGCTATATGATATTCCACCTTAGGTGGACCCCAAGAATTAGTGACCGTACATAAGTGTTTAGGGATAAATATATGGGAAGGGTACGAAATATTCATAAAGTGGAACTAAAAAAGTTACTAGACTCCAACAGCAGGTCTCAATTTAAGACCCCACTGCTGTAAATCACCTTCCTCCAAGAGCTAATCCCGGTATCATAAAATCCCTTGCTTAAGGGTCTGAGGTCCACTTCTGTCTTTCTTTAAGGATAGCAGGTTCAGTGGCCTGCAGTCTGAACTTTGCAATCTTCTTATCAAGAGGCAATATTATCTACGGCTTTTGAAATTGTTTACGACTCTTTAGTATGTATGCTTAAAGGTTTCTGTAAAGCAATGAGGGTTCTAGATTTATGTTTACTTTTATTTTCTTTAGTCATTAAATGTGTAAGAAGTACTGAACTGATGTCAAGACATTTTGTATGGAGTTGAGCACCATTGGTTCTGGGTAAACCTTGTTGACAAGTTTTTCCTTTAAATAATGCAGTATAAATCACATCAGTGTATATAAAAGTCAGGAGTCATTGCCATATTCATTAAATAATTTTGATACTTTTATACATGGTAGTATTCACATAGTGCCTTTTAGTAGATGTAGACTTAAAAAAGCGTTGTGATAAAAATCCTTAGCTTGTTTGTAAAATATAGATGAAGTCTGGTCAAATATTAGTATATTATGACATGTTGACATGTAATCATTAGTATATGTAATTCAGGCAATCATAATAACGGATTGTTGTAAATACCATTATCGGCTTCCGGCAGCACTTATTATTTAACACCGTGATTGAAATAAATTATTTGGTGCTATGTTATTAAAGTTGTTTCTTTAATTAAATCAGGTTACCTACCGTACTAGCAGATTTGTCTGGACGTATTTCATTCTGGAGTTACCACCACACGATAATGTTGTCAGAATGGATAAGAGTTACGCGATAGAATGAGATGTAATTCGTGGGTGGATTAAATTGCAATTAATTGTGATTACGAAAGAGTCTCGCTTAAGGTTGCTTTTAGCGAAAATTTACTCCCGAGTTTTGGCAGATTTGCCGTAGCAAGGTAAGACGTTTCCCCGCAAATCCAGGCTATCTCCGTGATATTTCCTAGCGAACTACACAGATTAAGATGGGTTAGAGATGGCCTGGTCACAAATTAGTCCACAAGGACACGAATGAGGTAATACGGGACGCTGTGGGACTTTAGCGCCTCCGCTATTATCTGCCAGGACATGGTGTTGAGAGTACACGTACGTTCTTTTAAGCGGTTCTTAGGTACCCTACCCAAAGACGCGATATAACACCTGGGGGCCGAGTATGCCGAGCTATTTCAATAGTGTCGAACTAGAATTGAAATCGTCGCTCAATAGAAAGCGACTGGTGCAATTTTGACAGTTTTTCGTAGACTACACAATCGTACTCCAATAGAATTCTATCGGTCGGCCGATAGAATTCTACTAACACATACCGCGCCAGTGGCCGCAAATCAGTTGCGTTTTTCATAGTCTACTAACATTTTGTCAGCTAAAAACAGCGATTCTGGTTCTATTGTACGGCTTGTCGTTATAGGACTCGGCCCCCTGAACCCCCAAAGAAAGGATTAAACCCGAACCCTGGCCACGTTGGTGAATAGCCCTGGGGTTATTCTTCCGAGGACTCACCCCAGACTCGGCCATAGGCAGATGGAAGGGGTATTTTTGTCGGTAGGGACATAATTAACCCTCGGGGCGTCCGGCAATAGACAGGCGGGGACTGTTTGGTTTTAGCCGGTTCGAGTCCGGCATGACATCCGAGGGGATTACAACACGCCAGAGGTATAGTCCCTCAATTTAAGTTCGAGGACGCTAATCTGACATGACTTGGTGCCCTCCACATTGGTACCCGCTCTTCTACGCTCAGGGAAGAGGGAACTGACCGCTTCGCCAAAAAAATCGAAATACAGCTCGAGATACCTGGTAAGCGAAAGCGCCTAAAGCTGGACTTTTCGGTCATGTTCGGGCGCGCCAAAAATCGGAATTGAGCTACCGTACAAGCTATTCGTAGCTCACCAGATCCCCACGCTCGTGAATACGCGTCGAAATCTCCTGTAACCACCGCAGGCATTTGATTTGCACTAGATTGCAATTGAGGCTTTAATGGAGGCTAAAGATGTCATGTGGCTGGCTGTTATCCCAAGACTACTTGTACTCGTACAAGTAGCATTGGGATAACAGCCAGTCACTTTCAGAAGTCAAGAAATCTAGAATTTAAAATTAGAAGTGCTTGTGGCTCAGTTTTCTGTAATCGATCACTGCGTCAAGCAACTTTCGCTGTTAGGTCACGGATGGGTGACTACTTGTAGCATAAAACATTTGCGATACTTTCCGTGCTTCGGAAGGCAATGGGATCACCACCTATTACATGGGACAGGAATTTTCGGGGTTAAGGCGTGACTGATAAACAAAATGGAAGCAACGATAGCATCATGATGAAGTATATGGCTTAATGATATTAATATAAATAAGAAGCAGATAAAATAATAATAAGTGGGCAATATTAACAAATTTATTTTCTCTTTTTTTTAGCATTTCCACTAGTACTTGGTGACATTAAAGGTAGCTTGGCAGTTGTTTCTGGCTGTGCAAACTCCATAGGTTCTATTTTTATATCCTCTGTGGAAACTGCATCAAGGAGATCTAAGCCTTGCAGCTGTTCTTGTTCTAAGCTATGAAGCATCTGGAACCCAGGTTCCAAGGATGGCGTAAATGCACCATCCAAAGCAGCTGGAAAATGTAACTCAGGAACTTCTTCTAATTTCAACTGCGGAGCAATATCTCTTAAGGCTAGTGCTTCACAACGAGCCCTAAGGTCTTCACATTTTTGATTTATAGATGCATGGTATTTGATAACACGGTTCACATAAAACTCATGTAAGTTACCAACATTCAGATCTGTGAGAACTTTTGATATAACATCAGGGAAACCTGATTTTAATCCACTCGCTTCTCTATCAGTAACTGTTCTCATTAATTTGCAAAAGTTTGTCATATACATATCTAAAGCATCGGCCAGGGCAGTGAGAGCAGTATTTGTACAAGTAGGAATGCCCACATGTCCAATAGCAATTGCAGCACACTGTCGAATGGCTCGTTTGTGACTCTCTGGTGTAAAAGGAAGTATAACAGGACCTTTGCCGAGAGAAAAGTCACAATATTCTTTCTCAAGAAAATTGATTGGTCCGTTAGGGACATGTTCTAATTTTAGAACTGGTTCGGGTGGTGGCAATGGTAGACTCATGGGATCAAAGCGCGCTCCTTCAAATACAACGTTTTCCGTCTGTAGCAGTATTGCCGATAACTGTCTCGAGTAAGCGTGAAGTTGTATTGTGTGGGTGATCAAATTTGGCTGTGGTAATTCAATTGGTAATGATTTCACTGTGATAGATATTTCAGGAATGTTTTGCATGCCCAGTTCAATGATAGGATTGAAATTCACGTTTTGTAGTAACGTCTCATCATATTCCTCTTCCTCCATCTCACCCCAAAGCTTTTTTGAGTTCATCTTGCTAAAATGTACTACACTTTTTAGAATTTCAACGAAATGCTAGATAGTTTGCTATGGTAATTTAAATAGTTTCAATTTATAGTATGCTCATTACTATAATGATTTGGAATTGTAGTCCTGCAAGGTATTTTTTTGTTCTTGTGGCGATACTATTGCTTCGCCAATAACTCAGTGTGGATTTGGTAGGGGTTTAGAAAGTCTGTCCACACTTAGGTAGATCGAAGTTTTGTAAAAAATTAGATAAGTCTTGCAGGTTCAATTAGACCACTATCTAAACAAGTACAAGACAAGTACATAATAAGAATAACAATAACAATCGCAAATCGCAACGAAAGTGACAATTTTTTTTTACTTGCTTTCGCCCATCTTGGAAAGGCAAA
This sequence comes from Thumatha senex, assembly GCA_948477245.1. Taxonomy (NCBI): domain Eukaryota; kingdom Metazoa; phylum Arthropoda; class Insecta; order Lepidoptera; family Erebidae; genus Thumatha; species Thumatha senex. Next base: position 20,403,175 of record OX419739.1, on the reverse strand, counting down.
GGAAACGTAGGCCATACAGCCTTGCCATGTTTAGTCGTTTGTCGATGTTAAGTCCTCAGTCCTAGGTCCTGGGCATTGCTCCAATAAGGCAGTGTATCCCTTATTGTAGCTTTCTATGTAAATTTTGGCACTAACACAAACAACACCGCCATTCACGTTTTTCGTATTGACTCAGGCTCAGGACCTTGATTTTTATACACCTAATATAGGGACTACAGACTTAAACAAATTTCAACTTGCTAGATCCACCCGTTCCAGATAGTGCGTTTACACTCTCGCACGAGGCACGAGGCGAGCCGCGAGTATAAACGTTTGGCTCGTTTTGCAGCTCGTCTCGTGGCTCGCCGGGCTCGCGTTCGGAGCGGTTTTTAGGGCACGATTTAAAGGGCTGCGTGGGGGATTTCTGCGTGGTGCTCACACTCGTGTTAATTAAATTACAAACGTTTGACCCTTACCGTTAAATTGTTTTTAAGTTCAGACTGCCTCGGTGGCGTAGGTAAGCGGTGGTGTATGTGACTGCCGTGGAGAGTTCTGGCATTCGGTTCCCGGGTCGGAACAAATATAATGTTTGTTTCAGGGTTTGGGTGTTACCTATGTATAATACGTAAATATGTATTTAGAAATTTATAAGTATGTTTATCAGTTGCTAGATCCCATACCACAAGCGTATATTAGTTTACTTTGGGATAGACGGAGCTGTGTAAAATAAAATGGATTAGTTGAAAGAAGAAACATATTCGAAGCACAAATACGACAAAAATAATAAAAAAGTTAACTATTCATGGATTTGTAAATTACTTGCGTAGTAGTAGTAGTAGTAAAAGCTCACAAAACAAGAGTCGATACTGTTAATAATAATAGGTATTATTAACAGTATCGTTATACCTATGAAATTGCCGTTCTGCAAAACTGGCCATTTCAAATCAAAATAATTTTTGTTTGGCTTAGAATTCTAATTTCAAATTTATTTTATTTTAAAAACATGGATTTTTTTTCCAGTAGTAGTCATTTGTTTATTGATTAGTGTTACATTTTCATCGTATTTCAATATTTTTCGTCATCATGGATACGTTAAAATTTGAGTAATTATGGAATATGAGTACCGTCGTGGCGGCAACGCGGCGCAAGCGGCACGCAACATCAACGGCGTTTACGGAGCTAACACTACAAACCAACGCACCACCTGTTATTGGTTTGCTCGCTCTGGAAATTTCGACCTGAAAAAAGAACCTCGCTGTCGTCCAAAGACTTTGGTCGACAATGACGAATTAAAGGCGATTATGGAAGCTGATGATACACAATCTACGGTTGAATTAGCAGCAGCTTTCGACGTTAACTTCAAAACAATATTGGTCCATTTGCGTCAAATGGGCAAGGTCAAAAAGCTTGACAAATGGGTGCCCCACGAACTCAATGATCGCCAGCGCAAAATACGCGTCAAGACGTGCCTTGCACTGCTCAACAGACACACAAATGAAGGAATTTTGAACCGCATTGTTACCTGCGATGAACAATGGATTCTGTATGATAACCGCAAGCGCTCAGCAAGTTGGTTGGATCCTGGTTCAGCACCTAAACAATGCCCTAAACGAAAACTTACACTTAGAAATGTGATGGTCACTGTTTGGTGGTCCAGCGCCTGTGTGATTTATCACAGCTTCTTGCCTAACGGGGTGAGCATTACTGCGGCTGTGTACTGTGAAGAACTGAACACAATGATGGAGAAGCTGGCCAGCATTGGTCAATCTCTCGTCTCCGCTGCTCGACAAGGCGCGACCTCATACTGCACAGCAGACGGTCTCCAAATTGCAAGAAATAGGGTTGGAAGCACTCCGTCATCCGCCCTACTCACCAGACCTTGCGCCTACAGACTACTACTATTTCCAGAATTTGGAAAACTTCTTGGCGGGAAAAAAAAATAATACCTGAGAAGCAGTACAAAATGCTTTTGAAGAATTTGTTGCCAGCTGATTTCTTTAAGAAGGGCATAATAAATTGCCACTGCGTTGGCAAAGATGCATTGATTGCATGGGTGATTACTTCGATTAATACAAATAAAAAATACATGAAAAAAAATCGTTTTAATTTTTTCATACAAAACGGCAATTTCATAGGTAAAGACCTGATATAACGAATCGAAATTTGCCATCGTTGTGAGGTTACTAGTCAATAACTAATGAGTACACCGCGAGAGTGTAAGCATAAGCTTCCTGCGGGGCGGCCTACAAGCGGTGGGCGGAGCTTTCAGGACTCGAGTCACATCCTGCAAGGTGTTGCAGGCCGCCACGCAGGACTGCAACAACATGCGACAGATGGCAAGGCGGCCTGCCGTGAATAGGCCCTAACGTAAGCGAATGCATATTCCTGGCCCCGGCAATGCGTCGTCTTTAAGGTTGTATTGTCGCGTGTGGAACTTGCTATCTCTTTTTCTCAAAGGTATTAGAGACTATTGGCGAATAATGTTGGTGGAAACTGTTCAACTTAATAGAATCCTTTTATAGTTTTCTTAGTAATCAATGATAATCTTTATCTTAGTAATAATCAGTTATATTTTCTACTACTTAAAATATCAATAATATAATTGTTAGCAATAGATAATATCCATGACATGCGAAGGTTTTAAATTCAGTTTTTGCATAAAATACACTCTTTGTCCAATGCGCGTTTGCGAACATTCTTCATAAGTACGTTGAAAGTGTCGCGGCGTGTGTGTATGTTCCCGTATTGCATTTCTCCTGATAATATGATTTCTATGTTCTCACCAAATCCCATGCTGGACTGGAACTCAGCTCTCAACTCAGCAAAGAAAAGAAACTGCGGTGGTTTGTTGCCTCCATTATGACTCTTATTGACTCGATTGTAGCGAGTCTTTCATTTAGGCACGGCAAGATCGCCATTTACTGTGGGACGTCATGAAATAAGCAAAATGGTGAAGTCAAGTTTATCTATCTATCTATCTTCACGCTGTATCCCTGACGGGGTAGTCAGAGAGGACAGATCGCCAGGCATCGCTATCCATGCATACTTCTTTCGTTCCCTGCAGATTCATTAATCGCTTCATACATGCACGTCTGGGTATCCGAGTACTTTTGACCTTTCCGTTTTTGAGCAATCTGCTCACGTCGGCCTACCCTGAATCCTTCTACACTCTAATTTCGCACAATATATATTCTTCGTCAATCGTTCCTCATTCTTTCTTTTCCAGCTTAACGCAGATACTTTTATTCAAACCTGCCATATTGCGTCTCACTTCGTACGTATTCGGTCGGCCAAGGTTACGCCGCACAATTTACGAACTGATCGCATCTCCACAGCATTCAACTTACTTTCATGCATCTTTTGACATGCCCAGGTTTCGCTACCGAAAAATAACGGTGCCGTACACTTAATTCACCTAGGTCAATTCACCTAGGTGAACTAACTACACTTATAGTTAACTTGAAACACCTGGGTGTATTAAAATTACTTTTGACAAAACTTTATTCACCTTATTCACCTGGGTGCATTAAATTTACTTTTAAGTAAACTTTATTCACTCTATCAAAAAGATTTTTTTTATAATTGACTTCTTTACTTGTGATTTTTTTGGGGATGGTACATTTAAGTGTTGCATACCGCCTTTTAGCCAAATATACACCAAACGCGGAGACTGTGGTAGTACTCTTAATACTACCAATATAAGACCACTTGTATATGCCTTAATGACTCATAGACACACAAACGCTTATCAGGTATTATTTGAAATAAGCGGCTCCCATTGTTTTCCCGGTTATATTTCATTTTGACTTTTTTCAATAAATCTATCAATTGTACAGATACACAATTTCTGCTGTTTTATTATAGCATAGATTAAAACATACTGGTGTAGTATGATTTTGAAATCATCTTGTAAAGCTTTTCATTTCTATACCCTACTTGACAAGTTTGATTGAAATACCCACTATATATTTTTTTATTACCAAGTATCCTTTATCATTTGGCACCCAGTAAATGAATACCTTTCACAATAACCTTGATAACTCACTTAATCGATACGCTAAACCTCACTAAAACATTAATAAGTACCTTTCACAATAACCTTTATAACTCTCATAATCGATACGCTAAACCTCACAAAAACATTAATAAGTACCTTTCACAATAACCTTTATAACTCACTTAATCGATACGCTAAACCTCACTAAAACATTAATGAGTACCTTTCACAAAAACCTTGATAACTCACTTAATTGATACGCTAAACCTCACTAAAACATTAATGAGTACCTTTCACAATAACCTTTTTAACTCACTTAATCGATACGCTAAACCTCACTAAAACATTAATGAGTACCTTTCGCAATAACCTTGATAACTCACTTAATCGATACGCTAAACCTCACTAAAACATTAATGAATACCTTTCACAATAACCTCGATAACTCACTTATTCGATACGCTAAACCTCACTAAAACATTAATGAATACAATTAGCAATAACCTTGATAATTCACTTATTCGAAACGCTAAATCTCACTAAAATATTACTGAATACCTATCAAAATAACCTTGAAAACTTACTTAATCAATACGCTAATCCCACTAAAAAATTAAACTAATGAAATTATAGAAAAAGAGGGGTGAATAAAGTTTACTAATTATTTTAAAATTATGTTTTTAATTTTGCGACCACAGGTACGGGCGTTTAAAGTTTACTAAAAGTGTGTTTAGTTCACCTAGATGAATTGACCCAGGTGAATTAAGTGTACGGCACCAAAAATAACGTTGGCACTAGCACTGCATTATGAATCGCTAGTCGTGCTTCTTTTGCGATGCTTTGTCGCTTTACCAATTGAGATAAAGCACCGTTAACTTTGTTTCCGGCAGCTACACACATCTTCCATCCGCGCTAAACATACTTCCTAATTAAACAATTTCATTCAGTTGCTCTTCTAGACGCTCCTGTTTTACATAATTCTCGCACTGAGTTCTTACTCTTTCATTTGAAAAAGATGACGTAAGAAGGTTAAGGTTAAGGTTCTAGTATTTACTAGAACCTTAGTCTTACTTGCATTCAACCGAAGACCCTTACTTTCAATACAATTATACACTAGATTATTAAAGGATAATAAATAAATAAATATCGTTAAGACAACTCACACAACGTTATCTGATTCCAAACTAAGCAGAGCTTGTACTATGATAACTAGATAACTGATAAACATACGTATATATTTCTAAATACATACATATTATAGATAAATAACACTAATAATCTTCTTTATTAACATATGACTGATAAAAAATATACAATCTACAGACAGCGATATACATTAGACGTTTCGCGCTGTTGGACGTTCTGCTGCGTGGACCTTCTGATCGAGAGGCATTTAAATTACCTACTACAGTGCCAGAAATGACCCCATCTACCACTCCATTATCTGATGGAGATGACACCGCTGCTCCTAGATCCCTCGCTTTGAAAACCCTAGACCCCCTCCAGCGCCACTAAAATGGAGGGCCCAAGCGCCGTTATATGTATGTGGGGTCAGGTCCCATTGAAGACTTCGCCTTAGAGAGTCGCTACAAACATAGCCGTACGGTTTTCCCATATGCCCTGGTTGCCAAAGCTAAACCGTGTAGCTTGAGAAATTAGCCAACCAGCCAAGTAACCCTCGACCGTTGTTTGGCGTCGATTCTTCCCTTCGTCCGTCGTTCCTTTCTGCAACCCGGCTCTGTCGGTGTGGTGAAGTTTTCCCATTCCCGTTTCCCACAGGAACTTGTTGACGTGTAAGCTATATTACAAAAGTCTCATCAAAACCTATTCAGTACTTTTTGCACGAAAGAGTATCAAAACAACATCCGTACATTCTTACGAACTTTCGCGTTTATAACACTTATCAGTAGGAAACTTCAATCGTGGGTCAGAGCTGACACACTCTTCCTATTTCTATCTTTTCTTTATATTTAAGTAATAGAAAAATAAAAATATTACACAATAAGAATATTGGTCTTTCATATAAGTAGCAAATTTCTAAAAATAACATTTATAGAATTTTTAACCTACTTTGAGGGTTTTAATAAAATATACTAGCTGACCTGCCCGGCTTCGTCTGTGACATACTTCCAACCCCGTGGCACCCATTTAATCCCGTCGCTTATTACTTTTCTAAAAATGTATGAAAGTTTGCCCGATTTGTTGACATTTATGATTACTGCTCCGCTCTCCTGTGTAGTGGCGTCATGATATATAGCTAAGAACCTTCCTCAATAAATGGGCTATCCAATACAAAAATATTTTTCAAATTGGTCCAGCCGTTCACGCGTGATGGCGTGACCAAGGGAAATAGGGGTTCCTTTTTATTTATATAGATTAGTTAATAGATTAAAATTCAAAATTATTATAGCTATAAGTATTTTTTTCGTAGTCGCGGGGAATGCATTTACGCACCGTCATCCGTGCTGCTGGGGCAGCAGGGACGGTGTGTGGGTCTCCCGGCTCACGAGAGAGGGGCCGTCCTACCCACTAAACCCCGCGGTGTTCCGCCTCACCTTAAACCGACTCGCAGGGTAGGCCTGAGACAATGGGGCAAGGAGGCGCTAGAGCGGGACTAACGACCTGTGCCCCGAGAAATCGAGGCTCAGCGATCCCTGCTCCGCCAGGAGCTCATGGAGACATGGAAGGTGCAACTTGAGCAACCTAAGTGGGGACACACCACTATCGAGGCGGTGAAGCCGGTCATGGAGGAGTGGCTGGAGAGGCAACACGGTAGCCTCACCTACCGGATGTCACAGATACTTACCGGGCACGGGTGCTTCGGTAAATTTCTGTGGCGTATAAACCGGGAGGTTACACCAGAGTTCCAGCACTGCGAGGATACGGCGCTGCATACACTGGCGGAGTGCCCAGCGTGGGACCTGCAGCGCCGCGACCTCGTTGTGGGTCTAGGCGTCGACATTCTCTCGCTGGAGACCATGGTGAAAGCTATGGTCTCCAGCGGGAGCAAATGGAACGCCGCTGCATCTTTTTGCGAGCATATTATGTTCGCAAAAGAGGCGGCGGTTAGGGAACGGGAGAGAACTCTCGCTCCCGAGTTCCGCAGTCTGCGACGAGAACGCCGCAGAATTATCTTCGCCCAAGACTACCGTCCTCCATGACCGGGGACCTAGGGACGGCGGGCTGCCCGCCGTCTATACAGAAGCAGGCCCCGGTCGGTGGCGTGGTGTGAGAGCTGCACGTACGCCCTTCACCCTCTCAAGGAAGTGGTATAAAACCTGATCCCCCCAAAGAAGCGAGATAACACTCGAATCCCCCCCCTCCCCCTGAATGAGACCGCGGAAGCGGATAAAGTCTGTCGGGAGCCCTGGGGCTATCCTTCCGAGGGCACACCCGGTACTCCCGGCTATAGACAGATGGAAGGGATACGTGTGGTTTTAGTCGGTAAGAGTCCGGCATAGCATCCATGAGGATTTCCACACGAAAAAAAAAAAATTAGGCCTGAGAATAAATCACTGCAAGCCGGCAAGTGGCACCTCATGACGAAGGGGATCCGTCTCCCTAAGGAGCTGAAGAATCTAGCCCGCACCTCTACCGCTCTCAGTCGGAGTCCTTGGAATTAGCTGTCCCAGAACATGTTACCAAGTTCTATGACAAGTCCTTCACTGTGCAAGCAGTGCGACTGTGGAACTGCCTATTTCCATTAGGCGTGCCCAATCACTGCCGGTCTTTAAAGGTATGGTTAAAGCGCGATACCTAGGTGATTAATGCTTTCTTTTAGTGTTTTATTTCAAATAATAAATTTAATAACCTGACCTGACCTGACTGAGATATAGTTAAGAAAGTTATAAATTAATAAAATTCTGTTTGCAGCTTAATATTTAATTTTAATTTGTATGTAGGTATGTATGTATTTATGTATGTATGTATTATATTTGTTATATTTATTGTAAATAGTAGGAATTGTAGTATAGTATTGTAAATAGTAGGAATGTTATGCCTAACCTGAGACTGTAAAACTTTCCTTTATTCTTAACTTTTCTGATATTAGTTTTCTTCTTTCTCACACCGAAAACTACCAATATCTCACGATTTTGCAATCATTTTGTCCATTCAAAGGTTGCCTGTAAGAAATTGCTCTTAGCGATAAGGCCGCCATTTTATAAAAAAATTTCATGTTTTCATTTGTGGTAATTTAATTCATATTGGTGTACAATAAATTTTAACTTACTTACTCTCGAGCGCCCCTCTGTAAGCAGAGGAGGTAGAGAGCGGCCGGTACGAGCGTGCGCTGAGTGGGCACCCCCTGGAACAAAGAAAGGGTGCCTTTCGCCAAGTGACCAGTTGGGCGGGTCCCCCGACCATCCGCCCATGGCCAGACACTATTTGGGGGCGCGCATGTACTCAACACGTCGTCGCCCCCGAACGCGACGGCGGAGCGGAAGCGTCTTTCCCGTACGTTCCCGCACCCGCAAAGCCTCTCGTTTGTCCGCCATCACCTCACTAGCAAATGAGGCGACGGCGGCCCATCACTGCTGGCTGCCGACCATGGCTCGCACCACAGGGCGATACGCGGCCCGTCCCACGCCGGGCACACGGCGAGTGTGTGCTCCATCGTGTCCACGACGCCACTTGGGCAGTGACGACACACGGGGTCCGGCTCCACCCCCGCCACCTCCCACAGGTACTTGGCGAATACGAGGTGAAACGTCGGCGCTCCGTGTGCCCTCTTCACCCAAGCACGCAAGACGGGCCGGACAGCCCCCCACGAGCCGGGGGCTCACTAAGGGGCCTACCAACCTATCAGCCCACTTACGGAAGAGATCGTCTCGAGCCGATTGTCTCCAGCGGTCGATCTCCTCCGAAAGCGGCCGTGCACTGTTTCTTCGCACCAGGGCGCTCTCTTCATAAACCTTCTTGAGGACTCCAGCCTCGAGATCCCAGGGGAGGCTCCCTGCGATTAGGCACGCCGGCTCGTAGGACACGGTGCAGAATGCCCGCGCCGCCCTTTGCGCAATCGACCGCTGCGGACGCCGCAGCAGCGACATAGTTTTGGCGCAGAGGGCCTCCGCCCAGATGGGCGCTCCATAGAGCGCCTTCGAGCGCACCACACCGTCGTAGAGGCGGCGACACGCACTGTTCGCCACCCCCCCCCGATTGGGGAGCAGCCTCGCCAGTCTTCCGGCATTATAGCTATAAGAATTATCTGTACATATTTTACTATTTTTAAGTGGAAATTTTTTTTTTCTAGCTTTTATAGTTTCCAAGATATATCGATTTTAGTTAATTAGGTCATAGGTTAATTACGAAAATTTGGTCATCAAATTACTGAACTTTCAAGTGGATAATGTACTGTCTATTTACTAAACGTCTGTAAGAATTTCAGCTCTATTCGTTAAAATATCTGCATTAAAATCGAGATGCAAGATTCCACCCATACATAGATTTGCAAGTATATAGAAATTTGTAAAAAATCACTAATAGTATTATGTGTATTGCTTGTATAGTCGATCAGATACAGCATATCTCTCACTGAACAGGTAATTAGTAGTGTCAAAATACCGTAATTTAGGAAACTCATCCGCTTTTGAACGGGACTCGACATTGAAGGTAATTAAAATAAGTCGGATGTGCTAATTAAGGCGGTTAAGGTCGCTATAATTGGTGTTCATTAGTTTAATAGAGAATAGCGATATTTAAACTATATATTTAGAACAAGGTTGTTATGTAATATATATCCATCACGCCTTATCCCCGAAGGGGTGGCAGAGGCATATTATATGCCCACTTTTCACCGTATGGATTCCTGTCCCACGTAATAGGTGGTGAGCCCATTGCCGTGTTGAAATAGACAGACGCAGGTTGTGGCTACCTGCTGTTGAAATTTTCAAGCCGCCCATAAGGCCTTCAACCAGGCTTAACGACTGCCATTTTACTGGCAACCGGGACCAACGGCTTAACGTGCCTTCCGAAGCACGGAAACGCTCGCAAATGTAAATGCCACAAAGTGGTCACCCATCCGAGGACCAGCCATAGTGAAAGTTGCGTAACTCAGTGATCGTTTACAGAACACTGAGACCGCGAGGCCACGAGCGCTTCAATAATATGGTGTGTGTAATGTGGAATACTCTAATCTCGATAACAATATAACCCTCGCCCAAGAGCTCGGGGTCTGCCTCTCATACCAATTCGCATGTCTTCAGCATCCTCGGTGGTGTAAATGGTGTATGCGGCTGCCATAGTCTCGTGTTCGAAACCCGGGTCGGATCAAATATTTGTGCGAATCTGCAAAAGTTTGATTCGGAATTTGAGTGTTTCCTATATTTTTTAATAATACTAGTATTCACATTTAACTTAGTTATTTTTTTTTTGCATTTGGAATGCAGCTACGTTCCGCCATCCGTGTAGCGGGGCTACCAGACACGATAAAATGTGCAACTTTTGGCCGAGTCACGGCCCAAGGTCCGTCCGAGTTACGGTCAAAGGTCCGTCCTAGTGTTTCATAAACCTGCTAACTCAGTGTTCTGTAAACGACCAGGCCCAACTACGCCATATATTATTTAACTAGTTGACGCCCGCAGCTTCGAACACGTGGTGAAGTTTTCCCGTTCCCGTTTACCACAGGAACTTGTACCTGGGATAAAATGTAGCCTATGTGTTATTCTGATGGGTAAGCTATATTATTGTAAAGTTTCATTAAAATTCATTCAGTAGATTTCGCGTGAAAGAGTAACAAACATCCATTCTTACAAACTTTCGCGTTTATAATATTAGTAGAATTTAAAACCGATTTATACTTGTCGAATAACGTAATAATTAACCCATTCATTCTTTGCTAGTTGTTATAAAAGCTTGCTTAATACAATCAAATTATGAACTTTCAATGTTTCGAAATCGATTAAAATTTTGATTTCTTAAGCTAGATATACATAAATATATAGATTATAATTTTGTTTGTTTTCAATTTCACAATTTTATTCTTGTATATAAACTATCGCTTTTAATTTTTAAACACTATGGATGTATATCTGAAATAAATTGTAATTATTATTATAGATATATTGTATATAACCAAACCAATATAATAACGATATAATTTATTTATTAAAGCGTACGATAGCGAATAAGCTCTCGAAGAACTCCATAACGTTAATAAAGGCAAAGTACTCATTACATCTCATAAGAAACTCTGCGTTCTTACGATTATACTGTTACGGGAAAAAGACTCTTTATAATAATAGGCACCTATGCAGTATATTGAATAAACATATAAGATGTTGAAGCGCTCGTGGCCTAGCGGTCTCAGTGTTCTGTAAACGATCACTGAGTTACGCAACTTTCACTATGGCTGGTCCTCGGATGGGTGACCACTTTGTGGCATTTACATTTGCAAGCGTTTCCGTGCTTCGGAAGGCACGTTAAGCCGTTGGTCCCGGTTGCCAGTAAAATGGCAGTCGTTAAGCCTGGTTGAAGGCCTTATGGGCGGCTTGAAAACTTCAGCAGCAGGTAGCCACAACTTGCGTCTGTCTATTTCAACACGGCAATGGGCTCACCACCTATTACGTGGGACAGGAATCCACACGGTGAAAAGTGGGCATATAATATGACTCTGCCACCCCTTCGGGGATAAGGCGTGATGGATATTTATTTATTTATTTATTTATATAAGATGTTAAAATAGAGTAGACTAGAGAACGCCCGTGTCTCCACCCGCGTAATATTGTCTTTTCCGTACCGTTACCATTTCCTACAGGAACCTGTTTCCGGTATAAATAGTAATCAGAGTATCTGCAATGTTCACACCAAATTTTATCTAAATCGGTAAAGATGTTTGAGCGTATAGAAACAAGTAACAAACATACACACCTACAAATTTTCACAATAATATTCCTAGTAGGATGTATATTTTTTAAAATGTTTTCGAATTGTACATAAATTCGTAGACATTTCTACAAGTTCTACGTAGCCACTACGAATATGTAAAGCCTACGAATTAAGTAGCATCTACGTAGCATTGTCTACGGAATGCGTAACTTCAACTTGCTTAGGCACAGTGAGTGTTAGGGCTACGATTACTTATTATATGACCAGTTCTCCTAAGTGACATGCATGAATGCTCCTACTTGTAGGTAGCCATAGTTTTTTTTAATTGGGATTAATTCCACCCGCATTCCCATTACTGTGACGCCCGTAAACCAGGATCTACAGCAATGACCAAGACCAGAAAAGTTACAGCCAGCTCGAACTCGGTGAAGTCCCAGGAGAAGTTAGAATGTCTTGGAGTGTGGAATTGAAATTAATCAGAAAATTATTTAAAGGTGTTGGAAAAAGACAGTAAAAGTTTTTTCTTTTTAAAGCTATATGTACTACAACTATATATGGTGATGCCTATTGGTTAATTCTCAATACTTTTTCCACAAATGGAAATACTATTCTATTATTTTTTTGTTTGGATCGATCCTAGTATTTAATTGTAAATTATTCCCGAACACTTAGTACAGTCATTGTAATTTAAAAATTAAACTATTAATTTATGCCATAAAATTCTCATTTTTAAAAACCACGCCATATTCTAAATATAAAAATCTTTTTTAATTTTTTTTTTACTTTATATAACTTAATAATAATTGTTGTTACTCTGCCCAATATTCGCGGAAAGATAAATAAAAAAATGCAAATAGTTGTATAGAGAGCGATTGTCCGTGCCTGCCAGCCTAGGGCCTATGAGATAAGGCGGCTTTCAGGACATTTGAAAATGGAAGCACAGATCAATCATGGCGTCCCCCTCTCCGATTCCTGCCATGAAAGGATACCCAGACAGTATGGCAGTGAGATCCCGACAGTCGACCGCGACGTGCGTTGCGCGCCAGCTCTCTAAATAACACGAACAGTGATGAGGTGCATTAACAAAACGTATTAGTGCATTGTGATTTTTATCACTTTCTTCTGTTTATATTGTTTGTGGTAAGTTACTTTTTAAATTTTTTCTTTATTTTTAAACACAATGAATTGCCGCCAAAATTACAATAAGTAAAAATAGGCGTTTATGATAATACTTACAGATATTTTACACACCGTTTTACAAATATTAAAAGCAACTATTGTTTTTATGCTTTCGCGTCTAATTTACAGAACGAAATTGATGAATTTTCGTATGAAGATAGATAGTTATAAACGGATATAAGAATTAAAAGAGACAGTTATAGGCTACATTTACTGAAAAACTTTATTCATTTAGGTCACAAAATAACACTTAAGAAAGTCAAGATTATTGCTTCTACATTTACTGCCAAATTCCCTGAGAAACCTGGCAATAAAACTCTTGGCCACTCTTTTCTACCGCCAGTTAGTTTAATTTACATGAAATTTAAACTATTAGCTATGTAATAAAGAGTTTGTACAAAGAAACAAAATCAAATCTAAATGAGAGCGAACCTAGTTGTCGGTTTCAAGAGCAGGCTACCCTTTATGGAGAAGAATCTTAGTTGGAAGTATGGTATAATCGTAATCAAACCAACTCTATCAACCGAAGCATGGAATTGGAAAGTCAGATGGCAGTTGCTCCCTACAATGGCTAAAATTAAAAGCCTAGCTTAGTGATAGCTGGACCAAAGGCTCCACATCCAGTTCGAGTTTGAAACCAATCGGGAAAACACTTAAGATGAAGAATATGAGTTTGAACTGCCATTATAATAAATTTTAAGCGCTTTAGCCATTCTGTGAACAATCTGCGTTAAGCATTTTAAGTTACAGGCCTAAGATGGGTGATTGTATCCATTACGTAATATCCATTTACGAAAGTTTCTATGCTTCGAAAAGCACGTTATGCCTTTGGTCCCGGTTACCAGTGGGAGCCCTTTCGATCGCATAATCTTTTTCAGCATAATGTAGTATGGCATAACAGATTCAGCATAAAGTTTTCTCGCATAAATTATGATAAGCAGAGTGTTATAAACGCAGAATGGATTTATTGGCATAACTTTAACTTACTACAATTTTCTTTCTCATAATTTTAATCAGCATACATGTAGGACCATAATTATTATACCTACGCCTAAAGACAATTTATCATAAAATACAAAACGCATAATGGTGGTATGCATAACCGTTTAAGTCATAAATGAATAATAAATTCGACTGAGAATATTTAGAAAATGATAAAACATAATTGTAAATATAGACAAACAAAAAAAACATATCAAGTTTGTAAGCTGTATTGACAGCGACCTGCTGTTGAAATTTTTCATGTCAGGCAATAAGGCCTTCAACTGGGCTTAATCACTGCCATGTTACTGGCAACCGGGAGCAACGGCTTAACGTGCCTTCCGAAGCACGGAAACGCTCGCAAATGTAAATGCCACAAAGCGGTCACCCATCCGAGGACCAGCCATAGTCAAAGTTGCTTAACGCAGGAATCGTTAATAGATCAGTGAGTCCGCTGGGCCACGAGTGCTATAAAAGCATATAAAATACATGATATAATTGATATTTATATTACTCTAAAAAATAATTACTTTAAGCTCTGATGCCAGTGAGAAAACAGTGGGCTTACTCTTAATAAACCGAGAAAGAACTTATTTAGTGTTAAGTCGATATAAATACACATCTTCACAATCATCATCTGAACTCTATAGCATTAGCGTCGAACTAATCACTTATCGACATTCAAAAGCATCCTTCAGACAATTCTGACTGTGCGAATGACGAATGAGAGAAGTCGTTTCCGGGGATTAACCAAGCACAATAGGGCAAAAGCTAAGTCCGCTCGAATTAATCAGGGTATTTACGCCAAAAAGCCTTCCTTATTTATTTTTTGTTAAAGAAGGCTTACAGATTAATAAATAAAATATTTAAGGTTAAAAATAAATCAATATTACCAAATGGCTATTATATTATTATCCGGCACATACGCGACAGAACACATTAATTACATTTTTTTTTATAGAAAGTAATAGCACCGATTACCTATGTAGTTCAATTGTAATTCAACATTCTGACAAATCAACATTTTGCGAAATGATTATCTAACATGTTGGGATTTTAACTTTATGGGATACAACATTCTGGGATCCAAGTTTATGCAAATTCATCTTAATGGTCCCAAATGGATTTAAATAGTGATGGATAGAGTCGATATTAATACACGATTATAATTGTAATTCAACATTCTGACAAATCAACATTTTGCGAAATGATTATCTAACATGTTGGGATTTTAACTTTATGGGATTCAACATTCTGGGATCCAACTTTATGCAAATTCATCTCAATGGTCCTAAAGGTATTTAAATAGTGATGGATAGAGTCGATATTAATACACGATTATAATTGTAATTCAACATTGTGACAAATCAACATTTTGCGAAATGATTATCTAACATGTTGGGATTTTAACTTTATGGGATTCAACATTCTGGGATCCAACTTTATGCGAATTGATCTCAATGGGATTTAAATAGTGATGGATAGAGTCGTTATTAATACACGATTTGTTTTTATGTATATTGTACCTGTTTTTATGTATGTATGCTATATTACTGTAAAGTTCCATTAAGATCCATTCAATACTTTTTGCGTGAAAGAGTAACAAACATCCATATAAACTTTCACAATATTAGTACGATATTTGGTACGTTTTACACGGTACCATGTTGCCCAAATTAAGCTAATGTGCTATAGGATCTAGACAAATGATCAAAATCGTACTCTTAAATGACGATAAAAATATTGTGGAGTATTTCAACTTGTTTCGATACGGTTCGGGTAGTTCAGTCGCTAGAACATTGCCCTGGTTAGACAAAGGTCACGGGTTCAATCGCCGTCCTGAACCAAGTTGTCTTTTTTCACTTAAATAAAAAAAACTTATATATTACTAAATACATACATATTATACATAGAAAATATTCAAAGTCCTAAGCAAACATTTGTGGATCTCAAAAGTACCTATTTCTTTGTACCCGGGATGTGAACTTTGACTAAGCAACAGTAGTGGTATAAACTACTGCACTACCGAATAAGTTGGTCTTAAATGTTTCCAAGTGAGTTCAAGCCCCCTGGATTTGGCGTCTGGGGTCCACTTTTATGTAGCTGCTAAGAGAGTTATCGCTGATATTCGGCATTTTTGTGATTGATGCTGGTTGCTCAAAGATCTTGGTTAGGCCATTTGAGGTTAACTTAATCAGATTATAACTATAATCTGATTGAGATACTATTTTTGATTGAACTATATAACTATATAGTTAGGACTGCTCCGGTGGCGCAGTGGTAGTGCATGCGACTGCTGCAACTGAGGTCCACGGTTCGATATCTAGATCGGAAGAAATATTTGCGTGATCCATAATTGTTTGTTTCGGAGTTTGGGTGTTTCCTATGTATAATATGTATGTATTTAGTAATATATAAGTATGTTTATCAGTCGTCTAGATCCCGTAAAACAAGCGTATATTTTACTTAGCTTACTTTGGGCTAGACGGCACTGAGTAAAAAAGAAAAATGTCCAACAATATTAATAAAAAAGAAATACTATATACATCCATATCTCTTTGTGTAGCAAGTTCCACCAAATCATCAGTATAAACAATTTTTTTTAGTCATACCAATTTCGATTTGCGCTTAGTTACAAATATTAATACAAAACACAAACGGTTTCGCAACAGGATACTATGCCTATACGAATTTAATCCCCCTGCATCTACATGTGTTAGCTGTGGTATAAGTGTGTCAAAAAGAGGGATCTGAAGCGGAATTGGTGCTATTTTCACAATGTCCTTTATTATCCCGCGCGCTCATGGCCCCGGGGATTCAGTGTTCTGTAAACGATTACGCTTTAAGCAACTTTCACTATGGTTGGTTCTCGGATAGGTTACCACTTTGTGGCATTTACATTTTCGAGTGCTTGCGGAAGGCACGTTAAGCCGTTGGTACCGGTTGCCTGTAACATGGCAGTCGTTAAGTCAAGTTAAGGGCTTATGGGTGGCTAGAAAAATTTCAACAGCAGGTAGTCACAACCTGCGCCTGTCCATTTCAACACGGCAATAGGCTCACCACCTTTTACGTAGGACAAAAGTGCATACGGTGAAATGTGGGCGTATAGTATGCCTTTGCCTACCCATTCGGGGATAAAGGCGTGACAATATGTCTATGTCCCCTATGACAATATAGAGAAGATTGATTATAAAAAGTTCGATGTTAAACTTACATTTGGAATAATTAATAGTCTAGTGAAGTTTTGGTCTTAATATAAAACTAATAAATTTAGCCTAACGTCTAGGGGTTTATCGTCGATAGTTTCTTAGAATACCTAAATAGACGGAATTGTGTTGAAACAAGTTACCGCGCTTACCTCCCTTTTTATAATGAGTGAAAATGCTCCTATGTATTGCGCTCTAGGTAACTTCTTGGAGGAATGTGGGGCGCAGTGGTAGTGTATGCAACTGCCGCGACTGAGGTCCCAAGTTAGATTCTCGGGTCGGAAAATATATTTGTGTGATCCACAAATATTTGTTTCGGAGTTTGGGTGTTTTCTGTGTATAATATGTATATAATTAGAAATACATAAATATGTTTATCGTTCATCTAGATCCCATAGCACTAGCTTATATTAGCTTACTTTGGGCAAGATGACGGTGAGTAAAAAAAATTGTCACACACTATTTAAAAAATAATATAAATAAAAGCGTTGTCCTGAAGTAGCGCTCTTTTCATTCCATACAAATTGACGTAAAACGATTTCTTAACACTTACAAATGCTCAGCGTTCGCATCACAAATTTTTCACAGAAACTTATGTGTGAATGTGTAAAAAGCTTCATTGAAAAATTTATAACTCAGAGAAAACCCTTTTGTAACCGTAGGTATATCTTTTGCAAAACCCCTTTAAGGGAAATTGTTCCGAAAATTCCTTCTTAGTTGTTTTCTAACCTCTTAATAGTTGTGTCAAAATTGAACCAAATCTGTTCCATTTGATTAAACTGTGCGTTGATAGGACTGTCAGTCAGTCACGGCTAACTATTACCTCATTTACACTCTCGCGCGAGCCACGAGACGGTTGGCTGTATCTGGAATAGTGCCGTCGCCTGTCTGGAGAACCTGCGCTCTGCAGCGAAGAAGGACAACAGCTGACCATAGAAGATTACCTGACTCTCTCTCAAATAAGTCCGAATTCCGAATTGGGTTATTATTATTATTATAACCTCTCCATTGTTTTATCTCCTGCAGGGTCATTAAAATCGCCGTTATAGTTTTTCATACAAATATTTAACGTGCTTGGTAAACTTGGTTAACGTCTACAGTATGGGGTTCTTCAAAAGGGGTCTTAGAAGGTTTATAATGAGTCGGCAGCGCGAGTGCTGCACCTCTGATGTTGCAAACGCTACGGTGACCACTTTCCATCAGATGGGCCGTATGCTTGTCTGGCACCTCAGTGGTATAAAAAAAAACAACTTGCTATCGAGCCAATCTCGAACGCAGCGGCACTTGTTCGGTGAATGTGTACCCAGAAACAGATTGGAGGTGCCAATTGAAAGAATTAGGTTACCGTAACATATACGTTGACAAATTGTCTCTGTGCGTCAATTGTGCGATAGTGCCATCATCATCATCGTGTACCTTGTAGATATCCGAATGGATTGATTATAGACCTCTATAATCAATTATGATTTTATTAGAGCGCTCGTAGACCCGCTGGGTTAGATCTTAGGTTTTGAGGCCTCGGTTCGACTTCCGCGCTGAGGTCTCGGGTTCGATTCCCAGGTTGTAACAAATATTTGTGTGACCAAGGAATGTTTGTCTCTTAGTTTAGATGTTTCCTATGTATAATATGGATGCATTTAGAAATATAGTATATAAGTATATTTGTCAGTTGTCTAGATCTAATAGCATAAGCTCATTTAGCTTACCTTGTGCTAGATGCAGCTGTGTAAAAGAAGTGTCGCACAATATTATTACATTATAGTGATCTGTAAGCGTTCTTTGGGTTAGGTATCTTAAATCTTCGTCAGTCTTCCAACTTCCGACAGTTATTTTCCTATTATGTATGTACTCTACTTTATGAGTGAGCAAGGCCACGAGGGCCTTGCGGACTCAGTGTTCTGGAAACGATGTCCTCAGATGGGTGACCACTTTGTAGCATTTGCATTTGCGAGCGTTTCCGTGCTTCAGAATTCACGTTAAGCCGTTGGTCCCGATTGCCAGTAACATGGCAGTTGTTAAGCCCTGTTAATGGCTTTATGGGCGGCTTGAAAAATTTCAACAGCAGGTCGCCACAACCTGCACCTGTCCATTTCAACACAGTAATGGGCTCACCACTTGTTACGTGGGACAAGAAATGCATACGGTGATGAAATACGGGGGATAAAGGCGTGAAAATATGTATGTATCTACCTACACCAGTTCCACAGTTTCCCCAGTTCCGTGCTTCGGAAGGCACGTTAAGCCGATGGTCCCGGTTGCCAATAAACCGGCAGTCGTTAAGCCGAGTTGAAGGCCTTAAAAGCTTTCAACAGCGGGTCGCCACAGCCTGCGCCTGTCCATTTTAACACGGCAATGGGCTCACCACCTATTACGTGGGACAGGAATACACATGGTGAAAAGTGGGCATAGAATATGTACGCCTCTGCCACCCCTTCGGGGATAAGGCGTGATAGATAAATAAATAAATATTCTACCTACAGTATGGGGTTTTACAAAAGGGGTCTTAGGTTTTTGAAGGGTCGCGTCGGCAGCGCGAGTGCTGCACTTCTGGTGTTGCAAACGTCCATAGGCTACGTGACCACTTTCCTATTCCTGACTAACTTATAACGGTTGACGGGCTTGGTAGGGGTGGTGCGCACTAGGTAGCAACAACACACCTACAACCACCCATCAAGTACGGTTGGTAATCCCTGGAGATGTGTAAGTAAAACGGCCGTATGCTTGTCTGCCACCTCAGTGGTATAAAAAAAGGAATAAATTAACATAATGTGTCTGGGATAAATAATTTGGAATTGTTCATGGTATTCCCGACAACGACGTAATAATCAATTCTTCAGACTGTAAGTAATGGGAGTAGTACAATTCTTAGTTACCTGTACATACAAAAGTACGATAATGAGAATTGACTGTCGTCATTATACACACTAATACTACTAGATTGTAAATATGTTAATACATAAGAAGAGGATTAAGGTCTGGCGGCCCTTGCATCATCGACTAAACAGGGCAATTTGTAAAACACCTGCAACCTGCTAGGATAGATAGCTAAGGTTCAACCAACAATGTTTGTTCTACGACTATTGACAATTCATTAGAAAGCGGGTGTTATCATATATTGAACCAAACCTATGTCATAGGTTCTCGCTGTTGGATTCGCTTCAAAAAACTCTTGGGTCTCTTTTCTGTCATGTACTGCATGCCTCGATGAATGATGGACACGCGGTCAAAAAATAACAATGGCTGAGGTAATGAGTATAGATGTATAATGAGAATAGAGTATGAATAACAATGATTGACATAAGCACAGCTGTGACTGCTTGCAACGCAGTTTATGACACTGCCTGTTGGGGCTACCCCACACACAGCGCATTAGGGACGTGCTTCTGTTAACATCCTTCATGCGCTGCAATACCGAGGCAGCCCATTCAATACGCAGCACGCGTTTTTAAGTTGCACACATATTGAGAATTCATACATACGTACATATTGTTACGCCTTTATCCCCGAAGGGGTAGACAGAGGCATACTATACGCCCACATTTCACCATATGCATTTTTTTCCCACGTAATAGGTGGTGATCCGTGTTGAAATGGACTGTCCATATTGAGAATTCGAAAGACACCGTATGATTTTTGGATATAACAAGTTGACGAAATTTCACAAAACTGCACTTGAACTGAACAGTAAGAAATTCAATACTTATCGACACAATGACAATTTTCTGTCCTAGATATTTTCTCTTTCGTCAATAACCTTCAAACAAGTAGCTTCAGATATTTTGAAAAATATTGTAAGATATTGGGTGGCAATGTTGTCACTCTGAATAAAACGCATTCATTTTATTGAATAGGAAATCTAAACTGACAAGCTCAAATAACTATTTGTAAATATATTGTAACTTGTTCACTAACAATGTGTGGATAACGGTGTGGGTTTCATGATGATTAATACGTGTATGTGTCTAGTTCTGACTGCACTAAATAATTAAGACACATTGTAACAACTGTTTGTTACCCTTATTAAAGAAAATAAAATGTAAATGACCTCGAAATAACTAGTAGGTGGTATAAATAAATAAATAATGTGGGACATTATTTTTTACACAGCGCCGTCTAGCTCTAAGTAAGCTAATATAAGCTTGTGTTATGGGATCTAGACAACTGATATACATACTTATATATTTCTAAATACATACGTATTATACATAGAAAATACCTAAACCCCGAAACAAACATTTGTGGGTCACACAAATATTTGATCCGACCCGGGAATCGAACCCGGGACCTCAGTCGCGGCAGTCGCATGCACTACCACTGCGCCACTGAGGCAGTCAAATATTATTATTCTTTGTGTACCTACGCGCCGCACTAACTGCACCGGTTGAGTTTTTAAGGTTTAGGAAGGAAATGCTAGTTGGTGTAAATAGCATTTGCCGCGCTTAGTTAACCGACTTTAAATGTATACTCCGGGGTCTTTGGTCGTACGAACCACGAGATTTTCAAACCTCGGTGCGTACCGCCCAAGTACTATTTCTGCATGCATCGTTTTTTTTGTGTTAGATATTAAGATAAATCGGGGTAATGGATGCTCACTGACTTTCTCAATTTAAGTATGAGGTATGTTGCATGTGTGTAAAAATCTTACTAATATTATAAACGCGAAAGTTTGTAAGTATGGATGTTTGTTACTCTTTCAGGCAAATTCTACTGAATAGATTTTGATGAAACTTTACAATAATATAGCTTACATATCAGAATAACACACAGCTACTTTTTATCCCGGGAACAAGTTCCTGTGGGAAACGGGAACGTCAATTAGTGAGGTATAGTTTCAAGTGGGTGATGGAAATAAGGAAGAGTGTAAAGTGTGTGACGAGGTTGTGTTGTTTATTAACATTGATTAACTATTATTTGAGGTAGAATTATGTACAAATTTTTACTAATCTATTTTTTTTGTCCTTATTTGTTATGTTAGTGTCTCTTATGTTTTTTATAATGTATTAAGATTAGTTACTAAGTTACATGCTAAGACATTAATTACTATTAACAATCTTACTTGCTCTAAAACTTTACATACTGCCTTGTTAATTTTTCTCTTTATATATTTTTTTTTGAATACATCATTCGCACCGCAGTGCTTGAAGCCGTGGGAATGCCCCAGGTTATCTTATGGTATGGGTAGATTCGGACTACTGAGCGAAACTAACCGACGCTCATATGATACCATCGATTTGAACTCTTGACGAGTAGAAATTGGATTGGTAAAAAAGGACAACAAATGTGAATTTATGTGCGTTTATATTTTTACCTTTTCGAATCTATGGTAACAAATTTTTGTGCCTGGTTGTATTTCATCCTGTGGTCTATTGGAGTGACACAAAATGCTGCGGTGGATCCTAGTGAATCACGCGGATAGACCGCGGCAGGAGGAACTCGCAGGAGGCCTTCACGTCCGTCTCGTTGCAGATAAGTTGCAAGAGTGCCGCCTTCGCTGGTGTGGTCCATAGGCAACGGTGACCACTTTCCATCAGGTAGGCCGTACGTTTCTTTGCAACCTCAGTGGTATAAAAAAACGGTCAAAACGCCAACCGGTGGGTTACGTGGGGAATAAATCTCTGGCTACCTATATCATCCCCACTGGATCTATAGAAAAATATAAGAGTGCACGTAAGTCAGGGATGGTATGCGTGCCAATAGTCTCACTGTGCAGAATACCGAAGACCGTATGAAGTGGAGGAGACGAAGTAGGAAATCGGACCCCTTACAATTTTATAGGCTGAGCTCGACCACCAATTTGATAGCTCTGTAGGGATAAAATTCATATGCTCATGAATTCCCAGAAGTTCTTCTAAGTCTTACCAGAGGACAGCCTCTGGTAGAGTGCCTGTCTACCTCTATATGTTCACAGGTGTAGCTTTCAGAGAATCTTGATATAATGGTATCCAGTTTAATGAACTCGTACTACTACCTCACATAACAGAAGACAGAATGTGATAAAGGGCATATTAACGAGACGCAACTGGGACTAACGTTCGAATAGTGATGATCGAGCGAATTGAAGAGCTCTTTCAAACTCAAGAAGACTTTGACATTGATTCTCATGTTGGCGGCCCAATGACGTGTCTCATTACGCTTCGCTTGAAGAATCCGAGGTTTCAGGAGGAGGAAGGCGCTGGCAGAGCGTTTCAAGTTTGAATGGTTCTCTTTGACCGAGAAACAATCTAAATTCAAACACAAGACTACGGCAGCCGCGTACACTACAACTGCGTACCGACGTATATTACGTAAAATATAAAAAATGATAATTAATATTGTTACTAAAACTTCAAAGTTAGGCACTAATTGGCCTGGTCCTACTTTATATTGTGTTTTATGGGCCGAGAACCATCAGTGGTGAAAAACAAAGGGCTGTAACAAGGCACTTTAAACAGGACTGAGTGGGCAATTCTCGCACAGGCTCTTTTAGGTGGTGGAAGACGGGGGAAAGAGAGAGGGAAATGGCAATCAACAAGTGTTCTTGAGTACGGGCTTTTTGTTGAATTGCGAATATAAAAACAGAAAGAGAAAAATATACTTTACAGTCGTACTATGTTAGATTCGATGTTTTCATTTTCTGCTTAAGTGCTGCTTGTGTGTGGCGGAAGTAGAAAGTTATTATCAAGAGTTTTTGGTTACTAAGTACTACGTGAGAATTGACATTCTGTCTTACTACATCCCACACACCGAGAGATTAGGGCCCAGGTCAGGGGACAGGTCGCCGTCCACATAGTCTTTCACGGTTCGAAGTAACCATAACTATACCTTATTTATTGTAAGGTTGTTAAAGTTATCTAATAAAAATGCCCCAAATATCAGGTTGGATTCTCGGTTATATTTAGAAATCCAAAATATTTTGGTGTAATCATTTTTTGACATTTCCAATTTTATTATAATAGCAGAAAATGAATTTCAATATTTAGAATACGTGGAAGACTGTAAGGTAATCTTTATTAATACTTGGCATACATCAACGCTCTAGATGCAGAACAAACTATCATAGTTCATCATTAGCCCAACAGGGCACGGCACGAATATGTAGCGAATATGTTAGTTTAAAAAAAAAATATATATCCTTAAATTCGTGTTTGGAAGACCAACAACCCTTAGCGTTTCCATCTGCTATAAATCACCGAGAACGTTCTCGATAAAACAGAAACAGTGGTCTATAACAAGTGTCTCGAAGGCACTTGTCTGGAAAAAGCAAAACTCTCGACGAGACTCTCAAGCTTATGAGAATCACACGTAAAATGCGAGTTGTGCTTGTAGTATCTTTGACAAATATACATAAAACATAAACATTTCGTCACGTCTTTATCTCCGAAGGGGTTGGCAGTGGCATACTATACGTCCAAATTTCACCGTATGCACTTATGTCCCACGTAACAGGTGGTGAACCCATTGCGTGTTTGAGAAATATACTCCGAAATGACGTTATCTGCCAGAGTGCAGTGGAGACCGCGACACGTACAACGACTTGGAAAATTACGCAGAGAGACTGGATACGAAAAGCGTAGGACTGAGTGTAATGGCAAAAATTGTGAGTGTAAGTCCAGCAGTGGACTGACACAGGCTGATTTCATTAATTTAATATATGTAAACATCACTATAAACAGGATTTAAGAACAAAAGGTCAAATTTAACTGCAAGAGAAAATTTATAAAAAAATGTATTTGTCTTCTGGAATCCATCTAAGTATAGATAATCTTTGGCATATTTATTCGTTATAAACATTGCCTACAAGAAATTGGTTTAGGTGACAAGGCCACTCTTTTGTAAATATGTTTAGGATAATCGAATTGGCGTACCTACAGGCAACATCCCTACTCTATTTTATTATTGTCATCATTCACTTTCTTGTGAGTGACTGAAGGCTTTATTTCGTACATCTTTGCAAGAGTCGAGTGGTGAGATTTAAAACGTTTATTAGCTGGTAATCCCACTCAAAATATAGGTCGACCCATTTTTGCAAAGCATGTTTGAAAGAGGGCAAGGATGGCTTAGTTCTGTGACGAGGTGGTAAAGTGTTTGTTAAACAGGGTACTGGTGTTATGAGAAACTTTGAATACAGATGCGGGATGTGCTACGTGAAGAAAATTGTGTGAACGGGTGAATGTCAAATATGACAGTTAAACTTTATAAAGAGAAGATGAGTATAAAGTTATTTTCGTATACAAATTGGTCGAAAAAAAATGTGACCAACCACTAGAATATAATTAGACTAGACTATAATCACGCTGTTTCCCTGATGAGGTAGTCAGAGAGGACAGATCACTAGGCTTCGTACGTGCACGTCTGGGTATCCGAGTACTTTGACTTTTCATTTTTGAGCAATCTGCTCACGTTGTCTTCATATGTAAGTCTCGGTCTACCCTGACTTCTTCTACCCTTTACTTTCGCACAATATATATTCTTCATCAATCATTCCTCATTCATTCGTTGGACGTGTCCAAACCAATGAAGCACGCCCTATTCCATCTTAACACTGACACTTTCATTCAAATCTGCCATATTTCATATCACTTCGTTACGTACGAAATTGTGCGGCGTAACCTTGGCCGATAAATCAATATCTAAAAAATGTTGAATTAATGTTGACGTATTTGATTTTATTTTATAAATGATTAGACAAAATAAAATTTAAGCATATTCATAACTAAAAACATTTTTACAGATAGTTTTCTCGCGTAAAATTTTACCATAGCTATTCAGCGTGCGAATGCTGCCTGCATCATGTGAACCCTACCGAGGGGACTCAACTCATATTTTGATAGTACCAGAAGTAGTAGTAGTTTAAATATAGGTATGGTTATGGTTACTTAGAACCATTAATATATAACTTGAAAGACTATGTGGACCGCGACCTGTCCCCTGACCTGGGGCCGAGTCTCTCGGTGAGTGGGATGTAGTAAGACGGAATATCATTTACGGCTTAATGATTGTATCTTCTTTAAATCTAAGAATACGTGGAAGACTGTAAGGTAACCTTTATTAATACTTGGCAAACATCAACGCTCTAGATGCAGAACAAACTATCATAGTTCATCATTAGCCCAACAGGGCACGGCACGAATATGATAACGAATATGTTAGTTTAAAAAAAAATTATATATGCGAATGGAAATTTATACTCTTTAACAGACAATATATTGTAAGGGTGTAATGTAAGGGGTCCTATTGAGGTGTCCGGGCCCCAAGTGACCTCACATGCTAGCGGTGCACCTGCTGACTTACGGATGTGGCAATGTTACAAGGCTAGGAGGTCATACGGTTATCGCTCTCAGCAATTCCGAAAATTAAAAGACAAACGATAGCAGCCAAATAAAAGTGGAGCGAAGACTCCATATCCAAATAGAGACTGGATAAATACTTAAAATGAAGAACAAGTTGCACTGCTATGAAACCAATTTAATCATCAGTTACTAATGAGCATTGGGACCTGCAATGTTAATGCAAGTTACGTCTGTGCACTTCAGTCACATATGGCGGTACCAAATAGATTATCGGCAGCAGTAGTATTGAAGTAGGCACTTGAAAAGAAAATTAAACGCTTTATTTTAAATTTAGTTCAACAAAATGTTGTCGCCTGATGGAAAGCCATATAGTGACATCTAGCTAATTAAGGTCAAAGGCTCAAAGTCAAATCTCAGCCAGGTATCTATTTACATTCTCGGTTCTTAAACGATTTGATAGTCCACCACTGCGTCCAACTCCCATATTGTAACTTAATATTTGTTCTTCTTCTTGGAATGCCTCTCCACTACTGAAGGGTGGCCGTCAGCTCTGTTCATCTCTCGCGAGGCGAAAAAGTTCCTCTACGTTGGTGATACCGGTCCATTGCCTGATGTTGAAGAGCCAGGATAGCTTTCTTCTTCCGACGCTTCTTTTTCTCCCAAATTTACCCATCATAATTGTCTGGAGAAGATGGCAGCGCTCATGTCTCAATACATGTCCCAGATAAGCTACCTTTCTTCTCTTAACAGTGTTATAAGTTGTCGCGATTTTTTGACACGTCGTAGAACTTCTTCGTTCGTGACTTTGACTTAATATTTGGGGAGTATTTATTTACTTTTTTGTGGATAATAAAGTAATATTACATAAACGAACAGATCAGGTACATTAGTAGTTATTCAAGCGATGCGTGTGAGCGATGGGGGGCCGCGGAATGATCGCGATCACTAAGTAAGATTTCCGGCGCAGCATCCGCGGATCTGCGGGGGTCTGTGCCGCTCCCACGTGCGCTACAGCATAGGTAGTGCGCAAATTATACTCAGGAACAATATTTCATTTATATAAAAAAAATAATGACAAAAATATGAAAAACTAGAGACAAAACTGGACGTATAATTCGGAGGTATGAAAATTGTTTTTTTTTTTATCTAGGAATAGGTAATTTTGTAAAGCATGATCATGATGAATGTGATAAAAAATGAACAAATTATTATCAGACGCAAAACTCTTAGAAGTCGCCAATCACATTGGCTATTGGGATAGCCTTTGGCGTTATTAATGGCATGTTTCATTTCAACTAACAATGAATAATATGGTATAAAGAAACACGACTTAAAATTTGAATCTTTACTTTGGTTGTACAAGTATCCATACTTTTCCATACTAATATATAAAATTAAAGAGTGTGTTTGTTTGGTCAAACGTGCTAATCTCAGAAACTAATGGTCCAAATTGAAAAATTATAGATATATATATATATACTTATTATAGATAGCTCATTTATCGAGAAAAGCTATAGGTCATATATCATCAAGCTACCACCTTGAAGACATGAGCAATAATCATAAATGTCAAGAAATCCGGCTAATTTTCATACGAATTTATAAAAGTAACAATAGAGTATTAAATCGCTACGAAAGGGGTTCAAAGACGTCACGGGCACAGCTGCGGAGGGTCAGCTAGTAATAAATAAATGTGTGCCCTACCAGTTAGTACGTAGGTGGTAACTGGTAGGGCACAGAGGTGGATACTTCCAATACATCTAAAATCTTTTTCATTTTAGAGTATGCTATATTTAGTGTATTGCTACCAAACCCTTCCTGGATTTCCGCTATAATTTGACTGCTATCTTGGTTTTTGATTTTCGGGGTCTGGCACCTAGTGCGTCGTTCGTTGACTTATCCGTTGATCAGCATGTTTAAAATTTCCATAAGACATGCAGATAAAGGTCGCTTGGACCACGGAGATCTTGGCCACTCGTTCTACCCTTTTTTTATAATTATTTTTTAGCCTGGTAACTAAGACATTTTGGCCAAATCTTATTTATATCATATATCTTCAATCTTATCTTTAAATTCCGTCCTGTTCAGTCCTTTGTCGATGTCAAGTCCAGTCCCAGGTCCTGTGTCCTTGCCCCGTAAACGTGGTAGAGCGTTATTGAGGCTTTCAATGGAATTGGCGCGACAAGATGTAAAATGGCATTTCACTGCAATATATCGCTGTCTTTCACTATAGCACGTTTACACAACTTTTATGTCTAAAAATAACTACCATTGTTCACATAAAACAAGGTTATTGCCCTATTTCTGAAAGCAAAGAAAATTCACCCCAGATGCCACGAAATGAAAAATGTGGGCTGGCAGAGGTGTTCTGATCACCCACATTTCACATGCAGAAAATTTGCGAATAAGGACAACTAGTTTTGGAAAATAATATAAAACAAGCCGCCGTCATTTAACAAGATCCCGCGCAAAGACCTCGTCCTACCTTAATTAATTGTATTTTTTTTTTCCAGAAACATCAAGCACCATGCCACTTCAGCTTAGAAGAAACCGTTGCCAGGGTTTCGTGATAGACAACCTCCTCACTATCCTAACCGTAGTCGGCGTAGTCTCGGGTACTTTACTGGGTTGCGGCCTCCGATACTTCGGCCATGACTGGTCCAGACGAGAGGTGATGTACTTCCAGTACCCGGGAGAACTGTTCCTGCGGATGCTGAAATGTCTGATAGTGCCTCTGCTGGTTTCTTCCATTGTGTCTGCAATTGGTTCATTGGATCTCAGTCTTTCTGGCAAGTGAGTATTTTTATAAGTAAGGTGGATACTAAATAAATTTGTTGTGTATAATTTTATCAATGGCTATCTATATCGACCCGTCAAAACAGATAACTTGGAACGGCTATGTTTTATACTGTGTAATGTGTATAATATATAAATACTAGCTGACCCATGAAATTGTTGTTTTAATGGCCATCCCATAGATATCTTAACTAACTAAACTTTAGTTAAGATATCTATGGGCCATCCTTATCACCTAGGCGTATAAAAACATTATGCGAGGCGGTATTTTTTTGAGTATATTTGGTTTTTAATAGTGTTTGTCTCTCACAAAATATAAAAGCCTAATTGACACAAAAATTTCTTAAGAATTGGCCCATGCCGTTTCAGAGTAGTTCAATAATAAACACATTCGATTTTTATGTATTAGATCTCATGTCTAGTTACATAATTTTGCTCTGCTTCGAAATGGTTATACTGGTTTTAATTTCAAAGGAAATATCGATAATGCCAGTTTAAGTCAACGTGTAGGGTATAATAGTATGTTCCCATGTGTATAATATTATGGTCTCGGGTTCAATTCCTAAGTTGGACCAAATTTTTGTACGCTGAAAATATTAATTTCAGAGTTTGGGTGAATTACTATGTATAAATTATACTTACACTTACCTATCATTCTCGCTTTGATCCCCGAAATAGTGGTAGAGGCATATATATTCAGGCATCATACATTTTTTTCGCGCGTAACAGGAAGTGAGGTGTGTCTATTGCCGTGTTGAAACCATGCATAATTAATGCGTACATTTACAAATATAAGTACTTATAGTACCTAGCTTTGATAGTTTGGTGCTCGGCGAAATTGTATATACAATTTTCCCAATTTTATTTATTACGGTACCCGAATTGAATCCCTTAAATTATATACCTTCTAATACGCGACTATCTTTCACATATCACATTAATTCCTTACAGGGTCGGTCTTCGAGCCATTATATACTACATGACGACAACAGTATGTGCAGTAATGCTGGGAATTGCTCTAGTCACCACTATAAAGCCTGGAACGAACTCCAAGGACTATGTTCAACCAAATGCGACCAAACTGATCATCAAAGAAACCCTGACGACCGATACACTGCTGGATTTGATAAGGTAAGTTTAGATTTAAGTACAGTCAGCTCCAAAAAAATCTCACCCCCAGTAGTTTACGTTTAAATTCTAAGGGGGTGAGATTTCTATGGAGCTGTCCGTACAAAAGAATATACCTTCAAGTTATCCGCGTACTAAGACTCCTGCAGAATAAAAGATTTTTTTACGCAGATGAATAAGGTGAATAAAGTTTTGTCGACAGTAACTTGAATGCACCCAGGGTGTATTTAGTTCACCTAGATGAATTAAAGCAGGTGAATTAAGTGTTTGGCACCGAGAAAAATGGAATACACAGTTACCAATCAGCGGGCCTTTGGACCAGGCTTTGGACCGATCGTCACTAACAAAATTAAAAAAAATTGGTTCCAATTTTTCATTCACTTGCTGAAATTTACAAACCTATATAAATACGATGGCAAAACAATAATTTGGTAATGAAAATCTGGCGGTCCGGCCAGGATTGTGGCCAGTGGAGGAGATTCTTTAAGGGCTTATCTAATTGAGCTGTAATTTGTATAAGTGGATTTTGTCAAAACAACTGTATAATTTATGGGTTTCACATATTTTAATTTCTATTTTCTTCTTTTTAGAGCATTGTAAATCTTGTTTAATGTATTTTGAAGTAATTTCATATAATATCTTGACTAAGTTACATCAATAAATTTATAAGAATAAACAGACAACTTCCTGTCTCCGAGGGTAAAAAGGAAGGGCAATCCGCAAGCTCCGCCGCAATTGATTTACCTCATACTTTGAAATTGAATTAATTAGGACACGCTTTCTCATTTCCTTGACGCGAAATGGAATAGCCGTTTACTTTATAAAGTAACTAGCTGTCTCGCCCGGCTTCGCCCGTGACATACTTCGAACCCACCCGACCCGTGGGTCGTGGCACCCATTTAATCCAGTTGTTTATTAATTTCACATTCACAATAATGTATGAACATTTTCCAAACTCATTGATTACTTCACCTCTCTCCAGTAGTAGGTACTGGAGAGAGGTGAAGTAATCAATGAGTTGATGAGAAGATGAGGCCCGCACGGGCCGATCGAATTATGGTTACACGAAATTTATTTCTTTGCGCTTTATTTTGAATCTGCGATAACTCGTAAGGTATTCATTTAATTTGCAAGCTGTTAAGGGACAAAAGAATCTCCATGAAATGCTGAAGCCAACCAACGTAGTAAAAATGATAAGAATCAATAGCATATTTGTGTAAATAGCCTTTAAATCTCCGCTTTATAATTGATGGTTTTTAAAGTATTAAAATGGATATAGTATGTTATTCTCATAAGATAGACATATATCGAAGCGGACTTTTTTGTAGACCTACATTAGATACACAATTGCACCATACATTATTTTGTTATATCTCAAAGGGTTTTTGTTGAAAGCGCCCAGACGGCTTATTTTTCCGACATCCCCAACAAATATTTATTTATTATTTTATTTTACTAACTATTACAAAAACCGCATCGTAATTCGTTTCGTAGTTTTAAAGATTTAAGCATACATAGGGACATACAGCGAAAAGCGACTATGTTTTATAATATGTAGTGATTTTAGAAGGTCTCTAATATTTACGAAGGCTCTTGAAAATGTAAAAAAAAAAATAGACTGAATATTACATTTTAATGAGGCGGTAAATTACTTTTTTTTCTTATAAATAATATACGTAGGAGCCATAATGACTACAACCAAATGTTAACATTATTCTTGGTATGGTGATTAAAAGGCAGGAAGTGCCCCACCAGTTCAGTGCAGACCTGAAGACTATTCTCTAAAAAGAGTTCTCGGCTCCTCCACATATGAACAAGTGTCATGACTTACCGAGACTACAGACTCCTATGCTCAAAATGTTTAATAATCATATGTAACGAAAGGATTTCGGATACAAGGGAGGAACCTGAAAATTGCCGTTTTGTTCCTCTATAAGCAGGGGGAAAGTTGCTCTTTTCTCCAAGAGAGTTTTTAGTAGGCAGAAATAAGATTTGAATTTGGAACTGACGAAACGAAATGAATTGTTCATAGAATTCATAGAAATCGACCGAAAACTGTATTATGGCTGTACGTGTTGTCTGAACGGCGCTGGCGCTACCTGAAAAAAAAAGCTTTACGCGCGAACAACATATCTGCGCTGTAATTCACAAATCTCGTATCCAAATCGTCTACTGCGCAAATGTCATCCATATTCATAGAACGCAAATATCGATGACGTTTGCACAGTAGAGGATTTGGATCCGAGATTTGTGAATTGCGTTACTGATCTTGTAATCGTTATTGGTTGTATTTTGTAAAAATAGAGTTCACAAAAATTTATGAATGTGATTAATGCATTAACAACTGAATAAATGAAATTAGACGCTAATATCATTCAAAAATTACCACTCATGAAATCCGGTGAGAAATATTTAAAGACCATTCTATGGAAATAGAGAAGAAGCGCAGACATTTATGGAAAATGTATTTCTAGAACTGCGCCAGTGTATAAAATATAAATATTAATTTGTTATAGTTAGCCACCTATATACATTCATTTGTTTCTCTTAAATTAAGCTTTTACATTAATATATTTTATCATAGCGCTCGTGGCCCCGCGGTCTCAGTGTTCTGTAAACGATCACTGAGTTACGCAACTTTCACTATGGCTGGTCCTCGGATGGGTGACCACTTTGTGGCATTTACATTTGCGAGCGTTTCCGTGCTTCGAAAGGCACGTAAAGCCGTTGGTCCCGGTTGCCAGTAAAATGGCAGTCGTTAAGCCTGGTTGAATGTCTTATGGGCGGCTTGAAAAATTTCAACAGCAGGTAGTCACATCCTGCGTCTGTCTATTTCAACACGGCAATGGGCTCACTACCTATTACGTGGGACAGGAATCCACACGGTGAAAAGTGGGCATATAATATGCCTCTGCCACCCCTTCGGGGATAAGGCGTGATGGATATTTATTTTTATTTTATTTTATCATAGAAGGTGATGAAGAATAGAGTGAATATACTCGAGAGCCAAGTTATTATTCCCTAAGGCGTGTACTTTGAATCCCTCGCTAAGGATTCTACTCTAGAATTCAAAATAGAGCCCTCAGCGTCAAAATAATATTTTGCTCCCTTGTTGTATAACCTTGTTATAATAAATAATAATAAATCTATACTAATATTATAAAGCTGAAGAGTTTGTTTGTTTGTTCGATTGAACGCGCTAATCTCAGGAACTACTGGTCGAATTTGAAAAAACTTTTTTTGTTAGATAGCCCATTTATCGAGGAAGTCTATAGGCTATATATCATTACGCTACTACACCGGATAGCAGAGCAGTAGTCATAAATGTCGACAAATCGGGCAAATTTTTATGCATCATTGTAGAATTTATAAGCGGCGGGATTAAATAGTGCGACGGGAGGTCGAAATATTCCACGGGCGAAGCTGTGGGGGTCATCTAGTGTTATATAAGTAGATTGTATAATGTACTATTTCCAATTGTCTACAACTAAAATTACTGTAGTCCTCTACTACTATTATTATTATTATTCACGAGGCTGCAGCAAGCCAGAGAGTCCTATGGCACTGCGACCTAATCAGGTCTATAGTGCCTAATGGTTCGCTGCTAAATCTTATAAGTGGTTACGAACTTGCGGAGGTGCTGTTTTTGGCAGTAACAACGCTGCTACGTAGCTTGTAAAAAGACCTCCGTTAGGTCCGAAACCAGTTGAGCTATCCCGAAATTTACATATGAGTATAACGTTTAGTTAGTGAATGATGAAAAATTACCAACGCTCACGGAAGTTCGGGATAGTCTTTCTCAGCAAAGTGCTGTACCTCCTCTAATGCTCTACTAAAACTTTATTTCTAAATTGATTCAATAAAATTCATCAAACTACGTTCTAACTTTTAGTGTCAAAACAATTTTACTACGATTTATAGAAAAATTGCCTTTTAAGGTATCTCACAAAATGGACGATTCGCAAATGATTTTTGTGTAAGTTTTTGTCAGTAATTTCCTTAATGACTTAGCGTAATACAATTCATCCATTCAATTCATGAATGGTGAACTTAATAGGCTTAATGTGTAATGTTTTGGTGTTATTTTCGCTATCCGCTCTGACCTGACACATATTTGCGTAGTGATATGATATCCTCCACGGATATGCTCACCGGAGTCAGTAGCTGGATGGGAATGTGTACTGGAACCAATTAAAACCTCAAGGCGTTTTATTTGTATGACCCATGTGTGACATATCGAAGGTTCTTTCATTTCTGTGCATGGTCAGAAAACCGGGATCCTTCAAGAGATTCTATTAGTAGAATCGATAGTAGAACCTCCCGGAACAGAGGACAGTAACCGCATTAGTTGATGACTGCAGTCCACCAATTCTCGTAAACGTAGATGAATATCTAATCAATACTAATTTATAAAGCTAGAGTTTTTTTTATTTGTTTAGTTGATCGCGCTAATCTTAAGAACTACTTTTTCGAAGTGAAAAATTATATTGTTCCATTTATCGAGGAAGGCTAGGCTACAATATCTTTACGTTGCTACCATTGGGGAGGGGGGGGGGGCGGGGGCTAAGTTATCATAAATGTCAAAAAAAATAGTGTGTGCTTAAGACCGCACGGCAGAAGTGAAATCTTCATTGGCAATCGCAATCCTAAACACAGCGATACAACAGCGAAGAGCAGCTGACTGTATCTTTCCCTCTCGGGTACAATCGGCGTTCCCGAGTTCACCCGATTAAGCCTTTCACCACAGAGCGTAACGGCTTAGCTTAACTTACTACCTATAGATAGAACAATATGTGTGCGGTGCGCCAAAATAATTTTTCACTTCAAACATCGAGAAAATTACATTCATTATTATAAAATTAATAATCACAGGACAAAATCGGTGCGATGGGAGTTTGAAGAATGTCACGGGCGAAGCCGCGGCTCTTAAAATATTGAATGTTAATTTATATTACGAACTTGAGGAGGTGCTGTTTTTGGCAGTAATAACGCTGCTACGTAGCTTGACTTTTGTAAATAGACCTCCGTTAGGTCCGAAACCAGTTGAGCTATCCCGAAATTTACATATGAGTAAAACGTTTAGTTAGTGAATGATGAAAAATTACCAACGCTCACAGAAGTTCGGGATAGTCTTTTGCAGCAAAGTGCTGTACCTCCTCTAACTATCTTCACGCTGTATCACCGTCAGGGATAATATAGTTAAGTTATAATATAGTTAGTATAATATAGTTATATTATATTAGTTAGTTAGTTATAATGTTAATATTTTGTTTCATATTCATATTTTTTCAGTAAATTTCCTTCCAACTCTTTCAATTCACATGGAACACAATGAATTGACGACCTGTAGCTTATTCGGGATTTTACGAACATGAAGGGTACTGAGAATCTTTTTAACCCGTTATGAGCATAAAATATAGAGGTCATACTAATTCAATTTAAAACAAGACACTTATAAAGTGATCAGTCACTTGCAAAACGCACTATTATATTTCTTGCGACTCACAATTGCGTGATTGGTTTCTCAAAGGTTATTGGGTCATACGATTATACCTACAGTCTTTGCCTGTATCCTGTAGGTAGGTATATTACATAATCGTGTGACGTATTGTATCGCTATTTTGTACAGTCGTATATATATATACTAGCTTTCCCGCCCGGCTTCGCCCGTGACATTATTCGAACCCCGTGGCACCCATTTAATCCCGTCGTTTATTAATTTCACACGGCATCGCCCGTGTAGAGAAGTTTTTCCGTTCCCGTTTCCCACAGGAACTTGTTTATATATATATATATATATAACAAAGACGCCAAATAATTTCAACAGCACATAGCTACAACCTGCATCTGTCTATTTCAACACGGCAATGTTGAAAAGTGGAAAATACGGTGAAAAGTGGGCGTATAAACATGCCTCTGCTACCCCTTCGGGGATAAGGCATGATTGATTAACAAACAAAAAATATGAGTGTGTACCAGTGTACACAGGTAAGAAGTGAAACTTCTTTACGACATTTTTTTTACAGCTATAAAATTTTTATCATACGTCGATAAAGAAGTTTCACTTACGATAAAGAAGTTTCCTTAAAAACAACATGGCGCGTAACCGAAAAACGTGACGATTTTTATTTTGCAGATATAAAATTTCTCTCAAATTCGATAAAAAAGATTTACATCAATAAATAACAAATAGGATATCATTTTACACTATAACGAATTTATTATATCGATTATTTTAATTACTTTTAAATTTTTAAAGAACTATGTAAGTTATTTAAAAAGTTGGAGAACATGAAAGTTAATTATAAATGGAATATTCCTGATGAATATACAATGTAAATATGAAATTGCAATACTTTATAAGTCAATGTTAATTGGTTAAGAAAATATTATTTCTCTATCTGAGAAAATACAACTAATATTATTAACTAGTGAATGCTCCGCGGTTTCACCCGCGTAGCTCTTTGCAATCTGCCTTTCCCAGATTAAATAATAATCAAATGTAATTTTAATTACATATATTACATTTGTAGTCAGACTTTAATACTATTTTGATTTACATATTTACGATTTTCATATCCTGAATTCCATTTAAGTCCATTCCACTTAAACATTTAATTTTCACTTAAACCGCACATTAACTGTTTGGTGCAAAACATTTACTTTGTTTAAACATACTCGTACAATTATGTTACATAATTTTGTTTTTACAAAAAGATTGTTAATTTTTATATTAAGACGATCAAAAAAAGATTCTATAGTGATTAATTTTAATATAATATCCCAAAATTTAAGCTTTGATATCATCCGACATTCGCTGAAAGGCAGGGCAGCGATATTTTTTCTTCATATAAATGTAGAAGAGTAGCCAATCATCAAAATCTAAGTTTTTTATTATCAGCTCCATTGAAGCTTGTCAGTCAGTAGCAGGCGAAATTAGTTGCGAACATACAGCATGCTTCAGATACCTACTATCTACCTCTCTTTGTTGAGTTGTAGATCTCATCTGTCTTTGTTGAGTCTTGAACCATCAGAACAATTGTCAACATCTTGAACAATCATCTTTCCCAGTATTCTGTCTTCAAGGAGTATACTATAAATTCATAGAGCAATCCTCCATGCTTTAACAAAATCTCTGTTCTGTACTTGATCTAGGCTCCTACGTCACGCCTGTGATGAAATATGCGACATAGGTAATTGTCAATTGCAGTTCGTTTGCGATCTCACAGGACTAGAGTAATAGCATTGCTAGCAGTGTCGAAGTGACGCGGTCTCTTGTTCCCTCTAGTCACTCTTCATTCCACCTTATTGTCATGCCCTATATACACGTATCTCTCTATAGGGTTGTCACCAAAAGCTAGCCTTGATTTATAATTATTATTGTTTTAAGGTTTGTTGATTTTAGTGGTTTTTGAAACTTGCTACTCGTGGTAGTGTATGACCTAAATGTCACTCAGCTTGTTTAGTTAAGAGTGGAGGCCCTAGCATAGTTATGGGCTGATTTAATTAGTGTCACACAAAATTGTAAAAAGGAATGAAAATATTAACATAACCACAGCTAAAACAATGCTATGCAGTGGGACTAGATATTGTACTTGTACACCACCGCACAGCAAAATATATGAGGGTTCGTAGGTACCTTAGAACAATATTATAACATTTTTCCCAGGAAACATACAATTCGAGCCCAACTTCTTTTGTCTTTTTATCTTACCGTCTATATTTGGAGGTCTTATCTCTATCTAGATTTGGAGCTTTTGGTTTTCTATTTCACTCGCTCTGCCAGCCCCATTACCCTATACAAATGCTATACATCTCATCATTATCATCATCCAAGCGTCTGTACCAGTTGCGTCTCGCGACGCGACACCCGGTGTCCACTGCTATCATTGAGTTACAATACTATAGAGTCACAATCATAAACAGACAACACTCAAAAAATGTCCGAGCAACGTTCTATATACCTATACATTTAATATAAAAAAATGACATTTGCTCGAATTTAGGCATTAGGCCGATTGCATAATGTTCAAAATCGCTCGTATGCAATGTCATCATCATTCACTATGGGCTTGCGTACGAATAGGGAACAAGTCAGCAGTGGAGACGTTATTGATACTCAAATTATTATATTTTTTTTATATCAAATTAGGCAAGCGCTTGACCACAAGTTGCCTGATGGTAAGCAATGCAGTGTTCCTAGATGGAGTGCACTTGCCTAGAAGGAGTGTATAATGTAAAATGTAAAGAGTAATATATAACAAAATTACACTGTATAAAAGAGTGAGTTAAAATATACCTAGAAGAACTCCGAAACTACCATCTGATTTCAAAAAAGGTTTCAGTATTTTTATTTCATCTACCTATCATATTATTGCACTAGTAAATTAAGTAAGTAGTGGTTATGCGTGGAGCAGAGAGCAGAATAAAACAAAATTAATATGAGGAATAAAGGTTTTATGTATTAGAACTTAGAAACTCAAATTGAATCGAAATCGACAGTTAAATATAATAAATTCATTTAAAAGGATAAATTCTTACTTGTAAAGTAGGTTTTGCATTTTTGTTAAGCCTGCTAAAACCTTTCGTTGTATAAATGTCTGAAGGAGGAAAGTGATTGGAGCATACAACCGTCCCTTTATATGGCTTAAAGTTTAATTCATTTCGGGCTTTTGCTATAATAACTGTCCATTCTGAGCATCTTATATATTTATATTGTACTTAATTATTTATACCTTAAAATAGTAAAACGCAATCGACCTATTTTTAGTACGAAAAACTAAAAAATAAAACATTCAGCAACATGGTAATACATAAGTATAAATATTTTGTTCATAAACTCAAAAAATATTTAGTGTCAATCCGCTCCATAGCTTTCTGTTAGAACACAATTTGCAAGTCACTCTCGGACGCGACACTATTTGTTTCTCTTTTACTCTTGCATATTTATCTAAAGTGTGAAAGAGATACACTTTAGACGCGATGCGCGGTCAGCATTTTATTTTTGCTAAGAAATTGAAATTTAAATGTAAACACGCACTGTGGATACATATATACGTAAATTCGTTTTGATACTTACCTAAAATATGAGACACCATTCTTTTTTGTCACGTATCTGCTGTTATTTGGGCAGGAAACAACCGAACACTTTGGCATCACGGACGTTGTACGAGGATTGCGGTCGCCTTACAACTTAACAAAAACTCTGCGCACTTCGCAGCGTGCGCCGAGTTTCAGCGCGGAAATTTTATTTGTCTGATTGTGACTCTATAGTATTGTAACTCAATGACTGCTATATATTCTATGCTATATATCTATTATAGCAGAATTCTTTTGTCAGCCCTACATAGGACACAGTGCAAATCCAATGAGACAATTGCAGTGCACGTAAGTGTTTGTCGGAAGCGAAAGGTGTTGTGATCCATCGGTGTAAAAACGTCAATAAATACTTTTTTAAATTGTCGAAATTCAGAATGACACTCTTGTACGATTTCCTACCTTTACTGGTATGTCTTGCAGCAACCAAAACGTTGGGAACAAATGTCTGCTCATGTCAGCCCAGCCGGATCAAGAATGCTTGTCTGCCACATCAGTGGTATAAAAAATATCATTGAGATATACATAATAATAAAGCTACGTTGACCAACATAGAAACACGTTAACATAACGGTGTGGCACATTGATGTAATTTAAATTCTCTTTATTAATCTCTATTGTGACTACTCGCATCAAGTCGCAAGGAGCAATAAAATCTTAATTCGCCCACTCCTGTGCACTGAATAAGTGTTCTAACAATAAGATACAATGGTTGGCCGGATGCCCTGTGACCTTAGACATTCGCTAGTACGAGTAAAAAATAAACATTCTTTTTTTTTAGTTGTCTTCGCCCATCTTGGGCAGGCAAAGGAAACTTAGTCCATACAGCCTAGTCTTCAGTATTTATTATTTTCTTGTTTTAGTCCTGTCTAGTCATTTGTCGATGTCAAGTCCTCAGTCCTAGGTCCTAGTCCGTGGTCCAATAAGGCAGTGGATCCCTTATTGCAACTCTCTATGGAAATTTGGCACTAACACAAACAACACCGCTATTCATTGCAATATATCACTTTTTTTAACTAATGCACTTCCGAACTCTTTATGTATAATATTCCACCATTATTAAACACAAAAACACGAATTTTACACTAGTTTTTGAAAATAATATACGACAAACGTGCGTCACTGCTCATCTTCGCGCCAAAAGTCATAAACATTCTTATTTCCGTGTTCTATTCATGACATTTGCGTGATTGAGTTGGTAGCACTGGTTGCACAGAATATTTACTTATACAGCCTATATATTAACTTAAAATAGTTCGGTTTCTTATAATTATCCTTACACAAGTAGTATCAGCGAGTTTATAGAAACCCAGCATTCCCTAAATCATAATCAATTGAATTTGTTTCAGAAATGTATTCCCCGAGAACATCGCACAGGCTACTATTGCTACTTACCGCACTCGACTTTCCTTCGATCCTAGTAATAATAAAAGTACAAAAGGTGAGTTATAGCTGTTCATTATATTAAGTAGATTAGGGTGTAAGGGTCCCCGGGGTCTTAGTGACCTAATTCTGCTATTGGTGCACCTACTGACTAACGGACGAGGCATTAAAATTCCTTTAATTAATTCTCCCTCACGGGGCTGGGAGATCAGACGGCAGTCGCTTTCAACAATTCTGAAAATCGAAAGTCAAACGAAACGTACAAAATAAACCATAATTCCATTCCATGTCCAATCCAAATTTTTTTTTATTAAGTTTCTGCATTCCTTTTTTTTCCTAATTTTGATTCCTCAACTTAAAAAAAAATACGTGAATTTGACAATATCCTCAAGTCGAGAAAGCACAATAAGTAAAAAAAAGTCAAAGGAAACCTTGCAGCCAAAAAAAGCGGACCCCAAATCCAGGTAGGTTTTGGAAGCAATTGGTAATATACTATGATGAACTGATGATGACCGCTGGACCGAGATTGTGGAGACTTATTCGCTTCGCCCGTGACATACGTCGAACTCCCGTGGCACCTATTTAATCCGTCGCTTATAAATTCTATAATATTTGCCCGATTTGTCGAAATTTATTATTACTGCTCCGCTCTCCAGGGTAGTAGCGTGATGATATATAGTAGCTTATAGCCTTCCTCGATAAATGGGCAATCTACACCACAAACATTTTTTTTTATCCGACCGATGATGTTACTGAGTTTTATAATAGAATTAATGAAAGTAAAAAAGTGTAGATTAATAATTATTTTTGTATGTACTCGTACTTATGTTGCCAAAAATAAATATTAAATCTTTCTTATTTCTGAAGATGAAAAATAAACAAATGTGTTCTGAAAATATTATCCTTTATTAAAAAAAAAATTAAATTGTTTAATAAACTTATCCTACTAAAAATGTTTTTAGGTGCATTGGAGACTTATGATATAAAGGGCGAATACCAGAGCGGTAGTAACGTACTGGGGCTGGTATGCTTCAGCATAGTGCTGGGTATCACCCTTGGGAAGATGGGACACAAAAGCCGTCCCTTGCAGGACTTCTTCCATACTCTCTCTGAAGCTATGATGATAATTACTGGATGGGTTATATGGTAAGTACCTTTGTTTTACGAGGAGTGATTCACTTACAGATTGCCTACTGCTGGCTAGGGAAAGAGTTTGTGTCGGGGTCGCCTTGATCGTAGTTACACTGGGAATACCTACTAAAATTCTTTGGCTGCCTTCCTGCTCTTGTTGAGGTGTCTTGGGACCTTTACATTCAGAAAAAACAAATGGTGAGCATCTAGCTTTGTTATTTAGTTTGTACAATTTCACAGAGTGTATCCGACTGCTACGCAAGAGGTCGTGGGTTCGATTCCCATCCAGGATAAAACTTTGAGTGTTGAGCACGACGGCTTATTCTGTGTCTGGGTGTTATTTATCTATGTATTTAGAAATATATAAGTATGTTTATCAGTTATCTGGTTACCACAGTATAAGCTCTGCTTATTTTGGAATCAGATGACGTTGTGTGAGTTGTCCCAGTTATATATTTCCATATTTATTGGTAGCTTTTTTTTT
This sequence comes from Thumatha senex, assembly GCA_948477245.1. Classification (NCBI taxonomy): domain Eukaryota; kingdom Metazoa; phylum Arthropoda; class Insecta; order Lepidoptera; family Erebidae; genus Thumatha; species Thumatha senex. Next base: position 20,360,722 of record OX419739.1, on the reverse strand, counting down.
GTCACGTAGTCTTGTCCGTGACAAACTTCAATTCTCTTTGCATCTATTGAAAGGTAGAATTTTTAAAAATTCGCAGTCTTCTGCTAATCCCAGGCTTTTAAACTCCTCGCTACAGCACACAGTCCGGCTAACGATCGTATGATTTGACTATTTTGGTGGCGCTGTGGTAGTGTATGTGACTGCCGCGCTGACGTCAATTCCCGGGTCAGAATAAATATTAGTGTGATCCGCAAATGTTTGTTTACGAGTTTATGTGTTTTCTATGTACTCGTATAATAAGTATGTATTTAGAGGTATACCAAGTATATTTATCTGTAGTCTAGATCCCATAAAGAGCCCAGATAGAGACGAAAGTAATAAAAAAAAATAAATAAATAAATATAGTAAGACAATTTTTTTTAATAAATATAGAGTGTCATTTTTTTTTACACTGCACCGTCTAGCCCTAAGTACGAGTTGTACTAATGTATTGTGTAGTATTCCTATATGTAAAATATGTAATGTAATGTGGGTATGATAATAAAGTTAGTCTGTAAACGATACCTGTGCTTCGTGTTACTACACGAGTAAGCTAGTATAAGCTCGTGTTATGGGATCTAGACGACTGATAAACATACTTAAATATTTCTAAATACATACATATTATACATGGAAACATCCAAACTCCGAAACAAACATTTGTGGATCACACAAATATTTATTCTGATCCGGGAATCGAACCCGGGACCTCAGTCGCGACACTATAACTACGCCACCGATTCAGTCCAATAAGAATAATGCCGCGTGCCAAGCTTCATCCGGCTGCAGGCAAACGCTCTCCAGGGAAGTAGCGTGATGATATATAGGCTATATTTTTCTTCGATAAATGGGCTATCGAACCCAAAAATAATTTTTCAAATCCCATCAATAGTTCCTGAGATTAGCGTGTTCTATCAAACAAACAGAGAAACTCATCAGCTTTATAATATTAGGATAGATATAGAATAAGGCGTTTCTAGTAGGGCGCGAATGACATAGATTCCTTTCTCTGTGGTCTTAGTAAACATCTACTAGGAGCTCAACTGTTTTATTATCATTATAAGTAACTTTACTAATGAAAATCTTTTAAAATTTCAGGCTTTCTCCACTTGGAGTGTTTTTCTTGGTAACAGCCAAGATTATGGAAATTGAATCATTCGGAGAATTGGTGGGGCGATTGGGACTATATTTCGTGACGGTGTTACTGGGATTGTTCCTTCACGGTTTTGGGACTCTAAGTATACTGTTTATATTGGCTACGAAGAAGCTGCCCTGCGGGTATATTGCGAAGATGGGACAGGTCATGGCCACCGCCTTTGGTACAGCGTCAAGGTAATTCATTCAGTAAATGCTTTGATTCTAAAGGCTTTATTTTAATTGAGAAGAGAAGTTTTTATGAATTATTAAAGTGAAAACTTCTTTTAGAGCGGTATGCATATTTTTAGATGAGATAAAATCTCTAGACTCGCGATCGCGACACTGTTACGAGACGCAGCTATAGTGTGTGCATATAATATATATGTGAAAGCGTCTAAATAAATAAATTGTTAATAAATTTCGTTTTCACTCCCGGAGTACAAACCTAATTTTTTTTTAACTTGTAATTTACGTTTCTACTTATCAGAGAGCTGAGCGGAATTGTCACAATTCGGTGTCTAAAAACAATTACCGTCCATCGTGAACGAAACTTCTCCAAAATAAATGCAACAGCGTATGCATGTAATAGAATAGAATATAATAAACTCTATTGTACATCAATAACAAACACTCATGTTAAGAGATTACAGTCTTATAAATGTATAAAGGGCGACCTTATCGCTAAAGAGCAATTACTTACAGGCAACCTTTACCTTTTTTTTATTATTTTACCTTTTTTTATTTATTGAACGGTTTAGACATTCAAAAGCATACTCGTTTGCAATCATTTAACTCGATTAGGAGCCGATGCTTTCGTATCTGTTCTCCACGCGTTTCACTACCGAACTGCCTTGCGAAACAAGATGGCGACACAACACACATATACATACATACTCATCTCAATACAGGCTTGAAAGAAAAAAAATGCAGAAATTTATTTCAATAATGGCAACGAAATATATTTTTAATGTTTCAAGTTAAACAAACGAATCATAAGTACGCTGCGCCGTTATACTTATTACGCCCACGGCTCCGCACACGTGGTGAAGTTTTCCCGTTTCCGTTTCCCACAGGAACTTGTTTCCGGGATAAAAAGTAGCCTATGTGTTATTCTGACGTCTGCGTTTAGTCCCGGTAATAACTAATATACATAATTATATGTAATTTGACTTTGTTATTGTGTGAGCACTATGTAGACTTATTTATAATTTTGAAATTGACATGATAGTTGCTGTGTAGTTTTTGGGTATGTCATGCTCGCCTAAGTGTCCTGGCAGTGGTGGCGTATGTATCGGGTCGCCTTGTTCCCTACAATACGGTTGAATAGGGCGATGGCTGATATATGCGTCATACCCGTGAACGGGTGCCGTCTGTAGGGACTGGTCAGCTCATAGCTGTTATAGCAATTGTTACAAATAATATTATTTAAATTTAAGGCAAACTAAGTTTAGTCGACTGTTCTCACATAAATTCAAAGGAACTATGTAAGTGTAATTTTAATGAACACAACATTTATTTTGTTCTTTTTTTGTATAAATTCATTACTGTATAATTGGTCAAACTAGTTAATCAAACTGTGTCAAATGGCGGTTAGAAAAGAGTGGTCATGAGTTTTATTGCTAGGTTCTTCCTTTGGCTCTACCTATTGCTTTGCGAATCTGGCAGTAAATGTAAATGTAGAAGCAGTAATCTTGACGTTAATAAGTGTTACTTTGTGACCTACATGAATAAAGATTTTTGAATTTGGTTTTGATTTTGATCAATTTTTACAAACTTTCGCGTTTATAATATTAGTAGGATTTAGCAAGCTTTTCGTTCTTAATTCAACCCTTGTAGTTATACTGCCCGTGTGATCTTAGCGTGATAAAATAATATTTTTCCCTCGATTGTATGACGTGCCTGTATTGACATGATGATATTGTATGAAGCCTGAAGAATAGCTTCATACAAAAAATACGTGCGTAAAAATCCGTTTAGGTACCTAGTTCTCGCGCATATATGAAAGTAACCAAAACAAACGTTAGTACTATTAATTATTCTGTGCTAAGAGACAACGGACAGACTAAAATATTAAAAAATATATTCAGATAAGGTATAAAAATATTTTTTTATTAGCCTTACCTCTGATGGTATGCAATGAAAGGGAATGGAAGCTGTATGGTTCCACCAGTACAATTTATAACTTTTAGGTAAAACAAGCAGTTGTACACCGCGTTCGAATTTTTCTCCAATTCGCGTTCGGTCTGCGCCGTGTTTATTCATTACCATTAAATAATACTATCATATTTTAATATATTAAATAGCCACAGTTTAATTATTTATAGTTGTCATGTATAGAGGTCAATGGCAAATTGAGTGCCACTCCTAAAGAACTCCACAAGACTATTGAGAGCGGCCCTTAAGTTGCCAGCCCATTGATGTGCATGTTCACGCTCAAGCTTCAGACTCATATGTTTACTGTTATACAGGGTCATTTGTAAAACACCAGCAACCTGCCAGGAGTGGATAGCCAAGGTCTTAACCAACAAAGTTTGTTCTACCACTTTTAGCAATTCGTTACATAACGGGTAGTATAATACATTGAACCTTCAAGCTGCGTCATAGGTTTTCACTCAGGGATTCGCTTAAGAGAACTTCTGGGTATCTTTTTCGTCACATAATACATGCCTCGATTTACGATGGATTATGGTCAAGGGCAAAGGAGCTATCACCGGCCCACCCTAACCCCTGTGATTTACACGAGTTGCGTAGTACTGTAAGTCAATCAGTACATAGAATAAAAGTGATATTTGAAAAAAAAAATTAAAATTTCAAAAAAAAATTGTATGATGTTAGCTACCTAGTCCTAGCAGGTTGCTGGTGTTTTACAAATGACCCTGTATAAGTAATTATACAAATTATCGTTCATATCCTTTGTTCCAGTTCAGCAACAATGCCAATCACGATTGGTTGCTGCGACGAAATGGGCCTGGACCCTCGAATCACGCGGTTTGTAATCCCTATCGGCGCTACTATCAACATGGACGGAACTGCGCTCTACGAAGCCGTGGCAGCCATCTTTATTGCTCAGCTAAGAGCAGTTGATATGTCATTTGGAAAGATTATTGCAGTCAGGTAAGAGGAGGACATTTAGTAAACAATACATTTCTTTCCAGTGCTGACTGACACGGACTTTACCGAAGTACGGACGGAGTGTCTTTTTTATTATAACGTGAATACAGTTCACATCGCGTGAAAGTGCCAATGTCTATTAACCATTTTTTTTTAAATTTACGCACACTTATAAATCGGCTGCCATTTTGATATACTTAAGTCATAGTCAACGTCAAGCTGCCATCCTAGCAGAAGTAATACGTGTTCCCATGCACTCTCCTTAAAAAAAGAGAGCATCGACGCAGAAGGAACATAGATGAGGTCATCACTAAAATATAGACGGCTTCAGGAGACTATCTTCCAGAACAGTTACAATTAAGTAGTGTGTGATGACAGTCCTGCACCTTCCCTCTGCAGTCCTTCCACAACCTTTTCTGTTCATGTGGTGGGAGTCGTTCTACCGCACGTTTGCCTGGTCACAGTCTCCACTTCAAAACAAAAACTCCACTTCAAACACTTGCTCCATCGGCCATCGGTTCTTCTACAGATGTGACCAGCCCAATGCCATTTTAACGCACTTACTCTGCGAGCTATGTCGACCACTCTGGTTCTCTGACGTTTGAAACTGTTTTAAAGTTTGTTATATAGTATAGCCTATGTGCTATTCTGATGTATTTTAACCTATATTACGCTAAAGTTTAATTACAATTAATTACAATTAATTCTGTAGTTTTTACCCGAAAGAGTAACAAACATCCATACACATTTGCAAATTTATAATATTAATAAAGTAGGTTTACATTAGCGTGTTAATAAATGTGACATTTATTGACACGCTAACCGAAATCCAAACAATATTCCAGCGTGACCGCTACAGCAGCGAGCATAGGCGCCGCAGGTATCCCTCAAGCGGGACTGGTGACTATGGTGATGGTGCTGGACACCGTCAACTTGCCGGCTGAAGACGTCTCCATCATTCTAGCTGTGGATTGGCTTCTGTAAGTTCTCCTTTCCGGTATGTTGGATTTTACAGGGCCAGCAGCGCGAGTGGCATCTCTTGTATTGCAAATGTCCATAGGCTACACCCTACACGCGCGGCCCGACACGGCGGCAAGTAGAGGACGGAGTGCAGGGTAGCTGCGTGGAATGTTAGGGGAGGAATGACAGATAAGATGAATGAGTGGATGGATGTTATGAATGAGAGAAAGTTAGATGTAGTGTGCTTGACAGAGACCAAGCGCAAGGGCAGCGAAGTCTTGGAGCTCCCGGGTGGAGTGCTCGCGCTAAGGACTGGAGTACCAGAGAGCGAGCATGGCAGTCGGGGGGTTGGAATTTTGCTGTCCTCGCGATTGGCCTCCGGTATGTATGAGTACAAACTGGTAGGTCCTAGAATCCTCTGGATCCGTGTAAAACTTGGTTGACGAAGATTTTCCTGGTAGCTGCTTACGCGCCAGTATCTTCGTCGAACGCGAGTGAGCTAGAGGACTTCTGGGAGAGTATGAGAGAAGCTCTAAATGTGATAGAAGGAAATGAAAGACTTATAGTATGTGGAGACTTGAATGGATGGGTGGGTACCTCTCGCGATGGTTTTGAGTCGGTACTCGGGAAGTATGGGGATAAAAGGGAAAACGACGCTGGCAAGCTAATACTGGCATTTTGTAATAAAAAGGATTTGATTGTGGGGAACACAATGTTCAACCACAAACAAATTCATATGTATACGAGGAGATGTAAGTCAAAGAGAAGCATGATAGATCTATTCCTTATGGATAGTCGGCTCCGTAAACCGGTGATGGACATAAAGGTTTATCGAGGCGCTGAGCTGGGATCAGACCACTACCTAGTCATAATTAGGATTAGGGGTCTGTTCGCAGGTTGGCGTCATCGTACCGAGTGTCCTGAACCTGAGCCGACTTATAGCATCAAAAGCTGGAAGCTGCAGGATGCATCCATTAGGGATAAATATAAAGAAACGGTAGCCGAAAAGCTTGGCGAACTTAAAGGTAAAAGTGAGAATGTGGAAAGTGTATGGCAGAACCTTAGGGATAGTATGGTAAATGCCGCTGTGGAAGTGTGTGGAGAAACGAAAAGAGGCAGTAGTAATAAGCGTGATGCATGGTGGAATGAGGAAGTGAAAGAAGCAGTTCGAATGAAGAAAAAAGCATGGCTAGACTACTTAGCCTCGCGGAATGACTTTAATATGAATGAGAGATACAAGCTGCAGAAAGTTAACACGAAGACACTGATAGAAGAAGCTCGTGAAAGGTGCAGAATGAAAGCGGATGAAAGGTTGTCGTCCAATTTCCGGGATAATGCCAAGCTCTTCTGGAAAGAGGTAGGCAAGACCCGGAGTTGTTCGGCAATCTGCAGTATGAATAAAGTGCTTAGTGTTAACAATGACGTCCTATCAGACCAAACTGACGTCCTGCAGAGATGGAGTGAATATTATAGAAAAATGTATGCAAGAAAAGACAAAGATGCCACATCGGGAAGTGGAGCTCACTTCGATGCTCCGGATCCCGATGTCATTGAAGTCATTAGTATGAAAGAAATAGAACAAGCGATAAGAAGTATGAAATGTGGTAAGGCTGTGTGAAAAGACAGAGTTACTGCTGAGATGATCAAGTACGGTGGGTCGCGAATCTGGGACACACTATGACTGTTATGCAACTTGTGCTGGCGGACGGGTGTGGTCCCAGATGACTGGCTCGCGCTTAAACTGCTCCAGCTACAGGGCGATCAGCTTGGTCAGCTTAGCTAGTAAGGTGTATGCAAAGGTTATAACGGCACGAATGCAAGAAAAGTCTGAAAGGTATTTATGGGAGGCTGAATGCGGATTCCGACGTGGAAGAGGTAGCAGGGATCAAGTGTTTTCTCTCCGCATGATCGCGGAAAAGTTTCTGGCTGTTAGCCAGAAGTTTTCTGCGCTTTTGTGGATCTAGAGAAAGCATTTGATAACGTTGTGAGAGAAACGCTGTGGGACTTGCTGCCCGGATATGGTGTGGACGGCTCGCTACTGCGGGCAATACAGTCGCTTTATAGGGACTGAAAGGCTTGCGTGCGAGTAGGGGGGATGTGTCACCTCTTTTAGATGTCTGTACAGGCGTCAAACAGGGATGCGTCATGTCCGTCTGGCTGTTCATAGTGTATCTGGACAGTTGCCTGCAGAAGTTGAAAGATTTTAATATGGGTGTGAATTTGGGTGACTTTACAGTAAACTGTCTGCTGTACGCTAATGATGCGGTGCTCATGGCCTTATCAGAAGCCGACCTTCAGGCATTAGTCAGTAATGTGAAAGAGGAGTGTGAAAGTAAGGGTCTTCGCTTGAATGCAAGTAAAACTAAGGTTCTAGTGTTTGAAAGAGGTGACGTAAGAACTAAATGCGAGATTAGGGTAAACCAGGAACGTCTAGAGCAAGTGAATGAAATTGTGTATTTAGGAAGTATGTTTAGCGCGGATGGAAGATGTGATTCGGATGTAGAACGGCGAGTAGCTGCCGGAAACAAGGTTAACTGTGCGTTGTCCCAGTTAGTAAAGCGACAAAGCATCGTAAAAGAAGCACGAATGGCGATTCATAACGCAGTGCTAGTGCCAACTTTGCTTTACGGTAGTGAAACCTGGGTATGTCAGCAGATGCATGAAAGTAAATTGTATGCTGTTGGAGATGCGATCACTTCGAAAATTGTGCGGCGTAACTTTGGCCGACCGAATACGGAACGAAGTGATACGCAATATGGCAGGTTTGAATGAAAGTGTCAGCAATAAGCTGGAAAAGAAATTTTCCGTTGGTTTGGACACGTCCAACGAATGAGTGAGGAACGATTGACGAAGAATATATATTGTTCAAAAGTAGAGGGTAGAAGGAGTCAGGGTAGGCCGAGACTTACATATGAAGACCACGTGAGCAGATTGCTCAAAAACGGAAAGGTCAAAAGTACGGCCCGACGTGCGTGTATGAAGAGATTGATGAATCTCGAAGAAACGAAGGAAGTATCGCGAAACCTGGCGATCTGTCCTCTCTGACTACCCCGTCAGGGATACAGCGTGAAGATAGTTAGTTAGAGAAATTTGTAAAACACCAGCAATTTGTCAATGTGTCAAGGTGTATAACGACCTCACCTGCTAGAGGTGCACCTACTGACTGACATACGAGGTAACGAAGCAGGTGCAAGAGCGATTGCCATCTGATCTCCCCGCAAAGGCGGATTGGGAGATCAGACTGCAATCGCTCTTAACAATGTCGAAAAATTAAAAGCTAAACGACAGCTAGCAACCAAATAAAAGGAGAATCCCAGGATTTAAAACCGGGTTGGAAATAACTAGCAGTAACATGTAGTTATGTAGTTCCAAAATCTCACTGTGGCTTGAGTGAAAATCAGCGCTATCTATGTTACGGCATAAGCTGAAAGCTGAACATGTTCTAAGCAAATGATGGGTGCATTGGTATCATCATCATAATCTTCTCGCTTTTCATGTGTTCCCAGTCTCTATTAGGATTTGAAGCACCTTCTACTTGGCTGTTAGAAGTAGCAATAGTTCGGCTTTTGTATATCGGCATTGTTGGGAGCAACTGCCGTTTGACCTCCCAAACCCGTAGCCTGCGACGTTGCCTAATCAGCAGGTGGTGGTTGGCGCCAATTCTTGAACATGACGCACGATTGCCGTATTTTATTTACCAAAACTTGTGTATAATTCGTGAATTTGTTTTTAATAATGGTGGATTATGATACACAAAGTGTTTGAAAATGTGCATGAGTGAAGGAAAGTGAAATGTTGTATGTGAAAGCGATGTTTTTGTGTTGGTGCCATATCTCCATAGAAAGCCCTAGTAAAGGGTCCACTGCCTTAGTAAGACAAGGATCAGTACCTAGAACTTAGGACTCGACATCGACAAAGGACTAGACATGACAAAAACTAAATAGATTATAAGAAAGCAGATTGAAGAAATATGAATTAAGATTTGGACACAAGATAAACAGACCATAAAATAATTTCAAAAGAAAAGTCAGCTGGTGCGCTGCTAGCATGAAAGGAGGTTTTTGTGGATCCCCTTGCACGCATAGTATCATTATCATCTAAGCCGATTGACGTACTGCTGGATATAGCCGCCCCCCAAGTATAGCTCAAACGATTCACGCAGTAGCGTGAATCTGTAGTTTTTAAGGTTATCACTACTTCAAATGCTTACCTTGATCAAATCTGCCTATCGCAGTTCACTGCTGGACGTAAGCCTCTCCCAATCATTTTGGGGTGTTAATCGACCTTACTGTACCACGCTGGACGAGGGGTTGGTACAGAACTTTGTTCTGAGTTTTCCTTCTCCGTGACTCGTCAGCAGGTGCACCAGTCGCAGATGAAGCTGACTCTAGGTAAGACCCCATCTCGCCCTACCACCCATGGGCCTGTAGTCTGTAAGGGTCTCAGCAGCATAGCTAGTTTTAGTATCTGCAACCGGAGTGATTTTGAGACTGTGGTCCGTATTCCAGAACGCACCTCAAGCGCCAATCGAGCACTGAGAAACGTTCTGGAATACGGACCTGTATTGATGAATGAATGTATTGTTGAATTTAGCTTCTAACCAAGTAATGCGCCTTTCACTATCGCAGATACTTCAAAATCGCCTATGCATGTATTTATGGTGTCTTGAATCGAATGCCGTAAACTGATTGTCTCTATCTCTTATGGTTCCTTAGAAATAGATGCGTATAGACGGATGGAAAGACTGAGCCGTTTTATAATACTTCTCAACTTTAGGATTTAGAAGACTTAAGTGACAATATTACCAGTTGCAGATACTAAAATTAATTATGCTGTGATGGCTCTAACATTCCCATCGCTTTAAATGCTCGCCTGCCTATCTATTGTTGTAATTTCAGCGACCGCTTCCGTACAACAATCAACGTGGTGTGCGATGCTCTGGGCGCCATTATTGTGGCGTCACTCTCCCAGGGTGACATTGAAAAAGCTAAGACGGCCGCAAACGAAAGAGATGGAACACCTTTACATGAACTTACGGAGCTAGAAAAAGGTGACCAGGAGTGTCTTAAATAACACTAAAAAAAATACGTTCCATTCAAAAGAAAAAAATAGCTCAGAAAATCTTATATTCTATATTTGATGAAAAAGTTCAGGTATTGATTACGACTAACTAGACGAAATCGATAATTAATTTTAACTCAATAGCTATCCAACAGAATTAACGTTATTTATTAAAATTCGTTAAATAATTTCTAATGTTAATGATAACGGTTGAGAATTAATAACGGTTTTGTTGTAATAATAGGTATCAAGGTGTTGGTAGAACGCTTAAAATATTGTTAATAAAATAAATGTACCAATATGTTTTGTGCTGAATTACAATACATGTTTAATATGTGTATTTTTGAAATACACAATTTATAGATTACCAACGTTTTTTTTTTGTAAATCTTTGCCATTATTAAATATTAGTTCCAAATGTATAAAAAGTTATAAATAATAGTTGGGGAGCCTATAAATAAACTTAATGTACTGTTGGACAGCGTTGAACCTTACATAGTTTTCACGTAAAAATTTAATTTTATAAATTTTGCCTCTTTACATCTACTGCTCATATAGGCCTCCCCAGGGAACAAACGGTCCGTATTCGGATTTTTTTTAATATACTGTAACCTGCTAGCCAGACGGGTTGGTACAGGGTTTTCGCAATGGGTACTTATATAAATGTATTCCCTTAGTCATCTTTTACGACATCCGCGGGATGTTTTGGGATGGTAACATTTGTACTTTATCCCATCATTAAACGGGCAAAAAATTAGTATATTATATCAAAAGGGCTGGAGCTTTCTAACAATAACGTGTGTCCAAGGTACAACACTGTCTAACGTAGTTATAACAGTTTCCTACTGTTAATTTATTTACTTCAGTAATAAGTATTTGATTACTTAAGAGATAGATGAGCTTATATTGTGTCAGTGTGTTCTAAATGTGCCATTTTTGGTAGCTTTAATGTAATTAGTATGAGGATGTTTAGAAATTTTGACTCTCTATGTACTCGTAGGTATTTTTGCTATGTGCGAATGTTATTGCACAAATGTGTATGTATTATTAGATGTCATAATATTATGAATATAAGAATATTATATGGTCGTTGTAATTAAGTTCTTCTTATATACAAATCTAACATCAAGCTATTTTGCTATTGGATTACTTGATACCAATATCTAAAAATTTTTGGACAATATTCTTCACATTTGGAAATGTTTCTATTTATATAAAAATCTAGACAAAACAGAAAATATTTCGATAAACTTATCTACCAACAAGTCTTTTTATCTATTTTTGTATAAATCTTAAATGTTAGAATAATAACTTTCGTGAGCTTTGTTTATTATTACAAACTACGATTTTACTCACGTGTGAATTTCGGGATAGCCCGACTAGTTTCGGACCTAACAGAGGTCCTTTTTCAAGAGGAGCGTCAAGCTACGTCGGAAGCTGCGCTGGCATGTTGTTGCGTTGGCATGCATCTAAAATGTTGTTCAAAGAACTATAATAGTATTTATGTCATAAAGTATCTATTTATTTATTTTACCAACACTTAATCTCTTAATTTTTCTTATAACAGTTTTAACGTTGATTGTTGTAACGTTAATTAGCTCATCATTATTACTGGTGTTACTCTCCTGTCATTGTGGTAACAATAAAATTTTGATTAAAAATATATTGCAAACATCTGTCATAGCTATAAGAAATAATCAAGTTAAAAATTGTTAATATCATGTGGAGTTCATTTTATTGACTGCCTCGGTGGCGCAGTGGTAGTGTATGCGACTGCCGCGCTGAGGTCCAGGGTTCGATTAACGAGTCGGAACAATTATTTGTGGAATCCACAAATGTGTGTTTTGGAGCTTGGGTGTTTCCTATCTATAATTTGAATGTATTTAGGAATATATAAGTAAGTTTATCAGTTATCTAGATCCTATACCACAAGCTTATATTAACTTCCTTTGGGCTAGATGGCGCTGTGTGCCACAATGTTTATATTTATTTAAAATACATACCATATTTACAGCTTGACAAAAATACCTTGAAATCTATTTCTCTAATACTGGCATTTTTACGTGTGGGAATCCCCACAGATGACATGCCGGACTCGAACCGACTAAAATCACACTCCTATCTATATGTAACCTATCCATCTAGCACCGGGCGTTTCGGGTAACTCTTCGGAGGGATGTCCCAGTACACCCAGTAGATTAGCTAATATCACTCCTAAGGATTTGGTTGTTATCCGGTTTCTTGGGTGGTTGGTTTTGGTGTTATCTCGCTTATTTGGAGGTAAGTTCAAGTGTAACGCGCTTCTAGGGGCTTAAGGCATACGAAACACTCATATAATCACGCCGCCTTCTTTGGCCTGCTTCTACTAGGATAGCAAGCAGCCTTCCTGCCATCCTCAGGCCCTTTCTACACTAAACATATTATCAAAACGTCACTTATGACATTGGCTTAAAAGTGTAACATAACTTTTGGGACATAATTACAAAAAGAAATACAAGATTTTGTTTTAGGGTGCCATATAAATTGCACAGTGATGCCATATATTTTTTTACTCTTTTTTTTGCCAAGCTGTATCTACTGATAATACACACATACATGATAAAAGTGTGTAATATGAAATACGACCTGCATTCCAGTCGTTATAGCAAGTTACATACATTTGCTAAATTATTTATTTTTGTTATTTTTTAAACGATTTATAGTATATTACAGTTATTTCGTAAATTGTTTAATTTTGAACTAGATATTCTGTTTTATGATATTATGGGAAATAATATATTTAAAAAGTTATATCAGTTGAACACAAATTCGAATACAGTAATAAAATTTATTTCATGTTAGCAATTTAATTTAATTACATATTTAAAAACATGTCAATTCTATCACTAATACTATAAACTAATTAATTAACCCACTCCTCATCGTATCCGGCGCAAAGATGCCCATCACACTTGCTGCATGGCCCCGCTGAATAGCGATGGCCAATCTTTTGCACGAGATACGACCCAGGACGGGAGTCACCTGTCTGGTCCCTCAGCCTGCGCCCCAATTCCCTCACCAATATTGTTAGCAATAAGTATGTGTAATTTAAATTTAACTATTAAACGACCACAGCAAATGGAAAGTCAAACTATATCGGCCACGTATTAGCTATTGTTAAATTAGGATATATAATTAATTTTTAATTGTTGTTTGTATTATCCTAAAATATATACGTAGAATAGGTTCTAGTCCTCAATTTAGCTCTTAGTTTGAGGATAAATGTTGATAGTATTTATTGATATCATAATAATGATTATTAGAATATTTATCTTGTCCATTGATGAACATCTGGTATTTTGACATTGTTGCAAGCGCCATGGTCACGGAATAACTGCCAAACTTAGTAAATATCCCGATAATCATTATTATAGTTCTGTGAACGACCTTAAATGTAACCCGAGTTTAAATTCATTATTAGTACAGTTTGTCAACACTTAGTGATTTTTAAAATCATATCAAGACTATTGCCATATTACCGTATTATAATCTACTATGCATTCATTTTTAACTTAAAATTATTATAACGTTATAATATGACATTAATACCATTATTTATTTAAAATCGATAATTAAGTAAATGTTTGTGTGCATGTAATATTTTTAGTGGGAGTGTTAAATGAAAAGCTAAATAAGAAGTTTTAATTTGTTTTTATTAAAAAATTAGCTCTATATACATATTACTAGGATTAAGAATTGGTACAAAACTTCATATCTCTTTGTATGTATAGAGCCAATACTCTATCACCTCACAGCCAAGTATACTTTATCCTATTAAACAAGAACAACATAAGCACTCAATGTAAACGAAATAAAGTAATCTTTAAGTAATAACAATTAGGGTATGGTATAAAATACCACTAAGAACGTCTGTCAGTCAGTCTTATTGAATAAATATATATACGTAATAACTTAAGCGTGTTCTTATTGGAATGTTTACTTCGAACTTATTGGAAAACAATGAGTATCCTTACCTTCAGGAACCAGAATGGTCATTACAATCAATTGCGACGAGCTGTTAACATCGCTTTTTTGGAAATATATTAATATTTGATATTCTCTAAAAATATCTTAATTTTTTTCTGTCTATTATAAAGGTTTAATCAGATAAACTACCTTAAATGTTACTCACTTAGAGTTAAGTGACACAAATGTTTGAAAAAAAAAACATTAAAATAAAGTTAATTTTGAAAAATAAAAACAACGTTGACAGATTATACTAATTCAATGGTAACAAGTAACAACTTCAACCTCTACTCTCTTGCTATACTCTAGTTATAAGCTAATAAGAGTTAATTACAACTAATTAATTTACAGGAATGTTAAATATTAAACAGTAATCATCAAGAACTATCTACAGTGAATCTCAAGGCATGGCACAAATCGCATCACTTCTAAAACCTATCAATACTCAGATATGTTTCAATAATAATCCTTAAAGCTTATTTTATACACTCCAAGAAGTACCAACATCTTCGTTACAAATAGCTGTCCAGCACAGATAAAAAATAACGTTAACGTTTTTGTTAACTGTTATAACCGAATCACTTTGTCAGAACTGTCAAAGCTCTGTTAAATAACGTTATTATTACGTTTAATAGCTGCAAAAAATGACTCTATTTAGCTGCAGTACTAAAGCACTTTTAATCTTGATGTAGTAGTTCTTTGAAACACAAATTTGAGGCTACAATCAGTCTGAAACTACACAATTCTGTTAGCAACGTGATTATTATTGATTGTATTCCAATGCTTTTGTGAACCATTTTGAGGGCCGTAAGCAGAGCCTCGTCTGCTATTGTGATTGCTTCCGATTGAGTGCCTCGCTCGTGCCAAAGTCGATGCTGATATCTCCATAGACTCGCCGTATGGTAGTCTTGATCCACGTCTTAGGCTGCCACTTCTGCAGCGAACATTCTGGAATTTATAAATGAATTGCTATGTAAATGTAATGCTAAGCGCATTTTTTCAAATAATCGTCTGAAGAGGAAATAGTGACCCCCATAAAAATTTCTTACCCTCCTAGCGGTGCGGTACAATTTTGACAGATTTTCGTAGTACTTCACAATCGTACTCCAATAGATTTCTATCGGTCGGTCGATAGTGACCGCTAGTCAGTTGCATTTTTGATAGTCTACGAACATTTTGACAGCTAAAAACAGCGATTCTGGTTCTATTCTACGGCTTGTCAATAGAAGACTCGGCCCCTTGGTGATTAAAAAGGAGGACCCCTTAGTTGTTTGTGAGGTCTTAAATTTATATGTAACCTGAAACGGATACCCGTTGCATCTCACACCTCTAATTGTTTAAAATTGTTTTATTTATACGACTTTACTTCCTTATAGATAAAATAAAGAGATAATAAAGAGATTCGGCTGGGCGTTGAGAGATAAGTGACACAAATAATAGGTCTTTTTAAGAATAGGTCTTTCTGCGAATGAGTTGAAAGTGGAATAGTGTATGTCACGAATAAGCCATTTTCAGAATGAGGCATATAGCGAATAAGTCCAGAAACAGGTCATTTTGCGAATAGGTCCAATATATCCTAAGCCCCTAATAAAAGTAGACCCCAAGCTCAAAATCCAAGTAGGTTTGAAAGTAACTGGAAATACACATTTAAAAACAAGAAGTCTACAAGAAATAGAAAGGAAGAATTATAATAAGCATGCTTCGGAAGGCACGTTAAGCCGTTGGTCTCGGTTGCCTATTACATGGCAGTTGTTAAGTCAAATTGAAAGCCTATTTGATTGAAAAATTGTAACAGCAGGTCGCTACAAATATACATGCTCCTGTATATTTCAACAAGGCAATGGCTCACCACCTGTTACGTGGGAAAGAAATGGTTACGGTGAGATGTCGGCGTATAGTATGCCTGGCACCCCATCGGCGATGAAGACGTGGATGAAAAATATATAAAATCAGGTTGGGTCTAAACTATATCTAATTAAATCAAGATCCTAGGTTAAGTTGGCATCCAAAAAGCTATGCGTGACCATTAAGACGCTGCATAGGTACACTGCCACTGCGCAGCATATATTAATATTACAGCAGGATATAAAGAGACGCAACGAAAATTTTAGAAACCATTTATGCGTGTACAAGCATTTCTTTCTTTTTTATTATGACCTGTTGCCGACAAAGGTAGACAATTCCGCCAAAAATAGAAATTCGATGGAGACATACAACATATTTTTAAATATCGATAGACTTGTTTTTGCTTAAGCACAAATATTCAAATGCACAAAAATTTAGAATGAATTAGGTATATTTACAACTTACAGCTACTATAAACTTAATATACTATACACTTTACACATATTAAAAAAGGAAGGTAAGGAATATTTACAAATATAAAAAAAAAGCTTCAAAAAACTCTTCAACATCGCTGTCAGCCACAACCGTACCCAGAATGCTGGCAGCATTGCCACGTTGAATAGCAATTTTCACAAGGCCACGTTGAAAAGCATTTGGCCTTTGACCCAAGTCCAAGCCAGCCCTCTGACCATGAAAACCATCGACCAAAAGCTTAGATAGAGCTCTGAAAAGAAACTTTGTACTAGGACCCTACGGATCAAGAGTTTCGACCGCAAACGGCTCAAATACATAACAGCAAGATTTATGTATTTGCGCTGTTTGAAAAAAACGCAGCAACAGCTCCCGCACAGCTAGCAGTGCCAGGAATATGCGAAGGTGCAAAGGTGTATACACATGTGACACAATGTTTCTACTTATACTTATATCGTTTTATAACTTCTGCCTTGTGCGACATTAGTACATTTACTATCTAAAGTATTGAAAGAAGTAACTCACCCGACCAGCTCGCCACGTCCAGCGATTTCGGTTGAAGACGCCGTACACGATGGGGTTGGCGCAAGAGTTGGTGCACGAGAACAACCACATCGCTTTCTGTACGGCTGGGTCCGCTTCCTGTATTGACTTTTTATCTGACCAGTACCTGAAAGTATATAACTAGGTGCACTTGCCGTCCCCGGTAACTCTAATGAAGCAAAGCGTTCGGCGTCACCATTTCCGAACACGAACTTTCGGTGATTATTCCTTCATGGTATATCTGATTTTTGATTTTATTTTTTCTAAACCATCTATCGCTA
Source organism: Thumatha senex (assembly GCA_948477245.1). NCBI lineage: Eukaryota > Metazoa > Arthropoda > Insecta > Lepidoptera > Erebidae > Thumatha > Thumatha senex. The sequence continues at coordinate 20,343,290 of OX419739.1, read as the reverse complement.
GATGTCGTATTATGAATCAGTGATCAAAAAGTCAAATTAGATCATAAAGTGTTGAGTGGTTTGGGAGGAGTTCAAGGAGAAAGCAAAAATCCGAATCGGTGAATAATGAGGCTACGCTCACTTCGTTCTCTTCACGCCTAAAATTCTGTCAAAGCGAATGGAAATCACGCACAAATGGCAAAAAATTCAAACAACAAAATATGTATTTCATAAAAAATTGCCTTCAGATGCAATTAATAATAAAAATGATATGTGCCTAGATTTGGAGCTAAGGGTAAGCTAAGCAGCTATCTTTTGGTTATTAATTTTTACCTGGGAGCGATTGCCGCCTAATTTCTCGTAAAGGCGCCTATATCGTTGCCTCGTGCGTTTGACAGAAGTGTACCACAAGCAGGTGGTCTATTGGACCCCGAAGATTTTCATGGGGACCTTACACACACCTTACACTATGCTTACCATAAACAGTAACAGTAGTAGGGGGACCAACAGGTGAAGAAGACCAGCACTATGGTGATGGTCATTTTGAGTGTCCGTGCTCGTGCCCGCCCCAATATACCTACTCCGCTGCGACGCATCTTATCTGAGGAAATGAAACTTTTTAAAATTGTAGATACTTGGAACATGTCTTTAGTTTATGTAGTGAAACTTCTTTATCGACGTATGAGAGAAGTTTTATAGCAGTAAAAATCGTCACGTTTTTCAGTTAAGCGCCATGTTTTGAAGTGAAACTTCTTTATCGTCGTAAGTGAAACTTCTTTATCGACCTAACTGAAACTTCTTCATCGTCGTAAGTGAAACTTCTTTATCGACCTAAGTGAAACTTCTTTATCGTCGTAAGTGAAACTTCTTTATCGACGTAAGTGAAATTTCTTTTTCGACGTAGGCGTAAGCGTTATCTACGCAATTTTCGTGTGAAGTTGTAAATAGTCGAAAAATGAGATGTTGTAAAGAAGTTTCACTTCTTACCTGTGTACTCTGGTACACACACATTTTTTTTAATCCACATAAGTGTACCAAACAGGATAAAGCCGCTTTTTCTAGGGGTGCAGGTCAGGAGACCGTTATAGTGGTTCAGCTTCTTCTCCTTTTCGAAGTAAGACCGCTGGTAAGCCTTGGAGCGACACTGATAGGTGCAGAGCCCAACACTGCCACTATTAGTTATCGTACTAATTTAATCACTTGTTCGAAGGAGTCTGCAAGATCGAGAAGAGAGAAGCGTCGTTGGATCGGATTTATAGCTACTGGGTACCGCTAGGTAAGGCCTACCAACAGCCTTTCTTAATCCCAGTGTATTGACAGTTGCTCCCAAAACCGATACCTTGAACCCTAGAGTTAGGAGCAGCTGTTTGACTATTAATTTTCGGAGTCTGCAGTCTGATTTCACATCCGTAAGTCCGTTCGGTAGCCGGCGATTTCGACGAGGCCTCTTACAAAGAAGACAATTATAAATAAATCAATAATAAATAAATATCGTTGGGAAAACTCACACTACGCCATCTGATTCCAAACTAAGCAGAGCTTGTACTATGGTAACCAGATAACTGATAAACATACTTACCTATATATTTCTAAATACATACATATTATTGATAAATAGCACCCAGACACAGAATAAACCATCAAGGTCATCACACAAAGTTTTATCCTGGCTCGGAATCGAAACTACGACCTCTTGCGCAGCAGTCGAATACTCCCACCGCGCCACAGAGGTAGTATTTAAATTAAAAAAGTACTCGAAGTAATTTTGGACTTCTAAACCCTAAAAAGTTTAGAAAAGTCTTAGAAAGCGACTCAATTTGTCCGTCCGTCTGTACGCATCTATTTCTCAGGAACTATAAGATATAGAGACAAACGGTTTGCGGCATTCGATTCAAGACACCATGAATACGTGCATAGGCGATTTTGAAGTTTCTACCACTTCCGATTTTGAAACTGGTTTCGGTTTAGAAGTCGTCTGATTACATCACTATGATAGAGAAGGGCGCGTTATTTGTTTTCTTCTGTGGAATGCAATAATTGTCATTTGAGGCTAAGATTGAAATGAAATTACTTACCATTGGATTGATTAGCTCGTCGTATAATTTCCAGCAATGCTGCTAATGAGCAATACACGGTTGATAATAAAGGTATCACGTACATCAGGATCATGTTGACCAGGAAATATGCGAATTCGTGGGAATCCGTCGGAAACGAGCCGTACGTTACGCATTGAAAAAATCTGAAATTTTATAAATTATTACTGGTTACTTTGCGGAAAAAAAAATGAAAAACTAAATGAGGAATTAAAAATTACTGTAAAACAACAGCAACCTGCTAGGACTAGACCACAGAGCAAACATCAATGTCACTCGCGCACTTTCTGAAGCTCTGTTGTGGCGCGAAGGAGAAGGACCAAGCAAAATTCCTTACTCTGTGGACTAGATAAATTCACGTAAAATTATTGCACTTTTGGCGGGAAGAGTGACAAGTGCGGATGCTTGCTGTATATTATTTTCTAAAACTAGTGCATTTATCTTGTTTTATGTGCGGGAGTGGTGGTTTCTTGGACATAAAAGTTGTGTTAACGTGCTATAGTGAAAGACAATGATATATATGCAGTGAAATGCTATTTTCTCTCTTGTCGCGAAAAGTTCACTGAAAACCTCAGTATAAGAATCACCATTATACTGAGGGCAAGGACCAGGACCTAGGACTGAGGACACGACATTGATAAAGACTGGACAGGACTAATTAGAAGATAAGATTGAAGAAATATGATACAAAAATAAGATTTGGCCAAAAGGTCTTTGTAACCAGGCCATAAAATAAATAAATAAAAAAAAACGTAAAATTATACCACATTTTTTGTCATCTTTCTACAACTACACCGCCGTATTAATATACGAGTACTCTGACTAATCGTTATTGATATAAGTGTATCTTTTACTGAATTCCGAGATATATTGAAGAGTCATCATCCATTAGGTTGTAATAATATAAATTAAGTCATTTATTAGTCCGTCTGATATTAATCCTACTAATATTATAAACACGAAAGATTGTAAAATGGATGTTTGTTACTCTTTCACGCAAAATCTACTAAATATACTATAATAATACTATAAATTTTACAATAATATAGCTTACACATTAGAATTACACATAGGCTACATTTTATTCCGGGAACGAGTTCTTGTGGGAAACGGGAACGTGAAAACTTCACAACGCCTGCGAAATTAGTAAAATAATAAAAAACAGAGAAGAAATCTGGTAAGAACTATTAGAATCTTTGATCAATTTCTGATGCTGATTGTACAATAATTGCATAAAACTCGAATTGATATCTGGATAAGTGGTTTTGGAATCCGCTAAATCCGATATTATATTTTTAAAAGAGGGATCGTTTCGGTAAAATATAATCAGCAGTTTTCAATGTTGGGAACCGAACTGGAATTCTAACTAACTATCTTGTTCGCTGTATCCCTGACGGGGTAATCAGAGAGATCGCCAGGCTTCGCGATCCATGCATACTTCTTTCGCTTCGAATAGGAATTCTATCACGCCTGATCCTCGAAGAGGTGGCAGAGGCATATTATATCCCCACTTTTCACAATGTTTATTCCTGTCCCAATAGGTGGTGAGCCCATTGTCGTGTTGAAACAGCCAAACGCAAGTTGTGGCTACCTGTGGTTGAAATTTTTCAAGCCGCCAATATGGCTTCTACTTGACTTAACGACTGCCATGTTACTGGCAACCGGGACCAACGGCTTAACGTGCCTTGCGAAGCTAAACGCTCGCAAATGTAAATGCTACAAGGTCACCCATCCGTGACCAGCTATAGCGAAAGTTGCTTAACGCAGTGATTGTTCACAGAACACTGAGTCCGCGGGGCCACGAGCGCTTCTGAGCGGAATTCGATATTTAGATTTGAATATTTAATAAATACAATTATTATGAAGTAACTAAATGCTGATTGATTGAATTTGTATTCAAAGGGAGAGACGCATTTTTATATTATGTGTCAGAATTTTATATTTTTATATTTGCAAGGTGTTATGGCATAAATTGGAAAAGACACTAATGTACTAGACTGCCATGGGCTGATTTTGTCTATTGATCTTGTTACAAGTTGCTTTATCAACCAAACTTCGTTGTATTCAATACAATATTTTAAGTTCGATAGATTTACAAAAATCTGTACTCGTACTAGCTATTCTTAGTTTTTGTCTTGAATACCAAGGTAGATACTATAGGTAGTTTATTTACTTATCTATCTATCACGCCTTATCCCCGAAGGGGTGGCAGAGGCATACACATTGTATGCCCACTTTTCACTATGTGTATTCCTGTCCCACGTAATAGTTTATTTAGTTACATCTTTATATATCCAAGGATATATGAAGATGTAACTATATAAGCATGAAACTATATAAAGATGAAACTATAGAAGGATGAATCTATAATACACCACGAGCGATTTACTTAAATTATGTTTTTTTTAGTAAAACTATCTACAACATTGATAAATGCAGCATAATCGGCCTTTCATATTTTTACTCTGTCTGCTAAATCGTTCTTGAACCTATTTTTAAATAAAATTGGAAACATAAGTTTAGATAATTTATTTACTAAAGTATTTCACTAGTTGACGCCCGCGGCTCCGCACGCGTTTGATGTTTACCCATTTCGGTTTCCCACGGGAACTTGTTCCCGGGATAAAAAGTAGCCTATGTGTTATTCTGATGTGTAAGCTATATCATTTTAAAGTTTAGTCGGTAAAATCCATTCACTAGATTTTGCGTGAAAGAGTAACAAACATCCATACTTACAAAACTTTCGCGTTTATAATATTAGTAGGATTCAAATCGAAAGCAACAATCTAAGCCTAAAAATTTCTCATATTCTTACGAAGGATTGTTTCCCGCTGCCCATATATTTTAGTATGGAAAAGCAGTCTCCACATTATAGGCTTTATATTAGGATACGCGACCTCTATTCACTATCAAAGAAATCACTCTCAGCCCACAGCTGGACGTAAGTCTCTCCCAATTTTTCCTTCAGCGTGGTGCAGTCCTTACTGCACCACGCTGACCAGATCTGATCTTTGCCATGTAAAAATAACAAACGATGTGAATAAAAAAAATAAAATAAAAATAAATATGTTTATTTTTACGATAATATTTTTACATGCGGCGTACATTTTTTAACACTAACCCTTAGACAGGATGGTTCACAGAACATGTTGAAACTGTATTTCATACTAGGCTAAAGCCTGTATTATGGAAGACAATATTTAGTCATGGAAACAATGATATCCTAAATAAATATATGAGAAGTAGATGCCGTGAAGTCGTAGATATTTACACCGGTGCGTAGCGGATCGAGGAATGTACTGTTGTGTGTGTGTGTGTCCCGGGGTGGGACACCCCCATGGGTGCCCCGGGGTTTAAAAGTATATGTCACGGGCGAAGCCGAGGGGGTCAGCTAATAATCTATCTATATTAATAAAATCACGTGTGCTTGCACCTAGGAACTTGAAATTTTTAGTGTAAGCTACCCTTATAATGTACTCGTAGACACTTACTAAAAAAGAAGCGCTCGTGGCCCCGCGGTCTCAGTGTTCGGTAAACGGTCACTGCGGTACGCAACTTTCACTATGGCTGGTCGTCGGATGGGTGACCACTTTGTGGCATTTACATTTGCGAGCGTTTCCGTGCTTCGGAAGGCACGTTAAGCCGTTGGTCCTGGTTGCCAGTAAAATAGCAGTCGTTAAGCCTGGTTGAAGGCCTTATAGGCGGCTTAAAAATTTTCAACAGCAGGTAGCCACAACCTGCGTCTGTCTATTTCAACACGGCAATGGGCTCACCACCTATTACGTGGGACAGGAATCCACACGGTGAAAAGTGGGCATATAATATGCCTCTGCCACCCCTTCGGGGATAAGGCGTGATGGATATTTATTTATTATTATACTTACTAAAAAAAGATTTTTCAAAATTAAGGCATCAACTGTTGTATAAAAGTTTGTCATTTTTAAAGTTAGAGACATGAAATTACGAATACCTATTCCTCACTACAAATGAATAGATACGTGTATCGCGGATTTGAATCTTATATTTTAAGAGGTGAAATGGAGGTTGTCTTTTATTGATAAAATTAGTGGGTGACTCATTCCTATAATCAACATCCAGACGAAGCCCTTGGACCAACAAACGTATATTTTTTTGGGTAAGCTACCCTTATATAGTGGGTTTCCACTAAAAAAAAGGGTGATTGAAATTCTAACCCTAAGGGTGTAAAATAAGGGACAAACCTTTGTATAAAAGTTCGTCATTTTCCAAATTGGAAACATAAAATTACGTACACGTATTTTTCGTAACAAATAAATGGACACGTGTTTCACGGTTTTACATGATTTTACCTATTTAGGGGTAAAGTAGTGGTAAGTTCCTATTTCTGTGCTTTGGAAGCCACGTTAAGCTGTTGGTCCCGGTTGCCAGTAACATGGCGGTCGTTAATCTCAGTTGAAGGCCTTATGGGCGGCTTGAAAAATTTCAACAGCAGGTCGTGACCACCTGCGATTTTCCATTTCAACACGGCAATGGGCTCACCACCTATTCCGTAGGATAAAAGTACATACGGTGCAATGTGGGCGTATAGTATGCCTCTGACTACCCCTTCGGCGATAAAGGCGTGACAATAAGTATGTTTATGTAAGTTTCTATTGGAGATTCTCCATTTTCAAAGATAGCAACATCAAACTTCGCATACCTACTTCTGATTAAAAATAAATAAATACGTGTATCAGGATTTTACAAAATTCTATCCTTAAGGGTATAAAATAGGATATCAAGTTTATATGAAAGTATTTGAATATTTATAAAGGGCATGGGTCAAATGTATGAGGTGCAACGGGTGTTCAAAGAATTTCACGAGCGAAGCCGGGGGGCACAGATAGTATATAATAAGACTACCTCAGTGGTGCAGTGGTAGTGTATGCGACAGCTGCGCTGAAGTCCCAGGTTGGATTCCCGGGTGGGAATAAATATTTGTTTGATCCACAAATGTTTGCTTCGCAGTTTGGGTGTTTCCTATGTATAATGTGTGTATTTAGAAATATATAATTATGTTTATCAGTTGTATAGATTTAATAAGCCTACGGTGGGCTAAACGGCGCTCTGTAAAAAGAAATGCCCTACTATAGGTTACTCATAAGTTGAAGAAACTAAAAGAAAGTCGTGTTAGTTACACTATTTATAACTCAACAACGGCTGTACCGATTTGACTGAAAATTGGTGGGTAGCTAGCTTAGAGCCAGGAGACGGACAAAGGCTACTTTTTATCCCGGGAACAAGTTTCTGTGGGAAACGGGAACGGGATAACTTCACTATGCGGGCGAAGCCGCGGGCGTCAACTAGTTACTTATAAGAACACGAAAAGTAACTAAAACATCCATAAAAGTCAATGTTCTGGCAATAGTGGTAAATCAAATGAATTCCTTTGGAAACTCAACTTAGAAGTACCAACTTGTAATCGGCTAAGGGGTTCGCACCCCGTCTGTGAATGGTCGTTAACCTCGTTTTCCACTAAATCTTAATCACAGAACGAGGACGTTCTGTTTTTAAAGGACTAGCTGACGCCCTGCGGTTTTACTCGCGTAGTTTCCGTTCCCGCCGGAATACGGGGATAAAGTGTAGCCTAAGTTAATAATTATAACATTAGCTATCTGCCAGTTAACGTCTCGTTGAATTCAGTCCAGCCGTTTTAGAGATTAACCGAAAAAAAGATAGACCGAGAAACAAGATTTCTTTTGTAATTGTTTTTTTTTTACGTAGCTAAGTAGATACCTTATATTTTCTTAAACATTTGGTAAAAAGCTGTTAATTTATAATTACAAACAGACACTTTAATTTTATTTATCTGAAAATATAATAGGTACCTTCACAGTTTGTTTGTTGTTTGTTTGAGCTTAGAAACCAAGGTAATTAAACTACTAGACATGGGTTATATAACTCAACTAATACAAAAACATTCGACTTCTAAGCTAAACAGAAGTTTTGGAATTTGTTTTGCAATAGGTAAATGGATTTACTTTTGAACAGGAAACCTGTATTGTTAATAGGTATGTCGAGAATATTATAGATTTGCTTGAATCGCTTCTCTGTTACTGTACCTTATGGTACTTGAGTACATTACTAAATAAATAGCCTACTTGATGCTACTGTAGGCAACTCGCAGCTCAATTTCATATTTAAAAACATGAATAAGCGGAGCATAGCCCGCTAACCTTAAGCCCGCCACACACGTAGCTATAAATAAAATAAACTAAACTAACTAACTATCTTCACGCTGTATCCCTGACGGGGTAGTCAGAGAGGACAGATCGCCAGGCTTCGCGATCCATGCATACTTCTTTCGCTTCTTCGAGATTCATCAATCGCTTCATACACGCACGTCTGGGTATCCGAGTACTTTTGACCTTTCCGTTTTTGAGCAATCTGCTCACGTGGTCTTCATATGTAAGTCTCGGCCTACCCTGACTCCTTCTACCCTCTACTTTTGAACAATATATATTCTTCGTCAATCGTTCCTCACTCATTCGTTGGACGTGTCCAAACCAACGGAGCACGCCCTTTTCCAGCTTAACGCTGACACTTTCATTCAAACCTGCCAAATTGCGTATCACTTCGTTACGTATTCGGCCAGCCAAGGTAACGCCGCACAACTTTCGAAGTGATCGCATCTCCACAGCATTCAATTTACTTTCATGCATCTGCTGACATACCCAGGTTTCACTACCGTAAAGCAAAGTTGGCACTAGCACTGCGTTATGAATCGCCAGTCGTGCTTCTTTTACGATGCTTTGTCGCTTTACTAACTGAGACAAAGCACCGTTAACTTTGTTTCCGGCAGCTACTCGCCGTTCCACATCCGAATCACATCTTCCATCCATATCATATATTCATATCTTTCATCACATTTTGTTTCAAAAATAAAATAAATAAATAAATATCCATCACGCCTTATCCCCGAAGGCAGAGGCATATTATATGCCCACTTTTCACCGTGTGGATTCCTGTCCCACGTGGTGGTGAGCCCATTGCCGTGTTGAATGGACAGACGCAGGTTGTGGCTACCAGCTGTTGAAAAATTTTAAGCCGCCCATAAGGCCTTCAACCAGGCTTAACGACTGCCGTGCGGGGCCACGATATTAATATGCCGTGCTATAATATATATTTTGCTTTCATTCATTGATAGTCAGCCTAGGGTACGTATATTATATATTTATTAATATGCGATAGTATAAATTACGGAATACGGTGATGACGTCATAGAAATATATATTACAGCTGCCTGTGCGGTCACTTAAATATTTGTATACGAGTAGAAAACATATCGTACTATGCCTTGTTATAATTTACATTAATATATATTTTAGACTAGCTGATCCCCACGGCTTCGCCCGTGACATATTTTGAACCCCCGTCGCATCCATTTGATCCCGTCGCTTTTACTTTTACAGAAATGTATGAAAATTTGCCCGATTTGTTGACATTTATGATTAATGCTCCGCTCTCCTGAGTAGTAGCGTGATGATATATAGTCTATAGCCTTCCTCGATAAATGGGCTATCCAACTCAAAAATATTATTTTCGATTCGGACCAGTAGTTCCTGAGATTAGCGCGTTCAACCAAACAAACAAACAAACTCTTCAGCTTTATAATATTAGTATAGTTACGCGTGTGACGGGCTTTACTAGCGAAAATAGCTTCAGGGCACATGCGGGCTATAAGGTAATTCTGATACAAGTTTTCCCAAAAATTTGAATTAGCCCATATCTTTGTAATGTGTTGTGTCTGGACTTTTATACGCCTAATAGGGACCATAAACCTCAAAATCTGGTATAAATTTCAACTTCCACCCACCTGTTTCTGAGAAAATTAATGGTGACACACGGACAGATAGAAAGACAAGTGATTAGGATTTGTTTTTGGATTTTTTACATTTTGCGGTACGGCACCTTAGAAATCAAAGAAACTTAAAAATGCTGAATAAATACCTTACTATCTCTCAAGTTAGAATAAAAATCACTAAAGAAACGTTAAAATCTAATAGTTAAAGAGTTCAGTCTAGATAAAAAAAAAATTAACAAATGCCATCGCGAAATAGATCGAATTTCGTTTACCTTGAATTATAGCTATAAGCTTTCACCTCATCAATAATTTGAGAATGTTTTATAAATAATTTCATACAAAACGGCTCACCGGAAAACCTTAACCTAAACTAAACCCATAGGAAACGTGGCCAGAAATATAAACATTTTAACTAATCCACGCTTTAACATTATTCATAGTATCAAAGGTCGGCAGCGCGAGTGCTGCACCTCTGGTGTTGCAAACGTCCATAGGCTACGGTGACCACTTTCCATCAGGTGGGCCGTACGCTGGTCTGCCACCCCAGAGGTATAAAAAATAAAGTATTTCATCGTTTTAGCTTATATGAAATAAGTTATGTAATAAGTTATTAACTTATTACCTTATATAAATAAATCTTATAAATCTTAAACAAAATCTTAAATTAAATTAAACAGCACTGGATAAAACTTTAATAACGCTATCTGAAATCATTTTCTCTCTAAGAAAAGTTCGAAGTATCTACGAGTATATCCGCCTTATCGAGATCAGCAGCGATAGCAATTATTGAGAGCACTAAAGGTCGCAAGCTTTATTCATGGTAATTTACTTTCCTTTTTTTCAAACATTAGAGTTACGTATAAAACAAGCAATATACAAGCTTTATATCTATACTAGCTGACCCCCGCGGCTTTGCCCGTGACATTTTTTGAACCCTCGTCGTATCCATTTGATCCCGTCGCTTTAACTTTCACAGAAATGTATGAAAATTTGCCCGATTTGTTGACATTTATGATTGCTGCTCCGCTCTTCTGGGTAGTAGCTTAATGATATATAGCCTATAGCCTTCCTCGATAAATGTACTATCCAACTCAAATTGATTTTTTCAATTTGGACCAGTATTTCCTGAGATTCGAGCTTTCAAAAAAAACAAACTCTTCAGTTTTATATATTAGTATAGAGGTTAGTTCGGGTGGAATATTACAACTCAATTTTATGCAGATATCGTTAACAGATAGAGCTGAATATTGTACACGTTTAATTTGAATGACATTTCATAATTAGCTGTGTGTCGTTCAAAAATTAACGCGGTGAAATATCATTGATTACGGACTAATAAATTGCCTCGGTGGCGCAATGGTAGTGTATGCGACTGCCGTGCAGGATGTCCCGGGTTCGATTCCCGGGTCGAAACAAATATTTATGTGATCCACAAATGTTGGTTTTGGAATTTGGGTGTTCCTATGTATAATATATAATGTATTTAGAAATTTATAAGTTTGCATAGCAGTTGTCTAGATCCCATAGTACAAAGTAGCTTAGTTTGGGCTGGATGGCGTTGTGTAAAAAGTGTCCTACAATATTTATTTATAAATATCCATCACGCCTTATCCCCGAAGGGGTGGCAGAGGCATATTATATGACCACTTTTCACCGTGTGGATTCCTGTCCCACGTAATAGGTGGTAAGCCCATTGCCGTGTTGAAATAGATAATCGCAAGTTGTGGCTGTTGAAATTTTCAAGCCGCCCATAAGGCCTTCAACCAGGCTTAACGACTGCCATTTTACTGGCAACCGGGACCAACGGCTTAACGTGCCTTCCGAAGCACGGAAACGCTCGCAAATGTAAATGCCACAAAGTGGTCACCCATCTGAGGACCAGCCATAGTGAAAGTTGCGTAACTCAGTGATCGTTTACAGAACACTGAGACCGCTAGGCCACGAGCGCTTCTATTTATTATTATTTATTTATTTATTTATACGATACCTAAGCTCCGCTATGTGTTTCAAGTGTCATGAATTAACTACCTCCAAGCGTCGTCACTCAGGACTTAATCTAACGCTAATACTTGTTGTTGTTTTTGGTTGGGACTAATCCCACCCGCATTCCCATTACTATAAGTCCTGTAAACCAGAATCTACAGCAATGACCAACATCACAAAAGTTACACCGAGCTCAATCTCGGTAAAGTTCCACGAGAAGTGAGAATGTCTTCTCAATAATCAGAAGATAATTGGAGGATGTCAGAAAAAGAACGTAAATCGTATTGTTGGGGTATAAAATGTACTTACCCTTTACATGATGGGTGTTCTTCCAAATGGAAAATAAAGCTCTGTGGTAGACTGGCCAGGAAGGCGCTCACCCAAGAAACGATTAGCGCTCTCCGTAAGTAAGACTCCCACATCACATTTAGAGGTTTCAAGATGGCGTAGTATCTGAAATGGATAAGAAAATTATTGTTATATCATTATTTTATCCAGGTGCGCAAAATCATTTACTTGATCTTCATTAAGGCTTAATGGTAAGTCACAAGACGTGCAAAAACACTAAGACAAAAGAAAAAATAATTGAAGTGCCTTCAGAAGGAAAACTTTAACATTTTATTAACCTTGTAATTTTTTGAATAATATCATATTTTTGAATAATAGCTGGCACACATTTTCGCCGCGCGGTAGAACGAGAGGGGGATATTATTTCCTCTCCTAGCTGGTCTACGCACCCTCCGTCTTACGAATTTTTGATAAGGGTTGACCTTATCGCAAATTGATCATTGATCAAATGTCTTTACTACGCCTGACGTGGTTTAATATTTTTACCCATGCCAATAAGTCCACAACGCCGTTAAAGAAGCTTTACTTCAAAATATGAAAACGCTGAGTAATAAGGAACGGTAAATTGTGAACATAGTGTGATGGCGCGAATGTCCAGAACAGCTATGCAATTCACAAATCTCAGATCTAAATCCGCTACGGCGCAAATATCTTGTTTGGATCCGAGATTTCTGAATTGCTTAGCAGAACTCCAATTTTCTCCACATACATTTATCACATTTGCAACCTGAACATAGCTGCAAGTAGGGCTCAACATTATTCAGTGTGAGTTCTGATTTTAGAAGTCCATTTAAAGATAGAAAGGTAAAATAATTCAAAGTTGGAATTTCACAAAATATGCATAATTTACCCTAAAATAACTCTTCTAGATAAAATAAATAAGGTAGCACGGACCTAGACAAGACATCAAATTAACTCAATATAACATATAATAACGTGAACACATCGACAACTGCGACTGGGCGCGACCTGAACATAGCCGCAAGTAGAGCTCAAAATTATTCAGTTTACTGTGAGTTCTGCTTTTAGAAGTCCATTTAAAAAATAGTAGAAAGGTAAAATAATTCAAAGTACTAACTTCACTAAATATGCATAAAATACAACTTTTAGATTAAATAAATGAAGAAACACGGACCTAGACTTCAAATTAACTCAATATAACATATATAACAACGTGAACACTTATCTTTTTATTGCGACTGGCAAATCTGTAGATGTGTGCGTTTGAGTCTTAATGCACGTTTGATTTTGTGCGAGTCAAATAAACAAGTTCATTCATTCATTCACATTTCCTTACTGTTCTAATATGAACTGTGATATAGACGTTTGCCAAACCAAACATTTTGTAAGACCACTAGTAAAAAAAGTTATAAAACTTTCTCTATTTTCTACGACCCTTTCAAGTTCATTTATTACCTATCCATCTATCAAGAGTGACGTCATCATCGGTGTTTGAAGACGCAACTTGAGAAATGAGTCATTTGAGTGACATGACCGAGACCGATTGCTATCGCTTAGTCCACTTTCAATTTCGTTCATATGACGTAGGGATAATATTTTGTTTACGTATTTATTGCGTATTACAAATCATATTGCGTGTAAACTGAGTAGGTATTTTTTCTTTATTTATATTCTGGTGGAGGTTCAGAATGAGCTTATAAAAAAAATATCCCAAAAATATTTTATTCTGGAATATTTTTGCAGTTAAGAATACTCTACACTTCTCCATAGTGAATGCTTCACTCTTCCATGAATTCAAACTTCCGTATTTTTAAAAATAGTCAAAGTTCCAACCATAGTACATGGCACACTAGCTGAGCACTGAGCACCGCGGCTTCGCCCATGACATAACTAGGTGCACTTGCCGTCCCCGGTAAGTCTAAGGGCCGTATTCCAGAACGTTTCTCAATACTCAATCGACGCTTGAGGCTAGTTTTTGCCTTATAAGTACTACTCTCAAGTGTTTCTTTAGTATTGATAAACGTTCTGGAATACGGCCCGGGGCGAAGCGTATTGCCGTTTTTCGAGATCTTTTGTCGATGTCAATTTTCCTATCGGTGGTTATTCCTCCATGGTATGTCCAATTTTTAATTTTATTTTTTCTAAACCATCTATGACTAGATGTCGTATTATGGGCCAAATTTAAGCAGAAAGTGTTAAGTGGTTTCGGAGGACTTCGAGAACAAAGCGAAAATCCAAATCGGGAAGAATGGAGCTACGCTCATTTTGTGCGCTTCGCTCTAATAATTTTGTATTATCCGTGCTTCGGAAGGCACGATAAGCCGTTGGTCCCGGTTGCCAGTAAAATGGCATTCGATAAGCCTGGTTGAAAAATTTCACAGCAAGTCGCCACAGCCTGCGCCTGTCCATTTCAACACGGCAATGGGCTCACCACCTGTTACGTGAGGCAAAAATGCATACGATGAAATGTGGGCGTACAGAACGCCTCTGCCTACCCCTTCGGGGATAAAGGTGTGACAATATGTATGTATGTAATCCGGATTTTGAATCCGAGAGCACGGCACGATAGTCGCATAATCATATCTACTACTGAGATACAAGTTGTCTTATTTTTAAGGTTTCGTACCCAAAGGGTAAAACAGGAACTTATTACTAAGGTACCGCTGTCCGTCCGTCCGACTGTCTGTCCGTCTGTCAATAAGCTGTATCTCATTAACCGTGATAGCTAGAATGTTGAAAATTTCACAAATGATGTATTTCTGTGGTCGCTATATATAAAATACTAAAATAGAATAAAATAAATATTGAAGGGGGGCTCCCAGACTTCCATACAACTAACGCGATTTTTTCCCGTTTTTATAGCACACGCATTTGGGCGGTTTCTTATTGCAATATTATTTTTGAAGTTGTGTTTCTTTATCTACGTTGAAAGATATTTTATAGCTGAAAAAAACGTCGTAACGTTTTTTGGTTCCTCGCCATGTTGTTTTGAAATGATACTTCTTTATCATAAGTAAAACTTCTTTATCGACGTATAAGAGAAATTTTATAGCTGTAAAAAAATGTCGTAAAGAAGTTTCATATCTTAGCTGTGTACTCTGGTACACACACATATTTTTTAATTCTGTTTTAGTTCATATTGCAACCCTCCAGATTGTTACTGGTAGTATGTATACTACAAGTTCTTAACCCTTATGTAACAATACGTTGGGAAATTCCTGTTGTGATCACAATAATTGGCCTATAAAGGAGATAATGGTTATTTTCCTTCTCCCCACCGCTCCTTTCCCCAGGCTTATTACCGTTCTAAGATGGATTTCTTCCTATCGTCCGAATCCATTAGTTCCATAAGTAGGTATAATCAATACATCAACTAATATTATGGTCAACTTTCGATCTTTTATCTCTAACCTACTTATAAAGTTCGAGTCACATGGGGCTTATTGAACGATTGATGAAAGAAGAGAATATACTCTGTGGTATACTTTTGTATAGTTGTGGCCTTTGTTTCGTCTCGTTTCGATTCTACTTTTATGAGTGTTTTTAAAAGAAGGTAATAAATAAATATTGTAGGAATGCAGAGATGTCGTTCAAATTATGAGTTGGAACAAAGTTAAATATTTGTGTGATATGCAACTATTTGTTTTGGAGTTTGGGTGATATTATTATTATTTATCTATCTCACCTGTTCCCCGAAGGGGTGGTAGAGGCATATTACATGCTCACTTTTCACCATATGTATTCCTGTCCCACGTAATAGGTGTAAATGTAAATGTTTAAATTTTTCAAGCCGCCCATAACGCCTTCAACTTGATTTAACGACTGACATGTAAATAGCAACCGGAACCAACGGCTTTACGTGCCTTCCGAAGCACGGAAACGCTCGCAAATGTAAATGCCACAAAGTGGTCACCCATTCGTGACCATTCATAGCGAAAGTTGCTTGACGCAGTGATCGTTTACAGAACACTGAGTCCGCGGGACCACGAGTGCTTCGCGTGAGAGTTTGGGTATCACTCACCAGGTCGCCTGCAGACACTTAGCCTTCCATCAGAAGTGTAAAGTGAGAATCGAGACTCATCTGTAAACAAAATTCTTGACAATTCTTCTTGATCCCACTGTATGTGGTCACGGGCGTACCGCAGTCTCGCTAATCGATGCTCACTCTCGAGTTGGGGACACTCACTGGTCTTCGGGGTTTTAGGTTTGCTTCATCCACTCTTCTTCTCACTGTACTGTCACTAATGTAATCCTTTCGGGTATGTAGAAGATGTTGCTGGATTTAATTTGCATTTAGGTGGCGATTTCCCAACACAGTCGAAACAATATAAAGGTCTTCTCAGGCACTAGTACACCAAATGGTTTCCAGTTTCTACCTGCGCTTCACCTTCTGGACCGTTCTTAACGTCACACCCACTATTCTTGCAGTACGACGCATACTGATGCCTAGTTCTAGAAATGTCATGATCCTACCACATTCTTCAGTTGAAAGAGGCATGATAAATAAGTTTGTGTGCTGTCGTCTAACTTAGCTTTTGTAACAAGACTCTACGATCTAGAAAATTGTTTCAAAACCAAAATAGAAACAAGAAATGAATGGTAAATTGTAATTAGAAAAGGATTACATTTGATTTTCAAGATTTCTCAGCCATTTCTTAAAAGAAGGTTATCGGCTATGACGTTTTTAAATACAAAATTAAACTCTTATTTTGAGTCTATTTTGTTTCGAAAGTATATCTTGTGTACCCAAACAGTTATTGCAATTTTAATAATGTGATACTTAGTTTTATAGGCCAGTGTAAATATAAAATTATTTTGTAAAAAATATGACTAAATCAAATTGTTACCACGGAGGGTCAAAGTATGTCACGGGCAAATCCTCGGAGTTCAGCTACTGTATGTAAATAAGTATGTTTATGAGTAAGTTGTGTTGATCCTACAGCGCTTGTGCTTAAATTAGGTTAAGCTAAATAGTGCTGTGATAAAATTTATCTACAAAAAAAAAGTGTGTGAGCACATGTACACATGTACACGCGTTAGAAGTTATACATCTATGGCGTTACAAAATAAAAATCTTTTTAAAAATTTTATCTTTTGCCTTATCCTACGTTTGTAGAAAAAACTATTAGTTAACTATAGCTAACTTCAGAGTGTTTGAAAACTACTTTGAATGCAGTTGTAAGTTGTCATAGCTTTTTTCGTGACAGTATGCGCGCGCATCGTAAAAGTTTAACTAGCCAAAAAAAGTATAATTCCAAAATGAACACAGTGGTACGAAATTTTTATATGATGTCCTTGTGTTATACAACGAAATGTTTTGTGCACATAATTGGCTATTCTGCGACTTAATCAGACGTCGCCAGTAATCACTTCAGCTCTAATGATTAATGTATTGTCAGCAAGTAAGAGGGTTTGGACATTTGTAGGCTCATAACAATCGTGGTTTATGTCCATAAGCTCGTTCGACAGTAAACGAGTATGGAAAATCACTACAATTAGTAGACGACGTTAAGTTCTCGTACTAGATTTTATGAAGGTAATGTATCTGAATGATCCAATGCACACGTACCTCTCTTCAGTGTTTTTTTTCTAAACTAATTATTTATTCTTAATAACTTTTTTTAATAAAAATGAGAATAGATTTTTTTTATAAAAATAAGTATCGTTGGGACAACTCAGGCACAACGCCATGTGATTCCAAACTAAGCAGAGCTTTTACTATGGTAACCAGATACCTGATAAACATACTTATATATTTCTAAATACATACTATAAATATTATAGATTAATAACACCCAGACACAGAATAAACCGTTGTGCTCATCACACAAAGTTTTGTCCTGGGTGAGAACCGAACCCACGACCTCTTGCGTAGCAGTCGGATACACTTCCACCGCGCCACATAGCAGTCATTGATTGATTTGCGATTGGTGGCACTTGGTGGAACTTGCTACACATCTCACAAACATTGGCTCCGACACTTACAAGTGTTATCATTGAAGGTGTTTTTTTCTTGAAGTGGCAGTGTGTGCAATGTGGTTGCCATAGAAATCGTAGAAATAGAAGTGTCATGCGAGAACATTTTTGTGTGTCGCCGGGAAATGCACAGCGTTTGATACGTATTTGATTGTTATTTATTTATGTGGACACTAGGTAACAGTAGTAACAGGCAACGCTCAAAATAATGTTCCACAAGCCATTTCTCCTGTTTTTTTTTTGTTAGGGCTCGTACACATAAACACGTTATGAGGACGTAACGTGACACGGTCACACGATACGTGAGCCCTATGAACGCCACAGAACACTGAATTTGCGGGATTACGAGCGCTTTAAAACGTGTCTTGTAAAAAACAATCACTTCGTTAAGCATCTTATTTTACGGTTAATTCTGAGATAAGTGGTTTGTTTTCCATCCATTCACGAACATTTCCGTATACCGAAAGGTAACGTGGCTTCCGAAGGAGACACCGTTGTTCTGGGTGCTAGTCCTTAAGCAAAGTGAAAACATGTGACAAATTTAACACCAGTTAGTCAAAGCCTCTTGAAATTCCGACTTACTATGATGATTTAAATATAATATAAAATTAATTTGGGGATAATATAAAATAATTATAGCTATAATATGTATACTTTTTAATATATATTTTTTTTTTCCATCGCCGTCAGTCAACAGTGTAAACAATATTAATAAGTTGTTTAAATTTTTCGTCTAGCTTGTCTAATTTCCAAGATATGTCAATTTTAGTTAATTAAAACCAACATTTATTTAGGAAAAGCATGTCATCAAAAAATCGGGACGTTGGAGTGGATAGCTAAGCTGTAAGTACTAACCCATTCTAATATTCATATTATCCATACTAATAATTTATGAAAATGGGACGGTAAAGTGAGAAAATAGAACGTGTTTGTCCTCCTACACAATGAAAGGTATCAATGGATTGACATTTGTTAAAATTGAGATAGTTATCTAAAGTGTGCCAAACGGTACATTTACTTTTAGCTCGAAAAAGGATCTTATTTCAACGTGAGAATAAATTTGCAGCCCGTAAAATACTACGAACCATTAATCAATACGTACATTTATATTTTTTTACAATTGTGTATGGAAATTTGTCCGGTTTGTTGACATTTATGGTTACTGCTTCACTCTCCTGGGTAGTAGCTTAATGAATGAATGAATGCTTTATACATATAGCAAAAAGCCTTCCTCAATAAATGGCCTCTACAACACAAAAACATTTAGATCCAGTATTTGCAGAAATTGGCGTGTTGAACCAAACAAACTCTTCAGCTTTATAATATTGTATGGCTTGTAAAAAAAAAAGCTCAATATGAATTGAATGTGTCCGTGTGATATTCCGTCATATTATTATCTCGAAAACAGGTTAACAATTATAGAACCTGGTTCACAATTATAGCACAGATTTTTTTTGTTAGTATATTTTATGGCTCGATTACTAAAACCATTTAGCCAAATCTTATTTATTTCATACTAGTTGACGCCCGCGGCTTCACCCGCTTAGAGAAGTTTTCCCGTTCCCGTTACCCACAGAAACTTGTTCCCGGGATAAAAAGTAGCCTATTAAGTATTCTGATGTATAAGCTATATTATTGCAGTTTCATTAAAATCCATTCAGTAGTTTTTACGTCAAAAAGTAACAAACATCCATACAAAATTTCGCACTTATAATATTATTAAGATTAAGATTCCTTCAATCTTCATATTACCTAAAAAGTCTTCGTCATCTACGTCTGTCAAGTTTGGTCTTAAGTCAAGGTCAGTCTTACCCTAGTGCTTAGATTGCAATCCACTGCATTTATATCACTGTATTTCACTATAGCACGAAAACACAGCTTTTATGTCCAAGAAACCACCACTCCAACTCATAAAACAAGATAAACGCACTAGTTTTAGAAAATACAAAGTCTGTGTACCAGAGTACATAGGTAAGACGTGAAACATCTTTACGACATTTTTTTACAGCTTTAAAATTTCTCTCATACGTCGATAAAGAAGTTTCATTTTTGATAAAGAAGTTTCACTTCAAAACAACAGCAAGCGTAGGTATATATGTTTGCCGCCATTTTCCCGCCAAGAATACCCGACACAGATAATTAATCAGCTCAGTCCAGAGTGTGTTGTTAGCTTTTCTTATTCTATAAAGCAAGCAATACAGTCATGTGGACGGACATTTGGCGGGAAAAGTGACAAGTGCGGACGCTTGCTTTATATTATTTTCTAAAACTAGTGCATTTATCTTGTTTTATGTGCGGAAGTGGTGGTTTCTAGGACATAAAAGTTGTGTTAACGTGCTATAGTGAAAGACAATGATATAATGCAGTGGAATGCTATTTTCTCTCTTGCCGCGAAACGTCCACTGACAACCTTAGTATAAGAATCACCATTATACTGAGGGCAAGGACCAGGACGTAGCCTGAGGATACGACATCGACTGGACAGGACTAATTAGAAGATAAGATTGAAGAAATATAATGTAAAAAATAAGATTTGGCTAAAAGGTCTTAGAAACCAGGCCATTAAATAATTATTAAAAAAAAAGTCATGTGGACGGCAGTTGTCACTTCACAAATTCAGTTGTTGTTAAGTATAGATTTTAAGTTTTAAATCGTGATTGTTTGTTTCTTTTTGTTCTTCACGCCGTCGTTAATGAACCGCCATGTTTGTAACAAATGTTAAAAATGTTTTTTGTTCTTTGAAGAGTATCCTAAGCTAATATATTATACTTACTTCAGAAAATATATTATTTGGATCAATGTTTATCAATCACGCCTTATCCCGGTAGGGGTGGCAAAGGCATATTATAGGCCACTTTTCACATGTTCCTCGTAGTAGATGGTCACCCCGTTGCCAAGGAAATAGATAGACGCAAATACTTCAAGCCGCCCTAAGGCCTCAACTTGGCTTAACGTCTGTCATGTAACTGGCAACCGGGACCAACGGCTCAACGTGCCTTCCGCAGCAGTAAATTTCAATTTATCATTATAAAAATTCACCTTAGTATTCAAATATACACGTAATCATTTTCGTGTTTTATTATTTGTTATTAAATCTGGAAGTTGTATTGTTCCGGATCGGAAAAATAAGAGTCGCTATTCAATTTAGAACTTTTATTGTTTTTGATCCCGATACGAGTTTGAATTCAGAGTTGCAACAAATATTTGATTTAGGTTATTGTCTTTTCTTTAAATACGTAATATATTGACGGACTTCCTCGGTGGCACAGTGGCAGTGTGTGTGCGCGCCTGAGGTCACTGGTTTGATTCCCGGAATATTTGTATTATCCACAAATGTTTGTTTCGGAGTTAGGGTGTTTCCTATGTAAAATATGTAAGTATTTAGAAATATGTTTATCAGATGTCTAGATCCCATAGCACAGGTTTATATTAGCTTACTTTGGGCAAAAAATGGGCTTAAAAAATGAAAAAAAAAATGTGTACTTAAAATCTTTTTAAAAATTTTATATGCCGCCTTATCCTACGTAAAAAACTAAAATGTTGACTATAGCTAGCTTCAGGGTGTTTGAAAACTACTTTGTCATGGAAACACTTATCAGCTAACTTCATGGTGTCGGTTACCCGTGTATGCGCGTGCATCGTAAAAATTAACTCTCATCAATTTTCCCTAAAGCGCCAAAAGACGTATAAATAAAAAAGTATTTATTTATTTAAATTTAGAAAAATAAATAATAAGTTCATCAGTTGTTTAGATTCTATGGGATAAGCTTAAGTTAATTTAATTGACTGGATGGCGAATAACAAAAATGTGGAAAAAGTTGAAATATAAATCAAATTAAGGTATGAACTTTGGAATTAAATAAACTAATTAATCAACATGAAGCGCTCGTAGCCACTCTAGATCAGTGTTCTGTAAACGATCACTGTGGTAAGCAAATTTGATGTGGCTGGTTCTCAGATGGGAGACATTTTAAATTACATTTTATTTGTAGAAATATGTATTAGTCGACCACATTAGATGCTGTTTAGACTACGGTAGAAAACAGAGTACTAATGTAAAACAAGTAAAATATCATAACTATTCTAAAGTGTCAAAACTGACATCATAGCGTGCCGCTAGTATAGTCACCATATTAACTGCGTCTGTCCGGCCTGTTTTTCGGGACAAAAAATGCTTACAATGAAATGTACATACTCTGCCACCCCTTCGGGCATAAAGGCGGCATAATAAATCAACATCCTTTTATCAATTGGTTGTTCTAAGCCCTTAGAGGTTCAACAACTGCTAAAATATACTATTATTCTACTGTGTCTTAAGATAAAATTATCCAAGAACCACTCTGGTAATAAAATAGCACCTGAAAACATATAGGGACAGCTTTGTAAGGCACCTTTTGTGTCTTGTAGTGGGTGACACCAGTGTCCTTTTGATTTATAAGTAGAGGCTCTTCAGTTGAAAGTACTTCATTGAATTACACCTGTACAGTATGCTCGTGGAACTTGAGAGAATTGAATGTTATAAGGTAGCCCACGTCCATTTAGGGTCAGCGTTAAATCTTATACAATGAAAGAAGAGTGTCACTTGACATTGAAATTAGATTGTTTTTTTTTTTTAACTCGACCACAGTATAACTAATGTTACAAATACAGAAGGCTAACTTCGATAAATTATTTATGTAAATAAAGTACTTACTACTCGTAATTTAGTACTTATTTATGCTTTTTGCCTGCCTCTGTGGCGCGGCACTCCCAGTGCATCCGACTGCTACGCAAGAGGTCGTGGGTTCGATTCCCACCCACGATAAACCTTTGTGTGATGATGGTTTATTCTGTGTCTGGGTGTTATTTATCTATAATATGTATGTATTTAGAAATATATAAGTATGTTTATCAGTTATCTAGATCCCATAACACAAGCTAATATTAGCTTACTTTGGGCTAGATGGCGCTGTGTGAAAAGTGTCCCACAATATTTATTTATTAATTATTTATTTATATACATAACAAAAGTTACATAAATAAGAAAAAAGATATCATGTTGGTGGAAAAAATGTCACAAAGGCGTTTTTTACTCACAATTGTATTATCTTACATAACCCAATATAATATAAAGATTTAGGAATCCATGTGTGTGTCGACAGAGAAAATACGTATATAGAGAAACAATGGACATTAATATTCTTTTAAAAATTTCAAGTATTACAATACTCGTAATGTACGTCTACCGAAGTTGTAGAAGCGCTCGTGGCCCCACTAACACAGTGTTCTGTAAACGATCACTGCGTTAAGCAACTTTCGCTATGGCTGGTCCACGGATGGGTGAGCACTTTGTGGCATTTCTATTTACGAGCGTTTCCGTTTTTCGGAAGGCACGTTCAGCCTATGGTCTCGGTTGCCAATAAAATGGCGGTCATTAAACCAAGTTGAAGGACTTATGGGCGGTTTGAACAATTTCAGCAGCAGGTCGCTTCAGCCTGCGACTATCTATTTCAACAAGGCAATGGGCCCACCTGTTAGGTGGGACAAATTGCATTCGGTGAAATGCAGGCTATACGCCTCTGCCTACCCCTTCGGGGATGAGTGCGTGACAATATGTATGTATTTCAACAAATTAGGTATTTACTATTCTGTGTACCTATGTGTATCTAAGTGACAGCGGAAAGATATAAGTAATCCTTTGGCCTTAAGGCCATTTAATAGAAAATGATTTGTTTGCAGTACAACCCTGTCTAATAATAAAAATCGTGAAAATAAAAGGAGAAATGTTTCCTTTACAAATTACCTAAGTGATCAATCAAATGAATTGAAGATGGCGACGTCTATCCTTGAAACAAAGTCGATTTATCATTGTTTTATATCACGTTTTTTCAAATGTTGGCCAATTATTTATAACGATTTTATAGATTTTTTTTTTGAAAGATTCTGTTCTACATAACCCGTGTACCACTCGCGGCTACATTTATGTGGTTCATAATATAACATAATATTCCTATTTCGAATTTATTCCATAGCATTAGAAAATTTAATCTATGATTTACTGGTAAAGTATATATTTCACTAGTTGTGGCTCCGGTTTTTTTAATTCCATAAATGTTACGCTTAGACCTTGAAAATTTTAACGTTTTTATGTATTCATTCATACAAACTTACTTTGCGACCATTGCATCACGGTTTTCAAAATGCAAAATTTTTTTATTGTCATATTTGAATTGAATGACACACGTCGTTAAACCCCTATTACAACTCGCTGAAAGTCCGAATTAAAACTTGCAAAAAAAAATTGTGTGTTCCACAAATGTTTGTTTCGGAGTTTGGGTGTTTTCTATGTATAATTTGTTTCTATTTAGAAATAGAAATATATAGGTAAGTATGTTTATCAGTCGTCTAGATCCCATAACACAAGCTTATATTAGCTTAATTTAGGCTAGATGGCAGTGTGTAAAAAAAAAAGTCCCACCATACTGTAATTTGGTACTCACCTATCTACTGCGATACACACAAGCACGAAGCTAGAAAGGTAGAGGCCGAAGGTGCGCGTGAACATCATCACTCGACACATGAAGTCTCCGGCCAGCCACTGGACTGTCCCGGCCCACACTATCTCCATCGGCATCATTAGGAACGTTACCTGAAAAAAAAAACAGGAATTAATGTGGAAAAATATTTGAAATGGTAGTTGAACCCGCGACCTTTGCCAAGCCGGGGAATCGCTCTAACCAGCTAAGCTACCGAGCCAATCTACAAAATATTACCAAGCAGTCAGGAGATTGTTTGTCAGTCAGGCTTTTATCGCCGAAAGGGAAGCTGAGGCATATATACGCCCACTTTTTACCGTTAGCATCAAATACGTAATAGGTGGTGAGCTGCCCATAGCCTTTATTCTCGTAGAGGCATACTTTACGCCCATATTTCACCGTAAACATTTTTCTCTCACGTAACAGGTGGCGGAGACTACTATTGACAAGCCGTAGAATATTACTAGAGTCACTGTTTTTAGCTGTCAAAATGTTAGTAGACTATCAATGCTACTGACTATCGGTCACTGATGCGGTACGTGTTAGTAGAACTCATCGGCAGACGAATAGCAGTCTATTGGAGTTTAATACGATTGTAATAGTAAACTACGAAAAAAGGTCAAAATTGTACCGCTAGCTTTCTATTGAGCGACGATTACGATTATTTTCTGACGCGATTGAAATAGTAGACTTGGCACCCAGCTAAGCTACCTAGCTTATCAAATTTATATTACCAAGCAGTCAGGAGTTTGTTTATCAGTCACGCCTTAATCGCCGAAGGGATAGCTGGGGCATATATACGGATCCGCCCACTTTTCACAGTAAGCATTTTATTTGCAATTGGGTGATGAGCCCATGAAGCGCTCGTGGCCCCACTGACTCGTGTTCTGTAACCGATCATTACATTAAGCAACTTTCGTTATAGCTAGTTCTTGGATAGATGACCACTTTGTGATATTTACATTTGCGTGCGTTTCGTGCTTCGGAAGACGCGATAAGCCATTGGTCCCGGTTGCCAGTAAGATGACAGTCGTTAAGCCTAGTTGAAGGACTTATAGGCGGCTTGATAAATTTCAGCAGCAGGTCGCCACAGCCTGCGCCTGTTCATTTTCAACACGGGCTCACCCCTATAACATGGGACAGGATTGCACACGGTCAAATATTCCTCTGCTCACCTTTGGTGATACAGCGTGACTGCTAATATATACAAAATACCTATGCCAATTGAGAGTGCTGTCTGACCTTCCAACCCCGTGTCCCCCGCGTTGTTGCGTCATCCGAAAATGTAAAAGAAAAGAGGTTTTATAAAGTTGTGTACTTTCCAAACTAAGTACAATTTCGACGGTCAAATTGCTAATTAATGAATTTACATAAGCACGTAGTTATTTTTTCAGTCTCGCAACTTTATTTCACGACTCTGGAGGCCGCCGTTCAAGTGGCCAATTAAATTAAAATAAGAAACTTTAGGATCACGGCAAAAAAAATCTTCTTTATTTATATTTATAGAAATTTGTTCAAAACAATTTACGTAGGTATCGAATAAAATGTATTTTAGACTAGCTGCGCACTTTGGCTTCGGTTGTGACATACTTTAAACTTCCGTTTTCCATTCATTTGTTATTTTTTTCATTATATTCTAATTTTTCACAAACAAATTATTTGTGATTTCTTACAAATAAATTGACAAATATTTAATACTAGCTGACCCCTGGGTAGTTGCGTGATGATATATAAGTTAAAACTTTCCTCCATTAAAGGACTATTTATCACTAAAAGATTTTTTTAATTCCGACTCGTTGTTCCTGAGATTAGCGCTTAGCAACATACTACTATTATACCATTTTTTACTTTTTGTATTTACCTAATCCTATCCTATTCTGTAAAAGTGGTTCATCTAATGCCTAACCCATCATCCGTTGTAAAATGTTGTGATATGCAGCATGAATAAGTTCCATTTCATTAAATAGGAATTTTTCATATTTAAATTAATTTATGTAACCTTAACAAATAGTATTGTTACTCAAACCAGCCTCACGACTCACTATCTATTGGTAAATCTAGCTAGGTTCTCGCTTGTTTATTAGTATTCACTCTTGAACTCACTCGACGTGCTAGGTTTTTTGTAAGAACTGGGGCAGTATATAATAGTCACGGTGTGACTCCTCATGAAAAGTAGGCGTAAGTAAGACATCGAGTTATCGAAAACCATATCATCTATATTATCTTTGCCAAAAACAGTCGGTTTTTAACCCAGTGTTATGTTAAAAACCGAGGGTGTTCGGCAAAATAAAGTGTATTTATCGCTGCCAACAAAGTCACGTTCAAAAAATAATATAGCGATTTATAATAATATGGTGATCAAAAAACATAGTCAAACCTTTTCTTGAGAAAACCCTTGAGACATCGAGTAACATAAATTACAATTCCACAAGTATCTGATCGTCTCCGATAACGTTGAAAGTTGGGCTAATACTTAGATAATATATGAATTTGTAGACTGGTTTGTGATTATGTCGACCCTCTACAGTCGAGCGCCAATATATAAACACATTGTCAGTATTTCAAATACGAATCATTTTGGATTTCTTTTTTCATATCGGTTTATTTATTTATCTGCTACATTTTTTTTGACCATTTGTTGTAACTAGTGAGTAAACTAAGACAACACATAAATAAACAACAAATAATAAGACAACAAATAAATAAACAAAAAGGGACTCCTTTTAATAATATATTTTAGTTATATATCATATTTTTAAGGTTATTTAATAATTTGTATTTAATCAATTGTATTCTTATAAATCAACAAAAATAACCACTAAACTCATAAACATAATACTTTTCTATATTATTATTTTCAAACAGATTTATAAAAAAGAAAGTTCTCGTCGCCTTTCCTTTTTTGTATTAACTAATTTGGAAATAATTATTTTTTGTAGAAGTCTACTTAACCTATTAATTTTCTATGATATTGCTTGACGGATTCAACAGACGTTGAAAATTGAAGGATGTACCTATATACTGGTGATCTGGCGCTCTGACTATCCCGTCAGGAATACAGTGTAAAGATAGATAAATATTTATGGGACTAATTCTATCTGCATTTTATAGATAGAAAGATAGACATGTAAATAGTAATTATTGCACTTTTTTTTTTTAAATAGCGAAAATACCCAATGCAGATAAAGCGGGTATTCTGGCTGCTTCACAAACTCCACAGAAAGCCAAACTGCTGCAATGGAGTAAAAATTCATCAAACCTGTTCATAAATTGCTGAATCGAAAAGAATATTGAGGAGAGGAGATTGACACTTAAAAACAGGAAGTGACCGACTGTTCAATCAACGCACAGCTGAAACTGTTGGGTAGCACGGCTGAAACCATGAAATTTTGCACAACAATTCCTTAAGTGACGTTGATGTGCACTAGAAATGGATTATTGAAAATTCTACCCCTAAGGGGGTGAAAATTTGTTCAGACGAATTATTTTGCGGATTTTTGCAATTTATTGTAGAGTTAGATGACACTCACTAGATTGACACATAGCAACACCTCAAGATTCCTTTCGGAAACTTTACCGCGCAGGTGGAGTCGCGGGCGCTGCCTAGTTACAACTAAAGTTGCAATTGTACAATCGTTCCTTTTTCAGATTCTCTCAGTTTATAAATATGAATGAGCAATACTAAATAGCCTTAAACTTCTGAATAAGATTTGAATTTTAACTACGCAAATAGGATCACGTTTCTGGATTTTGAAAAAGGATCAAGTGGTTACTTATTTGCCTTCGCCGGAATACTCATATCCTCTTCGTATTAAGTAGCATATTTTTAAAATCCTTTCCTTCGTTCCTATTTTGAAAAAATGCATGCAACCCGGCCATACCCCAAAGATGGGGTATGGCCGGGTGGACTCCAGAAGCCACTGATGAGTTCCTGGTGTTCCTCCTCTCTGCCGAAATAGGTCGCGTGGCTTAGTGGGTAGACTAGAAGATCGGTAGTCTCACACACGCTCTCAGTTTTTCTAACAGGCGGAAAATGCTTTTACGCACTGTACGTACCCTACGTACAGTGCGTAAAAGCATTTCCCGCGTAAAAAAAAGGAATTGCACTGAACGATGCCAAGAGTCAAAAGATAAAAGATAGCTACTAGGGTTACTACCCCAATAAAAGTAGACCCCAGAGTCCAAATCCAGATGATTTAGAAGCAGCTGGGATACTCTAAAATAAAGAAGAGAAAAATACTACAATTCATTTACTTCGAATTGAATTTTCCCAATGAACATTTTCATAAACTTTCAGCCTAATTATATTTTAGTTCTCCCCCTGTTTATTTCGCTGTAAGCTTTAATATTTGAAAAGCCTTTATTTCTTTGTACCAATATTATTAAGCTTTAATACTCCTAAAATTGATGTTTAGATTTTAGACAATTCCCTCTCGATCAAGAATTTTGTTCAAGGGGTTATATAATAAACAATCTTAACGAGATCAAAGGACTTATTAAAAATAAAAGTTACTTTAATAACCAAGATAATAATGGAAAATAATGGAAATGCCACCAAGCGGTCACCCATCTCAGAAGTAGACATAAAGAAAGATTTTTAACGTAGTTTTCGTTTGCAGAATACTAGTTATATACAAGCCCTTTATTTTCTGTTTTAATTTTATTGAATACTAACTGATGCCAGCAGCTTCGCCCGCGTGGTAAAGTTTTCCTATTTCGTACGAAGTCTTATTGAAAATCCAATATAGCCTATATCACAAGGAATATTTATTGCTGAAAGATTTTTTTAAAATCGGTCCAATAGGTTCTGAGTCTATTCATTACAAACAAACTTACAAATATTTCCTCTTTACAAAATGAGTATAGAAAAATAAAAAAAGTATCAGCTCACCAAAAGATCTGCGACAGCCAAGTGCATCAATAACACATCGAGGCGACTTGCCCTCCCTGCTCGTCTCCTCTTCACCAACTGTGACAGTACTGTGAGGTTCCCCGTAGCCGATATCACCATGAGAACACTGTACACTGATATAGAAACCATATGCCCATGGTTGAACGTTATATCCTCAAGCATCTTTTCGCTTGCATCATTATAAGAACAGTTCCTCTGTGAGGCCCCTTCGGTTTCAGAAACGTTGACTGCCATACTAATAGAATAACTATTTTGGTAGTGGTGTAATCATCTTTGGTTTGGTGCCATTTTTGGTTACCTGAAACAATATGATAAGAATTAAAAGATATACAAATGGGTGGACTATCGACCTTGTAAAGAGCTTGCTGAATATAGATTGCGCAAAGCTGAACGTTGTAGTGATGTCTATAGAAGACAATTGATATAATACCAAGATGAATTGAATTCTCTTGTTTATCAATCACGCCTTATCCCCGAAGGGGTGGCAGAAGCATATTATAAGCCCACTTTTCACCGTGTGTATTCCTGTCCTACGTAATAAGTGGTGAGCCCATTGCCGTGTTGAAATAGACAGACGAAGGTTATGGCTACCTGCTGATAAAATTTTCCAAGTTGCACATAAGCCTTCAACTTCGCTTATGCCATGTTACTGGCAAATGGGACCAGCGGTTTAACAACCATACCAAAGCGAACCAGCCATAGCGAAACTTTCTTAACGCAGTGATCATTTACAGAACACTGAGTCAGGCCACGAGCGCTACATTCCATTAGTAATATAAATAAAAAAATATGACAACCGTTAGTTACACTTGTAAAATAATCAAACACGGCCCTCGTCAGTGTCACGAACTGATATAAAATATATTATATACTTTTCACTCAACGCCATCTAGCCCAATGTGTTATGAGATCTAGACAACTGATAATTTACTTATTAATCTTTAAATAGATAATACATATTATATATACATTTATTTGTGGATCACACAAATTTTTATTCCGACCCGGGAATCGAGACCTCAACGCATATATGCCATCGAGGCAGACAATAAAAACATAACACAAAATTAAAAGTGTTAAAATTTTTGAGTCTCGAGCTGCACTCTAACCACCGTCTTCTGGCTTGCCGGGCCAGACGCTATGACTTTGACACACTCGAAATCCATAAATTAATCCACCTCTTTCCGTCTTAAGGCGAAGGCGTGATAGACGCGACGTAAGATACCATATACCGGCACTTATCACGTTACACGGTATGAATGTATAGAATTGCAGTTCTTTAGAATCATTTGATTTATGATGTCACCTGCCTTTACATTAGAAACAATTTTGATAAGTTATGAGTATACTCTATATCCGTGCAAAGTTTACTGAGGCTTTAGTAACGCTTCAACCGCTTTACTGGGACAAGACTGACTTTGACTTAGGAATATACTTGACTTAAATGTAGAACGAGAAATAGTAGAAATGTAGAAAGAGTAATAAAAAGACTGAAGAAATTGAAATAAATACGATTTGGCTAAAAGGTCCTAGCAACCTGGCCATGAAAATAATAATAAAAAATATCTTATTCTATAACATTTAAACAATTTCCGCCTATTACTTTAGCACGTTTTATTAATATTAAGCTAGACCCAACACCGTAAAATTGATGTTAGGAAGCTTTCAGAGCAATAATGAATTCTTGAGTAAATACTATTTTAATTGTTGGATATAAAAATAATCTTATTTTATTTACGTCTCATTTTCGTATTTAGAGATCTACAGCACCTGTCACTTTGATCTTAAGTACAGTCATTGTCAAAAATATAAACGCGTCCAGTCTAGAAAATTATCCTAACAAATATAATTTAATGCCAACTTAATGGCGCAATAAATGTTGGAATGAACAAAGTATACGACAGCTGTTATTTTGATAAGATCTTTTCGATATTTTTTGTATTTTCTAGTATTATTTTGAATAGTGTTATTAATTGTATATTATATTCTTCCTCGATTCGGAATTTCGCCTTGTCCTCGATCTTGTCCCAAACCACTCAACACTTTTTGATCAAATTCGACCCATAATACAACATCTTGACATAGATGGTTTAGAAAAAATAAAATCTAAAATCGGAAATACCATGGAGGAATAATCACCAAAAGTACGTGTTCGAAAATGATGACGGCAAGACTCTTCGCTCCATTTAGACTTACCGAGGATGGCAAGTGCACCTAGTTATATATTGGCCATATCAAGATTACGGAGCTCAAGTGAACTCACCTGTTAGCGTCACACCGGTTAACTGTATTGACGAAGCAACGTCGTCAGGGTTGATAGGTCAGAATGCAATCGTTCCCAATGCCAAATATTTAAAAACCAAACAATAACTGCTCCTAGAAGTCAAGTAAAAGTGGACCCCGTAGAGTAATACGTACGTAGAGTAATAAAAGTAGAGTTTGGGAGCCACTGAAATAGCAGATTTTACAACAAGTGAACAAAATGAACCATTTTTATCCGCGACTTTTAGCAGCCCGAGCCAAAGGCGAGGGTTAATAGTAATGTAGAGGATAAAATGGTTTTGTGGACGAGTTATCAACTCTGCTTTTTACTTTGATTGCGAGGAAAGTGTTTATTAATGCAGTATATAGGCTGCACAAAATTGATTGTTTATCCTCACATGCTAGAAGTCTCGGATAAACGATTTAGTGCAATTGTGAACAAAATTCGATTTTGTGCAGCCAATATCCTGCACAAATAAGCACTTTCAGAGCATGAGAAGTGAAAAAAAGTAAGTAAAATAATAAGTGTAATCGTATTAGTAAATGATGATATGTTTGACTAAAGCTTGAAAGTTGCCTTAAGGCCGATCTCAATCGGTCCCATCGATCTCATCCTCTGCAATTGTAATCCGGTTTTCGACTTATTGATCCAAAAAAATCATCGCTCGCTTTGTGCAATTACAAGTTCTTTTGGACAATAATCGGGTTAGGTGACAAATCAGCCCGCATGAAATTTTGCTTGATGTCAAATACCCGGTGACTCATTTCTTTGACCACTTCATCGTATAACGCTTCTAATAAATCAGACTCTAAGCTACGGTTCAACTCAATACATTTTGATGAAATATTAAAGTTGAGAAAAAGTAAGAAAAAATAAATTAAGTTTACAGGATTTTGCGTTAATCCCGTACAAACAAAAAAGCATAAAAAACATAAATAGACACAAATTCAATTTCTCAAATTCAAATTCTTTATTTTAAAGAAATTATATTATGGTTTCGGACTAGAAATTCCATAAATAGTTGATAATTTTTTTTTCTAATTATCTTCTGATGGTGACATTTGCAAATTTTTAAACAAATTTATTATGATTCACGTTTCTATTCTATTCTACTTTTACAGCTTAGTAGGCCTCAACAACACTTCCACGAGTTTATTTTATAACTAGTTACACCAGCAAAATACTCACCATATTCTATTATCATTACTACTTTTGGGTCGGAGTTATCAAAATCCTTTCTTGGTTTTATTTCCTTTTTTTGGGGTTGAGTGCGAGTACTGCACCTCTGCTATGCAATTCACAAATCTCGGATCCAAATCTGCTAAGGCTCAAATGTCATTGATATTCGAGGTATATGAATATCGATGACATTTGCGCCGTAGCGGATTTGGATCCGAGATTTGTGAATTGCATAGCTGGTATTGCAAACGTCCATAGGCTACGGTGACCACTTGCCATCAGGTATGCTTGTCTACCACCTCAGTGGTATATAAAAAAAGTTTAAAATCAGAATAAAGTGTTTAATATATTAAAAAAAAACAAATAAAAACATAAATTAAAAAAATTATAGAACATTTTTTTATGAAGTTAACTATCTTGCTTGTAGGTTGCTGGTGTTTACAAATGACCCTGTAGAATTACGTCATAATATTTTTTAAAGTAGGTACTGGACCGACAATGTATATGGCGTCCAGGGGGCCGATTTTACTGTTTCAATCATGGCAAAACAGAAACGAAATCGTTGCTCAATTGATAATCAACGGTACAATTCGGCGTTTTCGTAGTCCACTACTACGTGACGCGTCAGTTTCTACTCGAAAGTTGCATTTTTGGTAGTATACTATTTTGACAGCTAAAAACAGCGGTTCTGGTTTTATTCTGCCGCCTGCTAAGTGCGATTGTGATATAGTGTGATAGATTTAGTAGACTACCTAGTAACAATCGCAATGGAATCAATATAGAATAGACATAGAATGACTTTTTATTGTAAAATATTGGTTACAGAAGTAACCACTTTCGAAAAGGGGGCCATGACTAATATTTCCATCTATATAAAGTCGTGTTAGTTACACTATTTATAACTCAACAACGGCTGTACCGATTTAGCTAAAAATTGGTGGGGAGGTAGCTAAGAGCCAGGAGACGGACATAGGTTACTTTATATCCCAGGAACAAGTCCCTGTGGGAAACGGGAACGGGAAAACTTCTCTACGCGGGCAAAGCCGCGGGCGTCAACTAGTTTTCAATATATTACAACGTCCATAGACTTTTCTGTCTATGAACGTTTGCAACACCAGACTCGTTACACTTACGCTACTGACCCTATTGTCAAAGGGGGTAATCAGAGAGGATAAAAAAAAATTAAGTGACTGAATATAATTCAAAATTAACAACTTTGTATTAAATGCATGTGAAATTGTATGCGATATTACAAATATGTTAAAAAATAATCTCTCTGTTTGTCTTTTTGTTCTGGCTTATCTCTGAAACGACTAAACCGATTTCAACAAAACTTTCACTGGAAGATAGCTGGTGTTATAAAGAGTTAAGCTACATTTTATCCCATTATATATATATAATTAAACCTATTATTATATAGTAGTTTATGATACTGTTGCATAATAAGGGTCTTGTATATATATATACAAGACCTGTATGGTTTTTTATTATTTTTGGCCTGTACGTAATGTTTAAATAAGAATTTTGTTATCAGTTTTATAATCTTTGTATTATAGTATCAGAGTAGATAAAATATATTATAATCTAATTACGATTGAATAATGAAGTATTCTATGAATCTCTCTCTCAGGCTTTAGTTTCCATGAATCGACTAGGAGATATAAGTAATATATTTTCGTAGGTTTGATTCACAATTTATCTCTAAAATTTATGCTATTTTTTTATTAATATTTTTCTTATTCATATCTCACTATTCTTGAGTGGGCTACAGAGATGACACCGCGAAGTAGTAATTATGAACGCAAAAAGAGCAAAGTACAACAATGAAAATTCTTGTACATTTTACTTTAATTGCAAATGTTGCTCGTGAAAATATCGAGATTGTTATTGATATCACCTGGAAAAGTATTTGTCCATGTGAAATGAAAATATCGAACCAAGGAGATTAGTAATTCGAAAGATCATAGAGTTTTAACAACTATAAGTAAGCTTTAGATTTGAAACAAGATTTTGTAATTAAACTCAACTTTCTAAATTCGGAAGGCACGTTAAGCCATTCGCCCCGGTTGCCAGTAACACGGTAAGCCCAGTTGAAGGCCTTATGGCGCCCGACTTTCTACACATCCTGCGCCTGTCTATTTCAACTCGGCAATAGGCTCACCACCTGTTACGTGGGGTAAAAATACATACGGTGAAATGAGGGCGCGCATTGCATGCCTCTGCATACCCCTTCGGGGATAAAGGCGTGACAATATGTATATATCAATTTATTCTAATTTATGACTTTCTGGCAGACGCCCCACGGTTTCACCCGCGTAGTTCCTGTCCCCGTGAGTATTGAAAAATAAAATTTAATCAAAGTTTCTCCTTAGAACATCAGCTATTTACCAGTGAAAGTCCGGTAAAAATCGGTCAAGCCGTTTCAGAGTTTAGTCGAATCAAGCAGACTGAAAAATACTCAAAATATATTATTATGCAAGTTACGAATAGGCTTTCACCATGCATTTAGTGAAAAGCTGTTAATGTGGGTTCACAAACAGACATTTCAATTTTTTTAAATTTTAAAGATATATATTGATATTTAGTAATAGGCAAAGGTTATTACAGTTTGAAGGTATTTGAAAGACTTACTAACTAACTGCCAATTATTTAATCCAATTACACCTTTCTTAAGTATCAAATTTCTGGTTCGTTGGGCGTGCATTTTGACTTCTGACTCAATCGAGTTTCCACTGAAAATAAACACTACTCGCTGTAATTGAAAAGCTATTTACACGAACACGGTATTAATCCTTATCATTTTAAATACATTAGTTGGCTTAAGCATTTTATGAAGATATTTTTTTCACTATGCATATGAATGGCTTAGGAAGTATAGCAAAACAAATATAATGCGTGGGCAACGAAGTTAATATCGTGTCGCCCTTTTTCGACCGGGCCGCGAGGGTGCGTTGCTAGTAATACATAAAATATGAAGTTGTACGGTGAACTGGTGAACCGATACTTTTAAAAGGTCAAATTATGAAAATTTGCACACCGTTTTTTAAAAACCTTTGACTTAATTGAATTAACTATTGAACGTTTAATATAAATTTGCCAACTTCCTCCCTTGCCCTTTGACTCCATATTACTCTCAATATAAATTGGAGATTGGCATTAATATTCAATTTTGTATTGAAAAATAAATTGCAAATTGCTCAAGGGGTTCGGAGTTTTTAGTAGGGTCCCTAACCCGGTGAAAAATGGTATACTACAGAACCATAAAAGGGTGAAAGGCAAGTCTATCAAGAGGTCTGGTGATCTCCAAACGGGTGATAATCATTTCCAATAATAGCAATTTTATTTATTTTCCAATTAAATCTGACCGTTTTTTCAGAGAGGTTTAGTCTCCTTTCGCCCCCTCGACGCCTAAAAAGATTTGTCTGTTTGTTTCCTGTTAACCTTTAAACATAGTTCACACTGAACCCCTAGGTAGTCAGACAAAATGTTCATACAAAAGGAGGCATACCTTCTTAAAACTTCAACCCTTAGTGCATGTACGAGTACAAACTTATAATTCGTAATTTTTAATTGAAGTTACACTTCTCTTCATGGGCGTATCCAGGATCTTGGCTAGGGGGGGGACAACTCAGATTTTTTACAAGATTAAAGTTACCCGTTTTTAACCCCCCCCCCCCCAAATTAAAAATTGTTTGGCTATTGTTTGACTTCTATTGAGGGGGAAAACGTTAAAGAAATATGTCAAGAGCTTTTGAAACTAAATTCAATTCTTGAATATGATTCCTCCTTTGCAAATCCAGTAATTTTAGTTCAGAAAAAATACTGTAACATTAATTGTGTATCCACTATCGAAGTTTAAACAAAATTTTACCCAATCACTCTTATCGATCTTATCGAAATATAGGCGAAATTCCTTACTTCTATTGACATGAAAAATGAATTCTACTAAATTCTAGTTTCATCAGACTATGAAATACATTATGATTCATTGGTGTTACAAAAGACTATTACAAAAGCTGAGCTTAAAGTTACTTTTGTTTTTGTTAACCCTCCGGGGCTATAACTGATGCACGATAATAGGACATTTCATAGAAAAAAAATTTAAAGCATTGAGTATCTACAAAAAAAATCACGTAGCAAAAAGAGAAGTAAGTAGGTCAAGTAGACTTTCCATCAAATGGGCGGTACGCTTGTCTGCCACAACACCTGGTATAAAAATCAGCCCTTATTAATTCTCATATTCCCAGTAAGTTAAAAAAAAAAGGTGCGTCATTTATGAGTGTTACAAATAATTTTTCTCAGATTTATTCCAAACTTTGTGACTCATACAGCTTGCATTACCAATTTGGCTAAACATAACTAAAGATGGAGATGAGGACCAAACATTTTGACTGCCTCTGTGGCGCGGTGGGAGTGCATCCGACTACTACGCAAGAGGTCGTGGGTTCGGTTCTCACCCAGGATAAAACTTTGTGTGATGAGCACAACGGTTTATTCTGTGTCTGGGTGTTATTAATCTATAATATGTATAGTATGTATTTAGAAATATATAAGTATGTTTATCAGTTATCTGGTTACCATAGTACAAGCTCTACTTGTTTGGAATCATATGGCGTTGTGTGAGTTGTCCCTACAATATTTAATATTTATATTTATATATTTATCTACGAAACTCTTACTTACAGTTTTGGTCCCAAAATTGATTGTCCCACAATGTCCCAAAACAAAGCTACCTACTTAAGGTATTGCATATTCATTTTGATCGCAAAATACATATTACGTTCCCAAATTATTCATACAAAACATCACCAACATCAACCATCGTAACATATTCAAGAACCGTTCCCTTTTCACAAACATTCCATGTATTTAGTTTTCATTAGTAGGCCTCAGCCCCTATCATATAAAATTTAATGTATAAATCTATATTTTTGTATTATTTTGATATTTAATGTACATATTATAAATAAGTAATCACTTTTATTTATTTATAAAATAAAATAAATAAATAATAAAATAAATATCCATCACGCCTTATCCCCGAAGGGGTGGCAGAGGCATATTATATGCCCACTTTTCACCTGTCCCACGTAATAGGTGGTGAGCCCATTGCCGTGTTGAAATAGACAGACGCAGGCTGTTGAAATTTTCAAGCCGCCCATAAGGCCTTCAACCAGGCTTAACGACTGCACTTCCGAAGCACGGAAACGCTCGCAAATGTAAATACCACAAAGTGGTCACCCATCCGAGGACCAGCCATAGTGAAAGTTGCGTAACTCAGTGATCGTTTACAGAACACTGAGACCGCGGGGCCACGAGCGCTTCAATTTTTAAATTATTCAAATTATTGTTATTTATAAAGTGTAAAAATAACGTTAGCTTTCCATATTTATGTATTACTAGATGAGCCTCGCGGTTTCGCTCCGTGGCACCAAGTTAATCCCGTCGTTATTAACCTTACAATAATTGTTTTTAGCCGAATTTAATATTATAGCCTTACTCGCTAAATGAGCTATTCTAGACGATAAGGATTTTTCGATTCAATCTCGTAGATCCTGTGATAAGCGCGTTCAACAAAAATCAAACAAATAAACAAACTCCTGAGCTTTATAATTATATTAGTATGGATTTAATACTGTCGAAACAAACCCTATAAGTTATAATATAAAGCACCATAGTAGTATATAATACCACTGTTATAATATAAAGAACCTATTTTTATTATAGCTGTTTATAAGTAGGTACATAAAAATGCCTTCACAAAAAGTTTCAAATTTTTGATATGAGAAAGAATGTGAACCTAAGTACTACCATAACAATTTTTGTTCTAAGTTTTATTTTGCAATCGAGTAAAACGCGGGCTTGAGGTCCCTTCAGTAATCCTACTAATATTATAAACGCTAAAGTTTGTCAGAATGGATGTCAC
Organism: Thumatha senex; assembly: GCA_948477245.1. Taxonomy (NCBI): domain Eukaryota; kingdom Metazoa; phylum Arthropoda; class Insecta; order Lepidoptera; family Erebidae; genus Thumatha; species Thumatha senex. The sequence goes on along the minus strand of OX419739.1, from coordinate 20,304,333 downwards.
GAATGGATATTGAGGAAACTTTACAATAATAGCTTCACACAACACTTCAGAAAAATGTACTGAATGGATTTTGATGGAAATTTACAATGATATAGCTTACACATCAGAATAACACATACGCTACTTTTTATCCCGGGAACAAGTTCCTGTGGGAAACGGGAACGGGAAAACTTCACCACGCGCGCGGAGCCGCGTGTGTCAACTAATACTTTAATAATACACAAATTATGTACTTTCTACTTTATTACTTAGTTTACATTTTGCAATATTCATACACTAACTGTCGCACTCAGAGTCGATTTAATTATTGATTAAGGAGTTTTAAGTAAAGATTAATAAAAAATTACTCTCAGAGACAGCTAAGGAGTCATTATTGTCATTTAATGTCAATTAACTTTAATGGCCGCTGAACCCTTACTTAAATCTTAAATAGACATTAAATTGACGTTCACATGCCAAAAGTAGTAGTAGCGCTAACACACGTTCGGATTTGGTTTGTCCCGATCGCGGATTTGATTTGCCTCCCGACCAAATCTTACCGTGTGTACAGCAGTCCGGCGGATTAATTGAAACCACCTCAATTCGCATCGGATATGATCAATGTTGCCGTTCTAGCTACTTTGTCGTAAATTTTCCCAGATTTAATTTTATTTTTCTACATAAAGACACTTTTTCATAATGACAGATTTAGTTTGCGGACTGGGCGGATTTGGTCTGTCGAGGTCCGGCAGACCAAATCCGAACGTGTGTTAGCGCTATTATGAGAATCAAAGAGCGATATGTATAGTGATCCATCCATATCTTTAGTCATGCATTCAGGAAATATTTCATAATTGATAGTAATTTTCCTTAAAAATAGTCGTAAAACATTAAACTTTTTTTATTTTGAAGGAAAATAATATCTAACTTTACCCTTTAAAAACTACTATATTTTATAAAATTATTTTAATGTCCTTAGGCATGTAACGATATTGCACTTTACCGCCATAAGTACGTTTCGATATGGCGCACCGCCCTACGTTGACTTAAGTTGGCATTAACTAATGAACCATTAATTTTCTTCTCTAGGAGCAACGGCCAATTATTTATTTTAATCATAATTAGTTAAATGACAATTTACACGAATTTAATGAACGACTCTGAGTATGGCTGTTAGGTATAATTCCTAAGTCTGTTTTTTTTAATTCAAATAAGTACACAATTTTCATGTGGGATTTGGCTCAGGCCATAACTCAGGTTGTGCAGGCGACCTCGGTGTGTAGTGATAAAACTATCGGAAAATATATGAAACACTAGCTGATGAGATTTCGTACGGAACCCTAAAGTTTTTGAAAATGCTAGTCACGAAGAATGTAGCTTTTCAATGGTAAAAGAATATTTAAAATTAGCCAAGTAGTTTCTTATCCTAACCAAAGCATTACCAACAAACTTACAAATCTTTGTTCTTTATAATATTAGTATAGATGATGTTTATCAAAAGAAGTGATTTTATAGTAATTTAAAAATTAAAAAGAGATTTAATGTGTCTCATTTTCAAGGGGTACAAGTGGGCTCACAAAAATCTCCAGGGTCCAAACCCCCGCAGCTACTAGCGGTGCACCTACGGACTAACAGAAGAAGCAACAACGTAGGCACCCTTAAGCTGGTCATACACGCTAGGATGTACCTGACAGGTTTACCTGTACAGTTAAACTGTATAGGTGAACCGAAGCGTGTATGTTGCACAACTGTGCAGGTTTTCACGCCCACGATACTTCCAACGTGCCTGAATAATACTCTTTATTGTAGCGGACAATTCCATCACAATCCAATAATTCTTTGGTAAATACATGTTTTGTAACACACCAAAATTACAAAATCGACCTCGCCTTCTCAGTCAAAGAGGAGTAAATTAAATTCAATTTAAATTAGTAAATTTAATATAGTAAAGGAGTAAATTATGTAAATTTACTTTTCTTTGATAAAACAAATAATAAACCTATTAACGCCATTGTGTCGAAATCAAGCGACGCTGTCGGGGCCATGGTATCAACTGAGAGTTTGTACAAGTTTACCGCTACGTGTATGGTCTCTATGCATGCATCTAGCGTATAGTTTTTAGAGTTTAGGGGATGAAGAGTAGAAGCGTGCACGTCGCCATCCCTGCCAGCTACGGCTGCAATTCTACTCCAATACGAGTGCCACCAGGGCGAATGATGTTAGGGCGTGCCCCCGAGGCGACGCGCACCAGTTCGTCCCCGCTGGTGCGAATAGTGTGAGCCAGAGCGGCGTAGGGGACCGCCACCCTACACGCGTGGCCCGACACAGCGGGAAGTGGAGGACGGAGTGCAGGGTAGCTGCGTGGAATGTTAGGGGAGGAATGGCAGATAAGATGAATGAGTTGATGGATGTTATGAATGAGAGAAAGTTAGATGTAGTGTGCTTGACAGAGACCAAGCGCAAGGGCAGCGAAGTCGTGGAGCTCCCGGGTGGGGTGCTCGCGCTATGGTCTGGAGTACCAGAGAGCGAGCATGGCAGTCGGGGGGTTGGAATTTTGTTGTCTTCGCAATTGGCCTCCGGTATGTATGAGTATAAACTGGTAGGTCCTAGAATCCTCTGGATCCGTCTAAAACTTGGTGTGACGAAGATTTTCCTGGTAGCTGCTTACGCGCCAGTATATTCGTCTAACGCGAGTGAGCTAGAGGACTTCTGGGAGAGTATGAGAGAAGCTCTAAATGTGATAGAAGGAAATGAAAAACTTATAGTATGTGGAGACTTGAATGGATGGGTGGGTACCGCTCGCGATGGTTTTGAGTCGGTACTCGGGAGTATGGGGATAAAAGGGTGAACGACGCTGGCAAGCTTATACTGGCATTTTGTAAGGAAAAGGATTTGTTTGTGGCAAACACAATGTTCAAGCACAAACAAATTCATATGTATACGAGGAGATGTAAGTCAAAGAGAAGCATGATAGATATATTCCTAATGGATAGTCGGCCCCGTAAACAGGTGATGGACACAAGGGTTTATCGAGGCGCTGAGCTAGGATCAGACAACTACCTAGTAATAACTAGGATAAGGGGTCTGTTCGCGGGTTGGCGTCATCGTACCGAGTGTCCTGAACCTGAGCCGACTCATAGCATCAAAAGCTGGAAGCTGCAGGATTCATCCATTAGAGATAAATATAAAGAAAGGGTAGCCGAAAAGCTTGACGACGTCAATGTTAGTAGTGAGAATGTGGAAAGTGTATAGCAGAACCTTAGGGATAGTATGGTAAATGCCGCTGTGGAAGTGTGTGGAGAAACGAGAAGACGCAGTAGTAATAGGCGTGACGCATGGTGGAATGAGGAAGTGAAAGAAGCAGTTCAAATGAAGAAGAAAGCATGGTTAAACTACTTAGCCTCGCGGAATGATTTTAATATGAAAGAGAGATACAAGCTGCAAAAAGTTAACACGAAGGCACTGATAGAAGAAGCTCGTGAAAGGTGCAGAATGAAAGCGGATGAAAGGTTTTCGTCCAATTTCCGGGATAATGCCAGGCTCTTCTGGAAAGAGGTAGGCAAGAACCGGAATTGTTCGGCAATCTGCAGTATGAAAAAAGTGCTTAGTGTTAACAATGACGTCCTAACAGACCAAACTGACGTCCTGAACGTCCAAGAAAAGACAGAGATGCCACATCGGGAAGTGGAGCTCACTTCGATGCTCCGGATCCCGATGTCATTGAAGTAATTAGTATGAAAGAAATTGTACAAGCGATAAGAAGTATGAAATGTGGTACGGCAGAGGAAAAAAAAAAGAGTTACTGCTGAGATTATCAAGTACGGTGGGTCGCGCGTCTGGGACACTCTATGTCTGTTTTGCAACTTGTGCTGGCGGACGGGTGTGGTCCCCGATGACTGGCGAATAGCAGTTGTAGTACCTATTTACAAAGGCAAAGGCTCGCGCCTAAACTGCTCCAGCTACAGGGCGATCAGCTTGGTCAGCTTAGCTAGTAAGGTGTATGCAAAGATCATAACGGCAAGAATGCAAGAAAAGTCTGAAAGGTATTTATGGGAGGCTCAATGCGGATTCCGACGTGGAAGAGGTTGCATGGATCAAGTGTTTGCTCTCCGCATGATCGCGGAGAAGTTTCTGGCTATTAGCCAGAGGGTTTTCTGCGCTTTTGTGGATCTGGAGAAAGCATTTGATAACGTTGTGAGGGAAACTCTGTGGGATTTGCTGCCCGGATATGGTGTGGACGGCTCGCTGCTGCGGGCAATACAGTCGCTTTATAAGGACTGTAAGGCTTGCGTGCGAGTAGGGGGGGGGGTGTCACCTCTTTTTGATGTCTGTACAGGCGTCAAACAGGGTTGTGTCATGTCCGCCTGGCTGTTCATAGTGTATCTGGACAGTTGCCTGCAGAAGTTGAAAGATTGTGATATGGGTGTGAATTTGGGTGACTTTTCAGTAAACTGTCTGCTGTACGCTGATGATGCGGTGCTCATGGCCTCATCAGTAGCCGACCTTCAGGCATTAGTCACTAATATGAAAGAGGAGTGTAAAAGTAAGGGTCTTCGCTTGAATGCAAGTAAGACTAAGGTTCTAGTATTTGAAAGAGATGACGTAAGAACTAAATGCGAGATTAGGGTAAACCAGGAACGTCTAGAGCAAGAGAATGAAATTGTATATTTAGGGAGTATGTTTAGCGCGGATGGAAGATGTGATTCGGATGTAGAACGGCGAGTAGCTGCCGGAAACAGAGTTAACGGTGCTTTGTCCCAATTAGTAAAGCGACAAAGCATCGTAAAAGAAGCACGACTGGCGATTCATAACGCAGTGCTAGTGCCAACTTTGCTTTACGGTAGCGAAACCTGGGTATGTCAGCAGATGCATGAAAGGAAATTGAATGCTGCGGAGATGCGATCAGTTCGAAAATTGTGCGGCGTTACCTTGGCCGACCGAATACGTAACCAAGTGATACGCAATATGGCAGGTTTGAATGAAAGTGTCAGCGTTAAGCTGGAAAAGGGCGTGCTCCGTTGGTTTGGACACGTCCAACGAATGAGTGAGGAACGATTGACGAAGAATATATATTGTGCGAAAGCAGAAGGTAGAAGAGGTCAGGGTAGGCCGAGACTTACATATGAAGACCACGTGAGCAGATTGCTCAAAAACGGAAAGGTCAAAAGTACTCGGATACCCAGACGTGCGTGTATGAAGCGATTGATGAATCTCGAAGAAGCGAAAGAAGTATGCATGGATCGCGAAGCCTGGCGATCTGTCCTCTCTGACTACCCCGTCAGGGATACAGCATGAAGATAGTTAAGTTAAGATTTTTTAAGTACATCCTAGCGTGTATGGCCTGCTTAAGCGGAACTCGGTCATGGTGGAGTTTATAGAAATATATAAAGAGGACAAAATTTAATTTAATTTAAATTAGTAAATTTAATTTACTAAAGGAGTAAATTATGTAAATATCCTTTTCTTTGATAAAACAAACAATAAACCTATTAACGCAATTGTGTCGAAATCAAGCGCAGCTGTCGGGGCCATGGTATCAACTGAGAGTTTGTACAAGTGGTAAAGCTCCGTGTATGGTCTCTATGCAGCTCAAGTTTACCTGTACAGTTGAACTGTACAGGTAAACTTGTCCGGTACATCCTAACGTGTATGGCGTTTCGAGATCCGAAGGCAGTCGCTTTTAATGATTCTGAAAACTAAAATACAGACGAAAGTTGCTACTAGCAGCCAAATAGAGGCAAACCCTAGACCTCTGAGAAAATAATACATTATGGTAAATAAGAAGAAAGTAATACATTATGGTAAATAAGAAGAAACTAATAATAATAAATAATAAAATATCTGGACTTAGCGCGCGAGATTGTCGACATGTGGGAGATTGATTCAGCAATCATGGTTCCTATAATCATCTCCGTTAATGGTCTTATAGCTAAGAGTCTCAACCAACACCTATAGAGACTCGCGTTGGGCAGCTGGATCAAGAGCGCGATGCAAAGTACTACTTTTCACGGCTCGCATTGTTCCTTTCTCTGGAGCCCTGACCACCGGGTGGCTTGGTCCCCAGTACCCGATGGGGGCACTATTTTTTATATTTTTAAATGTACTTTTGTATATATACAATTACATATAACAGTATTGGACGCCCGCGGCTACGCTCGCGTATAGAAGTTTGCCCGTTCCCGTTTCCCACAGGAACTGGTTCCCGGGTTAAAAAGTAGCCTATATGTTATTCTGATGTAGAAGCTATATTATTGTAAAGTTTCATTCAAATCCATTCAGTAGTTTTTACGTGAAAGAGTAACAAAGATCCATACAAACATTCGCATTTATAACATTACTAGTTGACGCCCGCGGCTTCACCCGCGTAGATAAGTTTTCCCGTATCTGTTTCCCACAGGAACTTGTTCCCGGGATAAAAAGTAGCCTATGTGTTATTCTGATGTATAAGCTATATTATTGTAAAGTTTCATTAAAATCTATTCAGTAGTTTGTACGTGAAAGAGAAACAAACATCCATACAAACTTTCACATATATATCTAACTATCTTCACGCTGTATCCCTGACGGGGTAGTCAAAGAGGACAGATCGCCAGGCTTCGCGATCCATGCATACTTCTTTCGCTTCTTCAAGATTCATCAATCGCTTCATACACGCACGTCTGGGTATCCGAGTACTTTTGACCTTTCCGTTTTTGAGCAATCTGCTCACGTGGTCTTCATATGTAAGTCTCAACCTGACTGCCCTGACTTCTTCTACCCTCTGCTTTCGCACAATATATATTCTTCGTCAATCGTTCCTCACTCATTCGTTGGACGTGTCCAAACCAACGGAGCACGCACTTTCCAGCTTAACGCTGACACTTTCATTCAAACCTGCCATATTGCGTATCACTTCGTTACGTATTCGGACGGCCAAGGTAACGCCGCACAATTTTCGAAGTGATCGCATCTCCACAGCATTCAATTTACTTTCATGCATCTGCTGACATACCCAGGCTTCACTACCGTAAAGCAAAGTTGGCACTAGCACTGCGTTATGAATCGCCAGTCGTGCTTCTTTTACGATGCTTTGTCGCTTTACCAATTGGGACAAAGCACCGTTAACTCTGTTTCCGGCAACTACTCGCCGTTCTACATCCGAATCACATCTTCCTTCCGCGCTAAACATACTCCCTAAATACACAATTTCATTCACTTGCTCTAGACGTTCCTGGTTTACCCTAATCTCGCATTTAGTTCTTACGTCATCTCTTTCAAATACTAGAACCTTAGTCTTACTTGCATTCAAGCGAATACCCTTACTTTCACACTCCTCTTTCATATTAGTGACTAATGCCTGAAGGTCGGCTTCTGATAAGGCCATGAGCACCGCATCATCAGCGTACAGCAGACAGTCTACTGAAAAGTCACCCAAATTCACACCCATATCACAATCTTTCAACTTCTGCAGGCAACTGTCCAGATGAACAGCCAGGCGGACATGACACAACCCTGTTTGACGCCTGTACGGACATCAAAAAGAGGTGACACATCCCCCCCTACTCGCACGCAAGCCTTACAGTCCTTATAAAGCGACTGTATTGCCCGCAGCAGCGAGCCGTCCACACCATATCCGGGCAGCAAATCCCACAGAGTTTCCCTCACAACGTTATCAAATGCTTTCTCCAGATCCACAAAAGCGCAGAAAACCTTCTGGCTAATAGCCAGAAACTTCTCCGCGATCATCAGATCAGAAAACACTTGATCCATGCAACCTCTTCCACGTCGGAATCCGCATTGAGCCTCCCATAAATACCTTTCAGACTTTTCTTGCATTCTTGCCGTTATAATCTTTGCATACACCTTACTAGCTAAGCTGACCAAGCTGATCGCCCTGGAGCTGGAGCAGTTTAGGCGCTAGTAGTTTAGTTTAGACATATATAATATTATTAAGACGTATATTTCAAAATGTAAATTAATATGAATTTTATTTCAAAATAGAGAATAATAATAAACTAATAACTAATTCCGTGCTTCGGAAGGCACGTTAAGCCTTTGGTCCCGGTAAACAGTACCATGGCAGTCGTTAATTAAAGTTGAAGGCCTTGTTTCAGACTTTAAAAATTTCATCAGCAGGTAGCCACAACCTGCGTCTGTCTATTTCAACATGGTAATGGGCTCACCACGTGGGACAGGAATACACATGGTGAAAACTGGGCATACAATATGTATGCGTCTGCCACCCCTCCGGGGATAAGGTGTAATAGATAAATACATTATGGTAATGAAGAAGAAACTAATCTAATTTATTATTGTTTCAAGTAGGGTTATGTAATTAAGAAGCTATATTAAGCACCGACTCAATTACTAACCCAGAGTTTGTTTAGTCAAAATTCAATGACTGACAGTTTGGCAAATCAGATATTATTTAATGAACGTTGGTGGTATCCGTTTATACCTTCTTACAATTTTATAATCCAAATGCCAATTCTATTAAGCTGTTTATCAATCTTAAAGTATTTTGGGCATGTTCAAGCCAAAAATAATTCCCATATCAATTATAATAAATATATAAAATCTATAAGATTTATTGTCTATTTCGATACTCGTGGTTTCGCTCACGTTAAATTTATTTAACCCACTTAGGGGTGGAACTTTGAAAAACCCGTTCTAAGTGGGTGCTTGCATAATAAGTGTAGCTTACTCTAAAAATTTAAAGATTCTTGATGTAAGGGTATCGGTTGAGCGTGTATTAAGTGTGTCAACCGGCATGTTTATCTTAATAATATTATAAATGCGAAAGTTTGTTTGGATGTTTGTTACTCTTTCACGTAAAAACTACTGAATAGACTTTAATGAAACTTTACAATAATATAGCTTATACATCAGAATAACACATAGGCTACTTTTTATCCATGGAACATGTTCCTGTGGGAAATGGGAACGGGAAACTTCTCTACGCGGACGAAGCCGCGGGTGTCAACTAGTAGTAATATATATTCTTCTTGATAAAACCGTACCTATGCTTTATCTAGTGCCATTTTTAGTACACCTACATCTTACTGTCGATTATACTAAGCATCTTACGAGTTGTCAGTGCTGGCAGCAGTGTAAGTGACGATGCGATTTCTATATGCTTAAATACGATAATATACCAACTGTTGGCGCCTCAAGCAACGTTGAAGCTACAACAAGCATCGTACGTGCGAAAACCGGCTCTGTCGCCCCCACCAACATCGCTTGTATACCCTTCACTTGCCTTACTACCTTGTTACCGACTAGTACACACTAATTGTAACAATCAAATTTCAATAAACCAATTTGTGCAAGTCGTCTATATTTTATTATGTTCCCGTACTGAACATAAGTGGCGACCGTGAAAAAGTAAATACCAATTATTTACTTCGGAATCTTCGAATTACACCGATCACGTCACGTCTAACGTCGGGGTCAAAGTACATACCCGCTGACCGACTTTGAGTTTTTGCAAGAAAAATCACTTTCGAGTCATCAAAGCCCTAAGGAACCTGCAGACAAGTGTGACATACAGAAGCAGCAGTCAAAGAAGCATTACGGTCGAGAAGGAAGAAGAGAAAAGAAGCACTTTTGCAGCCTTTGCGAGCCGGCCAAGCTGAGGTCTAGCGGAGCCTACAAACGCACCCCAGCAGCGGTTCTGCCAGCCAAAAGTAGGCCCGTTCCTTTTTATCCTTTCTTATTAGTCCTACATTATCGTTCTATCATTCGTTACATACGTCTACTTAACGTCTTATAAGCCTTTACTGCACCAATTTCTTACAATACATACCATTTCACCTATTATTAATTTTATGTCGATACCTACTATTTTTAGCTAACGTACAGCTTTGCAAGCTTGAAAGTCGCCTATTTCTCGTTATGTGCGTCTACTTTTCTATTCTAGTCTAGTCTATTATTATGATATATATAATTATAAAACTTTAAGATTATGATGTTATGAGATTATGATGATTTACGAATATTATGTTCCCGTACTGAACACCAACCTATTATTTTGGAATAAAATATTAAAAAAACTAGTAAAATATGGGCGTATAGAATAGTAATTTTATTTTAGATAGATACTTTTATTATACAAGGTCATTAGTAAAATATCAGCAACCTACTAATACTAAATAACAAACGAAATAAAAATGTTCAACGATTTTTTTTCATTTTCATAATTATTTATTTACAAATTAAACTATATTAAATTTACTGCTTGAATTATAAATACTATGCAACTTGTGAAAATTATATAACCTTTTTTTAAGTAACCTTGACTTATGTCAGCCACATTGATGCATCCATAGTCCTTCGAGGCATGCAGTATCTACGTGACGAAAAAGAGACTCAGGTCCTTGAAGCGATTCCAACATCGAGTAGCTATGACGCAGTTTGACAGTTCAATGTATGACGGTACTTCACTTCTTAACGTCAAAAGTCGTAGAACAAGCGCTGTTAGTTTTAACCTTGGCTATCTACAGTAGAAACAATTAAAAAAAACAATTAGTGTGCTAACTTTATCTAAATTTATATTTTAAAGTGGAAATATTTTTTAATCACGAGCTGGACTCAAACCAGCGTCTACTGGTTCAACGCACCAGACAAGTTTACCAACTACACCACCGTGACCGTATAACGTACGTTATACGGTCACGGTGGTGTAGATGGTAAACGCGTATCCACTTCAAAATTTAAATTTATCTATATACAGATGACCTTGCTTAGTTGTAGGTGTCATATTAACTTAATATTCTCTATTATTATGATATTTATAATTATAAAACTTTAAGATTATGATGTTATGAGATTATGATGATTTAAACATATTGTGTTTTACGAATGTGGTCTTATGAGAATATGATAGTCAGCGAAGAAGCGATATACTTAAACGTGATCTCATATTAATCCTTTACTCTCCGATCAAAGTTCAAGTATCATCCCCAGTAGGCTTCATATCTGGAATGGTTAGATTGCAATATTCGACCCTTGTCAATTCCCTTCATTTATAATCTCGATAACAAACTTATCAAGTGGTAAATTAAGTGGCTACGCGGGCTGCACAGTATCTAGGGTAAGGCAGTTTAAGAGAAATCCATTTTTATAGTTGGAAATATTAATATTAACTCCTTTTACGTTCAGGTGACCATAGTCGCACGCGAATTTAATAACGTGTGTAATCAAGTTTGGATAAATAAAGTTTATTGAACTATTATTATTCCTTGGCGACAGGAGAGACTTTGCTTCTATCGCCTGTACAACGGTCTGTGCTCTGAGGAGTTGCTTGATATGATGTCCACGGCTACCTTCTATAATCGCACCGCTTGCCATAGACAGGGTGTTCACCCTCATACTTTGTGTCCGGAGTGCACGATACGCTTAGATTGTGGAATGAACTCCGTGCCTGTATTCGAAGGTCTACAGTATGGTATTCTTCAAATTAGATCTTAGAAGATTTATAAAGGTGTTGCAAACGTCCATAGGCTACGGTGCCCACTTTCCATCAGGTAGACCTTACGCTTGCCTGTCACGTAAATGGTATAAAAAAATGAAATTCTAGCCAACTATGACGAGTTTAACAATATTTTTATGGATTTAGGTTGAAATTTAAATGTAACATAACTACAGATGTAATCTGTAGATAATTGGCTTTATTAAGTACTTATATTTATAGGTATAGCTGTAGTGGATGTCAAGATATCTCGATTTTAGTCGATGAGGTCAAAGGTGATTAGGGAAACTTTGTTACTTTCAAACTGTGACTGACTGAAGCTTTCTTCAAAATACTGGCAACCGGGAGCAACGGTTTAACGTGCCTTCCAAAACACAAAAACGCTCGTAAATGGAAATGCCACAAAGCGGTCCACCATCTGAGGACAAGCCGTAGCGAATGTTGCTTAACCGTTTAGAGAACACCGAGCCTAGCGCGGTCACTCTAAGTAAAATTCTCCTCACCAGCTATCTCTCAAAGGTAAACGTGCATAAATGAGTTTTACTTCAAAAACTATTTTGAAAAAGACGGCCTTCAGCTCAAACGGCTACTATTACTAGAATCTGGTTAGCCTCTATTTGAACTACATTTTATGCAAAACCTTAGGTAACTGTTATATAAAATTCATCAAGGAAAACCCGACGCAGTTCGCGTTCTGACTTGAGGCGTTTTGAAGAGGAAAAAAGGAACGGACTCTCGACCTCAGGTCCTTTTATACCTAAGTATTTTAGCGTTCCAGATTGCTCTGAATATTAAAACAGGTTTTGCGTTTTGTTTAACTTGTTGAATAATAAAATGAACGTTTTGTTGTTTTACACTAAAACCTGGCAAAGAACGATGATATATGAGTTTAGGAGGCAAAATGGCTGACACTATTTGCTAGATGTATATTATTTTCTAAAACTAGTGCAATTATTTTGTTTTATGTGCGGGAGTGGTGGTTACTTAGACATAAGAGATGTGTTAACGTGGTGAAAGACAGTGATATACGAGTGAAACGAGATTTTCTATCTTGCCGTGTAAACTTCTCTAAAATCCTGGGGTGAGACTGACCTTGACTTAAGACTAGACTTGATTAGGACGTAGAGGACGGGGACATTTTAGATAAGAAGGAAGAAGATTGAATAAATATGAATTAAGACTTGGCTAAAAGGTTTTAGTAACCAGGCCATAAAATAATTACAAAATTAAAACGATAAAATATGATTACCGCCTAACGCTGCTATAGTATCAAATACAGAAGTAAATAACACAGCTAATAATGGATCAGTTCTCCCTAATGCAATGGAACTGCTGCAGCATAAGCCGCAGAAAAAGTGAACTAATTTACTTGATTAATAAATATGAACCAACTTATATACAAGCTATACAAGAAACCTGGCTTAAGCCAGAACATAATTTTAAACTTTCAGGCTTCTCGTGCTTGAGAGAAGATAGAAGTGATGGCTATGGTGGAGTTGCTTTGCTTGTGAAATATTATCTTCTTTTTTCTCATGTAGAGCTACCTAGCCATGGTACCGGCTTCTCGATAATATCTGTAAAAAAATAACATATGCTTTGTGTCCGTTTACATCCCTCACCCATCATCTGAGATTTATGATGAAGTAAATAATATGATTTCTACACTATCAAAGCCTCTAGTGATAATGGGTGACTTTAATGCAAAACATCGATGTTGGGGAAGTTCTAAATCTAACTACTATGGAGCTCGACTTTTGGAAATGCTAGATACCTTTGAAATGTGTTTGCTAAATAATGGTTCCTTTACTCGGCGAACTACACCTAATGAGCTAATTAGCGCACCGGATTTAACTCTGTGTTCTCCCAATCTCGCATCTTCTTTGTCCTGGTACACTCTGGAGTCTACCTACGGTAGCAATCACTTCCCTATTGTCATTTCATTTCCTAATAACTTTTCCAGCATCCAATTACAAAAACGTCAACCTCGACTCAAACATAAATTATCTAACGCTAACTGGGATGCGTTTCAACAACAGGTTAAAAATAGTTTTTCACAACTTCCAAACATTAACGACAGTAATGTAGACGAATGTAATAATTTAATTAAAAAATAAAATAAAGTTAAATATCCATCACGCCTTTTCCCCGAAGGGGTGGCAGAGGCATATTGTATGCCCACTTTTCACCGTATGGATTCCTGTCCCACGTAATAGGTGGTGAGCCCATTGCCGTGTTGAAATAGACAGACGCAGGTTGTGGCTACCTGCTGTTGAATTTTTTCAAGCCGCCCATAAGGCCTTCAACCAGGCTTAACGACTGCCATTTTACTGGCAACCGGGACCAACGGCTTAACGTGCCTTCCGAAGCACGGAAACGCTCGCAACTGTAAATACCACAAAGTGGTCACCCATTGGAGGACCAGCCATAGTGAAAGTTGCGTAACTCAGTGATCGTTTACAGAACACTGACACCGCGGGGCCACGAGCGCTTCTTTATCTTAAATCTTAATTTAATTAGTAAGGTTTTAATTGAAACAGCTGACTCATTGTTTCCAAGTAAACGTCAAACAAAAGTAACGAAGATCCTCGCTCCTCCTTGGTGGAATTCAGAATGTCGGGAACAGATTAAAAAAAGAAAAATAGCAGAAAATATTTACAAACATTATTCTTCGATGGACAAGTTTAATTCTCTTTCGGAAATTATAACAAGCACCCATAAATTATTTGAGCGAAAATAATGGGAAAGCTGGCAAACATTCTGTAATTCTGTATCCCCTAATGTTCACCTAACTTTAGTTTGGAAAAATATCAAACGCTTCAGATCTGCTGATAAAGAATCAAACCCTCCACTTATACACAGAACTGTTGTTGAAAATTTTCTGGATTCCCTGATTCCTCCTTTAGTTCCTCTTAATATTACTCTTTGTCCCTTGCAAACCTAATGTAAATTGGAAATGCAGTCTTCGAGTCTCAACAAGCCTTTTATTCTTAATGAATTAAAAGGCATTCTAACTTATGTTAAAGATTCAAGCCCTGGCTTGGATAATATCCCCTATTCATTTTTCACTCACATAGATGATACTAGTCTTTCTTATTATTTTGCTTTAATTAATTTTGTAACATCCCCACTGTATGGAAAGTGCAAGAAGTGATTCCAATTCGTAAAACTAACAATCCTTCTTCTGAAGGGTCATCTTACCGTCCAATAGCCCTTTCCCCTGTGGTTGCTAAACTGGCTGAACACCTCTTCAAAAATAGACTATATAGAATGGTTTATTGAAAAGGTCTATTATCCAATAGTCAGTATGGATTTAGAAAGGGTAAGAGTACCATAGACAGTGTAGCCATATTTACCACTGATATGCGTCTAGCTTTTTTAAAAAATCACTCACTTCTGGCCTAGACATAGCTGCTGCGTAAGATAGTGTCCAGCTACATATACTGCAAAAAAAGCTTTTTAAATTGCATGTCCCTATATTATTACAATTTTTTTCATATTTTTTTGTCTGAGAGATGTGTTAAGGTTATCCTTCCGGACTCCCTCACAATTACAAGAATAGCTTCGAGAGGTTTACCACAGGGATCAGTATTAAGTCCTCTCCTTTATAATATATATACCTATGACCTAGAAAGTACAGTAGTGAAAAGCAACATAAATATCTTACAATATGCAGACGATTTACTCATATATACTTCTGGGCTATCGATTGAGAGATCAGCTGATAGATTATCATCAGCTATTGATTCCCTTAAAACGTAGCCCAAAAGTTCTGTTGTATTATTTTCCCGAATGCGGTGTCCTGCTACAGTATCAGTTTTTTATGAAAACTCACGACTTCCAGTTTATGAGCATGCAAAGTTCTTAGGAATTATTTTAGACGCAAAATTATCTGGGCTCCAACATTGTTACCATATTACTGCAAAATGTGAACGTAATTTAAATATCTTGAGACGCTTATCGGGTGTTTGGTGGGGAGCTCATCCAATTTCCCAAAAACTTCTTTATAACGCTTTGATTAGAAGTCTTCTAGATTACGGGTTATTTCTTTTAGAACCCTGTGGTATAGTGGGCCTAAATAAACTTGAAAGTGTTCAATATAAAGCTCTTCGAATTATATCAGGTTGTATGAAATGCAGCCCCATCAACGCTCTTCAAGTTGAATGTGTTGAACCTCCACTGATACATCGTAGACAATATCTTTGTGACCGATTTGTGTTTCAATCTTTACAAATCACGAACCACCCCTTACATCATAAACTCCAATTACTCTCTGACGTAATAGAAACCTCCAGTTACTGGTCTCACAAAAAGGTTCCTTGCCTTATTAGCAGCTTTCGTAAATTTTTATATCTCCAATCCCCTACTCACAGATCTTCTCGTCTCCCCCCTTTTTTCTACATCTTATGATTCCTTAACTATTTCACCTTGTATTATTCTAAACTGTGATCTTCAAAATGACATAAATGCTAATTCCAACTTTAACTACTATCTCAATCACGAATTTCCTGATTGGCATCATACTCATATATACAGTGATGCTTCTAAGCATAGTAATTTGGATTGTGTTGGAATAGGAGTATATCACCACCAGTTCAAGATAGTCCAGAAAGCTAGACCCTCACCACAGACATCAGTATTTACCGGTGAATGCTTCGGATTACTGAAGTCTTTGGAATACATATTATTATTAAAACTCTCAAAGATCGCAATTATCACAGACTCCAAAAGTGCTTTACAAGCTCTACAGTGATTCCCATTTAAAAAAAAAAACCTTTGACTGTTGTTTTTGAATGTCGAAATCTGTTACCGTTTATCTAACGGTTTAGACGTAAAGTTTTTATGGATACCTAGTCATCAAGGTATTTTTGGCAACGACTATGCGGATAGACTTGCTAATGAGGCAGTTTCATGTGGGAATTTGTTCCCGTATAAAAACTACTGCCATGACTTGAAACGTTGTAAAACGTCACATTGGTATGTCATTGTTGGTCTTGAGATTTAGAGAGAGAGGAGAGTAGATTGTTGACTCTTTCTCACTACTTGTCATCGAATTTATATAATTTACGTTTTGAGTAGGCAGAATGCTTTGAATGTCTTAGCCTGTTCTTAGAACGAATGAAATAAAATGGTTTTGTCAATTGGTCAATGTCTTGGCAGCCATGCCAACGAAAAAGTATTTTAAAAATTGGAACGTCATTCGCCTAGCTACATCGACAAAAAGATGTCGATTGTAAATATATTTTTTAAACTTCGCTAAAAAGAAGTAATCTTTTATAAATTGTATATGGAAGTTCCCGCCTGTGAATTCTTATAAATGGTTATTCCAAAATGACTATGTATTTCGGTAAGAACTTTGGATTTTTGAAACCACGTTTCTAACCTTGGTGATCTTTAGTATTTTGACGAAAGATTATTCGCTTGTTTACAGCTTATTACGATGTTTAGAGCGGCGTTAGTGGAATGTTTGCCTGCTCTTCAAGATTTATTATTTTTTCTTTAAAAAAGTGCTGAAAAAGCACTTTTTTATGATAAAATTTGCCATAAATGCTGACCATGTGCTGACCTCGTCATTCTCGTGGAGACGGCACCTGTCGCGGTCTGCAGCTGTGATTTCGAATCCCGTGGTAATGTAACCACGCTTCAGGTACCTAAAATTGATTTTTTCTTTTGTGTCGATTAATCTAGTAATGATGCACGACTCAATGATTAGGCCCATTTAATGACTCCATGATTAGACTCAGCGATTTACGACTCAATGATTTGGCTCATGTTTTGGATCATGTTACGATATATTTTTTTGACTCATAATCTGGCATTATGCTGGATCTCACGATTCTAAATTTCACGCCTCAACCCTGTGAATAGTTAATCTTTAGCTTACTAAATCACTTGAATGCAAACCAATAATGATAACGTATAAAATGTACGAGTATATTAAATCAATTCGCCTATAAAAATATAGAAACTTTCTTCTAGAGATGTATTCTATTATTTTTGGTTCCTGCTCTTATGATTAGAAGCTCAATCTCTATCGCCGATATCCGTGTGCATAAACTTGGTAGGACTTATCCTCCTGGCGCCTGAACCGAGTTATAACTTTTCTTTGTTTGTTAGTTCATGTCTCCGTAATGAGACAATGTAAGATTTCCTTTCTTGATTAGATGTACTGTTAAGGTAAATTAAACTAAATTGGCTGTATATCAATTTATTTATTTTAAACAGGGACCTAGTAGTCATCATCGCCATCATTAACCATTATTAATATTACAGACTTATTGTCTAACTAACTAACTAACTAACTATCTTCACGCTGTATCCCTGACGGGGTAGTCAGAGAGGACAGATCGCCAGGCTTCGCGATCCATGCATACTTCTTTCGCTTCTTCGAGACTTATTGTCTCTTTCTAAAAAGGATCTACTTGAATCCTGGGGAAAAGACTGGCACACTAGCAGCCAAATGAAAGGTAAACATTTCAGCCTATAATACCAGTTAAACCTTGGCTTTGAAAAATTCAAATTTGGTAAAACGACAACTTCAATGATAACTAGAATGAGATTGGGTCACACATGTGCTCCAGTGCACCTTGCTAAATTTAGAATTATTAACAGTGATATTTGTGAATGTGGTTCACAAATGTCACTGTTAATAATTCTAAATTTAGCAATTTAGGTGGACTTAAACCATATTTTTTTCGCTTGCCCTCTATATGCAAGAGATGGAAAAATTCGGTGTAAGAGGGATAGCGCTGGATTTGTTTAGTGACTACCTTGCAAATCGCACCCAGAGTGTAAAAATAGAGTCTTACGTTAGCAGCAATGAAAAAATTACATTCGGGGTACCCCAAGGTAGTGTTCTGGGCCTAACATTGTTCCTTATCTATGTGAACAGGCTCTGTTTACTCCCAATACCACACTGCAGAATTTTTGTATATGCAGATGATACCGCTCTTATTGTTAGCGCTGACACCTGGGACCTTGCACATCGTCGCGCTGAAGAAGCTCTTGGCACTGTTATGGGGTGGTTAGCTAGTCACTGTCAAAACACAGTACATAACTTTCTCAGCGAACGCCGCAACCACCCCAGATATTCTTGATATAAAAGTGCATAGCTGCGATTCCCACATAGGTGATACCTGCTATTGTCCAATAATCCACAGAGCGTCCTGCGTAAGATACTTGGGAGTACATATTGATAATACACTGAGCTGGTAAAAGCAAATTGATGTAACCGTATCCCGTGTTCGGAAACTTGTATTCCCAATGAAAAGGTTGAGAAATGTTGCTGACGCGTCACTCCTGAAAAGTGTATACCTGGCGTTGGTACAATCTCTGGTGACCTATTGTATACCCGTGTGGGGTGGTTGACATTCAAGAATTCCTTGCTGAAGTTGGAGAGGGCCCAGAGAGCTATTTTGAAGACTATGCTCGGGAAGCCTTACCGATATCCCACTGCACAACTTTATAGGGATTTTACTGTGCTGACAGTGAGACAGCTCTGTGCACTCCACATGATTCTGCGCAAACACTCGACACTGGTGTATGATCCTCAGATCCTAGAAAGTTGTTGCGGCGGCCGTCGTAAGACTCGTATATGTCAAAATGCTCGTGTCAGAACTGCATTGGCTGGTCGTCACTACGAGAGCCTCAGTTGCTGGCTATATAATAAGATCAGTGAAACGCGCAATATATTTTCTTTACCACTGTCAAGATGCAAGCGCGTGTTAATGGTGTAATTGCAGCACATGTCCTACGAAGAGACAGAATCTTTGTTCGAGAGACCTGCCATTTAAAACAACACACACACACACAACTCACACATACACACACACACACACAACTCACACACACATGTAATGCATGCATATATAGTTTATTAATTTTAACAATCTATGGAATTGTATCTGTAAATATTAGCATGAAAATATTACACAATCTCATAAAAATAATTTAACTATTAAATAGTATTGAGTAAGTTTGTTAGCTTGATATGGGAGGAAGATGACGGTGTATGTCACACAGTTAATATACTAGCACAGACACCGTCGTTAATTCTATCTCTCAGTGGAACGTTAGATATGTAATAATAACCATTGTTTTTTAGGATAGTAATGTTGTATGTTAAATTTGAAATTGAAATATAAATAAATAAAAAAAAAAACACCATACAGAATTTTTCGAATCCTTAATATCCCTCCATGTTCCCCTTCCATCTTGTATTAACATCCTATTACATAAACTTATCTTTATTTATAACTGTTAATCATTTAAAAATCTAAATATTACTTTAAGAATGTATTGTTTCAAACCATTTTGATCCTTTCCCGAAATTCCGTAATCCTTTCCATATATTAACCGTTTCCTAACCTTTTACT
This sequence comes from Thumatha senex, assembly GCA_948477245.1. Classification (NCBI taxonomy): domain Eukaryota; kingdom Metazoa; phylum Arthropoda; class Insecta; order Lepidoptera; family Erebidae; genus Thumatha; species Thumatha senex. Next base: position 20,284,533 of record OX419739.1, on the reverse strand, counting down.
GCGTCGTGGCCAAGTCCAATCGCCAAAACGCAAAAAAAAAGAAATATGATTTTTAAGTTTGTCCAAATAGAACAGGCTAAGGTCAGATACCATGCTGCCTAGTTGTTGGTGTACAGATCGTTAAATACCTACCCTAAGTTAAATGTCAAAGTTATTTTTAATATAAAATATCTTTCGCCTAATCTCTACGTTGGTAGAAAAAAAATAAAAATTTTACTATAGCTAACTTGAAAACAGTTGTCTTGGCAATACTTATCAGCTATCTTTAGGGCGTCGGTTTTTCGTGACAGTCTGCGCGTGCATCGTAAAAAATTACTCTCATCATTTTCCCCTTACGCGCCAAAAGTGGTATAACTTCAATAATTAAGTTTACAGTGAAGAAATATAGTGTTCACTGACTTTCCTTAAAAAGTTGTAATAGTTTTGCTGTCTCTGATAGCAGGTGGAAGTGAGTTCCCTGACCGCATGCACTGTTAAAGAATAAGAGTAGCAATCGGTTTTGTGATTAGGAAATTTGAGATTCGTGCGTTGGTTTGATCTGCAGGGAGTGTCAGGAGAAATAATAAATGAAAACCGCTCCCTCAGATACAAACATGAAGATGGATTGTAAAAGATAATAGAAAGGAGGCTAAGGTTTCGATTATTTCGGCGTAGATGGATCGGAAGCCACTTGATTTCTTTGCGAAGATGAGAAACGTGATCATACTTTCTAAGATTGAAAATGAAGCGTATTTATAAATTTTGCAATCTCTCAAGTTTATCTACAAGCTACATTAGCTACAAGTGGCGATTTCTTCTAAGATTCTTGGATTATCAAGTTTATTATCATGTTCATGTTGAAATACATCAAGACGTTACACCAGACTCGAACCAACTGAAATCACAGAATCCTTCTTTATTCGTATAACGCCTCGCGTCGGAATAATCTATTCTAAGCCAGATTGCGGCGCAAAGTAAAATACGTAAGTAAATATAATTTGCCGCATTTAATGAAAGACGTGACGTAGCCTGTTGCCAAGGCTACAGAGGCAAATAAAATAAAGACAGTCTACCAAATTCCCTTATCAGAAAATCACTGAGCCTATTAATTAGCGGGATGATATTTCTATCAACGACGATTTACGAGCATTTAGATGAGAATAAAAGATTAATTGATCTGATGAAGAGAGAAGAAAAGATTAAAATGTAATCTGAACTCAATGAAGTCTATATTTATTGGTAAGTATTGTCTATATTTAATTAAATTAATAGAGTAAAAACTCCTACAGCAGTTCGTAGATATCTTTTTAAGTGTAATTATCAACAAATTAAACTACATGTATATAAGTGATAAATTAACCTGTCGTTTGTCTTAGTATGTACCTATGTAACTAATATTATAAAGCTTCAGGTTTTGTTTGTTTTCTTGGTTGAACACACTAATTTAATCTAATGTAGCCTGTTCGCGTCCACCACCCAGTTTGCGTACAATAGATGGAGCACTCCTCAAAAACAGTGGGAAATAACCATACCGAATCACTAACAAAAATTTACGGTATTTATATTAGATATGTGGTAGGTATATGCATATAAATAAAGGCATTGTACGCGTTACCACTATTATGTAGATAATATACTAAAATATTGTAGATACAAATGCTTGCCATGACATTTTGCTAAATAATTAGTGAACAGCAGCGCGTTTCACGGGAAGGTTTTAATGACTTTATTTCGAATTCGGGATACATTGTTGTTTCTAAACCTTAACTAGGAACCATATAATAAAGTAAAGATGCTTGTGCTCAAATTTTATTTGATTCACAGTTTAAACTAGTGGTTCTGTGAACGGTAGAATTCGGAGTAATATTTTTTTTGTTTTATAAATTTAAAATAAAATAATTCAACATTTCTTTTTTTCGTTCTGAGTGCTCTTGCCAACCACTAACGGACCATTTCCCTTCCCCTGCCTCCATTTCTCCCCCGATCGAAAACCCCCTCGCTAAAAGTTGTTGGCGACATCAAGGCTTGTCCATGCCAAGCTGCATGTAAATCCGATGAAAAAAGCGACCTGTAGACTGAATGAACGGACGGACGGTTGGACATCAATAGCATTTTTCCCGTACCAGTGGAGTTAAAACGGAGATTTTCGTCGGGTCACTTCGCTGGCCTCCATAGTCAATAACGCTGCACGCGGACTACACCACCAAATTTATACATTAGCCACATTGCGTCCGCAATGGACGCCACCGGGTATATCTAATTCTAACGAGGATGGTTTTTATTATATAACAAATCATGACAAACATAATTAGTTTTATATTGATTCCATCATTATTAATATACACATTGTAATGGCCTCTTTTCGTCCACTATATAGATAACAGAAATATGTGTCGAAAATCATACCTGTACGCAAACTGTACCTATAGGTGAGACCTTAGAAAAGATTGCGTCCACATTTTAGTCACACACGAAAGGTGCCTTCTTCAGATCCACATGAGAGGACAGATTTACTGTGCTCTTGTGGATCTGTTCTACTCCACGCGGGAGCTGTAAGACTTCGCCGCTCTTACGCTTAGTCTCTGTCAAGATTACTACACCTGAATGCTCTAATCTTTTTAAAGATTAAGATACTTATCTTTTATATTTATCTTTTCTAAGTTAGTGGACGTGAACTGGTCCACAGGTGGTCGCAATCTGGATTTTGTGGACGATAAATGGGTAAATCATATGTTTTGCCTATTAGTCTATTTATTTAATAATATATCAAACGGTTAAATCAGACTAAATAAAGATTATGTGGAATCCATTTTTCAATCGAAATTACTACTCTATCATTTTTATTTTCTTGCCTCGAACAGGCGATGTTACCTACGCTCCAAAGACGACGCACATAAGTACATTGTAGCTGAAGAAACTGTTTGTTTTCATGGTAGAACGCGCTATTCTCAGAAAATACTTATCAGATTTGCAAAATTCCTTTTTTATTTGACAGTTTTATATTGTCACCCAAGTACAAAGAAGCAAAGCATTAATCGTAAATATAAAAAAATCGGACAGGTTTCCATACTTTACTGTAAACCTAAAATATTGTTGACAAAACAGATTAATGGGGATTAAAAGTATATATAAATAAGAAAGCCGTAGTACTCTCCTATTTATATATCCTTTTTTTCTCCATTTTCTATTCTCGATATGCTCAAATATTACCAAAAATCTACTGTAATGAATCCTTCTCATGATATGTTCTTTTGTAGCTTCATCCTTTTAGGATATCTATTCCATTCACCATTTACACCATTCACATGTCGTAAACTTCATGACAAAAAGGTAATGTTTTCGGTCAAACATTTGTTTAGTTAAAGGTATTCTTTTTATTTTTATCCCGTATAAAGACAAGCAAGCAACAAAAGTCAATATAGCTGAGCAAACTCGTTCACATTTTGGAATCCATTATACATATATACCACTTGAACCTTACTTAGAAGAATTGTTGGCAATTTAAACTTTATAGATTCAACGTAATGAGAAACAGAATTGGAAAAAATTTTGAATAAAAACCCCGCGCCAATTCTTTGTCGCGTTAATTGCTTTGGGCCAGTATGACTTAGCACTTAGAGGGTATTTTTAGGTGACTGACCCAGAAAGAGGGTTACTATACGTCCATTCCATTATGATCGACGGTAGCCTAAATGAGTTGTTTATGGCTTGTGCTCCGGAATTCCGGTTTTAACAAAATGCCGGGATTCCGACAATTTCAAGACGTAAAGAGGTTGATTAATTCGTCAGTTTTGAGTAGGTCTCGGTGGTGCAATTGGTAAACGCGTCTGGTGCGTTGAACCAGAAGACTTTCAAGCTCGAAATTAAAAATAATTTCCAAAAAAAATAATTTAGAAAAAGTTAGCATACTAATTGCTTTTCAAAATGGTTTCTAATAAGAAAGAAAAAAATAAGTATGGTTTTAAAAATAAGAATTACATGTAACAAATAGAATAATATCTGCCACGGTCGCGGAAGCGGTAGCGTATGCGGATCCGAGTTCGGTTTCCGGTAAGAAACATTATTAATTTGTGTTATCCAGAAATGTTTATTTCGGATATCGAGTGTACCTTATGTATAATATGTTTTAATTACAAAAAGTATGTTTATCATTTGTCTGAATCTATACCAGAAGCTTATATTAGCATACTTTAGGTTAAATGGATCTGTGTAAAAAAATTTTGTCACCATAAAATATAGAGTGAACAAACCGGGATTTCTATACAGAGTGGCCCATTTAAAACGGTCGGTATGGTAGGCAACTCTAAAACTATGAGACATAGAAAGATCTGTTTTGATATACATTGTCACCAATTTTCAAGAAAAAAATAACTACATACATTCATAGATTTAAAATAATATCTGTACTCACAACGGGAATTGAATCCGGAATTATCGCAGAAAAAATTGGAATATTTTTATTTGAATTTCTATTATGTAGATCATAACTAACTAACTATCTTAACGCTGCATCCCTGACGCGGTAGTCAGAGAGGACAGATCGCCAGGCATCGCGATCTATGCATATTTCTTTCGCATCCTGTAGATTCATTAATCGCTTCATACACACACGTCTGGGTATCCGAGTACTTTTGACTTTTCCGTTTTTTAATTATTTGCTCACGTAGTCTTCATATGTAGGTCTCGGCCTACCTTGAGTCTTTCTGCCCTCTACTTACGTAAATATATATTCTTCGTCAATCGTTTCTCAGCAGTAAATTGACTATGAAAATGGGCCACCTTGTAATAGCACAAGTTGTATCTCCCGTTCAACCTCAGAGAAGGTTATTAAAATCAAATGAGCAAAATTAAACAGTTTTAAATCCTCATCAACTCGAATAATTGCTTTATGCTATCATAACATATTTAGGGTATTCAATTAAGTATTATTACACACCCAATAAAGTACATGCACGTTCCGGTCGAAGGTCGGGGTGGAACAGAGCCAGCATATCTTTTTATCGACCGTTAAATCCACTGGAGCATATTATTGGCGAAAAAGGGACCCGTGCAACGACATAAATTGAAAGCAATTTCGTTATAACACTGAACTATCATAGTTATTATTTTGTTGTGCCCTGTTTAAAAATAAAACAGCTACATACATATAAGAAATCTTTCTCCAAAACGGGCTTACAGCTGAGACATAAATTATTTTAAAACCAAAGATGTTTATGAATATACTATTATAGGTAAGACGAGAATGTAAGATAAAAAACGAAGTGTCTAAGCCTAGCAGAATAAGCTTTATGTTTTTGTCATGTCATGGATGCTATATATACTCTTTTAGCGACTCAAAACATATGGTTCTTTTCTATCTGACTATGTCAGGAGTCCCGAGTGAGCCCTCGGAAGGATAACCCCAGGACAAAGCAGAAAAATCTAATAACAAGTGGATGCAGTACACAGTTTTACCACTATACGTGTAGTTATCTCAGACAACGATTTGATTCCAAAAAGCCTGTCAGTCCACCTTGTGAGTCCCAGATTTAGAAGAAGACCAAGATTCTTCTTGGTCTTCTAGCTATCTTGGTCTTACCGGAATAGGCCGTTAGTTCTTGTTTTGTGGTAGCTTTTATAAGATACAAGCAATGGTATCCATTCGATTACATGAGAAACCTGAAATGAAAAAGAAAGGGGCAGATGCCATGCTCATCAGTAATTTGAAAACTGAGAAAGTAGAAGTGTAAACGCAAATACACAGAAGAGAGGGTTTCTTTTATAGCATGATCCTGGCGCTGGTTTTAAATTAGAAATACGACATGGGTAAGAATTTTTGGGACTTCAATTGGATACGTCAGTAATATGAAATTTATAAATATATATTTATTGTTTCCAAGTAATTTTATGGCTTTGAAAACGCATACAAATTGGAGTGCCAAAAGACAAGTTCAGAGACAGCTAAGAAATTTTACATACATACATTGTCACGCCTTTATCCCCGAAGGGTTAGGCAGAGGTATATTAAGAAATTTTACTGGAAAGAAAGGCTTACTATTCGATCAGCGAGTACTTATAAGATATGAGTATTAAAGTCTAACCTGACTGTTTATTATAATAACTATAATAAGTATTTAGAAGTCTGTTATAGTGTCATTGAATTGTAATTATTTTATGATATTGTTATTGTAGAATGGTATTGTATAGCGGAGTTGTATGTTGAGATGTACTTGATATTTTTTTTTTTTTGACATATTGTGTAAATGTTATTGCTATATACGCTATTGTCAGAAACTTGTCACCTACGCATTGTTCAACATCTCCAATGCTCATTATGGTAAGTTTCGCAATAAATAGAAAATAAAAGAAAAGATTATTGAAATGGTTTGCCCGTTCAATAGTTGTAATTTTTTGTAAAAATAAAGTTCTCTATTATTATAGTTTAAATAAAGCTCACCCAGTTGGAGAAACTAGGTGATGCACGAATCCGGACCGGCATAGATTCGTATTGATTTCTGAGAACTCGAATCGTGCCACAAGGCTTTTATTATTCAATTTACATATTCGAAACTCAAGTGATTTTTTTAATAAAAGTTTGTAAACTTCTTTGATGAAAACTCTGCGATGGTCTAAAAAACCTTTTTCATTGATATACTATGCGACGCACCCTGGTTTTATGACGACTGTGTAAACTGAGGGACCGTGCTCGTATTTCGACTAGACTAGACTTAAGACTCGAAATAATTGTAGAACAAATCTGAGATTTTAATGTTTTATTGATATACTATGGGACGCACCCTAGTTTTCATGACGTCTGTGTAAACTAAGGGACCCTCTCGTATTGCGATTAGACTAGACTTAGGGTCGTATTTCAGAACGTTTCTCAATACTCAATCGACGCTTAAGGCTAGTTTTTGACTTGTAAATACTACTCTCAAGTATTTCTTGAGTATTGATAAACGTTTAACACTTTAAATAATTGTAGAACAAATCTGGGATTTTAATTTAAATTTATATACTATGCGACGCTAGAGAGCGCGTTTTCATGACGTGAATGTAAACTGTCGGACCGTGCCCTTATTTCGACTAGACTAGACTTAGACTTGAAATAATTGTAGAACAAATCTAGGATTTTAATGTTTTATTAATATACTATGCGTTGCACCTTAATTTTCATGGCGTGTGGGTAAACTGAGCGACCATGCTCGTATTTCGACTAGACTAGACTTAGACTTGAAATAATTGTAGAATAAATCTGGGATTTTAATGTTTTATTGATATACTATGCGACGCACCCTAGTTTTCATGACATCTGTGTAAACTAAGGGACCGTACTCGTATTTTGACTAGACTCGACTTAGACTTGAAATAATTGTGGAACAAATCTGGGATTTTAATGTTTTATTGATATACTATGCGACGCACCCTGGTTTAATGACGTCCGTGTAAACTGAGGGACAGTGCTCGTATTTCGACTAGACTAGACTTAGACTTGAAATAATTGTAGAACAAATCTACGATTTAAATGTTTTAGCGACGTAACCACTGGCCTATGGAGAACACGGTGGTCGTTCAGTGGGTAATCTAGCTTTCTCTAGATTTAGGACTCCCACAGATAGTCGTCCTAATGTCACCGCAGTAATTTATAAAGAGCACATCATATAAAAAAAACTCACGGGTGCAATATGACGGCCTGTCTATGTTCTGTGGCTCGATGGGAGTGTCTCCGACTGCTACGCAAAAGGTTCGATTCCGACCCAGGTTAAAACTTTGTGTGATTAGCACGATGGTTTATTCTGTGTCTGGGTGTTATTTGTCTATAATATGTATTTATTTAGAAATATATAAGTATGTTTATCATTTATCTGGTTACCATTGTACAAGCTTAGTTTGGAATCAGATAGCGTTGTGTGAGTTATCCCAACGATATTTATATTTTATTCATTTATTTAATATGAAATTGTACAAACATGAAAACATTTTTTTATGTTGTAAATTCTGTTAAATAATAGAACCTTATTTTGATTTTTACATAGGTACCTATTTGTACATACGCGCTCGTCCCGTCCATTTATATATCCCAGCAAACATTTTAAGTGTTTTTGTCTAAGACTAAAGAATATATTACCAATTTAAGCAAAAATAACGTCCCACGCACCATTTTTTTTCACTTAATACACATATTAACTGCTACATCGAAATATATAGTAATTTTAACGTTATTTTTACTTAATCTGGTAGAGAACTTAAAAGTCAAAAGTAAGTCGAAAAAAATGGTAAAATTGACGGTTGAAACCTTGACCAATAAGTCGCAAAGATAAAAAACTGTATAGACATTCCACTTCCTACTATAGAAATGTAAAAAAAAAATTAAAGCTCAGAAATCTGAAATACGTAAGAGAACATCAAAAGAAGGACCATATCAATTGCCTGTAAATTTATTAGCAACCGATGCTCATACATCGGCTTCCACACCATCTTTTCATGAAAATTAAATGAAAAATAATTAAAAGATAAAAGGAATTTTAGTGATGTCAGATACAAATTTAGTGCTGTTTATGATATCACCAAGTTTAGTTCGACATAATAATAGAATAGCATTTGGCAATCTCTCAATAAAAACAAGAAAATTTTAGAGAAATTTAGTTTAGTGATGTCAACAACAGAATTAGCACCAATTTCTTTAATTTGTAAACACTATAATTCTTATTATACGATTATATCTAATGTGAAATTTCCTTCTTGAAAACTTACTCAATTTTGGGCACCTTAAATTAATCAGCAACACAGAATCAAGGACTAGTTTTCGTCCTGTTAGTAAGTATTATATACGCGATTATAACTTTAAGTTGGTTGGAATTATTGACTTAATTAGGTAAACTGACACCATTTAGTCGCAAATAGTATGTCAAATTAACCTAAAATAATTTCCAGATACTTATAGGTCGATATTTAGGTTAAAATAACGTTTTGGTTAAACTGCCATTTTATTTTAATAATCCGAAGAAGTGATATTTCATAACGCATATTTTTTGTTGTTATTTCTGGAATATTATCGTTAAACGTCTCTTCTACTGTCTAATATTCTGATAATTAGTTGGGTTTATTTATCTAAATACTGCTAACGCATGATAACGACAACTATTATTAAAAAAAAAATTCATCTTGACATGAAATAATAATAATTCTTCAATATATTTGAAGCCCATTAGTAGATTTCAACGTTAAATTAATATATGTGGGAAAATATGACCTATCCCTTGACCTGTTGGTTGCAATTGCTAGTATTACGTTGAATAAACGTCACCGGCACGTGCTTTTTTTCCCCACTTAGGTTGATTCCATGTCGATTGCACGTCGATTCGAGGTATCTAATTTTGGTCGCCGTAAAGATTGCAACTTAAACTTGGTATTTTTATTGTAATTTTGACCTAATATGTTTGCTGGGACGGCACATATTACGTGAAATGTGTGTGTATATTATGCCTCTGCCTACCCCTTTGTAGAAAATGTGTTACAATCTTTCTTTCTTTATCAATCACACCTTATCTCCGAAGGGGTGGCAGAGGCATATTGTACACTCAATTTTCACAGTGTGTATTCCTGTCTCTTGTAACAGCCAGACGCAGGTTGTGTCTACCTCTTGTTGCTTTTTATGGGCATAAGGCCTTCATCTTGACTTAACGACTGCCATGTTTCTGGCAACCGGTACCAACGGCTGAATGTACGAAACGCACGCAAATGTAAATGCCACAAAGCGGTCAATCGTCCGTGACCAGACATAGCGAAGGTTGCCTAACGCAGTGATCGTTTATAGAACACTAAGACCCATATTCCAGAACATTGCTACCGTCTGAGGATCAATTCTACTAAATAATATTAAGTCGGTTTATGACGATCTTACTGACATAGTGCGTAACTTAAAAAACAACAGGTCATAACCAAAATATTATATTTATTGCTTTTCAAAATACTCTCCTGTACATTTTAAACATTTTTTCATGCGAACGAACCAGTTTTTTAAAACAGGAGCACCACAGATCTGAAGGCATGTTTTCTACGTGCTGATTGAACGCTACCACTGCCTCTTCGGAGTTAGTAAAAGTGAAACATTTCATCAAATCTTTAATTTTGGGGAAAATACAGTAATCACAGGGTGCTAGGTCAGGGCTATGCGCAGGATGGGTGACGAGTTGTACTTATTCGGAAGCCACGACTTTGTTTTATTGGCCGTGTGTCAAGAAGCGTTGTCATGATGTAGGAGAACGCGACTTTATGGTCGTCTTTCGCGAACTTTTTCTAACACCCTGGGTAAATAAATGAGGGGTATAAAAGCAAAAACGCCACTGTCCATTTTCGGCCAAATTGAACTATGAATGCCATCTATTAGGTTTTTTGTCATTATTTTGGTGTATTAACTAGTTCAGAGGCAATGTTCACACTGTCCCATAGAAAATTGATCAAATGCAAAAGCGCCATTGTCCGAACGGACCAATCATAAGACGTCGGCCATGTCGTTTCTAAGGTGGCGTCGAAGTAGTTTTGCAGTGAAGTCGTTGCTCATATTTTATTTTTATTTTTCAAGAGTTTTTAAGAGTTAATTTGTTATATTATGGAAGAAAATGTGTCAGAAGTGGATCCACCATTCCAACGACAACAAAGTTTCCGAACTTTCAATATTTCGTGTAAAATTTTCTGATTTTGGCTCGTACCAGTCCCCAATAGTCCTCGAGTTGTCTCATTGGTTATCCGCGGGTTTTCTTCAATTAGCCGCTTAACAGTAGCCACATTATTTTCGATGACGGCAGTTGAAGGCCGCCCTTAACGAAATTCGTCATGTAAAGAAACTCGACCTCTCTCAAATTCAGAAAACCATCGCCTCACGGTGCTCAAACAAGGTGCTTTTCTCCGAAAAGCATTTAGAAGACGAGCGGCACAGTCTTGTGATGTGAAGGATCCAAACTAAACTCTAAAGAAGCTGGATAACGCCCAAACCATTAAAAGAGGCCGCGATGGTAGCCAAACTCTACCGGGAACCCAGGGAGGATTTGCGAGGAGTTACTGGGGGCGCCCGGTGTTAAACTAATAGGTAGAGATCTTGAGTTTTTTAGTCGTTTCAAGTCCGGCTTGATGCTGCTAACAAATAGTTAAAAGCGACGTGCCTCACGATTTTTAAAAGATGTATAAGGTATTACAAATGGGAAAAGTTATTTTTGTACTATAATCGACAAAAGTAGGAGACCAAACCATTGGAAGGGGCGGGGGGGGGGGGGGGAACTGTTGAGTACGCCCATGGATGAGTCTCCAAAAAACGTAAGAAGTATGCATGGATCGCGAAGCTTGACGATCTGCCCTCTATAACTACCCCGTCTGGGATACAGCATGAACATAAATATTGTATCGTACGTTTAAATTTGTGACTATTATTATAATATTATTCATGCAGGTGTCCCTTGCGTCCTTGGGTCTTAGTAGATCTGATGGTAAGACGCCGGACGGTCTGACCTTGGTGCCTTGGATGAACGGCAAGTGCCTGGTGTGGAACGCCACGTGCGTCTACACCATTGCCGCTACTTACTTAGGCCACACCATGCACTCACCTTCAGCAGCGGCGGAACAAGCAGGGGAGGAAATTAAAAATATACCGAGATGGTATTTGTTTGTGCCCACTGCTGTGGAGACCATGGGATGCTGGGGATCCGAAAATCTGTGCAAACATTTCAATTGGGGAATTAGGACGCAGAATAAGGGAGAAAATAGATGACGCTCAAGATCGTTCCTGGTGCAAAGGTTGGCTATTCAACGTGGAAACGCCGCTAGTGCCCATAACACTAGCGACCTCTGATCCGGGAGCGGTCGGGTTATTTGAATTTGACAATTGAATTTGACTTGAATTGACATTTTGTTTATTGATTTACTAAAGTTTATTAAATATTATTCGTATGCTCATTTCAATAAGTTTCAATAGTAATCCTTGTCAAAGATGTAATAACTACGGATACGCGTCGTTCACCGACTCAATAGTCAATATTATCCACTTCTTTGAGGATCATGGGTCGTTGAAATTCAGTTTACTTACCTTTTCAAAGTAAATGGTGATCGATCAGAAAAAAATGGCTTGAATTACATATTATATAGTTAATTACGTTTGGTTGTGTTCGTTACAGCGAATACGTATAATAAAAGCCTATATATGGAACAGGTTAAAGCATTTGCCAATAAACCTCGGACAAGTTACACGTATTTTTCTTATTCATTGACACAGTGCCCTATATTCAAATTCAACCTAAAGTGCATTAATAGTATTTAATTTTGCACAAGGAAGAGTATCTGATACCTTACCGATAAAATTTGAGATAAGTTATTCACACTAAGGGCCGTATTCCAGAACATTTGTCAATACTCAATCGACGCTTTAGAGTAGATTTTATAAGGCAAAAACTAGCCTCAAGCGTTGATTGAGTATTGAGAAACGTTCTGGAATATGGACCTAAATAGTTGCCTGCCTCAGAGATGTAAGTGGTAATATATTAGGGCTGCTGCGCTGAATATTTGTGTGATCCATAAAGGTTTTGGCGTTTGAGTGTTTACTATGTACAATATGTATATACTCGCACTTAGGTCCGTATTCCAGAACGTTTCTCAATACTAAATCAACGCTTGAGGCAAGATTTCGCCTTATAAAATCTACTCTCAAGCGTCGATTTAGTATTGAGAAACGTTCTGTAATACGTCCCTTAGAATGATATAATCATTTACCACACGCTTATATTGGCTTACATTGGGTTAGATGGCACTGTGTAAATAATATTCCACAATATTAATTGAAGTGAAACTACTTTAACGTCGTAGTAAAAAAAAATGCTGTAAAAAATTGTAATTCGCCATGTTGTTTTAAAATAAAACTTCTTTATCATCGTATGAGAGAAATTTGAAAAAAGGTCAAAAGATCGTTTTACTTCTTACCTGTGTACTCTGGTACACATACATATTTTTTTTATAACAACAACAGATTTCTGATATACAAGTACAATGAAAAAAATACTTTCATGACTTCTGTGACTATTCTTTTTCCTCTTGGGTTACATGATTGAAGTTTTAGCAGAGAACCCTAATTTTTTGCGTGTGATTAGCCGATTTGATTGAAGTATAATTCCTATATTTAGTTACAACATATATATAAATAATAAATAAATATTGTGGGACACTTTTTGCCCGCATTGGAAGCGCTCGTGGCCCCGCGGATTCAGTGTTCTGTAAACGATCACTGCGTTAAGTAACTTTCACTATGGCTGGTCCTCGGATAGGTGACCACTTTGTGGCATTTACATTTGCGGACGTTTCCGTGCTTCGGAAGGCACGTTAAGCCGTTGGTCCCGGTTGCCAGTAACATGGCCTCGTTAAGTCCAGTTTAAAGCCTTATGGGCCGCTTGAAAAAATATAACGGCAGGTTGCCACAACCTGCGCCTATCCATTTTAACACGGCAATGGGCTCACCACCTGTTACGTGGGACAAAAGTCCATGCGGTGAAATGTGGGAGTATAGTATGCCTCTGCCTACCTCTTCTTTGATAAAGGGGTGACAATATGTATGTATGTATTTTTTTTTCTTACAAAGTAAACTTCCCAAAGTAAACTAATGTAAGCTGATGTTATGGGCTCTAGGCGACTGATAAACATACTTATATATTTGTAAATACATATATATTATACATAGGAAACACCTAAACTCCGAAACAAACAATTGTGGATCACACAAATATTTTATTGCGACCCGGGACATCAATCGCGTCAGTCGCATACACTACCACTGCGCCACCGAGGCAAGTAAATTAATAATAAACTCTAAGCCGGTGGTTTAATCGTGGTAGAACTACCAGTAACATTTAAAGGAAAACAAAATCTACTCACGAATCTTGTACTTCTATGAAATACTTATTGGAAGGTTATCGTGCAACAGAAAAGGTTAATTAGCTTGTTTGTATGATTACAAACGAATCCGCTCCCTACAATAATACATGTATCTCAATAATTATTGTACATAAAAACAATATGTCATGTGGAAACGAAGGTCATTTATACATCTATCTAATATTGTAAAGCTGAAGATTTTGTTTGTTTGGTTAAACGCGCGAATGTTAGGAATTACAGGTTGGATTTGAAAAAATATTTCTGGGTTATATAGCCCATTTATCGAGAAAGGCTATGGGCTATTAATCATCACGCTATTACCCTGGAGAGCGGAGCAGTAATCATATATGTCGACAAATCGGGGAATTTTTTAAGCATTTTTGTAGTATTTATAAGCGACGGGATTAAATGGGTGCGACGGGAGTTCAAAGTATGTCTCGGGCGAAACATGGTTCAGCTAGTTTTGTTTAAGAATACATACATATTGTCACGACTTTCTCCCTGAAGGGGTAGGCAGAGTCATACTTTAGGTGTACTCACTTTTCACCGTATGCATTTTTGTCTCACGGAGCAGATGGTGAGCTCATTGCCATGTACTTTTACATACATGTATTTCTATTTCATTCTATAGTATATATCTTTATATATACTATAGAATGAAATAGAAAAATTTATAGATTTATAGTTATAGATATAGATAATATATAAAGCTGAAGAGTTAATTTGTTTGTATGTTTGTTTTTTTTGGTTTAACGCGCTAATTTCAGTAACTGGTTCGAATTGTTTTTTTTATTCTATTGTTTTAATAGGGACTTTGACGCGTAGCGTATGTCCGAAAAAATCTTTTTGTGTTGGATAGCCCATTTATTGAGGAAGGCTATAGCCTTCCTTACTACAAACTTTAAACAAAAAAAAGCGACGGGATTAAATGGGTGCGACGGGGGTTCGAAGTCACGGTCAGCTAGACAAAGTTTATTTGTTTGTCAATTACGACTTTGAAGTCGAAGCGCAGCTGCTATAGAAAATTTTCAAGCCGCTCATAAGGCCTTCTACTTGGCTTAACGACTGCACACACATGTTACTTAAAAACAGCCTTTTTGTCTCTATTCCGCAGCTTGAGAAGTGTGATTGTGAAATATATAATAGTATTAGTAGACTATCTAGTTTTGGACTAATCGCAATAGAACCGCTATAGAATAGAACTAGAACGGCTTTCTATTGGAAAATAGTAGACTCGGCCCGGACCGACAGCATACGTGCCTTCCGAAGCACTTGTTTGTTGCAATAAAATAAAATGAAATATACCTTTTATTAATATATTTTATATTATAATTATAGTATATATTTTATCTATACTAATATTATAAAGCTGAAGAGTTTGTTTGTTTGAACGGGTTAATCTCAGAAATTACTGGTCAGATTTTTAAAATTCTTTTTGTGTTAGATAGCCCATTTATCGAGGAAGGCTATAGGCTATATATTATCACGCTAGTACCTCGGAGAGCGGAGCAGTAGCCATAAATGTCGACTAATCGGGCAAATTTTTGTGCATTATTGTCTCGTCGCTTATAAATTCTATAAGCGACGGGATTAAATAGGCGCGACGGGAGATTGAAGTATTTTACGGGCGAAGCCGGGGAGGTCATCTAGTAATATATAATACTTTTATTAATATTTTAACGTCATATTTTTACGCCAAATCAACCCATCTTTTTACAACATAACACATCTTTTTTGTCCATTCCAAGAATGCCTGAAAAAAATTGTTTTTCAAAGATAAGGCCGCCTGAATAGGAAACTCCTTATAAGGTAGTTTTATCTTGAAAAATATCTTACTGTTAGATTTTGCGTGAAAGAGTAGCAAACATCCATACTTACAAACTGTCGCGTTTTATAATATTAGAAGGGATTAAAAGATTTTTATACCACGCCGCGAACTTTTTAAAATACCTACGAGTATAAAACAGGGAAATATTTTTAAATGTATTATTAGATTTATAAAATATTTAAGCTGTTGATTTGAATAACAAAACTACGCTCCACGTTTATTTCTAATTTGAGATCTCACGTAAAATAGTAAAAAAAAGTGTGTGTGTGTGTGTGTACTTATGTATACGCGTTAGAAGTTATACTTCTTTGGCGTAACAAGATGACAAATCTTTTTAAAATTTTATCGTTCGCATTATCCTACGTTTGAAGAAAAAACTAAAATGTTGACTATAGCTAACTTCAGGGTGTTTGAAAACTACTGTGATATCAGCTAGCTTAAGGGTATCGGTTTTTAGAAACTATCTGCGCGCGCATCGTAAAAAATTACTCTCATCATTTTTGCCAGACGCGCCAAAATACTCGTAGGTATAACTTAAAAAATAATACTTAGATCTTTTTATTTTATTTTATCTAACTACCGCGTCAGAGTTATAGTTAAGTAAGTCTATTTTTTATTTTTTTATACCTGATAGATAGATGGATAGTGGTCACCTTAGCCTAAGGACGTTTGCAACACTAGAGGTGCAGCACGCGCGCTGCCGACCCTTTATAAATCTTCTAAGATCCCTTTTGAAGAACCCAATACTGTAGACGTTCGGGAAACCCCAGGCAGGGAGCTCATTCCACAACCTAAGCGTACGCGGAATAAAGTCTCTATCGGACCTAACCGTGTGCGTGCGCTCCGGACGTAAAGTGTCTGGGTGAACATCCTGTCAATGGCTAGCGGTGCGATGGTAAAAGGTAACCGTGGGCATTATATCAAACAACTCCTCAGAGCACAGACCGTTGTACAGGCGATAGAACACGCATAAGGAGGCAAGTCTCTCCTGTCACGAAGGGGCTCGTCACCGCCCGCTAGTAGAGGATCGTTGACAATCCTCATAGCACGCTCTACTACCGAGTCAAAAGGTCGAAGCTGCAAAACTCCTATTTGTATATCTAAACAGTAGATTAAATGTTGGAGAAACAGGTCTAAGATAAATCATAAACCGATTGCTGTAGCAACAGATGTTTAATTTATACTCAACTTAATACGTAATACTCCAATTACTTTCACTTCGTTGACCCGACGCGACGATATCACCTAAGCGACTCCGTTACAAACGAGCAAAGTCCACTATAAGTGCGTATGCGTAGGCATTTATATACATACAGATTGTCACGCCTTTATCCCCGAAGGGGTAGGCAGAGACATACTATGCGCCCACATTTCACCGTAGGCATTTCGTCCCACGAGGTGGTGAGGCCATTGCCGTGTTGAAATGGACAGGCGCAGGTTATGGCGACCTGCTGTTGAAATTTTCCCAGCCGTCCATATGGCTTTCAACTGGGCTTAACGACTGCCACGGCAACCGGGACCAACGGCTTAGCGTGCCTTCCGAAGCACGGAAACACTCGCAATGGTAAATGCCACAAAGTGGTGACCCATCCGAGGACAAGCCATAGTGAAAGT
The DNA here is from genome assembly GCA_948477245.1 of Thumatha senex. Classification (NCBI taxonomy): domain Eukaryota; kingdom Metazoa; phylum Arthropoda; class Insecta; order Lepidoptera; family Erebidae; genus Thumatha; species Thumatha senex. The sequence goes on along the minus strand of OX419739.1, from coordinate 20,267,222 downwards.
TGCGTAATTCATCGATCGTTTATAGAACACTGAGTCCGCGGGGCCACGAGCGCTTCGGGCATTCATATATTCGACAAATATTGTTGGATATTTTTGAATGAGATCTAAACAACTGATAGACATACTTATAATATTTCTAAATACATGAAACACCCAAACTCCGAAACAAATATTTGTAAATCACACAAATATTTGTTCCGGGAGTTGAACTCGAACTTCAGTCACAGAAGGTTATTTTCTAGCGTCTATAAGAACAAATTCTAGATAAAATTGATCATTATTACATAACTGCCTCAGTAAGCACAGCCACATATGTCATGCTGAGGTATCGTATTCGAATCCCGGGTCGGCATCCGAAACCTCAAATATTTGTTTAATCCATAAATCTTTGTTTCGGAATTTGGATGTTTTATTAAACGAATTTCAATAGGCAAAGGACAGTGACCACTCTCTATTGGGTTTTGGCGCCGATGCGGACAATTTTGTAGCGCCTTAAAAATACTGCTATTACATAGCTGAGACTATGTAGAAACACATGATATAGATTTTTATGTAGCCAGGTAGTTTACAAAGTAAATAAAAATAAAATGAACCAGCAAGCTTTATTCTCAATTTAATTTTCAAATGTGTCATTATCATCTAGTAGTAAAACAATATCTAGGATTGAGCTGAAGGAGTAATATTTTCACCATACCTTGCCCAACTTAAGTAGCACATCACAAACATGATATGAGCAAACAACCAATAGGTGATTGCCCGGCAATGCTGTAACAATAATAATGTTTTATGGTTTCTAGGTTGCCAATGTTATTTTCATATATAAACAAAATATGTTTTTTTTCCTTAAATGGCATATATAAGCAAAAAAATTAGCTTTGTATTTTACCTCCTAATAATCTGCGGTTGACGGCTAAAAGGAAACATGCCCAAAATGTTGCTAATTCTATCTGTGCACATTTCAACAATAAATATGTTCCATTATTTCTTATGTGTTTACCATATTATGATCCTTAATTCGTATTACTTAGCCTTTGAAAAACTACATCAATATTATTTAGATAATAAAAAATAAAACCATTATTTTATGTCATCAAGTATAAGGAAATTATAAATGGAATTGGCAAATCAGACATTGCTGTAGTATATAAATCATATATACTTTGTTTATATATGTACTCTGAGTCACCTAGAAACTTAATAATATCTCTCTTCATAGTTACAGTTCAGGAGAAAAAATAATGTAATAGAGTATCAGCGGCTCTCTTTAAATCTGGCAAAAAGATGGTTCCTTCTGGGTTCTGTTATTTGACTTGAAAATTATTATGTCCTTACAGATTGCAAGTAACTTTACCCATAGGGCAAATCAAACAAGTATGACAGGTTCTGTCAGATGCTCTTAACTGAAACAAAAAAGGCAATGAAAAGTACTTAAATAGGTATATGAAACAGGTCTTTTTGTAAAAATTGATTTAAGAGGCTCCAAAATAATCTATGGCCATATCACCTGCAGGTAATGCAGCTACTGGCTAGCCCACTGAACCGATTAAAAACAATTCTTTTAACATTTGAAAGCTATGTTGTGTAATAGTAAAACAGTAGTAATTATAAATATCAAAAATCGGGCAGAGTTTAATACATTAATATGCTAAATACATTATTTGCAATAAAATATTATAAATAGGAAGTCAGAAGTGAGGCACAGCTAGTCTATGTATATTGGTCACTTTAATAACACATAATAAAGTTCAAAATCAATAAACTTAAAGTAAGTAAGCGACCATTTATAACAACCTATTTGAAAATAAAAAAACTTACTACTCAGCGTACAATCCACTGAAGAATTACAAACGGCACTTCCATCAGGTCAAGAGCTATGACGACTTCTGTGTGTAATACCATAACCACAACAGATTCAAACAAAAAAATGCCATTGTCTTAAAACAGGACCCAAAAAGCCATGGTGGTCGTGAGAAGTTGAATTAGTTATTATAATACAAAACACTCGATAAATACAAACGCGAACTTTATAATTATTTAGTTTAAAATATACAATTCAATTCAATTTTTCTTTATGGCAAGCGGTGTCTCCATGTCATTGACGACGACTCTGCCAATGTCAGATGTGTGATGGAAATACGTGTGATTGATTTGTTTAAAAAACAAAGTAGTTAAATTCCGTGATTCTTATGTGTGTTTCATTGGTTAGTTTAGAACACTGCAACAAATACGTTATATATTGAGTTAACCTAGTGGACAGCACAGACAAGGTTATAAAATGGTTACAGTACAGGTTAGAACAAAGAAATAATAAGGAATACCAAAATATTTACAAATATATCTCTACATAAAGCGTACCACCACAACATTGAATAGGGACTCACAATCTAATTTCATTACCACGGACGAAGCTCATCAACGTCTCAAGGAGTTCTGGAGAGGAGAAGGTTAGTAATGAGGGGATGTTAATTGCGACGGGAACATTAAGTTTTGGGAGGCGATTGTACAAGTCAAAACATTGTCTGTAATTTTCACAGTTGAAAAAAATATGTTACAGGGTGCCCTTGTCTATACCACACTCACACAGTGATGTATCCCGTACACGGATTTAGTGAAGGAAAACGGGGGAACAGCAGTGTCCCAAACGAATCCCGCAGATGACGGAAATTATAGGTTTGGGAGTTTTTTTAAACTTGTAGAACCAAGGTTTTGGAGCTATGTTAGGTTGGATGGAGTAGTATGCTTTTCCTTTTTTGGTGGCACTATCGTTCCAGGCTTCCTGCCAGGAAGCTTGAAGACTCCGGCGGGTTACCCCCAGCAGGTCCTATCCCTGGACCACTAAGTGACTCAGACCGGAGACCTCTAAAGAGATAGCACTTTTGGCAAGAGAGTCAGCGCATTCATTTCCACTAATGCCACTGTGACCTGGGATCCACACAATCTGAACCAATTGTTGGTTATTAAAGCATTGCATTAAAACTTTTTTGATTTCCAGGATCAGTGAGTTATTCTTTCTGGTGAGGTGTTGTAATAATATTATATTGCTTTTGTAGTAATAAATGGGATCCCAACAAGTAAAGTCGTGTCTTATTTAAATTACACCTACAATAACACCGCATGGCGACCCTGCCAGTTGTAAGTTTCTCACGCTTTCGCGCCGCGCTCAGCAAAATTGGATAGCCGTGTATCCGTGGGCGACGCCTGCCCGTACCAAGAATGAAAAATTCCATCGACACCTGTACTTTCGTCTTAAGTGACCAACGTGACATACGTTCGATTTCTTTACAAAATTTGAAAAATTTAAATTTGAACAATGGGGAAACAATGTTCGAAATGTGAGTGCCAAAACAAAGAAATTATAGTCAACCAGCACGGATCCAGCAGTCAAGCAGAAACGGATGCTTCTACGCATTTCTACATCAACAATATACTGCTATCTACAATTTTGGCATTATGTGAAGCAATTTTTGTTCTCAAAAAATCACCTAATTCTTTACTTATCCAACTTAATAATATGTCACAAAAAGATATGTCGATTACCCAATATGCAACACGTATTGAGGAACTTTTTGTTGACTTGAACATTGCTCAAGCTGATAACAACGAAAAAGCTTACGAAATTTTAAAACCAATCAATGAACAACTTGCAATAAAACAGTTTTCAGGTGGGCTTCGCAATAGGCGTTTAAGCACCATCATATCTGCAAGGAATTATAAAGAGTTGAAGGACGCAGTACGAGCGGCACAGGATGAGGAATTGTCGCAACCATCGTCCTCTAACTCGATTCTGCACATGCGAGGGAACACGCGAGGTAAGGTCTATAATACAGCTTCATTTCGTAGAGGTCATTTTCAGAGAGGTTATCGAGGAAATTTTAACCAAAATAGAGGAAATTATAATAAGTTCAATAATATGCCTAAATATAATAATCATAACAATTCACGATATAGACAAACTCACGGTTACCATACGCAAATGAATCGAGGTCGAGTTTACCGTAGTAGAGGTAAGCATATCAATTGTGCTGACGTAGAAGATTCTCAGTTGAATCAAGCTCGCGACAGTAATGATCTAGTATCCCAAGGTAATAATGATATGCAGTTTTTTCGATCCTAAAGAATATATTTTATTGACGTGTGATTTTAATAATGCAAACTATATTGCTTTATTCGTAAAGAATACTAGGTGTTCGTGGCTATTGGACACCGGCGCTTCTTTATCAGCTGTAAGTACAAATGTTTACCAAAAAATGTGCCAATATTTGAGGATAAAATTATTATAAATGGTATAGGCGAAAAGAGTATTTCTCATGGATATTTTATTTAACTGTGAAAACCTGTTATGGTTTATATTTTAAACATAAATTTTATTTGTTTATATAGGTCTATATATATAATAATATAATAATTTTATTTGTTTATATAGGTATTGTTTATATTGGTTATATAGGTGTTTATATAGGTCAAGATTTCTTCACCCAATTCAATTCAGTCACATTCGATACTCGAAATTCTTTATTATTTTTGGAAAGTGATGGTAAAATACAGTCTTTAACCATGTACAAAAAACCAACAGTTAGCAAAAATTGTTTAAATATACCACCACGATGTTAATCAATCCATTACATACAGTTAGACAGAAATATTAATAAAGATTGTGTAATATTGCCCAGTGAAATTCAGGACAATATTTATTTGGCAAGTTTAATTGTTTCACCTAAGAATAATGTGATTCCCATTCGAATTCTAAATACAAGCGAAAACAATGTTGTTTTACCAGTTTTCCAACCAAATTTAGAATTATTAGAAAATTATAAAATATGTTCATTTAATAAATGCGAATCTAACTCTGATCGAGCGCAAACATTATTATCGTTATTAAAATTAGATTATTTGCATTCGAGAGAAAGACAAACCATCGAGTCTCTCTGCTCGAAATATGCTGATATCTTTCAATTGCCAGGAGATAAGCTAACTACGACTAACTTATATGAGCAATCTATTATTTTAAAACGTGATTCTACTCCTGTATATACAAAACCGTACCGTATACCAAACAGTTTAAAACCCGAATTAGAAAAACAGATATCAAAAATGCTACATGACGATATTATCGAAAAAACGTATTCCGAGTGGTCTAGTCCTATTTTATTAGTACCAAAAAAATCAGAAAATGTTAACGATAGAAATTGGAGATTAGTAATAGATTATCGTAAATTAAATGAAACAATTCAGGACGATAAATTTCCACTACCAAATATTAATGAAATATTGGATTCATTATCAGGAGCTGTCTATTTTAGCCACCTCGACCTTAGTCAATCATATTATCAAGTGACCTTGACCCCAGAAAGTAGGAAAATCACAGCTTTTACTACGAATACAGGTCAATACCACATGAAAAGACTTCCTATGGGCTTAAAAATAAGTCCAAGTGCATTTTCTAGGATTATGACTGTGGCAATGTCAGGACTCACTTACGAAAAATGTTTCATATATCTTGATGATCTTGTAATTATGGGTAGAAATTTAGAAATTCATAATAACAATCTCTTAGATGTTTTTGAGAGGTTAAGAAAAGTTAATTTGAAGCTTAACCCAAATAAATGCCAATTCTTAAAAACGGAAATAGTATATTTAGGACACACAATAGCTAAAAATGGAATTTTGCCAGATCCTAATAAAATAACAGTATTAGAAAATTATCCGACTCCGCAAAACTCCGAGGATGTTAGACGATTTGTAGCATTTAGTAATTACTATAGAAAGTTTATTAAAAACTTTGCCGAATTAACACTGCCCTTGAATAGACTTTGTAGAAAAAATGTACCTTTTGTGTGGTCAGCGGATTGTGATCAGTCATTTAAACAGTTAAAAAAAGCTCTAATGTCACCACCTGTTCTACAGTACCCAGATTTTTCTCCAGAAAACAAATATATTTTACAAACCGACGCATCTAGTATTGCAATTGGCGCTGTACTTTGTAACAAAGATTTACGACCAGTAGCTTATGCTAGCAGACTTTTAAATAAAGCAGAAAAAAATTATCCAACCATTCAAAAAGAATTACTTGCTGTTGTTTGGGCAATAAAATATTTTAGACCATATTTATTTGGAAAGAAATTTACTATTTTAACAGATCATAAGCCATTGATATATTTATTTAGCATAAAGGATCCTAGTAGTCGATTATTAAAATTTAGTTTAACTTTAGAAGAATACAACTATGAAATTATGTACATTAAAGGAAAAGATAATGCTGTTGCCGATGCTGTGTCTCGAATATCTGTAACGTCAGAAGAGTTAAGCGATATGCATAACAAAATTATGGTATTGACAAGAGCACAAAAGAAGAGAGAGAAAGAGAACATCATAAATAACAGTCATAGGACTCATATAAAAGAGGTAGTCACCCCTTGTGTTTCTAATGACAAACGGCCTGATCAACCGCGCGTCGTAGAGATAATAAGGATTCCAGCTAGTTCTGTAGAGATGGTATTAATAGAAAATGAAAAATTGAAAAAGTTAAGTAAACTGATTGGTACGAAATCAGAATGTTTTAATTATATTGCTAGCAAAAAGATTATTTACATAAATCTCAGTTATAAATTGCAATTCACGCGAGACGTATTTGTAGTCAAATTGAGTATTTTTTGTAAAAAAGTAAACGTCGACGAAATATGTATAATAAAAAATGATAAGAATGACATATTCATAAAAGAATTAATTCAAGAAATTAAGAGTACTATTCATTATCAAGGACCAAAAATTTGTGTCTTAAGAGGAGTAAAACGAATAGAAGAGGAAAGTGATAAAAACTTTATAATAAACGATTATCATTTGCTTCCCACTAGCGGACACGCAGGGATACGTAGGATGGTAAACAGTATTAAAAGACGATTCTACTAGCCAAATATGGAAAAGGACGTACGTGAATTTGTTAATAAATGTGAAAAATGTCAAAGAATGAAACATTCAAGGCACACAATTGAGCCTATGGTTGTGACAACAACCGCCAAGTCTGCCCTTGAAAAAAAATATTTAGATGTCATGGGACCTTTAAATAAAGATGAGCTAGGTTATAATTATATACTCACTATTCAATGTGAATTAAGTAAATTTATAGAAGCATACTCTTTACTTAATAAAGAGACTATAACAATAGCTAAGGCACTAGTTAATAATTATATTTTAAGATTTGGCATCCCAAAGTGTATTGTGACGGATAGGGGCACTGAGTTTTTATCTAATACTATGACAGAGGTTTGTAAATTACTCGAAATAGATAAACTAAACTCTACAGCATACCACCATCAAACTATTGGTGCTTTAGAAAATTCTCATAATCACTTAGGTTCTTATCTTAGAATCCAATGTGAAAAATATCCAGACTCTTGGAGTTATTGGCTTCCCTTCTGGTGTTTTTCATACAACAATACTGTTCATACTGTAACAAAGTATGCTCCTTTCGAATTAGTGTTTGGAAAATCATGTAATATGCCTTGTAGGATTACTAGTAACGTAGAACCACTGTATAACGTAGATGACTATAGTTTAGAGTTAAGATATAGATTACAGTTAGCACATAAAGATGCATGTGAAAATTTAATAAAAGTGAAAGTGAATAGTAAAATTAAGCACGATGAAAAAGTGAATTCAGTGACTTATAACAAAAGTGATTTACTATTAGTTAAAAATGAAACCGGAGGAAAGTTAGATAGTATATACAAAGGACCCTATGTAGTTTTAGAAGATGTCGAACCCAATGTCATTATTTTGAAAAATGGAAAACGTGAAGTAGTGCATAAAAATAGAACTAAGCCTTTTGTAACTAATGATTAAAAAAAAAAAAAGCTAGGTTAAATGATTTTTTTTCTCATTGTTTTTTTTTTAAGACAGTCGATTTTTTCTTGTAACTTCCTGTGTACTTTTTTATGTAACTAGTTCTAAGAAAAATATTTTTACCATAATTTTTCTTTTTTATCTACCCCTGTAATGAGGTGTTGTAATAATATTATATTGCTTTAGTAGTAATAAATGGGATCCCAACAAGTAAAGTCGTGTCCTATTTAAATTACACCTACAATAACACCGCACTGGTTCCAAATGGGCTTTGAATCAGGGCTTTAAGGCAGCTAAGGGAGTCACTGAAAATCACCCTCTTAGAGATATTATGTGACCGGCATGCCTCCAGAATATCTATACATTCCCCGGTGAACACGGAAGATTCGCATGGAGCCCTAAATATTAGCACTATTTTAGAAGATTGGTAATATACAGCTATACCTGTGTAACCATTGAAGTCTAATTTAGATGCATCAGTAAAAAATTTTTTATAATATCTCCACTTCATGTCCACTGTAGCATTAAATATTTTGTTTGCAAAAGGTATTTTTTTTAATTATCCCTATGTCTAAAATGATGTCAGGTTTAAAACAGAGAAGTTCATACTCCATATTGAACAATGGCACTTTAACAGATGTAACAATTGGGTACTCTAGGTTCTTAATGTATCTGTAAGCCACTAATGTGAAAGGGATGTCTTTGTGGCGCCAATATCCGGATGTTGAAGAAAGGGAGTTAAGTTGTCTTAGTCTCGGCAGGAGGGGGTGAGTTGAGATACTTGCACACTTGATCACAAGCCGGGTAGCAAGGTACTTCCTACGAAGAGATAGTGGAGGGTCTGCACATTCAACCTGGATTAGTAGGTGTAGACGTCATGCATCCGAGGATTTTGCGAAGGCACCTGAATTGTATCTTATCCAGTTGAGCAAGAGCCCCTTGGTTGCACGGCGGGAGCAGAAAAGTACCGTAATCCATGATGCTTCGCACGAGGGCATTATAAATCAGCTTCATGGTTTATGGGTGGGCGCCCCACCACACCCCTGACAATACTTGCAAGATCGGGATGATCCTTTCACATCTCTGGACCAGATAGTTAACGTGATGGGTTCCTGTCAGCTTTCTATCTAAAAAGACTCCTAGAAATTTTACTTTTGTGACCACAGGGATTTCTTGGTTATTAATTTTGATTCTAACTGTAGGAATCTTGATCCTACGGGTGAAAATCACTACCGAGCTCTTTTGCGGGGAAAGGCATAAGCCATGGTTTAATAGCCAATAGTTCAGGGATAACAGGGACAGGCAGAGAGAGGAGGCAGCATCTGTGATGGAATTATCGGTCACATACAAGGCCAAGTCATCTGCATACTGTATGATCATGCAGTTGTTATTGAGGCATGAGCCTATGTCAGAGGTATACAGGTTGTATAGCAATGGACTGAGGACCGAGCCCTGCGGTAATCCCTTCCATGTTTGCCGACTATCCGTCTGCTCACCCCTCACCCTCAACAACCAACAAGCGAGACATGAGAAAGTTGCATATGCACTGCACCATCATCGCCGGCAGTCTCAGCTGCAGTAACTTCTGCCTGAGAGTGGGGAGAAGCACGTTATCATATGCTGACTGAATATCCAAAAAGGACGCTACCACAGAATCCTCTTTGGAGATTGCAATTCTAATATCAGCTGTTAGAATAGCAATGCTGTCCATGGTACTTGAAGCCCTTCGAAATCCAAATTATGAGTTCGGTAGTAGCCCTCGGGACTCAACAATCCATTCGAGTCAATTTTTAATGAGATGTTCCAGAACTTTTAATAAAACTGAGGAAAGCGCTATGGGACGATAACCATTGGGGTCATCTACATTTTTACCCGGTTTTAGAACTGGGATGATAATCTGAGTCCTCCACTGTTCTGGTACCCAGCCATATTTGTAGCATAGTTTTAATATGCCTAAATAATAGGATTTTGCCTTGTTTCCAGCATGGGTGATGAAAGAATAAGGGATCCCGTCCCTGCCAGGAGCAGAATCCCGTACTTGGCCTAGGACTGTATTCAGTTCAGTCTCAGAGAAAGGAGTGTCAAGAAGGTCAGCAGAATAAGGGGTTGGAGGGAGTTGGACTTCATCCAGAGAGGGAGCATAAGGGGGGCTACCTTATCAAAAAAGGCCTCAGCGGTTACTTGAGAAATAGGGGATACAGAAGTGGAGCAATAACCGGTCCTGAAGCGATTAATGCGCCGCCATACCACAGATGATGGGGTGGCAGGAGACAGAGAGGAGCAGAAATCAGTCCATCCCTGACGCCTCTTCCTACGCAAGAGTCTTCTTGATTTGGCGAGGATTCTTTTGTATTCGACAAAGTTTTCAATTGTCATTGCTGCATTGTACTTCCTCTCAGCATCTTTTCTTTCCTTAATGGCCTTGGTGCAGTCCTGGTCTCACCATGGAGGCGATGGAATTTTAGCGTTGGCGCTGTTTTTTGTTGGGAAGGAAACCTCTGCAGATGAGATAATGGCTGTAACTAAGTGGTCACAGCAGTTTTGCACATGGCAGTGACCTTCATAGTGTATAGGATCAGGATCTAAATTTGGTAGGGTATCTATTTTCAATTCTAAATCGGATTTGTATTTTGACCAATCGGCACGCGACAGGTTAAATTTAAGAAGAGGAGTGGGAGCTTTAGTTAGAAAAGTTCTGTTAGTCAGTGTGATGGTGATAGGGTAGTGGTCACTGCCATGTGTCAAATCCGTGCTGACCCAATTAGCAGAAGCTGCTAGGTCTGGAGAACAGAAGGTAAGGTCAACACAGCTCTTCCTCTGTCCTGGAACTGGTATCCGAGTTGAGCAACCCCTGTTCAATATGCACAGGTTGAGATCATCTAGGACCTCCACTAGGGCAAATCCCACCGCAATTAAAATCTCCCTTAACAATTATTGGTCCATCAATCGAACGCAGTAAGGACTTTAGGGAGGAGATAATATTTATATCAGGGTGAGCAACATATTTTGAAAGAACAGAGATGTTTTGTAACTTAGCAGCCAATGGATTGAAAAATGGAAAATCCCCAAGAAAGGGGATAGGTCAGACCAGGGCAACCACGTAAGGTTTTTAAGCTCATCATAAACAAGAACGCTCATGCGTTATATGGAAGATCACTCCTTTCCAAACTTCCGGCATATGGCCTACCACCTCAACTATACACATGGCTCGCCATCTTCCTGCATGCGCCGTATTCGGGTCCAATGCAATGGTCAGGCCTCCGACTACTTGCAGATAAATGCTGGCGTGCTGCAAGGGTCTGTTTTGTCGCCCACTCTCTTTCTTCTGCATATCAATGATATGTTGTCCCTGGGCACCATACATTGCTATGCAGACGATAGTACACTACATGGGGGATATATTAGTCACCCGACAGCAAAGCAGACGGATGTTGAGGCTATGAGGGAAAGAGTTATTGCGGAACTCGATCGGAGTCTGAACCGCATCTCTCGGAGGGGTCTCGGTAATTTGGTCGAATTCAATGCCAGGAAAATGCAGGCGTGTTCATTTACTGTTAAATTATCCCCTTTCCTTCCCCTTCCAACTCTTCAGAGCACAACTCTACCGCTGCAAAATTACCTGAGCATTCTGGGGTTGGACGTTCGTTGAGAGCTCAACAATAATAATTACATCGAGGGGGCATCTCAGCTTAGCCTCTCGCAAACTCGGTGTCCTTAACAGGGTGAGGCGGTTTTTCACGCCGGAACAGAGATGCTTATTATTTTATAAGTGTCAGATTCGTCCGTGCGTGGAATACTGCTCTCATCTCTGGGATGGCTCCGCCAAGTACCTGCTTGAAGCTCTCGACGCGTTGCAGCGACGTGCCATCCGCATCATAGATTGTCCAGATGTTACTGGTAATCCTGAGCCGCTGGAGATGCGCAGAACGGTCGCCAGTTTGGCTGCCTTTAACCGCATCTACCACGGTGAGTGTTCTGAAGAGCTCTCCCAACTAGTTCCACCCGCCTTCTTCCGTTCCCGATCAACACGGGCGGGGCAGAGATGTCATCCTTACACTGTGGACACCATCTTGCCCAGAACGGAAAGATTTCGGAGGTCCTTCTAATGTCGCACCATAAAAACATGGAACTCTCTGCCGGCGCATGTGTTTTCCTCCTCTTACAATCCTGGGTCCTTTAAGAGAAGCGTGAAAAGGCATATTTCTGGGCCGTCATGTTGAGGGTGGCTATCGGAGTCCTGTGGGTTGAGATAGCGGCCCAAAATCACGGGTCGTCGTCTTTATTTACCATTAGGCGGATGACGCCGTTTTGACGTTACATATATAAAAAATTGCTTCATTTTAAATCCTACTAATAATAAACGCGAAAGTACGGATGTTTGTTGCTCTTTCACGCAAAATCTACAGAATGGATTTTGATTAACTTTACAATAATATAGCTTACACATCAGAATAACACATAGGCTACTTTTTATCCGCTTTACAAAGGAAAAGGGTCACAGCAAGAGTGCAAAAACTACCGCGGCATAAGCTTGTATGCAAAAGTTTTGATAAAAATAAATAAATAAATATCCATCACGCCTTATCCCGAAGGGGTGGCAGAGGCATATTATATGCCCACTTTTCACCGTGTGGATTCCTGTCCCACGTAATAGGTGGTGAGCCCATTGCCGTGTTGAAATAGACAGACGCAAGTTGTGGCTACCTGCTGTTGAAGTTTTCAAGCCGCCCATAAGGCCTTCAACCAGGCTTAACGACTGCCATTTTACTGGCAACCGGGACCAACGGCTTAACGTGCCTTCCGAAGCACGGAAACGCTCGCAAATGTAAATGCCACAAAGTGGTCACCCATCCGAGGACCAGCCGATAGTGAAAGTTGCGTAACTCAGTGATCGTTTACAGAACACTGAGACCGCTAGGCCACGAGCGCTTCTAAATAAAAAGCTTCTTGATAAAAAGAAAAATGAATGAAACTAAAGGGAAAATGTGGGATGCACAAGCAGGATTTATAAAAGGAAGAGGATGCACGGATCAGGTCTTTTCCTTACGATGCATAGCCGAAAAATTTTTGGCGAAATGTCAAAAGGTCTATTGCATATTTGTAGACTTGGAAAAGGCATATGACCGGTGACCAGGTGAGGCATGAACTATGGACAACACTGGCCAAGTATGGAGTAAGCAGTCACTTGGTACGAGCACTGAAATCTCTCTATGAGGGCTCCAGTGCTTGTATCAGGATCAATGGAGCTTGCAGTGACTTTTTTCACATTGAAAAAGGTGTGAGACAGGGTTGTGTAGCGTCACCGGCGCTGTTTAACCTATACATGGACAGTTGTTTAAAAGAACTGCAAGAGAGTGCGTATGGTTTAAAAAGGAATGAACTGACTGTCAAATGCCTCCTATACGCTGATGACCAGGTAATACTGGCATCATCGGCGGAGGAGTTGCAGTTGATGGTTAACATTATGCATGATACGCTAAAAAGGAAAGGAATGAAAGTGAATGTAAATAAGACAAAAGTAATGGTTTTTGAAAGAGAGGAAAGTATGACGGATTGCTCGATTTATGTGAAAGGAAAACGAGTAGAACAAGTAAAAGAATTTGTATATTTAGGTTCAAAATTTGTGAGAGATGGAAAGTGTGATTGTGTCATTGAACGGAGAGAAATCAAGTGAATGGAGCCATGTACACTTTTATGAGGAGTCAGAACGTGTCTGAGAAGGCAAGACTGGCTGTGCATAGAGGAGTACTTGTTCCTACACTCATGTATGGCAGTGAAAGTTGGGTGTGGCAGAAGAAGCACAGAAGTAAAATTAATGCAGTGGAAATGAGAAGTCTGCGGAGTATAGCTGGAGCGAAATTGATGGACAAAGAAAGGAACAGTGTGATAAGGGAACATTGCGGTATGGTAGAAGAAGTAGTGACTAAGATAGAAAAAGGTATGCTTAGATGGTTCGGACACGTGGAGAGGATGGATGAAAGTAGACTAACGAAACAGATTTATCAGAAGAGAGTGAATGAGCAAACTGGTAAGGGGCGACCACGACGTACATATGTCAATCAAATAGAAGACAGTTTGGAAAAAGGTCAGGTCAAGAGTACCCTTAACCGGCGTGTGTGTATGAAAACAGTTATAAAAGTGGAAGAAGCGAAAGTTGTATGCCAGGATCGTAGCAAGTGGAAAGCCATAGTCTCTGCCTACCCCGATGGGAGACAGGCGTGACGATATGTATGTATGATGTATGCATGTACTTTTTATCCCAGGAGCAAGTTCAAGGACATTTTTTGTGGGACATTTTATTTAGCTTTTTTTTACTCAAATAGACAAATAGACACTTCAATTTTATTTATCTGAAATAATATTTTTACATCCATACATGTATAATACTATATAAAGGTAAAAATAAATATATTTGTAAGTAACTAACATTTAATTAATAAAGTCAACACAACTTTTATGCCCAAGAAATCACCACTTCCGCAATTAAATCATAAAGTTTTTGAAAATAATATACAGCAAGCGTATGCTGTTAGCCAGGCACGGCAATGGGCCTGTCACGTGAGACAAAACGTGGGAGTATCTCTGCCTACACTTTTGGGGATAAAGGCATGACTGAGGTCTATGTAAATAAACATAATTCGCAAAAGATGTTGCTAAGAATTCGAGTTTTTTTTTTATATTCCTTGAACTTTAAGGAATGTTTTTATGGAAAGAAAAATCGGAAATACTTCAACAGGAACGGGAAAGCTTCACTACGAAAGGTTTTATAAATGAAATAGTCGAATTCAAATATAAACAAAACTACATATAACTATAATATAATATTATTAAAGTAGTGTAAAAAAGGTTAAGAAAAAATATAACAAGAATTCTCAACTTCTGAGAAATTCTCAGACGTCCCGGAACATGGAAAAAAGAATTCCTTTTGAACCCCCTTTTCTCGTCAAAACGGTAAGAGAGGAATTCTTCAGCGGACAAATGACAATTTTAGTATTTTAAAAATAAAGTGAGTATTTTCGTATCACCTACACGTGAATGTTTATATTATTTTGTTGTGGTATAAAAAGTTCAAGCATGCTATTTTTACATGCGAAAATAATTCTTTCATAACTTTCGTGTGTTTCATGAGTAATACTGTCATTGACTTGTGTTTATATGGTTCCGTACCTTAATAGGAAAATTACAGAACCTTATAGGATTACTTTTTCCGTCTATCTGTCAAGTTTTTCACAAATTTCTTCCACTGCAGACCGGGGGATTGAACTTTTAAACGAACATTCTCTTTGTTTAACAAGGCAATTAACAATTAAATCAAAGCCACTCCCGAGAGTGGTCATCTCGGGAACGCGTGAAGGTTTCGAATTGAAATTGAGCGAATTTTTTTTTGTATACCACACGCCGTCTAGCCCAAAGTAAGATATAAGCTTGAGTTATGGGATCTAGATGACTGATAAACATACTTATATATTTCTAAATACATACACATTATACATAGGATACACCCAAACTTCGAAACAAACATTTGTGGATCACACAAATATTTTTTCCGACCTGGAAATAGCACTGCATACACTACCACTGTACCACCAAGGCAGTCTAATTAAAACTATACTCATGCCTATGATACTTAAAGCTCAGAAAAATAAGTTATGGCCATTTATGATCCAAAATGAACCGTATTTTACGGAACTCTGGGTGGGTCGAGTGCGACCCGAACTTGACTGGGTTTTTTTTTCAGTTTGTTTTGAATGATGTTACTACATGTTTTACAAGGGTGGGTAGGTACCTACCCACTCTCGTCCAAAAAACCGGTGCTGTATATCGTTCTCACCGGCTACCGTCGATGTGAAGTATTTATTGTAACTGAGAAACCGACTCTTAAGAAACGTAGTTCAACCGCGACCACTGAAACAAGTGTCATCAACATCGTAATTAACGAAAAGTTAAATTGCATAAAGTATAAAAACCAGAGAGGTGCGAATCAAACTCGCCCACGGAGGGTTCCATACAATTTTTTTTAATTAGTTATAAAAAGTATTAAACTTTTTTCAATATAGTTAAAGTTAAGTTCAATATAGATTCAATATAGTCAACGGCAAATACTCTGTAAATTTTAATTCCCTTGAGATTGTCGAAATATACGTTTTTTGACTCATAAACATCTTCTTTTTTTCGTTAACTTAGAACTTATTTTTTCACAGCTTCAATAAACTTTACATCTGTGTATATGGCAAAACATCTGCGAATTTCCGAGGTGTTCCTGAGAGACAGACGGACGAATGGACAAACGATTGATCCTATAAAGGTTTTATTTTTTTTTGGGGTACAGAATCCTAAAAACGTAGTTGTTGTAAATGAAACGATCACTTCGAAAATTATGCGTAGTAACCTTGGCCGACCGAAAACGTAACGAAGTGATACGCAATATGGGAGGTTTGAATGAAAGTGTCAGCGTTAAGCTGGAAAAGGGCGTGCTCCGTTAGTTTGGACACGTTCAATGAATGAGTGAGGTAAGATTGACGAAGAAGATATATTGTGCGAAAGCAGAAGGTAGTAGGAGTTAGGGTAGGCCGAGACTTACATATAAAGACTACGTGAGCAGATTGCTCAAAAACGGAAAAGTCTAAAGTACTCGGATACCCAGACATGCGTGCTAGAAGCGAAAGAAGTATGCATGAAACGCGAAGTCTGGCGATCTCTCCTCTCTGACTACCCCGTCAGGTATATAGCGTGAAGATAGTTAGTTAGTATGTAATGAAATTCACATTTCTCAAAACCAACCAACTTCGCAGTAACTTCCCACTCTCTTCATGATAGTCGGGGCCATATCAGTTGGTGGAATCGGTGGATATACAATTACGTCCGTCGCGAGAGGTCGCCGCGCCCCCAAACGGTCAACTGTCTGTCATCAACACATTGTTAGTCACTATCGCCACATCTCAGAATATGTCGCAGACTACTACGTATTTGTCCAGACATTTAGTAAACATATTGGTTAAAAAATAACAAACGCGTAGTACCATAGAGAATTTATATTTTTTAATATGTTATGGAGTGTATTGAGATTCGTTATTACTGCGTGTTTCCCTCCTCTTACGATCCTGGGTCTTTTAAGAGAAGAGTAAAACGGCATATTTCTTGGGCGTCAACCTGAGGGCTTCTATCATAGCGGATCTCAATTAAGGGTCGTCGTCTCTGCTAGCCATCATTTTTTATACGTTTTGACCTTTAGGCTCGATAGGTTCAATTCACTTTCATTATTAGATATAAATTCCTAATTCCTAAAACCAAGCTCCCGATCTTCATGGATGCAAATATGGATAAAGCTGTAAAATTAATAAGTTTTAATTGCAAAGGTGTAAAGTCGTCAGTAGAATGCATTAGAAGATTATGCGTCACGGCGGACGTAATAGCACTCCATAAGACATGGTTATTGCCTCATGATCTGTCTTTTCTAGACAATATACACGAAGACTTTGCGTCTATCGGTAACTCTGCAGTGGACACGTCGATGGGGATACTTCGTGGTAGACCATACGGAGGAGTTGCATTACTGTGGCTTAAAAGTTTATACTCGTCGGTGAGTGTAATAAAATGTAATAGTGTTCGAATCACGGGTATTAAAGTGACAACGATTGAAAGAGACCTACTGATTCTGCAGACAATTTTGTAGAATTTACAAACTGCTTAAGTAAATTATCAGCAACAGCATCAGGACTTACCTCGCATAATGTGATAGTATCCAATGTTAGTTATAGTAAGGTTATATGGGGACAGCGTGATAAATGTCAAATAGAGAAATACGAGCGACTATATAATAGTAGGTTGAGACAATTAGACTTCCCATCAGAGTTTAGTACTTGTTCTGATTTACTTTGTGCGAACTCTAATCATAGAATAATATAAGTCGATATGTATAACAAAATTGTGTGAATACTTCAGGAGTCTGCGGAGCGTGGTACACTACTTGTTAAGCCAAAGAAATACAAGCCACAAATTGGGTGGAACAGTCATGTAAAATTCGCTTATGAGGAGGCTCGACTTGCTTTTCAGATCTGGCAGGCACATGGTAGACCAGATGGAGGCGCACTTTATACTAGGATGCTCAGTACAAAAAAGACCTTCAAAAGTAGGCTTAAATGGTATCGTAAAAATCAAGAGCAAATAAAGTTTGACTTAATGGCTTAACTTAACTTAACTATCTTCATGCTGTATCTCTGACGGGGTAGTCAGAGAGGACAGATCGCCAGGCTTCGCGATCCATGCATACTTCTTTCGCTTCTTCAAGATTCATCAATCACAAATAACAAACATCAAATACACGCACGTCTGGGTATCCGAGTACTTTTGACCTTTCCGTTTTTGAGCAATCTGCTCACGTGGTCTTCATATGTAAGTCTCGGCCTACCCTGACTCCTTCAACCTTCTACTTTTGAACAATATATATTCTTCGTCAATCGTTCCTCACTCATTCGTTGGACGTGTCCAAACCAACGGAGCACGCCCTTTTCCAACTTAACGCTGACACTTTCATTCAAACCTGCCATATTGCGTATCACTTCGTTACGTATTCGGTCGGCCAAGGTAACGCCGCACAATTTTCGAAGTGATCGCATCTCCACAGCATTCAATTTACTTTAATGCATCTGCTGACATACACAGGTTTCACTACCGTAAAGCAAAGTTGGCACTAGCACTGCGTTATGAATCGCCATGCGTGCTTCTTTTACGATGCTTTGTCGCTTTACTAACTGGGACAAAGCACCGTTAACTTTGTTTCCGGCAACTACTCGCCGTTCTACATCCGAATCACATCTTCCATTCGCGCTAAACATACTTCCTAAATACACAATTTAATTCACTTGCTCTAGACGTTCCTGGTTTACCCTAATCTCGCATTTAGTTCTTACGTCACCTCTTTCAAATACTAGAACCTTAGTTTTACTTGCATTCAAGCGAAGACCCTTACTTTCGCACTCCTCTTTCATGCCTGAAGATCGGCTTCTGATGAGGCCATGAGCACCGCATCATCAGCGTACAGTAGACAGTTTACTGTAAAGTCACCCAAATTCACCCCATATTAAAATCTTCAACTTCTGCAGGAAACTGTCCAGATACACTATGAACAGCCAGGCGGACATGACACAACCCTGTTTGACGCCTGTACAGACATCAAAAAGAGGTGACACATCCCCCCCTACTCGCACGCAAGCCTTACAGTCCCTATAAAGCGACTGTATTGCCCGCAGTAGCGAGCCGTCCACGCCATATCCGGGCAGCAAGTCCCACAGCGTTTCTCTCACAACGTTATCAAATGCTTTCTCTAGATCCACAAAAGCGCAGAAAACCTTCTGGCTAACAGCCAGAAACTTTTCCGCGATCATGCGGAGAGAACTTGATTCATGCAACCTCTTCCACGTCGTAATCCGCATTGAGCCTCCCATAAATACCTTTCAGACTTTTCTTGTATTCGTGCCGTTATAACCTTTGCATACACCTTACTAGCTAAGCTGACCAAGCTGATCGCCCTGTAGCTGGAGCAGTTTAGGCGCGAGCCTTTCCCTTTGTAAATAGGTACTACAACTGCTACTCGCCAGTCATCCGGGACCTCACCCGTCCGCCAGCACAAGTTGCATAACAGACATAGTGTGTCCCAGACACACGACCCACCGTACTTGATCATCTCAGCAGTAACTCTGTCTTTTCCCGCAGCCTTACCACATTTCATACTTCTTATCGCTTGTTCTATTTCTTTCATACTAATGACTTCAATGACATCGGGATCCGGAGCATCGCAGTGAGCTCCACTTCCCGATGTGGCATCTCTGTCTTTTCTTGCATACATCTTTCCATAATATTCACTCCATCTCTGCAGGACGTCAGTTTGGTCTGTTAGGACGTCATAGTTAACACTAAGCACTTTATTCATACTGCAGATTGCCGAACAACTCCGGGTCTTGCCTACCTCTTTCCAGAAGAGCTTGGCATTATCCCGGAAATTGGACGACAACCTTTCATCCGCTTTCATTCTGCACCTTTCACGAGCTTCTTCTATCAGTGCCTTCGTGTTAACTTTCTGCAGCTTGTATCTCTCTTTTATATTAAAATCATTTCGCGAGGCTAAGTAGTCTAGCGATGCTTTCTTCTTCATTCGAACTGCTTCTTTCACTTCCTCATTCCACCATGCATCACGCTTATTACTACTGCCTCTTTTCGTTTCTCCACACATTTCCACAGCGGCATTTATCATACTATCCCTAAGGTTCTGCCATACACTTTCCACATTCTCACTGCTTACATTGACGTCGCCAAGCTTTTCGGCTACCCTTTCATTATATTTATCCCTAATGGATGCATCCTGCAGCTTCCAGCTTTTGATGCTATAAGTCGGCTCAAGCTCAGGACACTCGGTACGATGACGACAACCCGCGAACAGACCCCTTATCCTAGTTATGACTAGGTAGTGGTCTGATCCCAACTCAGCGCCTCGATAAACCCTTGTGTCCATCACCTGTTTACGGAGTCGACTATCCATTAGGAATAGATCTATCATGCTTCTCTTTGACTTACATCTCCTCGTATACATATGAATTTGATTGTGGTTGAACATTGTGTTCGCCACAAACAAATCCTTTTCCTTACAAAATGCCAGTATTAGCTTGCCAGCGTCGTTCACCCTTTTATCCCCATACTTCCCGAGTACCGACTCAAAATCATCGCGAGCGGTACCCACCCATTCAAGTCTCCACATACTATAAGTCTTTCATTTCCTTCTATCATATTTAGAGCCTCTGTTATACTCTCCCAGAAATCCTCTAGCTCACTCGCGTTCGACGAATATACTGGCGCGTAAGCAGCTATCAGGAAAATCTTCGTCAAACCAAGTTTTACACGGATCCAGAGGATTCTAGGACCTACCAGTTTGTACTCATACATACCGGAGGCAAATCGCGAGGACAGCAAAATTCCAACCCCCCGACTGCCATGCTCGCTCTCTGGTACTCCAGACCAAAGCGCGAGCATCCCACCCGGGAGCTCCAAGACTTCGCTGCCCTTGCGCTTGGTCTCTGTCAAGCACACTGCATCTAACTTTCTCTCATTGATAACATCCATCAACTCATTCATCTTATCTGCCATTCCTCCCCTAACATTCCACGCAGCTACCCTGCACTCCATCCTCCACTTCCCGCCGTGTCGGGCCGCGCGTATAGGGTGGCGGTCCCCTACGCCGCTCTGGCTCACACTTTTCGCACCAGCGGGGACGAACAGGTGCGCGTCGCCTCGGGGGCACGCCCTAGCATCATTCGCCCTGGTGGCACTCGTGTTGGAGTAGAATTGCAGCCGTAGCTGGCAGGGATGGCGACGTGCACGCTTCTACTCTTCATCCCCATTTTCCATTCATGTCTACAAGTATAGGTCATAAATTTGTACGGAACCCTTGGTAGGCGACCAATATAAGAGGTACAGTACAAATGTTTTTGTTCAAGATTTCTGGATATAACTCTCTTAAACTATGTTGAAGTTTAAGAGAGTTATATCCATTACATACTGTGTAGCAAGTTCCACCAAGTGCCATTAATCAACAGTGTAAACAATATACACAGAAAATTACAACTTAGCAAGGGGGAGGATCACATGCGTGCTGTTAGACTTTTTGCTAGTGATACCGAAGAGGAAGTTCATCTGAGAGTGTGAAGAAACGTAGCGAACTCCAAAAAAGTAGCAAATATTTAACCAGGAGGTCTAGTCTTTAGACAAGCCGTACAATAGAACCAGAAGCTAGTTGTCAAAATGTTAGTAGACTATTAAAAATGCAACTAACTGGCGCGGTACACGTTAGTAGAATTCTATCGGCCGACCGATAGAAATCTATTGGAGTACGATTAAGCGCTCGTGGCCTAGCGGTCTCAGTGTTCTGTAAACGATCACTGAGTTACGCAACTTTCACTATGGCTGGTCCTCGGATGGGTGACCACTTTGTGGCATTTACATTTGCGAGCGTTTCCGTGCTTCGGAAGGCACGTTAAGCCGTTGGTCCCGGTTGCCAGTAAAATGGCAGTCGTTAAGCCTGGTTGAAGGCCTTATGGGCGGCTTGAAAACTTCAGCAGCAGGTAGCCACAACTTGCGTCTGTCTATTTCAACACGGCAATGGGCTCACCACCTATTACGTGGGACAGGAATCCACACGGTGAAAAGTGGGCATATAATATGCCTCTGCCACCCCTTCGGGGATAAGGCGTGATGGATATTTATTTATTTATTTATTGTAATAGTAGACTACGAAAATCTGTCAAAATTGTACCGATGGCTTTCTATTGAGCGACGATTTCGATTTTATTTCGACACGATTGAAATAGCAGACTCGGCTCCCTGGATCAACGCTCGGGTGACAAAGGTAAATCTTTAGGCCGGATTAAATTAGGTACCTACCTCAACTACATTAATTTTTCAGTCAAGATCTATCGATGGGTTGAATTTTCAAAAAACATACTGAGATGGAAATTATCTGTCTCTAAGACAATCTGTAGTTTAATAGCTTCCATTAAACTTAGAACTGATTAATGTTACCATTAGAGGTTATATTGACCTTTATATTGAAAGGACATCAGTGTAAAACATTTGAGATCTGGGTATTCGAATCATTTGGAAATTCCGGCGTTTGGAAAGGATATCAGCATTATCTTCTCATCAGTGAAATTCTATTAAAATCAGACACGTGACTGAATATAGATTACTAGGCATGAAACTCCGGAAGGCACGTTACGCCGTTGGTCCCGGTTGCCGGTGATCTGCCTGACCGGATCGCAGGATACGCCTGGGAGCATTTTACGACCATAATCCACATAGTTTATTGCAGGCTGAACAGAACCTACCTATCTATAGAAACGGCCCATAATTTTCATCTATATTTTACCAAGCTTTACTCAACCTTTTTTTTGCAAATTATTTGTTAAATTTCACCCAAAAATACCTTAAATTGTTCCAGAGAATCTTCTAGGTAGAAACATCAATATTTAATAACCCTAGTTGTTTCCAGGAATCTTCGCAAAGAAAGCTTTGTAAAACACAAAGCTTTCGTTCGCTCGACCAACAATAATTGTAATACTCATCATAATTCTCCTTACACAACGATACAAATTGAGTTAGAAGCGCTTATAGTCCCGCTAATTGTAATTGTGTTAATGAAAAATTAATGAAAAAAGTGTTTTGTAGATGATCAGTACGTTAAGTATATTACTCCTGGACTGGTTTACAGATGGGTGACCGCTTTTGGGCCTTACCAGTAACATGACAGTCGTTAAGCCAAGTGTAAAACCTAAAAGTCAAGTATTGCCATTTTAGAAATTACCAATAAGTAGGTCAGATCAACCTGGGCCTGTCCATTTCAACTCTGCGATGGCTCATCACCTATTACGTGGGATTAGTACACAGCAATACGTATAATTCAGCGTCTAATTTTCACGACACACGACGGCAAGCAGTCCACCCACCGTCCTCAGGCCCCCGGTCATGGAGGCCGGTAGTCTTGGGCGAAGACAAGTCTGCGGCGTTGTCGCCGTAGACTGCGGAACTCGGGTGGGAGTGTCTCCTCCCGTTCCCTCTCCGCAGCCTTATTCGCGAGCATCGCAAAAAGATGACCACTATGGCTCGCACCATGGTTCACACCATGGTTCTCCACCAATGTGTGGAGCGCTATGTCCTCGCTGCGTTCTACGCAGAGCTGGCACTCGGCTGTGGTCTATAAGCCACAGCGGGCTATGTAATATAGCCGCATTGCGGGCTGCCATGCTTCCCACTTTTCATTTAACTTTTTATTCAGACTCAAAAATTACATTGGTTCAGGATGGGACTTGGTTAGGTAACCAGGTCAATGCTCTAATACTAAACTAACTAACTAACTAACTAACTATCTTCACGCTGTATCCCTGACGGGGTAGTCATGCATGTCATACGGTTTCATGCTCTAATACTGAGCTATGAAACCATATTACATGCATGTATTGTTAACGCAATTTAAAAAATGAAACTTATTTAAATGTATACTGAGAAAATAGAATAAACTCACAAACACTTTTAATAAAATATACTACGAACATTTAAAAGGTCTTCGGTAAATAAATATCTCAAAAATACGACCTGAAAACGTAGACGGGAGTTCGTGAAATGTCAGTTATCACAAATTTAGATACGGCAAAACTTGCAACAAAAGATGTTTCACCATTAAATTTTCGTTTACCCTTTCAATTCATTAGAAACTTGACGGCTTGATATCATTTATTTTCAATATCTATTCATTGTATACATTCAAGATAAAAAAAATAATTACATTTATTAACATAAGAAGTTTATAATTTAATTACAAAATCACAAATGAATTTCAGTTTCATAATAAATTTCAAATTCAATGAAACATGTGAGGTTAGGCACAGTTTACTCAGAGTTTTAATTAAGTTTAAAACGTGTAAACCCTACGCCATTTGGCACACAGTGCTGCATAACGTATTGTTTGATACAGGTAAGTTACTTGTTAGACTACTGTTTACGCAAACAATTACATTTTAAAATCCAAACTGCAACTAGCCAGCGGAGAACCGATTGGATTTCTACGTGAGAAAATGACAAGAGTGGTCGCTTGCTGTATCTATATTATTTTATAAAACTAGTGCACACTCGTATAGCTTGTTTTATGTGCGGGAGTGGTGGTTTCTTGGACATTAAAGTTGTGTTAACGTGCGCTAGTGAAAGACAGTGACTATAAATATGCAATAAAACGCGATTTTTCTATCTTGCCGCGTAAAATCCACTGAAAACCTCAGTATAACAACCACTATTATACTAGGATGAAACTGACCTTGATATTAGACTAGTTGATACCAGCGGCTACGCTCGCGTAATAAAGAAAACCCATTGCCCTTTCCCACAGGAACTTGTTCCCGTACCGAAACAAAAAGTAGCCTATGTCTTTTCTCGGACTCTTGACTATCTTGATACCAAATTTCATTTAAATCGGTTCAGCAGTTTTGGAGTGAAAGTGCTACAGACAAACAGAGTAACTTACGCATTTTTATTATTAGTATGGACTAGAGAACGCCCGCGACTCTGCCCACGTGGTGAATTTTTCCTGTCCCGTTACCGAGAGAAAATTATATGCTTCCCTCCAGGATGTCAGCTACATACCAATTTTTAGCCAAATCGGTTTCGTGGTCAAATCGTGATTAAAGGAATACAAACACGCGCTAGTGGCCGCTAGTCAGTTGCATTTTTGATAGTCTACTTTCATTTTGACGGGTAAAAACAGCAATTCTGGTTCTATTCTACGGCTTGTCAATAGTAGACTCGGCCCCCAGAAATACTTTAGGACTTATAACTTGACTTCGTTCGTTTATCAAACCAATTTAAAAAAAATACTATCTTTAAGTACTATAAGTTTTATTCTCATTAGTGAAGATTACTTTGTACTGATCTCAAATATAGTATTGATAATTTTAATTACAATAACATTATTGTCACAATAACAGATCAAGCAATGGTACTCGCTCTCTGTCGCTCACAAGAAAATCACATTCTCGATCTGTCAGTTGCCTACCGTTCGTATGTAGTAATTAGTTTTATATACTCTGATACTATAATACAAAGATTATAAAACTGATAACAAAATTCTTATGACAAACATTACGTACAGGCCTAAAATAATAAAAAAAAAGTTTAATTACGATAGTTATATTATGATACAGGTGTCCATACAAGACCTCTTGTATGGACACCTGTATCATAATATAACTTTTTAATCATAACGATACACCTATACAACCTCCAGCTGGACCAAGGAGGTAGAACCTCTTCTTAAAAAAAAAGGTTTCAATCATTGGTTTCAATGAACGAGTCCGCGACGCAAGCGCGCATGCGCAATCAATGTTTGCGCCTTGGCGCCAACATTTGACATTAAAAAAATAAATTTGTTTGACATTTTATTTGCAATATTGTTTTACGTATTATAGTATGAGAGTAGATAAAGTAGTGTATGACACTGTACATAACTTGGTCTTATAACACTCGTGTGATACTATAAAAAAACACACTCATGTTATAAGATCCCTTATTATGCAACAGTATCATAAACTACTATCTATCTGCATATATATATATATATTGTATTTTTTTTTTACATTATTTTTGTTTACATTCTCCAGTATAAATAATTTGAAACGCCAGGCAACTAAAGGTATGGCTGCGTTTAGTCCCGGTAATAACTAATATATATAATTATATGTAATTTGACTTTGTTATTGTGTGAGCACTATGTAGACTTATTTATAATTTTGAAATTGACGTGATAGTTGCTGTGTAGTTTTTGGGTATGTCATGCTCGCCTTAGTGTCTTGGCAGTGGTGGCGTATGTATCGGGTCGCCTTGTTCCCTACAATACGGTTGAATAGGGCGATGGCTGATATATGCGTCATACCCGTGAACGGGTGCCGTCTGTTGGGACTGGTCAGCTCATAGCTGTTATAGCAATTGTTACAAATAATATTATTTAAATTTAAGGCAAACTAAGTTTAGTCGACTGTTCTCACATAAATTCAAAGGAACTATGTAAGTGTAATTTTAATGACATCAACATTTATTTTGTTTTTTTTTGTATAATTTCTTTACTGTATAATTGGTCAAATATCATGTTAATCAAACTGTGTCCAATGGCGGTTAGAAAAGAGTGGCCATGAGTTTTATTGCCAGGTTCTTCCTCTGGCTGTACCTATTGCTTTGCGAATCTGGCAGTAAATGTAAATGTAGAAGCAGTAATCTTGACGTTCATAAGTGTTACTTTGTGACCTACATGAATAAAGATTTTTGATTTTGATTTTACTATAATCGTATAAAAAAGAGTCCATGACAGGCTTGGTTGTATGAAATATTGGGTGACCCCCCACGGCTTCGCCTGTGACATACTTCGATCTCACGTCGCATCTATTTAATCCCGTCGCTTATAAATTCTTCAATGATGCATAAAAATTTACCTGATTAGTCGACATTTATGATTACTACTCCGCTCTCTTGGATAATAACGCGATGATATACGTAGCTTATAATATATATTTCCCCAATAAATGGGTTATCCATCACGCAAAGAATTTTTAAATCTGAAAGCTGAGCTAGTTGTTTGCTGATATTAGCTCGCTCAACCAAGCAAACAAATTCTTCAGCTGTATATATCAGCTTATCAATAACACGTTATTCCCGAAGGGGTGGCAGAGGCATATTATACGCCCACTTTTCACCGTGTGTATTCCTATCTCACGTAATAGGTAGTGCGCCCGTTGCCGTTTTGAAATAGACAGACGCAGGTTGTGGCTACCTGCCACTTAATTTTTTCAAGTCGTCCATAAGGCCTTCAACTTAACGAATACCATGTTACTGGCAACCAGGTTTGCCATGTAGTTAGTATAAATATATAGTAAGGCGACTCTGGTAGATTGCGCACGAGTGACATTAATTCCTTGCTCTGCGGTAACAATCATCATCATCTGAGCGTCTGTCCTAGTTGCGTCACGCGACGCCCGGGGTTCACTTTCCTACATTTTCTCCTCCACTTCGCACGGTCGTCGGCATCCCCTGTAGAGAGACCATTGGCACGCATGTCATCCTTTACGACGTCAAGCTAGCACTAAGTCTTCCCCTCTTACCGGAACCCGGCGGTGCCGACATGGCCAGACATTTTTGCTTCTCGGCCTTTTGGCTAAGATCAAAGTGTAATCGCTCTGCGGTCACAATAATCCGCAGTAAATCCACGACCTAGTTTACACTCAATATACGTTGTTTGTCTCAGAGAGTCACATCGCATGACCTTCCGAATTGTGATAATAGATAATAAATATGTTTTCGTCCATTTGCCTGTACCTTACAACTTGTTTTTAACACATAGTTCATTGTTGATTATTGTTAACGGCCATTTTGTTTTACTTATCTTCCTCTAGGGATTTTTTTTATTTTAACTTGTGGAAATCGCCTCGGATGTCATGCCGGTCTCGAACCGGCTAAAATCACACAGTCCCCGTCTAACTGTCTATTGCCTCCTCTAGGCACATAGAGGAAGATAAGAAAAACAAAATGGCCGGCACTAATAATATAAATACGAAAGCAGTATTGTTACAGTTGAACAACGAGCCCAAAATATTGTCAGATTTAAATATTATTTCTTTAACATATCCTAATAATATAAATGTGAATGTAAGTTTGTTTGTTAGGCTTTCACCTGAAAACTAATTAACGGATCATAAAACTTTGTACTCATATTCTTGAAGGTATTAGAAGTAATATAGGATACTTTTTTAGACGAAATTCTCGAATAGAAAAACTTCACCACGCAGGCTAAAATAAAATAAAATATAAATGTCTTTATTTTGCATGGACCATTTTAACGGTAATATTAAAATGTCATACACTAAAACTAGAGTAAAATTAAATATATTTTAAGGGACCACTAAGCTAAGCTAAGGCATCAGATAAGTATGACTGGCTTAGGAAGGAAGGTAACTTATGTGAATATATGTGCACTAAAAAAGAAGCTAAAAAATATGTAACTCGTGGAACTAAGTGAACGTCAATGTAAATAAAGTAAAGAGTTTATTTAATAGGCATATATTGGTTTTATACTTCTGCTACATGTTGAGAGCAGAGCTGTCCGGATGAAATGTTTTTGTAAGTTGCATTATAGATAATCTGTGTAAGTACAATTTAAGAAATAGCGAGGGACATTTGGCGGGAAGAGTGACAAGTGCGGACGCTTGCTTTATATTATTTTCTAAAACTAGTGAATTTATCCTGTTTTATGTGCGGGAGTGGTGGTTTCTTGGACATAAAAGTTGTGTTAACATGCTATAGTGAAAGACAATGATATATATGCAGTGAAATGCTATTTTCTCTCTTGCCGCGAAACGTCCACTGACAACCTTAGTATAAGAATCACCATTATACTGAGGGCAAGGACCAGGACGTAGCCTGAGGACACGACATCGACTGGACAGGACTAATTAGAAGATAAGATTGAAGAAATTTGATATTAAAAATAAGATTTGGCTAAAAGGTCTTAGAAACCAGGCCATTAAATAATTATAAAAAAAAAAAGAAATAGCGAGCACAGTCCCACCGACAAACTGTTGCGCAGTTTGGTGGGTCTAAAAGTAAATGTACTACTTTAATGTCAATAAATAATTTTATTATTATTATTTTTTTAGCTAGTATTATAATAAGGCAAGCAATACTATCTGTGAACTGCAGTAGTACATCACTATATTACTCGCAATGTAAAAAAAAAAACTCTTTTATATTGTAATTATGATTTACCTACGTACTCGTACCTTATGGTTTAATCAAACTTTTAGATTGAACCTTCCATTTTATTTTACTGTTCTACTGTTTTTGTTGTTGTGTATACATTTTAATGTTTATCTATAATAATAATATAAAGCTGAAGAGTTGGTTTATTTGTTTGTTTGTTCGGTTGAACGCGCTAATCTCAGGAACTACTGGTCGGATTGGAAAAATTCTTTTTGTGTTAGATAACCCATTTATCGAGGAAGGCTATAGGCTATATATTATTACGCTACTACACTGGGGAACAGAGCAGTAGTCAGAAATGTCGACAAATCGGGCAAATTTATATGCATCATTGTAGAATTTATAAGCGACGGGAGGTCGAAATATTCCACGGGCGAAGCTGTGGGGATCATCTAGTTTAGTAAATAATTATAATATATATATATATATATATATATATATATATATATGTTTTGCATAGGCTAAAATAAACTAACTCAATGAGTTGAATTATTTGGCATATGAGGATGAAATGAAGAAGTTGAGTTGCTACTAACAACACTGAACAACAGCTGTTCCCGAATTCAAAGGCAGACGTTGATATGACATTCAATTAAGACTTATCACTAAGATAAGGGGTCTAGTAGAAAATCCAGAACTAACCAGGTAATTTCCAATTCGGAGCAGCATAAAACTCAAGCAGTTTGTGATTCTGAAACAAAGCAGAGAGAAAAAAATTAAAACAACAATGCAATTTATTATGTATGTTAATGTTTATAATCACGCCTTATACCCGATGGGGTGGCAGAAGCAAATTATATGCCCTCTTTTTCACCATGTGTATTCCTGTCCCACGTAACAGGTGGTGAGCCCATTGCAGTGTTGAAATAGACAGACGCAGATTGTGGCTACCTGCTGTTGAAACGTTTTCATGCCGCCCAAAAGACCTTCAACTTGGCTTATCGACTGCCATATGTTACTGGCCACCGAGACCAACAACTTAACGTGCCTTAACGCTCGCAAGTGTAAATGCCACAAAGTTTGCGCGGTAACTTCTCGAATAACACACGCTTGCTTGCTCTTTTTTATTTTTCAAAACTGGTGCAATAACCTTGTATTATGTGTAAAAATGGTAGTATCTTAGACATAGAAGTTGTGTAAACGTGCAATAGTGAAAGAATGATATATTGCAGTGAAATGTTATTTTACATCATTCCGCAAATTAGCAGTACAATGGGCGGCCTTATCGCTAAAAGTGACCTCTACCAGACAACCTTTGGTGGAGACAGTTGGTTGAAACTGTTGAAAGTTATAAGTGGTAGTTGTGTGACGTACTTGTATTACCAATATGCTAAAACTAAAGATAAAAATAATTGCGATGTATAAATATACTATAATTTTATAAATAATAAATACATACACAATTTATACATATATACCTAGTCAGGTCATAAATTCTATTACATGTTTAATATAAAATAATTGAGACAAGTTTATTCATTCATTTATATACCAAAATGAACTTAACAAAACATAGATTCTTATGACAATAAAGTTTATTTAAAATGACCTCCGTGATTTTGAATACAGGCCTTCAATCTGAGGGGCCAGTCGTCTATCGCAGCACGAACGAGGTCCATGTCAATATCGGCGGCTGCCTTAATCAAGGATGTCTTGAGTGACTCCAAATTGGGATGAGGCTTTGAGCACGCCTTTTCCTCCAAGTGTTGCCATATCTTGTAATCTAACGGACTCAAATCTGGACTGGAGGAGGGCCAATCTTCGTGGCGGATGAAGTCGATTTTACGCGCCGCCAGCCAGTCTTGTGTGCTCTTCGATCTATGAGCTGGCGCCGAATCTTGTTGGAATACCCAGTGCCTGTTATTGAAAATGGTATGAGTAACTGGTTCGACAAGGTTCGTCAGGACTGTATTTTGATACACAACTGCATTCGTTTTTACACCTTTCTCACAAAAATGTAGGTACCTCTGTTAAGCCCCAATAAGAAACTCCCAACTATACCATGAGCGAGGGAGGAAAATGACCTCTTTGGACAGGCGGAATACGGTTGCTCGCTTCTTCACTACTGTGTGCGTACACCTTATCATTTTGTTTGTTGTAGCTCTCTTCTACGGTAAATTTTTTTTCATCCGAAAAAATAATTTCCCGATATTTTTTTCCCGCGTACCGCTTCAACAAAGCGCGGCATCTCTTCAGTCTCAGGTCCATTAGACGAGCATTTAAACGATGTCCTGTTTTTCTTCGATATGACCGAAGCCCTAAGTCTTCATTTAACACCCTTTTCACCGTGGTTCCGCTTAACCCCATCTGAAGGGCCAACAGTTTCTGCTTACGTTTGGGATTTCTTTTTTAATTCGCGCCTTCACAGCTTTTATCACTGCTGGAGTCCTAACAGACCGAGGGCGACCACTTCTTGACCTGTCATCTACACTAGAGTCTTCATTGTATCGTTTGATGGTACGATAAACGAATCTTTTAATTATATTCAAATTTTTCAGTTTGTCAAAAATTTGAATTGGCGCGTAACCGCAACGATGCAACGCAATAACTGCAACACGGTCTTCTTTAAGCGTCCACTCCATACTTAAAAATGAGTAAAATTCTAAAAAGTATACATTTTTATTTTCATGAACAATTCGAATTCAAAAAACTTTTTGGTGGCCAGCATTCTAAAAGAAAAGTTTTTACTGTGTGACAATACTTATGACCTGACTGATATATATATATATCCTCGGATGGGTGACCACTTTGTAGCATTTACATTTGCGAGCGTTTCCGTGCTTCGGAAGGCACGTTAAGCCGTTGGTCCCGGTTTCCAGTAAAATAGCAGTCGTTAAGCCTGGTTGAAGGCCTTATGGGCGGCTTGAAAATTAAAACTTTTCTTTTAGAATGCATATAAAGATATCTATTAGATTATTAGAATGCATATAAAGATAGACTACGTATGTATATAAAGATATCTTTATATACATACATAGTCTAGACGGATAAATAGTGATCCTTAACCATTTTCATCCTTAAATTATCTGCGTATATAGGTAGGAAGAAGAACGTATTTATATTTACAGCGAGAACAAGTTTTTATAAGAAACAGCTACATGCTAACTCCATGTAACTTAAAAATTCAACATGTCATAAAGTTAAAATGAGTTTAATATAAGCAAACAATGTATATATTGTTTTTGACATCATGAAACGAAAGTTTGAACGTTTTAATACCTCTTCATCTTATTGTCGTATTAAAATTATGTACATTTCAGTTTATCTGTTGCTTCCATTTAAAAGAAAATTACTTACATATAATACACCGGGTTAAGTCAGCACATTAAAATTTCCGTTAAAAGCCTTCGTAGATTCAAAGCAACCAATTATTATCTTAGTCAGAGATACGTCAATATTTTTAGTGGATTTATCTTTCAAAAATTAGGCTTTCCTTTAGGCAGGCGGTGTTATTTTGGCAATTCAAATATTGAACAAAAAAGCCGTATAAAACAGGATTACAAGGTAAGTAAGGTAAATTCAGTTCACTAATTGGTGGCTCGTGGCCTCGCGGTCTCAGTGTTCTGTAAACGATCACTGAGTTACGCAACTTTCACTATGGCTGGTCCTCGGATGGGTGACCACTTTGTAGCATTTACATTTGCGAGCGTTTCCGTGCTTCGGAAGGCACGTTAAGCCGTTGGTCCCGGTTTCCAGTAAAATAGCAGTCGTTAAGCCTGGTTGAAGGCCTTATGGGCGGCTTGAAAATTTCAACAGCAGGTAGCCACAACCTGCGTCTGTCTATTTCAACACGGCAATGGGCTCACCACCTATTACGTGGGACAGTAAATCCACACGGTGAAAAGTGGGCATATAATTTGCCTCTGCCACCCCTTCGGGGATAAGGCGTGATGGATATTTATTTATTTATTTTATTTACTAATTGGTAATAAATATTGTGGGTAACACTTTTCACATAGCGCCATCTAGCCGAAACTAAGCTATGAGCTTGTACTATGGGATGTAGACAACTGATATATATACTTATATATTTCTAAATACCATACATTTTATACATAGGCAACACCCAAACAGTATATAGTTACCTATTTCAGTAGCATTAGAAATAAAAAAAATAAACAGCCTGGCCCAATCTCTAAACATACAAACTGAGCGATAAGGTTCCCCTCGTGTAACGTGTGGGTAAGTAAATAAGGGAATTACCCTTCAGTAACATCGTATTTACCCAACGGAAGGTCACCGTTTCTATTTGACTCGGCGAACCGTAGTCCTTTGGTTTATGATATAATTAAAAAGCAGATATAGATAGGGATAGGTACAATGGCGTTGGTCATCCAGAGTTTTCGCAACAATAAAGTTAATTTGTATAAGTTTTTATTTTATTTGCAATGTATGTTTGTTTTTTGGAGTGGAATCTTGTAACTCAATTTTGATAATCGACAACCGAGTGAACTGTATTTTACATATAAGCTTAGTTAGTAGATCTTTTGTAAAAAAAAATTGTTAAAATATCAAATTTAAAGGTAAAAAAATTTTTTATTAATGAAATTAAGGGATTCCGTGCTTCGGAAGGCACGTTGGTCCCGGTTGCCAGTAACATGGCAGTCGTTATTCAAGTTGAAGGCCTTATGGGCGGCTTGAAAAATTTCAACAGCAGGTAGCCACAACATGCGTCTATCTATTTCAACACGGCAATGGACTCACCACCTATTACGTGGGACGGGAATACACATGGTGAAAAGTTGGCATATAATAAGCCTCTGCCACTCTTTTGACATTAAGGCGTGATATAGAAATAAAAAAAAAAAAAAATAAATTAAGGGAAAAATCTTTTTCATTAAATTAAAAAAAAAAAATTTAATAATGATGATGGTGATTTTTAAACATCAAGCTCCCACTTTTTTTACAAAATAATTATTTTCATTACTAAACACACTATACTTTATTTAAAATCTATTGAAAATTATATTGTACTTTTATAAGCTTACGCAAGCTAAGCCTTTTATTAGCTTAGTATGTTTTTTTTAGGTAGCCATAACCTGCGTCTGTCTATTTCAACACGGCAATGGGCTCACCCCCTGTTACGCGGGACAGGAATACCCATGGTGAAAAGTGGGCATATAATATATATGCCTCTGCCACCCCTTCGGGGATAAGGCGTGATAGATAAATAATAGGATGTATTTTAACATATAAACACAGTATCACATAACTCTCCCCCTTTCGTTCCTGAACAACACTGGTGGGGGCAGAAATGTTATCCTCACACAGTAGGCAGCTTTGTACCCAGAACTGAAAGATTCCGCAGGTCTTTCTTATATCGCACCAAAAACACATGAACCACACAATCCTAGACCATTTAAGAGAAGCTTAAAAAAGCATAATTCTGGAAGGTCAACTTAAAAAAAAACTAACTAACTAACTATCTTCACGCTGTATCCCTGACGGGGTAGTCAGAGAGGACAGATCGCCAGGCTTCGCGATCCATGCATACTTCTTTCGCTTCTTCGAGATTCATCAATCGCTTCATACACGCACGTCTGGGTATCCGAGTACTTTTGACCTTTCCGTTTTTGAGCAATCTGCTCACGTGGTCTTCATATGTAAGTCTCGGCCTTCCCTGACTCCTTCTACCCTCTACTTTTGAACAATATATAAGGTCAACTTAATGGCTACTATCGGAGTCGTAGGCTATAATAGAGGCCCTCAATCATGGGTCGTCGTCTCTGCTTTTGCATCAGGATGGTGGCGTCATTTTGGATTACCAAATAAAAAAAAATTGACCCGGACAAAAAAACAAAAGTGAGCTAATAATAACATGGTAGAATAAAAAAGCTCGTAGCACGATGGCTACGCAAGGCGTAGTATAGCTACGATGCTACGAGAAAATAATGGTTGCTTCGATTCTAGCTTGAAAAATAAATAAAAAGCGGATAAAATTGAATTTTAACGGATTAAATTGCTGTTATATTCGGAAAACAGCAATTCTTCAATACCCGTATAATTGGTCCCTTGGACTTCTGTTTATTCGATTAATTACGAGTTTAAGGTGTGTCTATCTCAACAACAGTTTATATCTTACTAACTGAATCTGTAGACGTTTTTAGAGTGGATTATATATCTCGATTTTAATTGGATTAATCATTGAGCTCTCACTGTGATGTTGATGGTTCAAGGTCGCCAATATAACTTGGAATATTGCATAAGCTTTGAGCGTGGATTAATTTTAAACTTAGCAGTCAGAGCACTTTACCAGCAAGGGAGCAGCCGCTAGATCTAGTTCCGCTTGAGATTTTTTTTTCAATTCGCTAACTATCTTCACGCTATATCCCTGATGGAGTAGTCAGAGGGGACAGATCGCCAAATAATGTGGAATAGTACAAGTGTTTTCATGTTTTCATTCTAGATCTTAATTATAAACGTGGTTATTTTGTATACCCTTTGTCACCAGACGCATCAGTCACCCTGTGACCAAATCCGGTTCAAAATAACCGCGATTAACCCCAAAGAAAATACTTGTAGGTGTGTAATTCACCTATCTACCCCCTCGGAGATAAAGGCGTGATTGTATCGTATTTTTTATTTCATTTCAAATTAAATTCATATTTTACTTAAAATGCGCTAATTTTTATATAACTTAACTTGAGGCTAGATGGCGCAATATGAAAAAATGTTACACCATAATATTGGCTAACTATCTATATTTACGCTTTATACCTGACGCGGTAGTCAAAGAGAAAAGACCGCCAAGCTTCGTAATCCGTGCATACTTCTTTCGATCCGTGCAGATTCATTAATCGTTTCACACGTACCCGATATATTCTACCTTTTCATTTTTGAGTAATCTGCTCACGTGGTCTTTATTTAGTAAGTCACGGTCTACCTTGACTCCCTCTGGTTTCGCACAAATTTTGTAAACACGTTTAATTTTTATGAAAATGCATAGTTAGCTAAATTCCATAAAACGGTCACTCATCCGAGGTAAATCATTTACATAACACTCATTTAGCGGGGATTTGACGACTTAGGTCTAAAATGAAAAATGACGAAGTGTAATAATGGCTACATAATAGTCACAATATAATTATGTCAAATTGGAAGAATCAGAATGTATAAAAATGTCAATATGTATGAATGACAAAGTATAAAAATGTCAACATATATGAATGACAAAGTATAAAAATGGCAACACAGCTATGGTTACGAGCGCATCAAATATAATATTATTAGAGTTCCGTACCTTAAAAGGAAAAAAAACAAAACTCTTATAGATCACTTTTTTGTCCGTCTGTCCGTGTGTCACCATCGATTTTCTCAAGATTGAG
The DNA here is from genome assembly GCA_948477245.1 of Thumatha senex. NCBI lineage: Eukaryota > Metazoa > Arthropoda > Insecta > Lepidoptera > Erebidae > Thumatha > Thumatha senex. The sequence goes on along the minus strand of OX419739.1, from coordinate 20,230,722 downwards.
TGGACCTAGCAATTTGTAATTGTACCAGATACTGAGGTCTATGGTCCCTATTACATACATGTGGGAATGGAACGTTAAGCTGAGTGAAAGAGAAAGATTGTTGCGATTAGCTGATGTATGACATCAGTTAATCACAACAAATACTACATCACGCTTTTATCCTCGAAGGGGTAGGCAGAGGCATACTATGCGCCCACATTTCACCGTATGCATTGTGTCCCAAGTAACAGGTAGTGAGCCCATTACCGTGTTGAAATGGACAGGCGCAGGTTGTGGCTTAACGACTGCCGTGTTACTGGCAACCGGGACCACCGGCTTAAAGTGCCTTCCGAAGCACGAAAACGCTCGGATATGTAAAGCTATTAGGTGTATAAAAATCATGGATGTGAGTCAGCACGATAAAAGATATGGGTAAATTTTGTTTTTTTCGAAATCTTGTAAGTACCAAAATTTACCATAATTTTCAATTTTCTTTATTTTTGGATTTTTCCCTTTACTTGTGCTATAAGACCTTGCTTTAACCCAAAATTGACAAGTCTAGGCCAACCGGTAGTACCCTATAGGTTTTAGGTCGGAAATTTAAATGGTAGTTCTCGTTGACCCGGAATCACGAAATTTGGCAAAAGTCAAGATCATATAGCACATATAAAGGAAAAATTCCAAGAAATAAATAATTTCATAAATAAGGGGTGTCAAATACATACATAGTAAAACCATTAACATTGACCTTTGAGTGGTATGGGCGCTCATACAATTCGGAGGTTTAGCTTAATTGAAACCTATGGGTAGTACAGAACCCTCGATCGGATTTTTTTAGACAGTATACTTTACATCTTTTTTTGTTTAATACCACTGAGGTGGCAAACAAGTTCTGATGGAAAGTGGTCACCGTAGCCTATAGACGTTTGCAACACCAGAGGTGTAGCACTCGCACTGCCGACTCTTTATAAACCTTCTAAGACCCCTTTTGCAGAATCCCATGGGAAAATCCAGGCAGGAAGTTCATTCCACAATCTAAGCGTACGCGGATTAATACTAACGGAGTCTGGCCAACTATAAAATAAACAATTAGCATTTTTAATTGTCACTTTAAATGAATTGGCTGCCTAGAAATTAAACACAAGTATTTAGATACAATAGTAAATTGTTTAAGCTTCAAACTTAAGCCTCAGGCTTAGTATAATTAACTTAATGAATGATTAAGATGCCTGTTCTGATTGTCTGAGCAATTATCAAAGTATACATCGCGTCGGTATATACTATGATACTTAGAATTTTTAACACCTCGTCTTCATTTAACGGGAGCAACATTTCTTTAATTGGGATATAAATTTTATATAATATTGCCTCTGTGGCGCGGTGGGAGTGTATCCGACCGCTACGCAAGAGGTCGTAGGTTCGATTAAACCACCCAAGATAAAACTTTGTGTGATGAGCACTATGGTTTATTCTGTGTCTGGGTGTTATTTATCTATAATATGTAAGTATTTTAAAATATACATGTATGTTTATCACTTATCTGGTTACCATAGTACAAGCTCTGCTTAGTTTGGAAACAAATGGCGTTGTGTCCCAACAATATTTATTTATATTTTTAAAGTGTAACATTTGAGGTGGAGGACGTAATTAATATGAAGGTTGACACATATTCTTATTTATTTATGTGTGTAATGCGATAAGGCGTAACCGACCAGATTAAAAAAGTAAATAATGTGGAATAGTACAAGTATTTTCATGTTTTCATTCTAGATCTTCTAGATTCTAAACGTGGGTTATTTTGTATACCCTGTGTCACCAGACGCATCAGTCATCCCGTGACCACGACCGGTGCATAATAACCGCGAATGACGTCAAAAAAATACTTGAAAGTGTGTATCTTTCCCCTCGGGGATAAACGCGTGATTGTATAGTATGTTATGTATGTGAGAACAAAGTGTTTGCCAAATTGATTAAACCAAAATATCACGCACCCAGTACTGTCAAAGACAAATACCACGCGTAATATCAATTGTGCGTGATTGTACTTTTTACGCTAATTTATTCTATACGCAAATTGTTTTCCTGCCCCAGTAACCATGAATGTCTCCGTACTTCTATTATTCAGTACAGTATTCGAATTATACGTTTCGGGTAGTTCAGTGGCTAGAACATTGGCCTGGTTAGGCAAAGGTCACGGGTTCAAACCCCGTCTCGAATCAAATTATTTTTTTTCACTTTAATAAAAATATACGCATTTATCGCGTATCATAAGCATAAGCAGTCCGAGACTACCAGGACTTTAATTGGTCGTGCTAATGAGTGTCTAGCACATTAGACCTTTTAGCCTTTTTGTTACCACCTCACTAAAAAGGCAACGGGGTTTCAAAATTTCTTCCAAATTTAACATCTAAAATAGACACATTTTATTAAATTTATTCGGCTCTTTACACCCACCCCAGTTCCGTGCTTCAGAAGGCACGTTAAGCCGTTGGTCCCGGTTGCCAATAAAATGGCAGTCGTTAAGTCAAGTTGAAGGCCTTATGGGCGGCTTAAAAATTTCAACAGCAGATAGCAAAAACATGCGTCTGTCTATTTCAACACGGCAATGGGCTCACCACCTATTATGTGGGACCGGAATACACATGGTGAAAAGTGGGCATATAATATATATGCCTCTGCCACCCCTTCGGGGATAAGGCGTGATAGATAAATAAATAAAAAAAAAATTTACTAGTCAAAATTACTCGGATACCCAGACGTGCATGTATGAAGCGGTTGATGAACCTGCAAGAAGCAAAAGAAGTATGCATGGATCGCGAAGCCTGGCAAACTGTTCTCTCTGACTGGGGTAGTCAGAGAGAGCAGTCAGGGATACAGGGTGAAGATAGTTAATAAATTTCTGAAATTAATAAATAATACATTTGTGAAACATTTTAAGTAATTGAATATGTATTAATATTGAGAACCCTTTCGATTGCTTTTAATATTCGGTATTGTTAGGAGTGACGGTTGTCTGGCCTTGCTACCCCTTAAGTGCGTCATTTCGTTGGCTCGTCCATTAATCTGCAGGTGCACCGCTAATCAGTGACGTTGCTGGAGCATCAGGGATTTTGGTGAAGCTCTTTACAACGTGGTGGTATTAACATAACTTAATTTTAAATAAATATTGTGGGATACTTTTTTACACAGCGTCATCTAGCCCAAAGTAAGTTAATATAAGCTTGTGGTATGTGATCTAGATAACTTATAAATGTACTTATATATTTCTAAATACTTACATATTATACATAGGAAACACCCAAACTCTGAAACACGTTTGTGGATCACACGAATATTTGTTCCGACCCGGGACGTTTCCTTGAGGAACGCCAGCGTGCACATTTTTCATTTCAGACTTGTAAGATGTTTCAGTTTTACTATCCTCGGAAATTAACTTAAATTCTGTGAACTGCTTTCTATCACTGAGATATGATTTAATAAGACTATGTACGTTACCTCTAATTCCGTTCATTTTATCTAAAAGGATTTCGGTGCTAACACAATCAAACGCCTTAGATATATCCATATATAAAGCCACTGCAGGTGCCCTTTTATTCACCATAACCTCGTGTTGAAAATTGTAGATGGCAATGTTTATCGATTTATCTTTTCTAAACCCATACCGACACATTGTGAATAAGTTGTTGTGTTCAAAGAAATTATACAAACACTTTTATATAACTTTTTTAGCAAGCCTTTTCAATTGATATCCATATTGTAGCAGTGCATTAAAATAATTAGGTCTATCATACACAAATCTTGGGTGTACCACTATCTTGGATATAGAATGATGTTACAAGGTAGCAAAGAAAACTACATGACATGACATAAAATTCTCTGGCGCAGCCGGGTTATTAGACTCAATCTCTGCAAGTTACACATATATATCTAGAATTCCTCTACCTTTTGGTATTAAATTTCCTTATCCCCGAGGAACCATTTCAATATTTTTTTTCTTAAAAGTACGTAAAGTGAGCACATAAATCAGCAAATTAATTTCTCTTGTACCTAAACCTAAACGATTATGTACAAAAATGATCATGAAATTCTTATACAAAATACGTAAGCTTAGAAGGTCGTTGTCTTGTCTATCGATATTACAAGCTTTTTATTAACTTGCAATGTAAGTAGTCAGTCAATTTTTAGTCACTCAGTCAGTTTGAAGTAGAAATATACAAAATTTTGTATAGTTTAGATGACAATACATGGTTAGCTGTGTCATTCTAACTTCAAGGTGGTGAAACACTCAAGGTGGCCACAAATTATTTTTATTGCAATGCTACCATATAGATATCAAATAAAAGTGCTTTTTTAGAATAACCCAAATATAAAATAAAGACTGTCCGAATCCAATATTGCGAAACAGTAAAGATCCTGAAGTAATTTTTTTTAGACTTTCTTATAACATAGATATCAAATGAAAAAAATGTTGTGTGATTAAGAAATGAAACGAAATATAAATATTGTGGAACACTTTTCACACAGCGCCATCTAGCCCAAAGTAAGCTAATATTAGCTTGTGTTATGGGATCTAGATAACTGATAAACATACTTATATATTTCTAAGTGCATACATATAGATAAATAACACCCAGATACATAATAAACCATCGTGCTCATCACACAAAGTTTTATCCTGGGTGGGAATCGAACCCACGACCGCTTGCGTAGCAGTCGGATGCACTCCCACCGCGCCACAGAGGCAGTCAAATTCAAATTGGTTTGATATTTGTTGAAAATTACTCTTTTAGTGCATTTAAATTAAAGCTTGGCCTATTTCTATAAAGACAACGAGTAGCCCACTCGCCGTCCTGAGTCCCCCGGTCATGGAAGCCGATAAAGCTAATCGACAGCTTAAGTTTTAGCTATAAACTAATCTAAACCACTGATTGTATTTAATTAATAGCAAAACGACCGTCGCGTGACACTTACAGTCAAACTTTCATGACCTAATGAAACGACACATGACATCGTAACGCGTCAACAAGCTAATATATAGGTCAATAACAGCCTCTATTATATGTGCCAGGTCAGGTTTGATGACGTAGGACCGATACCCACGGTCTATACTTACTAATATTTAAAGCTAGAGTTTGTTTGTTTGGTTGAACGCTTAAATCTCAGGAACTACTGGTCGGATTTGAAATTTTTTTTGTGTCGGATAACCCATTTATAGAGAAAGGCAATAGGCTATATATCATCACGCTACAACCTTGGAGAGCGGAGCAGTAATAGTAAATATCGACAAATCGGCAAATTTTTTTACATTTTGGTAGAATTTATAAGCGACGGGATTAAATAGGTACGACGGGTGTTCGAAGTATGTCACGAGGGAAGCCGTGGGAGTCACCTAGTAAATATCTATCGAGTAATACTTAATTACTCAGATGTTCATATAATCAACCGATTAAACTATTGTTTGAAAATTAGCAGGAAATCGTTTACTCTTATGTTTACAGAAATTCTACTTTCTATAATACTGAGGTGGCAAACAAGCATACGGTCCGAAAGTAGTTAGCCTTTAAACATTTCCAACCTCAGAAGTGATACAAACTTAATACACAACATTACAACAGAATACAATGCTTAAAACTTACCTTTACCAAGTAATGTATAAAAATTTTCCCGATTTGTCGACATTTATAATTACTGTTCCACTCTTTATGGTAGAAGCGTGATGATAGCCTATAGCCTATAGCCTTCCTCGATAAATGGTCTATCCAACAAAAAATCGCCCAAAATAGCTCCTTAGATTAGCGCGTTCAACCAAACAAACAAAAAACCCTTTAGTTTATATATTAGTATAGATTGACAATAAATTTAAATGGAACCAACTATACTCGTAAAAGCCCAATTAATAAAGCAAATAGTCCAGCATCATTAAGAAATCAATTAGTATTTATACATTAAAATAAACCGCGAAAAACTGAGATTCCCTCTTTTTTAAGGACGGTCAATAAGTTCAATCTGGGTATATAAATACTTTTTCTCGGAAGGATTAAACTACTACTAACTTAAAGTTCTTTCTTTCAGATTCCCAAATCTTTACTCAAAAACTTCGAAGTAATGTCCTTTTAACCTTTTAAGCCCTATCTCCTGTATTATTTTAGTTATTATCATGCCCTTTGTTGAATCGGAGTTTCGTAACCGGTTACGAATAACTACTTTCCTAACTATTGTCTGTATGAAATTAAATGATGTGAAATGAAATATCTTAATTCACGTAGGTCACAAAGTAACACTTATGAACGTCAAGATTATTGCTTCTACATTTACATTTACCGCTAAATTAGCAAAGCAATAGGTAGAGCCTGAGGAATAACCTGGCAATAAAGCTCATTGGATATTCAAACTTTCTCAAAGTAGTATATTAATTCAATCGTCTTATTAAAAAGCGATTACATAATAATTTACCTAATAACTGCGCCTTAATAAAAACTTATGCTGCTGCATCGGGCCCTGCCCGGGGCCGTTTTCCTACTTTTTCTCCTCCGCACGGAGGTTGACATCCCCTGTAGTGACACCATCGGCACGCATGTCATCCTTTACGACGTCAAGCCAGCACTTCTTGGGTCTTCCCCTCATAACGGGACCCGTCGTGGCTGACATGGCCAGACATCTGTTTTCCACGTAGCCTGGCGGTTGCCGCAATACGTTACCATACCAGCGAAGGCGACACTCTTGCAGCTTATCTGCACACCCAAAAACTTATGCTGCTGCATAAGCAGCAATAAAAATCTGCATCTGAATTTAGTTTCTTCATCCACGCGACACAATCAACTTATAAAATACTCTGAATGTAAATTTGTCGAACGGAATCCGCGCGGTGCTGTGTTATTTTTTACTTTTTTAACTCGACGCTTCGACAGAATTATTTAACAGCGCAATTTTCTAAACAAAAAATAAGTATTTAAAACGGTTAAAACGGTAACGGGCAAATTGAATTTGGAATCCATTTAACGTTTTTCGAATATTCCGATTTTTGATTCGTACGACAAAAAAGTGGTCTTGATTCTATCCAATTCACAATTTGTAACGCTTGTACTTGTAGCCTTGACAGTTCAGTTTTTTTTTAAACGATAATTGCTTAAACATCTTATTCTATGGTCCATCCTAAGATGGGGGACCGCTTGTTGTATCTCCATATAAAATGGTTTCCGTGCTTTTAAAAGTACACTAAGCCGTTGGTCTCGAATGGCTGTAACTTAACAGTCGTTAAGCCAAATTGATGACTTATGAGCTTAAAAATGTTCAATTGCAGGTAGCCTTTCCATTTCAATATGGCTATAAGCTAGTGTGGTATTTTTTTGCTAAGTACCATCTATCTTAAAGCTAATATAAGCTCGTGGAATTAGATTACTGATAAACACATTTTTATATTTCTAAATATATACATATTCTTCTATCATCACCAGTTGCTTCTCGCGACGCCGGGGTCCACATTCCTACATTTTCTCCTCCACTTCGCACGGTCGTCGGCATCCCCTGTAGTAAGACCATTGACATGCATGTCATCCCTTCCGACGTCAAGCCAGCACTTCTTGGGTCTTCCCTTCTTACCGGGACCCGGCGGGGATACATATTCTTCTATATCTTAGCGTAATCTTTGTAGCTTCCTATTTCCACTTTGATTTGGAGTCAGGGGTCCACTATTTTTCACTTCTAAGGAGCAGCTATTGTCTGGCTTTTGATTTCGGCATTGTTGCATAACTGCCGCCTGAAATAACAACCCCATAAGGGCCTTGGTTGTTTCCCTCTCCGTTAGTCAGCAGATGCACCGGTAGCAGGTGAGATCGATCCCCTGGATCTTAGTGTGGTATACGCATAAAAAATACATGTATCCCTACTAATATTATAAATGTGAATGTAAGTTTGTATGTTACCCTTTCACACGAAAACTACATAACCGATCATCATGAAACTTTGTAATATTCTTGGAGGTATTAGAAGTAACATAGGATATATTTAATGAAAAAAAATTAAGAAAGATCCCTTACGACTTCAAGCCAGCACTTCTTGGGTCTTCCCTTCTTACTGGGACCCGGCGGGGATACATATTCTTCTATATCTTAGCGTAATCTTAGTAGAGTCCTATTTCCACTTTGATTTGGAGTCAGGGGTCCACTATGTTTCACATCCGTTTTTCGTATGTGGCGCTAACGAAGACAAGAATACAAAATATCAGAACTCCGAAATGAACATTTATGGATCACCAAGTATGTGTCGTTCCAATTTTCCGACCCAAGTTCGACAACGAAATTAGTGATAAATCCATTTATACAAGTAAAGATTGGAAGAAAAAGGTAACAAACTTTAAATAAAAACGGTGTAAAACAGAAGATAACATTTTGCATGGAAATCTGTCATTTTGAAAGTAATATACATAAGCACGTGGGCAGATTGCTCAAAAACGAAAAAGTCTAAAGTTAGTCAAAAGTTTAATGTTACACCCTTCTTTTTTTTTCAACACTGTAATGAGCACCATCTGTTACGTGGGAAATAAAAGCAGAAGCTAAAATGTGGACTGATATGCCTTTGCCACCCTTCTACCCTTCACCCTTTCGGTATTAAAGCGGTAGTGAAAGTTTGTGTTCTTTATTTTAGAGTATTAAAAAAGTAAGCTTTTAAAGATATTTTTTACTAGAACTATAATAAAGATAATCATAAGAAGATATCGGCAACATTTTATCAAAAAATGAAATTTAAGCCATCGATGCTTACGTAATCATATTATTTTGTTTTTAGGTTTTTAATCTTTTATCCAATAAAGTTCGTTACACAATCTTTTTGCTAAGTGTATCGTGAGTTGGTTGTTGAACTTATTAAACCATTTTACACCTCAAGGTGCTTGATCAGGGAACCACGTATAGGTCCTAATGAAAGGAAATCCTTGGGAACCTAATCAGCCTCAATTTTTGATTTTGACTTATCCCACCCGCATGTCCATTACTGTGCTCCTGTAAACCAGAATCTACAGCAATGACCAAGAACAGAAAAATTATACCGAGCTCGACCTCGGTGAAGTCCCATGAGAAATTAGAATGTCAAAACCCGCAACGAAATTAATCAGACGATAGGTTGACGGAGTTGGAAAAAGAACATTTAAATTAACGCTTCTTTCCTCCATTGCAAAGCAAGAGACCTGGAATGCAACTAGGTCTACATCGTATAGAAAAAAGTAACCCTATAGAAAAAAGGAAAGTTAGGTATAATTCCAGTAATATGTATGGCAGAAACATTTGAAAGCACGAAAATTCACCCCAGATGCAACGAGAAAGGAAAGCACCACGTAGGGTAACTGTGAGCTATGTTTGATTCCAGTAATATATATATGACAGAAACGTTTAAAAGCACGAAAATTTATCCAAGACGCCACGAGCTCCGCATAATAAACTACTACGGATGTTACTTGTAAACTGCTTAGCATATTGTATCGCTCGTTTTGCCAAATGCTACACTCGCAAAGTATGTGATGTCTTAACAGTCAACTCTGGCAACTTTGTCCTGTAATTTGGGGATCAATTCCTTATTTCCTTGCGAAGGCACGCATGAAAGAGAGCTCTTTGATAATTTTAAGTAAATATGACTTATCCAAACATAAAGTAAAATCACCAAATTTTTTTATACCACTGAGGTGGCAGATAATCGTACGGCCCACCTGATGGAAAGTGGTCACCGTAGCCTATGGACGTTTGCAACACCAGAGGGGCAGCACTCGCGCTGCCGACCCTTTTTAAACCTTATAGGACCCTTTTGAAGAACCCCATAGACGTTCGGGAAAACCCAAGCAGGGAGTTCATTCCACAATCTAAGCGTACGCGGAATAAAGCCTCTATCGGACCTAACCGTGTGCGTGCGCTCCGGACCCAAAGTGTGAGGGTGAACACCCTGTCTATGGCGAGCGGTGATATGATACAAGGTAGTCGTGGGCATCATATCAAACAACTCCTCAGAACACAGACCATTGTACAGGCGATAGAACACGCATAAGAAGGCAAAGTCTCTCCTGTCGCGAAGGGGCTCGACACCGCCCGCTAGTAAAGGATCGTTGACAATCCTCATAGCACACCCTTCTACCGAGTCAAAAGGTCGAAGCTGGTATTCAGGTGCGCCAGCCCAAAGGTGACAGCAGTACTCCATGTGCGGCGGGCTTATAGAGGAGCAGTTTTTGCTCTGCAGTAAAGTACTGCCGCGCCCTGTTGAGCACTCCGAGCTTTGTGGACGCCAGTTTCGCCTTGTCCTCTAAATGACTTCGGTATCGGACGTCACTAGAGATCTCAACACCAAGGATCCCAATACTAATAGAGATGGAAAGAGGTGTGCCCTGAAATTGCGGTGCTACAGTAAATGGGGCTTTTTAGCGGTGAATGCACAAACTTGAGTCTTGGTAGGGTTAAATTGGACAAGATTTTGTCTACCCCAATCGGACACTCTAGCAAGAGTAGCCTTGATTTTAGACACAAGTTGTTCACGACTTTCTTCCACTGCAGACCGGGGGATATTGGGGCGACCCGTGTAATAAGTGTCACCCGTACTATCATCTGCATAGCAATGAATGCCGTCAATGGACAGCAGCAAAACAGAGTGGGTGACAACACTGAGCCCTGCGGGACCCCAGCATTGATGGCCATATAGTCCGAACAGCAACCGTCAACGACGGCTCTGATAGTTCTACCGGCCAAAAAGCTGAATACCCATTCGCAAAGTCCCCCGCGCAATCCATAGGAGGGCAATTTCGATAGAAGACCAAGGTGCCAGACCCGATCAAAGGCCTTTGAGGTATCAAGACTCACTAAGTAAGTAAGGGAGAGGCTCACTGCTAGAGCCTCTCCCTTACTCTCGATAGCCGTCACCCAGCAGTGTGTGAGGTACACAAGAAGATCACCGATCACAGTCGAGCGGCCGTGACGGAAACTGTACTGCTGGTCACTGAGCAAGTCGTGATCCTCCAGGTACCTCAGAAGCTGTGTAGTTATTACATATAATATAACATATAGAATTATATAAATTCTTATAATAGATAGAAGGGAGGTTACGGCTATCGGCCTATAGTTGGACGGATCGGTCCTGTCTCCGTTCTTAGGCACAGGATGCACATTCGCGGTCTTCCATTAAGCCGGGACTTGTCTTATGGAATATGAAAGTGTGAAAAGACGTGTAAGTACCGGACACAACTCAGGACCACACTGCTTTAGTACCACCGCGGGTATACCGTCTGGCCCACTTGACTTATGAACGTCGAGGGACTGAAGCTCTCGCCGGACCTCCCGCTGTGTGGATTAAATTTCCTAATGAATTCACAAAAAAATATTCAGCGTGTTCATTATGACGGCTTAAAAAACAAACATATTTTAAAAAGTAATTGAATCTGCGTTACATGGCGGAAATTCGAACCGTACTAATGTACGTGAGGTGGAAGGAAAAACTCACCACACATCCTCGTTTCGTCAATCCTAGTGTACAACAGTAAAGAAAAACCTCTACTATTTGTAGTGGAGGAATGACGAACCGAATTCCTTAAAAAAAAGAGATTTTTTTTTCGTGTGGTATTCATAATGTGTGCTATGCCGTACTCCTACCGACTATAAACCATAAGGAGACCTCACCCTCACTCCCACCATTTGCCTATGGCCAGGAGACCCGGATGAGCACTCGGAACGATTTGACTTCCGACAGTTTTTATCCGACAACGCGGCTTAGTCTTTGAGAAGTTCGGGTGGTAATCCGCTTCTTTGGGGGTTCGAGTGTTATCCTGTTTCTTTGGGGAGGGTGCTAAGCTGTCTTGGGGATGTGCAGGCAAAACACGTGTCGCCACGTGGTAAAGCGGTGTTTTTGATATTTATTTATGAATTTGGTGATACAGTTCTTACATATCAGTTTGTTTCATTATATTCTGCCGTTTTTGCATAATGCAAACAATCTGGAGGGTAGATTTACGAATAGGTATTGGCATCGTGGCATCAGGGCTGAAGTTTCGTGCTTTTAAACGTTTCTGCCATACATACTACTGGATTCAAACAAAGCTCATATAGGACCCGTAATATACTAAACCTTGAGGAGTTCGGTTCGTCATTCCTCCGTTCTAATTAGAAGGGTGTGTGTAGTGGATTTGACCTCCCCCAATATCGTTCAAAGAAATTCTATTTTAATATTTTAAACTGTGTATTTATGAGGCCACTGTGGTCGATTAGGTTTAGAACCAATAGGAAACTTTGAATACCTGTTTTATGATAATGAACTTTGAACATTTTAATGAGAACCTTGTCAAAGATTGATTGAAATTCATTTGATAAGTAATATAAACAAAAGCGATATTTTAGATCAACAAAGTTATTAGAAGTAAATAAATATTTCTTGATAAATATTTAGGGTCAAATGTAGTTTATATATTTGACCTTCAAGGTCACGGTTAGTTTTAGAAATAAATAATTTAGACACAGAATTTATCAACTTGCTCTTGTCGAGTATGAATTGAATCCACAACCACCGGTTTCACAGTAACCACTAGTTTAGAGACTAATCAAATTATATATGTCATAGATAAAGGTCGATATGCAGTCTCTTCGCGAAATGACTGACTTGGCTTATCCTAGGTTTGACCAAGGTCTTCGCGCCTCGAGACTACTCGACCGATTTTACTAGGTAAGGTTATGTTAGATCTGGGACCCCCATGGCACGAGCCGAGCGAGCGTAGCGATCGAGCCGCGGCAGCGGCCAGCAAATGGTATAGCTTATTTTTATTTGTAAAATAGTAATTTAAGAAGTAATTATTTTACTTTGCAATCGGTATTCTTGGTTAGATTGACTAGTCAAACCTAAGAGCACCGGAGCTTCGAGGATTGACTTTAATATATATACTTATCAGTCAGGTCTTTATCCCCAAAGGGGTTGCAGTGGCATACTAAACGCCCTACATTTTAACATGTGCATTTTTGTCTCACATATACAGATGACTCAATGTAAGTGTTTTTTTAAAATTCCAAATTAACAGCCTTTCACGAAATGCATATGAAGATATATACCCACGGTAAATACATAAAAAATCAAATGTTGTATTTTTGTGTCTACGCAACGGCTTGACCGATTTTAACAGGACTTTCACTGCGGATAGTTGATGATATAATGAGTAACTTCAGTTACAATTCATTACTTCTTATTCTTACTTCTTTATTATTACTTTTCATCAATTCATTACTACTTTTACGTTCTAGTTTGGACATTCGAAGAGCTCATTGTTATTTTTCCTCGAAATCTGTACGTAAACTCCAATATTTTCTTACCCGATAAGATTCCGGATTAATGCTACAAAGGAATTGGATCACACATACTTTCCTCTCTCAATATTAACTGTAAACACAATGAATAGTCTGCCTAGTCTGTATTTCAATAAAAAAATGTAATATTCTATATAAAGATATGATTTTCAGTGGAGCTAGTATAGAATATAGAACGACAGAGATGTTATTGATCTTCCAAACCATCTTATATAGATTCAATGTTCATGAATCGACTTTATTACCGACAAAAATACACATTATTAAGAGTAAGTCAAAAACTATTAGTCAGATTTTGATAACATTTTAATGGGACCACACGGAAAGCTCTTGCTATACAATAAATCAAACCATCTAAATCGCCTACTAAATCATTCACCCTTAAAAAGTTATGCGGTGTCACATACAAAAATACAGGTGAATTGAATGCCTCCTCCTTTTTAGAAGTCGGTAAAAGTGAATCACATAGCAAGGAATGTTGCTTACCTACTCCCTCTCGCAGAGCTCGAGTAACATTCATTTTTACGTAAATACTTTATGGCCTACAAAGACCTTTTAGCTAAATCTTATATCTACACTAAATATTATTAAGCTGAAGAGTTTGTTTGGTTGTTTGGTTGAACGCGCTAATCTCAGGAACTACTGGTCGGATTTGAAAAATTCTTTTTGTGTTAGATAGCCCATTTATCGAGGAAGTCGATATCTGTATATCATTACGCTACTACACTGGGGAGCAGAGCAGTAGTGATACATGTCGACAAATCGGGCAAATATTTATGCATCATTGTAGAATTTATAAGCGCCGGGATTAAATAGGTGCGACGGGAGGTCGAAATATTCCACGGGCAAAGCTCGGGGGTTATTTAGTATTACATATTTCTTCAATCTTCTTATTATCTAAAACGTCATCCGTCTTCTACGTCTTAAGTCAAGGTGAGTCAAGGTGTTATACTGAGGTTTTCAGTGGATTATTCGCTGCAAGATAAAAATCAAATTTCACTGCATATTTATCACTGTTTTTCACTATAGCACGTTAACACAACTTTTATATACAAGATACCACCACTCTAACAAATAAAACAAGATAAATGCACTAGTTTTAGAAAACTAAATACAACAAGTGTATGCTGTCCGCCATTTTGCCGCCTAGAATCAGTGACATTCGTCCATTTCTCGGCGAAGAGATGATAAATACTTAATTTTATAAAAATACTACCAAAATATTGAAAACTACTCTGAATGTAATTAGGAGTTTCCAGAGGAACAAAAATAGTGTCTGTTTGCCAGTTATTACTTCTAAGGCACGCAATAAGTTTGTATATCGTTTAATTATATATGATCTAGAGTGCTTTAATCTATATTTTTTCTGTCTCACCCGGCAAACGATGTTCAGGGCCAGCTTTATCACATAAGTAGTATTAAATCAAAACCCGCCTAATATATTTACGTAAAAAACCGTAAAAATCATATAGGTTTTTAAGGAGTTCGATAGCACACATAGTAACACGAGATTTTTATATAGTATAGATGACTTATTAATGTCCCTGGCTCCACCAGCGAGGAGAATGCTTCTCAAAACATCTTATAAGAACTACGAGATAAAAAGAAGTATGTGAATCGAGAGTGTTTTAACTATCTGTATACCAAGTTTCAGCTTTCAGCAGTTTGTATTCAAAGATAGAGCTATAGTCTATAGGGATTCCTGGAAACTATAGGGATTCAAGAATATCGAATTATTATTACAAATGTTAAAGTTTATGAAAATGTTTGAATGTTTGTTACGTATTTACGCTCAAAATCTCAAATCTACTTTTATACATTAAAAATATTAGTAAGAAATTCTGGTAATAGACTTTTTTATACAAAATGCACTATCAAATCATTATAGTTGCTAAGATTCCCAAAAGATTACCTCTGTCTTTGATAAATAATGTAAGTACGTATCATATGTATGTATACGATACTGCTACATTCAAAAGATTCAATCTATCTTCGAAATCCATTCTTAACCTCCTGTGACTGTGTAATCCATTTTTTTTTCTATATTTTTTTTTTGCGATATTAAATGAAGCGAATGTTGCTACTGAAGTTTCGGCAATCTTTTTTCCCTTTAATTTGATTTGTGAGCAATATAATATTATTTGGATATACAGTGGCAAATAAAAATTGAAGTTTTATTGGTACAAATTATCAACAATGGCGGTTTGTAACAGAAAATTTAATCGCATTTTCCTTTTATATTCTAGGATAAGAAAACTGTGTGATCACAATATATCTCAGAAGTTCTTATCGTAATTCAAAACGTTTTTAAGTGCGTGATCAAGCATAATGAAGAGCTCTGTTACATTTATCTTAAAAAAAGAAATAATAACCTTTTTAGTTAGGGCAACCGCAATGCAGCCTCAGCTTTAAACCACTCAGTTTTATCGCGAATTCACGATCTATTTGATGAGAATGAAATTTTACTGGGTGGGTAAAACTTCCAATAGATAAAGCGCTCGTACCCCCTCTTGCTTAGTGTTCAGTAAACGATCATTGCGTTAAGCAACTTTCGCTATGGTGAGCCACGGTTAGGTGACCGCTTTGTGGCATTTTTATTTACGAGCATTTAACTAGTATGCTATGGTATGGCGGGCTGTTTTTCGCAACTCCACGTCTAGGCGCGGTTTTTGCGTGAGGGTGGGTATTTTATTCGATCCACCCCAATTCGTCGAAGAACACCAGCAAGCTATTCACGATGCTGGTGATTTCTTGGAGCGTACCTGGATTCCCGAAGTATATGGCGGTTGCAGGACAGTGTAGGAGCACATATGTCGCTGTTTTTTCTTTCCTCATGCGGCTTCTGCAGAGGGGACTGTCAGTAATTCCTAAGACAAAAAGGTGTTTATTGAACGAGCTATGACCTGTGATGGCGGCTGTAGCTATGCGCAGTTGCCGCTTGGTCAGTTGTCGAAGACGCCAAGTGAGTTTACTATCGAGCACAAGGAGTGCTGCCGTGGCTTGTCTGCATTCTTGTAGGTTTGTCCAGTACCCGTTGGGCTGGTTCCTCGTTCATTTGTTTACTATAGTGCGTAGGTTTGCAAAGGGGATTGATATTATGGGCTCGGGTCCCTACACCACCATATCAGATCCTCTTCTAGCAAGCTCATCCGCTGCATCGTTGCCTCGTGAGCCGCTGTGGCCCTTGATCTATTGCAAGGTTATATTGTTGGTGCGTGTCCTATTGTTTTACCTTATATGGCATGTGGTTTAGCTTACGAGTATAATGGCACTCTAGTTTAAGTCCTAAACTTATAGTGTGACTGTTTAGAGCTTGCAGCATAGCCATGGCTATCCGAGAGTATTCGGATCGAATGACCTAACACTCACCTGGCCATGACTGCTGCAGCTGCTAGAGTATTTCCTATGCACTCGAGGTTGTAGGTCCCCAGCGGTTTTGAAATGGTAATGTTGAGGTCCTCGGAGAAAATACCTGCCCCGGTGCCAGTACCAGTTTTGTACTACGTACGTTGTTTTACGTAGTTTTGCTGGGCATAAGGACTCACAGCGGTGATCTTCATGGAGCTGGATTTTATATTTTTTGTCAAAGATGAACTGTTTGGGTACACGATCATTTACTGCTCCTATGATAGGCAGCTCTTCAGTAAGCTCCAGCTCTTCAGTATAGATGTGTTTTGTGTGTTCCTATCATTCCATAGGTTTAGTGCTCTTAGGCGCATAGCTGTTGCTGTTGCTTCCTGACGGATGAACAGATCCAGTGGTGGGAGTCCAAGCATGGCTTCCATAGCTGCAGTGGGGGTAGTCTTCATGTATCCAGTGGTAGCCATGCAGGCTAGTCCTTGTGTCCGCTGTAGTTTGACAGATGTTGTGGTGTATTTATTCGTTGGCCACCAGACAATAGCACCATAAGTTATCATGGGGCGAATCACTGTTTCGTAAAGCCATAAAATGATTTTTGGTGTTAGCCCCCACGTTTTACCAATCATCCTTCTGCATTGCCAAAAAGTCATCCCGGCTTTTCAGAGGCGGTTGGAGTTCAGTATTGAAGAGTTTGAGTAGTTGGTAGTGCCCGAGTACCCTTTTGTTCGTGAACATAACTAGTTCTGTTTTGGTCGAATTCACCGATAGATCGAATTCCCCACACCATTTTTCTATGACGCGTAGGGCTTGTTGAGTGAGATTGCAGACAGTTCCCGTTACATTCCCTGAGATGAGTATGGTTAGGTCGTCAGCATATTCTATTGTCTAGTCTCGGTTATTGTTCAGCCTTGTGATTAGGTCATCTATTACTAGATTCCATAGCAGTGGAGATGTAACTCCTCCTTGCCGGCATCCTTTGGCTATCAGGACCATCTGAGCTCCTTTGTCAAGGCGAATGACTCTTTTGCTGATCATGTTTGTTATCCAGTCAATTAGTGTAGGTTCCACTCCATGTTTGGATAGAGCGGCCTTAAGAGCATTTAACTGACAGCTAACATTATACTGAGACACTAAAAGGACAATCGAGTTGAGCGGCTTGAAAATTTTCAACAGCTGGTCGCCACAACCTACTCCTATTTATTTCAATACAGCAACAAGGCTCACCACCTGTTTATGGGATAAAAATTAATTGCTTCAGTATGTGAGTAAGTAAATCAAAATAAACGAAATCTTTGTTTCTACAAAGGTATTGGCACCTGCAACCTCTTCAAGCTAAAAGGGAATTTCAGCTAATTAAAATTTGGCTACTGTCCCTTAAACAAACACTTATTTACCACTAATTAATACCCGTAGCTTCGCCCGTGTGGTGAAGTTTCCCGTACCCGTATCCCCATTGTTTGTATCCCCAAGCTATAGTATTCTTAAGATGTAGAAATATGCCAGACGTATTATTTGCCGACTCCTTCAAAATATATCGTTAAATTTCAGTGAATATATAGGTACAAAAACCTAACTAATTATATCGATACCCTATCGATTATTCGATATCGACTATCGATTTTACCACTGTATCCATCACCAATGGGTGATGGATACAGTGGTAAAATCGTTGCAGTGGTTTTTGAGTATATCGCGAACAGACAGACGCGACGGGGGATTTTGTTTATGTAGTGGTAGGTGCATGTGCATGTAACAAACAGTCCCCTGTACAGAAAAAATATATACACGTCGACTTGATAACCTCCTCCGGTTTTTCGTCGGTTGAAAACGCCACAGTACGTGCTCTTTGACTGCAAGAGCGTGACCGTCGATTGGAGCACGTCCTCCAGTCCCCGCAACCACTATCGACAGCGCGAAAGAGCCTCAAAGGGTTACTGACTGTCTAGCCTTGCTGGTTGAAGTGAGGGGTATATGTAAAACACGTACAACGGGATAATCAAATGGATAAGTGCGGAAATAGTCCAGACAAAACAAACAAATAAGGTATTTACGTTGGACTCATAAAGCTATTGAAAGTTCTATCATGTGTTGTGTACGTCACGCGTTGTAATTAATTAATTCAATTTGTAAAATAAATCAAACAAATATTATAACTAAAAAAATGTCACAGAAAAGAAATCTTCATAGATTTTTTTGTTTTCTATGTTCTTAACAGAACTATATTTTTGAATCTCTCATTTTAATACTAAAATATTTCATACAGCAATAAATTGTTTCTTTGTGTGATTAATGAACAGTTCCATGACCGGTTTAGCGGTATTCGTCCCTCTTTCAACAAATGATAGTAATTTCCAAGCGGAATTGCATCGAAATGGCAAAATGGCCTGCTAAGCGGCGTCCATTTGCTGAGATTGCTTCTCGTGTTCAAATTTTATAAATTTTACTATATTTAAAATGGTTTTTCAGTATAATATTTTCTAGATTAATTTTTAATATTCTGTATAACATAGACAATTTTTTTAAGTTTATCAATCACGCCTTATCTCCAAAGGGGTATGTTTCTGTCAGTTCACCGTATGTATTTTTGTCAATTTTTGTAACTAAAAAAATGTCACAGAAAATAAATCTTCATAGATTTTTTTGTTTTTTTTTTAAGTTTATCAATCACGCCTTATCTCCAAAGGGGTATGTTTCTGTCAGTTCACCGTATGTATTTTTGTCAATTTTTGTAACTAAAAAAATATCACACAAAAGAAATTTTCAATTTTTTTTTAAATTTTTTCGTGTTTATCAATCACACCTTATCTCTGTAGGCGTGTTTTTCTGTCAGTACACCAAATGTATTACTGTATATATTTTTATTTAAAAATTATATTTATTTAAATATTTTTTTTTAGGTAGTATATTTTTATTTAAATATTTATCGCTCTGTGTCTATTTTGACAACCATTACGACTGCTGGATGTCGTTCTCTTTTCATCTATACTAATATTATAAAGAGGAAAGATTTGTAAGTTTGTTTGTAATAAATAGGCTCAGAAACTACTATGCCGGTTTTAAAAATTATTTTACCATTATAAAGCTACATTCTTCGTGAGTACCATTGGCTTCATTGGATTTTCAAAAAGTTTAGGGTTCCGTACGAAACCTCGAATAGGAAAATATCACCATGCAGACGAAGCTGCGAGCATCATCAGAAAGTTATAAATATAAAAAAATACTACCGAATTTTTTGTGCATCAAATAGACGCTCGCTTAATGGACTATTGTGAAGATATTCAGAGAATACAGCCGGATGTTTTCTTAGTGTCGCTTAAGTTGACGCCTAGAGCGAAGAGAACCGATGTTGTAAGAGTACCTAATTAATTACCTAATGAAGTCCGATACAGCGGACATAAACACTTGGAACCTTAACTTAAACTTGGAGCAATGCCGTTTGTACGACACTAATATCTTATTACTAGCAACTAACAGCTTAAAGTGTATTCCGAAGCTACGGAATTGATCCGGAAATAGAAATGCTACAAAACGATCACCCATTCAAGGACCAGCCATAGCGAAAGTTGTTTAACGCAGTAATAGTTTACAGAACACTTAGTTAGCAGGGCTACGAGCGCTTCATAACCAAATATAATTACGGCAATGGGCTCAGCACCTATTAATTACGCGGGACAGGAATACACACGGTGAGAAGTGGGCATATGATATGCCTCTGCCACCCCTTCCGGGATAAGGCGTGATAGATAATTAACTTAACTCGATATATATTGTTAACTTATTGAAACTTAACAAAGTATAGTTGTTAAGAATTCTTAAAATACTTGTTTATATGCTCGATAAATGGCGTTAGTTTATAAGTGTACATCACGATATTAAGATTGCTATATCCTGCTATAAGTATTGTTTCAACACTATTAATAAATTGGTCTCGCTCTAGAGGGTTGTGTTTTGAATTACATACCTTGGGCTTTTGTGCACTTGCAAAGTTGTGAACAAGGTCCTACGTGCCGATGAGCGTTTTTGGTGATACGTCACTATCAATACAATAAAGTAAAATATAAAGCAAGGTGTCAGTTGTACGAGGAAGATTTGGTTATAACCACATTGGATGACAAGGTGGACGACACTACGAGCAAGTTGACAGCAGCAAGTTGGCGGTACACTGACTGGATCTGAGAGTTAAGTGCAATCTGGACAAACTGTGTGTACTTTTATACTTTAGTGTTAACTAGTGCAGTGTTTAATAGTTTCTTCAACTTAGAGAAATTGGAAGAGGATAATAAATTCCTGGACTTAGAATAAATTGCAAGTTATTAAATTCATAGGCTTAGAATAGTTTTAAGAAAAACAACAAGACGGGGAACCTATGCCCAAAATTTAAGGGATTTTAACTGTACAAAACACTTACAAAAATTATTTTGAAAACGACAACACAAAAGTTGTTTTAAAATAACACAGCACTTAGAAAAAATATTGCGATACAGTTGGTTGGTACAAGACTTAGTTATAAAACTTATATCAACTTCTACGTAAAGCAGTCATAATGGACAAGGATTTGAGGCTATTAGAGGAAGCAATAAACCAGATAGCAAAAGGGTTCAAGAATTTTTAGAATTCCCCGAAAGATAGGATAACCACGTGACGTGGTTGGGTGACCACTTTGTGGCATTTACATTTGCGAGCGTTTCCGTGCTTCGGAAGGCACGTTAAGCCGTTGGTCCCGGTTGCCAGTAAAATGGCAGTCGTTAAGCCTGGTTGAAAGCCTTATAGGCGGCTTAAAAAATTTCAACAGCAGGTAGCCACAACCTGCGTCTGTCTATTTCAACACGGCAATGGGCTCACCACCTATTACGTGGGACAGGAATCCACACGGTGAAAAGTGGGCATATAATATGCCTCTGCCACCCCTTCGGGGATAAGGCGTGATGGATATTTTATATTTATTTATTTACGTGGAGGCGCGTCTTGAGAATTTAGAAAAACAGTTCACAGCGTTTTTAACATTGCATGAAAAAACAGTTGGAGATTACGGAAGTGAGAAGATAGCCGATTATTTTAAAGTCGATGACTTCTATGAACGCGTATTTGATTCTTATCTCGATTATAAAGTGGAACTTAAAAAATCGCTTTCTAATTTTAAGTCTATCGATAAAGAAGTGTGTGATGTTTCACCAGACAGGACGCTAAAGTTACCACGGATAGTGTTGCCAACCTTCAGTGGTAAATATACTGAATGGTCTTCTTTTAGAGACTTGTTTTTGTCATTAGTCCACAAAAATAAAAAAAATGGACAATGTTCAACGTTTACACTATCTAAAGACGCAACTGTCGGGTGAAGCAGAACAATTAATATGACATGTTGGGAGGCGCGAGAAAGTAGATATAATAATAAGAAGTTTATGTCCACTAATATTTTGAACCGTTTATTTAGCCAACGAAATATGACAACTGAATCTTCTACAATGTAGAAGGAACTTAGGGATGTAACTTGCGATTGTTTGCATTAGCTTTCCAATATTGGTATAAATGTTAGTACATGGGATGTAATGATAATATATATCGTAAGTTTGAAGTTGGACGTTGAAACGCGGAAGCAGTGGGAACTGCATGTCAATCAGTCATCTGACGGTTTGCCGTCCTTCGATCAATTTTGTTCATTCTTAGAGACACGTTTTCGGGCTCTCGAGAGCGTAGAGTCAAGGGGTAAGATTTCTAAAAACACTCAAAAATCTCATGCCAACGTGATGCACAGTATTACAAAATTATCATGCCCACATTGTTCCGAGAGTCAAAAGCTATTTAACTGCAAAAAATTAATTAAATATTTAACACCAAAAAAAATTTTGTAACACTTTTTTTTGGTGCTACCTCCAGCTTCACTCCGGGCAGAGCAATGAAGAGAGACTCTAAAAAGAAATTCTTTAGAAAGATTGGTCTTTGAAGATTTGTTTTAATTGTTTAGGTGTTAATCATTTTTTAAAGGATTGTCGTGTTTCCACCAAATGCCGCATTTGCCAGCGCAAACACCACACACTACTTCATCCCAGAAACCCCGGGATAATGGGTGCATCTACAGCTTCTACAGAAGCTACAACAACTCATGACCGTGTTACAAATTCTCAGAAGCAAGAGACCACTAACATTGCAACTCATTTCGTGAATGCCAGAGGACATGTCCTATTAGCTACAGCTCTTATTCATGCTGAATCTAGAAATGGGTCTTTTCAAGTATTGCGCGCCTTGTTAGATCAAGGCTCACATCTTCGTAAGCGAGTCAGCTGCGCAGTTGCTTCAATTGCATAGAGTAGGAGCTAAAACTACAATAGCAGGTATAGGAGGGGATCAAGACCGACTTATTTCAAAAGAAGTTGTGAAAATCAAGGTACGTTCAATGCATGATCCCTCTTTTACCATTGAAGTCACTGCTCATGTTTTGAGTTCACTGACCTCGGTTATGCCGGGTGCTAGAGTTAAAGTTCAGGATTGGTCAGCTATACATAAAATAAGACTAGCTGATCCTAAATATAATACGCCTAGTAGAATCGATATCTTACTAGAAGCAGAAGTATATGCACATATTTTAAAGGAAGGCTTGGTCAAGAGTTCTAAGGGTTCACCTGTGGCTCAAAACACACACCTTGGTTGGATAGTGTCTGGTCACGTGGATACCGAAGATAGTATACACAATCAGCACAACATCATAATCGCTATGCATGCTCAATTGGATGAAAACGAAATGTTAACCAGATTGTGGGAACTGGATTCTGGGTCTCCCAGTGTTAGTAATATTTTCACACCTGAAGAGGAAGCCTGTGAAGATTATTATAATGCAACCACAAAGCGTGATGAAAGTGGACGGTACATTGTTGGGTTGCCTTTTCGTTGTAAAGATCTGAGAAAAATGACTCGAAAAGCATAGCATCATCTAGGTTACGAAGTTTGGAAAGTAAATTGGCAATTATTTTTATTGGCATTATTACTTGGGCACATGGAGAAGATAACGGACAATCGCGAGGCACAGCGCAATGATGTAGTTTATTTTCCTCACCATACAGTAATTAGAAAAGACAAACTGACTACCAAAGTCAGGGTGGTCTATGATGCATCGTGCAAGGGAACCAACGGTGTTTCCTTGAACGATACGTTTATGGTGGGACCCACTCTTCAATCAGACCTGCGGCATCTAGTGCTGAGGTGGCGTCAGCATCCTATATGTCTCACTACGGATATCGAGAAAATTTACCGCCAAATCAAGGTTGCCAAGGAAGATGCGGATTTTCAGAGGATCGTCTGACCGCTTCCCAAGCTCTCCATAGTTTTCGGCTTTTTTACTGTGACATTTGGGACGTCTTGTGCTCCTTTCTTGGCAGTCAAGACGTTACATCGGGTTGCACATGATGAAGGCCAGTTATATCCACTAGCAAAAAATATTATTCATACAGATTTCTATTTGGATGATCTTATGACCGGCTGCCAATATGAAACAGAAGCGGTAAAGTTATATAATGAATTAAGTCATTTACTCCAGAAGGGAGGATTTAAGTTGCAAAAATGGTCCAGCAACAACTTTAGATTGTTAGAGGAATTAAATGAAAGTTCTAGCAAGAATTTAGAAATAAATTTAGATAAATTAACGAAAGTTTTAGGCCTCACCTGGAATCGGAGCTCCGATGAATTCGACTATTTAGTAAAAATGTCACCGCCTGTCAAGACTGCAACAAAAAGGTCTGTTATTTCTGACATATCCCGCCTCTACGACCCTTTGGGATGGATAGCGCCTTGTATAATAATGTCACAGGTATTTATTTATTCAGAAATTGTGGATTGCAGGCATTGGTTGGGACGACGAATTGCCTCCTCAATTGTTGCAAGAATGGAAATTCTACAGAATAGAATTAGAACAACAAGTTAACTTTCATATCCCAAGGTGGATAGGAAAACGAGATGACAACATTGATGTGGAATTACATGGATTTGGTGACGCATCTAACATGGCTTATGCAGCCGCAGTATATTCTCGTATCATTGATGCTAACGGCAACGTACACTGCAACTTACTGACTTCAAAAACTAAGGTGGCGCCAATAAAGCAAATATCAATACCCCGTTTAGAGTTATGCGCAGCGGTCTTAGTAGCAAAGTTATTAGTGGAAGTTGCCGAGGTTATGAATATTCCGAAATGTAAGTTACACGCATGGTGTATAGTTGTAAGTTACGGGTGGTGTAAGGTTAAAGGTGGTGTAAGTTACACTCATCGGTGGTTCATGCGTGGTTGAATGCCCACCTGGTTCGTGGAAAACTTACGTCGCTAATCGCACCTCTGAGATTCTTGGTATGATCGACAATACACAGTGGGCACATGTTCTATCTCGGGACAATCCTGCTGACATAGCGTCTCGAGGTGCTTCTCCAACTATTCTCCTTAAAAGTGAGCTTTGGAAGCAAGGTCCTTCCTGGTTAAGTAATAATCCAGTAGTTTATACAAGACCTGCTTCTATCAGTACTTTAGAGGAGAAAAAGATTGGTGTCCATCTAGCAAAAGTGGAATGCGAATTTAATGATAGATTTTGGTCAAAGTATTCATCATTGAGAAGGCTCATTCGGGTGATGACTTATTGTAGACGATTTTGCTTAGTAGGGAAACACAAAATGAAGTTGACGACTTACCTTTCAGCATCAGAGATCCAAGGAGCTTTGGAGTTTTGTGTAAAACGAAGTCAACAGGAATGGTTCAATGTTGAAATCCAGGCAATAACAACTATAACAATCCGTTAACAAAAAGAGCTCCTTATATTCATTGAATCCTTATCTCCACGATAATGGTATACTACGGGTTGGAGGGCGAATCTGAAATTCGTCCTTATCTGATAATATGAAACAGCCGATTATAATAGCACAAATTTCTAGATTAGCAGAATTAATTGTTGCGGACGCACATGATAGGACGTTGCATGGAGGACAGCAGTTGGTCATAAACTTTATACGTAATAGGTACTGGATCAGTCGTCTTAAAAATCTGGTGAAAGAGCATTTACATGATTGTGTTCCCTGCATTCGGTATGCCGCCGCAACTCAAACAATTGATGGGTGAGCTTCCAACTTGCCGAGTGAACTCCAGCAAACCCTTTTTAAGTTCGGGTTTCGATTACGCAGGCCCCATAAGCATAAGAGTATCAAAGGGTCGTGGACACCGTGCTTTTAAAGGTTACATTTGCCTATTCATTTGTATGGCTACCCGAGCAGTGCATTTGGAGGCCGTATCAGATTTAACGACTGATAACTTCTTGGCAGCATTTAAGCGGTTTGTGGCAAGGCGTGGTGCTTGCCGTCACATATGGAGTGACAATGGTACCAATTTCGTGGGAGCTGCCAAGGAGCTGAGGGCACTTTTTACCCAGCAAGATGTTATGTTCGGGGATATTGCGGCTTGTTTGGCAAATATGCAAACCGAATGGCATTTTATCCCCCCTCATGCTACAAATTTTGGTGGACTCTGGGAGGCGGGGATAAAAAGCGTAAAGCATCACCTAAGACGCATAGTGGGAAATGCAACACTTACCTATGAAGAGTTGTCTACTGTTTTGGCGCAAATAGAGGCGTGTCTAAATTCCCGACCACTATCTCAAGGTACTAGTAACCCAGATGACCTAGAACCGTTAACTCCTGGCCACTTTTTGGTGGGTGGCCCGTTAGTGGTACCACCGGACTACAATTACGAACAATCCTCAATGAGTACCTTACGTAGATGGCAGCTAGTACAACGTATGGTGCAGGCGTTTTGGCGTAGGTGGAATCACGAGTATTTGACTCAGTTTTATCAAAGACTAAATGGGCTGCTCAAGTACCTAATTTTAAAATCAAAGACATTGTAATAGTTAAAGAGGATAACTTAACTAACCCCTGCAAAATGGTTGTACGGTAGGGTTCTGGAACTGCACCCGGGTAAGGATAACTTGGCGCGTGTGGCCACGATCCGATGCAAAGACAACGAAATAAAACGTCCAACTTCAAAATTATGTCGCCTACCCGTTACTGAGTAAAATTGCTTTTTTTGTTATTGTTTATTTATAATGTATAATTGTCTTTTGTGTTGTTTTAGTTTTAGATATGAACTTTAATAGCTTTATTGCAACAATTTCATCTCATTAGCCATGTTCTGTATTAACTTGAACTTTAATTGAAATCGATCACCAACGTCCACCAATCTACTTGTTTATTTACCTATTATACAGTCCACTGTTCTATTGTTGGTAATATATAGTCTTAGTTATTGCAAGGTGGGCTGTGGTTCCTACTAAAAGGAAATAGTCCTTTTGGTGGGCGGTATGTTAAGAATTCTTAAAATACTTGTTTATATGCTCGATAGATGACGTTAGTTTATAAGTGTCCATCACGATATTAAGATTGCTATATCCTGCTATAAGTATTGTTTCAACACTATTAATAAATTTGTCTCGCTCTAGAGGGTTGTGTTTTGAATTGCATACCTTGGGCTTTTGGGCACTTGTCAAAGTTGTGAACATAGTATTATCTATAGTTTAATTAACTTTACTTAAACTATAGTAAACTTTAAGTTAAATAACTTTTTGAAATTGTCAGTTAGACTTAGACTACACAGTACAGTAACACCAAATACCTCCCCAAAGCAACAAAAAATGGGAAAAATTCCGTTCAACGGTGGACTGCGGTGGCTGATTTGATTAAACAATTAATAAACACGCTACCAGCAAAATAAACTTAATTAATTTAACCTGTAGGTACTCGTATACTGTGTTACTTTTTTAACTTTATCAATTTTTGGCCCCGACTGTACATCAAGTCTAATGTATTATAATACTAGTTGATGCCCATGGCTCCGCCTGCGTAATGTGGCTTTCCGTTCTCGTTTCCCGTACGAACTTGTTCCTGGGACAAAAAGGAGCTTATGTCCTTTCTCGGACTCTAGACTATTTCTGTACTAAATTTCAATATTGGTTTAGTAATTTTGACGTGAAAGAAGAACGGACAGACATACATAGTTACTTTAGCATTTATCATGTTAGTAAGGATAAGGATTAATAGAGACCCATTTGCAGACAAAATTCGACTGATCACCTTTTGAAGTTTGAATTTATTTCAAACCTCCTCTCTACGGTTCTCCCTATTCTCAATTTGAAAACTTACTTCAACGTTTTTGTGTGTGTTAAAAACATGGTAGTGTGTGTTATGTTATTTTATTGATGCATTTTATTATGCATAATTTAAAACAAAAACATTATCATTCTCCACTTCTCCTTTGTATTTGCTAAAAATAGGTAACATTTCATCCACCTCCATCTGCGCAACTTTCTTAAAAAGGGGTACAAAGTTTTCGCTTCACGTATTAATATATAGAAAACAGTATTTGCTTAAACGCGAACAACAGAACTTCGGCATTCATTTGCGTGGCTCTTTATTTATTTAGGGATTTTTGAACATAAACGTAACAATGTCAATCCCATCGTTCCTTATCCAATACATACACGTAGCGAGCGCAACGAAATTAAGTATGCAGACCATGAAGACCGGTTCTCTATTGTGTTACCAAACTTTTTATACATATTTTTTTACTTGCTAGCTCTATACATTTTACTTTATCTATTTATTTAAAATAATAGAATATCTTATACCCCATTTACACTCTCGGGCGAGTCACGAGACGAGCTGCAAGACGAGCCGCGAGCTCGAATGTAAATGTACCATAAAACTGCGTTTACACTCGCAGCTCGTCTCGTGGCTTGCACGAGAGTGTAAATGGGGGTATAACTGCATTATACATACGATCTTTATCAAAAACAATTTGTGTTGCCGTTTGCGAATAATTTTGAGCATGTTCAACATGTCGCAGCGACACACGAATGTTCCCGCATGCTATTTCTACTGCTTTTACGATTTCTAAGTTCGGCATTCGACACTTTTATGAGCAGTCAGAACGTGTCAAAGAAGGCAAGACTCTCTGTACATAGGGGACTGCTGGTCCCCACTCTTATGTATGGCAGTGAAAGTTGGGTATGGCAGAAGAAGTAAAATTAATGCAGTGGAAATGAGAAGTCTGCGAAGTAAAGCTGGAGTGAAGTTAATGGATAAGTAAGTACCTTCTCTGCAATATAGTGACTAAGATGAAAAAGGAATGCTTAGATGGTTCGGACACGTGGAGACGATGGATAAAAATAGACTGACGAAGCAGGTTTATGGGGCGACAGTGAATGGGCAAACTGGTAGGGGTCGACCTCGGCCTACGTATGTTAATAAAATCGAAGACCTTTTGGAAAAAGGTCTTCGATTTTAAGGTCAATAGTAACCGGCAAACGTCTTTGACACAACACTCATGAAAGTAGAAGAAGCCAAATGGGTATGTCAGGATCGTAGCAAGTGGAAATCCATAGTCTCTGCCTACCCCGATGGGAAACAGGCGTGATAATATGTATGTCTATGTGTATATGTATGTAAGTTCAGCATTGTTATGAGCACCCGCTGTCCCAACCCCGTAAGCCTGCGTCCGTTAGTCGGTAGCTGCACAGTTGCAAGTGAGATATACACCCTTACATCTATAATTTTATTGATATTTATCTATAACACCTTATCCCCGAAGGGGTGGCAGAGGCATATTATATACCCACTTTTTACCATGTGTATTCCTGGCCCACGTAAAAGGTGGACAGCCCATTGCCGTGTTGAAATAGACAGAATAATAAAATAAATAAACGGGACCGGGACCAACGGCTTAACGTGCCTTCCGAAGCACGGAAACGCCCGAAAATGTAAATGCCACAAAGTGGTCACCCATCCGTGACCAGCCATAGCGAAAGTTAACGCAGTGATCGTTTACAGAACACTGAATCTGCGGGACCATAGGCGCTTCAATTTTATTGATAGACACAAAAGAAATATATTCATAAAGAATAGTTGTAATCTTTTTACACAATTCACCAAGAGTACTACGCAGGACGTTGGCGACGTGATTTCGTATCTCACGTATTGAGGAAAAGAATCAATTTCGCAGAATATTTCCAATATAATATAAACTGTTACTTTATTGGAAATACCGCAGTAGATAAAAAAGATTTTATAGGTACTTACATAAAAAAATCTTGACGTTTGGGCCTTTACTCGTATCAAAGGGGTTCGTGTCTAGAATTAGAATATATCATAACTCGAATATCTTTGAACGTGAAAGAAAAGAGAAATGAGCGATAAAAATCCAGTAAACTAAGTCTTTGCGAAAGTGCCTTACGGAGTTGTGCTAGATAAACTTCGATACGATATAAGTTTCTTTGCCCGCTCAAAATAACAGCGAAGATTATTAAAAAATGCCTACGGTGGGTCTTCAGTTGTCCAATCAAATAATTCGCCAAAATTATTGAAAAACCACACACAGTTTTGCATATTTAAGCCCGTTAGAATATATTTTTTAGGTTTGCATACCTAAAAATTACATTGCTTGCAACGTCAAGACACGTACTGATGTCACGTGGTTCAAGTGTCGGGAGATGACTGGTGTCATTTGTGATCTAAAAATGCCTTTCAGGTTGAAGGGACAGGTCTATAAAACCATCATTACGCCTGTCCTTTTACATGGCAGAGCGACACAAGCAGATGCTGCGATGGATGTGTGGAGTCAAGTCACTCCAGGCAGATTTCGACACGATTGAAACGTAAAATTGGCACGCGGTATTAATCTTAATAATATTATAAATGCGAAAGTTTGTATGGATGTTTGTTACTCTTTCACGTAAAAACTACTGAATAGATTTTAATGAAACTTTACAATGATATAGCTTATACATTAGAATAACACATAGGCTACTTTTTATCCCAGGAACAAGTTCCTGTGGGAAACGGGAACGGGAAAAAATCTCTACGCGGGCGAAGCCGCGGGCGTCAACTAGTATTACATACTTTTGTGTCTATTTGGGCGCTAGCGGACGTTCCTTGCTCTGTCGTGTGGTGTACATGTGCCTGACTAGTAGAATTTAATTCTAGAAAACTGTCGAAACGAGGATAACGCATTCATGTAATTTTTTTAAGCTATTGCATAGTTTTTATCGCGGGCTTTGAGCGGGCTTTAATCACGAAATTCCGTAACACAAAAACCTAAGTCCCAAAGTCACACGAAGTTCACCGAGCACGGCCGAGCGTTGGCGTAACGTGTATGTACATATATTATATGGTATGATTGTACGAAGCTCGCACGGATCGAGACGTGATGATAGTGAGTGTGAGTGTGAGGGTAAGGATGAGGGTGACTGTGAGGGTGAGGGTGGGGGTGAGGGTGTTTTTTTTTAGTGTAGCTTGAATTAATGTCAAAGAAAAACAAAGGTATGCTATACAATAGCTTTACCGCGGCAGTCTCCGAGTGCCACACGTCTTTTTTTTTTAGTTATTCTTATTTTGTCGCGTTAGGGATAAATGAGAGAATTTTCTTACAATGCGCGCGCACACCGTCACGTACAACTGACACCATGAAGTTAGCTGATAAGTGTTTCCATGACAACTTATAAATACATTGAAAGTAGTTTTCAAACACCCTGAAGTTAGCTATATAGTCAACATTTTAATATTTTCTACTAACGTAGGATAAGGCGAAAAACATTATTTTTAAAAGATTTTTATCTTGTTACGTCAAAGAAGTATAACTTCTAATGCGTTTACCAAAGTACACACACACTTTTTTTTAAGATTGCAGGGATGTTACTGCACTAATTCGACAAGGTGCCGATTGTGCATCTCGCCCAGTCGACGCGGCAGACGGTTGGTTAAACAGAGATAGTAAACTTCAAAATAATTTGCTCGGCCCAATGACAACACAGACGAGTGTGGTGAAATGGAAACCACTCATGGAACCAATTTTATAAAGTAATACGTTGATAGATAATTTCCTCTTTAAATTAAACTATTCAACCATACGAAATCTAGAGCTACCTTTATCAAATTTCAATTTAATATATACTCGTGGAGCTATTGTTCTGCGGCAGTCGCTGAGACGAGGGTGACTCGTGGAGAAAGGTTATATAATACTCTAAATTGTAAGATGTACGAGTATATTAAATAAGGAATTATATTATTTGTATCTTCAGAAATTCATGGTCATTTTATCTCATTTCTATTTTCGACTAACAAAATCCTACTAATATTATTAACGCGAAAGTTTGTAAGTATGGATTGATGTTTGTTACTCTTTCACGCAAAATTTTCGATGAAAATTTACAATAATGTAGCTTACATATTCAGAATATCACCTAAGCTACTTTTTATCCCGGGAACAAGTTCTTGTGGGAACGGTGTTGAAAATGGTACTTTGGGCGTCAACTAGTTCAATTATAATTTTGTTTCGACTTGAAAATTCATGTTTTACATTTATTTATTGACAATGAGTTGGAGTGGCGTTTTCTCATTCAGGCCTCTTATATTTATAACTAGCTGACCCGGCGGACTTCCTATCGCATTAAAATTTATAAATTTTGTGTTTTGATATTAACCAAGTTATATTACTTAAAAGTCAATTATGATAATGAGAGACAAATACCCGGTAAAGCAGTTTCACATTCAATATTAACACCTCTCTCCATCTCCAACAATCATACAGACAAAACAATTATAGGTAAGACAAAAACCAAAAGAAAGGAAAGAAAGAATGCAAAGTAAATTAAATTTTTGGTTTAGACGGAAATCATAATTATTTAACTAGAGGTGACCAACAAATTCAATCTATCATTTAAAAATTGCCAAGTGACATACAAATTAAAAATAATGTCAAGTTAATTAAAAAGTACATAGTAAAAATTATATTCAAGTAAAAATTCAATATTAAATAAAATTCAATGTCATAATACAGATTTTAAGGTCCGCCTTTTAAATACAGCTCAGTTGCCATTCAATTCAATGTCAATTGACTCAAACTATTTCATCAAGAAATTCATCCAAATTATAGTAGCATTTAT
The DNA here is from genome assembly GCA_948477245.1 of Thumatha senex. Classification (NCBI taxonomy): domain Eukaryota; kingdom Metazoa; phylum Arthropoda; class Insecta; order Lepidoptera; family Erebidae; genus Thumatha; species Thumatha senex. Next base: position 20,198,111 of record OX419739.1, on the reverse strand, counting down.
TAATTAGTATTCTCTTTAACTTTGTTTTAAACGTATCCATATTATATATTTTTTATGTTTCTGGTATTTTGTTATACACTTTTGGTGCCATACACAGCAAACTCTTGGACATCAGAGTTGTTTGCATTATGTAAGCACAATTTGTTATTATTGTTCAAATTTTCGCGTCTGTTGCGTTTTACTAAATCAGAGTTGCGCGGGAACAAGTGAAGATTATTATGAACAAACAATGCTCCCTCGAGAATGTAAAGGGACGGAAGTGTTAAGATGTTATACTTTAAAAAATATGGCTTACAGCTAACTGTCGACTGCAAGCTAAACATTTAAGCTGAAAAAGTTGAGATAGATATTTTCAGCGTGTAAATTCAACTCACTTATTTTATTATAAACTTAATGCTCAATGGAAAATAATCAATTTCGTTTTCATTATTTTTTCAAAGCCCACAAACGAATATTTAAATCAAACCTATTGGACGGTAGTGCCACGGGTAATGAAGTAGATCACAGGTAATTTTGTTGTATGCGTTCAATGAGCCAATCAGAGAAGTAGTGCCATGGGAAAGTAAAATTTCCCATGACACAACTGGTAGTGCCAAGCAGTAGTGCCACGGGTAATAAACGGGCAGAAGCCCACATTTCACAGTAAGCATTTGTGTCCCACGTAACAGGTTGAGAGCCCTTTGCTGTGGTGAAAATAGACAGGCACAGACTATGGCGACTTGTCATTGAAATTTTCGAGCCGCCCATCATTTTTATCCCCGAAATGGTGGCAGACATTTCACAGTAAGCATTTTGGTCCTACGTAACACGTTGCGAGCCCTTTGCCGTGTTGAAAACAGACAGGCACATACTGTGGCTACTTGTCATTGAAATTTTCAGCCCGCCCATAAGCTTTATCCCCGAAATGTTAGCAGAAGCCCACATTACACAGTAAGCATTTTGGTCTCACGTAACAGATTGCGAGCCCTTTGCCGTGTTGAAAATAGACAGGCACATACTGTGGCTACTTGTCATTGAAATTTTCAGCCTGCCCATAAGCTTTATCCCCGAAATGGTAGCAGAAGCCCCACATTTCACAGTAAGTATTTGTGTCCCACGTAACATGTTGTGAGCCCTTTGCCGTGTCTCAACACCTGCCTGCCTGTCTATTCTCAAATAGACAGGCGCAGAGAGTGGCGACTTGTAATTGAAATTTTCAAGCCGCATATAAGGCCTTCATTTTGGCTTAACAACTGCCATGTTACTAACAACCAGGAGCACAACTTAATGTGCCTTCCGAAGCACGTACGTAAATGGCAATGCCACAAAGTGGTCACCTAACTGAAGACCAGCCATAGCTAAAGATACCTATCTTAGTAATCGTTTACAGTACACTGAGTTAGCAGAACTACGAGCGATTCTTTATTGAAGTGAAACTTCTTTATCGACGTATGAGAGAAATTTTATAACTGTAAAAAAATGCAAAGAAGTTTCACTTCTTACCTGTGTACTTTGGTACACACACATGTTTTTTTTAATTGGATGTGCTTCATTTCACCTGGGGTCTTTTAACTTTTCTATTACTATTTAGGTACAATTTTTGTTCATTTCTTTGGATTGAACCAGTTGAAGAATAAAACCAACTTGATTTTTTCCGTAACTCAAAAAGAAAAACGGAACGTCCTGTCTGTTCGTCCGTCTATCTGGCAAGAACCTTTATCTCAGGACCGCGTGGCGGTATCGAGTTGAAAATAAAATTATATACTCAAGACTACGGTCTGTTGAGGCTGTGAAAGAAAAACTAAGTTAAAATAAACAAGTTATGGTAAATTTACAAAGCATAAACTTTGTAAATTTACCATACACTCAAAAATTTACAAAGCTAATACTTTTTTAAATTTAACATAAATTTAAAACATTAACAAAGTTTATACTTTACCATAACAACACACAAAGTTAAAAGATTTGACGGAAACTTCGGTAGGCGAATCCGACTCGAACTTGTCCAGGTTTTATTTAAAACTAGAAGTTCGTACATGATAGTCAGTAGGACTTTTGTACGAATAACGTAATATGTCAATCAATATCAGTGATGGTCGCGGTACACCACTTTAGATATGAACCCTTTAAACGTTATCGAGATTTCACGGCCTCAAGCTTCGTAACTTATGATAATAAGCGATATAACCTTTAAACCCAAGATACAATCCAAAAAATCCAATAAAGGAAGAAAGTTTCTTGGTAACCGTGTTCAATATAATCCAATACTTGTCATTGATGCTTCTTCCTGATAGAAAGACGTATTTATATTTTTCCCCAAATAGAAATACGTATAATAAAGACTACATAATGTTATTATACTTACAAGTTATACTCAGCATCGTCGGCAAATTGTATGTAAAAGTTTTGATAAAAAGAGTGATGAATCAAACTGAAGGAAATATGTGGGATGTACAAGCAGGATTTATGAAAGGAAGAGGATGCACGGATCAGGTCTTTTCCTTACGATGCATAGCCGAAAAATTTTTGGCAAAATGTCAAAAGGTCTATTGCATATTTGTAGACTTGGAAAAGGCCTATGACCGAGTGGTAAGGCATGAACTATGGACAACACTGGCCAAGTATGGAGTAAGCAGTCACTTGATACGAGCACTGAAATCTCTCTATGAGGGCTCTAGTGCTTGTGTCAGGATCAACGGAGCTTGCACAGACTTTTTTTCACATATAAAAAGGTGTGAGACAGGGTTGTGTAGCGTCACCGGCGCTGTTTAACCTATACATGGACAGTTGTTTGAAAGAACTGCAAGAGAGTGCGTATGGTTTAAAAATGAATGAACTGACTGTCAAATGCCTCCTATACGCTGATGACCAGGTAATACTGGCATCATCGGCTGTCTCTGAACAAATATTTGTCACCATAGTTACGTACAACAAATAAAAATCTACACATTTTGCGTCACTATGTAATTCAAGCAATGTATTTTAGCATTTTATCTGCAACACGCACGTCATAATGACAACATTGTCTGAACGACATAAGTGGCGAATCATATTACTCTACTTGTGATAATATAATTTTAGTATTTTAGCATTGATTTCAAGGTTTCTAAGCTAATTCAAAAAAGTAGAGATGCAGGTGATGTACTTATTGCCATGTTGAAAATAGAAAGGCGTAGGGTATTTCTACCTGCTACTGAATTTATTCAAGCCGCCTATAACGTCTTCAACTTGGCTTAACGACTATTCGTACCATATTAGCGGCAGCCGGGACTAAAGGTTACCTTGTTTTAAACACAGAAACTCCCGTAATTAAAAATGCAAAACGGTCACCATCTCAGGAATAAACGTACCTAATGATTCTTAACGCAGTGATGGTTTGCAGAACACGGAGCAAGCCGGGCTATGAGCACTTGGCTGTATTATCGAACGAGTGAAAATAATGAATAGAAAAAATCTTATGTGAGTTCGTTGTGTGGTCACTTTTGAAGTTTTAACTGAGGCATAAGCATTAATTATACATTATTTGCCGCGGCTTGCCAACAACATACTTCAAGGATACATCGAAATGAGAGATATCCAAATATTTTGTAAGCCTAAAATAATTTCCTTCCTTTCTAACTCCCTAAATTATCTTTAAATTATTTTGATGAGGCTTCCAGAACACTCTTACTTCTTCGTGGAATTTATCAAGTTCAAGCTCGCTGAAACTTTCCTGGTATTAATCATTGCTGTGATCCTGGATTACAACAGTAATGGGAATGCGGGTATAATTAGTCCCAAAAAAGCCTTTAATTTTGTACCTAATGCCAAATTTAAGCTGAATCCATTTAGCTGTTTGAGCAATGTGTGGAGAGTTTAGTTCGCCACGTTTGCCTTTTTAGTATTCACGATCTAGCACCACTTTAGAGTCAGCGTCTGATAATAATCAACTAGACGGACGCAGATCTACCCGCTTTAATTTTCTCATACCCTTTTCCACAGGAACTTATTTTCGGGACAAAAAGTATTATTGTAAAGTTTCATCAAAATCCACTCGGTAGTTTTTGCGTGAAAGAGTAAGAAACATACTTCTATACATTCGTTCAAACTTATTAAAATATTATTATTATTATTACAAACTAGGGTTATACTCACGTGTGAATTTCGGGATAGCCGGACTAGTTTCGGACCTAACGGATGTCCATTTTCAAGAGGAGCGTCAAGCTACGTCGGAAGCTGCGCTGGCAGTCTGAGTGCCAAAAATTTGGCTAAAAGGTCTTAGTAACCAGGCCATAAAATCTACAAAAAAACTTCGATGACGTCGGAGTATGGGACTGGATGCGGAAAGCATTGTGGTGTGAATAGGAGAGGTCTACTTATAGCAGTGGACGCTACTCTTGAAAAAGGACCTCCGTTAGGTCCGAAACTAGTCGGGCTATCTCGAAATTCACACGTGAGTATAACCGTAGTTTGTAATAATGAACAACGCTCACGAATGTTATTATTCTATTATTAAAATATTAGTTTTTATTTTCTTTTTATAAATCAATAAAATTAGCGGATGGCAGTCCGCTATAAGTAGACCTCTCCTATTCACACCACAATGCTTTCCGCATCCAGTCCCTTACTCCGACGTCAACGAAGTTTTTTTGTAGATTTTATGGCCTGGTTACTAAGACCTTTAAGAAACTAGCATTTTTAAAACAAAGTTAATGCACTAGTTTTGGAAAATTATGTACAGCAAGCGTCCGCCATAGACTAAGAGCCGTATTCCAGAACGTTTCACTATACTCAATCGACGCTTGAGGCTAGTTTTTGCCTTATAAATACTACTCTCAAGTGTTTCTTGAGTAGTGATAAACGTTCTGATATACGGCCTCAAAATCCCGCGCAAAGGAGTTTTTCTAAGACGTCGGTCCATCAGACTCGAGAACCCCCTTATTTTACATTTGCCGCGTTATCAACTTAAAAAATGTTTTACCATTAGCCGTCGGTTTTTGGAGGGATATGAACTTATTTAAACCAAAATCGAATCTGTATCGATCTTACTGAATTTACTCTAATCGAGTTAATTCACAACTAGAGTCAGTAAACTTTGAAATCGTTGTCCGTGACAGAAACTTAATTTAACTTAAAGTGTAGATATTCTGTGAACCCTTTTTAGTTTTACAATTTTCGGACCATTCTGCACGTTAAAGCTAACGTTGTAATGTAATTTTCAACAACCTAAAACTATTACAGTGTTTGTTTACAAACTGATGATCCTTTGGCTAGTTTTTAATGAGGAGTTTCATTTTACATGACGTCAGTTAAAGGTGAAGAATTGTATAGTATAAACAGATGCTTATACTTTATAATCCTCAAGGATGTTGAGTTTATAAAGCTTAATAAAGGAGGGGACAAGGACCCCAACACACACCCTCCATTCATTAATCCTAATGCACAATGTTTAAGGATAAACTTTACTAATTGTAACGGAGGAATGACGAACCGAACTCCTCAAGGAAAGGGATGTAGGATAGGTAATAGGTAACCTTACCCTATTTTTATGTTTTTGACATGTCGAAATAGCGCTGCCCGCCTGATGGAAAGCAGAGACGACGATCGGATCACCGTTATCCCAGCCGGTAGTGCCCCGATAGCGACCTTCAGGTTGACGGCCCACCCCCATTGTAAGAGAAGGGAAACGTGTGCTGGCAGAGAGTTCCAATCTTTTATGATGCGACACAAGAAAGACCTGCGAAATCCTTCGGTTCTGGGCACAATTGTGTCCACAGTGTGAGAATGACATCTCTGCCCCACCCGTATTGTTCGGGAACTGAAAGACAAAGTGAAAGAGTTCTTCAGAACACTCACCGTGGTAGATACGATAATACACAGCTAAGCTGGCGACCGTTCTGCGCATCTCCAACGGTTCAACACTGCCAGTGATCTCAGGACAATCAATAATATGAATAGCACGACGCTCTAACACATCGAGAGCTTCAAGCAAGTATTATGTGGAGCCATCCCAAAGATGTGAACAGTATGCTATATGAAACAGGTACTGCTAAATCGAAGATAGATATGACGGGGATTCGAATAACTTATTATTGTTTATTTTTTCTGATGTTGAAACGCGCGTGAATGAAGATGTTCACGCATCGGGCAGTATGTGGGTATCTGTTGAGTAAACCATGTGCAGAAGGGATAAAAAAAACAAGGGAGTGTTATTATGACAACATCAATCATCCGTTTGGATGAATAGTGGTTATCGTGAGATTGGGTTTGTTAATGTTGGCAATAAGTTAACTGTTGCAGATTCTTTAATAGAGGAATTAAAGCATGAGTGTAAATAAAGAAGTAAATACTCTCAGCTACACAATATAAACTTCTATAATAATCTAATCTATCTAATCTTCTATAATAATGGGCTCACCTATTACGTGGGACAGGAATCCACACGGTGAAAAGTGGGCATATAATATGCCTCTGCCACCCCTTCGGGGATAAGGCGTGATGGATATTTATTTATAATAATCTAAATAATATTTATCATTAAGTTACAGACTTTACCAGATTGATGTTATTATTATATCATCATAATTATCAGAATATGTGAGTCTTATAAGACAAATAAGGTCGCTAGGGTCACCACAAGCGACTTATCTGTGTGAAGTATTTTACATGATACAGGAAAACAGAATATTGTGTTTTTGTAAGTCTCTGTTACTCTCCTTTTTTCTTTCTCCTAACCTTATCCCATTATTTGGGGTCAGTTCTCTTAGTTACGCTTTGCCAGGACGCTCGGTCGTTAGTTGAAAGTTTTTTTATACCACTGAGGTGGCAGACAAGCATTCGGCCTACCTGATGGAAAGTGGTCACCGTAGCCTATGGATGTTGCAACACCAGTTATGCACTCGCGCTACTGACCCTGTAACTTTCTAAGACTGCTTTTGACGAACCCCATACTGTAGACGTTTGGTAAAACCCAGGCAAGTCAACTAGGCTTGGCGACTACCATGTTACTGGCAACCGTTACCAACGGTTTAACGTTTCTTCCGAAGCACGGAAACACTCGTAAATACAGTTTACAGAACACAGTAACAGTGGAGCCACGAGCGCTTCTAAAAATATAATAGATATATTTTATACATCAGAATAGTACTCGGGCTACTTTTATATCCAGGAACAAGTTCCTGTGTAAAACGGGAAAAGGGAAAGCCGCGGGCATGAACTAGTATTAGAATTCAGCAAAAGGACAGTAAATAAAAAATAATTAAAGCATCATGTATACGTATTCAACGAACAAAGGCTACTTACTCCCTGGAGGAGTCATCCTTTTATTAATTATGCCCATTAATGTTTAGCAACTTCAGGAAGAGCTGAAGAGTTTGTTTGTTTGGTTGAACGCGCTAATCTCAGGAACTACTAGTCGGATTTAATAGCCCATTTATCGAGGATGACTATAGGCTATATATCATGACGCTACTTCTCTAAGGAGCGGAGCAGTAGTCATAAATGTCGAAATCGTGCAAATTTTAATGCATTATTGTACAATTTATAAGCGACGTGATTAAATAGGTGCGACGGGAGTTCCAAGTATGTCATGGGCGAAGCCTTTTGGGTCACTTAGTAATATATTCACCTGTATGTCGTGTTTCATGTATGTTCACCAATTTCTTCCCCAGTTCTGGATGGATTCTCTGGAAATTCACTATTTTTATTTCTCTGAAAACAATAGAGATGACTAGACACTAGCAGTATAAATAATTTTTAACTAACTTTAAGTAACGAAAGATTAGGAGACAGACTGGTCCCACGTGGGCGCCATAATTCGACGTAAATGCCTTATAGTTCAACAAATGCAATTTTTCGGTTAGGTAAAATAAAACGAAGTAACTCACTCTTCACTATCTTGGCGAAAATATCAGACGTCTTCTAAACCAATACGAATCTCAAAAAGAGACGTGGTAGAAACTTCAAAATCGCCTAGGCACGTATTCATGGTGTCCAAAATTAATACATGGTGTTCTGAATCGAATGTTGCAAACTATTTGCCTCTATCTGTTATGGTTCCTGAGAAATAGAAAGGTACAGACGGACGGACAAACAGACTGAGCCATTTTATAAAATACTAGGTGCAACCTATTTAAGCCCGTCGCTTATAAATTTTTCTAAAATGCTTAAAAAATTGCCCGATTTGACGACACATGACCACTGCTCCGCTCGCCAGGGTAATAGCGTGGTGGTATATAGCCTATAGCCTTCCTCGACAAATGAGCTATCTAACACAAAAATAATTTTTCAAATCCGACTTATAATTCCTGAGATTACCGCGTTCAACCAAAAAACAAACTCTTCAGCTTTATAATATTAAGTATAGATTTCTAAGCTTTAGGGTTTAGAAGTCTAACAAGAAAACGCCCACTGCACCTGCCTAGTACCCATTTTCCGCAGGAACCTGATCCTAGAGTTAAAGTAGGCTATGTGTTAATCCAGTGTGTACCTCGACAACAAATTGAAAGACATCACAAATAAAACACGTTGTTGCATTCACACTTTGCAACCCCCTTTTTACCCCCTTAGAGGTTGAATTTTCTAAAATCCTTTCTTAGTGCACGAGTACATGACTTAGGAAATATTACTGCAAAATGTTATGGTTCTAGCTTAACGTTTTTAACTGTGCGTTGATCGATCAGTGAATAAGTTTCTACTTTTATATTTATAGATTGGCAACAATAACCCCGAGGAGAGCCTCATCTTGGGGCATTCCTTTAACCGGGTCGTAGTGAGTAGCCCTCAGGCGTATCACGCAACCCGGTTGGGAAGAAGGCGAAACACCGCGGGGTTAAGTGGGTAGGACGGCCCCTAAAGTCCGGAAGTTTCATACACCATCCCTGCTGCCCCTTTGCAGTAGGAATGACGGCGCATAAACGCATTCCCGCGACAAATAAAAGCTATTTACATTACAGTCATTTATTTTGAGCAGTCTTATAAAAAGTGTAAAATCACCAAGGTACCAAATTGAAACATCAAATAGTTCTAACAGGTACAATGTTACTTTATTTAAGTCAATGGGCAATATATTCAGTTTCTTTGAACTTAATGTTTAATTTAGTTTATTTATCGCTTTTTATTGCTGTTTTTTTCGCTTAGTAGAAGTAGGTTTAACTTATTTGTAAAAGTTTCTTAATAGGTACATTTAAAAAGCAATTAGTATGCTGACTATACAGTAATTTAATGTGGAAAATATTTCATGTCAACCGAAGACATATATTATTATGTAGGTAGGGTAGGGTGTAGGGTACGTTTTGAGAGTTTAGGCGCAGATTGCCAGAAACGCAAAATGACAGATTAGCAAAATGCCAGAAATGCAAAATGCCAGGCGTCGCAAAATGACAAGATCTGATAACGACAGATTCGCGAGATGACAGATTCGCGAAATGCCAGATTCGCATAATGACAGATAAATATTAAATATTGTGGGGTATTTTGACACACTAAATTAGAGTGGCACCTCTGCCCGGCCCGCGTTGTTCCGGACCGAAAATGAGAGGGTGAGATTAGGTTAAAGAGCTCTTTAGAACATTCGCCATGATAGATTCGGTAAAATGCAGCCCAGGAAGCTATGGTTCTACGCTGTGCCAGCTGCTCAAGGCTTCCTGTTACCTCTGGACAATATATAATGCGAATAGCACGTTTCTGCATTTGCGTCTCTTTGGCCTTCCTCTGACTCGGTTCAGGCGCAGATTGCCAGAAACGCTCTCTCATTCAGTGGAGAGAATTTTAGCCAGAACGGAACGATTTAAAAGATCGAACTATAGTAACCTGGAACGCTCTACCAGGGCACGTGTTTCCTTCCTCTTACAATCCCGGGTTCTTCAAGCAGAGCGTAAAGAGGCACATCATTAGGCCACCAACTTGAGGGACGCTGTCAGTATTCATGTAGAGAGAGTGCCCCTCAATTCGCTAGATGTCATCATGACTTTCTGTCTGTCATTGTTGATTTTATTTGAACAATTATTTTGATTTATACTGGCAAATAAAGAATTTTGCTTAAAATCATTGCTTGATGTATTTTATTTATTAGAAGTTACCTCGGTGGCGCAGTGGTAGTGTATGCGACTGCCGCGATGAGGTCCCAGGTTTGGTTCTCGGGTCGGAAAATATATTTGTAAGATCTACTACCAAATCTTTATTCAGGAAGTAGTGTTTCCTATGTATAATATGTTTCTTTTTATACCACTTACACACCAGAGCTGCCGATCGATTAAAGACCTTCCAAGATCCCTTTTGAAGAACCCCATTCTGTAGACGTTTGGGAAAACCCAGGCAGGGAGTTCATTCCACAATCTAAGCGTACGCGGAATAAACCCTCCACCTAACCTAACCATATGTGAGCGCTCCGGACGCAAGGTGTGAGGGTGAACAACGTGTCAATAAAACAATCCATGCCCGCCAAGATCCTCTCAGCAACTGCTACAGCGCAGGAGTTCACATCGTCTGAAGTGAAGCAAAGCCGCTAAGAACTCTCGCAGTCTATCCCAGTCTGCCGACTTATAGTGCCATACATGCCCCCTTATCTGCTGTCTAAATCCCATAACACAAGCTTATATTAGCTTACTTTGGGCTGGATAACGATATGTAAAGCATACCTCACAATATTTAATATTGATCTGTCATTATGCGAATCTGTCATTATGCGAATCTGTCATTTCGCGAATCTGTCATTATGCGAATCTGTCATTTCGCGAATCTGTCGTTTCGCGAATCTGTCGTTATTAGATCTTGTCATTTTGCGACGCCTGGCATTTAGCATTTCTGGCAATCTGCGCCTGAACCGTTTTGAGCATAGTTTAGTTTAGTTTATTTTTCTGAACAATTTACATTGTGTTGAAAATTCTTACAAATCAATAAATAGACAATATCAAAAACACAACCATACAAACATTACAAATAAGAATTTAAGATATCCACAGCCCAATTATACAATAATAACAAATTGAAAAATATAAATATAATGTCAACTAAATATAATATTAAAATTAGATTTCTGAAACAGTCGGTATAAAATACAGTCATAGAGGCAAAGATAGAGGAGATAGCCGTAAACAATAGAGACATTTGTCCAACAAGAATACCTTCAACCGCGATCTGAACACCGTCGTGTTATAAACAACTTTCTTTAATTCAGCTAGCAGGCTATTAAATAACTCCACTGATTGATGCCTTACACAGAGTTTTATTATATTTAATTTCTGGTACTATTTTGTTTGTTATACTTTTTCGCCGTGTACTTTCTTGAACTTACCTTTCATCTTCAGTTTCGTATTCATTCATGTTCTGGGTGAGATGGCCCAAAACAGTAAATACATAAAGACTGGCAACGGTCAGGATACCTAAACTCTTGAAATGGTATCTGCATGATTCGCGTTGTTATTATCATATTAAAGTGGTGCTTCATGACTTTTTAAAAGTTCCTTTATTTATTTCATGCAGCCCATAGACGAATGCTATTAATTCAATAATTTCATAGTCCCGGAAAAAAAATATATGTGTGAAACTCGATGAAACAATAATACAATGTACCTATTTTTGTAATAATACAGTGTATTATTGTAATATTACAGTGTATTAATGTAATAATACAGTGTATTATTGTTTCATGGTAAATATCTCTTAAATAGCAATACATAGTTTTTTTGAAGAACTGGTTGCGCCGGTGTACGATAAAAGAGTAACCGCGTTATTTTTTCATGTTGCATCGCCGATCTACATTTGTTTTTAATTAATTAGTTGTCGACAGTCCCCCCGTTTCCCTTTATTCCATTTCTCTTTCGCACCTACCTTGTCTCGCATAAAGGAGGAGCGAGACAGCTGTATTACACGCGCAAGTACCTACACTCGCGCCGCTTGCCTCTCACGGGCATCGACCACGACTGAAGACGCTCAGTCTGTCCTACAATGACCGCGCGCGCGCGCCCGCATCAATCCTTTCGCAATAATTGTGTTTTCCATGGATAAATAGTGTTTTAGTGCAAGGAAACCAGGAATTCAAGTCCAGGGACGCCCCCGGCAGCCTCCACCTCAGCATCTCGCAGCAAGCAGCAAGGTAGTGTGCCCATTCCTGTTTTTCCATTTCTTGAAGAGATTGCTGTTTGCGACAAGGCCGCCCATTGTACTACATTTAGAAATGTAATAATAGACGAGGCAATGACGCAGTCACCTGCTTTTGTGGTTGGCAGGTTAGACGGCAGTTGCTCCCTTAAATGCAGAAATAAAAATAAAAGCTATGTGTTAACTAATATACAAGCTTTAGAAGTTATACTTGTTTGACGTAAGAAGATAAAAAGCTTTAAAAAATATCTTTCGCCTTATCCTACGTTTGTAGAAAAAACTAAAACGTTGACTACGGCTAACTTCAAGGTGTTTGAAAACTACTTTGAACGTAGTTATAAGTTGTCATGGAAACTCTTATCAGCACTTCAGGGTGTCGGTTTTTCGTGAAGGTGTGCGCGCGCATCGTAAAAATTAACTCTCATAATTTATCCCTAACGCGCCAATAGAAGTATTTAATAACTTAAAATGTCAAATAATGCTGATGAAAACCATCATTGGGTTTAAAATTAACTGGATATTACGTAAAGATTAAAAGAACAAACTACATACATATAAGATAAAAAAATGTTTTGGAATATTTTACAATGCTTCAACTGGAATCTACTCAAATAATAAAATATACTTTTATATTTAAACATATACTTAGAAATCTTGGAATTGGACTGCCTCTGTGGCGCGGTGGGAGTGTATCCGACTGCTACGCAAAGGTCCCGGGTTCGATTCCCCGGTCGGAACAAATATTTGTGTGATCCACAGACGTGTGTTTCGGATTTTGGGTGATTCCTATGTATAAATGTATGTATTTAGAAATATATAAGTATGTTTATCAGTCATCAAGATCCCATAACACAAGCTAATATTAGCTTACTTTCGCGATCGCGCTGTGTGAAATGTGTCGCAAAATTTAAAAAATATAACAAAAAAAAATAGAAATCTTCCAAACTCGGCAACAAAAAATTCACATCAATCATCATTAATAATTTCAAATCAAGAATCACACAAATATTTGTTGCGACACGGTATCCGAACCATGACACCTCAGCAACAGCAATTGCAAGACTACTGTACCGGTGCAGTACAAGACAGCTCAATATTATATAGTACGTACGAAATAAAAATAAAAATTACTTAAATATAAAAAAATATATAAATCAAACTAATTTATTACGTTTTTTCCAGTCATGGACAATAAAATCGTCACTTTACTTAATAATTACCTTAAAAAATAATTCAATTTTTTGAAAAAATATTTTTTTTTACATTTTAAAATCATAAATAAATAAATAAATAATAAATATCCATCACGCCTTATCCCCGAAGGAGTGGCAGAGGCATATAATATGCCCACTTTTCACCGTGTGGATTTTACCTGTCCCACGTAATAGGTGGTGAGCCCATTGCCGTGTTGAAATAGACAGACGCAGGTTGTGGCTACCTGCTGTTGAAATTTTTCATGCCGCCCATAAGGCATTCAACCAGGCTTAACGACTGCCATTTTACTGGCAACCGGGACCAACGGCTTAACGTGCCTTCCGAAGCACAGAAACGCTCGCAAATGTAAATGCCACAAAGTGGTCACCCATCCGAGGACCAGCCATAGTGAAAATTGCGTAACTCAGTGATCGTTTACAGAACACTGAGACCGCGGGGCCACGAGCGCTTCATAAAATCATAATATATAACAAAAACGGCAACAAAACACATTAAAACCACAGTCACAAATTTTCTACGCATCGCAGTCCTCATGTAGGACGAATGAAGTAATTATATTCTACTAGTTGACGCCCGCGTCTCCGCACGCGTGGTGAAGTTTCCCGTTTCCGTTTCCCACAGGAACTTGTTCCCGGGATAAAAAGTAGCCTATTTGTGATTCTGATGTGTAAGCAATATTATTGTAAAGTTTTATCGAAATCCATTCAGTAGATTTTGCGTAAAAGAGTAACAAACATCTATTCTTTCAAACTTTCGCGTTAATAATATTAACTTATAATAGTAGGTATTAAATGTGTGAGTCCTCAGAAGACTGCCACGTACTATGGCATGGATTGTCATTTTTTAATAAAGTAACTGACTACCCCCGCTTCGCCCATGACTTATTTCAAACCTCCGATTGCACCCATTGATGATTACTGCTCCGCAACTCTGTATGCCTATAATCTTCCTCGATAAATTTAGATAAGTTATAACTAACTAACTATCTTCACGTTGTATCCCTGACTGAGTAGTCAGAGAGGACAGATCGCCAGGCATCGCGATCCATGCATATTTATTTCGTTTCTTCAAAATTCATCAATCGCTTTATACACGCACGTCTGGGTACCCGAGTACTTTTGTCTTTTCCGTTTTTGAGCAATCTGCTCATGTGGTGTGTTATCCTACACAAAAATAACTGTTCAATTTGAAGCAGTAGTTCCCGAGATTAGCGATTAGCAAATAGCAATGAGATTATCAAACAAACAAACTCTTCAGCTTTAAAATTAAGTATGGATGATTTGAATAAACAAGCTAACCGCCGAAGTATGAGGGGCAAGTTCATGAAAGGGTGCTCTAAATTCGACGATGCAAAAAATATTTCTCATTATAGGAATACGGATGGCAGGGTTTAAATGAAAATATGAGGAATATTTTACATTAACCACGATGAACTTTAAGGTAAAAAACAAATAATTAGACTCCTCCGTACGACCTTCATTTTGCGTGACTCATATGTACAAAGACGCATGATAAGTAGAGTGTGAGTGTTTATAAGTGGAAAGTGTGAGTTGAGTGGGAATAGTAACATGACTGCCTCGGGATGCAACTGCCGATATTTAGTTCCCGGGTTTGAATCTCGCGAAAAATATTTGTGTGATCTGCATAAGATTTTAGCTGTGATGGTATGTACAGCTAAGTAATCGTTGCAGTAAAGGCTTTTTTAAGCTTGCAAAGCTGTACGTTAGCTAAAAATAGTAGGTATCGACATAAAATTAATAATAGGTGAAAAGCTATGTATTGTAGGAAATTGGTGCAGTAAAGGCTTATAAGACGTTAAGTAGACGTATGTAACGAATGATAGGCGAATTATAAGCTTACAAAGTCGTACAACAGCTATACAAATATTAGTTACCTATGTATCTCAGTAAATGTGTGTATATAGGCTTTATAGAAAGTCTATTCACACAAATCAAGTGCTTTTACGATAATGTAGGACTAATAAGAAAGGATAAAAAGGAACGGGCTCACTTTTGGCTGGCAGAACCGCTGCTGGGGTGCGTTTGTAGGCTCCGCTAGACCTCAGCTTGGCCGGCTCGCAAAGGCTGCAAAAGTGCTTCTTTTCTCTTCTTCCATCTCGACCGTAATGCTTCTTTGACTGCTGCTTCTGTATGTCACACTTGTCTGCAGGTTCCTTAGGGCTTTGATGACTCGAAAGTGATTTTTCTTGCAAAAACTCGAAGTCCGTCAGCGCGTATGTACTTTGACCCCGACGTTTGACGTGACGTGATCGGTGTAATTCGAAGATTCCGAAGTAAATATGTAATTGGTATTTACTTTTTCACGGTCGCCACTTATGTTCAGTACGGGAACATAATAAAATATAGACGACTTGCACAAATTGGTTTATTGAAATTTGATTGTTACAATTAGTGTGTACTAGTCGGTAACAAGGTAGTAAGGCAAGTGAAGGGTATACAATCGATGTTGGTGGGGGCGACAGAGCCGGTTTTCGCACGTACGATGCTTGTTGTAGCTTCAACGTTGCTTGAGGCGCCAACAGCAACAACACACCTGCATACACCCATCAGGTACGGTTGGTAATCCCTGGAGATGTGTAAGTAACACTATCTCAAAGAATCACCGGTGCACCAGCTAGCAGAGCATGTGTATAGGGAGTGAGTATGGACCAACCTGGAGCAGAGAAATACCAGAATTTATAAAGAGAGGGCGCCAGGTATCTCTCCATCAAACGAATGATGCAATTAAAAAAACTCACGCTATCATCTTAATAATTATATTTATTTAAACTATATCCATATGTAGACATGAATATACATATACGAAAGTAAAAAGAAATGGTTTAGTCATGCATAGTGGGATCCATATATATATGGTCACTTAAAAATAAGTTTATATTTAGTACAAATAAAAAATTAAACCAAAGTCCATACTTTGGTTATAAAGGGGCGTGGCCTAAAATGACAAATATTAAAGTAGTTGTCAGATGCCTTAAAAATATCTAAATTATATACAGACATACATTTAAACTATCTCTGAATTTTGTTAACACTCAACACCACTTCCTTTCATCATCATCATCATACACTACTACATAATAAGGTAAAAATAAAGTTTCACATTAATATTCCTTTGTGATAATAAAAAGAAAAAATATGTGTAACTGGAACGTCACATCGGTAGTACAGTAAATTAAAGTAGTTGAAAGCTACATATGTAACAGAAGAATGAATATTTTAAGTTAAAAGTTATTCCTTTTAAACTATCAACATCAGTCGGCCTTTACCGGGTTATTATACAGAGAAACTAATTAAAGATTACTACTTATCTCGATATAAGGTTGAAGAACATCCAAATCCTTCACATCTCTTCCTATTCTAGAAGTCCAGGTAGTAGGTAACCAGAGTAGAGAAAAATATCCTCTTTGCACATTGTCTCAGCTTACTTTAAGTCTTCTTACAGACATTCGCAAGGAGTAAAAAAATGTATCATACTTAGAACGTGAAACACGTTAAACTCAATTATTATGTAGATATAAAATAAAGAACCAAAACGAAAAAGAACAAAAACGAAAAACCCCACTTATTTCAGTAGGGTTTTAACTAGATCCTTCTATCATCATCCTTTTTTCATGTTATTTGCTAAGTCTCTTGATAAGCAGACTCAGCAAAAATTATTATGTCTACATATTTGCTAAAAAGACTTCGGATATTAATCCGAATTAAATCACCATGACAGGCATATTCTCATGACGCCAAGTCGTCGCACAAAAAAAGCTCCTTTCTTTTTTTCGCTCGATGCCGTAATCGGCCAAGTCATACGACCGATACAGCCTTGACAAAACTTAAACAAAATAAACAAAACCAACATGAAAACCTTACTATTCCTGTTTGTCACACCTCACGCAATACATTATGGATGGATGTGAGTCAGGACAGCCAATCTATCTAAGGTCAATGTCCAGCACCAAACTGAAAGACACCATAGACGCACGCGTTAATTTTAGAACGCGCCATAAGAGTCGAAACGTTCGTGACAGTTTTGACAACGTCAAACTCATGTCATTCAGAACAAAAACAAACAATGTAAAATATTTATAAACTTTTAAATATTTAGACAAGTGACTTTAGAGTTATAACTAAAGTATTGTGAAAATTGAGTTTGTTTCCACTAAAGGGATGTATATAAAAATAAGGTTAGTAAATCAAATCCCATGAATATGTAACCGACACTCAGAAGTGTTACAGTTACTCCTCAGTTGGGTACTATAATAAAACAACAACAACAAAAAACAATCTTACAACAACTATAGACATCAGACACCTATCTAACTAACAGATAACACTCAGCTCTAAAGAGTATGACAAAAACTATAGAAACAGAACGGACAAAACTATGTATACATACTGTTAAAACTATCTAGTTAATTCTAAATGGCAAAAAAACTACTTATTTTATTACAAGATGCAGTTTTATTTACAACCGAGGTAGTATAGGAAAATCTTGTATTCCAAAAGATTCCAAAAGTACTAGATCTCGAAACACTTTGTCGAATTAGAAGACTACTGAAAGAAAACTCTGAGTATATGTTTTCTTCAGTTATGATTCCTTTTAAATAGTATCAACTCTAACTCAACGTCGAGTTTCTACTTATATGGAGTTTTGAAAATAGCTAGGAAAAGCACTAACTACATTTATTGAGGAACGGATTCGCCAGGGCGAACAATGTCCTTTATGTGGAAATTACCAAGATTCTTTCCATCTAAAGATTTTAAAGTATAAACAAGAGGACTAAGTTTCTTGTGTATAACACATTTATCATAGCGGGGAGCTAACTTTGCAGAAAAATGCTTGGAGGCATTTGACAAATGAAAACAACGCTTGTAGACTATTTGACCTTCCTTCAATTCCACATTACGTTTTCTCAAATTATAATAACGAGCATTACGTTCATGCGATACGAGTAAACAGTTTCGAACTTTACTGAATATAGTTTCAAGTTCTTTTAACTTGTTAGAAAATTTATTCTCATTATCAACTTCTAAAGAGTTAGGATCAATGGGAGTGTCATCATTATATATAGAACCATCAAGAATCATCTCACGTCCGTGAGTTAAGAAGTACGGAGTATGTTTAGTTACATCGTGTTTAACTGTATTAAGAGCACATTGTATCTCAGATATGTTCTTATCCCAAGTTCGGTGATCAGAACGCACGTACGAAGCTATGGTTCTTACCAATTCACGATTTACACGCTCAGTAGGATTTGTCTGTGGATGATATCTAGGATTGTAAAAGATATGAGGAACACTATATTTAACCATTAAGTCTTTAAAGTCTTTTGAAGTGAATTGTGCGCCGTTGTCACAGTAAAGATATTTAGGTACCCCATTTACAAGAAAAATTCCCTTCTCCAAACACTTGACTATCGCTTGGGCAGTTATAGTGCGCAAAGGAAACAAAGTAACATATTTACTAAAGTAATCAGTACACACAAATAAATATTGATTTCTCATATAGGAGGGAGGAAATGGACCAAGAATGTCACAAGAGATAGCCTCGCCAGGCAAAGTAATACGTCGTGGTTTACCCATAAATCCAGGACGGGCTAAATTAGTAGGTTTATACCTATTGCATATTTCACAAGAATCAACATATTCTTTAACATCTTCAAAGAGATTAGGCCAGTAATATATACTAGCTATTTTAAAATGAGTTTTGGCACACCGAAATGGCCAGAAGTAACCTTATCATGACACTTCGTCAGAATTTCTTTTCGTTCCTCATAAGGCACTACCAACTTCCACTCAAATTGATCTGTCAGGCGATATTTATTCTTCGAGGAACGATAAAGTTTATTATTTTCAATTTTGAAATTAGGAAACATAGATGGAGTATCAGAGACCTTTTTAAAGATGTCCAAGTACCAAGGATCTTGAGTAAAAAGAACGTCAATTGAGTTTAAATTGATACGCGAGAACGGAACCGAGACAACGCCGGTCCATCAAAAATTTCCGGGAAACCTCTGAATATTCTGTCTTCAGAAACATTCCTAGTAACAAGAAGTACTTCTAAGCGAGAAAGGAAAGTACGGACACAAGTGTCCCCCTTGAATTTCAAGTTTAAAGAATTAATTATAAAAATCTTTTCAGGTTTATAAATAACCTCTCTGACTACCTGCCTCTCAGTAACTACAGAGTCATCGTCATCCTCCGAATCCGATGAAGAAGCAGAATCACTATTTTGTAAGCATTCAATTATAGAATTCAATTGCTTTTTGAGAAGCATTACCTCCTCATTCTCTTCAATACGATACAAAGAAAGTATCTGCAACGAGAGTTTAACCGACCTCTAGCAGACGTAGACAAATCACCTTTAGCTTCTCTTTCGATCTCCTCAACTTTTCGTTGACACACCTCTAATTCCGAAGTCAAATTAACATTGACCAAATCAGTAAATTTCAAACTACCCCTTCGAGCAAGTTTCGATGTCTCATTTAACGGACAAAGACTGGATCGTCGCGAGAGATGATTAACTTCTAGTTTACGAATGGACAGTTCATGTGTAATTTCGTCTTTGTGTAAATGAGAGATCATACATCCAGCTTGTAGAAAATCCATGGTAGAATATTGAATTCTAAATTCAATTCTAAATCAAAACAAGTATAATTGTTAGGCAATGGCACCTAATCAAAATGAAAGAAAAATAGTAAACAGTAGATATAAGCACGGCATATTTAAAAAATAATATCTCTTTAAGTTTATAAGCTTAAATTGAATATATTGCCTTTCATTGATGTTGGATAGGTTCAAGTTTATCAGCTTTAACTATCTAACCAAATACATAAAAGTAGTAGATTTGTTCAAAAGTAGCTTTGAAACACCATAATGCTTAAGACTAAAGAAAATTTATAAGTTTCCTTTAAAGTACACCTTAAGACTAACAAAACCATAGGGACACACAATAAAGTCCATGCTTATCACTAAATAAAAATACATATTTAATATTTAATTGCATCATTCTCCAAGGCCCTACGTTGGGCGCCAACTTATAACGGTTGACGGGCTTGGTAGGGGTGGTGCGCACTAGGTAGCAACAACACACCTACATAAACCCATCAGGTACGGTTGGTAATCCCTGGAGATGTGTAAGTAACACTATCTCAAAGAATCACCGGTGCACCAGCTAGCAGAGCATGTGTATAGGGAGTGAGTATGGACCAACCTGGAGCAGAGAAATACCAGAATTTATAAAGAGAGGGCGCCAGGTATCTCTCCATCAAACGAATGATGCAATTAAAAAAACTCACGCTATCATCCTAATAATTATATTTATTTAAACTATATCCATATGTAGACATGAATATACATATACGAAAGTAAAAAGAAATGGTTTAGTCATGCATAGTGGGATCCATATATATATGGTCACTTAAAAATAAGTTTATATTTAGTACAAATAAAAAATTAAACCAAAGTCCATACTTTGGTTATAATGGGGCGTGGCCTAAAATGACAAATATTAAAGCAGTTGTCAGATGCCTTAAAAATATCTAAATTTATACAGACATACATTTAAACTATTTCTGAATTTTGTTAACACACATCACCACTTCCTTTCATCATCATCATCATACACTACTACATAACAAGGTAAAAATAAAGTTTCACATTAATATTCCTTTGTGATAATAAAAAGATTATAAAATATGTGTAACTGGAACGTCACATCGGTAGTACAGTAATTTAAAGTAGTTGAAAGCTACATATGTAACAGAAGAATGAATATTTTAAGTTAAAAGTTATTCCTTTTAAACTATCAACATCAGTCGGCCTTTACCGGGTTATTATACAGAGAAACTAATTAAAGATTACTACTTATCTCGATATAAGGTTGAAGAACATCCAAATCCTTCACATCTCTTCCTATTCTAGAAGTCCAGGTAGTAGGTAACCAGAGTAGAGAAAAATATCCTCTTTGCACATTGTCTCAGCTTACTTTAAGTCTTCTTACAGACATTCGCAAGGAGTAAAAAATGTATCATACTTAGAACGTGAAACACGTTAAACTCAATTATTATGTAGATATAAAATAAAGAACCAAAACGAAAAAGAACAAAAACGAAAAACCCCACTTATTTCAGTTGGGTTTTAACTAGATACTTCTATCATCATCCTTTTTTTATGTTATTTGCTAAGTCTCTTGATAAGCAGACTCAGCAAAAAATATTTGCTAAAAAGACTTCGGATATTAATCCGAATTAAATCACCATGACAGGCATATTCTCATGACGCCAGTCGTCGCACAAAAAAAGCTCCTTTCTTTTTTCGCTCGATGCCGTAATCGGCCAAGTCATACGGCCGATACAGCCTTGACAAAACTTTAACAAAATAAACAAAACCAACATGAAAACCTTACTATTCCTGTTTGTCACACCTCACGCAATATATTATGGGTGGATGTGAGTCAGGACAGCCAATCTATCTAAGTTCAATGTCCAGCACCAAACTGAAAGACACCATAGACGCACGCGTTAATTTTAGATCGCGCCATAATAGTCGAAACGTTCGTGACAGTTTTGACAACGTCAAACTCATGTCATTCAGAACAAAAACAAACAATGTAAAATATTTATAAACTTTTAAATAATTAGACAAGTAGAGTTATAACTAAATCCCATGAATATGTAAGCGACACTCAGAAGTGTTACAAGGGTAAGCTGCGGTCACTTAGATCTGGAGGCTTTAAGATCCCTTACACTTTTACTTTTGTTTACTAATGTGGTATAACTGGTATTACAATTTGGTATATATAAACTAATGTTACGTATCTTTAACCCCAAAGGGTTGGCAGAGGCATTCGCCCATATTTCATCGTAAACATTTTTGTCCTACGTAACAGTTGGTGCGCCCATTGCCGTGTTGAAACAGACAGGTGCAGGTTGTGGCTACCTGCTGTTGAAATTTTCCTAGTCACCCATAACGCCTTCAACTTCCTAACAATCGGAACCAACGGCTTAACGTGCCTTCCTAGGCACGGAAACGCTCGTAAACAGAAATGCCACTTAGTGGTCACTCATCTAAGGACTTCATAGCGAAAATTGAATAACGCAGTGATCGTTTTCAGAACACTGTGCTAGCAGGGCTAGGAGCGCTTCCGTTTATTGCCCGTGGTCCACCAGCATATTTCACCTGGGTGGACCACGGGCAATTATTTTTGCCATGGTTTTCATAAGCTTGTGTCACAAATGATATTATCTAACTAAAGATCTAACGAATGATGAGGAACGATTGACGAAGAATATATATTGTGCGAAAGTAGAGGGTAGAAGGAGTCACGGTAAGCCGAGACTTACATATGAGGACCACTTGAGCAGATTGCCCAAAAATGTAAAAGTCAAAAGTACTCGGCTAGACGTGCATGTATGAAGCG
Source organism: Thumatha senex (assembly GCA_948477245.1). Taxonomy (NCBI): domain Eukaryota; kingdom Metazoa; phylum Arthropoda; class Insecta; order Lepidoptera; family Erebidae; genus Thumatha; species Thumatha senex. The sequence goes on along the minus strand of OX419739.1, from coordinate 20,175,407 downwards.
ATTGATGAATCTGCAGGAAGCTAAATAAGTAAGCATGGATAAGCGAAACCTAGCGATCTGTTCTCTCTGACTACCCCGTCAGGGATACAGCGTGTAGATAGTTAGTAAACTAAAGATGATACGACACACCCACGTTACGAATCTGCCTCAATGATCTTTCAGCCTTCAGCTCGAGTTAGTGCAATAATATTTGCTTGACAGCACTTGTTATTGACACAATTAATAAAATTGCAATGTGACGCGATGATATATTGCTCTCATTTCTATTCAATACATATTAGTTGACTCTTATTGTCTTAGCTTGTTTAAATCCTGCTAATATTCTAATATTGACTGCCTCAGTAGCGCAATGTTACGGAGCCGTACACTTCATTCACCTGGGTCAATTCGCCTAGGTGAACTAAATACACTTTTGGTAAATTTAGACACCTGGGTGCATTAAAATTACTTTTGACAAAACTTTATTCACCTGGGTGCATTAAATTTACATTTAAGTATACTTCATTCACTAGTGTATGCGACTGCAGCGCTAAGGTCCCGGGTTCGATTCCCGGGTCAGAACAAATATTTGTGGATCACACAAATATTTGTTCTGACTAATGTTGGTTTCGGAGTTTGGGTGTTTCTAATGTATAATACATATGTCTTTAGAAATATATAAATATGTTTATCATTTGTTCAGATAGTACAAGCTTACAGCTTAAATTAGGTTGTGTAAAAAGTTATCCATAATATTTATTACTTCAATTAGTCTGAAAATTTGTGCTGCTAATTAGATGTTTCATCCTCAAGTGTCATTCTGAATTTAGACAGTCATTTATCATCGTCTATAACCATAGTAAAATGGACTCTAGGTTTTAAAGGGGGCTCTTTAAACGAGTTAAACTCTCAATCAACTCAATCGAATGGTCGGAATGTCGAGTAAGCGGGTTGTTGTAACTTATAGATTAAGTAATTACTTACTAAAAAACGTGTGTGTTTGTGTGTGTACTTCTGTTAGAAGCACGCGTTAGGAGTTATACTTCTTTGGCGTAACAAGATAAAATTATTTTTTAAAGTTTTTATCTTGCGCCTTATCCTACATTTGTAGAAAAAACTAAGATGTTGACTATAACTAACTTCAGGGTGTCGGATTTTCATGACGGTCTGCGCGCACATCGTTAAAATTTACTCTCATAATTTTTCTCTAACGCGCCAACGTATAGGGGAAATACGTACAAAATGACATACGGTTTTGTATTAAAAGAATAATTCTTTATTGGTACACCACAGCCTCGTAGTTTTTTACACCAAACATCTTTGGTTAATCATCTTAGAAAAATAACAATCATTTATGAAATAAAAATAACAAAATTAGAGATATTTTAACATTAATTGAGATCAGCTAAAATTCATTTTGTCCATATACTGTGGACAAAATGACACATTACGTATGGACAAAATGGCATAGAAATAAAAACGTTTTAATCATAGGCAAAGTTCACAAATAAAACGTTTGGTGCTCTTCGGAACGTCAGCATAAGAAGCATGTGCCCAACAACAGCAATTTAAGCACCGTAACCAGATCTTTTGAGGATTTTGCACAGTAGACAGCCCTGACTCATCAGCGTTATAAATGCGATTTGGCCTAAAAGTTATAGATTCTCATAGCTTTCCATATAACTCATAAAACTTTTGAACTTGAGGTCTATTAAAAGCTTGAGCGCGAGCTGCTGATGTAGCCTCCGGTTTGCGTAAAGATATATCTTTATTTCGCCTTAGGAATCCTTCCAACCATTCTTGTCCTGCTTTACATTTTTGTGTCTTAAAAGTGTGAGGAATACCATTTCTTTCTGCCAACTCAAAAGCTAATTCTAGAACCGCGGTCCGAGTCAGCCCAAACAAACGAGATTCGAGATACTTCAGATGATCAACTAACTGCTTCTCCACATTGGGTGAAAATGTAGTCTTCCAACAACCAAGACCCTTAGAAGTGGACATCAAAGTTTTGTTGCCACCCTTAGCGTGCACTAGCACTCCAGGATTGCCGGTCAGTCGTACGTTTATAATTACACGGCATTTCGTTATATCTGTGAAGAAAAGAAACAGTTAGTAAAAGTAGCGTACCTACTTGTATATTTTTAATGGACAAAATGACATACATATGTCATTATGTCCGTGATCTGCCTATGTCATTTTGTCCATATAACGTTATAAAATTTAAAACTTGTTAGGTAAATACGTAGAAGCCATTTAATAATGAAAAAGTTATTTGAATGCAACAATAAATAGAAGTCGGTTGGCTGAAATACTACACATGCGTGTAAAACAATTGTAAACTTACCAATATCTTAAAACTGTTGAACTTAAAAAAAAACTCGTAATTCACTAACACTTGCAATCGGCCATAACTCCTGAACGACTGAACGGGGCTTTCGTGTTTTGTCATGTATTTCAGAGTAGTTTGGGTCACGTTATGTAGATGTCACTTGTTTGTCTAAGCGCACCAATATCAAAATACTAGGTCTGTGTCGTTTTGTCCGTATATGTCATTTTGTACGTATTTTCCCTACTTAACTTCAAAAAATGTTTAGAAGAAACTTAATTTGATCACTTGCCTACTAAAATACCTAGGTACAGATATGCAAAAAAACTAAATGAAAATTTTGTCAGCCAAAAAGGATTCCAATAAACATTGAACCCTCCTTCCTCAACTTGAGATTCGGCACAAACTATTAAACAGTCAAGTTTAATCGATATTTACGGTTTTGATTTCACTCGATTTAAATTCGGGATTGCCTTCAATATAAACTCAAGTTTAATGAAATTCACTAAGTTCGTTTGATACACAAATTTGTAGTCAATTTCAGGTTACAGTCAGCCTGAGATGTAGGTAAACATAAACCAAAGTTACAAAATATATTGCCGCAGTGCCATTAGTGGTAGTGTTTACGGTTAGACAGTCGTAAACATTTGATTAGAAAACTTTGCGAAAAAGGCTATAACTCCGCTAAAGTTTATTTGCAGGACAGTAACATAATATGAGTTTGTAAATAGGCCAGCAAAAAAATAGACTTTGAGTTTCTTTATAGTCTCTTCTCTTTTTTCTTTACTGAACCGGTTAGAGGTCATGTTACTAATATACTTAATATTATCTTTAGTTGAACGCAAGAGTGATTAACGATTGACGAAAAATATATATTGTGCGAAAGTAGAGGGTAGAAGGTCTGTCAGGGTAGGCGAGGCTTACATTTGAAGACCACGTGAGCAGATTGCTCAAAAGCGGCAAAGTCAAAAGTAATCGGATACCCAGACGAGCATGTATGAAGCGATTATAGAATATTCAGGAAGCGAAAGAAGTATGCATAGAATCGCGAAGCCTGGCGATCTGTCCTCTTTGACTAACCCGTCAGGGATACAGCGTGAAGATAGATAGTTACTTAATTTATGACATTTTGTAAGAACCTTTAAAATGGTATATGCGAAACAAAGTTTTATTATTTTAGGTCTCAGGTTCCATTTCCGGGTCGGAACAAATTCAGTCCAAATTCATACATACATACATATTGTCAAGCCTTTATCCCCGAAGGGGTAGGCAGAGGCATATTGAACGCCCACATTTCACCGTATGCATTTTAGTCCCACGTAACAGGTGGTGAGCCCATTGCCGTGTAGAAATGGACAGGCGCAGGCTGAGGTGATCTGCTGTTGAAATTTTTTAAGCCATAAGGCCTTTAACCTGGCTTAACGACTGCAATTTTATTGGCAACTGGGACCAACGGCTTAACGTGCCTTTCGAAGCACGGAACCAGGGTGGGTCTAAAGGGCCGAATATATTTAATTAAATGTGTCTATTTTAGATGTTAAATTTGGTGGAAATTTTGAACCCGTTGCCCTTTTTAGTGAGGTGGTAACAAAAGGCTAAAAGGTCTTATGTGCTAGACACTAATTAGCACAACGAATTAAAGTCCTAGTAGTCTCGGACTAATTCATGCGAGGATCAAAAAAATCTATTAGACAATTTAAGGTCTCATACCTTAAATTGTAACAGATTTGATATTGATTTTATTGTACCAGAAATGACAGACAACGCCAAAAACTTTTCCCATACATTTTGGTAATAGGGTTAAACTTCTGTATTGGCTGTTCAAGTCAACAATTGGGTCACTCTATCATAAATTACACCTCACTGGGTCCTTAATACACAAATATAATAGATTTAATATTGAACAGCATACACTGCCAACTTTCCATTATAGGTATAATGGTCGATCACGAGACAAAGCCAACATACCTTTCGATACCTTTTAAGTATTATAATAAGTTTTCAAACCTACAAGTTTCAAGGTTATTATGTCTATCTTATCACGCAGTAATGCTATGCTACAGTCATTAGGAATTCGGGGCGCGTATAGGGAATGTCAGACTCTTAACTTATACTTATTTTAATTTCTATAGCTAGTAAATAAAGATTTTGAATATCTACTTGTGCATACAATTTTTATGATTTAATATATATTTATAAAATATTTAGTAAATTAAGGGTCTTCCAATAGGTATACGATTCGAAAGTTGCCACGTTATTTTTTCTATGTTGCATCGCCGATCTCCATTTGTTTTTAATTAATTGGTTGTCGACACTCCCACCCCGCTTCTTCTTTACACGCATAAGAGAAGAGCGAGACAGCTGTGTTACCGCCATCTAGCGGTAGAAAACTCCATCCCAGCGCTACCACTCACAGGCAGCGAGGACGGACTGAAGACGCTCTATATAGAACTGCAATGGCCGCGCGCGCGTTCGCATCAACTTTTCGCAATAGTGGTGTTTTCCATGGATAAATAGTGTTTTCGTGCAATGGAACCAGGGATCCAAGTCCAGGGACGTCCCCGGCAGCCTCCACCTCAGCATCTCGCCGCAACAGCAAGGTAGTGTGCCCATTCCTGTTTCCATTCCTTTTTCGTCGACAACCGCGTGTAAATTTCATTTTTGTCTTTCCCAGCAAATATAGTCCACTTCGAATTTATTTATCTCGCCCGCTCAACCATTTTCTGGTCCTAACGATCCGGATTTTGATCCATTCGCTTTAGTAGTTTGCCAATAGAAACGCAATAGTTTTTATTCCAAAGGGAATAAACGCATAGGTATAGGTTATAGATTTTATTCCATCCGGAATAAACGCATAGATTAGGTAATAGTTTTTATTCCATTCGGAATTAACGCATAGATTAGATAATAGTTTTATTCCATTAGGGAATAAACGCATACTTACCTACTGTTTTTCGCATAGGTAGGTACTAAATAGTTGTTAATTTCGACTGCACCGCATAGTAATAGGTAGACCACGCGGGTAGGTACCTAGGCCCGCGCGCACAAGTACCTACGCTCGCGCCGCGTCTCGCTGTTCACCACCGCTTCCATTTTGATCGTTCGTTAGTTTTGCACTGTAGGTAGCTATAGTTGTTTGTTTTAGCAATGCCTCCGAAAGATATTCCGGTTCTACAGTTAAAACTATTACACGCTAAGAAGGATAGCCTTTTTAAGCGTATGCAATTAATTTGTGATTATTCATCGAGGATCGCAGATGAATCAATAAAAGAATTGTTTTTATCCTCGATCGAAACCGTAGATACTTTGCGTTTAGATTTCGAAAATGTTCTTGATAAAATTAACTTGCTTGAATTAAAATTAAATCCCGATTTCTTATTAAGTTACGACGCCATGTCATCTTTCTAAGACTAATTTCTCGCATAAAACGTGTCGCTAAGTCATTGCAAGCGCCCGTAATAGTCACCGATTCGAAACCCGGGCCGGTTTTTGATTTGCTGAAACGGGACCGACCTAAATTACCGCCCATACAAATACCCGAATTTGATGGCGATATTAAAATTTGGCCTTTGTTTTTCGCTAGTTTCGAAAATAAGATCCATAATAATAATTCGTTATCGGATCACGAAAAATTACATTACTTAGTTAGTAAACTAACCGGGAAAGCAAAAACCGTTTACGCCGGAATAACGCTTTGCGCTGAAAATTATAGTTTAATTTTGAATACTTTGAAGGTCAAATACGAAGGCAAACGCTTAGTAACAACCGCTTATTTGGATCAAATATTTAATTTGAAAAATAGCTCATCGTGTAATGAACACGACTTAGAAAAATTCTTAGATATTTTTGCATCAGCTTTTCGCGCCCTAAAGAATCTCAAGGTCAATGACCTCTGTGACTTTTTGTTTTTGTATACCGGTTTTAAGAAATTAGATTCCGAAACCGTTCGCTTATTTGAAATGGATAGACGTGGCCATCAAATACCTAAGTTCGACGATTTAGAAACTTTCGTTCGTCAACATATTCGAATTTTGCAACGAACTTCGTTAAACCACGGAGTAGCGAAAAATAGTCCGACTAATCGTAGTAAGCCCACGAAGTCCAGGCACTCTTTTGTTAATTTTGAACCCACAACTTCGCAATCGCAAGTGTTGCATTCGAAAAATTGTTCTTTGTGTCAAGGTCACCATGACCAACTTTATAAATGTTCGGAGTTCAATAAACTCACTCCTAGCGATCGCTATAAATTTGTTCGTTCTAGTAATTTATGTATCAATTGTCTCAGTAAGAAACGTCGTGTTTCATTCTATAATTCGAATCATTTTTGTCGCAAGTGTAATGGTAAACACCATTCATTATTACACTTCGAAATCAATAATGCCGCGTCCGATTTAAACTCAGTTGGTACCTCGCGCGTTAATGGTAATAATTCACTTGTAGTTAGCAATGCACCCGCCATGTTCGGTAGTTCGTCCGTCGATTCCGGCTGCGCGAACTTCGTGCCTAACCGTCCGCCCGCTGTGACGTCAAGGCCGCCCGCACCGTTGAGTCGCGACTGGGAGCGCACTCGCGTGTTTTCGTCCCCGTCCGCGCCTAGCGACGGCGGCGCCACTGCCGTGCGCCTTCAGCCGATCGATGTCGCTTTGTACTCGCTATCAAGTTTGCACACAAGCCCTACTACGGTATTTCTGGCAACCGCTCGAGTTGTTGTTTACGATTCGCAAGGTTGGGGACATAGTGTTCGCGCACTTTTAGATAAGGCTTCTCAAAATAATTTTATTAGTAAAAATTGTTGTAGTCGTCGCACGCATATGGGATGTAATGGGATTTATAGCACCTGTCGTCTTGTACGCAAAGCTTCTCATAAAAGAACTTTGGCTGTCCAACTGTGACTGGGACGACACTGCTCCTGACCACATCATTAAATTGTGGGACCGCTTTAGAGCTGTGCTTCCTATGCTCGAGCAAATTAAAATACCGCGCCATGTTGGCATCTCCGATGATAGTATTGTTACTGTTTTAGGTTTCGCTGACGCTAGTGAGAAAGCGTATGGGGGTGTTGTGTACCTCTACGTTCGTAACGGTGATGACATTTCATTTCACCTTATCAGCGCTAAATCTGAAGTAGCCCCTAGTAAGGTAGTCTCTCTCGCTCGTCTCGAGCTGTGCGCTATATTGGTTCTAGCCCAGCAGTTAGATTGTTAGTAGTTGTCGCAACCGCATTAATATAGATAGAATTTTCCCATTCTCGGACTCGACCGTCGCTTAGTGTAGGACACATTCCTCGCCCCATCGTTGGGATACATTTGTCGCAAATAGGGTGGCAAAAATTCAGTCGGAATTGGCGCCGCAAAACTTTTATCACGTCTCAGGCACGGACAACCCTGCCGATTGTTTGTCTCGTGGGTTAACACCTGCACAGATTTTGGATCATCCGTTGTGGTTCCATGGCTCTTCCTGGTGCCAAGCCCCACCTGATGAATGGCCTGTTAGTCCTTTCAACCCCGCTACTGTGTCCACGCCGCCAGAGGAAAAGAAAACCTCTTTAGTTAGTTAGGCTAGCCGTGTTTCATCGTGGTCGATTCTTTTCAGTTGTATTGTTTTTATTTGTCGATTTTTGAAAATCCTTCCTTGTCGCGAGCATGTTACCGCCTTTGACTTAAACAAGGCTGAGTTAATCGTGCTTCGTGAACTTTAGCGATTTTATTTTTCGTCTGAAATTAGAAATTTGTAATTAAATAAAAGCTTAAAGTCGCACCTGTTTCGCGTTTTAGGTGAACAGATGCTCACGTTTGAAGAGCTGAGCACCGTGCTCACTCAAGTCGAGGCCGTAATGAATACGCGTCTTCTTTGTAGAACCTTGTCTAGTGATCCCTCGGAGCCGCTTGCACTGACTCCAGCGCACTTGTTGAATGTTACGCCGTTAAAATACTTACCCGCTTTTGAAATAGAGGAAGATCGACTTCATCTTCTTTCGCGTCATGCGCTATTGGATAAACTCGTTCAATCGTTTTGGAGGCGTTGGAGGACAGACTATTTGCATACGCTACAGTCACGTCAGAAATGGAATACTCCATCGAACCCAATTACTGTCGGTACTGTCGTAGTTATTTTAACTGAAAATATGCCTCCATTACATTGGCCTCTTGGGGTAGTAGAAGAAGTTTTCCTTGGGTCAAATGGGATCACCCGTATAGTTCGCGTTAAAACCGCAACTGGTTCGTACTTGCGACCAGTTATTCGTCTTTGTCCTTTGCCTAAGGAACAGTAACTTCAATAACAAATTTAGCTTGTTAGCGATTGCGATGCGATTAGGTTTAGTTTAGTTCGATAGCATTTTGTTTAGTTAGCAGCTAAAGCTTAGTGGCAAATGTATAGTCAGTTGTTCATTTTTCGAAGGTAACCCTTCAAGCCGGGGGGGAAATGGTTGCAAAGGTTTACGATTTGAAAGTAGCCTCGTTATTTTTTCTATGTTGCATTGCCGATCTCCATTTGTTTTTAATTAATTAGTTGTCGACACTCCCATCCCGCTTCCCTTTATTCCATTTCTCTTTCGCACCTACCTTGTCTCGCACAATGGAAGAGCGAAACAGCTGTGTTACCGCCATTTAGCGGTAGAAAACTCCACTGCAGCGCTGCCACTCACAGGCAACGAGGACGGACTGAAGACGCTCTATATAGAACTGCAATGGCCGCACGCGCGATCGCATCACCTTTTTGCAATAGATGTGTTTTCCATGGATAAATAGTGTTTTCGTGCAATGGAACCAGGGATCCAAGTCCAGGGACGTCCCCGGCAGCCTCCACCTCAGCATCTCGCCGCAACAGCAAGGTAGTGTGCCCATTCCTGTTTCCATTTCTTTTTCGTCGACAACCGCGTGTAAATTTCATTTTTGTCTTTCCCCGCAAATACAGTCCACTTCGAATTTATTTATCTCGCCCTCTCAACCAGAGTGTTCTGTTCGGGCAACGCACCGCGCGCTTCGCCCATTTTACGGTCGCCGTAATCGTCCTACCTAGAGGACTATTCGTCGTGTGGTGGATAAACGTCGAGTGGTGATCGACCAACACCCGTACGTCAACGAAACGCAAGTTCTGCCGAAATATCGCCGCTGTCCGTGAGAGTGTGCCAGGAGAAACCGAGGCAGTCGATTTCGCGTCGCTCACAAGAACTCGGCCTTTCACAGACCACAACTTGGCGAATTTTGCGTCGTGACTTGGGAATTGAAGGTAAACGACCATAGACAACGACGTGTTTTAGCTGAATGGGCACTGGAGCAGTTAGGAACTGACCGTAATTTCCACAGAAAACTTATCTTCAGCGATGAGGCCCACTTCTGGATGAATGGGTACGTAAACAAACAAAATTGTTAAATTTGGGACAATACCAATCCACATGAGATCCAAGAGCGTCCAATGCATCCCGAAAAAGTTACAGTTTGGTGTGGGTTTTGGGCTGGCGGCGCCATCGGGCCATATTTCTTTGAGAACAATGTTGGCCAGGCCATCACTGTCAACGGTGAGCGCTATAGGTCGATGATTACCAACTTTTTTCGGCATGATCTGGATCATCTGAACACCAACCACATGTGGTTTGAACAAGACGGCGCTACTTGCCACACAGCTCATGCCACATTTAATATTCTTCATGAGAGATTTGAGGGCATGGTCATCTCACGTGGAGCTGATGTGAACTGACCACTGAGATCGTGTGACTTAACACCGCTAGACTTTTACTTGTGGAGTTTTCTTAAGTTGCAGGTGGTGGATGCAAATAAACCACAAACCGCAACGGCGCTCAAAGCCAACATAACCTATGCCATAGGTCAAATTCTGCGAATTGGATTTCTCGCATGAGCGAGAAGCCGTGGCGGACATTTGAATGATGTCATATTCCACACATAATGGCATCACTACATCTTTCAAATAAATAAATAATTTCGATAATATCTCACACACATTTCGTTTTATTTAATTTTAAAGATAGTGTAATGATGCGTGGTCGAGCCGCGCCATCATACGACTAACGCCATCTATCGGACGGATGCGGCATTAAAGTTACTCTGTATAAGCGTGGAGTTCGAGGTCCCGTCCCCCGCACATTGACCCACCACTGGGCCGTTGCAGGAAGCAGTTGACTGGAAGTTTCGGGAACAACCTAGATTTGTCAATTACGCTACGGTGTACTACCACACAATAGTCAAAAAAAATAATTATAAAATAAAGTAATTGCAAATTAAATACAAGTTGCTCAAGTACCTTCCTAAAACTATATAAATTTATAAAATATTTGTAAAAATATTGGACCCGGAATATCCCGGTAAGTTTCTAATTATAATCAATCATCCTTACTAACTTTTGTTCCTGCAGGAAGGAGTGTTTAAATCTAATTCTATCTATAGTGTTCTTACCTATTTCCTTTTCAGCGTATGTATTACCGCAATTAGTAGCTATTTTTATCATTGCTAAGTCTATTACAATTGCTAATTTTTAGCTATAGCTATAAGTGGGTAGGAATACGTTTAAAGCTTTAATTTTCACTAGTGTGCCAACCAACCCTTATTAAATTGAATTCTATGTACCTACCACCTACAACCTATATGTAAGACTTCCCGCCTCTCCAGCCAACCTGGGCCTGAGAAGAGGCTGGAAGCCTTTTAGGTTTCCGGCTGAGGTTCTTACCCCAGGCTTCTGTCTTCCAGGGTCCTTTGTTACGGTTGAACCACTATACCTACTACTTGTTGGCCGAGTGCTACTCCGAGGCTCCTTCTGGTTGCGCCTGGACCGGGAGTGGAAGCCGCCGTCAAGCCGGAGAAGCTACTACGACTGCGAGAGGAACAAGATCCGACCAGTGGAAGATCACCTGGCCCTCCCTCAGATAAGTTCAGATTCCGCGGCCTCTCGCGGCAGTGTCCACCTTACGGTTGCCTATCGATATTCGACACCCGCGACCCTGACTTGACTACTTTTGGCCCTATCGGGAAATATATTTTATATATTCTATCTGCTACCATTTTTATTTATCTCCCGTAGGGTCCTGTACAACCTAAAGGTTTACAATAGGACACCCCTAATGAAAGACCCTGTATTTAGATTTAATATATATAATATATATTTTTCTATTTCACAAACTTTATTTTTCCGTAATATACAAAGTGGTTGCGGATGCGGATAGGAACGAATTGAATCAAATTCAAATCAATTATGGATCATAAGTACATTAGTTGTTAAAATTGCAATTAATTACCCACTATGTCCTGCCATATAGGCATACAATATATAGTAATCAATAAAATATTCTTCATCATCATCATCCGAGCATCTGTCCCAGTTGCGTCTCGCGACGCCTGGGGTCGCTTTCCTACATTTTCTCCTCCACTTCGCACGGCATACCCTATAATGAGACCATTGTCAATCAATAAAATATTCCTATCGAATCATAAAAGTTGCATAATTGATAAAGAAAAATGACTAATTCGCTTCAATTATTCATTCCGGTTGGTTAAACCAGAACAATTATTCCTAAAATAAAATACATAATCAATCAGTCTGTTAGATGAAATCTTAATTGAGTTTTCTTCTACACAACAGAACAACATAAAGTTGGGCGGATTGAAAAGACAGATTGCCGTTATAAAAAGCCTATTTTCCAGACCCATACCCAATTATCTCAAAGAAATCGTAAATACACCGCATCCGCATAAAAAAAAATAAGGTCAATTCATTAAGATAACATCGTTTATTTACATTTACAACTTACAGCTACTATAAGCAAAGCCTGGCGATCTGTCCTCTCTGACTACCCCATCAGGGATACAGCGTGAAGATAGTTAGTTAGTTACAGTATAAGAATTATATTATATTATCTGTGGTTACAGCTACTATAAACTAAACTTTACACATATTAAAAAAGGAAGGTAAGGAATATTTAACTGTATCAAAAACAATATGTGTGTACCAGTATACACAGGTAAGAAGTGAAATTTTTTTACGACATTTTATTACAGCTTTAAAATTTCCGTCATAAGTCGATAAAGAAGTTTCACTTATGATGAAGAAGTTTCACTTCAAAACAACATGGCGCGTAACCGAATAACGTGACGATTTTTTTACATCAATAAAATGTCTCTCAATGTCGATAAAGATTTTCACTTCAAGTAAAGAAGATTCACTTCAAAAATTAAGGTCAATCCATTAAGATAAGATCATTTATTTACATTTACAACTTACAGCTACTATAAACTTTACACATATTAAAAAAGGGAAGGAAATATTTAAATATATCAAAAAAATAATAATTTTGGCATCAAAAAACTCATCCACGTCGCTGTTAGCCACATCCGTACCCAGAATGCTGGCAGCATTGCCACGTTAATATGTGTAAAGTTTATTGTAGCTGAAAGTTGTAAATTTAAATAATGAAATATAAATAAATAAATAAAAAGAAATATAAATAATACCTAATAATACCTCTCTGTTTATAATAATATATTAACGGAAAGGTCAAAAGTACTCGGATACACAGACGTGCGTGTATGAAGCGATTGATGAATCTTGAAGAAGCGAAAGAAGTATGCATGGATCGCGAAGCCTGGCGATCTGTCCTCTCTGACTACCCCGTCAGGGATACAGCGTGAAGATAGTTAAGTTTTTTTTTTAAATAAATAAATATATTTGTTTTCACAAAACATAGTTACATAGTTGTTACTTAAATGGTTATTACAGCATGACTCACAATGGACAATTAAAAATAAATTTAAAAGTAAAATATTTCCATAATCAACTAAGTAAATTATGCAGAATATCAATACAATATCAATACCTACTCGTATGTCATGTAAAAATCCAAGAAAACTTTCCGAGCTGATAAAATTTCAGAGAAACTTTCAGGCACTAAACTCGACAGATCCCACATCCGACCGCATAGGCAGTGATTTGGTCGAGCGCACGGACCAGGTTAAATACCTGGGATCTGTTTTTCACACGTCCAGTGACATCGATTGCAATGTCAAGTCACGCTTTGCTGCCGCGTGGGCCAAATGGCGGGAGATGACCGGTGTCATTTGTGACCCTAAAATGCCGATCCGGTTGAAGGGACAGGTCTACAAAACCATTATTAGACCTATCCTTTTACATGGCAGTGAGACGTGGCCAATATTGGAGCGACACAAGCAGGAGCTGCGTGTCACGGAAATGAAGATGCTGTGGTAGATGTGTGGAGTCACGCGGATTCCGTGACATTGCAGACAAGTTGCAAGATTGTTGCCTTCGTTGGTATAGTCACGTCTTGCGGCAAGTGCCGGACTACGTGGGAAACAAATGTCTGGCCATGTAAGCCCCGCCGGGTACCGGTAAGACGGGAAGACCCAAGAAGTGCTGGCTTGACGTCGTAAGGGCTGACATGCGTGCCAATGGACTCACTACAGGGGATGCTGATGACCGTGCGAAGTGGAGGAGAAAATGTAGGAAAGCGGACCCCGGGCGTCGCGAGACGCATCTGGGACAGACGCTCGGATGACGATGATGATCAATTTCAGAGAAATAAAAACAGTTAATATACACAATCAATAAATTATTCCACATATGATTAATTCCAAAATCAATCCGACAAGAACTTTGAACGACATTGATTCCTTAGGACGTGAAAGTAGAACAAAGCAACAACATTTTATAATGTTAAATATTTTATTTATGTTTCTATCACGCTTTATCCCCAAAGGGGTGATAGAGGCATACATATTGTTTGCCCACTTTTCACCATGCGTATTCCTGTCCCACGTAATAGGTGGTGAGCCCATTGCCGTGTTGGAATAGACAGACGCAGGTTGTGGCTACCTGCTGTTGAAATTTTTCAAGCCGCCCATAAGGCCTTCAACTAGACTAAACGACTGCCAGGTTACTTGCAACCGGGACCAACGGCTTAACATGCCTTCTGAAGCACGGAAACGCTCGCAAATGTAAATTCCACAAATTGGTCACCCATTCAAGGACCACCTATAGCGAATGTTGTTTAACGCAGTGATCGTTTACAAAACACTGAGTCAGCGGGGCCACGAGAGCTTCAAATTTTAAATATGTATTTTAAATATAAGTACCTACCTGTCATTGTCATCATCCAAACGTTTCGGTCCTTACTTTTGAGGGCCTATAAAAGTATCCTTTTACGTGCTTCAAGGATCGGGGCTTATACTCGAAGTAACTATAAAAATATCGCCTTTCCACGCCACTCATCCCCGAAACTATTAAAACTGCCTCTTACATTTTATGTCCGATATCGCTCGTGATGTGCGTCAATCAAATATATTATATTTTCTATGACGTCAACATGTTTCGTTCATATTCAAATGTGTTTCTTACAGGGATTGTATCAAAATAAACAATTGAGGTCGAGATATTTGTGGTATTTACTGCGTCTACAGTTTATCGGATTAAGTACAGTTCAGCTGCTCCATTAGTAAGGATTTTACAGGTTGATTCACAACACTAAATTACAGAGGGTTTATGTGGTTTTTAAAGATGGGTTTGATTTTAATCCTAATTGGTAAACAGAATTAATGCATCCACAATATTTTTGAAATGAATAATATTGTCTCCGTCGTAGACGAAATGTGAAATATAAACATTACTTACACAGCGCCGTCTAGTCCAAACTAAACTAATAAAAGTTTGTGGTTTGGGATAACTGATAAACATTTTAATCTTAATCTTAATAATATTATAAATGCGAATGTTTGTATGGAAGTTTGTTACTCTTTCACGTAAAAACTACTGAATAGATTTTAATGAAACTTCGCAATAATATAGCTTATACATCAGAATAATACATAGGCTACTTTTTATCCCAGAAACAAATTCCTGTGGGGAACGGGAACGGGAAAACTTCTCTACGCGGGCGTCAACTAGTCCTTATATATTTCTAAATACATATATAATATACATAGAAAGCATCCAAACTTCGAAACAAACATTTACGGATCACACAAACTCCGAAACAAACATTTTTAGCAACTCGAGTGCTGCACCTCTGGTGTTGCAAACGTCCATAGGCTAAGGTGACCACTTTCCATCAGGTAAGCCTTATGCTTGTCTGCCGCCTCAGTAGTACAAATATTTGTTCGAAAGCAGGAATCGAACCAGAGACCTCAGCGCAGCAGTCATATTCACTACCACTTATGCCACCGAGGCAGATGTACTACACTACTTTTCGCTGTTGATCTAAGCAGACAGTTCAGTTTAAGTCAAACTGAAATAAGTCTGATGTGACACCTACAACTTTTCCCGTGAAATACTTCGAACACCCGTCGCACCTATTTAATCCCGTCGTTTTTATATTTTTTTAATATTGTATAAATATTGTCCCGATTTGTATATATATATGATTACTGCTCCGCTCTCTTCTGTTGTAGTGTGATGATATAAAGCTTTCCTCGATAAATTGACTATCTAACACAAAAATAATTTTTCAATGCGTCACGGTGGTTCGTGAGATTAGTGAGTTCAACCAAACAAAGAAACAGGGATGACATGCGTGCCAATGGTCTCACTTCAGGGGATGCCGACGACCGTGCGAAGTGGAGGAGAAAATATAGGAAAGTGGACCCCGGGCGTCGCGAGACGCTACGATAGACGCTCGAATGATGAACCAAACCAAGAAACAAACATACTCTACAGCTTTATTTATTAGTATACATATATTTTTCCTTGAGAAATTCGAATAGTCAATCCTCCGTTAGAGATAACCCTTGCCTGTTATGCACTAGAATAGACAGGGTGGTGGGGTCTTTCTCCCCCTATTTCGTTATCTTTCTAAGACAGACACAAAGTTATGTATACGCTATAGGGAGACATCTGACTATGCTCAGATAAATTTAGAATCGAACAAGTGAGATCTTTAGCTTAGAGTCAATTCTCGGTCGCTTCCTTATCACTAACTTGAAGCCCGGGATCTGCTAGATGTATGTACATTTTCCAAATTACTTGATTATTTCTCCGCTCTCCAGTATGCCCGCACTGCCCGGTCGAAATATGGTTACACGAAATTAACTAGCAAAATCAAAATAATGCGCAAAGAGTATTATTTTGATTTTGCTATACCTCATAATTAGTACTTACACGTGGTACTACCGGTGGTACTACTGGTAGTACCACGGGAAATATTTTTTGCCCGTGGTTTTACTATGACGTATAGTAGTACCACGGGAGATTTTATATTACCCCTGGTACTACTTAATAAATAATATACAATAATTGTAAGGTATTTTATTTATACTTAAGTTATCTAAATTAAGTATAAATAAAATACTTTATGTTTTATGTATCTACATAAATCGCTATCGCAAAAATCCATTAAAATATTTTTTTTTAGTTTTATTCTCCTGTTTAGGTTGCGATTTATGTGCTGGGTATCCGCTCTCGATTGCGACGAAGAAAGGCGAGGTCAGACTCGCCTTTACGGGTAAACAAGCGTACGTCAAATTCTCGTCCGTCTAGCAGATGTATCACTTGCAAGTGAGGTTTAAGCTCTTGAGTTTTTTGGTGGGGTTTCACCCTCTCCAGCGAGTAATTTTTTTAAAATTTTTCTTTAGATAGATGCTACCCGCCTGATTCAAACTGACCCTCAAGTTGAAAGCCCTATATTGTATAAGCTCCATTTGAAGAACCAGGAGTTGTAAGAGGATGGAAACACGTGCACTGATAGAGGGTCCCATTTTTCTATGGTTTGACAAAGAAATGATCTTTTGAATTGCTTAGCTCTGGCAAAGAATCTCTTCACTGTCAAGCACGAGTCGAAATCGCACGCCGAGGGTTCCGTAAAAAAATAGTACTATATTTGAGGTAGGTGCCAATTGAGCTACACCTCCAAATTGTGTGAGCATCCATACAAGTCAGAAGTCTATGTTAATTGGTTTTTACTATGTTTGTACGGAGACAGGCCTTAATTTACAATAGTTTTTACTTTTTGGAATTTTTCTTTATTTCTGCTGTAAGACCTTCCTTTTTGCCAAATTTCGTGTTTCTAGGTCTACAGGAAATACTATATAGGTCTTGGACCCAAAATCTATAGGGTACTTCCGGTTGAACTAGAATTTTCAATTTTGGTTAATAGCAAGGTCTTTTAGCACAAGTATAAGGATATATAAATATAGGATAAATCCGAAAAATAAAGAAGTTGAACATTTATCGTGTTGATTCAGGATCTTGATTTTTATACACCTAATAAGGACTATAGACCTTAGTATTTGGTTTAATTTCAACTTGCTAGGCCAACGCGTTCCTGAAAAAATCCATAGTGACACACGGACTTACGGCAAACTTTTATACGGAGTAATGTAAATATATACCTAGTCAGGTCATTAATTCTGTCACATGTTTAATATAAAATAATTAAAACAAGTTTATTCATTATGTAACCATTTATATACCAAAACGAACTTAACAAAACATAGATTCTTATGACGATAAAGTTTATTCAAAATGACCTCCGTGGTTTTGAATACAGGCCTTCAATCTGTGCGGCCAGTCGTCTATCGCAGCACGAACGAGGTCCATGTCAATATCGGCGGCTGCCTTAATCAAGGATGTCTTGAGTGACTCCAAATTGGGATGAGGCTTTGAGCGCGCCTTTTCCTCCAAGTGTTGCCATATCTTGTAATCTAACGGACTCAAATCTGGACTGGAGCAGGGCCAGTCTTCGTGCCGGATGAAGTCGATTTCACAGATTGCTCTTCGCTCTATGAGCTGGCGCCGAATCTTGTTGGAATACCCAGTGTCTCTTATTGAACATGGTATGAGAAACAGGTTCCACAAGGTCTTTTGGTGGTTATATTCAAATTTTTCAGTATGTAAAAAATTTGAATTGGCGGGTAACCGCAACGATGCAACGCACTAACTGCAACACGGTCTTCTTTAAGCGTCCACTACATATTTAAAAATGAGTAAAATTCTAAAAAGTATACATTTTTATTTTCAAGAACAATTCGAAATTCGAATTCAACAAACTTTTTTTGTGGCCAGCATTCTAAAAGAAAAGTTTTTACTGTGTGATAATACTTATGACCTGACTAGGTAATACCACTAATAACCATGACCTATAGAAACACATAGAGCAAAATTTCTTCATGTAGCTACTTGGGTTTAATACTTGATTCTCATTTAATCATTCATTCTGATCTCGTATTTGAAGAGCACTAAGGTAAAAAACGGTTCACCCTTCCTTTGTACTTGAATCACACTCATCTCACTTTCGGCACACACTCGGCTTATATTGAGATCACTGATTTGTATATGCTTATAATATTCTCACTTGAAACAGCATCATCGTCACTATTTGACGTAAGTTTCGGTTGCATAACGTGTACTTTATGATTATTTTTTTCTTGGAAGATATTCCCGATACGAGAACTTATTGGATCGACATCAAAAAGTGAAATCTTGAGGTAGTAGTAAATGAGATTTGTACTAAAGATCTTACAATGGGTCAATGGGTCTGACAAAACGTTTTTCAAAAAATACAAGAACACCGGCGTTTTTACGTTTTTATATTTCAAAAAATGGCTGAAATATTAATGATCAAAGTGCGTATAACGCGGGTGATCGCATACGTCACAACCCTGCTCAATCAACAGTCGCGTTCTCGTTCGCACCCAAACGCCACGCCGCGCCTTATCGCAGTCTGTGCGAGGCTGTGACGTCATAATGGACGCGCCTAATCTCGTAAATTCGAAAAAGGTCTATTCTCGTCGTTATAACTTACACAATACTGCATGCATTGAAGTGAAATAAAAAAGTAATGAGCTACGCTGTAATTTTAGCTATATTTGACAGTAATATTTTGTCCCTTTAGTGTTCTCCATTAGTGATTCCGATGACGGTAATACAAACTGGTCTAAAAATATTTGAAAATACTTGTTTATGGATATAACGTTTTTTATGAAATTTGATGTTTAGAAGGTTAAATTTTCTAATTAATTTAATCATGATAAGCCGTTGGTCTTGGTTGCCAATAATATGGCAGTCGTTAAGCCCAGTCCAAGAATAAGGGTTGGTTTTTTCCTTATGAGGTATGGATCACTAAAAATACCACTGTACTAAATATTATATTTATTATTTATATGATAAGTACTTATTTTCTAACCATAACATATTTTTGATATAAATGAACATAAGTTATAAAACTTATACTCTTATTAAACTCTTCAACAAAGTATTATATTATTCTTTTAGACATCTGGATTGATTCTCATAACATTTTATGTAGGTAAGGCCAAACTTTTGTAAATACAGACAAGAAAAAACACTTTTAACAAACCACAAATTTATGTTTCAAACGAACAAAATAATACTTAAATATTGTTGAGTTGGGGCTTAAGCCAAACAGCAGCGTAAGCTGACGTGGCAAAGTGGTCTATAGAAATTCGTATTAAATTGTCGCCGTATATTTTTTATAAGCTTTTATTTTCTTTCCGCGTAATCAAGTATAGAACCAAATTTTACATATGAGATGTTTATAACAGCGCCATCTACCCCAAATTAAGATGATATTAGCTTGTGCTATATATAAAGGTTCCCTGGTAGAAATTACTTTAAGCGATAAGGCCGCTAATTGTACTGCTTCGATTGTAACATTATTTTAACTGTTATTTTTATGTTTTTTTTTGTGTACAATAAAGTATACATTAAAATAAATAAGTAAATAAGTATAAAGAGATCTATGCCATGTATTAACACTGTTACATTTTTCTTGACTGCCTCGGTGGTGCAGTATTAGTATTCGACTTTCGCGCTTGAGGTTCCCTGGTAGAAATTACTTTAAGCGATAAGGCCGCTAATTGTACTGCTTCAATTGTTACATTATTTTAACTGTTATTTTTAGGTTTTATTTGTGTACAATAAAGTATACATTAAAATAAATAAGTGAATAAGTATAAAGAGATCTATGCAACGGATTAACACTGTTACATTTTTTCTTGACTGCCTCGGTGGTGCAGTGGTAGTATTCGACTTTCGCGCTTGAGGTACCGGATTCGATTCCCGGGTCGGAAGAAATATTTGTGTGATCGCCAAATGTTGGTTTCGGAGTTTGGGTGTTTCTTATAATTAATATAAGTATGATTATTAGTTATCTAAATCCCATACCACAGAATTATATTAGTTTACTTTGGGCTAGATGGCGCTGTGTGAAAAATGTCTCACAATACTCATTTATTTATAGATATTTATTGCTTAAAACGCTTGTAGCCCCGCTAACTCAGTGAACTTTTAGCGATCATTCACTTTGGCTGCTCCTCAGATGGGTGAACGATTTTGGCATTTTCATTTAGAAGCGTTTCAATGCTTTAGTAAGCATGTTAAGCCGTTGTTCTCTATATGGCCAGTAACATGGCACTCGTTAAGTCGAAGGTCTTTTGGGCGGCTCGAAAATTTTCAGTAACAGGGTCATAATTTTCAGTAATAGGACCTATCTGATTCAACATGGCGGTGGACTCACCATTTCTTACGTAAAACAAAAAATATGTGTGTGTAACAGAGTATACAGGTAAGAAGTGAAACTTAAGACATTTATTTTTTTCAGCTATTAAATTTCTCTCATACGTCGATAAAGAAGTTTCACTTATGATAAAGATTCTTACGTAAAACAAAAAATATGTGTGTGTAACAGAGTATACAGGTAAGAAGTGAAACTTAAGACATTTCTTTTTTACAGCTATAATATTTCCCTCATACGTCGATAAAGAAGTTTCACTTATGATAAAGAAGTGTCACTACAAAACAACATGACAATTTAAATTTACAGCTATAATATACATCTCAACGTCGATAAAGAAGTTTCACTTTAAAACAAATACTGTAAAATGTGTGCGTACCTATAGTAGGTATGCCTCTGCATACACCTCCAGTATAAAGGAGTGAGTGATAAGTCTATTTGTATAATTACACGTCACTGACAGAGAAAATATAGAAAGATTTCTCCTAGCTGGGAATCGTAGCAACAAAAATATTCAATCAATTTAAGGTCCCCTCGTTATTAAAGTCAATTTTCAAATTCTCCGATTTCAATTATTGTACTTTATTAAAACTACATAATTGAATTCGGAGAAATTGTAGATTGCTCACTCACTACAAACGATTTATTGCTCATCTTGTACGAATTTATTTTTTTATTAATTTAAGTTTACTTAAACTTAAATTAATAAAAAAATACATATTAAAAAATACTGACCGTAATTTCCACAGAAAACTTATCTTCAGCGATGAGGCCCACTTCTGGATGAATGGGTACGTAAACAAACAAAATTGTTAAATTTGGGACAATACCAATCCACATGAGATCCAAGAGCGTCCAATGCATCCCGAAAAAGTTACAGTTTGGTGTGGGTTTTGGGCTGGCGGCGCCATCGGGCCATATTTCTTTGAGAACAATGTTGGCCAGGCCATCACTGTCAACGGTGAGCGCTATAGGTCGATGATTACCAACTTTTTTCGGCATGATCTGGATCATCTGAACACCAACCACATGTGGTTTGAACAAGACGGCGCTACTTGCCACACAGCTCATGCCACATTTAATATTCTTCATGAGAGATTTGAGGGCATGGTCATCTCACGTGGAGCTGATGTGAACTGACCACTGAGATCGTGTGACTTAACACCGCTAGACTTTTACTTGTGGAGTTTTCTTAAGTTGCAGGTGGTGGATGCAAATAAACCACAAACCGCAACGGCGCTCAAAGCCAACATAACCTATGCCATAGGTCAAATTCTGCGAATTGGATTTCTCGCATGAGCGAGAAGCCGTGGCGGACATTTGAATGATGTCATATTCCACACATAATGGCATCACTACATCTTTCAAATAAATAAATAATTTCGATAATATCTCACACACATTTCGTTTTATTTAATTTTAAAGATAGTGTAATGATGCGTGGTCGAGCCGCGCCATCATACGACTAACGCCATCTATCGGACGGATGCGGCATTAAAGTTACTCTGTATAAGCGTGGAGTTCGAGGTCCCGTCCCCCGCACATTGACCCACCACTGGGCCGTTGCAGGAAGCAGTTGACTGGAAGTTTCGGGAACAACCTAGATTTGTCAATTACGCTACGGTGTACTACCACACAATAGTCAAAAAAAATAATTATAAAATAAAGTAATTGCAAATTAAATACAAGTTGCTCAAGTACCTTCCTAAAACTATATAAATTTATAAAATATTTGTAAAAATATTGGACCCGGAATATCCCGGTAAGTTTCTAATTATAATCAATCATCCTTACTAACTTTTGTTCCTGCAGGAAGGAGTGTTTAAATCTAATTCTATCTATAGTGTTCTTACCTATTTCCTTTTCAGCGTATGTATTACCGCAATTAGTAGCTATTTTTATCATTGCTAAGTCTATTACAATTGCTAATTTTTAGCTATAGCTATAAGTGGGTAGGAATACGTTTAAAGCTTTAATTTTCACTAGTGTGCCAACCAACCCTTATTAAATTGAATTCTATGTACCTACCACCTACAACCTATATGTAAGACTTCCCGCCTCTCCAGCCAACCTGGGCCTGAGAAGAGGCTGGAAGCCTTTTAGGTTTCCGGCTGAGGTTCTTACCCCAGGCTTCTGTCTTCCAGGGTCCTTTGTTACGGTTGAACCACTATACCTACTACTTGTTGGCCGAGTGCTACTCCGAGGCTCCTTCTGGTTGCGCCTGGACCGGGAGTGGAAGCCGCCGTCAAGCCGGAGAAGCTACTACGACTGCGAGAGGAACAAGATCCGACCAGTGGAAGATCACCTGGCCCTCCCTCAGATAAGTTCAGATTCCGCGGCCTCTCGCGGCAGTGTCCACCTTACGGTTGCCTATCGATATTCGACACCCGCGACCCTGACTTGACTACTTTTGGCCCTATCGGGAAATATATTTTATATATTCTATCTGCTACCATTTTTATTTATCTCCCGTAGGGTCCTGTACAACCTAAAGGTTTACAATAGGACACCCCTAATGAAAGACCCTGTATTTAGATTTAATATATATAATATATATTTTTCTATTTCACAAACTTTATTTTTCCGTAATATACAAAGTGGTTGCGGATGCGGATAGGAACGAATTGAATCAAATTCAAATCAATTATGGATCATAAGTACATTAGTTGTTAAAATTGCAATTAATTACCCACTATGTCCTGCCATATAGGCATACAATATATAGTAATCAATAAAATATTCTTCATCATCATCATCCGAGCATCTGTCCCAGTTGCGTCTCGCGACGCCTGGGGTCGCTTTCCTACATTTTCTCCTCCACTTCGCACGGCATACCCTATAATGAGACCATTGTCAATCAATAAAATATTCCTATCGAATCATAAAAGTTGCATAATTGATAAAGAAAAATGACTAATTCGCTTCAATTATTCATTCCGGTTGGTTAAACCAGAACAATTATTCCTAAAATAAAATACATAATCAATCAGTCTGTTAGATGAAATCTTAATTGAGTTTTCTTCTACACAACAGAACAACATAAAGTTGGGCGGATTGAAAAGACAGATTGCCGTTATAAAAAGCCTATTTTCCAGACCCATACCCAATTATCTCAAAGAAATCGTAAATACACCGCATCCGCATAAAAAAAAATAAGGTCAATTCATTAAGATAACATCGTTTATTTACATTTACAACTTACAGCTACTATAAGCAAAGCCTGGCGATCTGTCCTCTCTGACTACCCCATCAGGGATACAGCGTGAAGATAGTTAGTTAGTTACAGTATAAGAATTATATTATATTATCTGTGGTTACAGCTACTATAAACTAAACTTTACACATATTAAAAAAGGAAGGTAAGGAATATTTAACTGTATCAAAAACAATATGTGTGTACCAGTATACACAGGTAAGAAGTGAAATTTTTTTACGACATTTTATTACAGCTTTAAAATTTCCGTCATAAGTCGATAAAGAAGTTTCACTTATGATGAAGAAGTTTCACTTCAAAACAACATGGCGCGTAACCGAATAACGTGACGATTTTTTTACATCAATAAAATGTCTCTCAATGTCGATAAAGATTTTCACTTCAAGTAAAGAAGATTCACTTCAAAAATTAAGGTCAATCCATTAAGATAAGATCATTTATTTACATTTACAACTTACAGCTACTATAAACTTTACACATATTAAAAAAGGGAAGGAAATATTTAAATATATCAAAAAAATAATAATTTTGGCATCAAAAAACTCATCCACGTCGCTGTTAGCCACATCCGTACCCAGAATGCTGGCAGCATTGCCACGTTAATATGTGTAAAGTTTATTGTAGCTGAAAGTTGTAAATTTAAATAATGAAATATAAATAAATAAATAAAAAGAAATATAAATAATACCTAATAATACCTCTCTGTTTATAATAATATATTAACGGAAAGGTCAAAAGTACTCGGATACACAGACGTGCGTGTATGAAGCGATTGATGAATCTTGAAGAAGCGAAAGAAGTATGCATGGATCGCGAAGCCTGGCGATCTGTCCTCTCTGACTACCCCGTCAGGGATACAGCGTGAAGATAGTTAAGTTTTTTTTTTAAATAAATAAATATATTTGTTTTCACAAAACATAGTTACATAGTTGTTACTTAAATGGTTATTACAGCATGACTCACAATGGACAATTAAAAATAAATTTAAAAGTAAAATATTTCCATAATCAACTAAGTAAATTATGCAGAATATCAATACAATATCAATACCTACTCGTATGTCATGTAAAAATCCAAGAAAACTTTCCGAGCTGATAAAATTTCAGAGAAACTTTCAGGCACTAAACTCGACAGATCCCACATCCGACCGCATAGGCAGTGATTTGGTCGAGCGCACGGACCAGGTTAAATACCTGGGATCTGTTTTTCACACGTCCAGTGACATCGATTGCAATGTCAAGTCACGCTTTGCTGCCGCGTGGGCCAAATGGCGGGAGATGACCGGTGTCATTTGTGACCCTAAAATGCCGATCCGGTTGAAGGGACAGGTCTACAAAACCATTATTAGACCTATCCTTTTACATGGCAGTGAGACGTGGCCAATATTGGAGCGACACAAGCAGGAGCTGCGTGTCACGGAAATGAAGATGCTGTGGTAGATGTGTGGAGTCACGCGGATTCCGTGACATTGCAGACAAGTTGCAAGATTGTTGCCTTCGTTGGTATAGTCACGTCTTGCGGCAAGTGCCGGACTACGTGGGAAACAAATGTCTGGCCATGTAAGCCCCGCCGGGTACCGGTAAGACGGGAAGACCCAAGAAGTGCTGGCTTGACGTCGTAAGGGCTGACATGCGTGCCAATGGACTCACTACAGGGGATGCTGATGACCGTGCGAAGTGGAGGAGAAAATGTAGGAAAGCGGACCCCGGGCGTCGCGAGACGCATCTGGGACAGACGCTCGGATGACGATGATGATCAATTTCAGAGAAATAAAAACAGTTAATATACACAATCAATAAATTATTCCACATATGATTAATTCCAAAATCAATCCGACAAGAACTTTGAACGACATTGATTCCTTAGGACGTGAAAGTAGAACAAAGCAACAACATTTTATAATGTTAAATATTTTATTTATGTTTCTATCACGCTTTATCCCCAAAGGGGTGATAGAGGCATACATATTGTTTGCCCACTTTTCACCATGCGTATTCCTGTCCCACGTAATAGGTGGTGAGCCCATTGCCGTGTTGGAATAGACAGACGCAGGTTGTGGCTACCTGCTGTTGAAATTTTTCAAGCCGCCCATAAGGCCTTCAACTAGACTAAACGACTGCCAGGTTACTTGCAACCGGGACCAACGGCTTAACATGCCTTCTGAAGCACGGAAACGCTCGCAAATGTAAATTCCACAAATTGGTCACCCATTCAAGGACCACCTATAGCGAATGTTGTTTAACGCAGTGATCGTTTACAAAACACTGAGTCAGCGGGGCCACGAGAGCTTCAAATTTTAAATATGTATTTTAAATATAAGTACCTACCTGTCATTGTCATCATCCAAACGTTTCGGTCCTTACTTTTGAGGGCCTATAAAAGTATCCTTTTACGTGCTTCAAGGATCGGGGCTTATACTCGAAGTAACTATAAAAATATCGCCTTTCCACGCCACTCATCCCCGAAACTATTAAAACTGCCTCTTACATTTTATGTCCGATATCGCTCGTGATGTGCGTCAATCAAATATATTATATTTTCTATGACGTCAACATGTTTCGTTCATATTCAAATGTGTTTCTTACAGGGATTGTATCAAAATAAACAATTGAGGTCGAGATATTTGTGGTATTTACTGCGTCTACAGTTTATCGGATTAAGTACAGTTCAGCTGCTCCATTAGTAAGGATTTTACAGGTTGATTCACAACACTAAATTACAGAGGGTTTATGTGGTTTTTAAAGATGGGTTTGATTTTAATCCTAATTGGTAAACAGAATTAATGCATCCACAATATTTTTGAAATGAATAATATTGTCTCCGTCGTAGACGAAATGTGAAATATAAACATTACTTACACAGCGCCGTCTAGTCCAAACTAAACTAATAAAAGTTTGTGGTTTGGGATAACTGATAAACATTTTAATCTTAATCTTAATAATATTATAAATGCGAATGTTTGTATGGAAGTTTGTTACTCTTTCACGTAAAAACTACTGAATAGATTTTAATGAAACTTCGCAATAATATAGCTTATACATCAGAATAATACATAGGCTACTTTTTATCCCAGAAACAAATTCCTGTGGGGAACGGGAACGGGAAAACTTCTCTACGCGGGCGTCAACTAGTCCTTATATATTTCTAAATACATATATAATATACATAGAAAGCATCCAAACTTCGAAACAAACATTTACGGATCACACAAACTCCGAAACAAACATTTTTAGCAACTCGAGTGCTGCACCTCTGGTGTTGCAAACGTCCATAGGCTAAGGTGACCACTTTCCATCAGGTAAGCCTTATGCTTGTCTGCCGCCTCAGTAGTACAAATATTTGTTCGAAAGCAGGAATCGAACCAGAGACCTCAGCGCAGCAGTCATATTCACTACCACTTATGCCACCGAGGCAGATGTACTACACTACTTTTCGCTGTTGATCTAAGCAGACAGTTCAGTTTAAGTCAAACTGAAATAAGTCTGATGTGACACCTACAACTTTTCCCGTGAAATACTTCGAACACCCGTCGCACCTATTTAATCCCGTCGTTTTTATATTTTTTTAATATTGTATAAATATTGTCCCGATTTGTATATATATATGATTACTGCTCCGCTCTCTTCTGTTGTAGTGTGATGATATAAAGCTTTCCTCGATAAATTGACTATCTAACACAAAAATAATTTTTCAATGCGTCACGGTGGTTCGTGAGATTAGTGAGTTCAACCAAACAAAGAAACAGGGATGACATGCGTGCCAATGGTCTCACTTCAGGGGATGCCGACGACCGTGCGAAGTGGAGGAGAAAATATAGGAAAGTGGACCCCGGGCGTCGCGAGACGCTACGATAGACGCTCGAATGATGAACCAAACCAAGAAACAAACATACTCTACAGCTTTATTTATTAGTATACATATATTTTTCCTTGAGAAATTCGAATAGTCAATCCTCCGTTAGAGATAACCCTTGCCTGTTATGCACTAGAATAGACAGGGTGGTGGGGTCTTTCTCCCCCTATTTCGTTATCTTTCTAAGACAGACACAAAGTTATGTATACGCTATAGGGAGACATCTGACTATGCTCAGATAAATTTAGAATCGAACAAGTGAGATCTTTAGCTTAGAGTCAATTCTCGGTCGCTTCCTTATCACTAACTTGAAGCCCGGGATCTGCTAGATGTATGTACATTTTCCAAATTACTTGATTATTTCTCCGCTCTCCAGTATGCCCGCACTGCCCGGTCGAAATATGGTTACACGAAATTAACTAGCAAAATCAAAATAATGCGCAAAGAGTATTATTTTGATTTTGCTATACCTCATAATTAGTACTTACACGTGGTACTACCGGTGGTACTACTGGTAGTACCACGGGAAATATTTTTTGCCCGTGGTTTTACTATGACGTATAGTAGTACCACGGGAGATTTTATATTACCCCTGGTACTACTTAATAAATAATATACAATAATTGTAAGGTATTTTATTTATACTTAAGTTATCTAAATTAAGTATAAATAAAATACTTTATGTTTTATGTATCTACATAAATCGCTATCGCAAAAATCCATTAAAATATTTTTTTTTAGTTTTATTCTCCTGTTTAGGTTGCGATTTATGTGCTGGGTATCCGCTCTCGATTGCGACGAAGAAAGGCGAGGTCAGACTCGCCTTTACGGGTAAACAAGCGTACGTCAAATTCTCGTCCGTCTAGCAGATGTATCACTTGCAAGTGAGGTTTAAGCTCTTGAGTTTTTTGGTGGGGTTTCACCCTCTCCAGCGAGTAATTTTTTTAAAATTTTTCTTTAGATAGATGCTACCCGCCTGATTCAAACTGACCCTCAAGTTGAAAGCCCTATATTGTATAAGCTCCATTTGAAGAACCAGGAGTTGTAAGAGGATGGAAACACGTGCACTGATAGAGGGTCCCATTTTTCTATGGTTTGACAAAGAAATGATCTTTTGAATTGCTTAGCTCTGGCAAAGAATCTCTTCACTGTCAAGCACGAGTCGAAATCGCACGCCGAGGGTTCCGTAAAAAAATAGTACTATATTTGAGGTAGGTGCCAATTGAGCTACACCTCCAAATTGTGTGAGCATCCATACAAGTCAGAAGTCTATGTTAATTGGTTTTTACTATGTTTGTACGGAGACAGGCCTTAATTTACAATAGTTTTTACTTTTTGGAATTTTTCTTTATTTCTGCTGTAAGACCTTCCTTTTTGCCAAATTTCGTGTTTCTAGGTCTACAGGAAATACTATATAGGTCTTGGACCCAAAATCTATAGGGTACTTCCGGTTGAACTAGAATTTTCAATTTTGGTTAATAGCAAGGTCTTTTAGCACAAGTATAAGGATATATAAATATAGGATAAATCCGAAAAATAAAGAAGTTGAACATTTATCGTGTTGATTCAGGATCTTGATTTTTATACACCTAATAAGGACTATAGACCTTAGTATTTGGTTTAATTTCAACTTGCTAGGCCAACGCGTTCCTGAAAAAATCCATAGTGACACACGGACTTACGGCAAACTTTTATACGGAGTAATGTAAATATATACCTAGTCAGGTCATTAATTCTGTCACATGTTTAATATAAAATAATTAAAACAAGTTTATTCATTATGTAACCATTTATATACCAAAACGAACTTAACAAAACATAGATTCTTATGACGATAAAGTTTATTCAAAATGACCTCCGTGGTTTTGAATACAGGCCTTCAATCTGTGCGGCCAGTCGTCTATCGCAGCACGAACGAGGTCCATGTCAATATCGGCGGCTGCCTTAATCAAGGATGTCTTGAGTGACTCCAAATTGGGATGAGGCTTTGAGCGCGCCTTTTCCTCCAAGTGTTGCCATATCTTGTAATCTAACGGACTCAAATCTGGACTGGAGCAGGGCCAGTCTTCGTGCCGGATGAAGTCGATTTCACAGATTGCTCTTCGCTCTATGAGCTGGCGCCGAATCTTGTTGGAATACCCAGTGTCTCTTATTGAACATGGTATGAGAAACAGGTTCCACAAGGTCTTTTGGTGGTTATATTCAAATTTTTCAGTATGTAAAAAATTTGAATTGGCGGGTAACCGCAACGATGCAACGCACTAACTGCAACACGGTCTTCTTTAAGCGTCCACTACATATTTAAAAATGAGTAAAATTCTAAAAAGTATACATTTTTATTTTCAAGAACAATTCGAAATTCGAATTCAACAAACTTTTTTTGTGGCCAGCATTCTAAAAGAAAAGTTTTTACTGTGTGATAATACTTATGACCTGACTAGGTAATACCACTAATAACCATGACCTATAGAAACACATAGAGCAAAATTTCTTCATGTAGCTACTTGGGTTTAATACTTGATTCTCATTTAATCATTCATTCTGATCTCGTATTTGAAGAGCACTAAGGTAAAAAACGGTTCACCCTTCCTTTGTACTTGAATCACACTCATCTCACTTTCGGCACACACTCGGCTTATATTGAGATCACTGATTTGTATATGCTTATAATATTCTCACTTGAAACAGCATCATCGTCACTATTTGACGTAAGTTTCGGTTGCATAACGTGTACTTTATGATTATTTTTTTCTTGGAAGATATTCCCGATACGAGAACTTATTGGATCGACATCAAAAAGTGAAATCTTGAGGTAGTAGTAAATGAGATTTGTACTAAAGATCTTACAATGGGTCAATGGGTCTGACAAAACGTTTTTCAAAAAATACAAGAACACCGGCGTTTTTACGTTTTTATATTTCAAAAAATGGCTGAAATATTAATGATCAAAGTGCGTATAACGCGGGTGATCGCATACGTCACAACCCTGCTCAATCAACAGTCGCGTTCTCGTTCGCACCCAAACGCCACGCCGCGCCTTATCGCAGTCTGTGCGAGGCTGTGACGTCATAATGGACGCGCCTAATCTCGTAAATTCGAAAAAGGTCTATTCTCGTCGTTATAACTTACACAATACTGCATGCATTGAAGTGAAATAAAAAAGTAATGTATGTACATGAGCTACGCTGTAATTTTAGCTATATTTGACAGTAATATTTTGTCCCTTTAGTGTTCTCCATTAGTGATTCCGATGACGGTAATACAAACTGGTCTAAAAATATTTGAAAATACTTGTTTATGGATATAACGTTTTTTATGAAATTTGATGTTTAGAAGGTTAAATTTTCTAATTAATTTAATCATGATAAGCCGTTGGTCTTGGTTGCCAATAATATGGCAGTCGTTAAGCCCAGTCCAAGAATAAGGGTTGGTTTTTTCCTTATGAGGTATGGATCACTAAAAATACCACTGTACTAAATATTATATTTATTATTTATATGATAAGTACTTATTTTCTAACCATAACATATTTTTGATATAAATGAACATAAGTTATAAAACTTATACTCTTATTAAACTCTTCAACAAAGTATTATATTATTCTTTTAGACATCTGGATTGATTCTCATAGCATTTTATGTAGGTAAGGCCAAACTTTTGTAAATACAGACAAGAAAAAACACTTTTAACAAACCACAAATTTATGTTTCAAACGAACAAAATAATACTTAAATATTGTTGAGTTGGGGCTTAAGCCAAACAGCAGCGTAAGCTGACGTGGCAAAGTGGTCTATAGAAATTCGTATTAAATTGTCGCCGTATATTTTTTATAAGCTTTTATTTTCTTTCCGCGTAATCAAGTATAGAACCAAATTTTACATATGAGATGTTTATAACAGCGCCATCTACCCCAAATTAAGATGATATTAGCTTGTGCTATATATAAAGGTTCCCTGGTAGAAATTACTTTAAGCGATAAGGCCGCTAATTGTACTGCTTCGATTGTAACATTATTTTAACTGTTATTTTTATGTTTTTTTTTGTGTACAATAAAGTATACATTAAAATAAATAAGTAAATAAGTATAAAGAGATCTATGCCATGTATTAACACTGTTACATTTTTCTTGACTGCCTCGGTGGTGCAGTATTAGTATTCGACTTTCGCGCTTGAGGTTCCCTGGTAGAAATTACTTTAAGCGATAAGGCCGCTAATTGTACTGCTTCAATTGTTACATTATTTTAACTGTTATTTTTAGGTTTTATTTGTGTACAATAAAGTATACATTAAAATAAATAAATAATAATAAGTATAAAGAGATCTATGCAACGGATTAACACTGTTACATTTTTTCTTGACTGCCTCGGTGGTGCAGTGGTAGTATTCGACTTTCGCGCTTGAGGTACCGGATTCGATTCCCGGGTCGGAAGAAATATTTGTGTGATCGCCAAATGTTGGTTTCGGAGTTTGGGTGTTTCTTATAATTAATATAAGTATGATTATTAGTTATCTAAATCCCATACCACAGAATTATATTAGTTTACTTTGGGCTAGATGGCGCTGTGTGAAAAATGTCTCACAATACTCATTTATTTATAGATATTTATTGCTTAAAACGCTTGTAGCCCCGCTAACTCAGTGAACTTTTAGCGATCATTCACTTTGGCTGCTCCTCAGATGGGTGAACGATTTTGGCATTTTCATTTAGAAGCGTTTCAATGCTTTAGTAAGCATGTTAAGCCGTTGTTCTCTATATGGCCAGTAACATGGCACTCGTTAAGTCGAAGGTCTTTTGGGCGGCTCGAAAATTTTCAGTAACAGGGTCATAATTTTCAGTAATAGGACCTATCTGATTCAACATGGCGGTGGACTCACCATTTCTTACGTAAAACAAAAAATATGTGTGTGTAACAGAGTATACAGGTAAGAAGTGAAACTTAAGACATTTATTTTTTTCAGCTATTAAATTTCTCTCATACGTCGATAAAGAAGTTTCACTTATGATAAAGATTCTTACGTAAAACAAAAAATATGTGTGTGTAACAGAGTATACAGGTAAGAAGTGAAACTTAAGACATTTCTTTTTTACAGCTATAATATTTCCCTCATACGTCGATAAAGAAGTTTCACTTATGATAAAGAAGTGTCACTACAAAACAACATGACAATTTAAATTTACAGCTATAATATACATCTCAACGTCGATAAAGAAGTTTCACTTTAAAACAAATACTGTAAAATGTGTGCGTACCTATAGTAGGTATGCCTCTGCATACACCTCCAGTATAAAGGAGTGAGTGATAAGTCTATTTGTATAATTACACGTCACTGACAGAGAAAATATAGAAAGATTTCTCCTAGCTGGGAATCGTAGCAACAAAAATATTCAATCAATTTAAGGTCCCCTCGTTATTAAAGTCAATTTTCAAATTCTCCGATTTCAATTATTGTACTTTATTAAAACTACATAATTGAATTCGGAGAAATTGTAGATTGCTCACTCACTACAAACGATTTATTGCTCATCTTGTACGAATTTATTTTTTTATTAATTTAAGTTTAAGTAAACAATATAATTCTTGATTAATATTATTCAAAAGACATACAAATATAGAGGGTCTGTTCGAATCCCGGGTCGGAACAAATTTTTGATCGGAATATTTTGGACTTTGGACTAGGGACCTAACATCATATAAAAATGATTTATGAACTTTTTTTTTAGTTCTGATAAAGAAAACTAATTTCAAATTTCTTTTTTTTAAATTTCTCTTGAGTTTAAGTAAATGATTCAATTACATTACCACACAACTCGTAAAAATCACAGCTGATGGGGGTGGACCGGTGATAGCTCCTTTGACCTTGACCTTTTTTAACCGCATTGATGCGCGCACGTCCGTCGTTCATCGAGGAATGCAGTACGTGACGAAAAAGAGACCCAGGAGTTCTCATAAGCGAATCCAAGAGCGAAAACCTATGACGCATCTCGACGGTTCAATGTATGAAAGAACTCGTTTCGTAAGGAATTGCCAAAAGTCGTAGAACTAACGTTAGAAACAATTTTGAAAAGGAATTAGTATCCCATTTTTTTTTATCTAAATTGTAGTGTGGATTTTTTTTCGGATTAAGAGTAGAAGCGTGTGAAGAAGAATGTTAGGGGAGGAATGGCAGATAAGATGAATGAGTTGATGGATATTATGAATGAGAGAAAGTTAGATGTAGTGTGATGTTAGATGTAGTTGACAGAGACCAAGCGCAAGGGCAGTGAAGTCTTGGAGCTCCCGGGTGGGGTGCTCGCGCTATGGTCTGGAGTACCAGAGAGCGAGCATGGCAGTCGGGGGGTTGGAATTTTGTTGTCCTCGCGATTGGCCTCCGGTATGTATGAGTACAAACTGGTAGGTCCTAGAATCTTCTGGATCCGTCTAAAACTTGGTTTGACGAAGATTTTCCTGGTAGCTGCTTACGCGCCAGTATCTTCGTCGAACGCGAGTGAGCTAGAGGACTTCTGGGAGAGTATGAGAGAAGCTCTAAATGTGATAGAAGGAAATGAACGACTTATAGTATGTGGAGACTTGAATGGATGGGTAGGTACCGCTGGCGATGGTTTTGAGTCGGTACTTGTGAAGTATGGGGATAAAAGGGTGAACGACGCTGGCAACAATACTTAAATGTTGACGCTGACAATATTTAAGTATTGTTGCTCCAACTCAACAATACTTAAATATTGTTGAGTTGGAAGCCTAAGCCAAACAACAGCGTGAGCTGACGTGGCAAAGTGGCCTACACAAATTCGTATTAAATTGTCGCCGTATATTTTTTATAAGCTTTTATTTTTTTTCCGTGTATCCGGGTTGGCGTCATCATACCGAGTGTCCTGAACCTGAGCCGACTTATAGCATCAAAACCTAGAAGCTGCAGGATGCATCCATTAGAAATAAATATAAAGAAAGGGTAGCTAAAAAGCTTGGCGACGTCAATGTTAGTGGTGAGAATGTGGAAAGTGTATGGCAGAACCTTAGGGATAGTATGGTAAATGCCGCTGTGGAAGTGTGTGGAGAAACGAAAAGAGGCAGTAGTAATAAACGTGATGCATGGTGGAAAGAGGAAGTGAAAGAAGCAGGTCGAATGAAGAAGAAAGCATGGTTAGACTATCTAGCCTCGCGAAATGATTTTAATATGAAAGAGAGATACAAGCTGCAAAAAGTTAACACGAAGGCACTGATAGAAGAAGGTCATGAAAGGTGCAGAATGAAAGCGGATGAAAGGTCGTCGTCCAATTTCCGGGATAATGCCAAGCTCTTCTGGAAAGAGGTAGGCAAGACCCGGAGTTGTTCGACAATCTGCAGTATGAATAAAGTGCTTGGTGTTAACAATGACGTCCTAACATACCAAACTGGTGAGGTCCCAGATGACTGGCGAATAACAGTTGTAGTACCTATTTACAAAGGGAAAGGCTCGCGCCTAAACTGCTCCAGCTACAGGGCGATCAGCTTGGTCAGCTTAGCTAGTAAGGTGTATGCAAAGCAAGAGGCAAGAATGCAAGAAAAGTCTGAAAGGTATTTATGGGAGGCTCAATGCGGATTCCGACGTGGACGAGGTTAGGTAGTATTCGACTTTCGCGCTTGAGGTACCGGATTCGATTCCCGGGTCGGAAGAAATATTTGTGTGATCGCCAAATGTTGGTTTCGGAGTTTGGGTGTTTCTTATAATTAATATAAGTATGATTATTAGTTATCTAAATCCCATACCACAGAATTATATTAGTTTACTTTGGGCTAGATGGCGCTGTGTGAAAAATGTCTCACAATACTCATTTATTTATAGATATTTATTGCTTAAAACGCTTGTAGCCCCGCTAACTCAGTGAACTTTTAGCGATCATTCACTTTGGCTGCTCCTCAGATGGGTGAACGATTTTGGCATTTTCATTTAGAAGCGTTTCAATGCTTTAGTAAGCATGTTAAGCCGTTGTTCTCTATATGGCCAGTAACATGGCACTCGTTAAGTCGAAGGTCTTTTGGGCGGCTCGAAAATTTTCAGTAACAGGGTCATAATTTTCAGTAATAGGACCTATCTGATTCAACATGGCGGTGGACTCACCATTTCTTACGTAAAACAAAAAATATGTGTGTGTAACAGAGTATACAGGTAAGAAGTGAAACTTAAGACATTTATTTTTTTCAGCTATTAAATTTCTCTCATACGTCGATAAAGAAGTTTCACTTATGATAAAGATTCTTACGTAAAACAAAAAATATGTGTGTGTAACAGAGTATACAGGTAAGAAGTGAAACTTAAG
This sequence comes from Thumatha senex, assembly GCA_948477245.1. NCBI lineage: Eukaryota > Metazoa > Arthropoda > Insecta > Lepidoptera > Erebidae > Thumatha > Thumatha senex. The sequence continues at coordinate 20,139,256 of OX419739.1, read as the reverse complement.
ACATTTCTTTTTTACAGCTATAATATTTCCCTCATACGTCGATAAAGAAGTTTCACTTATGATAAAGAAGTGTCACTACAAAACAACATGACAATTTAAATTTACAGCTATAATATACATCTCAACGTCGATAAAGAAGTTTCACTTTAAAACAAATACTGTAAAATGTGTGCGTACCTATAGTAGGTATGCCTCTGCATACACCTCCAGTATAAAGGAGTGAGTGATAAGTCTATTTGTATAATTACACGTCACTGACAGAGAAAATATAGAAAGATTTCTCCTAGCTGGGAATCGTAGCAACAAAAATATTCAATCAATTTAAGGTCCCCTCGTTATTAAAGTCAATTTTCAAATTCTCCGATTTCAATTATTGTACTTTATTAAAACTACATAATTGAATTCGGAGAAATTGAAGATTGCTCACTCACTACAAACGATTTATTGCTCATCTTGTACGAATTTATTTTTTTATTAATTTAAGTTTAAGTAAACAATATAATTCTTGATTAATATTATTCAAAAGACATACAAATATAGAGGGTCTGTTCGAATCCCGGGTCGGAACAAATTTTTGATCGGAATATTTTGGACTTTGGACTAGGGACCTAACATCATATAAAAATGATTTATGAACTTTTTTTTTAGTTCTGATAAAGAAAACTAATTTCAAATTTCTTTTTTTTAAATTTCTCTTGAGTTTAAGTAAATGATTCAATTACATTACCACACAACTCGTAAAAATCACAGCTGATGGGGGTGGACCGGTGATAGCTCCTTTGACCTTGACCTTTTTTAACCGCATTGATGCGCGCACGTCCGTCGTTCATCGAGGAATGCAGTACGTGACGAAAAAGAGACCCAGGAGTTCTCATAAGCGAATCCAAGAGCGAAAACCTATGACGCATCTCGACGGTTCAATGTATGAAAGAACTCGTTTCGTAAGGAATTGCCAAAAGTCGTAGAACTAACGTTAGAAACAATTTTGAAAAGGAATTAGTATCCCATTTTTTTTTATCTAAATTGTAGTGTGGATTTTTTTTCGGATTAAGAGTAGAAGCGTGTGAAGAAGAATGTTAGGGGAGGAATGGCAGATAAGATGAATGAGTTGATGGATATTATGAATGAGAGAAAGTTAGATGTAGTGTGATGTTAGATGTAGTTGACAGAGACCAAGCGCAAGGGCAGTGAAGTCTTGGAGCTCCCGGGTGGGGTGCTCGCGCTATGGTCTGGAGTACCAGAGAGCGAGCATGGCAGTCGGGGGGTTGGAATTTTGTTGTCCTCGCGATTGGCCTCCGGTATGTATGAGTACAAACTGGTAGGTCCTAGAATCTTCTGGATCCGTCTAAAACTTGGTTTGACGAAGATTTTCCTGGTAGCTGCTTACGCGCCAGTATCTTCGTCGAACGCGAGTGAGCTAGAGGACTTCTGGGAGAGTATGAGAGAAGCTCTAAATGTGATAGAAGGAAATGAACGACTTATAGTATGTGGAGACTTGAATGGATGGGTAGGTACCGCTGGCGATGGTTTTGAGTCGGTACTTGTGAAGTATGGGGATAAAAGGGTGAACGACGCTGGCAACAATACTTAAATGTTGACGCTGACAATATTTAAGTATTGTTGCTCCAACTCAACAATACTTAAATATTGTTGAGTTGGAAGCCTAAGCCAAACAACAGCGTGAGCTGACGTGGCAAAGTGGCCTACACAAATTCGTATTTAATTGTCGCCGTATATTTTTTATAAGCTTTTATTTTTTTTCCGTGTATCCGGGTTGGCGTCATCATACCGAGTGTCCTGAACCTGAGCCGACTTATAGCATCAAAAGCTAGAAGCTGCAGGATGCATCTATTAGGAATAAATATAAAGAAAGGGTAGCTAAAAAGCTTGGCGACGTCAATGTTAGTGGTGAGAATGTGGAAAGTGTATGGCAGAACCTTAGGGATAGTATGGTAAATGCCGCTGTGGAAGTGTGTGGAGAAACGAAAAGAGGCAGTAGTAATAAACGTGATGCATGGTGGAAAGAGGAAGTGAAAGAAGCAGGTCGAATGAAGAAGAAAGCATGGTTAAACTATCTAGCCTCGCGAAATGATTTTAATATGAAAGAGAGATACAAGCTGCAAAAAGTTAACACGAAGGCACTGATAGAAGAAGGTCATGAAAGGTGCAGAATGAAAGCGGATGAAAGGTCGTCGTCCAATTTCCGGGATAATGCCAAGCTCTTCTGGAAAGAGGTAGGCAAGACCCGGAGTTGTTCGACAATCTGCAGTATGAATAAAGTGCTTGGTGTTAACAATGACGTCCTAACATACCAAACTGGTGAGGTCCCAGATGACTGGCGAATAACAGTTGTAGTACCTATTTACAAAGGGAAAGGCTCGCGCCTAAACTGCTCCAGCTACAGGGCGATCAGCTTGGTCAGCTTAGCTAGTAAGGTGTATGCAAAGCAAGAGGCAAGAATGCAAGAAAAGTCTGAAAGGTATTTATGGGAGGCTCAATGCGGATTCCGACGTGGACGAGGTTGCATGGATCAAGTGTTTTCTCTCCGCATGATCGCGGAGAAGTTTTTGGCTATTAGCCAAAAGGTTTTCTGCGCTTTTGTTGATCTGGAGAAAGCATTTAATAACGTTGTGTGAAAACTCTGTGGGATTTGCTGCCTGGATATGGTGTGGACGGCTCGCTACAGTGGGCAATACAGTCACTTTATAGGGACTGTAAGGCTTGCGTGCGAGTAGGGGGGGGGAGTGTGTCACCTCTTTTTGATGTCTGTACAGGTTTCAAACAGGGTTGTCATGTCTGCCTGGCTGTTCATAGTGTACCTGGACAGTTGCCTGCAGAAGTTGAAAGATTGTGATTTAAAGTAAACTGTCTGCTGTACGCTGATGATGCAGTGCTCATGGCCTCATCAGAAGCCGACCTTCAGGCATTAGTCACTAATATGAAAGAGGAGTGTGAAAGTAAGGATCTTCGCTTGAATTCAAGTAAAACTGAAGTTCTAGTATTTGAAAGAGATGTATTTGATCTCGCATTTGGTTCTTACAACCAAATGCGAGATTAGGGTAAAACAGGAACGACTAGAGCAAGTGACTGAAATTGTGTATTTAGGGACTATGTTTAGCGCGGATGGAAGATGTGATTCGGTTGTTTAACGGGGAGTAGCTGCCGCAAACAGAGTTAAAACGGTGCTTTGTCCCAATTAGTAAAGCGACAAAGCATCGTAAAAGAAGCACGACTGCCGTTACTTTGGCCGACCGAATACGTAACGAAGTGATACGCAATATGGCAGGTTTGAAGGAAAGTGTCAGCGTTAAGCTTGAAAAGGGCGTGCTCCGTTGGTTTGGACACATCCAACGAATGAGTGAGGACGATTGACGAAGAATATATATTGTGCGAAAGTAGAGGGTAGAAGAAGTCAGGGTAGGCCGAGACTTACATATGAAGACCACGTGAGCAGATTGCTCAAAAACGGAAAGGTCAAAAGTACTCGGCTACCCAGACGTGCGTGTATGAAGCGATTGATGAATCTTGAAGAAGCGAAAGAAGTATGCATGGATCGCGAAGACTGGCGATCCGTCCTCTCTGACTACCCCGTCAGGGATACAGCGTGAAGATAGTTATAGTTAATTTTTTTTTCAGTTTCAAGCGGGACTAGTACCAGGGTCTTCTGGTTCAACGCACCAGATGCGTTCACCAACTATACCACCAAGACCTGCTCGAAACTGACGAATTAATCCACTGTTTTACGTCTTAAGGCGACGTAAGGCGCCATCGACCGGCACTTAGAACAAACGGTGTTGGTTATTACCTTAGCTATCCACTCCTAGCATGTTGCTGGTGTTTTACAAATGACCCTGTATATGTATATAGAAATATATAAGTATGTTTATTAGTTGTCTAGGTTACAAGCTTATATTAGCTTACTTTGAGCTAGATGACGCTTCATTATATAGTTTATACAGCTATTATATTAAATAGCAATTCTATACATTCGTAAGCTAAGTGCCGATAGATGGCGCCTGATGTTACCATAACCGTAAAGAGGTGAATTATTTCATCAGTTTCGAGTGGATCTTTGTAGCCTAGTTGGTTAAGCGTCTTACCCGGCAAGTTCAGCTATCTACGAGTATAAGTTCATCTAAATAGAATCCAGGATTCGAGCATAATTGAGTAATCAATATTCCAACGTCTTCATGAACTTTAATAGTAGTTTATGATACTGTTGCATAATAAGGGTTCTTATAATATGAGTGTGTTTTATAGTATCACACGAGTGTTATAAGACCAAGTTATGTACAGTGTCATACACTACTTTATCTACTCTCATACGTAAAACAATATTGCAAATAAAATGATGAATATAACAACAAATTTATTTTTTAAATGTCAAATGCAAGGCGCAAACATTGATTGCGCATGCGCGCTTGCGTCGCGGACTCGTTCATTGAAACCAATGATTGAAACTTTTTTTTTTTAAGTAGAGGTTCTACCTCCTTGGTCCAGCTGGAGGTTGTATAGGTGTATCGTTATGATTAAAAAGTTATATTATGATACAGGTGTCCATACAAGACCTGTATCGTAATTAAACTTGCTTTTTATTATATTTGGCCTGTACGTAATGTTTGTCATAAGAATTTTGTTATCAGTTTTATAATCTTTGTATTATAGTATCAGAGTAGATAAAATTTATAATAGGTATTATAAGAAGAATTTACTCTGTTTTCTGAAAATTGCTACAGATAACTTTCTCTGTCTAAAAATAATTTCCAGGTTGTTTAATATCATTCCAAACCAATTTATTTGCCGTTTTACACAGAAATAGAAAATGTAAGTAGGTGTCTCTGAAGTGTTTATTTTTGTAAAAGCTTTTAGTACATACCAATTTATTCTCTTACTCTGTCACTCCTGCATTGTTTTAATCAGGATTTATTACCTGTGGGAAAGATATATCAATAAATTATTTATTTATTTCATGTTTTAGTATGTAAATTGTATACATACATACACATACATATTGTCACGCCTTTATCCCCGAAGGGGTAGGCAGGGGCATACTACACGGCCACATTTCACCGTATGCATTTTTGTCCTACGTAACAAGTCGTGAACCCATTGCCGTGCTGAAATGGCGCAAGCTGTGGCGACTTGCTGTTTGATATTTTTCAAACCACCCATAAGGTTTTCAACCAGGCTTAACGTCTGGCAACCGGAACCAACGGCTTAACGTGCCTTGAAGCACGGAAACGCTCGCAAATGTAAATTCCACAAAGTGGTCCCCCATCCAAGGACCACCTATAGCGAATTTTGGTTAACGCAGTGATAGTCTAATCAAATTTTATATAGTAGATGAAACAGATACCCTCTTAGAAATCGAAAAACAGGCATGCGGGAACACTAGTATATCGCCGCGATATCCTCAACGGTCAAGTACGTATTAAATGCGATTAAATCCTTCAATAGTCCCTGGTATTTTGGTATTATCCATAGCTTGTAAAGGTTTTAAATTCAGTTTTACATGAAAACACTGCATTTTGAGCAAACATTCGCGGTGGGAATCAAAAGAAAAAGAACACTCTTTGTCAGACGCGCGGTGTCACTCCGACACGAGTGCCATTTTTCCAGTTTTTCGATTTCTATGGATGTATAGGAAAGCCCCGTTGATATATCCATACTTATATTATAAAGCAAAATAGTTTGTGTGTTTATTTGGTTGAACGCGCTAATCTCAGAAACTTATATTTGGAATGAATTTGATTGAGATTAGAATTGGATTTGAAACAATATTTTTGTGTTAGATAGCCCATTTATCGAGGAATGCTATGGCTGTATATAATCACGCTACTAGCCTGGAGAGCGGATCAGTAGTCATAAATTTCGACAAATCGGGCAAGTTTTTATGCATTATTATAAAATTTATAAGTGACGGGATTAAGTGCGACGAGAGTTCGAAGTATGTCACGGACGATGCCGGGGGTCACCTAGTAGGAAATATTTGTGAAAGGAGACTTCCTCTCTCTACTCTTTACTTGGCTTATATTACACTGGCTTTGTGTGTGGCTGTGTGTATATTTACCGTATTTTTATGCGACACTACATGTTTCTATGGACGATGTCCAAGCACATATATACAGGCGTTGTATGCGACCGCAAAATGCCTCTGAAGCTCAAGGGGCAGATATATAAATGCATCATACGGGGTGTCGTCCTGTGGCGGCGAGTGTTGTGTGACGGTTGAGTGAGTCTGCTTAATTGCCAGCATTAAGCAGACACACTCAAAAGCTTCGCGAGTACTTGGCACTAAACTCGACAGATCCCACATCCGTCCGCATAGGCGGTGATTTGGTCGAGCGCACGGACCAGGTTAAATACCTGGGATCTGTTTTTCACACGTCCAGTGACATCGATTGCGATGTCAAGTCACGCATTGCTGCCGCGTGGGTCAAATGGCGGGAGATGACCGGTGTCATTTGTGACCCTAAAATGCCGATCCGGTTGAAGGGACAGGTCTACAAAAACATTATTAGACCTGTCCTTTTACATGGCAGTGAGACGTAGCCGATATTGGAGCGACACAAGCAGGAGCTGCGTGTCACGGAAATGAAGATGCTGCGGTGGATGTGTGGAGTCACGTGGATGGACCGCGTTAGGAACTCTAGCATCCGCGGCAGCCTTCACGTCCGTGACATTGCAGACAAGTTGCAAGAGTGTCGCCTTCGTTGGTATGGTCACGTCTTGGGCTTCGCGTCACGGAAATGAAGATGCTAAGGTGGATGAGCGGCGTAACGCGATCCGATCCGAAAAACTGCAAGAGTGTCGTCTGCGATGGTATGGCCACATCATGCGCCGCCCTATGGAGTACGTTGGTCGGAGATGCATGAATATGGCTGTCCTTGGGGCTAGGTCCCGTGGTCACCCTCGCAAGCGCTGGCTGGACGTCGTCAAGTCCGACATGATAGCCAATAGCCTGACTGAAATGGATGTTGAAGATCGGGCAAAGTGGAGGAAACTCAGTCGGAAGGCGGACCCTGGCCAAAGCCGGGACTAACGCCAGGTGGAAGAAGAAGACATGTTTCTATCTCTTTTTCAGCACGTATATAGTATAGTAGCTTTTTGTGCAGCTTGGAAACTAGTGTACTGTCCTCTCTGACTACCTCGTCAGGGATACAAATTAAAGAAATAAAATAAATAAATATTGTGGGATATCTTTTACAAAGCGCCACCTAGCCCAAACTATGCAATAAGCTTGTACTTTGGGATCTAGACAACTGATATGCAAAATTATATATTTGTAAATACATACATATTATACATAGGAAACACCCAAACTCCGAAATCAACATTTGTGGATCACACAAATATTTGTTCTGACCCGGGAATTGAACCCGGTCGCATACACTTACACCGCGCCACCGAGGCAGTCAGTTTTGCAGAAAAATACATTGTTAAACATCACAGTCCTCATATAGCTGGTAAGGTCTTCTCTTAAAGTGAACATTTTTTTTATTTATTCCGTAGGCACTTATAAGCTCTGCTGGGAGCCATGGGTCTGTTGGGAGACTTGGGGCTATCCTCCCGAGGGCTTACCCGGGACTCCTGGCCATAGACAAATGGAAGGGCACTGTGTGCTTTTAGTCGGTAAGAGTTCGGCAAAGCATCCATGAGGATTTCCACACGAAAAGGCACTTGTAAGCTGTTGAAAAACTTACATAGCCATTGTGACGTCATCATGAAATGAAGAATGGCTGACGCCCACCATAATTAGTTCGTTAAACTTGCGTAGTCATTGTAGCTAATCAATCTAATGATACTTTTGAGTCATTGTTTTATAATTAATACGTCTGATAATAGTTTTCAGAAGTCACTGGCAATTTCGTTTACTACTTGTATCCTACCAATTTAATTCTAAAAAAAAACGGACCAAAGCGAGTAGGATTCGCCAATTGAGGGTTCAGAATAAATATGTTCTAAATAATATTAAATTAAAATGGAAATTTAAAAAGTCACTTCTCAAAACTCTAAGTTCCCTTAAAAAAGGAAAAATGAATATATTATTTCATAATGTGCAATACTACATAAAATGAATTTTTCAATTTAGACCAGTAGTTCCTGAGATTAGCGCGATCAACCTAACAAACATACAAACAAACTACAGATTTAAATATTAAAATATAGATTAGAAATGATGTTTTCAGATTTTTCCTTTTAGATACTTGTAGCTTAAGACGGTACGAGTACAAGCAAAATATCATAATTCTAGATCAACGGGAAATACCCTTTTAAAGGTGATTCCCTTGAGATAGTTGATTTATCCAGTTTTGTAACCTACATTGATTTTTGATTGTACGGCTGATTACATGGTTTAAATTTCATCTTGATATCTTCACGCGTTCTCGAGATAAAGGATCTTGACAGAAGGATGGACAACAAGGTGATCCTATAAGAAATAGTTTTTTTGAGGTACGGGACCCTAAAAATAGCCGCGGTAATACATTAAAGGTAATTACAAAAAAAATATTAACAGTCATAAACTATTTATGGAATTTTGAGTACGAAACCATTATGCGTTTCATTCGTGTCTGTTTCTTTATTTGTTTTTCAGGGTTGAACCAAGTCGGCTAATTAAATTTAATGTTTTATTAGGTACGGAGCGCAAAGGAATTAACTATGTAGGCCCAGGGTTACCTAACTTTTTTATCCAAATTTTTTGTCTTAACTATGATTTTATTAAATAATAATACACCATCAGATCCCGATAGATAGATAGATGTAAGAAAACACACACATCGCGAGTTAAAATTATTAAAACTATCTCTCTAAGCAATGTGTGCCATGAGGCCAATAGAGATGAGGAGAGAACTTTAGACCACATTTTATCTCCGCATTCTCACATAAACGGTCACTACGCAGGTGAAACCGCGAAACATCCACTAGTGTGAAATATATTTGTCTGCTCTTATTTATTACTTCAGAACAAATGGCTTCAGAAAGAGATAAATTTGTCGGAACATATTAGCGAGTCTACAACTTGCTTTTCAGCTAATTCTACATTGTTCAGTCGTGTCACGCACAAATGGCTAATAACATTAATCTAACCTTTGTCTGTGTAGATTCAATTGTACAAGCTGTTTTTTTGCACACGTCTTTTGTCGCATTTAGTAAACTGTGTGGGTTTGAGATAGGATGGTGGGTAGGCTTTGTGGAACTTACCGCGGTACTGGCTATTCGAGAAAGTCTTATTTACGTAGGTAGTCATTTCTGTACGCGGTTCAGCTCTTTTTTTTTAACGTGCGGAATCCTCATGTACTTCACATCGCCGTGAGCTATCTGCGAAGTGGGTATATCAGATTCGTACCGAGTAAAAGGCATGGTGTCTTCTATGTGCCTGTGTGTTCGAAGATCAGGGTATTCCCATGGAGAATATTTATATATAGATAGGCAAGCCGAAGCTCGACGCTGGGGGGTCCAGCGACTCCGGATCATTTAGGGACGTTGAGGTCCACACCATTCAGAGAAACTCGTGAACAGACACACTGCAACGTGGCCCCACCCTGGGCCTGCCTCTGCTTAGCTCTAGCCCTACCTTAGTATTTTGTAAACGATCAAAATCATATTCGTGAAACTTATTTATTTATCTATCACGCCTTATCCCCGAAGGGGTGGCAGACGCATATTATATACCCACTTTTCACCATTTGTATTCCTGTCCCTCGTAATAAGTGGTGAGCTCATTGCCGTTTTGAAATAGACAGAGGCAGGTCTTTACCTGTTGGGCTACCTGCTGTTGAAATTGTTCAAGCCGCCCATTACACCTTCAACTTGACTTAACTGCCATGTTACTGGCAACCGGGACCAACGGCTTAACGTGCCTTAAATGCCACAAAGTGGTCACCCATCCACGACCAGCCATAGCAAAAGTTGTTTAACGCAGTAATCGTTTACAGAACACAGTCCGCGGGACCACTAGCGCTTTGGATGTTAATTTGTTGATAACTGTTGCCAGTAGCATAATGAATATATTATTTCATAATGTGCAATCCAACATATAATGATTTTTTCAATTTAGACCAGTAGTTGGATCAACCTAACAAACATACAAACAAACTACAGATCTCTCGCGTTCTCGAGATAAAGGGTCTTAACAGAAGGATGGACCACAAGGTGATCCTATAGGAAATCGCTTTTTTCAGGTACGGGAAGGAAATGACAAAAAAATATTAACAGTAATAAACTATTTATGGAATTCTTAGTATGAAACCATATTATTCGTTTTATTCGTGTCTGTTTCTTTATTTGTCTTTCAGGGTTACATGGGACAAAAATGCATGCGTTGAAATGTGGACGTATATAATGCATGCATATCTCTACTCTTAGAAGATAAAGTCCTCACATCTATCTAAATAAATAAGTATATTTATTTTTGAAATATTGACATACAACGCCATTAAGCCAATATAAGCAAATTAAGTAAATATAAGCTTTTGCTATGAGCTTTAGATAATTTTCTAAACATATAGGTATATATTATACAAAGAAATAAATACTATAACTATTACTATCTTCACGCTGTATCCCTGACGGGGTAGTCAGAGAGGACAGATCGCCAGGCGTCGCGATCCATGCACAATTCTTTCGCTTCCAGTAATTTAATTAATCGCTTCATACATGTACGTCTAGGCATCTGAGTACTTTTGACTGTTTAGTTTTAAGCAATCAGCTCATGTGGTCATCATATGTAAGTCTGGTAGGACGAGTCTCCTTCTGCCCTCTACTTTCGCACAATATACATTCTTCGTCAATCGTTCCTCACTCATTCGTTGGACGTGTCCAAACCAACGGAGCACGCCCTTTTCCAGCTTAACGCTGACACTTTCATTCAAACCTGCAAAAAAACAGTGAGTATGATAGTGATTCAAAATGGATTGTTATTGTAATATAATTCGACGTAGATAAAGTCGTGGGCGTCTACTAATTAAATACCTGTACAAATTATTTTTTTTAATCTCATTCTACTTATATATAATATTATAAAGCTGAAGAGTTTGTTTGTTTGTTTGTTTGGTTGAACGCGCTAATCTCAGGAACTACTGATCTATCTATCTATCTATCTATCTATCTTCACGCTGTATCCCTGACGGGGTAGTCAGAGAGGACAGATCGCCAGGCTTCGCGATCCATGCATACTTCTTTCGCTTCTTCGAGATTCATCAATCGCTTCATACACGCACGTCTGGGTATCCGAGTACTTTTGACCTTTCCGTTTTTGAGCAATCTGCTCACGTGGTCTTCATATGTAAGTCTCGGCCTTCCCTGACTCCTTCTACCCTCTACTTTTGAACAATATATATTCTTCGTCAATCGTTCCTCACTCATTCGTTGGACGTGTCCAAACCAACGGAGCACGCCCTTTTCCAGCTTAACGCTGACACTTTCATTCAAGCCTGCCATATTGCGTATCACTTCGTTACGTATTCGGTCGGCCAAGGTAACGCCGCACAATTTTCGAAGTGATCGCATCTCCACAGCATTCAATTTACTTTCATGCATCTGCTGACATACCCAGGTTTCACTACCGTAAAGCAAAGTTGGCACTAGCACTGCGTTTTGAATCGCCATTCGTGCTTCTTTTACGATGCTTTGTCGCTTTACTAACTGGGACAAAGCACCGTTAACTTTGTTTCCGGCAGCTACTCGCCGTTCTATATCCGAATCACATCTTCCATCCGCGCTAAACATACTTCCTAAATACACAATTTCATTCACTTGCTCTAGACGTTCCTGGTTTACCCTAATCTCGCATTTAGTTCTTACGTCACCTCTTTCAAATACTAGAACCTTAGTTTTACTTGCATTCAAGCGGAGACCCTTACTTTCACACCCCTCTTTCATATTAGTTACTAATGCCTGTAGGTCGGCTTCTGATGAGGCCATGAACACCGCATCATCAGCGTACAGCAGACAGTTTACTGTAAAGTCACCCAAATTCACACCCATATTAAAATCTTTCAACTTCTGCAGGCAACTGTCCAGATACACTATGACCAGCCCTGTTTGACGCCTGTACAGACATCAAAAAGAGGTGACACATTCCCCCCTACTCGCACGCAAGCCTTACAGTCCCTATAAAGCGACTGTATTGCCCGCAGTAGCGAGCCGTCCACACCATATCCTGGCAGCAAGTCCCACAGCGTTTCTCTCACAACGTTATCAAATGCTTTCTCTAGATCCACAAAAGCGCAGAAAACCTTCTGGCTAAGAGCCAGAAACTACTGATCTGATTTGAAAAATTCTTTTTGTGTTATATAGTCCATTTATCGAGAAAGGCTATAGGCTATATAATCATCATTACGCTACTACACTGGGGACAATCCTTGATGTAGCCAACAACTTTTAGCGATGGGGTTTTTCGATCGAGGGGGAAATGGAGACAGGGGAGGAGAAATGGAGACAGGGGAGTGGAAATGGAGACAGGGGAGGGGAAATGGTCCCGTAGTAGTTGTCAAGAGCGCTCAAAACGAAAACAAGATTTTTTTTAAGTAGGTAAAAAAAAAATAAAGAAGAAAATTACTCCGAAGTCTACGGTTCACAGAACCACTAGTATTAATATATACTAATACATAAAGCTGAAGAGTTGGTTTGTTTAGTTGAACACGTTAATCGCAGAAACCACTGAGATGAAATGATAAAATATTTTTGTGCTGGATTGTCCATTTATCGAGGAAGGGTAATAAATCATCACGCTACGATCCTGGAACCACACCTGAATTCACAGAACCACTAGTATTAATATATACTAATACATAAAGCTGAAGAGTTGGTTTGTTTAGTTGAACACGTTAATCGCAGAAACCACTGAGATGAAATGAAAAAATATTTTTGTGCTGGATTGTCCATTTATCGAGGAAGAGTAATAAATCATCACGCTACGACCCTGGAGAGTGGAACAGTAACCATAAATGTCAACAAATCGGGCAAATTCTTATACATTATTCTAAATGTAAAAAACGATGGGTGCGATTGGGGTTCAAAATATGTCACGGGCGTAGCCGCCTGGCTCAGCTGGTATAAAGAAAGTGTTTGCTTGAAACTACTGGTTTCAAATAAAAAATCGTTTTGTGTTGGATAGCCCATTTATCGGGCTATATATCATCGCGCTACTGCCCTGGAGAGCGGAGCAGTTATTTTTAATGTCAACATATCGGACAAATTTTTATGCATTATTGTATAAATGTAATAAACGTGTTTCCCTCCTCTTACAATCTAGGGTCCTTTATGAGAAGCGTGAAAAGGCATTTTTCGGGGCCGTCAAGATGAGGGTCGCTATCAGAGCCCTGCGTTGGTTGAGAGCCTGGTTGAGATAGCGGCCCCAATCACTGGTCGTCGTCTTTGCTTACCATCAGGCGAGCAACGCCACTTTGACGTGCCACATATAAAATAAAAACGACGATTTTAAATGGGTGCCACGGGGTTCGAAATAGGTCACGGGCGTAGCCGCGGGGGTGAGCCTTATATGGTGACATCATCTGAAACATGGATTTAACATTCTTAGTCTGGAATTTCTTTGTAACCATAAATCTTTTCATACGCTAATTCCTTTGTACGAAAACATTTGACATCAAAAGAGTATTTTGTTCATTCGAGCTCTAACGCCGATTGCTTCCACAATAAAAACTGTTGTTTACTTGCTTAAAGGTGAAAGCTTTCATAAATCCTTTCTAAGAAAGAAGGCCATTTACTGCGAAAATATTTTATTCATGTAAACCGTTTTAGGCACTTAAAAATAGTCATGATAATAATTCAAAATGAGAGCGATTCCAGTTGCCAGTTCCAAGGGCACCCTTCATGTAAATGAGTCTGGCAAGAAACACCATGGATGTTCTTTTCAAATGCAGATATGGCTTACAATAATTAACTTACATTATTCTTTGTACTTATGTAAGAACAGTCAACTAAACTTAATTCGCCATACTCAACTTTATGTACTTTATTTTATCATTTATTTTTAGATTATTTTTATTAGTAGTGCGTTTAATAATTTTCATGCCCGTTTTTTAAATTTATTTTTATTGTCGCTTAATAAAAACGTTGTTGATATTGATATTCACACGATGTTAATCATATGTGATATTCAGAATTTTATTTTATTTTATGCTAAATCTTTTCAGCGGGTTAAGCAGTGCGTTGAAAGATCACTCAGTCACTACGTACTCATGTTTTTGGTTACAAATAAATGGACTGTTGTTTCCCGGTTTTCCTTATTTTTCCCTATAATAGGTAAAATAGGGATTCTAAGTTTATATGTGAGATACACCATTTTCAAAAACAACATTAGCAACACCAACTTTGCATACCTACTTTTCATTAAAAATTAATAAATATGTGTTTCAGGATTTTCTAAAATTTTACTCTTAAGGGTGTAAAATATAGAATGAAAGTTTGAATGAAAATATTTAAACAGTAAGTAGGGGCATGGGTTAGAGGTATGAGGGAGAGGGAGGGGAAGGGGGCCGCAACGGGATTTCGAAGTAGCTATGTCACGGGCGAAGTAAGAACAAAACTATATGAACAAAATTACAGCTGACTCACTCAACTATCAAGCCCAGCCGTCAATCAATCAAGCCACCTACAAACTTGATTTTCTTTACGGTGAGCTACCCTATTAATGTAGGCACTCACTAGAAAGGGGTTTTCAACACCGAATTTCGTATATCTGCAACTAATAAAAAATAAAAAACACGTTTTTGTAGTTGAAAACTTGGAAGTATGTCACGGGCGAAGCTGGGGGGGCACAGCTAGTTAAATAATATACTCTGTAAAAGTTAATAAATTACATAAATAGACCTGCTATTTTAAAGATTACTGGAACTGAGCAGACTGAACAACAAAAGGAAGGCAATTGGTTGACATACGAAATGTTCACCTGTGTTTGGTAAAATAATTGTATTTAATTTCTGTATTCTGTTGTGCGGATGTATGAATAAATCTTTTTTCTTTCTTTTTTTCAATTAGGCTTTAAAAAATTACTTTTATGCTATACAGGTTAGGCGTATCAAGGAGCTTCTCGTGTGGTGAAAGAGCTTGTTGGAGATATTCATAACAAAAAAGAATATGTGTGTGTACCAGAGTACACAGGTAAGAAAGAAGTGAAACTGCTTCACGACATTATTTACAGCTAAAAAAATTCTGTCAAACGTCGATAAAGAAGTTTCACTTAAGATAAAGGAATTTCACTTATCATAAAGAAATTTCACTTCAAAACAACATGGCGCGTAACCGAAATACGTGACGATTTTTTTACAGCTATAAAATTTATCTCAACGTTGATAAAGAAGTTTCACTTCACTGATACAAAATGTTAATTACATTATCAAATTTTATATTATGTATTATACCTATAAGGTGCTAAATGCATATATTTTATACTGGCAAGACTATGACCGTTACTTAAGCTTTTTATATCTATAAAGGTGTTTAAATAATCAGTCACTAGAAGCGCTCGTGGCCCCGCGGTCTCAGTATTCTGTAAACGATCACTGAGTTACGCAACTTTCACTATGGCTGGTCCTCGGATGGGTGACCACTTTGTGGTATTTACATTTGCGAGCGTTTCCGTGCTTCGGAAGGCACGTTAAGCCGTTGGTCCCGGTGGCCAGTAAATGGCAGTCGTTAAGCCTGGTTGAAGGCCTTATGAGCGGCTTGAAAATTTCAACAGCAGGTAGCCACAACCAGCGTCTGTCTATTTCAACACGGCAATGGGCTCACCACCATTACGTGGGACAGGAATCCACACGGTGAAAAGTGGGCATATAATATGCCTCTGCCACCCCTTCGGGGATAAGGCGTGATGGATATTTATTTATTTATTTTATTTACATAATCAGTCAATTTCCAACCAAAGTTAATAACTAACTAACTATCTTTACGCTGTATCCCTGACGGGGTAGTCAGAGAGGACAGATCGCCAGGCTTGCACTGGCACTCCATGCATACTTCTTTCGCTTCTTCAAGATTCATCAATCGCTTCATAGACGCACGTATTTGTATCCGAGTATTTTTGACCTTTCCGTTTTTGAGCAATCTGCTTACGTGGTCTTCATATGTAAGTCTCGGCCTACCCTAAAAAAAATAAATGAATAAATAAATACTACAAAACTCGATAACGATGTTATTAGTTAAATATGTCATAAAAATAAACATAGAAATTATAATGAAACCGAAACGTTACAAATAAAGTTAAAAAAATAGCAAACATTAAACTGTTATCAGTGAAAGATGATGGCATTTATATTAACAAGTACAAAAATATAGACTGTATAAAGTCAAGGTCTAAATCGAAGTATTTTCAGATACAAACAAACATCGCATGCAAAAATATCATTAAAGTGAATACGAGTACCTACTTACTGAACTCGTACATGTTTCATTTCATAGAAATAAAATACGCTGTCTTTTATTTTTTTGCATTCCTCAGGGTTTTTTTCAAGCAAGTGGGCGAAATTGAGTTTAACTGAAATAGGTAATTGTTTACTCAATATATCTCGAAAGGAATCCCCAAATCTCAATGTGTAAATATAAGTTATATTTATAATAGCAATCAGGTATACAACATAGAGTCTACCATTAACAAGCCGTAGAATAGAACCAGAATTGCTTTTTTAGACTATCTAAAATGCAACTGACTAGCGGCCACTGTCAGTATGCGTTAGTAGAATTCTATCGGCTGACCAATAGAAGTCTATTGAAGTAGATACGATTGTAATAGTAGACTATGAAAAACTGTCAAAATTAAACCGGTGGCTTTCTATTGAGCGACGATTTCGACATGATTGCAATAGCAGACTCGGCCTTCTGACTATAAGTGATCACCATAACCAATTACCGTTGGCAATGCCCGTAAGTGATACAATTACGCTGCCGATCCTGTAAAAAATTAGTAATATCCTTTTGAGGATCTTACACTGTAGACCTTAGGCAAAACTGAGGCAGAGAACTTATTTTACAATCTAAGCGTACACGGAATGAAGCCTCTATCGGATCTTACTAGATTGACGATGTCTGTGACAAGGGATGCGATGATTCTATCGTATCAACACATCTAGACAGTTTAGTATAGATTTGTTTACACCCAAGACTATCGAACTCCATGATTGAGGGCCAGGGGACGGTGGGTGAGCTACTCGCCCTCCTTACAGAAGCAAGGCAGCGGTGTGACTTGAAAATTTCACACACTGCTCACGCCCTAAGAAGCAGGATATTTATTTATTTATTTATCTCAATACATATATTATTACAGGATTTACCCAATACAATAGTGTAGTTATATAGTGTTATATAGTAGTGAATTGTCTACTTAATGCCTATAACATAACAATAAATAGTGCTACTTTTGTAAATTCATTCAGAGTACAACAGAATATGTCTACTTCTGAAGCTACCAGGTCGAATCGCACGCGTCCGTGGAGCTTCCCCAAGAGGTTGGTTCGCCCTCTCGGCTGCATGAACAGGGCGCATGCTTTACGACGCATACCTCCCGCATACGACCACACATACCTATCCGGCACATACATTTTCAACAATCCCAGTACATCATTATTGTATAATTTCCCCCTAAAGACTTCAAAAATATACTTAGTTAGGGTAAAACTTCTCCTAGTTTTCTAATTTATTATAACCTGCTGGAATAAAACAAATAAAGTTGGTTACATTAAGGGATAGAACGGCTATACGCCATATTGACGCCAATATATAAATCTAACGAATTTATTCTGTACTTTCTTTAGCATCTTCATATGGAGACCAGACGACCGCGTTCCATTCCAAATGACTCCTAACCTTATACAATGCTATAATCGTGTTAATATTATTAAAACCTCGAGCCATGCGCAATATAAAACCTAGGCTTCTATAAGCTTTTTTACAAATATTTATTATGTGGTCCTGATAGGTTAAGCCTGTGTTAAGATTCACACCCAGATCCCTAATCTTAGTGACTTGAGCCATTGGTAAGCCGTCTATGTTATTACTATGCAGTATCGGAGTCCGTGAACGAGAGAACGATATAATCGCGCATTTTGATGTGTTAAACTGCAAGAGATTTGCTCTAAGCCACCACCCTATCTATGTCTCTTTGTAACCTTATGCAATCCTCCACGCTTTCTATGGCCAGCGATAGTTTCAAGTCATCAGCGAACAGCAGGCATTGTGCATCTTGAACCACGTTCGGCAGATCATTTATCATAATGAGAACTGTAGAGGCCCAAGGTTACTGCCTTGACTCACGCCAGATCTTGTAAAATACAGTTCCGACCTACATCCCTCGTACTCTACATACTGCTACCTATCACACATATAACTTGCAAAAAAGTTCAGCAATTGTGGGGTGAAACCAACTGCAGCAAACCTCTCCAGCAGAACATCATTTTCGACTAAATCGAATGCTTTTTTGTAGTCAAAGTAGGCCGAATCAGTTTGCCCTCCCCTGTCTAGGTACTATCCTAGTCATATGGCACAAAATTAATAATTACTGGTGGTACTTCTTGCAAAGAAGCGGGGAATCAACGGAAACATAGGCGACGCCGCGGTAGTAGCCAAAATCTGACAGAACCCTTGACGCATCATTCCGAGGAGTTATCCGGTCTACCTGGGCACTAGACAGATACGTAGGGATCGTTTATTGCAGTCCAGCATTAAATCCTTGGGAATTTTCACACGTCAAGAAAAAAAGGGAACTTGTTTCACAATCTAAGTGAATGGAAACATACCCTATTAGACCTTACCTTATCTTGATTTTGGGATCGGCTTTACCTAGCACTTCGACTTGGGACTTTTGTGTTAACAATTTGATTAGACTTTAAAAAAATGAGGATTAACACCGTCTTTGGCGAGAGATGCGATGAAAAAAGGATTGTACCGTACCAGCATGGTACAGAAGGCTAATCACTATCTCATAATGGCGTGAAAACAAAAGACAGGTGATGACCCCATGAAAAAAATATGCACCAGTTATAGATAATTAGAAATTATACGACAAACCGCCAGTCATTAGGAATGGATTTAAACAATGTATTCAGCTATCAAAAATTATATTTGCAAAATTGTACAATAATTTCAAATAAAATGTATTACTAATCATGTATTCCCGAAGGGGTGGCAGAATCATATTATACGTCTACATTTCACCCTAAGCATTTTTGACCCAAGTAACAGGTAGTAAACCCAGAAATGCACAGGCGCAGTTTGCGCCGAAAACAAAATATAATTTATGATCAACATATTCAAATAATAATATCAGAAACATTCTAGAATAAATAAGTAATAAATATAAGATAAATAGTACACAGATGTATATTATTGATAGCTTGGGCGATCACGAGGAGCGAAACGTTTTATGGTAACTGCAATGAAAACAAGAATGACTCAAACTTCCGGCCAGCATTTGAAGAAATGTAGGTATAAATTCTGTATATTATGTAAATATATATGTGTATATACATCTGTCATATAAGTATTTTGAAATATGTGGTACGTTTTTGCTATACACATATGATATACTAGTTGACGCCCGGGCTCCGCACGCGTGGTAAAATTTTCCTGTTCCTGTTTCCCACAGGAACTTGTTCCCGAGATAATAAGTAGCCTCTGTGTTATTCAGATGTGTAAGCTATATTATTGTTAAGTTTCATCAAAATCAATTCAGTAGATTTTGTGTGAAAGAGTAACAAATATCTATCCATACTTACAAACTTTCGCGTTTTAATATTAGTAGGATAAATGTAATGTAATGTACTTATGTAATTTATACAGTAAATTAGTTGACTGTATTTTATTTTTCTTTTTATATAAAATAGCACCATACTGCCCCATATCAAAATTGTAACCGCCTATTGTATCACATCAATCAAATCAGCCTATATCAGTCCACTGCTGGACATAGGCCTCTCCCAATTTACGCCATAATACACGGTCCTGCGCCTTCCGCATCCAGTCCCTTCCTGCAACCTTTTCCAGGTCAACGGTCCATCTGGCAGGAGGTCGTCCTACCGTACGTTTGCCGAGTCGCGGTTTCTAATTTGAGCTAGACGCCGCGGTGTAACCGATTACAAAATAACAAAATATTTGAACATTGAATAAATCTAGTCTGAAATAATAGTTTAATACAATAACTGTTAAAATATTGGTGTATCCATCTCTTGCCTAAGCAATATTATGATCAAAGATCATAATATTGCTGCACATAATCATAATTTAAATTCACAGAAAACCACGAACTGATATGTCGGAGCTTAGAGCAGTTGTAACTGAATAAATATTTTGCTAATACCTCTATGTATTAGGTTAAGCTGTCTTTAACATTCATTAATACAGTATTACAGAATATTCAATATAATCTTTAAAGTACACAGTCTAAGAGCTTTTATGTTTATTTGTTACCAACTTCACAAAATCTTGATATTTTTGGTTGATTTCTTGATCATAGAGCCGATTCTCTTAATATTTTTCACTCAATCCAGTCTCGTATCGATGATCTATTTCACTGACAAAGAATAAAAAATAAAAATATACATTCGTAGAGTGTCTTTCAAATAGTCACTTTCAGTTTAAAAAAAATACCTCCAGGATTTAGAATCATTTCGAATCATTGAAATCGTTTCATAGTGTCGTTAAAAAACCTCTTTAAAACCTATTTTAAGCTGGTTAATAAGTGTGTTTATATTAAAAGTCAGTCAAGGAAACTTTCTCTTTCCTGTATATATCCTTGGGTAGTAATTGTCGTAAAATAGATAAGACTAAAATTCATTAAAAATTTATCAAAGTGATAAAAGATAACCTGGTTCGAGACGGGGATTGAACCCGTGACCTTTGCTTAACCAATGAAATGTTCTAGCCACTGAACTACCCGAACCGTACCGAAACAAGTTGAAATTTTTCACTATATTTTAATCGTCATTTAAGAGTATAACCAGCCTATGTGAAAGTAACCTAATTGCTTTAAAAAACCTATGAAATTCATTTAAATATTTAGCTATTTTAGGACGCATTTCTTCAATATGACGGTGACGGTGCAAGCGGCAATCATACGAATTAGCAAAGTTTAAATTCGAAAACAGCCTATCAAATCACCCTGTTAATTTACTTGATACAACTACTAATAAACTAGACTAAAGTTTAAGGCTTAGTTAGTTCAGTATAGTAGCTACATTTATATAAGAATAATGTCGAATTTGAATGCTTGCCGACAGGACTTATCGCGAAGATGAAAATATTTTTGTAATAAAATCACATATGTTTGTACATTAGCATATAAATTGGATTTGACACCTAACATGAGTAGCATATATAATTTACCGTGAATTGTGAAAACTTCGCTTAAACCCTGAACTTCATACAGTAAATTCGTAGAAAGCGAAAAATAAATTAAGGAATTCTCGTAAATTCTTGTAACAAATTAGGGACCTACTTATGTATTATTGTGTTGATGACGGCGACATTTTTTAGGGAGGGGGAAACAGGATATAGCTCCCCTCGGTAAAAGAAGGAACGCCATGGCAAATTATACGTCAGAGATTGCTTGTTCTATGTGTTTCTAGCCCAAACAGTTACCACTAAGCTCGGGTTCTTGGAAGCCTGATGTCATTTTAAGGTGTCAGTCGATTTCAGCCTCAACAATATTAATCAAGAAATAGTAGCCTTCCATCATTTATCATCTTCATCCGAGCGTCTGTCCCAGTTGCATCTCGCGACGCCCGGTGTTCGCCTTTCTACTTTTTCTCCTCCACTTCGCACGGTCGTCGGCATGCGTGCCAGTGAAAATCTAACTACAGGGGTAGTTAGATTTTCCCTGGCACGCATATCATTGCTTGCTCCTTATATTATTTCTCATACCAACCATGCACACGCAAAATAAAAAAAATAAAAAAATATTGTGGGACACTTTTCGCTCAGCGCCATCTAGCCCAAAGTAAGCTAATATTAGCTTGTGTTATGGGATCTAGATAACTGATAAACATACTTATATATTTCTGAATACATACATATTATACATAGCAAACACCCAAACTCCGAAACAAACATTTGTGGATCACACAAATATTTGTTCCGACCCGGGAATCGAACCCGGGACCTCTTGCGTCGCAGTCGGATACACTCCCACCGCGCCACAGAGGCAGTCAATATTCAGATATATATAAAATTCCTTTAACCCCAAAACAACTCACAAAATCCTTTCATATCAACTACCTATAATAACACAACCCAAAACCAATGAAGGTACATTGCCGGACGTATAAAATCGCGTTACTTTGTACCTTTCAAGGTAAAACCTAAAAAAATAGACATCAAGCACTTTTTAGGTCTTCCTCTTTTACTAGGACGGCATGGCCAGACATTTGTATCCCACGTAACCGGTAGTAGCCGCAAGATATGACTATACCAGCGAAGACGACACTCTTGCAACTTTTCATGATAGTCTCTCTTGAAAAATGATAGCCTTCCATAAAGAAATTTTTTTCTGTTCCAAAATAATAAATAGACCTGAATAATCCAACACTTCGACTTTCTGTTGGCTAGTAGATACTTAAAAAATAGTCATTTTATAAGAAACGTCCAATCAGTTATCTAAACACATATGTCAATTGCTAATTTTTCTTTGTTTTTGTTGGTTACTCTGCCCGGTAGTGGATTATTGTGCAAACTCAGTAAGAGCTCACCAATATATGTTTGTTTAAGCGTTTACTTTAAAAACTTTTACATCTGTAATGAAATAAAAGGAAAATAATATGAAAAATCTTTAGTTAAAACAAAAACAAGTCCCGTAAAACCACAAGAAAGCAGCGATCGAATCAGTCTGAATACCTTATCACCCACGCCAACGCCAAAAACAGTCAGATTTTGGCTACCTAAACGGTTTAACGTGTCTTTTGAAGCACGGAAACACTGGTAAACGTTTTTCCCCTTCATCATAGTGTATTCGCCCCATTTATCGAGGAAGGCTATAGGCTATATATCACGCTACACCCTGGGTAGCAGAACAGTAATCATAAATGTCGACAAATCGGGCGGTTTTTTATACATTGTTGTAGAATTTATAAATGACGGGATTAAATAGGTGCGACGGGAGTTTAAAGTATGTCATGGACAAAACCATTGGGGTCACCTAGTGTTTAAATAAAAGGTCAATGTACGATGGAGGCTTTGATACTATACCTTATTAACAGCAGTTTCTGTCGGCGTATCGATTTTAATATAACTTTACGCGTTAATCAACTGGCAAAGGAAGTTTACATACGGTTTGACAGGATATGAGCGAATTATGGACCAAAATAGTCTGTGTAATGTTTTGTTACATTTCATTGACCTAGAAGATTTCCTGCGCTTGGAAATCTATACCATAATGTTTAGAAGTTGAAGAGTTTGTTTGTGTAGTTGAACGTGATAATCTCAAAAACGCTGGTTTAAATTGAAAATATAATTTTGTGTCGGACATCCATATTTATTGAGTAAGGCTATAAATTACAAATGTCAACAAATCACACAATTTTTTATACATTATTGCAATATATCTATGACTGGATGAAATGGGTGCCACAGGGCTTAAATTAAGTGACGGGCGAGGCTACGGAGATCAGATAGGTTTAAATATTATGACAATTGAATCATTTAAAGAGGTTTTTAGTGTTATATGCCGCCTTGTTTAGCGAGGAGGTTATGTAGAGCACAAATTCGGTAGGCAGCTCGAAAGTCGCACCTTTGGTGTTAGATACGTCCATAGGCTACGGTGATCACTTTCCATCAGACTGTATGCTTGTCTGTCACCTCAGTGGTATAAAAAAATATCTCGTTGCGGACTGTGGTGCTGTGAGAGTGCACTAATTTCATACTACTGAAGGACAAGGTGAAGTTGGCGTCCAAAAAGCTCGGAGTGCTCAACAGGGCGTGGCAGTCTAGGACGATTTAACCTAAACAGCAAACACTGGTCCTCTATAAGTCGCAAGTGCGGCCGCACATGGAGTACTGCTGTCATCTTTGGGCTGGTGCACCTGAATACCGGCTTCGACCTTTTGACTCGGTAGAAGGGCGTGCTATGAGGATTGTCAACGATCCTCTTCTAGCGGGCGGTGTCGAGCCCCTCCGCGACAGGAGAGACTTGGCCTCCTTATGCATGTTCTATCGCCTGTACAACGGTCTGCGCTCTGAGGAGTTGTTTGAAATAATGCCCACGGCTACCTTTTATCATCGCACCGCTCGCCATAGACAGGAAGTTCAACCTCACACTTTGCGTCCGGAGCGGGCGCATGTGATTAGGCATTCGGAATGAGCTGCCTGCCTGGGTCCATAGGCTACGGTGACCACTTTCCTTCAGGTGGGCCGTACGCTTGTCTGCCACCTCAGTGGTATATAATATAATAAAAATAAAAAAGTAGCATACAAGCATACGATCCACCTGATTGAAAGTGATATAGTAGCCTTTGAACATTTGCGATACCAGAGAAACGAACAGAGGCAGGCTGTGGAGACCTTGCGGTCGAAATGTTTAAATGACGCGCATAGGATCTTCAGCTTGGCCAAGCACTGCCTTGTTAAAAGCAAGCGGAATCAACGTTTTAATGTGCCTTCTGAGCACGACAACGTTCGTAAATTGAAATGTCATACCCATCTCAAGAAGGATCGTAGCCAACAGCACACTAAAGTGCTATCCTTTGTAAATCTAGGCAAAATCAGTCGCAGTGATAAGCGTAATCTATACTAATATTATAAAGCTGAAGAGTTTGTTTGTTTGGTTGAACGCGCTAATCTCAGGAACGTCGGTCGGATTTGAAAAATTATTTTTGTGTTGGATAGCCCATTTATCGAGAAAGGCTATAGGCTATATATCATTACGCTACTACACTGGGGAGCAGAGCAGTAGTCATACATGTCGACAAAACGGGCAATTTTTTATGCATCATTGTAGAATTTATAAGCGACGGGATTAAATAGGTGCGATGGGAGGTCGAAATATTCCACGGGCGAAGCTGTGTGGGTCATCTAGTCCTACTAATAGTATAAACGCGAAAGTTTGTAAGAATGGATGTTTCTTACTCTTTCTCGTAAAAACTGCTGAATGGATTTTGATGAAACTTTACAATAATATAGCTTATATATCAGAATAACACATAGGCTAGTTTTTATTTCGGGAACAAGTTCCTGTGGGAAACGGGAACTCATTACTCATAATCCACAATATGTACCTATATTTAATAAAAACCCGTCAAACACAAATCAAATTCGTGCGCCCAGGGTTCCGTAAATAATTAATACGTTATTTGTGGTAATTGCCAATTACGCTAGACCTCCACATTGTTTGAGGGCCCATACAATTTAGAGGTCTATGTTAATTTATGATTTTTGGAATTTCCACTTTATTTGTGCTGTAAGACCTTGCTTTTTGCCAAATTTCGTGATTCTAGGTCAACAACTACCATTTAGGTTTTTGACCCAAAACCTATAGAGTACTTCCAGTTGACCTATAACTGTAAATTTTGGTCAAAAGCTCTTATAGCACAAGTAAAGTGATCCGAAAATTTAAACCATTGAAAATTTAGATAAATTATGGTACTTACAAGTTTTTGTGAAATCCTAATTTTGCCCATATCTTTCTATCATGTTGACTCAGGACCTTGATTTTATAAACCTAATAGGGATCATAGACCTCAGTATCTGGTACAAATTTCAACTTGCTAGGTCTATGCGTTCCTGAGAAAATAGATGGAAAGAAATATAAAAATAAATACACTGACAGACAGACAGAAAATAAAGTGATCTTATAAGGGTTCCGTTTATTTCGTTCAAAATTATTCCTTAACTATTCCGAAATATTCGAATATGCACAACATTAAATGTTCAAGTTTTCACTTCTGCCGGCACTCCCCGAGTGCATACCGTTGCTTTTTTCTTTTACACAGCGCCATCTCTCTTAAAGTAAGCTAATATTATATATATGATACTATAAGATTTAGACAACTGATAAATAAACTTAAATATTTTAAAATACATTAATATTATACATAAAAAGCACTCACACTCCGAACAAACATTTTGTGGATCACACAAATGTTTATTCCGACCCAGGAATCGAACCCCTGGACCTCGGGGCGTCAGTCGCATACACTAACACTTCCGCCAATAAAGTAGTTACTTTTTATAGGATGTAACTGTTTTCCACTTTTCTCAGAATGAAACTCAACTAAATTAGACCCCCGTGGTATTGTGCCCAAGACCCACATTTTGTCTTTGTAAAGCTACCTATAGGTACTTATTTCACAAGAAAAGAAGTTCTCTTAGTTAAACTAGACGCATACATATTTTAAAATTTTTCTACACTATTATTTTTCAACTATTCTTGAGGGATTCTACGCGGGAATAATGACAAGAGCGGACGCATGCTGTATATTATTTTCTAAAACTAGTGCATTTATCTTGTTTTATGTGCGGGAGTGGTGGTCTCTTGGACATAAAAGTTGTGTTAACGTGCTATCGTAAAAGATATGCAGTGAAATACGATTTTCGATCCACTGAAAATCTCAGTATAACAACGACTATTATACTGGGGAGAGACTGACCTTGACTAAGACGTAGAGGACAGGGACATTTTAGGAATTAAGAAAGAAGATTGAAGAAATATGAATTAAAATTTGGCTAAAAGGTCTCATTCACCAGGCCAAAAAATAATTACAATAGAACTATCCTTGACATATCCTAACCTAATAAGGATTGATAGCTAAAGTCAGATAACATTCCACCTTATATCTGTTTTTTACAAAATATTGATAACCCGTTAACCTTACATGTAACAATGTTTTTTTATGAATAAATGACACAAACATAGATAATTATAACAAATGTTGAATGTGATTATCAACTCGCCTTAAATGATTAACTGATTAAACCATGGTCGTTTCTTGGCCCATGCGGGAATCCAGCAGTGAGCAATATAATAATCCGTGCCCACCAAGATCCCCTCAGAAACTGCTGCAGTGCAGGAGTCCACATCGTCTGAAGTGAAGCAAAGCCGCCTCTACGGGTACAACACAAAGAACTCTCGCAGTCCATCTCAGTCCGCTGACTTATAGTGCCATTCTTAGGCCGCGGCGGTTCAGGCCTCGTGAGAGGCACTCGCACCCGAACGTGACAGTGGTCTGATGTGCCTAGTGGCATATCCACTGAGATGATGTATCCGTTTAGACGCGTAGTCAGCAGGAGGTCCAATAATGCACTCTGCTCGTTCTCCCTGCCTGGTATCCTCGTGTGAGTATTTACCGGTTGTCCCCGCAATGTCAGTGCGCAGAGAACCCAACCAGTCAACATGGTGACCGTTGAAGTCCCCCGGAAACACTATCTCTGTGAAGGGAAGGGATACTGCTCAATAACTTTGTCAGTCATTTGTTGCAGGTAGTCTAAAATGCGAACTTTATCTCATTGATCCACGCGTACCCAAAACGTAGATAGTTTATCAGTTGTCTTAAATTCTAGGTCCAAAAATAAAAAGCCTATGTCAGCTTAACTTAGGCTAGATTACGTCGTTTGAAAAAAAAAAGGCCGATTTGCCGAAAAAGGTCAATTGAGATAGGTTTTATAGATAAACCTTAACGATGTTAAACCGACTTTGATAACACATTCTGTAAAAGGGAATATCATGGACCTTTCATGGACATTTTGTGTTCCATTAGCGATCGCTTTAGACAATAATTGAGATCGATGCCACCCCTGGGTACGTTTATTAAATAATGTATCTACAAAAAATACGACCGAAGTGTCAAATAACTCATTTTTTATGGCATGCGTCTTTTAACCCAATTTAAGCAAATATAAGCATATGCTGTGGGATCTAGTACTACATACTTGCCTATATATTTTATTATCTACTAGCTGATGCCCTTAGCTTCGCCCGTGTGATAAGATTTTAATGTTATAGTAAGTAATATTTTAATGTTATAGTAAGATAGTATGTTATCCTTAAGAGATAGATATATGCCAGACTTTTCTGTAGACCTATATAATACACACAATTCTAACATATATATATTTTTTGTTTTATCTCAAAGGGCTTAGGCAGCGTGGTCCTTGAAAGCTTCCAATTGGCTTATTTTTTTCCGACACCTCCAACAAAATTCGTTTTATTTTAGCTAATGTATACAAAAAATCGTTTTAAATTATATACTTAAACATTTCTCGAGAGCCATTGGTGAAAAGGGTTTTAAAATCGGTGTGGGAGTTTTTTAGTTTATCGTGAACAGAGAGGCAGACAGACGCGGCTGAGGACTTTTTTTTTATAATAAATAAAATAAATAAATATCGTTGGGACAACTCACACAATGCCATCTGATTCTTAACTAAGCAGAGCTTGTACTATAGTAACTAGACATATTATAGATAATAACACCCAGACACAGGGCAGTCATAATGTGTGTAGTTGATATGTTTATTAATAAGTGAAGCGTGCTTATGGTTAAAATAAAGAGGAAAAAAAAACTCATTTTTTTTTAAATTTATTATCATTTAGACTCCGCTGTCCGTCTGTCTGTCACCAGGCTGTATCTCATGAACTGTGATAGCTAGACAGTTGAAATTTTCACAGATGATGTATTTTTGATGCCGCTTTAACAACCAATACTAAAAACAGAATAAAATAAATATGTAAAAGGGGCCCTAGACTATTTTGTTATTTATTCACTAAAAAAGTGGATAATTAAAAAAAATAAGAGGTACAACAAATGTGATTTCTAGGCCGTTTGTTTTAATAATGGTACGAAATCCTACGTGCGCTTCTTCGGACTTGGCCAGATTTTTAAATAAAGAAAATGCATTTACTTTTCGGAATTTACAAAATTTATCTTGTTACCAGGGGGGGACAAGTCTACTATTGACAAGCCGTAGAATAGAAACAGAATTGCTGTTTTTACCTGTCAAAATGTTAGTAGACTATCAAAAATGCAACTGACTATAGCGGCCACTAGCGCGTCACGTGTTAGTATATAAAATACCGACCGATAGAAGTCCATTGGAGTGCGAAAAGACAACGAAAACTGTAAACATTTTACCTTAGGCTATCTATTGAGCGACGATTTCGATTATATTCCGACGCGATAGAAATAGCAGAATCACCCCCCTGGTCAACAGCAGAGTTAATTTTTCTGTGTAAGCTACGAACTGTGTTTTGAAGGAAAAGGCCATTAAATGGCAGACCATCTCTTTGATGATGAATTCCTTCGCAGATTTTTAGACAGAAACATTTTAACCTCATTTGAAAATCGTTTCAATATAGCTTCGTAAAAACTTAAGAAATGTTTGTGCGCGAAAAAATATATAGCAACAATTCAGGGCTGGAATTTTCATAAAATGGTATTACGAATGTTTAGACATTTATCAATATTAAGAATATACTGAACTTTACAAAGACTGTAACATTTCAAGAATTCTCAGCAGGCCTTGTTCTTTTATTGAAATTTAATAACAAAACAATTATAAAATCGTAAACGATATAAAGGATAGGAGGAGGATCTTAGGAGGAGAATCGTAAAGTTTAATTAGATCTGCTTTAGATACAAAATACCGACACAAATGCTAGTCGGGCCGTATAAATAAGTTTTTGAGTCAATACCGGCCGTAACTCTCATATATTAATATCGTTGGGACAACTCACACAACGCCATCTGATTCCAAATTAAGCAGAGCTTGTACTATGGTAACCAGATAACTAATAAACATACTTATATATTTCTAAATACATACATATTATATATAAATAACACCCAGACACAGAATAAACCATCGTGCTCACGAAGTAGCCAGAGGGCGGGGGGGTTAGGGGGTTAAAGCCCCTCCCAAAATGTTAACGATATAAACAATTGTCATCATCCGAGCGTCTATCTGAGATGTGTTTCCGGCGTCCGGGGTCTGCTTTTCTCCAAGGTCGAAAAGGTGGACGCAAGGGTTTGTGTGTCCTCTCCCTTTCATCGCAGCTTGCATAAACTTAATATGAGCCAGTTTATGCTACCTGGTTCTACCTCAAGTTCGCTTGTCCAACCGTAGGGTATTTTCATAGGTTGCCAGAATCAATCGTGAATGGTTAGCCTCCTGTAGCTCGCAGATTTCATATTGGGAGGGTTTGTCCTTACTAAACCACGCTGGCAAGGCTTTGTATGCATTCTCCTTTTCTTCGCTATGACCGTCGTCTTTTAGTCAGCAGGTTCACCACTCAAGAATGTTTAAATTACTGTGCAATTATTACAAGTATTGGAAACCCCCCCCCCCCCCCCCCCCCGAACTAAAACTTGGCTACGCCCGTGATCGTGCTCATCACACAAAGTTTTTTTTAAATTCAACTCAATACCTCCACGCGTTTACGTCTGGACAGACAGACGGTTGGACAACAAAACGACCCTATAGTGGTTACGTTTTTTCCTTTTGATGTACGGAACCCTAAAAATCAATCAATTTTCGCAATAACGCATATTGACTACACTGACCTCCTCATCCAATCCCAATGAGATGCTATCCAAGTGATTGGTCAAATTTTAGGTTATCATAATTACATTCTGGACTGCCTTTGGCTTGAAACCCTAAGATCTTTTAAGTAAAATTATTACATTTATTAGTTGTTCATGTTCCATATAAAATAAAAACACAAATTGCTACCCCTTTCTTAAGTAATCCTTGACAACCTTCTCCATCCAAAGGTTGCCTGTAAGAGATTGCTTTTCTGCGATAAGGCCGCCCTTTGTACATTTATGAGACTGTAATCTCTTTCCATAAGTGTTTGATACTGATGTGCAATAAAGTTTATTCTATTCTATCTTAATGGAGCCCCTTAATTTCCTTTTCTATTCCTTTCTATAAAATTACAGTTCGTGTTGTCTCCACAAAATGTCATAATTTTTTAAATTCATACTATATTGATGGAAATACCAAAAAATAACACTTCTTTCAAATAATCGACTATTATATCAGATGTAACGCGTGACTGCTCCCGAAATTCAAACCACGATTTTGCCACGATGACAGAAAGTGCCGAATCAAAGCTAGATATAATTATATTGAGAAGAAAGCGAAGGCGCTCTTTTAAATCATCGATTGTCACACATGAAAGCACATTTCTAACACCCTTCGGAAAGTGAGGGGTGTAAGAAGTTTAACCTGAGCTTCTGTGTGTCTGAATATCTGTGTTTCTATTATTTGTCTGTGGTATTATAGCTCCCGCACGGATGGGCCTGATTTGATTTGGATTTTTATATTCATTCGTATGCAGCACACTTCCTAATCCTAGGCGATGAATAAATCTTCCTAAAATAGTCAAACTTTATTCAACGTTAAATTTGATAAACTTTACTGTAACTTTAAGACTTAAATATCTTCTCACTTTATCCCTAATGGGGTAGTCAGAAAGAACGGACCGCCAGGCTTTTCGATTTATGCATACTTCTTTCGCTTCCTGTAGATTCATTAATCGCTTCATACATGTACGTCTGGGTGACTGTAATGGATTTTACATGACATGGTAACTCGGAACTTGCTGCTGCAATAAATAGGTAGTCTGTAGGATACCCAACTCCTCAGAAAATAACAGCATTACACCGTGTTTGGGCTTCTCTGCGGTATCAATGAGAGGTTTCATGTTTTGAGTTCGGGGCTTCGGGCATATATGACTGCCTCTGTGGCGCGGTGGGAGTGTATCCGACTGCTACGCAAGAGGTCGTGGGTTCGATTCCCACCCAGGATAGAACTTTTTGTGATGAGCACGATGGTTTATTCTGTGTCTGGGTGTTATTTATCTACAATATGTATGTATTTACAAATAAATATGTATGGTTATCAGTAATCTGGTTGTACAAGCCTTGCTTAGTTTGGAATCAGATGGCGTTGTGTGAGTTTTCCCAAAGATATTTATATTATCTGTAATTTTAATTTTTAAATTAATCTTATAAACATGTAAATTAATATCAAGAACAGTCAGCTCAATAGATCTGAATATAATCCCAATAGGGCTATACGAAAGCGTATAAATTTTGTCCCCGCTGCAAACAGTGGGATACCTAGACGCCCTGCATGAGGAACTTTTCCGCCTAAAACAGAATGTATGGTCATGTTAGATAAATACTTATATTCAGATTTAACTACATATTAGATACGGTATTATATCTGTCTATCACGATCATTATATTGTAACTGATATCTAAAGCAAATTAACCATTCAGCCATAAAATAGATAAGACGATATAAGTTATCCTTTACCAAATATGAATCCATATAAAATGAATGTCAAACATTTTTCGTATCGATTTTATTTTCATAATGATCATATCATGAATATTCAACACTATGTAATCAAAATGGTTGAGTAGTTAGTAATTTACTTCCAATATATTTTTACTCGTAAACTTTTAAAGCCCCATCTATACTAATATTATAAAGCATAAGAGTTTGTTAGTTTGGATGAACGCGCTAATCTCAGGAACTACTGGTCGGATTTGAAAAATTGTTTTTGTGTTAGATAGCCCATTTATCGAGGAAGGCTATATATCATTACGCTACTACACTGCGGAGCAGAGCAGTAGTCATAAATGTCGACAAATCGGGCAAATTTTTATGCATCATTGTAGAATTTATAAGCGACCGGATTAAATAGGTGAGATGATATTCCGCGGGCGAAGTATGATATTACGAGTCCAAACGACATAGGTACAACCGTGAATATTTCTACGTGCCCAACAACAACCGTTTCTATTTTACCATCTACATATAAATAAATAAATTAATATTGTGGGACACTTTTCACACTGTGCCATCTAGCCCAAACTGAACTTTAAGCTTGTGCTATAGGATCTAGACAACTGATATACAAACTTCTATTTTCTAAATACATACATATTATACATAGGAAACACCCGGGCTCCAACACAAACATTTGTGGATCATAAAAATATTAATTCCGACCCGGGTAATCAAACCCGGGACCGCAGCGCGGCAGTCGCATACACTAACACTTACGCCACCGAGGCTGTATATATAAAGAGTATAAAATATACTAGTTGACGCCCGTAGCTCAGCACGCGTGTGAAGTTTTTCCGTTCCCGTTTTCCACAGGAACTTGTTACCGGGATGAAAAGTAGCCTATGTGTGATTCTGATGTGTTAGCTATATTATTGTAAAGTTTCATCAAGATCCATTCTGCGTGAAAGAGTTACTCTTTCACGCAGAATGGATCTTGAAACACCTATTCTTACAAACTTTCTCGTTTATAATATTAGTAGGATATAAACACATATCAACGTTAATATTTTACGTATATTTTGTACCAAAAATGTGAATTGCAATTTTTAAAAAGTAGTGTAAGTTATATTCGCAACAACACTAATAATTCAAAAGGAATAAAACACCTTGTTTTCTACTGTGAAGCACTTATCTGGTGTGAAAGGTTTAAGACGGTTTGTTAAGGAAAATTTACCAACATTTATCGATTACCAACTGTTGATTCCGATGTTTTAGACCAGACAATAGGCAATGATTGTTTTTATCACAATAATATTCACTTGTAGACAATATTTCTCATAATAAATTCCATACAAAAGCTTTAAAAATTAACTAAATTTCATGAAGTATGCCTAATTATGATTCCTTGGCGTGTGGAGAATTAGTTGCACGATCGTACTTGATCTTAGATGAAACGAGAGATTTTAGGCGGCAAAATGGCTAATATGACATGGCGTGATGACAGCGTACGATTGTTATATATTAATTTCTAAAACTAGTGCATTAATCTTGTTTTATGTGCGGGAGTGGTGGTTTATTAGACATACAAGTTGTGTCATCGTGCTATAGTGAATATGCAGTGAAATGCTATTTTTCATCTTGCCGTATAATATTCACTGATAACCTCAGGTTATACTGAGGGTGAACCACTACTATACTGGGGTGAGACTGACCTTAACTTAAGACTAGACTTGACTAAAAAGACGTAGAGGACGGGGTCATTTTAGATAATAAGAATATTGAAGTAATAAATAAGATTTGGGTAAAAGGTCTTAGTAACCAGGCAAAAAAATAATTCAAAAAAAAATAGATGAAACGAAATAGCGAAAGACTATTTATTTATTTATCCATCACGCCTTATCCCCGAAGGAAAGGCAAAGGCATATTATATGCCCACATTTCACCATTTGTATTCCTGTCCCACGTAATAGGTGTTGAGATAGACAGACGCAGGTTGTGGCTACCTGATGTTGAAATTTTTCAAGCCGCCATAAGGCCTTCAACCAAGCTTAACGACTGCCATTTTACTGGCAACCGGGACCAACGGCTTAACGTGTATTCCGAAGGACGGAAACGCTCGCAAATGTAAATGCCACAAACTAGTGGTCACTCACCCGAGGACCAGCCATAATGAAAGTTGCTTAACTCAGTGATCGTTCAGAGCACTGACTGAAATGTCGACAAATCGGGTAAATTGTAATGCATGCATTGAATTTATTAGCGACGGGATTGATTAGGTGCGACGGGAATTCGAAGTATGTCACGGGCGAAGCCGCGGGGTCACCTAGTCAATTATATAGTGTCATAAATAAGAACGCAGACTGATTTCAATGAAATCTATTTATGATAAGTGTACCGGTGGCGCAGTGGTAGTGCATGTGACTGCCACGACTGAGGTCCCGGGTTCGATTCCCGGGTCGGTACAAATATTTGTGTGATGCACAAATGTTTGTTTCGGAGTTTGGGTGTATGTATTTAGAAATATATAAGTAGATATGTATTTCAGTTGTTTAGATCCCATAACACAGGCTTATATTAGCTTACTGTGGGCTAGACGGCACTGAGTAAAAAAAAATGAAAAAAAATCCCACAATACACAAACTAATGTGACAATAATGGGCACTTCCGCACGCTTACAAGATTCTTTTTACGAGCTTTTTTATTAACCCGAAAAACTTATCAACTGCCTAGTGAGAAGTGATGCGATTGCGGTATATAGTCTTCCTTATCGATTTCGACGGCGGCGACCCCCTGCTATGCGATACTGAGGTATCGGGTTGAAATCCCTGGTCGAAACAGCTTAAACCTGGTCGCGAATTTAGCTTAGTATGGGCTAAATCACGTAGTGTACTAATGTCAAAAAAATATTTCCATTAATTTATGACACCCCATACCAGAGGATAGCCATTTGAGTGTGTAAAAGTAACAAACATACACACTTACTAAAGGTTGCTTGTAAGAAATTGCACTTAGCCCTTAGGCCGCCCCTTGTAAATTACAAAACCTATATTCCATATACTTGTAAATATTAATAATTGGTGTACAATAAAGTATATTTCTATTCTATTCTACTACGACTTTATAATATTAAATACTGATAAATAATAGAAATACACGTGTGCTCATTACAGTTCTACTGAATTTACATACTCGTAACTTACAAATTGAACAAATTAAAGTCAAAACCATCTAATTGAAGAAACCCCCTATTCTTTGGTAAACTTCAGTGTATTTGGATAACATCGCGATCAAAACCACAGCGTTTTATTAACATGCCAAATATAAGGCTCCGTATACCATTGAACTAATATTACTAGTGTATAGAACAGACATCACGAACATTATTTTTTACTAACTACTATCTTCACGCTGTTCATCATCATCATCATTTATCAATCGCTTCATACATGCACGTCTGGGTATCCGAGTACTTTTGACTTTTCCGTTTTTGACCAATTTGCTCACGTGGTCTTCATTATGTAAGTCTCGGCCTACCCTGACTCCTTCTGCCCTCTACTTTACTTATTTTCTACTGGCTGGCAATAATGCATTCAGTCCATATATTAAGTATAGATATACTAGCTGACCCGCGCAACTTCGTTAGCACTACATAAGAGAGCAAAATAGAGAGAGTTTAGAAAATCTTTTTTTTTATAATTAAAAGAAAAAAAAATTCAATTAAAAGTAACCTATGTTGCTTCTAATACCTTCAAGAATATTTGTACATAGTTTCGCATTCGCATTTAAGTAGTTTTCGCGTGAAAGCGTAACAAACAAACTTACATTCACTTTTATAATATTAGTATGAATTTGGTAGCAACACACGCCACGACAAATCGTTACGATTTAACTCTACCATTCAAAGTTAAGCTATAATCGGAACGTATAAAAACTAACCAACTAATAACTGTACAGTTTTTATCATATACGCCTTATATCAATTAAGCCGAGATTCTGCCTGTAGCGACGTTTGATAAAATTGTATAGTTTAAACTGTACAGTAGGTAGTGTTTCCTCGGAACGTGTGTGGCGACCTTTAGTCTGGTTCCTATCACGTCGGGGTCACCACTAAGGAGAAACGGGTGGACACATGATTCTGTCAATCAACCATCATCGTAGTGATCGCACGCCCGTAGTGGATTTGTAGTTCTTTTTTTTTGATACAGAGTGGCGCCGTACACCTGATGGAAAGCAGAGATGACGATGCGTGACTGAGGGCCGCTATCGATAGCGACCATCAGGTAGACAGCCCATAAAAAATTGTGCCTTTTCACGCTTCTTTGAAAGTACTCAGGATTGTATGAGGAGAGACACACGTGCGTTGACAGAGAGTTCCATGCTTTTATGGTGCGACACAAGAAAGACCATCTTTCAGTTCTGGGCACAATTGTGTCCGCAGTGTTAGGATGACATCTCTGCCCCGCCCGAATTATTCGGGAACGGCAAGGAAAGGGGGAAACAAGTTCGGTGCTGTATACAAAGCTTATCACTTTACGCCTTATTAAATAAACTCAAAGATAAATGGAAAGAAAAAAATGGGGTAAGGCTGTGTCATTGACATGGATCTATGTTATACGTAAATATTCTCGCAACGGGTAAGTCTAATAACATCGTGTGTCATGTCATAGCTTCTCCGACTCAAAAGTATACTAAATGGAAATTTTGAAATGCAGCAAAATGACCGCAAAATGGCGGTGTATGCCCCTCGGCCGCGCGCAATGTGTACATAGCATAATAAATTCTTAAATCAAGATAGGGTTTGTAAGTTATTACTATTATACTAAGATAAAAGAAGACTGAAGTCTGTGAAGTCCATATCTCATCCACATTTCCACTATTCGAGCTCGGTAAAGTCTGGGGAAAAGTTATTGTAACTTTTCCTGGGACGTCTCGGAACTCACTTCGAAACGAATTAGAACTATAAATTGGAGGAGTAGGAAAAACGTAAATTCACTTCCCTTCTTATTTTTTACAAATTGGGAGATAAAATTATCATTAAACTTTCGCGTTTTGAAATTCAATAATGAATAAAAGCGACCACGGTATACCTGGGGGCCGAGTCTACTATTGACAAGCAGTAGAATAGAACCAGAATCGCTGTTTTAGCTGTCAAAATGTTGGTAGACTATCAAATATGCAACTGACTAGCGGCCACTGGCGCGATAGTAGAATTCTATTGGCCGACCGACAGAAGTCTGTACAGACGACACGATTGAAATAGCAGACTTGGCCCCCTGTATACTCTACTCGATTCGATGAAGTAATATACAAGATGTAGTGCGACTTCCTTCTAAAAAAGAAAATAAAGTTTCAAGTATCGCGGTCGAGTTCTCCAACACTCACAAAATCAAAGTTTCTTGGACTGGCTAAGGAATATAACAAACTAAATCCCAAGAATAGGTTGTCCACCTAGGCTTAAAGGCAACTCCGCAAACCCCTGTTTATGTGTCCGAACAACTGATCCCCCTCACAAAAGAACTATTTTATATCGCAAAGACAAACAAGTATGCATTCTGTTGGACTTCAAATGGGCGAGTTTTACTGAAAAGAGATACCGACAGCCAAGCTATTGTGGTCAAAAATGAACAACACCTGCAACAGCTGTCCTTCAGCACTAATGCAAGACTATCTATTTATAATTATTTTAAAAGTTTGCTTGTATCTTGTTTCAATGAAATTTTGAACAATTGTTTAATTTATTTCGATGGATTGATAAAATTTTAGGTGCATGTAAAACACACTCTGACAAACAAAGACACAATAGTTCTCATGACACGTACTGCCCACAAAACACACTGAACCACACTTACAACATTAACATAATTTTAACAACACTGAAATATACCATCATACACCTCAGCAAAGCCTCATATGGTTACACTTCGTTCGTTGTTTATTGACCTGCCTGCTTTCATGCGATATTGATGCTAACTTAACTGAGCTTAAATGGTCTCTCCTGTTTCCAACATTAAATTCGTGGTTGTCTCTCTGTTTTTGCTTGATTGGTCTAGATTTGTGTGCTAACATATTTACAGGTAATATATTCCTATGTTGCATATTTGAATGTCTTCCCCTTACCCTTATTTTTACAGCATAATAGTGGATAAAGATATAAACCTGTTACTCGACAATATCGATGAACTCTCTGTATCAAAAATTCACTCATGTGCCCCTGAAAAGACTTAATCGATTCTGAAAACCCCAAACCAGTAATTAAAAATTTTAGTTAGGTTAAGTTATAATATTCCAATCCCACAAAACTACACTATAAATAAGACGACCAAGCATCTCAACAAGAAAGAGGCTGTAGTGGTCTATGTAAGATCGGACTTTTTGGTTACTTGAGAAGAAGTAGACCTTAAACAGTCTGTATCGGGACTTATAATTAAAATTAAAAATGAAGTGGCTATAATATGTATATATTGATCACCATCAATTAACGAAATCCATGATTTTCTTGACGCTCTGAATGACTTACTTCCATCGCTTAGTCACTTTAAATCAGTGATCATGACAGGTGATATAAATATTTAAATCAGGCGATACAGATATTAAACCAAATACCATTGACTCGCGCTCTAATGAATATCTGACCTGTCTCGCCTCACATGGTTTCCTTCCCGCGCACACCCTACCTACCAGAGAGAAGAATTGTCTGGACCACCTGATCATTAGAACAAGGTGTCCCACTGTCTCGTTTGTATACGAGACCTCTATCACGGTTCATGGATCCTCCTTATTCTGTTTGGACAAACATAAACCGCGATCAGTTCCACAATACATAAGATCGATTTTGAGGCACTTGACAGATCCATATCGCGGTTGGGTGTGAGTATTATTTCGTTCATGCAGGATGTAAACGAGGCCACTGATACTCTGATTGCTATTTTGACAAAATCTATTTCTGAAAACACTGCTATTAGAAAAGTACCAGCCAGGAAGAAAATACTTAAGCCTTGGATTACTCCTGGCCTGTTACGGTGTATGCGAAACCGTGACGAGATGCATAGGAAGTTCAAACAGTATCCCGATAACCAAGTGTTAAAAATAACTTATAAACGATACAGAAACTTTTGCACAAGCGTATTGAGAAAGGCTAAGAGACTATACGACATGAAAGAGTTAAACAAATCTAGTCGTAACTAGAGAGACCTGTGTAATCTTGAGATACCTGGAGGCAAAATTGTGACATTTGCAGACGATACCGCATTGACTTTTACTGCTGACACCTGGTCGGAACTGGAACACAGCACAATGTGGCTTAAACACTACACTAGACTGGTTAAGCTCTCATACTCTAACCCTAAATACTAGTAAAACAAAATTCATTACCTACTCAATTAGTGCAACCTCACAGCCAATCAATCCAATAACACTAAAGGTTCACTTTTGTCCTAAAGGGGATTCTTGTGGCTGTTCATCTATAGAACCTGTCGAGTATATAAGATATTTGGGTGTAATATTGGACTCAAAATTAAACTTTAAGACACACATAGACATACTTACAGGGAGAGTCCGCAAATTAATTTACATATTTAAAAATCTCCGGTACGTAACGATCTCAGAACAATTCGTCTAGTATACTTCGCCCTTTGCTCATCTATTGTTACCTACCGTATCTCCTGTTGGGGTGGTGCAGCTGAAACTGTTCTGATGCCATTAGAAATCGCCCACAGAGCCATCCTAAAAGTTGCACTGTGTCGTACTATCAGATTTCCGACTGATATACTATATAAAGATTGGGGTGTTCTAAATGTGAGGCAGCATTTTATCCGGCACGTTATCCTATTGCAGCACTCAAAAACCGAGTACAAAACGTTGACAAAGCGGCGAAGAGACAAAATATTTACACTACCCAGGATTCGCACTTCCTTCATCAAGAGATTCGCATATTTCCAGGGACCACATCTGTACAATACATTGAGTCATTAGTTATTTAGTCATTTAGTCGTTTTGGATTTAATTTTACTATAATTACATTTATATATTTTTATAGTTGATATGATTTCAAACAATTTTTTTTTAAAGTTTTGTTATTCCTTATTTTCATTTATGGGGGGCCTGCACTGTCTTCCTTAACACAGGTTACATTTAACCTAGCTAGGAGGGCAGCATCTGTACCACTTTTGAAATTGTAGACTTTTATCATTATATTTCAGCAGGATCCGAACGCTGCCACTGAGTCGATGATATCAATCATTTCCTCTGCTATCAAATGTAACTCACTTGTCCTAAGAAACCCAAGCCGAAAGCGTATTATCAAACCTTGGATTACTCCTGGACTATTAAGATGCATACGTCATCGTGACAAGTTATATAAAACGCATTTAAAATATCCTCAAGATGAAACCCATAGTTTGGTGTTCCGTCGCTACCGTAACTTCTGTAATAATGTCCTCAAGAAAGTTAGATGTGAATATGAACGTTCGA
The DNA here is from genome assembly GCA_948477245.1 of Thumatha senex. Classification (NCBI taxonomy): domain Eukaryota; kingdom Metazoa; phylum Arthropoda; class Insecta; order Lepidoptera; family Erebidae; genus Thumatha; species Thumatha senex. Next base: position 20,098,549 of record OX419739.1, on the reverse strand, counting down.
AAATGCAACAGGTCAAAAGTGATCCTAAAGCTACTTGGAGGTTAATTAAGCTGGCTGCCAATATCCCATTTAAGACTACGTCATCATCTGAGCTATTGAGGTGCAGTGAAGATCCACAACAGGCGGTAAATAGAGGCAATGATTACTTTGCTGGTGTGGGTCGTCACTTGGCGTGTAATATTACACAATCGGAACCTTATAAAAGGTTAACTCGAAACGCAACTTAGTCGATGGTGCGACGTTCTGAGAGAAATATCCCGCTTAACACAATGTCACTATTTAGTGTAAACGAAGTGGAACTGGAAAACATTATTGTTGGGCTAAAAGATGATTGTGCACCTGGAATGGATGGAATAACTGGCGTTGTAACTAAAGCTTCGAGGCATATTATAATCCCAATTCTAGTCTACATGTTTAATTTGTGTCTTTCTAAAGGTATTTGCCCTGACATATTAAAGACCGCGGTTTTCCATCCAATTTATAAGTCTGGAGACAGAGACAATGTGTCAAATTTTAGACCCATCTCAGTACTTTCGACTATATCTAAAAATTTTGAAAAAGTATTAAACACTCGGCTAACGGATTATTTATCGAAATTCAAAATTTTATCAACCAATCAGTTTGGCTTCCGTAGAGGCTTAGCCTCTGAAGACGCAGTGTTGAAGCTTACAGATATAGTCGTAGATAACTTAGAAAAAAAGCGTAAAACACTGGGTATCTTCTTGGACCTCTCAAAGGCCTTTGATACTGTCTCTGTGCCTACACTCTTATTAAAACTGCAAGATATTGGCATTCGTGGTTTGGCTCTTGATATGTTCAGGAGTTACCTCATGGATAGAAAGCAATTCTGTCACATTTGGTGTACCGCAGGGGAGTGTCTTGGGACCAACGCTCTTTCTTATATATGTAAATGAGTTAAGTGGGCTGTCCTTACCTAACTGCAAAATTATATCCTAAGCAGACGATACAGCCATGATTATCCATGGACTTGACTGGAACGAAACCCATGAGAATGCTGAGTTTTGTTTGCGTGCTGTAATGGAGTGGTTAACTGTAAATTTATTAACTTTAAATGTTGCTAAGACAAAATTTGTAGCTTTCTCTGCTAATACTCTAGGACTGTTAGGAGTACCAATAGCGATTCGCACTCACACCTGCTCAAATAGGGACGTAAACCTAGACTGTGACTGCCCTCAAATAGATAGAACCCATTTTATCAGATACCTAGGTGTGCTAGTGGATGAGCATTTAAATTGGAATTATCAAATAGATGCCACGGTAGTTCGTTTAAGAAAAATTATTTATATATTTAAAAAACTTAGAAGAGTGATGGATTTTGATAGTTTAAGGATGGTCTATTATGCGTTGGTCCAGTCGGTGATTGGATACTGCATACTGATCTGGGGAGGGACACACAAAACTTTAATGTTACGTATAGAACGTAGTCAGCGTGCTGTCCTAAAGGTGATGGCCAAGAAACCTTAACGGTTCTCAACGTCGACACTTTACTCTGTGTGTCAGGTGTTGATGAAGTCCGACAGCTGTTTGTGATCCAAGTTGTGCTCCGAAAACACTCTACCCTAACTTATAATCCAGAGATATATAGCACCAAGCGTCGTTCTGATAGAATATGCGTTATAAGATATCGCAGAACAGCACTTGCAAGCCGTCACTATAAACAAATTAGCTCAAAATTATATAACAAAATTAATTCAATTATGAATATTTACTCAATGAAAAGAATTGAACTAAAGAGAAAACTTTATGTCTGGCTCAAATCTCTTTCATACAATGAGACAGAGTAACTTGAAAAAGTATAGCAACAATAACACACAGAAATACAAACAGAAACTAACATTGAAACCCACACACACACACACACACACACACACACACACACACACTAAGACTCATGCACCACACAAGCATACGTACACACTCACATACTCATACCAAGTGTAAACATAACATTTAATGTAACTTTTATCTTTAGTTGTGTCTGGAACAATGATCCTTGTAATCTGGAGTGAGGCGTTGTCAGCTGCGCTACAGTTTATACTTTTGCAGCTGTCATCGTTCCTATTTTGTATCTCTGTATCTGATATTTTAATGTTTAATGTTCCTAATAAGTATACTATAATAATAAGTATACTATAATTTAAGACTATAAATGAACTTATATCCATTTACTGCAATATTTGTGAGAACGAAATAAATTATTATTATTATAGTTTTAATTACATTTTATTTGTAGAAACATGTGAATAGTCGACCACGTTAGAGGGTATTTATACTACGGTATAAAAGGGAGTACTTATGTAAAACAGGTAAAATAGCATGACTATTGTAAAAAGTCACAACGGCCATCATAGCGTGCCGCTAGTGTAGTGGGTATGTAGGAGTCGTACCAACTAAAACCGCACGGACGGCGCTCTAATACCTTATTTAAAGTCCCCCGAGTGTACCCTAGAGAGGATGTTCCCCGGGGGAACTGACATTCTAGGCCGCCTGCTTTACCTAGCAACCACTTCCTTTGCTTCTTCTCATAATCAATAAAGAAATACTTACTTATCATTCTCGCCTTTATCCCCGAAAGGATGGCAGAGGCATTATATACATTACACATTAAGCATTTTTGTCCCACGTAACAGGGCGCAGGTTGTGGCTACCTTCTGTTGATTTTTTTAAGCCGCTCATATGGCTTCAACTTAGCTTAACGAATGCTATGTAATTGACAACAGGGACCAATGTCTTTACATGCCTTCCGAAGAAATGCCACTAAGTGTTCACCCATCCGAGGACCAGTCATAGCGAAATTTACTTAACACGGTGATCGTTTACGTACAACAAAGTCGTATAAATAGTGAAGTTATTACTGTTTATCATATCTATTTATAGATTTAATCAATACCAACGTTTCTTCATAAATAAAATAATAAATATCCATCACGCCTTATCCCCGAAGGGGTGGCAGAGGCATATTATATGCCCACTTTTCACCGTATGGATACGGTGTATCCTGTCCCACGTAATAGGTGGTGAGCCCATTGCCGTGTTGAAAGAGACAGACGCAGGTTGTGGCTACCTGCTGTTGAAATTTTTCAAGCCGCCCATAAGGCCTTCAACCAGGCTTAACGACTGCCATTTTACTGGCAACCGGGACCAATGGCTTAACGTGCCTTCCGAAGCACGGAAACGCTCGCAAATGTAAATGCCACAAAGTGGCCACCCATTCAAGGAACAGCCATAGTGGAAGTTGCGTAACTCAGTGATCGCTTACATTACACTGAGACCGCGGGGCCACGAGCGCTTTTTTATATAAGATTATAAATAAAAATGAAACAAAATATATTCTATAAAATACATAAATCAAATTCATCGGAAAGATGATCCCCGTATAACTAAGTTAGAGTGCAATGAATCTCAATTACGCGATCAATCATTTTATAATACTTGCGTATCTCTGGAATTTCTTCGCGAAATTTAATAACAGAACTATGTACAGTCTCCCTCAGAAGTGGGTTAAGATAATTCAGAAAATGTATTTGTTTGTTTATATTTATGTCAAACTAGCGGACGCCCGACGGTTTTACCCGCGTAATTTCCTTTCGGGTGGAAATCCAGGATAAAATACTCCTTATAACATCAGCTATCCGTTACAATCGGTTCAGCCGTTTCAGTGATTAGCCGGAAAAAAGAAACAGACAGGAAAAAAAATGATTTATATACTTTCATATGCATATTTATATACTTTCATTTTTTTTTTAATACTGTTAAATTGACATTACAAACAGACACATCTTGTTTATTTTCCTGTTTAGATAGTTATACATTGCTTAAGAACTAATACAGGCATCTATAATATATTAAAACTTATATTTACATTTTAAATTTGTACATAATTTTCTGCTATGATAAGCTACCTTCTTTGCTGACCGTACTAATGCATTTAATATGAAAGATTGTTACTGCTGTTACGTATCATCTTTGTGACTGTAATTAAGCCTCCGTACACTTAGTTACAAGTAATTAATTAATAAATGCCCGTTTATATTAAATTATGATGAAGATTTTGTTTAATTAAATCAGATATATCCTGAATTTGAAGTGGATTTTTTTCTGTCTCTAGCTGGACTCCAATGTGTCAGCGTCCAGCGTCAACAGCGTCTTCCGACTTGCCGGGTCAGACGCTATACCAATTACGCTACCGAGATCTCGAACTCGAGACTAACAAATTAATCCACCTCTTTCCTTCTTAAGGCGGTGTAAGGCGCCATCTACTGCTACTTAGCAAAGTAACATGGTAGGAATGTCCTATAGTCATTCAAGTTTTGTTGACACCTGCCTCCAATCCTCAAGACCAGCCCGAAATTATGTCCACTTTAAATTTAGTATATAGTTAGCATACTAATTGCTTTTCAAAATTGTTTCCGTCAGTCACATATATTTAGTATCGACATAATTTTCTAAATATTCTTTGGCTTTTGTCCCAGCCTTAATCGGTTTAATAAATGAGTTTCACACTTTGTACATTATTCTCTCGAAATTAGTTTTTCGTCGCTCAATTTATTCACGTTGCCACGGTAGCGAGATGTAATCAACTAAAATTAAGCTTAGTACATTTATACATGTAGAATATAAATTAGTCTACAACATAAACCTTAAATACTTAACTTTAGGAAGTCGCTGTATTCCTGTACATTTTGCTTTATTTTTATTTTAACTGTCATGTTGTTAGTACAATAAAGCTCTATATCTATATATCTTAAATATATTTGAAAGTATTTGGTTAAGTACACATTGCACAGTGGAAACTGTTTATTGCCATCGTGGTGAGAGGATTAGTCACCTAGACTCTGCGTTACCGAGTGCTAGGTGTCCAGGGTGCGCCGGACGTTGGGAATCAAGTTAACGGTGCCACCAAAAGAGCCGTCCATGTCGCTGAGTTATGGGCTGGACACATTTAACTTATTGCCATTCATACGAAGAAGAAGAAGAAGTACACATTGCGCACGGCGGCAGGGAAACGCCGCCATTTTGCGGTCATTTTGCTGTATATTTAGATTTCCCTCGGAGAAGCTACGACGCGATGTTCGTTCGAGTTGCTACGGAAGCGAGATATAATTAACTAAAATTAAGATTAGTTACCTATTAACATGTAGAATATAAATATTCCACAACTACGAAACTAAAATAAATACAGACGAATAAATTTAAATTAATCTGCAACTCCACCAAAACCTAATTTCCGGTGTCTGAGCGACCTTACTTACTTAAAAGACCGTATACTTACAACTAGACTAAGTATCAGATAATTTCGTTGAGCTAAAATGACATCTATTTTCTTATCACCAGGGTAGCTATTTCCTTATAAGCTGTAGCTAGCTAAAAACGGTCCAGGCGAGAGGGGTACCCAATGGTAGTTTGTTCTTGTCTGACGCGCTGCTAGTTTAACTAAACATTGGATTTGGTAGAAATTGTAGAATTTTTTTAATTATTCTTTTTTATGATATGTAATATTAATCATTGATAAACTTTGGAACTTATCTAAATATTTCTACAGTTCATTGCCACTGGACCATTGTAAAATAGTCTTGTAAAGTTTTTTTTTAAGGTAGAATTATCTATAGCTTTACTTTTTTTTTAGATTTGTGGCAACAACTGAATTTATAAGCGCTATCCAATTAAGTAGGTAGGAATTATATTTGTACTTAGGACGATCGTGTTTGGCTTATCTAAGATATTGGAACCCATATCATCCCGTTACAGCCTTAGACATGTTATATCTTATCTACTGAAATAGTATTTTGAAATAGTACTTTTGTTATTTCTTTTTTACTGGAGATTAAATAAATAAGGCGATAGAAGCCAGCCGACCAAATACGATTAATAAAATTAGGATGAATGAATGACGAAAAATGGTATTTCCAACACTAAAGGCTAGATTTTACCTTATAAGTACTACTCTCAAGCGTTGATTGAGTATTGAATAAAGTTAAAGTTGCTGTCCTAAGATAGGGTAGTTTATTTTTCCTTTCCGATGGTCGCTGCTGCTTTTAACATGAAAGTCGTTAAAGACTTTAAATTTGAACAGCAGTTAGCCACAAACTGCTTTTGTCCATTTCAAAACGGCATAAAATTCACTATTAGGTATCTGGCCTGCAGAAATTGAAAGATTGTGATATGGGTGTGAATTTGGGTGACTTTAAAGTAAACTGTCTGCTGTACGCTGATGATGCAGTGCTTATGGCCTCATCAGAAGCCGACCTTCAGGCATTAGTCACTAATATGAAAGAGGAGTGTGAAAGTAAGGGTTTCCGCTTGAATGCAAGTAAAACTAAGGTTCTAGTATTTGAAAGAGATGACGTAAGAACCAAATGCGAGATTAGAGTAAGTCAGGAACGACTAGAGCAAGTGAATGAAATTGTGTATTTAGGGAGTATGTTTAGCGCGGATGGAAGATGTGATTCGGATGTAGAACGGCGAGTAGCTGCCGGAGACAGCTAACGGTGCTTTGTCCCAATTAGTAAAGCGACAATGCATCGTAACAGAAGCACGATCGGCGATTCATAACGCAGTGCTAGTGCCAACTTTGCTTTACGGTAGCGAAACCTGGATATGTCAGCAGATGCATGAAAGTAAATTTAATGCTGTGGAGATGCGATCACTTCGAAAATTGTGCGGCATTACTTTGGCCGACCGAATACGTAACGAAGTGATATGCAATATGGCAGGTTTGAATGAAAGTGTCAGCGTTAAGCTGGAAAAGCGCGTGCTCCGTTGGGTTAGTCACGTCCAACGAATGAGTGAGGAACGATTGACGAAGAATATATATTGTGCGAAAGTAGAGGGTAGAAGAAGTCAGGGTAGGCCGAGACTTACATATGAAGACCACGTAAGCAGATTGCTCAAAAACGGAAAGGTCAAAAGTAAAGTACTTGGATACCCAGACGTGCGTGTATGAAGCGATTGATGAATCTTGAAGGAGCGAAAGAAGTATGCATGGATCGCGAAGCCTGGCGATCTGTCCTCTCTGACTACCACGTCAGGGATACAGCGTGAAGATAGTTAGTTAGTTAGTTAGATATCAGCGGACCGTAAGAAGAAATATGGTGAAATTTCAACTTCACGTGTACCTAAAAAGTAATGTGTCCGGAGGTAAATGTGGAACATATAGTTATTTGTAAACTAGGACCAAAGTTTAATTATACTGTCAGTCACATGAACTGAAATATCTCTGGAAAGTATGCGAACACAAATCTATGAAACAATGAATTTGAGATTCATGTTTGTGAAGAGGAAGCGCATGACTCGACCCGCGTGGAAAAGATTTCCCTTAATATTGAATTTAAACGTTAAAATCATCTTCTCATTCAACCTTATGCCATCATAAAGCCTTCAATACAAATTTAGATTTTTTTTACACACACCCAACATACTATTTTTACAGGCTGACCCTAATACAATAGTATAGTACTGATCGACATAACGAAATAACATAATACTATCCTACAATCCCAATTCATTGCTGCTACAATCAAGGATTGGACACACACACATAATACTACCTATACATGGGCCCGTGTGAAGTCACTCAGTGAACAGTAGAAAATGTCTAATTGTGTTGCCACCGTATTGAGAGCACGCAGCGCATTATATATACGTTTTTTATACGTATTAGTGTATAATACATAGAAAACACCCAAACTTTGGAACAAACATTTGCGGATCACATAAATATTTGTACCAACTCGGGATTCAAGCCCTAAACCTCAACAACAGCAGTTCATATACTTACCACCGCACCACCGAGGCAGTGTAATGATATAACTATTGATAGTGTCCCGAAATTAACATATAAATGAAAGAAATGACAACGACGTATTAAGTGAATTATTTCATTGGTTTTGACTTTTCGAGAGTGGTAGCTCAGCAGTCCAAAATGGTTCTCCCAGATTGGAAAAGGACACGGGCTCGAATACTGCTCCCTTTTCTGAATAATATTTTTCAAATTAAATTGTGGTAAAGTCAGCATACTAATTTCTTTTCAAAATTATTGTGTAGTAAGTGTATTTCACCGACGACGTTTTGAACGTAGAACCTATTATTGCAGCGCCCGTGGGCGTCTGTATAAAGTAAGTAGGTAAATATGTTATCGCGTGAAGTCCCAAGTAGTAAAATAGGAATTTATACCGAGAAAGTTTAAAAAGAGAATGGCCTATTCAGATTAAAATGTTTGTTCATCTATAATTATCAAGACTTTGTTTATATATTCATCATTCAATATATTTTGCTCATTCCACTCCTTTTCATACTCGCCTATATATTCAGCCTACGTTAACGCTCGCACGTCATCCTGGTCAATTAATATTATATAGGTTAGCGTCAGACTATCTCGGAAAATTACTCGATACTTCGATTTAATGTCAACACTCAACATGAACTTGAAACACGAATTGTAATAGAAAATTACTTTATCTTTTTTTATAAATAAATAATAATAATAATAAAATATTGTTGGGACAACGCAAACAACGCCATTTGATTCCAAACTAAGCAGAGCGTGTACTATGTTAACCAGATAACTTATAAACATACTTATATATTTCTAAATACATACATATTATAGATATATAACACCCAGACACACAATAAACTATCGTACTCATCAAACAAAGTTTTATCCTGGGTGGGAATCGAACCCACGACCTCTTGCGTAGCAGTCGGATACACTCCCACCGCGCCACAGAGGCAGTCATTTTTTTCTCATTTATTTTATAAGCCTTACATCTTATGATTAAGTTGGCTTGAAAAATTAGTTCTACTTAAAGTTCAGTCAATTTATACTTTTTCCTTTGCCTTTCCCAGATGCTTCCAAACTCTACTTGGATTTGAGCCTGGGCCCTGGGTTCTTTTTTTATTTGGCTACTAGGAGCAACTATGGTGTGGCTGGTTTGACTGTTGATTTTCGGCATTGTAGGGAGCAACTGCCGTCCGACTTCCTAACCCTGTGGTACCTGTCTCGTTACCTAAACCGTTAGTCAGCCAAAATCAAAAGTACGCAGACGTGCATGTATGAAAAGATTAATGATTCTACAGGCAGCGTATGAAATATATTTGGATCGCGAAATCTGGTAATCTATCCTCTCTGACTATCCCATCAGGCATAGAGCGTTAAGACAGCATAGTATATTATCATTATTACGTTAGCGCAATACGTTTTTACACTGTATGGAATACGTGCCAAGTATAAATAGTCATTCATAGACGGGTGAAAGGTACAAAATAAGATTATATATTATTTGAATTCTACCTACCTACTCTATATCTAAGTATAGGTTATAGACGCTTTTAATTTAATAGTGCCATGCGGTGTGTGAGGTTTAGACTTGACATTACAAGTCCTCAGCTAATAGTAGACTGATGTCATTAACTAACTAGTAAGTTTAAAGCATTTCTAAGTCTTTATACCTAAAGGTATTATAGCCAAGGTACAATATACGCCCACATTTCAACGTCAATATTTATATCCAACTTAACAGGTGGTAAGCCCGGGGCGGCAAGTCTACCAATTCAATCGCGTCAGAAGAGAATAGAAATCTTCGCTTAAAAGAGAGCCGACAGAAAAAAATTACTGTTTTCGTAGTCTACTATTACAATTGCGTTCCAACAGAATTCTATCAGCCGGCCGATAGACTGTTATTAACACGTGTAGCGCGTGTAAGTAGCTCTACATTTGCATTTTTGGAAGTTTGAGAAGTGTGATTGTGAAATATATAATGGTTTTAGTAGACTATCCAGTTTATGACTAATAGCAATAGAATCGCTGTAGAATAGAACTAGAACAACTTTCTATTGGAAAATAGTAGACACGGCCTCCTGGACAGGCACAGATTGTGGCAACCTGGTGTTGATAATTGTTAAACCTCCCATAAAGTCTTCAACTTAGCCTAACGACTCCCATGTTACCGTCAATCGGGACTAACGCGCCTTCCGTAAATAAAACTTTCGTAAAAGGAAATGCCAAAAAGCGGTCACCCATCCGAGGACCAGCAATGACGAAAGTAGCTTAACGCAGTGATCGTTTACAGTGATGATGATGATGATGACTGATGATAACATAAAATTCCTAGTATTTTATTAGTAAATTTTGTTACTGATTACAATTTAATATCATAAAACGACCTAGGTTGAACTCTGTACAACAATGTTAATCGTTGTACCGATCGTGTCCAATTCACTTCATTACTCTGTAGCTAAATCTTTACATAGTACCTACAAAATTAAGTCGCTTTCATTGTCTGTTCACTTAGACCTTTTAAACCTGAACTAAAAGTAGGTAATGAATTGAATGCTGTTTCCAGTTGTTTTTTTTTTCTCTTCTCATCTGCAACCAGTAAAATACTATAAGCAGGTATGTTTACACTGGTGATTGATGGCACTTGGTGGAACTTGCTACACATCTTGAACTAAAACACTTGTACTATTCCACTCAATTATTACTTAAACCTGACCGGTTTCGCCTTACGGCATTTTCAAATGTTAGCACATATTATATGTATTTTGGATGTCATTGAGTACAATATAGTTTAACTGAATATAGGTTACTAAAACAATAGTTTAACTGAGGGTAAATAAGAAACTGATGATACCACTTAATAATTTTTCCCCAAAATTAGGAAGAATCTCAAAAAATTAAGTTATACATTTAACCATTAATTCAATATTACAATTAAATTTCATCATAAATAATGTCAATTATCAAATAAATATTAATAAAAATAATAATAAAAAGAAATAAAATAATTATATATTATTATTATTATTTATCTATCACGCCTTATCCCCGAAGGGGTGGCAGAGGCATATATATTATATGCCCACTTTTCACCATGTGTAATAAAAAAATAAAATAATAATAATAATAAATAAAAAAATAGAAATAAATGTCATGAGTAGGTACCAATGTCAATTACGTGTATCAATGTATAATATAAACTATTATAAATTACAATTTATTATCCAATGTCGTGTGAATTAAGATTACAGAAATAAAATATGTAGATGTCATCACTTTACTGTAATTAAAGGGGTACGGCTTATGTCCAACTGTTGATTTAGGATTATGTTGCTATCAGTATTAATTCATTTATTTATTGCAAGAGCTTCAAGGGCATTCATTTTTCTACCTTTTTCACATGCATGTAAAACTCTAAAATTTATTTTCGGGTCAAATGAATGTTTCTCTGTTATGAGATGTTCTACGAAATTGAACTCGCTTTTATTGAGTCTCCAGCCACAGGTATGCTCAACAACTCTGATCAAGCTCTTGAAATAAATAAATTAATTAATACTGATAGAAACATAATCCTAAATCAACAGTTATACATAAGCCGTTCATCTTTATTACAGTAAAGTGATGACATCTACATATTTTATTTCTGTAATCTTAATTCACATGACATTGGATAATAAATTGTAATTTATAATAGTTTATATTATACATTGATACACGTAATTGACATTGGTACCTACTCATGACACATATTTCTATTTTTTTATTTTTTTTATTTTATTTCTATTTATTATTATTTTATTAATATTTATTTGATAATTGACATTATTTATGGTGTAATTTAATTGTAATATTGAATTAATGGTTAAATGTATAACTTAATTTTTTGAGATTCTCCCTAATTTTGGGGAAAAATTATTAAGTGGTATCATCAGTTTCTTATTTACCCTCAGTTAAACCATTGTTGTAGTAACCTATCATATTGTACTCAATGACATCCGAAATACATTTAATATGTGCTAACCTTTGAAAATGCCGTAAGGCGAAACCGGTCAGGTTTAAGTAATAAATAAGTGGAATAGTACAAGTGTTTTAGTTCAAGATATAAGCAGGTATGTTGTGTGTTTGATTTGACATGTAGAGGGCCTCCTCCAGTGAGGACGCAACCACTCATCTTATTTATAGAGTCTGATTTCTCTAACTATATAATGTCTTTCCTTTTGAGGCGTTTTTGGTAGCTGCGCTTAGTTAGACTCGCCGCAAGTACGTTCGGGTGATATTCTAGCCACTTTTGATATTTCCGTGAAGAAAATTTCAATTTGCTCCTTTACGGTGCTCATTCCCAGACATTTGTGGATTTCTGTGTTTGTAATGAACCAAGGGGCATGCGCTATGGTTCTAAGTATAGTGTTCTGTGCTCTTTGTAATATTGTGATGTTAGAGTTACTTGCGCTGCCCCATAGTTGTACACCATACATCCAGGCAGGCTTTAATATTGAATTGTATATCAATAGTTTAATATCTATTGATAATTTACTGTTTAGACCCAGCACCCAGTATAGGTTTCTGTGCTGTATGATAAGTTCTTTCCTTTTGGTTACAATATGCTGTCTCTATGTCAAACGACGGTCCAGGTGCATGCCCAGATATTTAACTCTGTCCTGGTGTGGGAGTATAGTATTTTCCAGATGCACAGAAGGACAGTTTCCATTTCGGACTGTGAAAGTCACCTGTACCGACTTTGTTGTGCTGGCTTTAATCTTCCATTTTTTAAGCCACTTTGCAATACCGTCAAGTCCATGTTGGAGTTGCTCTGCAGCCACCTCAGGGTGTCTGTTGCTGGTCAATAATGCTGTGTCGTCTGCGTAAGTGGCAATCGTGACTCCTTCCACCTGTGGCAGATCTGATGTGTACAGGGTGTACAGAATCGGCCCCAGCACCGAGCCCTGTGGCACCCCTGCCCTAACTTGGTGGAACTCAGATGTTGTTTTAGACTCCTTGACCTGAAAGATTCTATCTGTGAGATAAGATTTAAGCAGGATATAATAGCTGTGAGGGCGGCACATCTTTATCTTATAGAGAAGACCATCATGCCAGACTTTGTCAAAAGCCTGCTGGATATCTAAGAATGCAGACGAACAGTATTCTCTTTCCTCCAAGGATTTTCTGATCCTCTCTACAACTCTGTGTACCTGCTCTATGGTAGAGTGTTGCTGCCTGAAGCCGAATTGATGGTTGGGAATGACTTTGATATTTTCCAGTATTGGCATGATGCGGCGTAGGACCAATTTTTCACAGACCTTTGACAGGGTGGGCAGAAGACTGATGGGCCTATATGAGGTGGTTTGAGTTACTGGTTTTCCTGCTTTGTGTATCATCAGAATCTGTGACACCTGCCAAAGATCTGGGAATTTCTGGACTCTTAATATGCCATTATAAAGCATTGTCAGAAAGACTAGCGCTTTTCTTGGTAGTTTTCTCAAGATTTCTTTTGTGATGAGGTCGAATCCTGGTGCTTTTTTATCTTTGAGGCCATTAATAGTCCTCCAAACCTCTCGTACCGTATTTCCACAGTGAATAGTTAGTCGCTGCGGTGGGTGTAAGAGATGAAAATTGAGCCTCAAGGGTCCTATTGTGCCAGGTCCTCAGTATTTCTCTTAAATATGACGCTTGCCTGTTGAAATTTGTCCTATCAGATGCGAGTCCACTCAGCTGCCAAACACGGCGCAGCCTACGTCTCTCAAGTACCGCTTTTTTAATTTCTAAAGGGTAGTTCTGTATCCGTTCCCTATAGTCCAATGTGGGTGTACTTTTCCAGCAGGCCTCCTGGATGAGATTTGTAAGATGTTCAGTGGCACCCTCAATATCGTCAGGCGTCCTAAGGGCTACTTTTAACTTGATGTTCTCGTCAATGTAGTTTCTAAATGAATACCAGTCTGTTTTTTTGTTGTACAGCTTAACTGGGATATCGTGTTCTATAATCTTCGAACTTAGGGTAAACAATACTGGTGTGTGATCCGAGGAGCAGTCGTTACAAGACTCACATTTAACATAATGCGAAGAGAAACCTTTTATAACAAAAAAGTCAATCAGATCAGGCACCCTAGAGACGTCCGTCGGCCAATGTGTGGGCTCACATGTGGAAGCAGTGGTCAAATTGTTGGTATCTAGGCTGAGTTTCAGCTGTCTGCCTCTGGTGTTGGTTAGCCTAGAACCCCAGTGTGTGTTTTTTGAGTTCCAGTCTCCACCTGCTAGAAATCGATTCCCAAGTTTCGGAAAGAATTCTGTAAACATTTGCTCGGACACTTTGTGTTTAGGTGGACAGTACACTGAGGAAACATAGAAGAGACCATTTTCATCCTCTACTGCCACTGTGGTTGCCTGGATGTGACAGGTTCTGTATTCTGGCATTAAATGGTGTTTTAATGACTTTTTAATAATAATCGCAGTGCCAGCATGTCCAGTTCCATCCGGATGTGCAGTGACATAACATTCATAATTTCTATACTTAATGTTTGTGACCGCAGTACCGTGAGCTTCGGATACCAATAGCAAGTCCAAATTTTGTTGTATCATGAACATTTCTACTTCGTGTTTGTTAGGGGTCAACCCGTTTATGTTCCAAGTTGCTATGCGAATTATAGTCATTTTGTCAGTTTGTCGACAAGTCGTGTTATGAGCATCATCATGGTGCTTATCTGTTGTAGGATAATGTCAAACTTTTCATTCTGTTTTGCTAGAATCTGTACCACGTCCAATGGTGGCTTGGAGTTCATTGCTTCTTGCCTTGATTCTACTTTGTTCCGTGTGATATCTGAGTATAGTTTCGTTTTGGGTTTATTATTTTCAACAGCTGTGTTTGGCACAGGCCTTGATTTTTTCAGTTGAAAATATTTTCTTAATTGATTCTTCCCGTAAATGTTTAAGCTTAGAACGTCTCAGTAAAATCTCTCTATAAACTTCACATCATTTATAGTTTGCGGGGTGTGCACCATTGCATAGTGCACATTGGGCGGGAGTATTGCGATCAAGTTTTTGGCATTCCGATGTTTTATGTGATTGTCCACACTTTACGCAGGGATAAGGGCGCATACAATAGCTTTTCGAGTGCCCATATTGTAGGCATCTTTGGCATTGTACTATAGATGTTCGCTTCCTCGGATCTTCAATGATAACCGATTGGTGGTATATATATTTAAGCTCTTTAACAACCTTGTTGTTTGGTCCTGGTGTAAGATTCACAAAATATGTAGATGTTGGTTTTTTGTCTGCCCCGAACTTTGCATTTATAATTTCTCCAGAGACTGTGTTCCCCGTCGATTCAATGTCTTCTTTGATCGCGGATATTGATGTAGTTGGGTGGAGGTTTTGGATTACCACTCTGAAACACCTCTGGTCCTTTCGGTTAAAAGTGTGACCAATCAGTCCTTTCTCACAACTACTTTTATTATTTGTTTATAAGCCTCAATATTTAGACTGCTTATTCTTAGTTGATTCCTATTCACAATTTTAAAAGTGAACTAATCATTTTCTGCTACTGTTTTGAGTAGTTCGGTAAGCTTATTGACATCTTCTACGCCATATAAAACTATTAGTGGTGGTTTAGAGGGTCGTTTATCTTTGGCTACGCAACCTGTTTCAGTGAGATCAATTGTTAGACCTGTGAAGCTATTAGAGGTCTTCACTGTTTCAGGAGAGGAGCTGTTTGACATCTTCCTTCTTTTAGGGTTTCTGCTTACAGGAACTCTCTGCCACATTGGGGGGCCGATTTCTGTTGACTCAACGTCGGTATCGACAGTTTGGGGTTGATCTCCAGAAGTGGTTAGACTCCCGCTGAGAGTATTACTTCCCAAGGAAGATGACCTTTGCCTTGTAAACAGGCTTGGATGGAAGGCCTGCTGAACAAGCTTCTTACCGCTACTGCTGCTGCTACTACCGCCGCTACTGCACTAAATAACTAATTACAGTTTTGTTGTGTACTGGAACCTTGTTTTATTTCACATGCTTTTAGTGCCTGATTATAAATGTATCGGTTATTGTATGGACTGAAACGTCTCGCAAAGCTTGACTGTACATACGGTAAAGGTAATCTGTAAATACGACGCTGAAGTAATTTAGTGTATTCTTCAGAGTTAAGGATCAAACGATGTGTTTTAAGAACTATTCGTAGGATATATAATTGACGTACCGTCAGAACTTGACTTTCGCGACATAGTCTCAGTATCGGATACCTAAATGGTTTATTTAGCATTGATTTTAATACCGATCTTTGGGCTATTTCCATTTGAATCATAAACGATTTTAACGCGCTTCCCTAACAAGATATACAGTAACTAATTAGTGACTGAGTGAGTGCTAGGTAAACTCGTTTCAAAATTTCCGTTGATGCCGAGCGCCCTAACAACTTCATAATGTTAGCCGTTTTCCGAACTCGACCCGATACAGAACTTATGTGCTCTTTAAAAGAAGTGCTCATCCAAGAGCACACCAAGGTACTTTATAATATCAGTTTTAGCAATTTCATCACAGGTGCAACACAACTCGTCTGAACATGTGTGCAATTTTAATTTAAAATCAGATTTTGGCGCTGATACCGCCGTTTTATAAAAACAGACGTGCTTGGACTTTTTGATATTTAAAGTTAACAGATTATATTGCAGCCATGACGAGACCTGCTTCATACCTGCTTCCATGTAAGCATCAGCCCAATCTAAGCCATTGTAAATAATAACAGTGTCATCAGCATAGCAGACAGTTTCTGCCTCGACACTGTCCTGTATGTCATTCATGTACATTATAAATAGAGTTGGGCCCAGGATACGTCCCTGTAGAACTCCACAGTTTACAGATTGCAGTTTACTCACATGGTTTCCAATTTCAATACATTGCTTCCTGCCAGTAAGATATGTTTCGAACCAATTTAGAGCCAGGCCTCTCACCCCAAGCTGTTTTTCCAGCTTACGCAGAAGAATCTGAATTGATACGGTGTCAAAGGCTTTCGCCAGGTCCAAGAAAACACCAATGCTAGGCTTCTTACTGTCGAGACTAAGTGCCACCTTAGACGTCACCAGAGAAACCGCGTCGTCTGTAGATTTACCACGTCGAAAACTGAACTGTCTATCTGACAAAAGTACGTTTGACTCAAGGTAATCGACAAGTCTGTTATTGACAACCTTCTCCAAAAGTTTAGGAAATGTTGTGTGTTGATAGTTAGACACAGCGTCCCTGGGTCCACCCTTATGTATTGGTGTTATGGTTGCCGTTTTCCACGCTTCTGGAAAGACACCAGTCCTTAAACTGCCTGTTTATTATGGTCGTTAGAGGCTGTAAGATGACACCACAAATATCTTTCAAAAAATTGTTTGTGAGTCCATCACAACCAGGAGCCTTGTCCTTCGCCAAAGATTGTATTAGGTAATCAATTTCATACGCGTCTGTTGGCCGCATAAAGAATGAGTTAGTGAATAGTTTATTTTTAACTTTATCTGCTAACTTTTGCGGACTAACGTTAAGCTTACCGAAAATCTCGTCTGTCAGTTTTTCACCCACGGTTGAAAAATAGGTATTACAAATGTCGAGAGAATCCTCCACATTAATAGTACCATGTAACGCTAAAAGTTCTCTTGGTTCAGAACTCCTCCTGGATAGGTGGCATATCGACTTTGTAGATTTCCAAAGTTTTTTACTGTCTTTTATGTTGTTCGAGAGCTCCCGGCTCTCATAGTCAGTTTTTAATTTCCGTAGGAGGTCGATACAGAAATTCCTGTAACGAGTGTAGATAACTTGTAACAGACTGTCATTTGGAGATCTACGCGCACGCATATGAAGTCGATCTCTATGTTGCATGCAACGGATTAATCCAGGTGTTATTCATGGTTTAATGCAAAATTTTGAGTGACTACTTTGTGTTATTGTAGTATACTTTTTTATAACCGCACTGAGTCGGTTGCAGAAGTAGTCTACTAATTGGTTTGTTTCACCATTTTCATTTATCACTGACCAGCTCTCCTGTAAAAGCTCTTTTTTAATCGCTTCTACATCACGTTTAATTATAGTTCTATTCACGATTTTATTTCTATTTTTCTTTGTAACTAAGCCGAGCATTATTATGTAATGGTCAGTAATATCGGAAGCACATACTAGCCCAGTAACATCCATGTGGTGTTCACAAAGAAGTGGTCCAGACACCTGTGCTTTCAAGTAGGTGCTGTTATTACAGGAAAAAAGCCGTGTTCTGCAACTAGGCATTGGTATTCTAGGTCGTTTACGTTTGTCGCGGACAGAATGTTTATATTTATGTCCCCTACCAGAATAAAAGCATTCTTTTTGTTAGTGTTTGTTTTTAAATAATGGTCCAGGGAACAAAAAATGTTATTAAATTGTGTGTATGAAGGAGGGCGGTAAATACCAAGGATAGTAATTACGTTACATATAGTTAATTGTAAACAGTTTGCATCTAGTAGCTCCGGTTCTAATACACTGACATTTAAATTATCCCTTACGTAAGCCACTACACCAGTATTTTGATTAATAATTGTTTTTGTGTAGTAGCTGCTATATGACGACAATTGGGGAATTCTAGAATCTTCATCCAACCAGCATTCCGTTAGGATGATAACATCGAATGTACTCTTTATTCTATTTAAGGTTACGACAAAACTATCTATATTTTTGTTCATACTTCTAATGTTGTATGAAATTATTTTAAAATTGTAATTTTGTAATGCACTTTGACATTGTTCTGGAGCTTGTATTGTGTTTATACAGAGCGAATCTAACTCAGCTACTGTGTTGTTACATATCATTGGGAATATAAATAGAAGGTGGTAATAATGAATTAATTATATTGTCACGCAGTACATATTTATTAATTGGGTAATTTTCGAACAATGTAACGGAGCATATTGAGCTATGCTTGTAACCCATATAAAGAGTATTTTATATGGGTTACAAGCATAGCATTTTGGCAAAAGTATGGTGAAAAGTACATTCAGGAAAGCGATACTAGGGTCCAAATAATAACAGTGTGAAAAAGTAATTAGAGGAATGAATAGAGATATGAGTAAATAAATAAAATAATAAATATCCATCACGCCTTATTCACATTGCCGTGTTGAAATAGCCAGACGCAGGATGTGGCTACCTGCTGTTGAAATTTTTAAGCCGCCTATAAGGCAACCGGGACCAACCAATAATTTAGTATTATTCTTGTTGTAATGATAAATAATATGAAATAATGTGAATTGTGGGTGTTTCCTGGGTGTGAATGTGAGTCTACTAAAAACATAATAATTATTTTTAACACGTACAAATTACAGTTAATAATCTCTTGATTAGAAAGAGTAGCCTTATAACTTATTTCTTCGTGTGTCTTGCTAGTTACAACCGTTGCCACCAGAAGAGTCAAAAACACGAGACAGATCATCAGGCGTACGAATAGATATTGATGGTTTACCATCTCGTTGCCGGATACTAATATTTTCCTGGGTGACCCAGCAGTATGTGTAACCAAATTCTTTACACTTGGCCCGTGCCGCCCGAAAAAGCTGCCTATTTGCTTTGGTTAAACGTTCGCTGTAGTATATTTTCTGCGAGTTTCCAGGTATATCGAGATCTGTGGTGGTAATGTTTCGTCTGGATTTAGCTGCTTTTATGATTACATTTCGTTTGTTTCGTCGTAGCAAACGAACCACTATAGGTCGTGAAATTTTGTTTTTGTCATTGTTGGAAGTTATAGTAGGTTTCACTCGGGGACCGACTCTAGTCGGGTGACGTAATGATATGTAGCTTATAGCTTTCCTAGATAAATGGACTATCAAACACAAAAAGATTCTATCAAATCCAACCAGTAGTTCCTGAGATTAGCGCGTTCAACCAAACAAACGAACAAACTCTTCAACTTTATAATATTAGTATAAATAACACATAGTTGATCCGAGTGGCTTCGCCGGTGACGTGGTTCGAACCTCGTGACATGCATTTAATCACGACTTTTATTAATTTTACAATACCTAGGATGAAAATTTGTTCGAATTGTAGACATTTATGAATACTGCTCCACTCTCCTCATCGCTCTCTCCATCGTAGTACTGAGTGATGATAGCCTGTAGCTAGATGATATCTGATATATAGATGATAGCCTTTCTCGATAAATGGTAATATCCCACACAAAAGTATTTTTTAAATACTATTCAGTACTTCCTGAGAGATCCAACTAATCAAACTTACAAGCAAACAAACTCTTCTGCTTTATTAATTAGTAGATATAGATAAACATTCATATTAGTATCTACATGCACCCGTGCAAATCCGCGCCGGGGCTCTAGTGTTATACACCTATATTATTCAGCATCTATAAATATCATCTGCATTTTCTGTAGGTACTAAAATAAAGAATGTAGTGTGTTTTTATACAACCACGATGTAAGTGAATCATTGTTTTTTTTCAGTTCCTAGGTATTTAATTGAAAGTTTACGGAAAATTAAGTATTTGATTTGGGGTATTACGCGTTTTTAATTTTAATTTAATCATTGAAATGGCAAAGAAATCAATTCCTGGTAGTGAGCCAAGTACTACAGCCCGATCTGACATCTAGTTCAAATAAAATACAAGGTTATTGTAATGTTCAGAAAAATACTGGAAAGTAGAAAATAAATTATAGTTTTGAAAAAACTGAAAAACTAAACACTTCATAAAATATTTTTTTGTATTTTTTTAATTAAGAGTAATGTAAAACGGGTAAAAAATATTTTTAAATATCCATCACGCCTTCTCCCCGAAGGGGTGGCAGAGGCATATTATATGCCCACTTTTCACCGTGTGGATTCCTGTCCCACGTAATAGGTGGTGAGCCCATTGCCGTGTTGAAATAGACAGACGCAGGTTGTGGCTACCTGCTGCTGAAATTTTTAAGCCGCCCATAAGGCCTTCAACCAGGCATAACGACTGCCATTTTACTGGCAACCGGGACCAACGGCTTAACGTGCCTTCCGAAACACGGAAACGCTCTCAAATGTAAATGCCACAAAGTGGTCACCCATCCGAGTACCAGCCATAGTGAAAGTTGCGTAACTCAGTGATCGTTTACAGAACACTGAGACCGCGGGGCCACGAGCGCTTCTCTAAATTGATTTTTTATGTAAAAATTGTGGGGTGCTCGAGTCATTTTAAAAATATATTAAAAAGTATCCATACCATCATTTTAATCCCCTTCGGGAATAAGGCGTGATAGATAAATATAATACGTTTTAATGTAAGTAAACGGGACAAGTCCGTTTTAGGGTACCGTATTTCAAAAGGTAATAAAGGGAACCCTTATAAGATCACTTTCTTGTCCGTCTGTTTTTCTATACTAATACATTCGGCATCAAAAAAATCGCACATTTTTAAATATCTTGTTTAAAAATCTCTAAACCTTTTTTTTTTAAATTACTTTTTACCTTTTGATTGATCTATACTTATATTATAAAGCCGAAGAGCTTGTTTGTTTGTGTGGTTGAACGCGCTAATCTTAGGAACTACTGGTCGGATTAGAAAAAAAAACATCCTCTACAAATACATTACATTACAATACTACTACTTCTACAAATACATTACAATAATCGTCCTGTCAACTAACAGTTTGCCAAGTATTCTTTTTGTGTTAGATAGCCCATTTATAAGGCTATAGGCTGTACAGCATCACGCTACCACCATGGAGAGCGGAGCAGTAGTCATAAATGTCGACAAATCGGAAAAATATCATACAGGTTTTTTAAGCGGCGGGATTAAATAGGTGCGACGGGAGTTCGAAGTATGTCACGGGCGAAGCCGGGGGGGGTCACCTAGTATTATCCAAAACGTATTTCTATTTAAATTGCAGAGTCTTCCCTTTTTTTAATATCCTTGCAGGCCTGTATTCTCGGCTTTGGCATTATTAGCTTGTGCGGCTGCAATGATTGCACGGAATCATTAATAATTCAATACCTAATCTGAGTCGCTACACGATTGCCTTATGTCGATCGTGTTTTCTAAATTATCTGTTTTCGAGGTATAATACCATTGAAAATTGTGTTAAAACTCTTGTCACGTAATTTCGTAAAGAAAACGGAACGTGATTTAAAAATAAATTATTTACATTTTACCTTAGACAAATTATGTAAGATTTTTACTATTTAGGTACCTTTCTTTTTCGAACATTTTATTCCATTCTGACCATCATCTAGCTGAATTAAACTTTAGCTTTAAATAAATACGGTATAAAGTGCATTGTCATGATGTTTTTCAATTTGTCTAAGGGAATATTCATCGGTACCAATTCTCCTATCCTCATCCTATACGTAGGTAAGTATAGCTTATCTGTTTTTAACAGCTTATGCTTGATGCTTGTTACTTTCATTCTAACTATATATCTATGACATGAAAATTCTTTTTATGATGTTTATAGAGAATGATCGTGTGTCGATACATATAAATAATTATATCTAGAACAAAGAAACTAAAACTAAAAATCTTAAAAGTTTAATATAATAGTTAAAATATACGAGTATTATTAGGCAGCGTTTCCCCTTTGAATAGCTAGACTAATTCTTTGTCCGAGGTAGCTCTTCGGTCTCCTGTGATGTCGACTAACCTTTTCGCCATTTCCTTAAAAAGCCTTATAGCGCTAGGACCCCACGGACCAAGAGTCTCGACACCGAATGGGACAAAATTATATTCGGAGCCTAGACCCCTGTATTTGCATGCTTTAGCTTTTTCAGTCGCTTCACAAGCCGCACCAGCTCTGTGGTTGGTTCCATGTAGATGGAAAGGGGCCAGCGTGTCTGAACAGGTTGCATCCCATACCAGCACCCGGCCATCTTCCATATATCTATTGTATCACTGCAAGCGGTGATGTCGACAAATCATATATATATGAAAGATATATGAAAGATAGATCAACAATAGATATATGAAAGATGTTTGGCTATAAATATTGATACGTCAATATTTATAGCCATATTTCGGACGTCCCTTTTTTATTACAAAACCAAGTATTTAAAACGCTTGAGTATATAATTGACGTCTACTACGTTTCTTTATACAGGTACTAGTGGACGCCTGCGGCTCCGCACGCGTGGTGAAGTTTTCCCGTTCCCGTTTCCCACAGGAACTTGTTCCCGGGATAAAAAGTAGCCTATGTGTTATTCTGATGTTTAAGCTATGTTATTGTAAAGTTTCATCCAATCCATTCTGTAGATTTTGCGTAAAAGAATAACAAACCCATACTTAAGCAATGTGTTAGTAATTGATTATATTTCTTTATGAATTCAGTATTTATTAATAATTTTATCATCACCAACTTTATTCCGGGAATACCCAAAGACTTTCGATATTTAATAGGGATCTTAATCTTGAGTGAAGTGAATTTTACAAAACAATATGCTATTGGCGTAAGCTTCTACGCAACTACAGAATAATAGTAGTGCTGTCTGAGTACAAAGGGCTCTTGATGACTTGCAGATTTATTGAAATATACTTGTTTTGAAGTCAAATTTTTGAACTATTTATTTTTATAGGTATATTTCACCTAGTCTGTTGCCCGCGACTTCGTTCTCGTCATACACTTCGAAAAGCACTAAGTAGTATTACTTGATTTATTTTCGTTTCTATGACAATTCTTTTCGATGTGAACCAAGGAACAAAATTAATTTAAAAGCTTTTTTAATTACAATTCTTTCCATGTTAATTATCAACCGAGCCCGGAAATGCGAAAAACCCTTTCCGTCTTATTACAAAACATCGTTTAAAGATAGTACTGGACTTAATACCTGGTTTAATCCCGGTATTAAAAATATCCTTATTACAAAAACAGGTTTAACGCTTAGTCCCGGACTAACTATGGTACTATAGATAGTCTCGTGCTACGCCTAGTTTAACTTCGGTACTAAACTGTCAAACGTCATATTTTCTCATATTGCGCGTCTACTGTGCCTCTGCCTACCCCTTCGGGAATAAAGGCGTGACAATATCATAAAACAGACAATATCTACAATAGAAAGTATTTGATATTTTCTTCCACTCTTTCATTTTTGCTAACGTAACTGGTGTTTTGGTCGACTTATCGTCTAATATTTGAACAGTGTTGGAAATTAGTTGACGTAGTATTTCCTAGAATAGATGTTAGAAATTACCTATTAGAAATGTGTGTGGACTATCATTGACTTTTTAGACTAAATTTAACTATACAATTACTTACTTGCTCTTCAGGAGTCCAATTTTCTCCTCTTTTTTCTTTTTTGTTGATCCATGTTATGTGAATGTGAAAGTATATAAATATAGTGGACAACAATTCAAAATTATTTTTTACAAAGTTTCGCGGCTTAAACTACCCCACCCCATTGATTCCATTTCACGCTTGTTGTCGATTTATGTGACATCGAAAAAATAATAAATAAAATAAAATAAATATCCATCACGCCTTATCCCCGAAGAGGTTGCAGAGGCATATTATATGCCCACTTTTCACCGTGTGGATTCCTGTCCCACGTAATAGGTGGTGAGCCCATTGCCGTGTTGAAATAGACAGACGCAGGTTGTGGCTACCTGCTGTTGAAATTTTTTAAGCCGCCTATAAGGCCTTCAACCAGGCTTAACGACCGCCATTTTACTGGCAACCGGGACCAACGGCTTAACGTTAAAAAATAACGTTACAAATATTAATATTTACAATAGTTAATAAATAATATAAATCACAAAATATATTTATTCATATTCATAAAACCCAAAACAGTCTATTTCATGTATTTAAATATTATAATAGTTAAAATTCAAAAGTAATTCTTAAACATTGTGGCAAACGGAACTGCGTAAATGAATGACTTAACAATTTCCATTTATTATCTGTAGATTATATTTAAAAACGTAGTGTTACGACATTTGGCGGGAAGAGTGACAAGTGCGGACGCTTGCTTTATATTATTTTCTAAATCTAGTGCATTTATCTTGTTTTATGTGCGGGAGTGGTGGTTTCTTGGACATAAAAGTTGTGTTAACGTGCTATAGTGAAAGACAATGATATATATGCAGTAAAATGCTATTTTCTCTCTTGCCGCGAAACGTCCACTGACAACCTTAGTATAAGAATCACGTCATCAACGTTAGTCCCGTGCTAAGTTAAGACTAACTAGTCCTGGTTTAAAGCTGGTTTATATTAAGTTTTTGTAATAAGACGGTTTCATTTTAATACTCAGAACAAGGTTAATTATAACTTGGATACTTACCTATACGTTATCTGACGTGTACCTTTATTTCCAATATACTTTACTACGGTATAGTAGTAATATGTACCAGCTAGCCAGAGGGTATGCTTTTTAGAGTTTCATACTCAAATAGTAAAAAAAGATAACCTATACGGTTTTCTTTTTTTTACTTTTGAGTACATTACCTTTGCGGTTTTTTTTTTTACTTATGAGTTCAGATCACTTTCATCAAAGAAAACTTATACCATTAGAAACAATTTTGAAAAGCAATTAGTATGCTAACTTTTTCCAAATGATGCAAAATAGATGCAGTTCTGTACATTCGTACCGTGCAACTTTCCTAAGTGCCGGTAGATGGCGCCTTACGTCGCCTTAAGACGTAAAGAGGTGGATTAATTCGTCAGTTACGAGCAGGTCACGGTGGTTTAGTTGGTAACGCGTCTGGTGCGTTGAACCAGAAGACGCTGGTTCGGGTCCAGCTCGTGACTAACAAAATTTTTTCCACGTTAAAATTTAAAACTTATACCGTTTTCTTTTTTTTACTTTGAGTTCAGATCTCTTTCTTGTGATCTATACGGGTTTTTATTGTTTCTAAACGGTTTTCTTTTTTTATTTGGGGGATTTTACTGTGACTCCTGTTTCACGCTACTACCCAGGAGAGCGGAGCAGTAATGATACAAATAAACAAAACCGGTAAATTTCCAGATAGTAGGTACTGTAAAATTAATAAACGACGTGATAAAATGGGTGCCACGGGGTTTGAGGAACGTCACGGATGAAGCCGCGGGGGTCATCTAGTTAATTTATAAAGTTGATTTTAAGTTCGGAATATTGCCAAAAAAAATACGTAAACTATTTTCACCTATTACAAGGGGATAAAGACAAAAGGATAGTAGCTCCTCTGGGACATCTTTCCGAGGAGTTACCCGGGGCGTCCGGTAATAGAGTTAGGCAAGGACCGAGTGGATTTAGCCGGTTCGGATTTCCACACGTTGAATGACTGAATGAAAGAAAAAAAAAGACTGGTAGCTCGCCAAAAGAAAATAAATATTCAATCACTGTTTCCGTAGTACTCCTGCTATAAATAGAAAAAGTCATAATCCGTGGGCCAATTAAAGTTCGAGAATCTTGTCATTGTACTGAGGTCATAGCTAAGGTTGTTTTGCAAATAATAATCTTATATTGCACACAGTTTCCCGCAAAAGGATCAAAAGTACTCGGATACCAGACGTGCATGTCCAAAACCACCGTAACGGCAGTCGCATACAACAATCGGTGCGTTGCCAAGGCAGTTTAATGTCGAAATTATTCGCCGCTGCTAAATGAAAATAAAATAAATGTTCTGTAAACGATCACTCCGTTAAGCATCTTTCACTATGGCTGGTCCTTGGATGAGTGACTCACTTTGTGACAAATACATTTACGAGCGTTTCCGGGCTTCGAAAGGCGAATTAAGCCGTTAGTCCCGTTTGCCAGTTACATGGCAGGTAGGCTGAGACTTTCATATGAGATGACCACGTGAGCAGATTGTTCAAAAATGGAAAAGTCAAAAGTACTCAGATACCCGGACGTGCGTGTATGAAGCGATTGGTGAATCTTTAAGAAGCGAAAGAAGTATGCATGGATCGCAAAGCCTGGCGATCTGTCTTCTCTGACTACCCCGTCAGGGATACAGTGTGAAGATAGTTAGTTATTTAGTTAGTTTATGAATACTTATTTTACCTCATTTAGCCTTCAACTGGACTTAAGTGCTATCCTATATACTATAATATATCTTATCTACTATAAAAAAATGTCAATAACATATTATTGACAATTATTTCTACTTTTTTAAATTTATTTTTTATTTAAGCGCTCGTGGCCCCGCGGACTCAGTGTTTTGTAAACGTTCACAACGGCAATGGGCACGGTGAAATGTGGGCGCATAGTACGCCTCTGCCTAATCCTTCGGAGATAAATGCGTTATAAAATGAATGTATATATGTTATTTTATACTTTTTAGGGTTCCGTACGTCAAAAGGAAATATCAGAATCTTTTTTGGATCACTCTGTTAGACGTCCGTCCGTCTGTCTATTAAAACCCTTTATCTTGGAAACGCGTGAAAGTATCAAGTTAAAATTGAAACTATATACTCAGGTCTACGCACAGACGTACAAAACGTAAGCAGACCAAACATATTCCTTTGCTTATGGAGCAATACTTCATCCTTTTCACTCTCGCCATTTGTTGTATAAAGCTATCTTTGTTATTGCTGTGTAACTACATCAAACTAACACTTTATAAGACAGCGTGTAGCCAATTTTTCTACTACTTACTACTTCTAAGCTACAAACTTGTAATAACAACCGCCGCTGTCATCTTTAAATAAAAGATTTGATTAAAAGATTCGATTCGACACATAGTCGAAGTGAAAATATTACATAAAATTATTGTAAAATGTTACAAAAGTAGACAAAAATATACAAAATGGTTTTGTGCATGAAGTAATGAAGTCTCATTATCAAGAATTCACCAGAAATAACTAAGTTAAGCTACCTGTCTATGTGTGTGTAGCAGGCTACGATATTTTTCGCTAACGTTGGGTCTCGCTACTGTTTTGTCTTGTGGATTGAAAAGTTTGAATTTTTGCACAGTTTGAGAGTCCCTTGAAACTGTGCAAAAATTCAAACTTTTAAGATAACCTAAAAATGTTATGGCCGTTTATGACGCAAAAAGACTCACAAAAATAACGTATTTTACGGTTCCTTCGGTGGGCGAGACCGACTAACACTTGTCTGGTTTTAAATTATTGTGAGATTCGAGGTAGAGAAAAATCCCAGTAGGTAATCAAGGATCATTATAATCAGTCCATCCGTTCATGAGTTATAAAAGGTGTCTACTTTTTCAATTTCCCGACCTATCACGGCGTCCATGTTCGCGTCCATTTAACACGACTTTTATATAATGTAAATAAATTTAAATGAAAACGAAAAATAAAAGAAAAGGTTTATCACAATCGGTTAAAACGCTGTTACCCCCTTACCCATAAAGGGTAAATTTACTCGTATTTATTCAAGAGTTTCTCACTAAACTTCATATCTAAATAACAATTTAAATCAACACCAGAGTTTGCCGACAGTGAATAGTATATATACTATCTATGCTGTTAATTGATCGCACTTGGTTAAACTTGCTACACATCTTGAATGCAAACACTTGTACATATATTAGTGTATTATCTATGACTTGTACTATTCTACATTATTTACTTTTTTGCCCGAATTTGGGGAAAATGTAAAAAAGAGGTATCTTACTATACTAGAAGCGCTCGTGGCCCCGCGGTCTCAGTGTTCTGTAAACGATCACTGAGTTACGCAACTTTCACTATGGCTGGTCCTCGGATGGGTGACCACTCTGTGGCATTTACATTTGCGAGCGTTTCCGTGCTTCGGAAGGCACGTTAAGCCGTTGGTCCCGGTTGCCAGTAAAATGGCAGTCGTTAAGCCTGGTTGAATGCCTTATGGGCGGCTTGAAAAATTTCAACAGCAGGTAGTCACATCCTGCGTCTGTCTATTTCAACACGGCAATGGGCTCACCACCTATTACGTGGGACAGGAATCCACACGGTGAAAAGTGGGCATATAATATGCCTCTGCCACCCCTTCGGGGATAAGGCGTGATGGATTTTTATTTATATATTTTATTTATATTTTACTATTTTTGTGTACAGACAGTCGATAATTATATTGTATTTAGTAACACTTAACTATCTTCTAGCTGTATACGTGGCGGGATAGGCAGAGAGGACAGATCGCCAGGCTTCATACTTGCACGTCTGTGTATCCGAGTACGTTTGGCATTTCCGTGAGCAATCTGCTCACGTCGTCCTCATATTGTCTCGGTCTACCCTGACTCCTTCTACTCTCTACTTTCGCACAATATATATTCTTCGTCAACCGTTCCTCACTCATTCGTTGGACGTGTCCAAACCAACGAAGCACGGCCTTTTCCATCTTAATGCTGACACTTTCATGCAAACCGGCCTCAGATGCTGCTTGCAAAATAACATCTGTGATACGTAAATATGTGTCAATCTTGAACGAAAATGCCGTAAAGTTAAACCAGTCAGGTTAAAAAATAAGTTATGAGGCAGAGGAGTACAAGTGCTCTCATTCAAAAATGATTTAAATAGTACAAAATCATGTAAGTAAGTATAAACTTACTAAAAACCTTTCATTGTACGCACTTTTGACTTGATAATTACATGCGTATGCGAATATGGACGCCGTGATAGATCGGGAAATTAGAAAAGTTGCAATTGTTTAAGAACTGCTCTGTCAGATTTTCAGTCATTTTTGTAAAATGGGGCACCTTTATTATTAAATTGTCTGTTAGATGTTCGAATAAGGAGTTTGAAGGTAAGATTAACTGTCAAACTCCTTGTTCAAATGTTCAAATATTGTTACTTATTTATCTATCACACCTACGCAATGATGCTCTTATAATCAACGAGTATGTACACAAAAAGTACACAACCGTTTTGACTAGTCACTGTGATCTCTACTTACTAACTACTATAATTAATATAGTACACAGTTAATGGACGACCTGTATTTCACCGTCCAGGACAGTTATAAAAATGTTGCTAAATTTATTGTTGTAGTAATTAGGTAGTCCTTTATACTTATACCTAACTAAGCGTATTTAGAAACCTACGCGGGAAAATTACAAGAGGGGACGCTTGCTGTAATTTATTTTCTAAAACTAGTGCTTTTTTTTTGTCTTATGTACGGGAGTGGTGGTTTTGTGGACCTAAAATTTGTGTTACACGTTAACACAAATTTTAGGTCCATTAGTGATAGACAGTGATATATATGCAGTGAAATGCGATTTTCTTTCTTGCCGCGTAAATCCACTGAAATCTCAGTATAACAACCACAATTATACTGGGGTGAAACTGACCTTGACTTAAGACTAGACTTGTCTAAGGCGTAGAGGACTGGGACATTATAGATAATAAGAAAGAAGATTGAAGAAATATAAATTAAGATTTGGCTAAAGGGTCTTAGTAACCAGGCCATAAAATTTGTGAATTGCGCTACTGTAGTAAGTATTTTACAGCTACATATTTACGGGATCAGATTAAAGGGAACGAACCTAATAAATACTGCCTTCTTTATATCTCTCCGTATTGGTCACTGATATAAGTGTAAGTAATATTGTTCAAAGTACGAGTATAGGAAGATTTGTTACAGCGACGATGACCTTGTTCGCTTCGAAGATAACTCATTGATACACTTTAAGTTTGTCATTTACGATAACGTACTCTAATTACAAATATGGACAGCTATCTTATGCCAACTGGCGTGGTAAAGTATTCCCGTACCGATTCTCTCAGGAACTTAGTTCAGATTAGTAGCCTAATACGTTGATTCAGAGTATTAACTATCTGTTTATCGATTTTTAGCCAAATTGTATCAGGGGTTGGAGCGTTAGCATTACAAACTTTTTTGCAATCTAAAATTACAATACAAAAATAAATATATACCTAGGTATATTATAGTAAATTTTCTTTTTACAATTACAATATCTTTACAATTTATAACCAATATGATTCTGTAAGAAACGCATAGTTATTATAATTAGAATGGAAAATATAATTTAAATTGTTAAATTTTATAAATATTAGGTTAGATTTTCGTAGTCGGAGTAAAAGGTGAGAGGGGTTATAAACGTGATTATTAGGGACTATTACTGGGAATATTACTTTAGTAGTACCCTTTTAAAAAAAAAGCACCAGTAATTGATTCATTGTTCATCGCTCGATTGTGTTAATGCCTAAAAGCAAAATGATAGCCAATTAAAAATGACCCCATCTTCCAATACCATATAGAGTTTATAGCCATCATGTTTTCTCGCTGTGTTTACCATGCTGTTGTTGCAATCATAGTATTATATAAACAAACCCCCCGACTTATACTCGTAGCATTATTATAACCTATATTTTATTAATATTATAGTGTAATATTTTTTTCCGAGACTACTAGGACCTTAATTGGTCGTGATAATTAGTGTCTACACATAAAACCTTTTAGCCTTTTTGTTACCACCTCACTAAAAAGGCAACGGGTTAAAAATTTCGTCCAAATTTAACATCTAAAATAGACACATTTTATTAAATTTATTCGGCCCTTTAGACCTACCCCAGTTCCGTGCTTCGGAAGGCACGTTAAGCCATTGGTCAAGGTTGCCAATAAAATGGCAGTCGTTAAGCCAAGTTGAAGGCCTTATGGGCGGCCTAAAAAAATTTCAACAGCAGGTCGATACAGCCTGCTTCTGTCCATTTCAATACGGCAATCGGCTCACCACCTGTAACGTGGGACAAAAATGCATACGGTGAAACGTGGGCGTTTAATATGCCTCTGCCTACCACTTCGGGGATAAAAGCGTGACAATATGTATGTATGTATAATATTTATACATAACAATAATATGATAATATTATTAATAACCCTAACTATATGTTGTCCCATGGTATTACTCCACCCGCGTGGTAAAGTGTTTTTGTATGCGTTTCACACAGTGCCAGCTATCTCTACACTTATTAAATTTCAGCCATATTTGTTCAGGGCTTAGAACGCGTTTGAGTAACGAACATCCAAATGTCTTCCCAAACTTTGACACATAAAATAACAGTAGGGTACATACGTATAAAAAAATACATTAGAATTTTAATAAATTGTATTTCTTTCCATACTCCGTGTTTTATACTCCCTTATTCCCTGTCTTATGAGAATGAAAGTGAAATATTTACATAAGCAAATGTTTCATTATATTTCTTCTTTCGTCTCATTCGTCTCTCTTTGCTAAAACAACAAACTCCTTAAAGACAAATGTCAGTAGACAATATCGCTTTATAAAAGAAATTTCTTTAATAAACAACGATAAACAAATAATTTTTTACAAAACATTTATTCCCATGCATAATTAAACCAAAGGTAAATCCTGGCCATTGATTGATTTAAAGGGTAACGTGTGGTTTTAGTCAGTAGGAGTCCGGCATAGCATCCATAAGGATTTACACACGAAAAAAAAGAGAATGTGTACTTATGTACACGCGTTAGAAGTTATGATAACTTCTAACGCGTGTACATAACCGGGGCTTGATAACGTTACCAATTAACAAAAAAAAATAACGTTACCTAACGTTAGTTTCAAATTGATACCTAGCTAACGTTACACAACGTTAAACGTTACTAGCTAACACTACCGTATTTAACGTTAGGAATTACCGTTAGTTTTGAAGTGAATTTTAACGATATCTGCAGACGTTGCCGTTCCGCGTCCTTTGATGCGCGGGCCATAGCCATTATAAACGGCCAAAGCCATTATAACCATATTGTAGAATTTATAAACGACAGGATTAAATAATTCTGTCGTTTATAAATTCCACAATATTGTATAAAAATTTGCCCGATTTGTCAACATTGATGATTACTGCTCAGCTCTCCAGGGTAGTAGCATGATAGTATATAGCATATAGCTTTCCTCGATAAATGGATTATCGAACGAAAATATTTTTTTAAATCCGACCTGTAGTTCTATAGATTAATGCGTTCAACCAAATAAAACATACTAATTCGTCAGCTTTATAATCTTAGTATAGAAGACAACCTCTATTTTACCTCTGAATACCTAGTTAAAATTTCGCAAAACCGCAATACACTTGTCCAGTGTAACTAGATGACCCCCACAGCTTCACTCGTGGAATATTTCGACCTCCCGTCGCACCTATTTAATCCCGTCGCTTATAAATTCTACAATGATGCATACAAATTTGCCCGATTTATCGACATTTATGACTACTGCTCTGCTCCCCAGTGTAGTAGCGTAATGATATATAGCCTATAACCTTCCTCGATATATGGGCTATCTAACACAAAAAGAATAATTCAGATCCGACCAGAAGTTCCTGAGATTAGCGCGTTCAACCAAACAAATAAACAAACTCTGCAGCTTTATAATATTAGTATAGATGAGGAATTTCATTTTTAACTTTGAAAATGACGAACTTTCAAACAACCGTATAGCTTTTATTTTATCCCCTTAAGGGTGAAATTTTTAAAAATCTCTTCTTAGTTATATTACATTATAAAGATAGCTTACCTTAAAAATTTCAAGTTCCTTGGCGTTGATAGATGAGTGAGTCACTCCGTAATTCTATTACTAGAGATACTTAGTTTCCAGCATCAAATTTAAATAAAAACCACTTACAATTTTCGCTATCTTAAAAGAAGCGTTCGTGGCCTCGCTAGCTCAGTGTTCTGTAAACGTTCACTGCGTTATGCAACTTTCTCTATGGCTGGTCCTCGGATGTGTGACCACTTTGTAGCATTTACATTTGCAAGCGTTCCCGTGCTTCGGAATTCATGTAAGGCCGTTGGTTCGCGCTAAAAGAAGATTTCACTTCAAAAATTGACCGGGATCGACGTTAATTATGATGATGATGATGAAAAAAAAATCTACACTGAAAGAGTCTTAATTGATTACACAATATTATAAAAAAGACCTGTAGATGACCGGGATCAACATAAGATGATGATGATGATGATTATAGTCGCGACTCCAGATATTTTTATTTCATCTAAAAATATGCGTACCGCCCTAAAATAAATTTCACTTTAAAAATTGACCGGGATCGACGTTAATGATGATGATGATATTGAAAAAAAAAATTCTACTCTGAAAGAGTCTTAATTGATCATACAATATTATTTAATAAGACCTGTAGATGACCGGGATCAACACTAGATAATGATGATGATTATAGTCGCGAGTCCAGAGATTTTATCTCATCTAAAAATATGCGTACCACGCTAAAAGGTGTTTTCACTTAAAAAAAAAATATACTTCATCTAGGGGGATTGACACGAGTCTGAACTGAAATCACACCTATCATTTAACTAATACCTTACCAGCATGCTATTGTAATTTTGGTTAGTAGAATACTGATTTTCACTCACATAATAATTCAGTATAGATTCAATAACAGTTAACTCTGTGATGCTTATTAATTAGGAGAATTGGCCTTTAGATCGCCACATCCTGCGCTTGTCTATTTCAACAAGGCAATGGGCTCATCTCCCGATACGTGGGACTAAACTGCATACGGTGAAATACAATATGCCTCTGTTTATCTCCTTCGGGGATAAAGATTCATTATTATAACCTATATTTTATTAATATTATAGTGTAATATTTTTTTCCGAGACTACTAGGACCTTAATTGGTCGTGATAATTAGTGTCTACACATAAAACCTTTTAGCCTTTTTGTTACCACCTCACTAAAAAGGCAACGGGTTAAAAATTTCGTCCAAATTTAACATCTAAAATAGACACATTTTATTAAATTTATTCGGCCCTTTAGACCTACCCCAGTTCCGTGCTTCGGAAGGCACGTTAAGCCATTGGTCAAGGTTGCCAATAAAATGGCAGTCGTTAAGCCAAGTTGAAGGCCTTATGGGCGGCCTAAAAAAATTTCAACAGCAGGTCGATACAGCCTGCTTCTGTCCATTTCAATACGGCAATCGGCTCACCACCTGTAACGTGGGACAAAAATGCATACGGTGAAACGTGGGCGTTTAATATGCCTCTGCCTACCACTTCGGGGATAAAAGCGTGACAATATGTATGTATGTATAATATTTATACATAACAATAATATGATAATATTATTAATAACCCTAACTATATGTTGTCCCATGGTATTACTCCACCCGCGTGGTAAAGTGTTTTTGTATGCGTTTCACACAGTGCCAGCTATCTCTACACTTATTAAATTTCAGCCATATTTGTTCAGGGCTTAGAACGCGTTTGAGTAACGAACATCCAAATGTCTTCCCAAACTTTGACACATAAAATAACAGTAGGGTACATACGTATAAAAAAATACATTAGAATTTTAATAAATTGTATTTCTTTCCATACTCCGTGTTTTATACTCCCTTATTCCCTGTCTTATGAGAATGAAAGTGAAATATTTACATAAGCAAATGTTTCATTATATTTCTTCTTTCGTCTCATTCGTCTCTCTTTGCTAAAACAACAAACTCCTTAAAGACAAATGTCAGTAGACAATATCGCTTTATAAAAGAAATTTCTTTAATAAACAACGATAAACAAATAATTTTTTACAAAACATTTATTCCCATGCATAATTAAACCAAAGGTAAATCCTGGCCATTGATTGATTTAAAGGGTAACGTGTGGTTTTAGTCAGTAGGAGTCCGGCATAGCATCCATAAGGATTTACACACGAAAAAAAAGAGAATGTGTACTTATGTACACGCGTTAGAAGTTATGATAACTTCTAACGCGTGTACATAACCGGGGCTTGATAACGTTACCAATTAACAAAAAAAAATAACGTTACCTAACGTTAGTTTCTAATTGATACCTAGCTAACGTTACACAACGTTAAACGTTACTAGCTAACACTACCGTATTTAACGTTAGGAATTACCGTTAGTTTTGAAGTGAATTTTAACGATATCTGCAGACGTTGCCGTTCCGCGTCCTTTGATGCGCGGGCCATAGCCATTATAAACGGCCAAAGCCATTATAACCATATTGTAGAATTTATAAACGACAGGATTAAATAATTCTGTCGTTTATAAATTCCACAATATTGTATAAAAATTTGCCCGATTTGTCAACATTGATGATTACTGCTCAGCTCTCCAGGGTAGTAGCATGATAGTATATAGCATATAGCTTTCCTCGATAAATGGATTATCGAACGAAAATATTTTTTTAAATCCGACCTGTAGTTCTATAGATTAATGCGTTCAACCAAATAAAACATACTAATTCGTCAGCTTTATAATCTTAGTATAGAAGACAACCTCTATTTTACCTCTGAATACCTAGTTAAAATTTCGCAAAACCGCAATACACTTGTCCAGTGTAACTAGATGACCCCCACAGCTTCACTCGTGGAATATTTCGACCTCCCGTCGCACCTATTTAATCCCGTCGCTTATAAATTCTACAATGATGCATACAAATTTGCCCGATTTATCGACATTTATGACTACTGCTCTGCTCCCCAGTGTAGTAGCGTAATGATATATAGCCTATAACCTTCCTCGATATATGGGCTATCTAACACAAAAAGAATAATTCAGATCCGACCAGAAGTTCCTGAGATTAGCGCGTTCAACCAAACAAATAAACAAACTCTGCAGCTTTATAATATTAGTATAGATGAGGAATTTCATTTTTAACTTTGAAAATGACGAACTTTCAAACAACCGTATAGCTTTTATTTTATCCCCTTAAGGGTGAAATTTTTAAAAATCTCTTCTTAGTTATATTACATTATAAAGATAGCTTACCTTAAAAATTTCAAGTTCCTTGGCGTTGATAGATGAGTGAGTCACTCCGTAATTCTATTACTAGAGATACTTAGTTTCCAGCATCAAATTTAAATAAAAACCACTTACAATTTTCGCTATCTTAAAAGAAGCGTTCGTGGCCTCGCTAGCTCAGTGTTCTGTAAACGTTCACTGCGTTATGCAACTTTCTCTATGGCTGGTCCTCGGATGTGTGACCACTTTGTAGCATTTACATTTGCAAGCGTTCCCGTGCTTCGGAATTCATGTAAGGCCGTTGGTTCGCGCTAAAAGAAGATTTCACTTCAAAAATTGACCGGGATCGACGTTAATTATGATGATGATGATGAAAAAAAAATCTACACTGAAAGAGTCTTAATTGATTACACAATATTATAAAAAAGACCTGTAGATGACCGGGATCAACATAAGATGATGATGATGATGATTATAGTCGCGACTCCAGATATTTTTATTTCATCTAAAAATATGCGTACCGCCCTAAAATAAATTTCACTTTAAAAATTGACCGGGATCGACGTTAATGATGATGATGATATTGAAAAAAAAAATTCTACTCTGAAAGAGTCTTAATTGATCATACAATATTATTTAATAAGACCTGTAGATGACCGGGATCAACACTAGATAATGATGATGATTATAGTCGCGAGTCCAGAGATTTTATCTCATCTAAAAATATGCGTACCACGCTAAAAGGTGTTTTCACTTAAAAAAAAAATATACTTCATCTAGGGGGATTGACACGAGTCTGAACTGAAATCACACCTATCATTTAACTAATACCTTACCAGCATGCTATTGTAATTTTGGTTAGTAGAATACTGATTTTCACTCACATAATAATTCAGTATAGATTCAATAACAGTTAACTCTGTGATGCTTATTAATTAGGAGAATTGGCCTTTAGATCGCCACATCCTGCGCTTGTCTATTTCAACAAGGCAATGGGCTCATCTCCCGATACGTGGGACTAAACTGCATACGGTGAAATACAATATGCCTCTGTTTATCTCCTTCGGGGATAAAGGCGGCATACATACAAATAAATTATATGTATGTACAAATTTTGCTCAACTTGGTAT
Organism: Thumatha senex; assembly: GCA_948477245.1. Lineage (NCBI taxonomy): Eukaryota > Metazoa > Arthropoda > Insecta > Lepidoptera > Erebidae > Thumatha > Thumatha senex. The sequence continues at coordinate 20,061,054 of OX419739.1, read as the reverse complement.
TATTAGCGGCAGCGAACCAAAGCAATGATTGATTAGGTATCCAACGCAATGACTGTATCCCCACATTTACAAAGTTAACGATACCAAATTGACATTGAACTAACGTTAGTTTTGGTTAGTTTACCATGAACGTTAGTAAAGACTACCGGTATGACCTAATGAAATAACGTTAAATTTACTAACGATACTTTTATACTAACGTTATCAACAGTCCAGAGATGGTAACGTTACTTTTTTTTACCGTTATTTGAAGCCTTGAGTTATACTGCTTGAGTCTAATAAGATTTCATCACATATACCACAACTCTTTGTTTGTAACAGGAATGATAAATTAGTAAGGGAAAAAAGCATCAAAAGACTAAAAACTACTTTGAATGTTGTTATAAGTTGTCATGGAAACACTTATATACCTATATACCTTTTTTTTTCTTATATACTTTTTTTTATCTTATCAGCGAACTTCAGGGTGTTTAAAGTTGTCATGGAAACACTTATCAGCTAACTTCAGGGTGTTTAAAGTTGTCATGGAAACACTTATCATCTAACTTCATGTTGTCGGTTTTTTAATAACGGTCTGTGCGCACATCTAATAAATTTACTCTCATATTTTTTGCCTAACACGCCAAAAGAAGCATAACTTCAAAACGACAAACTCGTAAGTATAATGAGTTTATAAATGAATAATTTAACCTATTCCAATTCCACTGTGGCACACAGGCACATGGAAAACATCATGCGGTTTAGTCGTTAGGAGTCCGACATACCCACCTCGCCGTTAACTCACGGCGATATGAAGTCCATGAGGATACCGTACGTTAAAAAAGGGGCTAAAATCAAGATTACCGAGGCAACAGTAAACTCTCCTGCCATCGGTGCACCTACTGACTAATAGACAAGGCAACTACGCAGGCATCATAACAAGGTTACGAGGTTTTGCAGCCGACGCTACCAAAAAAGCCGAAAATCAGAATTCAAATGGTAGCTGCTTTAAACAACCAAAACAAAGTAAAAATCCAATCTCAAAATCTAGTTTGGGACTGGTAGCAATCTGCCTTATTTGACTACCCAGTAACGGATGCAGCGTGAAGATGAGTACTTCGAAAAGGTCATATTCGGAATAGATCGATGAATAAATGTATGTTTACCATTTAATTTCTTTTCAACACACTTGCTCGTAAAGTGGGTCTAATTTCATTGGTTTTATATATATAAAGCAGCTCATAAAGCATGCATGCGTTATGAACCCAAATAGTGAAGTTATATTCCATAATCGCACCATTTGCGATGTGAGTTGATTTGTAATTTTAGTTTTATAATATTTGTACACTACGCAATGTGGTAGGACATAGAGAACTCTAAAAAGAATTATTTTCAAGACCTGTAACCAACCTATGTTTCACAATTAAATAATGATTATGATTATGATTTGCTTTTTTTAATTAGCAAAGGTTGTCATAGTAACATTATCTAAATATTAAATATAACAAATAAACGTTTATTTTCATTCCATTATTTAAATTTGTCGACAAATTAACAGTGATTTAAGATTAACTAAAAGTAATTATTAATTAATTAAAATTAACAGATTTAAGGCTTGGTATTTCTGCAGAGGCCACGATTTTGAGTTTTTTTAAACAATGCAAATCGTAGAAGAAAGGGTTTTTGATTCTGAAAAAAAATATATATGATAGTAAAGAATTTAATCTAGTCAAAATAGCTTTCTGTTACAAAATCTAATAAACTTCACTTGATAGAAAAACATTCCAAATGTTTCTTCAATGCCAAATCTAAACTACAGATAATTTTCATGAAATTTTATACCCAACTATAGCTACTAAATATTTATAGACATAATCGCTTACTTTAACTATATACAGTGATTTTTATAGTATACAAATGTTTAAATAATACCAGATTCGCGCCGCTGATCCTGATCAATCGCGCGCTGGCGCTTACTGAGGTAGGACTTGTGTCAGGTTTTTTCGTAGCGCTCCCCTTATTTCTTCACAATGGCACAGTATATTTATCATCCGAGCGTCTGTCCCAGCTGCATCTCGCGATCACCGGAGTTCGCTTTGTATAGTGTATATGAGAGTTTTAATATAAAATGAGCTACGTACAATTCACAGAAGCGTTAGAATTATCCCTGTAAGTAGTATAAAATCGAGTCCGGTACCCACAGGTTAGAAGGCAGTTATATAATTAACTGAGCCTTTTTCCGCTAACTATTGACGAATTTTAATTTTTTTTTTGGATAACGTATACTTTCAATTTGGTTCTAAACAAATTTTATCAATAGATTCTGAAGCTTTAACATACCGACTGCCACTGGCTGAAGTAATCAGTGCAGTTGTTATATTTAAGCTTCGCTTCGCATAAATTGTTAAAATTGTATTCAAGACCTTTGTTTTATTCTTGAAGTATAAATTATTTATGTATATTTATAAATTTATTAGCCACGAATTTATCCCCGAAGGTGTGGCAGAGGCATATTGTGGTGAGCCCAATGCCTGTGTTCACATGAATAGGCTCAGATTGTGGCGACTCGCACTTGACTTAACGAGTGCCGATTGCAACGTTACTAGCAACCGGGACAAACAGCTTAACGTGTCCTTCGAAGGACGAACACGCTGGTAAATGAAAATGCTACAAAGCTGTTATCCATCCAAATTCCGAAAGACTTATATCAGTAATATTTACAGAGTACTGAGTTAGTGGGGCTACCAGCGCTTTTATATTTATATTTTTAATTTATGTTAGTAGCCTTAAAAAATTATAACATTTCATGTAACTAATAATTAATAATCCCAACATTTTAACCCGAAGGTTTTCTGCGCTTTAGTGGATCTGGAGAAAGCATTAATAACGTTGTGAGAGAAACTATGTGGTACTCCTCCGTGTGGCCTGGCTGGCCGTGCACACCATATCCGGGCAGGATATGGTGTGGACGGCCAGCTGCTGCGGGCGATACAGTCACTTTATACGGACTGTAAAGCTTGCGTGCGACCAAGGGGGATGTTTAACTGGCGCCTCTTTTTGACGTCTGTTCGGCCGTCAAACGGGGTTGTGTTATGTCTGCCTTGGTTGTGTTTTTCATAGTGTATCTAATAGTTGGCTGCAAAAGTTAAAAGATTATGAAGTGTTGTAAAATTGGAAACTTTATACTCGTAGTACATTGCCTGTTGTACGCTGACGATGCGGTAGTGATGGTCTCATCATTAGCCGATTTTCAGGCATTAGTCACTAATATGAAAGTAGAAATCTTCGCTGCATGTTAAACTAAGAATCGGGTATTTGAAAGAGAAAAAGTAGGAACTAATAGCAAGATTTGGGTAAACCGGAAACGTTTAGAGCAATTAAATGAAGTTATATACTCAGGGAGAATGTTTAGCGCGAACGGAAGATGTGTTCTGAAGTACAACTGTGGCTATGATTTTTGATTTTAATATTATTTAAAAAAAAAGATGAGTGTAATGAGTACGGGACATTTTATTTGGTACTTGTACATAAAGCATGAATTTGTTATTAAATATATTATAATTAACTCCTACATATATATGTAGGAGTTAATGATGATATATATAAACTTTCGCGGTTATTATATAAAAACCGCGAAAGTTTGTAAGTATATACTGTGTACTGAATGGAAATTAAATAAACTTTACAATAATATAGCTTATCTATCAGAATAACACATAGGCTACTTTTTATTCCGGGTACAAGTTCCTTTAGAAAACGCGAACGAGAAAACTTCATCACGCGGGCGGAGTCGCGGGCGTCATCTGGTTTATCATAAACCTAAAATAAAATCCAATACAATAACAGAGATGTTCCATTTCGATTGCTACTGCTAATCACTTTTACTGTGGCGTGCCAGCGGAAAATACATCATCAATATATCTTGGCGGGGGCTGAGGAAGCGTTTTGGTGCCTACGCGACTTGGACTACTTGGCCTTAATTTAATCCCGTCGCTTATAAATTCTACAATAATGCAATAAATACTCTTCAGCTTTATAATATTAGTATAGATGATTCACTGCGGAATGACCGCGACTATAGCTAAACGACAGTTTTTTGAACGTTTCTGAATTAGGTTTTGACAAAATTGTTTTTATCAGGACTACATCTAATTAGATTAATAATATAGAGAATAATAATTAGACAGCCTCGTTGGCGCAGTGGTAGTGTATGCGACTGCCGCGCATGAGATCCCGGGTTCGATTCCCGGGTCGTAACAAGTATTTGTGTGATCCACAAATGTTGGTTTCGGAGTTGTGTGAAATAGTGTCCCACAATATTTATTTATATTTATTATTTATCTACTAAACTATTTAAATTTAACTCGTTCAACAGCAACAGCCGCCTACAGGCTGCTCCATCTCTTTTCCTCTTTACTCGCTCGTACTGTCTGGAATGGAATATAATTCGCCTATTTGGTCACCATTTTACGAGGAACATAAAGATAGAATTGAACGAATCCAAAGGAAATGCCTCAGGGTAGATGGCTATAGATTTGGATTCAACCGCACCCTCTTCTCATATGAGGAAAGGCTCAACTGGTTTAATCTGATTTTTTTTGGAGTCCCGCCGTAAGTGTAGTTCAAGGTAGTCTTCACAAGATCCTTCACTCTGAGATTCGGTGCTCCGAATTGTTATCCTTGATTAACGTCAATATTAATGTTAGACCACTGTACCCACATCACAAGAGTTTCGTACTTGATACATATCGAAACAATATATCTTTTTATAATCCGGTGGCACGTATGTGTTGCACATATAACGATCTCCTGACGCGGTACTACGAGGCAATCGATATATTTGACTCAATTATAACGAAGTTTAAGCGTGAGGTCAGACATATCACGTCTAATAACCTTTGAAAAACTATTTTTAAGTCAAATTGTTGATTACCACAATAAAAAAAGTATATAATAGATACCTTTTTGTTTTATTAATAATATCACTTATAATAATTATCACTACACTACAATACTGCCAGATGTTCTAGTTTATTGCAACATTTCTTCTGAATTTTAATGGCTGTTTTCCCCCATTGAATGCATGCTATGTTCACATAGTTAGGAACCTAGTTTAATTCAAAACTGTATTTTAAAACATGTAAGATTCCTATGTGCTATGTTCTGTTTTGTGAACCATAAATAAATAAAAAAAAAACAGTGAGTCACGTTCATCTTTAGGGAAATGGTTTTAGTAAAACTATTTAATCTTTTGAAAGTCCTACCCAATATCAAAGGAAAGCTTTTACTCGTAATTATAAAATGACGGGTATCTTTTTTTCCATACATTTATGGAAAAAAAAATACCCGCTCTTTTATGATTAAAAGCTTTCAGTATTTTGTATTTATCTAATACTTCTGTCCAATATTATAAGATCGTAACTACAGTTACAACACAATATACAGGGTGGCCCTTTTAAAACGGTCAGTATGGGCGACTTTGAAACTATAAGACAGAAAGATCTGTTCTAAGGAACCATGTGGGATGAAAAGAAAAACTGCATTTATAGATTTACAATAATACCTGTACGCGAGTCGGAAATCGAACCCGTAATTATCGAAGAATAAAACTTGCATTATTTTTAATTAAATATCGATTGTGTAGATCTCAAGCAGTAAATATTACTATGAAACAAGATATCTAAAATGAATATAACGCATCGTTCTTCCTAGGTGTTCCAGTAGACCATCCCTTTTTCAGTACAACAATAATCTCATTTAGTAGGCGCGTAAAAGTGTATCTATATGGCCGGTGTCGCGACTTGTAACATACACTGCTTTCACAATTAAACAAGAAGGAGCACCGGCTCACTATAGTTAAATGGCTTGAGACTTTTTGAATCATAACTTTCCCCAAAATGGATTTGTACAAATTACTCATTCAAATGGCCCGCGCGCGATGTCACCTATTTTACCCTACTAGACAATTTCTTATGAGGTTACGATAGGGATGAAGTGTACAAAACGAGCTATGTCACAATTGAAAACCATAGATTCAATTTTAAGTCTAATTTACCACCTGAAGATACAAAATCCAATAGTAAAATCAGTACTTAAACGAATGGAATGTGGTACTGAAAAAAGGGAGAGGGAGAGGGAGAGGGAGAGGGAGAGGGAGAGGGAGAGGGAGAGGGAGAGGGAGAGGGAGAGGGAGAGGGAGAGGGAGAGGGAGAGGGAGAGGGAGAGGGAGAGGGAGAGGGAGAGGGAGAGGGAGAGGGAGAGGGAGAGGGAGAGGGAGAGGGAGAGGGAGAGGGAGAGGGAGAGGGAGAGGGAGAGGGAGAGGGAGAGGGAGAGGGAGAGGGAGAGGGAGAGGGAGAGGGAGAGGGAGAGGGAGAGGGAGAGGGAGAGGGAGAGGGAGAGGGAGAGGGAGAGGGAGAGGGAGAGGGAGAGGGAGAGGGAGAGGGAGAGGGAGAGGGAGAGGGAGAGGGAGAGGGAGAGGGAGAGGGAGAGGGAGAGGGAGAGGGAGAGGGAGAGGGAGAGGGAGAGGGAGAGGGAGAGGGAGACTTTGTGTGCCGGCGGATCACACAAATATTTGTCCCGACCCGGGAATTGAACCCAGGACCTCTTTGCGGCAATCGCAATGACGCTACCACTTACGCTACCTAGCCAGTTATCTTGAACCCGAATTTAGACAAGTCTGCTGTGCTCATATTGTGCTACATTTTCTGATGGAGTATAAACAGAAGAAAAATTAAAGTCCTTCGTAAAATTTATCACGCCGAAATAACACTACACGCCTTAGGAAAATCCATGACGAAATTTTGTAGATTGAGGGCCAGTACAGTCCACAAGATTAATGAACAGTGGCCCTAAGTCGACGGCCTTATTGTATGCTTCTTTACGCTCCGCTTGAAGAAGTTTGTAAGAGGAAGGAAACGCGTGCGCTGGCAGAGCGTCCCTGTTACACCCAAACGTTCCCGAACGACTACGATGACAGTTCCTGGGGGCCGAGTCTACAATTTTTCAATAGAAAGCCGTTCTAGTTACATATGAAGACCACGTGAGCAGATTACTCAAAAACGGAAAGGTCAAAAGTACTCGGATACCCAGATACCCAGTACGTGTATGAAGCGATTAATGATTCTTGAAGCGTTAAGCGTTAAGCGAAAGAAGTCTGCATGGATCGCGAAGCCAGGCGATCTGTCCTCCCTGACTACTCCGTCAGGGATACAGCGTGAAGATAGTTTTAGTTCTATAGCGGTTCTATTGCGATTAGTCTAAAACTAGGTAGTCTACTAAAACTATTAAATATTTCACAATCACACTTCTCAAGCTGCAGAATAGAAACAAAATAGCAGTTTAAGCTATCAAAATATTAATATAGATCACCAAAAATGCTATTCAAGAGCTATTGGTAACATTCTATCGGCCGGTCGATTGTTTTCTAATGGAGCGCAATTGTAATAGTAGACTACAGAAACTGTTTTTTTTTATCGGTTCTCTATTGATTGACGATTTCTATTCTCTTCTGACGCGACTGAATTAGTAGACTTGGCCCCCTGGACGAGGCACACTGCGTTTTCTACCGATCTCAACCGGTCTACATGGGAACATGCTAACGTTGTCGGTGTCCTGTATTAAAAGGGTGTTAGTTTTTAATTTGTATCAAATTAAACTTCAGTAATTAAAAAACTACATATTATTGGCTACCTCTTACATACACAGTAGTTCCAAATTTCTATGTTTCGATAGAGAAACGATGTTTTGCATCGCTCGGTTCTGGTGAAGATTCTCTTTACAGTATAAAAGCGGCCCCTCTGCCTAGCACGCGTTGTTAGAACGAAGGCTTTGTTCAGAAAAAGTTTTAAAAACAAATTCACAAGTAACATGTTGTGTCAAACTTGGATCGTACATTAGAGTGGACCGACTTACTAAACCCCTACCAAATCCACACTAAGTTATTGGCGGAGCAATAGTAACGCCACAAGAACAAAAAAAAAACATATTGTGTCAACTGCTCTACTAAGGCTTTTGTCACACCGCCAGTGATGTACGAGAAATGAATAGGGCAAGCAACTAAATGCATAGCGAGAGGCGTTTTGGCCCTAGGTTAAAAGAGAGTGGTTATTTTTTCTTTACTAATTACTCACTTACTTATTCAGACTACTCGCTCTACTACTGAAGTCTCCTTGTCGCTGCAAGGAACTAATAAATACTTTTCCTCGGCACTGTCAACACTCAGCAATTAACTATTATAATGTATCTCTTTTCGGACGTGCTAAATCAATATATATTTTATTGCCTTGGCGGCAAAGTGATAGAATATGCGACTGCCGGGGGGTATAACTCTTGGGTTGGAATTTCGGGACAGAAAAAAAATGTGTGGGAATCGCATTGTTTCAGGGTATTGGTACCTTATACTGAAATAAAACTGGCAACTGACACCAACGGTATAACGTGCCTTCCGAAGCACGGAAACGCTCGTGAATGGAAATACCACAAGGCGGTCTCCCATCCGTCACGAGCGCTTCATCATCATCATCACTACATATTATAAAACAAAGTCGTTTTTCGCTGTCTGTCCCTATGTATGCTTAGATCTTTAAAACTACGCGACGAATTTTGATGCAGTTTTTTTAAATAGATAGAGTGCTTCTTATAGAAGAAGGTTTTTGTGTATATTATGTTAAGTTTTTGTATACATTAACTTAATTATAACGATATATGTTGGCGGTGTCGGAAAAAATGAGCCGTCTGGGAGCTTTTAACGAAAACGCTGCCTTAACCCTTTGAGATATAACAAAATAATGTATCGTGAAATTGTGTATCTAATATAGTTCTAGAAGCGCTCGTGGCCTCGCGGTCTCAGTGTTCTGTAAACGATCACTGAGTTACGCAACTTTCACTATGGCTGGTCCTCGGATGGGTGACCACTTTGTGGCATTTACATTTGCGAGCGTTTCCGTGCTTCGGAAGGCACGTTAAGCCGTTGGTCCTGGTTGCCAGTAAAATGGCAGTCGTTAACGTTTAGCCCCGTTATTAACAAATAGAGAGAGAAACTATGTGGTACTCCTCCGTGTGGCCTGGCTGGCCGTGCACACCATATCCGGGCAGGATATGGTGTGGACGGCCAGCTGCTGCGGGCGATACAGTCACTTTATACGGACTGTAAAGCTTGCGTGCGACCAAGGGGGATGTTTAACTGGCGCCTCTTTTTGACGTCTGTTCGGCCGTCAAACGGGGTTGTGTTATGTCTGCCTTGGTTGTGTTTTTCATAGTGTATCTAATAGTTGGCTGCAAAAGTTAAAAGATTATGAAGTGTTGTAAAATTGGAAACTTTATACTCGTAGTACATTGCCTGTTGTACGCTGACGATGCGGTAGTGATGGTCTCATCATTAGCCGATTTTCAGGCATTAGTCACTAATATGAAAGTAGAAATCTTCGCTGCATGTTAAACTAAGAATCGGGTATTTGAAAGAGAAAAAGTAGGAACTAATAGCAAGATTTGGGTAAACCGGAAACGTTTAGAGCAATTAAATGAAGTTATATACTCAGGGAGAATGTTTAGCGCGAACGGAAGATGTGTTCTGAAGTACAACTGTGGCTATGATTTTTGATTTTAATATTATTTAAAAAAAAAGATGAGTGTAATGAGTACGGGACATTTTATTTGGTACTTGTACATAAAGCATGAATTTGTTATTAAATATATTATAATTAACTCCTACATATATATGTAGGAGTTAATGATGATATATATAAACTTTCGCGGTTATTATATAAAAACCGCGAAAGTTTGTAAGTATATACTGTGTACTGAATGGAAATTAAATAAACTTTACAATAATATAGCTTATCTATCAGAATAACACATAGGCTACTTTTTATTCCGGGTACAAGTTCCTTTAGAAAACGCGAACGAGAAAACTTCATCACGCGGGCGGAGTCGCGGGCGTCATCTGGTTTATCATAAACCTAAAATAAAATCCAATACAATAACAGAGATGTTCCATTTCGATTGCTACTGCTAATCACTTTTACTGTGGCGTGCCAGCGGAAAATACATCATCAATATATCTTGGCGGGGGCTGAGGAAGCGTTTTGGTGCCTACGCGACTTGGACTACTTGGCCTTAATTTAATCCCGTCGCTTATAAATTCTACAATAATGCAATAAATACTCTTCAGCTTTATAATATTAGTATAGATGATTCACTGCGGAATGACCGCGACTATAGCTAAACGACAGTTTTTTGAACGTTTCTGAATTAGGTTTTGACAAAATTGTTTTTATCAGGACTACATCTAATTAGATTAATAATATAGAGAATAATAATTAGACAGCCTCGTTGGCGCAGTGGTAGTGTATGCGACTGCCGCGCATGAGATCCCGGGTTCGATTCCCGGGTCGTAACAAGTATTTGTGTGATCCACAAATGTTGGTTTCGGAGTTGTGTGAAATAGTGTCCCACAATATTTATTTATATTTATTATTTATCTACTAAACTATTTAAATTTAACTCGTTCAACAGCAACAGCCGCCTACAGGCTGCTCCATCTCTTTTCCTCTTTACTCGCTCGTACTGTCTGGAATGGAATATAATTCGCCTATTTGGTCACCATTTTACGAGGAACATAAAGATAGAATTGAACGAATCCAAAGGAAATGCCTCAGGGTAGATGGCTATAGATTTGGATTCAACCGCACCCTCTTCTCATATGAGGAAAGGCTCAACTGGTTTAATCTGATTTTTTTTGGAGTCCCGCCGTAAGTGTAGTTCAAGGTAGTCTTCACAAGATCCTTCACTCTGAGATTCGGTGCTCCGAATTGTTATCCTTGATTAACGTCAATATTAATGTTAGACCACTGTACCCACATCACAAGAGTTTCGTACTTGATACATATCGAAACAATATATCTTTTTATAATCCGGTGGCACGTATGTGTTGCACATATAACGATCTCCTGACGCGGTACTACGAGGCAATCGATATATTTGACTCAATTATAACGAAGTTTAAGCGTGAGGTCAGACATATCACGTCTAATAACCTTTGAAAAACTATTTTTAAGTCAAATTGTTGATTACCACAATAAAAAAAGTATATAATAGATACCTTTTTGTTTTATTAATAATATCACTTATAATAATTATCACTACACTACAATACTGCCAGATGTTCTAGTTTATTGCAACATTTCTTCTGAATTTTAATGGCTGTTTTCCCCCATTGAATGCATGCTATGTTCACATAGTTAGGAACCTAGTTTAATTCAAAACTGTATTTTAAAACATGTAAGATTCCTATGTGCTATGTTCTGTTTTGTGAACCATAAATAAATAAAAAAAAAACAGTGAGTCACGTTCATCTTTAGGGAAATGGTTTTAGTAAAACTATTTAATCTTTTGAAAGTCCTACCCAATATCAAAGGAAAGCTTTTACTCGTAATTATAAAATGACGGGTATCTTTTTTTCCATACATTTATGGAAAAAAAAATACCCGCTCTTTTATGATTAAAAGCTTTCAGTATTTTGTATTTATCTAATACTTCTGTCCAATATTATAAGATCGTAACTACAGTTACAACACAATATACAGGGTGGCCCTTTTAAAACGGTCAGTATGGGCGACTTTGAAACTATAAGACAGAAAGATCTGTTCTAAGGAACCATGTGGGATGAAAAGAAAAACTGCATTTATAGATTTACAATAATACCTGTACGCGAGTCGGAAATCGAACCCGTAATTATCGAAGAATAAAACTTGCATTATTTTTAATTAAATATCGATTGTGTAGATCTCAAGCAGTAAATATTACTATGAAACAAGATATCTAAAATGAATATAACGCATCGTTCTTCCTAGGTGTTCCAGTAGACCATCCCTTTTTCAGTACAACAATAATCTCATTTAGTAGGCGCGTAAAAGTGTATCTATATGGCCGGTGTCGCGACTTGTAACATACACTGCTTTCACAATTAAACAAGAAGGAGCACCGGCTCACTATAGTTAAATGGCTTGAGACTTTTTGAATCATAACTTTCCCCAAAATGGATTTGTACAAATTACTCATTCAAATGGCCCGCGCGCGATGTCACCTATTTTACCCTACTAGACAATTTCTTATGAGGTTACGATAGGGATGAAGTGTACAAAACGAGCTATGTCACAATTGAAAACCATAGATTCAATTTTAAGTCTAATTTACCACCTGAAGATACAAAATCCAATAGTAAAATCAGTACTTAAACGAATGGAATGTGGTACTGAAAAAAGGGAGAGGGAGAGGGAGAGGGAGAGGGAGAGGGAGAGGGAGAGGGAGAGGGAGAGGGAGAGGGAGAGGGAGAGGGAGAGGGAGAGGGAGAGGGAGAGGGAGAGGGAGAGGGAGAGGGAGAGGGAGAGGGAGAGGGAGAGGGAGAGGGAGAGGGAGAGGGAGAGGGAGAGGGAGAGGGAGAGGGAGAGGGAGAGGGAGAGGGAGAGGGAGAGGGAGAGGGAGAGGGAGAGGGAGAGGGAGAGGGAGAGGGAGAGGGAGAGGGAGAGGGAGAGGGAGAGGGAGAGGGAGAGGGAGAGGGAGAGGGAGAGGGAGAGGGAGAGGGAGAGGGAGAGGGAGAGGGAGAGGGAGAGGGAGAGGGAGAGGGAGAGGGAGAGGGAGAGGGAGAGGGAGAGGGAGAGGGAGAGGGAGAGGGAGAGGGAGAGGGAGAGGGAGAGGGAGAGGGAGAGGGAGAGGGAGAGGGAGAGGGAGAGGGAGAGGGAGAGGGAGAGGGAGAGGGAGAGGGAGAGGGAGAGGGAGAGGGAGAGGGAGAGGGAGAGGGAGAGGGAGAGGGAGAGGGAGAGGGAGAGGGAGAGGGAGAGGGAGAGGGAGAGGGAGAGGGAGAGGGAGAGGGAGAGGGAGAGGGAGAGGGAGAGGGAGAGGGAGACTTTGTGTGCCGGCGGATCACACAAATATTTGTCCCGACCCGGGAATTGAACCCAGGACCTCTTTGCGGCAATCGCAATGACGCTACCACTTACGCTACCTAGCCAGTTATCTTGAACCCGAATTTAGACAAGTCTGCTGTGCTCATATTGTGCTACATTTTCTGATGGAGTATAAACAGAAGAAAAATTAAAGTCCTTCGTAAAATTTATCACGCCGAAATAACACTACACGCCTTAGGAAAATCCATGACGAAATTTTGTAGATTGAGGGCCAGTACAGTCCACAAGATTAATGAACAGTGGCCCTAAGTCGACGGCCTTATTGTATGCTTCTTTACGCTCCGCTTGAAGAAGTTTGTAAGAGGAAGGAAACGCGTGCGCTGGCAGAGCGTCCCTGTTACACCCAAACGTTCCCGAACGACTACGATGACAGTTCCTGGGGGCCGAGTCTACAATTTTTCAATAGAAAGCCGTTCTAGTTACATATGAAGACCACGTGAGCAGATTACTCAAAAACGGAAAGGTCAAAAGTACTCGGATACCCAGATACCCAGTACGTGTATGAAGCGATTAATGATTCTTGAAGCGTTAAGCGTTAAGCGAAAGAAGTCTGCATGGATCGCGAAGCCAGGCGATCTGTCCTCCCTGACTACTCCGTCAGGGATACAGCGTGAAGATAGTTTTAGTTCTATAGCGGTTCTATTGCGATTAGTCTAAAACTAGGTAGTCTACTAAAACTATTAAATATTTCACAATCACACTTCTCAAGCTGCAGAATAGAAACAAAATAGCAGTTTAAGCTATCAAAATATTAATATAGATCACCAAAAATGCTATTCAAGAGCTATTGGTAACATTCTATCGGCCGGTCGATTGTTTTCTAATGGAGCGCAATTGTAATAGTAGACTACAGAAACTGTTTTTTTTTATCGGTTCTCTATTGATTGACGATTTCTATTCTCTTCTGACGCGACTGAATTAGTAGACTTGGCCCCCTGGACGAGGCACACTGCGTTTTCTACCGATCTCAACCGGTCTACATGGGAACATGCTAACGTTGTCGGTGTCCTGTATTAAAAGGGTGTTAGTTTTTAATTTGTATCAAATTAAACTTCAGTAATTAAAAAACTACATATTATTGGCTACCTCTTACATACACAGTAGTTCCAAATTTCTATGTTTCGATAGAGAAACGATGTTTTGCATCGCTCGGTTCTGGTGAAGATTCTCTTTACAGTATAAAAGCGGCCCCTCTGCCTAGCACGCGTTGTTAGAACGAAGGCTTTGTTCAGAAAAAGTTTTAAAAACAAATTCACAAGTAACATGTTGTGTCAAACTTGGATCGTACATTAGAGTGGACCGACTTACTAAACCCCTACCAAATCCACACTAAGTTATTGGCGGAGCAATAGTAACGCCACAAGAACAAAAAAAAAACATATTGTGTCAACTGCTCTACTAAGGCTTTTGTCACACCGCCAGTGATGTACGAGAAATGAATAGGGCAAGCAACTAAATGCATAGCGAGAGGCGTTTTGGCCCTAGGTTAAAAGAGAGTGGTTATTTTTTCTTTACTAATTACTCACTTACTTATTCAGACTACTCGCTCTACTACTGAAGTCTCCTTGTCGCTGCAAGGAACTAATAAATACTTTTCCTCGGCACTGTCAACACTCAGCAATTAACTATTATAATGTATCTCTTTTCGGACGTGCTAAATCAATATATATTTTATTGCCTTGGCGGCAAAGTGATAGAATATGCGACTGCCGGGGGGTATAACTCTTGGGTTGGAATTTCGGGACAGAAAAAAAATGTGTGGGAATCGCATTGTTTCAGGGTATTGGTACCTTATACTGAAATAAAACTGGCAACTGACACCAACGGTATAACGTGCCTTCCGAAGCACGGAAACGCTCGTGAATGGAAATACCACAAGGCGGTCTCCCATCCGTCACGAGCGCTTCATCATCATCATCACTACATATTATAAAACAAAGTCGTTTTTCGCTGTCTGTCCCTATGTATGCTTAGATCTTTAAAACTACGCGACGAATTTTGATGCAGTTTTTTTAAATAGATAGAGTGCTTCTTATAGAAGAAGGTTTTTGTGTATATTATGTTAAGTTTTTGTATACATTAACTTAATTATAACGATATTATGTTAAGTTTTTGTATACATTAACTTAATTATAACGATATATGTTGGCGGTGTCGGAAAAAATGAGCCGTCTGGGAGCTTTTAACGAAAACGCTGCCTTAACCCTTTGAGATATAACAAAATAATGTATCGTGAAATTGTGTATCTAATATAGTTCTAGAAGCGCTCGTGGCCTCGCGGTCTCAGTGTTCTGTAAACGATCACTGAGTTACGCAACTTTCACTATGGCTGGTCCTCGGATGGGTGACCACTTTGTGGCATTTACATTTGCGAGCGTTTCCGTGCTTCGGAAGGCACGTTAAGCCGTTGGTCCTGGTTGCCAGTAAAATGGCAGTCGTTAACGTTTAGCCCCGTTATTAACAAATATACTGATAGTATGCAACGCGATAGTTTAAAAGTTGGCAGTCGTTAAGCCTGGTTGAAGGCCTTATGGGCGGCTTGAAAATTTCAACAGCAGGTAGCCACAACCTGCGTCTGTCTATTTCAACACGGCAATGGGCTCACCACCTATTACGTGGGACAGGAATCCATACGGTGAAAAGTGGGCATATAATATGCCTCTGCCACCCCTTCGGGGATAAAGCGTGATGGATATTTATTTTATTTAATATAGTTCTACAAAAAAGTCCGCGACGGTATATGTCTATCTCTTAAGGATAACGAACTATATCTATTTTATTACTTTTAAAGAAACAGCAATAATAAAGCGGTAATTTACACAAAAACATTATTAATGCTTATCATTTTTAATATGTTAGTAGGCTTCAGCATTTTATGAAGATTATTTTGTCCCTTCACACTCTGCAAATTAAATGAATATTTTGGGCGATATGGCAATATCAAAAAATGCGCAAATAAATTAATTTCGTTAACAATAGTTCGACCCGGCCGTGCGGGCGCGGCGTAGGTACTTGAGAAACAAAGTCGTTTTTGGCTGTCTGTCCCTATGTATACTTAGATCTTTAAAACTACGCAACGAATTTCGATGCAGTTCTTTTAAAATAATTCAGAGTGATTCATAGAAAAGGTTTTTATGTATATTTGTAAGTTTTTGTGTACATTAACTTAATTATAACCATATATGTTGGCGGGGTCTGAAAAAAATAAGCCGTCTGGGAGCTTTTAACGAAAACGCTACCTAAACCCTTTAAGATATAACAAAATCATGTATTGTGGAATTATGTATCTAATATAGGTCTACAAAAAAGTCCGCGACGGTATATGTCTATCTCTTAAGGATACCGTACTATATCCATTTTAATACTTAAAAAAAACAGCAATAATAAAGCGGTAATTTAAAGGCTATTTACACAAATACATTATTAATCCTTATAATTTTTAATATGTTAGTTGGTTTCAGCATTTTATGAAGATTATTTTGTCCCTTAACACTTTGCAAATTAATTGAATATCTTAGGCGATATGGCAATACCAAAAACGTGCGCAACTTTGTGGCATTTACATTTGCGAGCGTTTCCGTGCTTCGGAAGGCACGTTAAGCTGTTGGTCCTGGTTGCCAGTAAAATGGCCAGTAAAATTAATTTCGAGTAACAAAAATTCGACTATTAAGTAATCAAGTCTGTAAAGTTAATAAGTAATCAAGTGTTCGGAGTATGTCACGGGTGAAGCCGGGCGGGTCAGCTTGTTATATATAAGTTTGTTTATCAGTTGTCTATAAATGCTACCACCACAAGCTAATATTAGCTTAATTTCGGGTGACGGTGTTAAGAAAAAAAATAAATAAATAAATAAATATCCATCACGCCTTATCCCCGAAGGGGTGGCAGAGGCATATTATATGCCCACTTTTCACCGTGTGAATTCCTGTCCCACGTAATAGGTGGTGAGCCCATTGCCGTGTTGAAATAGACAGACGCAAGTTGTGGCTACCTGCTGTTGAAGTTTTCAAGCCGCCCATAAGGCCTTCAACCAGGCTTAACGACTGTCATTCCCATGGCAACCGGGACCAACGGCTTAACGTCCCTTCCGAAGCACGGAAACGCTCGCAAATGTAAATGCCCCAAAGTGGTCACCCATCCGAGGAAAAAAAAATGTTCCATAACATTTATTTATTAAATATTATAAACTAGGTGTCCGCCCTGGCTTCGCCCGTGACATATATCGAACTCCTGTTGCACCTGTTTAATCCCGTCGCTTATAATTTCTACAATAACAGATTAATATTTGCCTAATTTGTCGATATTTATAACTACTGCTCCGCTCTCCAGGAAAGATGATGATGATATATTGCCTATAGCCTTCCTCGATAAATAGGCTATCTAACGCAAAAAGATTTTTTTTACCAGTAGTTCCTTGTTGTTGGCGTGTTCAACCAACCAAACAAAAAAAAACTCTTTAGCTTTATAATATTATCTAGTATAGATTACTCGAAACGGATAATATTTCATAGTTAGTCGCTTTCTTGCCAGCGGTGGGACCAGAGCCTTAGGTTTGAAAACAGCACTTGTTAGGTGCGCTTCCTCAGTTCAATAACAGAAGTACGAGTAATATTACACAGTAGTGAAACATACAACGAAACGTACTTATATTTATTCTGTCGCTCAATATAGAACTGAATAATAATCTTATACCAAAGTAATGTTTGTTTTCCATTTGAATGCGTACAATCATTTTAGTGTGATGTACAGACAAACCTAAAAGCACACACTCACGAGTATCTTGTCGAAAGAAGCTCAAAGAATAGTAAACAAATAATGACCGTTCTGATCGGTATCCCCACCAATATTTCCCGGACCAAAACTACTTTATCTGCATGTGGTGCACCTGCTAAGCAACGCATGAGTTGTTGGGAGGTCATAGCTGCTATTAGCAGCCAATGACAGCAGACCCCAGGCTCCAAATCTAGGTAACAATCGAGAATAAGATGAGATTCTTCAAAAGAGTCCTAGAAGGTTTTTACAAAGTCGGCAGCGCGAGTGGTGCAACTCTGGTGTTGCAAACGTCCATATAGACTAAGGTGACCACTTTCCATCAACTGGGTCGTATGTTTATTTACCACCTCCGTGGTATAAAAAAAATATGTGTGTACCAGAGTACACAGGTAAGAAGTAAAACTTATTATTTATCTATCACGCCTTATCCCCGAAGGGGTAGCAGAGGCATATATATTATATGCCCACTTTTCACCATGTGTATTACTGTCCCACGTAATAGGTGGTGAGTTAAATTTCTCTCAAAAGTCGATAAAGAAGTTTCACTTCAAAACATCATGGCGCGTAACTGAAAAACGTAATGATTTATTTTTTCAGTTATGAAATATTTCTTAACGTTGATAAAGAAGTTTCACTTCAAAAATGAATAAAGAAAATTTTTACAAACGCAACGATCATTTACTCACACACAAACTTCTTCTAATAACCCTGTATTCTTAGATTATACAAACACCCAGATTACTAAAGCGCGCGACGAAAATGCCGACAAAAATAGGCACTACTTCGTGTAAGTCAGTCAATTCGCCCGCCAGTGACCGTATTGCGTCATCGCGAGTGCACATCTTCCGAGCTGCGAGTCAACATTTCGAAAATGACTTCTTGTGCGGTGCAAATTTGTAAAAACCATGACAAAAAAAAAAGATATTAATAGTGACATCACATTCCACAAGTAAGTATTTAATTTCACCATATATTTCTATAATAAACATTTTAAAACAATGGACCTGACAAACGTCATTGAAGGACAGACTGAACGTCTTCAGTCGTGGTCGCTGCCCGTGAGAGGCTAGCGGCGCGAGCGTAGGTACTTGCGCGCGTAATACAGCTGTCTCGCTCCTCCTTTATGTGAGACAAGGTAAGTGCGAATGAGAAATGGGATAAAGGGGAGCGGGGGGAGTGTCGACAACTAATTAATTAAAAACAAATGCAGATCAGCGATGCAACACAGAAAAAATAACGCGGCTACTCTTTTATCGTACACCGGCGCAACCATTTCCCCGGCTTGAAGGGTTACCTTCGAAAAAGGAACAACTGACTATACAGTTGCCACTAAGCTTTAGCTGCTAAATAAACAAATGCTATCGAACTAAACTAAACTAAACTAAACCGAATCGAACAAGATAAATTTGTTATTGAAGTTACTGTTGATTAGGCAAAGGACAAAGACGAATAACTGGTCCCAAGTACGAACCAGTTGCGGTTTTAACGCGAACTATACGGGTGATCCCATTTGACCCAGGGAAAACTTCTTCTACTACCCCAAGAGGCCAATGTAATGGAGGTATATTTTCAGTTAAAATACCTACGACAGTACCGACAGTAATAGGGTTCGATGGAGTGTTCCATTTCTGACGTGACTGTAGCGTATGCAAATAGTCTGTCCTCCAACGCTTCCAAAACGATTGAACGAGTTTATCCAATAATGCATGACGCGAGAGACGATGAAATCTTCCTCTATTTCAAAAGCGGGTAAGTATTTTAACGGTGTAACATTCAAAAAGTGCGCTGGAGTCAGTGCAAGCGGCTCCGAGGGATCACTAGACAAGGTTCTACAAAGAGGACGCGTATTCATTACGGCCTCGACTTGAGTGAGCACGGTGCTCAGCTCTTCAAACGTGAGTATCTGTTCACCTATAACGCAAAACCGGTGCGCCTTTAAGCTTTTAATATTAGCCTCCCAGTAGCCACCAAAGTGGCTTGCGGCGGTCGTATTGAACTACAATGCGGTTTTCAGCTAAGACGTATGCGAATTCCGTGTTAAAGTGTTTAGAGCGCAAAAAAATATGTATTTCGGAAAGGTTACGACGAGCTCCGACGTAATTCGTACCGTTGTCCGAATACATTCGAGATACGGAACCCCGACGCGACAAAAATCTTTTAAATGCAGCCATGAAGCATGGCGTGCTCAAATCACCAGCTAACTCTATATGGACGGCGCGAGTCGTCATACAAACAAAAAGACAAACATAACCTTTTGTAGAGCGTATATCACGACCACGAGAAACTATTACCCTGAAAGGGCCAGCATAATCTGTACCCGTGTGTACGAACGGTTTAGCAGCCTGAACAACACGACAAGGACGATGATCGGCCATTACGGGCGCGATTGACTTCGGGCGAAGTTTGAAACACGGAATACATCTATGAACTATCAAACGAATCAAATTGCGTGCGGAGAGAATCCCGTATTTCTGGCGCAGAATTGACATTAATAAATCTGGACCGGCGTGACAATTCACCCTACGGTGATATTCAACCAAAAGATCAACGATATGATCCTTGCGCGGGAGAACCATAGGATGCATTTGATCATACTCTAATGCGGACTGGCTCAAACGACCACCAACACGAATGAGGCCATCCCTAGCGCGACTACAAGGCTTGTTCAATTCCAAATTTCAAATTTCAGACGAAAAATAAAATCTCTGAAGTTCACGAAGCATGATTAACTCAGCCTTGTTTAAGTCAAAGGCGGTAACATGCTCGCGACGAAGAAGGATTTTCAAAATCCTTATATAAAAACAACACTACGTAAAAGAATCGACCACGATGAAACACGGCTAGCCAACTCTAACATAGGCGACTTTTCGAGCGGTGCGGTAGCAACTAAAGAGGCTTTCTTTTCCTCTGGCGGCGTGGACACAGTAGCGGGGTTGAAAGGGCTAACAGGCCATTCATCAGGTGAGGCTTGGCACCAGGAAGAGCCATGGAACCACAACGGATGGTCCAAAATCTGTGCAGGTGTTAACCCACGAGACAAACAATCGGCAGGGTTGTCCGTACCTGAGTCGTGATAAAAGTTTTGCGGCGCCAATTTCGACTGAATTTTTGCAACCCTATTTGCGACAAATGTATCCCAGCGATGGGGCAAAGAGTGTGTCCAACACAAAGCGACGGTCGAGTCCGAGAATGCGAAAGTTCTATCTATATTAATGCGTTGAAATCGGCGATCTGATTCGCGAACACCAATACAAAGAAACATTTGTCTAATGTCGGCTGAAAGCGCGACAGCGCATAAGCGAAAGTTAATTATAATTTCGAACAAATTACCTTGAAGATTTTGACCACTGTGCAAAATATCGTTTACCGAAACATTGGAACTAGTTTTGGCGCTGCCATCTAAAACAACGCGCAACTTGGTGGTTGGTTTATCCTCGCGGACAACTCCATGGTGCGGTATGGTATACGAAGTAGCGTGCTTCGTCTCTTCGGTTTCGGGAGGCGCGGGTGAAATGAAATCTTTATCCAAATATTCCACTATTACGTTATCGTAAGCCTCCTTCAACTTTGGAGATGTCTGCATTTTCCGTTCTAAACAGAAGAAGCGTTTTTCGGCTGACTGAAACGAATCTCCTAGCAAATTAACATCACCCTTAAAGGGAAGTGCAACAACATAACGACCATCACTATCGCGAGTAGTCGTGCGACTATAAAACTCTTCACAAAGTTTATCATCCGGGCTGACAATAGGAGGGACGTTCACCTCTTCTATCTCCAAGAATTTACGGACAGCGGAGTCCAGCGGCTCGACGGCGCAACAATATTACACTGTCGAGTTACAATCAAAATAAGCGGGTGCGGAACCAACAATAACAAACCCAAGAACCGTCTCTAAGGCGAGCGGCGCGGGGTGCGATGCGTAACCTTGAAACTTATGCTGCGACAGGAGGTGCGGGAAAATCGAAGCGCCAACGAACAAATCAATATCTCCTGGAACGGCGTAAGAATCATCGGCCAACAGCAAACCTCTAAAATTAGTCAATAATGAGGTATTGACTGCGACAGTCGGTAAAAGTTTGGTAACCTTATCGACGACTAGCGAATCCATCTAAAAACTAACATCAAAATCAAAACGCGAGTGGAATTTAATCCCTACAGAACCTTGAACGGCTTTAGTGGAACCCCCAATACCTTTCACCACATTACAGGCCGGGCGGTTATTTATATGCAAACCAAGACGACTACAACAATTTTTACTAATATAATTACTTTGAGAAGCACTACCTAAAAGTGCTCGAACACTATATCCCCTACCATGCGAATCGTAAACAACAACTCGAGCGGTTGCCAGAAGTACCGTAGTAGGGCTTGTGTGCAAACTCGATAGCGAGCACGCGCGGCAGTGGCGCCGCCGTCGCTAGGCGCGGACGGGGACGAAAACACGCGAGAGCGCTCCCCGTCACGATTCAACGGCGCGGGTGTCTGTGACGTCACAGCGGACGGACGGTTAGGCACTGAGTTCGCGCAGCTGGAATCGACTGACGAACTACCGGACATGGCGTTATTGTTTTCGAAGTGTAATAATGAATGGTGTTTACCATTACACTTGCGACAAAAATTATTCGAATTACAGAATGAAACACGATGTTTCTTACTGAGACAATTGATACATAAATCACTAGAACGAACAAATTTAAAGCGATCGCTTGGAGTGAGTTTATTGAACTCTGAACATTTATAAAGTTGGTCATGGTGACCTTGACACAAAGAACAATTTTTCGAATGCAACACTTGCGATTGCGAAGTTGTAGGTTCAAAATTAACAAAAGACTGCGTGGACTTCGTGGGCTTACTGCGATTAGTCGGACTATTTTTCACTACTCCGTGGTTTAACGAAGTTCGTTGCAAAATTCGAATATGTTGACGAACGAAAGTTTCTAAATCGTCGAACTTAGGTATTTGAAGGCCACGTCTATCCATTTCAAATAAGCGAACGGTTTCGGAATCTAATTTCTTTAAAACGATATACAAAAACAAAAAGTCACAGAGGTCATTGACCTTGACATTCTCTAGGGAGCGAGCAGCTGATGCAAAAATATCTAAGAATTTTTCTAACTCGTCTTCATTACACGATGAGCTATTTTTCAAATTAAATATTTGATCCAAATAAGCTGTTGTTACTAAGCGTTTGTCTTCTTATTTGACCTTCAAAGTATTCAAAATCAAACTATAATTTTCGGCGCAAAGCGTTATACCGGCGTAAACGGTTTTTGCTTTCCCGGTTAGTTTACTAACTAAGTAATGTAATTTTTCGTAATCCGATAACGAATTATTATTATGGATCGTATTTTCGAAACTAGCGAAAAACAAAGGCCATTTTTTAATATCGCCATCAAATTCGGGTATTTGTATGGGCGGTAATTTAGGTCGGTCCCGTTTCAGCAAATCAAAACCGGCTGGCCCGGGTTTTGAATCCATGACTACTACGGGCACGGGCGCTTGCAATGACTTAGCGACACGTTTTATGCGACAAATTAAATCTTCGAAAGATGACATGGCGTCATAACTTAATAAGAAATCGGGATTTAATTTTAATTCAAGCAAGTAAATTTTATCGAGAACATTTTCGAAATCTAAGCGCAAAGTATCTACGGTTTTGATCGAGGATAAAAACAATTCTTTTATTGATTCATCTGCGATCCTCGATGAATAATCACAAATTAATTGCATACGCTTAAAAAGGCTATCCTTCTTAGCGTGTAATAGTTTTAACTCGGGAATCTCTTTCGGAGGCATTGTTAAAACAAAACAACTATAGCTACCTACAGTGCAAAACTAACGAACGATCAAAATGGCAGCGGTGGTAAGCAGCGAGACGCGACGCGAACGAGCGTAGGAACCTACTTGCGCGCGCGGGCCTAGGTACCTGCTCGCGTGGTCTACCTATTACTATGCGGTGCTGTCGATATTACCAACTATTTAGTACCTACCTATGCGAAAAACAGTAGGTAAGTATGCGTTTATTCCCTAATGGAATAAAACTATTATCTATGCGTTTATTCCCTATAGAATAAATACTATTACCTAATATATGCGTTTATTCCGAATGGAGTAAAAACTATAACCTATACCTATGCGTTTATTCCGTGGTGGAATAAAAACTATTGCGTTTCTGTTAGCAAACTACTAAAGCGAGTGGATCAAAATCCGGATCAAAAAGGATCAAAAATGGTTGAGCGGGCGAGATAAATAAATTCAAAGTGGACTGTATTTGCGGGGAAAGACAATAATGAAATTTACACGCGGTTGTCGAACGAAAAAGTAATGGAAAAACAGGAAAGGGCACACTACCTTGCTGCTTGCTGCGAGATACTGAGGTGGAAGCTGTCGGGGGCGTCCCTGGACTTGAATTCCTGGTTTCCTTGCACGAAAACGCTATTTATCCATGGAAAACACAATTATTGCGAAAGGTTTGATGCGGGCGCGCGCGCGCGGTCATTGTAGGACAGACTGAACGTCTTTAGTGAGAGGCTAGCGGCGCGAGCGTAGGTACTTGCGCGCGTAATACAGCTGTCTCGCTCCTCCTTTATGCGAGACAAGGTAGGTGCGAAAGAGAAATGGAATAAAGGGGAGCGGGGGGGGTGTCGACAATTAATTAATTAAAAACAAATGCAGATCAGCGATGCAACATAGAAAAAATAACGCGGCTACTCTTTTATCGTATACCGGCGCAACCATTTCCCCCCGGCTTGAAGGGTTACCTTCGAAAAAGGAACAACTGACTATACAGTTGCCACTAAGCTTTAGCTGCTAACTAAACAAAAATGCTATCGAACTAAACTAAACTAAACCTAATCGAACAAACTAAATTTGTTATTGAAGTTACTGTTGATTAGGCAAAGGGACAAAGACGAATAACTGGTCGTAAGTACGAACCAGTTGCGGTTTTAACGCGAACTATACGGATGATCCCATTTGACCCAGGGAAAACTTCTTCTACTACCCCAAGAGGCCAATGTAATGGAGGCATATTTTCTGTCAAAATAACTACGACAGTACCGACAGTAATAGGGTTCGATGAAGTATTCCATTTCAGACGTGACTGTAGCGTATGCAAATAGTCTGTCCTCCAACGCTTCCAAAACGATTGAACGATTTCATCCAATAATGCTTGACGCGAGAGAAGATGAAGTCGATCTTCCTCTATTTCAAAATCGGGTAAGTATTTTAACGTTGTAACATTCAAAAAGTGCGCTGGAGTCAGTGCAATCGGCTCCGAGGGATCACTAGACAAGGTTCTACAAGGAGAACGCGTATTCATTACGGCCTCGACTTGAGTGAGCACGGTGCTCAGCTCTTCAAACGAAATGTGTTTGGAATGCAAAAAATTATGTAGTTCGGAAAGGTTACGACGAGCTCCGACGTAATTCGTACCGTTGTCCGAATACATTGGAGAGACGGAACCCCGACGCGACAAAAATCTTTTAAATGCAGCCATGAAGCATGGCGTGCTCAAACCACAAGCTAATTCTATATGAACGGCGCGAGTCGTCATACAAACAAAAAGACAAACATAAGCTTTCGTAGAGCGTATACCACGACCACGAGAAACTGTTACCCTGAAGGGGCCAGCGTAATCGGTACCCGTGTGTACGAACGGTTTAGCAGCCTGAACAACACGACAAGGACGATGATCGGCCATTTCGGGCGGGATTGACTTCGGGCGAAGTTTGAAACACGGAATATATCTATGAACTATCAAACGAATCAAATTGCGTGCGGAGAGAATCCAGTATTTCTGGCGCAGAATTGACATTAATAAATCTGGACCAGCGTGACAATTCACCCTATGGTGATATTCAACTAAAAGATCAACGATATGATCCTTGCGCGGGAGAACCATAGGATGCATTTGATCATACTCTAATGCGGACTGGCTCAAACGACCACCAACACGAATGAGGCCATCCCTAGCGCGACTACAAGGCTTGTTCAATTCCAAATTTCAAATTTCAGACGAAAAATAAAATCTCTGAAGTTCACGAAGCATGATTAACTCAGCCTTGTTTAAGTCAAAGGCGGTAACATGCTCACGACGAAGAAGGATTTTCAAAATCCTTATATAAAAACAACACTACGTAAAAGAATCGACCACGATTAAATACGGCTAGCCAACTCTAAGATAGGCGACTATTCGAGCGGCGCGGTAGCAACTAAAGAGGCTTTCTTTTCCTCTGGCGGCGTGGACACAGTAGCGGGGTTGAAAGGGCTAACAGGCCATTCATCAGGTGAGGCTTGGCACCAGGAAGAGCCATGGAACCACATCGGATGGTCCAAAATCTGTGCAGGTGTTAACCCACGAGACAAACAATCGGCAGGGTTGTCCGTACCTGAGTCGTGATAAAAGTTTTGCGGCGCCAATTTCGACTGAATTTTTGCCACCCTATTTGCGACAAATGTATCCCAACGATGGGGCGAAGAATGTGTCCAACACAAAGCGACGGTCGAGTCCGAGAATGCGAAAGTTCTATCTACAGGGTGACTTTAAATAGGTGTAATTGTTTTAAGGGGGTAAGAGTACAGCCCATGGGATGTTCAAAAATGTGTGGAACACCTGGTCGAAATCTACTGGTTTCGGAAATACACGATACTTTAACTTTTTTAGGAAAATTACCAAAATTCAAGAGAAATCCTTAAAAATAAAAATAAATACTGGATGCATGGATTTTATTTTTATTTTATCTGATTGCTGGATAAATTATCCATAAAATAAAAACATCAAATGTTATGAATCAGTTAAAATTTTAGAGTTATGAGAGCTAAAACTTGTAACAATAAAAAAAAAATTTGCTTTATCGAAATTTCAATTGATTTTAGTGAAAAATATCCACTCCGAACTGGTCGTACAAACGATGTCATTAAATTCCTTGTTTCCTTAGCTTTCTAAAAAGGTATAATAAGTGTACAAAATTCTCAGATAGCGCCCAACATACTCAGTTAGTCCCGAGCAGGTAGTTATGATCCCTATTGTTAATGTATTGCAAGCCGAGCCGATACCTGGAATTCTTAAAACCTTTCTCACGGTTTCAATATGCGAGAGTGAGAGAATCGATAAATAGCACAACGTGTGTGAGTGAGATAGCAATTGTTGACGGTTGGCCGTTGCCTTGCGCTTGGGCCCCAAGTTGCGCGACCTCTGTCTAGTACTACTTAGATACTTACGCGTGCCGGACGTACCTATTATTCGTACTAGTTATTTCATCCATCTGTTTCTTTGCTTTATTTCAATGGCAAGCTACAGTAGCGAAGAGTACGCAGACATTGTGTTTGTGTACGGATTCTGTGACGGTAATGCTGCAGCGGCCAGAAGGGAGTACATACACCGATTCCCAAATCGTCGCGCACCTAGTGTACGTGTCTTTTCTGCGGCGTTTCAACGGCTTAGAGAAAGTGGAAGTGTTCATGAGCGGCGTCACGATGCTGGTAGACCTCGTCAAGTGGATCAAGCTGCTAATCAAATACAGCAAGATCTTACGGGAGTTGTTACTAGGTCCAATCTTAGAAAACGACTACGGGCGTGTATTAGGAACCAAGGAGGTCAATTTGAGCAAGATTTAAAATAATAAGGTGTTTTAATTAAATCAAGTGTTATAAAACGTGTTTTTCCTACTGTGTTTTTGTTATTTCTTTATGTAAATAACTTGAGTATTTTAATTGTAAAGATAACTTGCGTTTTTTCTTATTAAATATTATTATTTTGTATCAGTATGAGTATTATTTCATCTACATTAGATATTTTTTTCATACTACTCTTAGTAAAATTAACCATAGTCATCCTTACTTGCTTGGAGAACCAAATGGGCAACAATACACAATGCATTCATAAAGTCCACTAAAGCAAATCAATGAGACGTGTTACGAGGTAAATTAATGACACTTAAAGAAAAAACCTTAGCAGGGTAGTATGGTAAAGTGCTAATAATGTTATTAATGTGCAGTTTACGTATTACCTACTCGGCAATAACTGAGTTTGTTGGGCGCTATCTGAGAATTTTGTACACTTATTATACCTTTTTAGAAAGCTAAGGAAACAAGGAATTTAATGACATCGTTTGTACGACCAGTTCGGAGTGGATATTTTTCACTAAAATCAATTGAAATTTCGATAAAGCAAATTTTTTTTTTTTTGTTACAAGTTTTAGCTCTCATAACTCTAAAATTTTAACTGATTCATAACATTTGATGTTTTTATTTTATGGATAATTTATCCAGCAATCAGATAAAATAAAAATAAAATCCATGCATCCAGTATTTATTTTTATTTTTAAGGATTTCTCTTGAATTTTGGTAATTTTCCTAAAAAAGTTAAAGTATCGTGTATTTCCGAAACCAGTAGATTTCGACCAGGTGTTCCACACATTTTTGAACATCCCATGGGCTGTACTCTTACCCCCTTAAAACAATTACACCTATTTAAAGTCACCCTGTATATTAATGCGTTGAAATCGGCGATCTGATTCGCGAACACCAATACAAAGAAACATTTGTCTAATGTCGGCTGAAAGCGCGACATTAGACAAATAAGCGCTTAAGCGCAAGACGCATAAGCGAAAGTTAACTATAATTTCGAACAAATTACCTTGAAGATTTTGACCACTGTGCAAAATATCGTTTACCGAAACATTCGAACTAGTTTTGGCGCTGCCATCTAAAACAACGCGCAACTTGGTGGTTGGTTTATCCTCGCGGACAACTCCATGGTGCGGTATGGTATACGAAGGAGCGTGCTTCGTCTCTTCGGTTTCGGGAGGCGCGGGTGAAATGAAATCTTTATCCAAATATTCCACTATTACGCTATCGTAAGCCTCCTTCAACTTTGGAGATGTCTGCATTTTTCGTTCTAAACAGAAGAAGCGTTTTTCGGCTGACTGAAACGAATCTCCTAGCAAATTAACATCACCCTTAAAGGGAAGTGCAACAACATAACGACCATCACTATCGCGAGTAGTCGTGCGACTATAAAACTCTTCACAAAGTTTATCATCCGGGCTGACAATAGGAGGGAAGTTCACCTCTTCTATCTCCAAGAATTTACGGACAGCGGAGTCCAGCGGCTCGACGGCGCAACAATATTACACTGTCGAGTTACAATCAAAATAAGCGGGTGCGGAACCAACAATAACAAACCCAAGAACCGTCTCTAAGGCGAGCGGCGCGGGGTGCGATGCGTAACCTTGAAACTTATGCTGCGACAGGAGGTGCGGGAAAATCGAAGCGCCAACGAACAAATCAATGTCTCCTGGAACGGCGTAAGAATCATCGGCCAACGGCAAATCTCTAAAATTAGTCAATAATGAGGTATTGACTGCGACAGTCGGTAAAAGTTTGGTAACCTTATCGACGACTAGCGAATCCATCTAAAAACTAACATCAAAATCAAAACGCGAGTGGAATTTAATCCCTACAGAACCTTGAACGGCTTTAGTGGAACCCCCAATACCTTTCACCACATTACAGGCCGGGCGGTTATTTATATGCAAACCAAGACGACTACAACAATTTTTACTATTATAATTACTTTGAGAAGCACTATCTAAAAGTGCTCGAACACTATATCCCCTACCATGCGAATCGTAAACAACAACTCGAGCGGTTGCCAGAAGTACCGTAGTAAGGCTTGTGTGCAAACTCGATAGCGAGCACGCGCGGCAGTGGCGCCGCCGTCGCTAGGCGCGGACGGGGACGAAAACACGCGAGAGCGCTCCCCGTCGCGATTCAACGGCGCGGGTGTCTGTGACGTCACAGCGGACGGAAGGTTAGGCACTGAGTTCGCGCAGCTGGAATCGACTGACGAACTACCGGACATGGCGTTATTGTTTTCGAAGTGTAATAATGAATGGTGTTTACCATTACACTTGCGACAAAAATTATTCGAATTACAGAATGAAACACGATGTTTCTTACTGAGACAATTGATACATAAATCACTAGAACGAACAAATTTAAAGCGATCGCTTGGAGTGAGTTTATTGAACTCCGAACATTTATAAAGTTGGTCATGGTGACCTTGACACAAAGAACAATTTTTCGAATGCAACACTTGCGATTGCGAAGTTGTAGGTTCAAAATTAACAAAAGACTGCGTGGACTTCGTGGGCTTACTGCGATTAGTCGGACTATTTTTCGCTACTCCGTGGTTTAACGAAGTTCGTTGCAAAATTCGAATATGTTGACGAACGAAAGTTTCTAAATCGTCGAACTTAGGTATTTGAAGGCCACGTCTAACCATTTCAAATAAGCGAACGGTTTCGAAATCTAATTTCTTTAAAACGATATACAAAAACAAAAAGTTACAGAGGTCATTGACCTTGACATTCTCTAGGGCGCGAGCAGCTGATGCAAAAATATCTAAGAATTTTTCTAACTCGTCTTCATTACACGATGAGCTATTTTTCAAATTAAATATTTGATCCAAATAAGCGGTTGTTACTAAGCGTTCTTCTTATTTGACCTTCAAAGTATTCAAATTCAAACTATAATTTTCGGCGCAAAGCGTTATACCGGCGTAAACGGTTTTTGCTTTCCCGGTTAGTTTACTAACTAAGTAATGTAATTTTTCGTAATCCGATAACGAATTATTATTATGGATCGTATTTTCGAAACTAGCGAAAAACAAAGGCCAATTTTTAATATCGCCATCAAATTCGGGTATTTGTATGGGCGGTAATTTAGGTCGGTCCCGTTTCAGCAAATCAAAACCGGCTGGCCCGGGTTTTGAATCCATGACTACTACGGGCACGGGCGCTTGCAATGACTTAGCGACACGTTTTATGCGACAAATTAAATCTTCGAAAGATGACATGGCGTCATAACTTAATAAGAAATCGGGATTTAATTTTAATTCAAGCAAGTAAATTTTATCGAGAACATTTTCGAAATCTAAGCGCAAAGTATCTACGGTTTTGATCGAGGATAAAAACAATTCTTATATTGATTCATCTGCGATCCTCGATGAATAATCACAAATTAATTGCATACGCTTAAAAAGGCTATCCTTCTTAGCGTGCAATAGTTTTAACTCGGGAATCTCTTTCGGAGGCATTGTTAAAACAAAACAACTATAGCTACCTACAGTGCAAAACTAACGAACGATCAAAATGGCAGCGATGGTAAGCAGCGAGACGCGACGCGAACGAGCGTAGGAACCTACTTGCGCGCGCGGGCCTAGGTACCTGCTCGCGTGGTCTACCTATTACTATGCGGTGCTGTCGATATTACCAACTATTTAGTACCTACCTATGCGAAAAACAGTAGGTAAGTATGCGTTTATTCCCTAATGGAATAAAACTATTATCTATGCGTTTATTCCCTATAGAATAAATACTATTACCTAATCTATGCGTTTATTCCGAATGGAGTAAAAACTATAACCTATACCAATGCGTTTATTCCGTGGTGGAATAAAAACTATTGCGTTTCTATTAGCAAACTACTAAAGCGAGTGGATCAAAATCCGGATCAAAAAGGATCAAAAATGGTTGAGCGGGCGAGATAAATAAATTCAAAGTGGACTGTATTTGCGGGGAAAGACAATAATGAAATTTACACGCGGTTGTCGAACGAAAAAGTAATGGAAAAACAGGAATGGGCACACTACCTTGCTGCTTGCTGCGAGATACTGAGGTGGAAGCTGTCGGGGGCGTCCCTGGACTTGAATTCCTGGTTTCCTTGCACGAAAACGCTATTTATCCATGGAAAACACAATTATTGCGAAAGGTTTGATGCGGGCGCGCGCGCGCGTTCATTGTAGGACAGACTGAACGTATTTAGTCGTGGTCGCTGCCCGTGAGAGGCTAGTGGCGCGAGCGTAGGTACTTGCGTGCGTAATACAGCTGTCTCGTTCCTCCTTTATGCGAGACAAGGTAGGTGCGAAAGAGAAATGGAATAAAGGGGAGCGGGGGGAGTGTCGACAACTAATTAATTAAAAACAAATGCAGATCAGCGATACAACACAGAACGCTAACGCACGAAAACGCTATTTATCCATGGAAAACACAATTATTGCGAAAGGTTTGATGCGGGCGCGCGCGCGCGGTCATTGTAGGACAGACTGAACGTCTTTAGTCGTGGTCGCTGCCCGTGAGAGGCTAGTGGCGCGAGCGTAGGTACTTGCGTGCGTAATACAGCTGTCTCGCTCCTCCTTTATGCGAGACAAGGTAGGTGCGAAAGAGAAATGGAATAAAGGGGAGCGGGGGGAGTGTCGACAACTAATTAATTAAAAACAAATGCAGATCAGCGATACAACACAGAAAAAATAACGCGGCTACTCTTTTATCGTAAACCGGCGCAACCAGTATTCCTGTCCCTTGTCCCATGGTGGTGAGCCCTTTCCGTGTTTAAATAGACGCAGATTGTTGCTAGCTACTGTTGAAGATTATCAATCCGCCCAGCACTACCTAGCTTAACGACTGCCATGTTACTGGCAACCGGGACCAACGGCTGAACGTGCTTTCCAAAGCACAGAAATACTCAGAAATTTAACAAACAAATAAATTACAAGTAAAAAAGTGGTCACCTATCCGTCACCAGCCATAGCTAAATTTGCTTCACGTGTTCGTTTAATTTGTTCGTCGACACCACGAGCGTTTAATTTGTTATAGCTCGGATAACGTGGTAATCACCCACCACTCCTGCAGCAAGACAAACCATGATGTCTAAGGCGATCGACGACTACTCTACAATGGCACTGGTGCCCTGGCATGGCACCCAACTGCTCTTTTAGAAAATTGGTTCCATTCTATACAGTTTAGTGTAATCTATATATAAAAAAATGAATCACCATTTCCCTTTGTTCCGCCATGACGCGTGAACGGCTGGACCGATTTAAAAAATTCCTTTTGTATTGGAAAGCCCATTTATTGAGGAAGGCTATTAGTGATATATTATCACGCCACTACAGAGGAGAGCGGAGCAGTAACCATAAATGTCAACAAATCGGGCAAACTCATACATTTTTGGAAAAGTAATAAGCGACGGGATTAAATGGGTGCCACGGGGTTGGAATTATGTCACGGACGAAGCCGGGCAAGCCAGCTAGTCGGATATAAAGGATTGCGAAATGAAAACGAAGAAAATCGAAAAAAAATTAAACAAAACGCGCGTAATGTAATAGGGTCAACCCACCGGCCGAACGCCGTGTCGCACTGTGACGTCATAATGAGCGCGCGCCTAATCACGGAAATTCAAAAACGGGCTAAAACTTCTCACCGTTATAACTTCGGAAATACTGCATGTATTGAAGTGAAATAAAAAGTAATGTAATGTACATGAGCTACGCTCTAATTATAGCTGTATTTGATAGTAATATTTTGACCCTTTTGTGTTCTCCATTATTATGTCGGTGACTACTACTTGTACACAGTGTTGCAAGGAAGCGAAATCTATTTACCCGTGTTTTCTTCAAAGTATTAGTAACTTCAAGTATTTGCTAATGATGTTTTGACTGTTAGTTTATTTATTTTTTAGATTACTTTATTGCGTAATTTAGGTTTATTTATTATTAAGTGGGTAGGTAAAACAGGCCATGAGCCATCGATGTTATAAAAGCGGCGTAACACTTAGAAGACGTCTCATTCTAGCAGCGATATTATAAGAATGTAAACAAGTCTCAAGTTTTTTTTAAAATATAAGGTACTACCTGATTTCCGCAGCTCCACCCGTATGAAATTTGGTCATTACACAAAAAGTGCTTCCCATGAGAATAAAATGTATTTTTCGGAATTAGAAGTACTATGTATGTCAATCCAGTCAATGTTTTAGCTTTATGCCGTTTTTTTATTTAAATCGGTTAACGCTTGCTTGAGTAACAAACATCTTCACAAACTTAAATATTATAATATCAGTGGAAATAAAAAACGCCTACGGCTCCGCTCGTGTGAAATCCAGTTGTTTTCTGGAATAATGTTGATCAGTTTATTATATCACTGCGAGAACATTATTTTCATAGCAATGATATTGTGGGATTTTTTTTTACAAAGTTCCATCTAGCCCATAGTTAGCTAATATAAGCTTGTGGTAACTACTATAGACATACTTAAATCTTTCTAAATATACATATTATAAATAGATAACACCCAAACATCGAAGAAAACATTTGTAAATCACACAAATATTAGACCTCAGCGCGGCGAGTAACTGCCGGAAACAAAGTTAACGGTGCTTTGTCCCAATTAGTAAAGCGACAAAGCATCGTAAAAGAAGCACGACTCGCGTTTCATAACGCAGTGCTAGTGCCAACGTTGCTTTACGGTAGCAAAACCTAGGAATGTCAGAAGATGCATAAAAGTAAGCTGAATGCTGTGGAGATGCGATCACTTCGAAAATTGTGCGGCGTAACCTTGGCCGACCGAAAATGCAACGAAGTGATACGCAATATGGCAGGTTTGAGTGAAAGTGTCAGCGTTAAACTGAAAAATAGCGTGCTCTGTTGGTTTGGACACGTTCAACGAATGAGTGAGGAACGATTGACGAAGAATATATATTGTGCGAAAGTAGAGGGCAGAAGGAGTCAAGATAGACCGAGACTTACTTATGAAGATCACGTGAGCGGATTGCTCAAGAACGGAAGAGTCAAAAGTACTCGGATACCCAGACGTGCATGTATGAAGCGATTAATGAATCTACAGGAAGCAAAAGAAGTATGATGGATCGCGATGCCTGGCGATTTGTCCTCTCTGACTACCCCGTCAGGGATACAGCGTGAAGATAGTTAAGTTTATCTAATAAAACTATATAACGCATGTGCGTGTGGTCACTCAAAAGTTCGCCACACTACAAATATGCAATGCGAATTTTACCACTAAGCTTGAGTGTCGACTTTAAATATGAGAATTAGCTAAAAATATTGAAAGGAATCCCGAGTCGAGCCCCATTTTAAGTAAATTAAATCTGTATCATTGTACCTATTTTTATAAATGGCAGTAATTAATTCTACGGGTTTGAAACCTATTTAACACGTAGAATTAAAAAAAAAATACTCGCGTTGTACCTATTTCCCCAACCATGTGATAGTGTTGCTAACGAGGAATGAATTTTGGAAAATAATGATATACGTACATAAACGATATTTTTTAAATAATAGACTTGTCCCTAGGACGTCTACATTTACTTATACCTTAGAAGTTAGTTACCTACTTAAAATATGATATGGCTTTATAAATAAAAATTGTAGACTTTATTAAGTTAACTCCGTAAATTAAAATGTTATAAATTTAAATCAAGTAAGTGCCCGAAGTCAGTGTTCGATTTCTGACTATTTTTCAGGAATCAATTATGCAGTTATGGTTTTTATTATCATCGGGCTCGAGATACATTTTAGTATTTCTCGCTATTTCTCATAGTTTTCAAAACAAACTTCAAACGAACCATTTAATTCAATACCATTGAAATAAACAATTTTTAAACTGTCACCCATCTCATATATTATTATAAGCTAAATCTCCCAATATTTGGGATAAATGTTTTTACACGCTTTCTTTTGCACTACGCACACAAACGCAACGGAGTACGTAATATACTCGCGCCGCGCGCGGCTTACCCACACATGGCTAAGCAGCAACTTTGACGGCACGCATTGTACTGGACGCGGTATCTGGGTGTTTATAAAATCTAAGCCTGTATTATTACAACAGCAATTGACTTTGGCCTGTATTTTTCGAAAAATACCCGCCATGGTTCGATCGATTCCAAAAATGAAAATACAAATAATTATACAATGGGCCCAATTATCGATCATACGACTTGAAAGCGTAGACGTAAAGTTACTGGTGAAATGTCTGTTGTCTCTTGTTTTCCCGTGTCTAAATATGAAACAAATGACATTTCACCAGCTTTCCGTTCTACGCTGTCAAGTCGTATTCGTAGTCGAGAAATGGGCTCTATAATAGTAGAGGCCAAAAGAGAGGACAAATTACTGTGAGAGACGATAATTTATTCGTCATTTTACGCTTGGCACGAGTATCCCCTGATTTCAGCTTTCCTTCGGAACCTGTACAGAAGCTATGACATTACCCCGGCCGCGTGCGTGTCATTTAAATGCGTCAATGTTATGCATAGCGCCTCGTGTCCATACATTGAAACTGAAAATTATAAAAAACAGGTCAGGTTTCTGATTTTTTTGAATACGAGTATAAGCATTATGATCACTAAAGTTACTTTACTTTATATTCCATTACTTTATTTATTATTTAAAACGATTCGACTAGTTTCGCCTCACGCAATTATCATAGGTTACTAACACTGGTTCAAACACTTCCTACGTCGGAAACCACCATAATATTAAATTGTAAAAGTGATTTTAATGTTCATAATGTGCTATTACAACAAGTTCCACCAAATGCCAACAACCGAAAGTATACTTACTATAAGTTTTTTTTTAAAACAGATCGTCTCATAACAGCAATTATGCCTCTGCCAACTCCTACAGAGAATAGGCGTGATGCCGTGTACGTGTATATCACTATAGTACGTTGACACAATTTTTATGTATAAGAATCCACAGTTATTAAACTTATGAAAAGATTAGACTTCATATTATTAATTTAGTTTATTCAAAAACGGAAAGTCAAAAGTACTCGGATGACGTGCATGTATGAAGCGATTAATGAATCTGCAGGAAGCGAAAGAAATATGCTTGGACCGCAAAACGTGGCAATCTGTCCTCTCTGACTACCCCGTCAGAGATACAACGAGAAGATTGTTAGTTTTAACAAGATTTATACATTAGTTTTAGAAAATAATATTCAGCAAGCGTCCGCCATTTTCCACATTTGTATGTAATCTGTGATAGATTATATACATAATAATAATAAATAAATATCGTTGGGACAACTTACACAACGCCATCTGATTCCAAACTAAGCAGAGCTTGTACTATGGTAACCAGATAATTGATAAACATACTTATATATTTCTAAATACATACATATTATAGATAAATAACACCCAGACACAGAATAAACCATCATGCTCAGAACACAAAGTTTTATCCTGGGTGGGAATCGAACCCACGACCTCTTGCGTAGCAGTCGGATGCACTCCCACCGCGCCACAGAGGCAGTCATAATAATAATATTAAAATATTATTATTCAATAATATTTTAATCGTGTGTTTTTTAAGTGACTAGATAAATCTAAAGCCAATGTCACGCGTTTAGTTCATGATTAAAGACTCTCACAAGATATTATCACCCAGATGTAAATTTTCGTCAAAAAATGTCGTAATCCGTCGATAACGTATTTTACATTATCACTGCACATGCTCGGATATTCGTGATCGACTAATTAAGAAAGTAATCTAGCGTGTTTGCCAACTGTGTGACAAACTGACAACTGAGTAATCGATAACAAATTCTCGTATAAACTAAATACACCATATATTTATTTATTTATTTATCTATTTAT
Organism: Thumatha senex; assembly: GCA_948477245.1. Lineage (NCBI taxonomy): Eukaryota > Metazoa > Arthropoda > Insecta > Lepidoptera > Erebidae > Thumatha > Thumatha senex. The sequence goes on along the minus strand of OX419739.1, from coordinate 20,023,879 downwards.
TTATATATCTCAATACATCTATTATTACAAGATTTACTCAATACAAAAGTGTATACCACTGAGGTGGCAGACAAGCATACGGCCCACCTGATGGAAAGTGGTCACCGTAGCCTACGGACGTTTGCAACACCAGAGGTGCATCACTCGCTCTGCCGACCCTAAAGTAGTTATATATAGGTACTGCATAATTATTTCCTGCTGAGTTATCTACGTAATGCCTATAACATATTATAAATAATGCTACTTTTGTGAATTCATTCAGAGTACAACAGAATATGTTGCTAGTGTAAGGGGTCTCACCAAAATCTCCGGTGCTAAAGCCACCAACCACACTTACTAGCGGTGCACGCTAGGCAGGGCCAGAGTCTACCTACTATTTCAATCGCGTCAGAATCGTAATATAATTCCATCCGAAAGCGGGTAGGCTTCTAGGAAAATCGATTTAGAGATTTGTATAATTCGATAAACTCTGGAATTAGGTTTCAAAGATTTGTTTGATCCATCAACTACAACTACAGTTGATGGATCAAACAAATCTTTTCTCTTAATGTCCCGCGACTTCTCCAACCTATTTCGAACCCCTTTTCACTTTGAATTCAAAGTTTATTAACAATGCTATCTTAGTGAATGCCTACATCACAATCGACGACGTTGGCGTAAGAGTGATCTAAAAGAGCCTTAGGGCTAGCGCAAATATACAACTTGTAGTTGAACAACTATTAAGTTGTGTATCACATGTCTATAGGACTATATTGAAGCGTGCAAACTGTCAACAAAGTTGCTCGATAAAAAAGTCAAGCTGTATGTACTTTTGTTTAAAAATTTGGACAACTATCAAAAAATACTTAATTTGTATTGCATTGTAGATGTGCACATACCATCGACTAAACAGTCGATCCGTGACAAAACAGTTTAGTCGATGCAAAAGTTGTATGTATGCGCTAGCCCTTCTACTTAGGAAAGAAATGTCTGGCCATGTCAGCCCCGCCGGGTCCCGGTAAGAGGGGAAGACCCAAGAAGTGCTGGCTTGACGTCGTAAGGGATGCCGACGACCGTGCGAAGTGGAGGAGAAAATGTAGGAAAGCGGACCCCGGGCGTCGCGAGACGCAACTGGGCCAGACGCTCGGATGATGATGATGCGCTAGCCCTTCTAGTAGGTTTTAGAGAAAATATTATTTAGACCAGTATGACATGCCTTCAGCGAAGGACGCGGTCTTCAATTGCGTTTTATTTGTCAAAAGTAGTGTATTTTCTAGTGTTTATGTTTAAAAATAGTGACTTTTTAAACATACAAGTTTCGTGTGTAGAAAGTGTTTTAAAATTGGATAACTCAGTGGAACGCGGCATTTACTATGGCCTTCCAAAATCCACATATACCTATACTGGAGTAGAACTTAAACAAACCCACGCTGCTATCTACAAGAATGTATTATAATTACGTACTTCTCACAAATGAAGAAGATTCATATTTATAACGTAAAAAATGGATATCTTTGCATACATACATATTGTTTATCCACGAAGGGGTAAGCAGAGGCATATTATACGCCCACATTTCAACATATGCATTTTTGTCCCACGTAATAGGTGAGCCCATTGACATGTTGAAATGGACAAGTGCAGTGCCATTTTTGAAACTCACACTCTACTCCTTCACAAGTTACACTTCACAAGATGTTTTACAAGTTCGTGTAAATTACGTTTATCCAAAAAAATTACAGGGCTTGTAAAATTGAACACTTGTAGGTCTACTTATAAGTTCTAAATTTTAAAAAAATGTATTAATTTGTATAAGGGCATCCTATACAGTCATTATAGTCCAGTCATTATATACATTTGGAAATGCAAATGAACCGAGAAAGCCAAATTTTGGATATTATGTATGGGGCTAGAAAAGCTTAAGTTCAAATTGTCGACCAATATAACCTGATGGGTTTTCCGTCATCTTGAAACAAGTAAAAAAAAAAAAAATCGTATCTCAACGGGGAACAGAGTTATGATGAAAAAACTGAATTAAACCCTTTTTTCAAGATGGCGGAAATCCCATCAGGTTATTTAGGTCGACAATATGAACTTAAGCTTTTCTAGAAAGTAATATCCAAAATTTGGCCTTCTCGGTTCATTTGCATTTCTAATCCGATTTTCCCGATGTAATGACTGGGACTATTAATAGTAGGTATTATAAATGCTATAAAATTTCTCTCAACATGGATAAAAAAGTTTCACTTCAATAATATAAAGAAGCGCTCGTAGCCCCGCTAATTCAATATTCTTTAAATGATAAATAATAAAATAAATAAATATCCATCACGCCTTATCCCCGAAGGGGTGGCAGAGGCATATTATATGCCCACTTTTCACCGTATGGATTCCTGTCCCACGTAATAGGTGGTGAGCCCATTGCCGTGTTGAAATACAGACGCAGGTTGTGGCTACCTGCAATCATTTGTAAGCAGAGGCATATTATACGCCCACATTTCAACATATGCATTTTTGTCCCACGTAATAGGTGAGCCCATTGACATGTTGAAATGGACAAGTGCAGTGCCATTTTTCAAACTCACACTCTACTCCTTCACAAGTTACACTTCACAAGATGTTTTTACAAGTTCGTGTAAATTACATTTATCCAAAAAATTTACAGGGCTTGTAAAATTGAACACTTGTAGGTCTACTTATAAGTTCTAAATTTAAAAAAAATGTATCAATTTGTATAAGGGCATCCTATACAGTCATTTTAGTCCAGTCATTATATACATTTGGAAATGCAAATGAACCGAGAAAGCCAAATTTTGGATATTATGTGGGAGGGGGGGGGGGGGGCTAGAAAAGCTTAAGTTTATGTTCAAATTGTCGACCAAAATAACCTGATGGGATTTCCGCCATCTTGAAAAAAGGGTTAAATTCAGCTTTTTCATCATAACTCGGTTCCCGTTGAGATACGAAATAGTTTTCTTTTTTTTTTTTTTACTTTTTTCAAGATGACGGAAAACCCATCAGGTTATTTTGGTCGATAATTTGAACATAAACTTTTCTAGAAAGTAATATCCAAAATTTGGCTTTCTCGGTTCATTTGCATTTCTAATCCGATTTTTCCGATGTAATGACTGGGACTATTAATAGTAGGTATTCTAAATGTTATAAAATTTCTCTCAACATCGATAAAAAAGTTTAAATAAATAAAATAAATAAATATCCATCACGCCTTATCCCCGAAGGGGTGGCAGAGTTCGTTTACAGAACACTGAGACCGCGGGGCCACGAGCGCTTCCCTTTAAATGATCCCTGCATTAAACAACTCTCGCTATGGCTGGTCCAGGGATGAGGTTTTTTTTTAACCGGGTAACGGGGCCTATTATCCGGATAAACGAGTTAAAGTCAATGCTCAGAAAAACAAAACTAGCACTTCGTTAAATATTGTTAAACCCCTTTCAGAAGAGTTTTTCTATAATCCTTTCTTATAAGAAATAAATCCTTTCAGCGTTTGATAATCACGCTTTTGAAATAATTATTTTTATTTATGTAGGTCACAAAAGTAATACAATTAAAAATTTCAAGTTTATTTCTTCTACATTTACATTTTCTGCTTGATTCGGCTGTGAAAGAAAGAATCTGGCAATAAAATACATCGCCACTTTATAAAGTTATACTTCTTTGGCGCGTTTTGGAAAAATTATGTGAGTAAATATTTAGGATGCGTGCGCACACCGTCACGAATAACCGACACCCTGAAGTTACCTGATAAGTGTTTCCATGACATCTTATAACTACATTCAAAGTAGTTTTCAAAAAACCTGAAGTTAGACTTAGTTAGTTAAACATTTTAGTTTTTGCTACAAACGTAGGATAAGGCGAACGATAGCACTGGGACATCTATCCGAGGAGTTACCCGGAGCGTCCGGCAATAGACAGTTAGGCAGGGACCGTGTGGTTTTAGCCGGATCGAGTACGGCATGGCATCCGAGGGGATTTCCACACGTAAAAAAAAGGCGAAAGATAAAAAAATTATTTAGAATTTTATTTTGTTTCGCTAAAGAAGTACGAGTATAACTTCTACCGCGTGTACATAGGTACACACACATTTTTTTTTCTAATTGCCATTAATATATATTACATTAACTTTTTTTATACCACAGAGGTGGCAGACAAGCATACGGGCCCACCTTTTCATTTCATTGTTCGTATTTTTAGAATAGGTTAAGGAATAATTTAAGCTACATTTTATCCCCGTATCCACGCACTTGTGGCCCCGCGGACTCAGTGTTCTGTAAACGATCACTGAGTTACGCAACATTCACTATGGCTGGTCCTCGGATGGGTGACCGGTTTGTGGCATTTATATTTGCGAGCGTTTCCGTGCTTCGGAAGGCACGTTAAGCCGTTGATCCCGGTTGCCAGTAACATGGCAGTCGTTAAGCCCAGTTGAATCCACACTCAATCACAGCATGTCGCCACAACCTGCGCCTGTCTATTTCAACGCGGCAATGGACTCACCACCTGTTACGTGGGACATAAATGCATACGGTAAAATGTGGGCGCCTAGTATGCCTCTGCCTACCCCTTCGGGGATAAAGGCTTGACAATATGTATATATCCACACGGAAATGGGAACTATAAACCCCGGAATGTAGGTACGCTAGTTAGTAAATAAATTAATAATTTAATGGTGCAAGTTACTCGTTTTTTAATTTACTATGAAGGCATGGCATGGCAAAAATGATAATACCCCATCTGCTAGAATGTGGTCACTGTATCCTATGGACGTTTATATCATCAGAAGTGAAACACTCTCACTGCCAACCCCATTGCGCCAGATTGCTGCAGGCGGTGGTGACCCGCTGTGGGTTTTTTTTTTCAACCCATATGGCCCATTTGGCCTTCAACTTAGTTTATCAAAAAATGTAACCAGACCGGAAAACGGATTTACGTTCTTTCCGACACACGGAAACGTTCGCAAATGCCGAAAACTGTCATCCATCTCGAAATTTACCATAGCTTTAGGTTGCTTAACACGGTAATCGTTTACAGAACCCAGAGAATAGAAATATACTTTATTATACACCAATTGTATGTAACTAGAGCTAAGTGATACAAAATTTAAGTATATTAATGATAACCTGTATGTACATTTAGCCTAGTTAAGATTTTATTGCCGCTTCTGAGAAGATACTCAATCAGTAAAAATATTATAAAGTGACTGGAGATTATGTGTTTGAGCCGTTTGGGGTCCAGACCCTAGGGTCGTGGGGTTCAACAGCTTGCAACCATTTTAGAAAGATAGTAATTGTTACATATATATATTACTCGTTACCAGAAGGTTAATTTTTATTTTTCGTACAAAGGTTTAAGTATTGTGATGGCAATGCTGCCAGTCTTCTGGGGACGCTACTGTGATAAGAAGAAATTTTATGACAAATATTCCATGCCTTCTTTTTGATTTTTATTTTTTATAGTCTCAGTTTACTCATTAGTAATTCATGTCATACGCTGTAATTTTTTTTATACCAATGAGGTGCAACCAACAAGCATACGGCCCACCTTATGGAAAGTTACGTGGCCGTTAGCCTATGGACGTTTGCAACACCAGAGGTGCAGTACTTGCGCTGCCGACCCTTTAAAAACCTTCTAAGACCCCTTTTGGAGAACCCCATAGTGTAGACGTTCGTTATTTATTTTATATTTTATTTATCTATCACGCCTTATCCCCGAAGGGGTGGCAGAGGCAGAGGTACATATTAAATGCCCACTTTTCACCGTATGCATTCCTGTCCCACGTAATAGGTGGTGAGCCCATTGCCGTGTTGAATTAGACAGACGCAGGTTGTGGCTACCTGCTGTTGAAATTTTTCGTCGTCCATAAGGCCTTCAACTTGACTTAACAACTGCCAATTTTACTGGCAACCGGGACCAACGGCTTAACGTGCCTTCCGAAGCACGGAAACGCTCGCAAATGTAAATGCCACTAAGTGGTCACCCATCCGTTACCAGTCATAGCGAAAGTTGCTTAACGCAGTGATCGTTTACAGAACACTTATTCCGCGGGGCCACGAGCGCTATATTCCAATTTATTTTATAATGATATATATTTGAAATGTCTATTGTCTGTTTTGTAAATGTCTTACGAGATGATTACAGTGACTTTGTATCTATATTGATAAGGATGGTTATTAATTGTTAAAGTTTACCATAGTCGACTTCATAAGATTGACGATTCTTTCCAGGGTAACTGTTTACGCTTTTACAACAAGCTTCCCTGTGATCTGAAAAATTTACCATTAAATAAATTTAAAAAGTTAAACGTTAAGCTCTGTGAAAAAGGTTATTACTCTGTAAACTACGAGTATTTGCAGGACAGGAACGTTGGCAAAGTGAAATAATATTAAATTGTAAATAGGCCATCAAAAAAAATCCTCCCTAAGTTTCTTGCCGGTTCTTCTCAGGCGTTCAGAACCGGTGGTCACTTTAAATAAGTATTTATAGTGTATGACATTTTCTTTGACATGTGGGCGTATAGTATGCCTCTGCCTACCCCTACGGGGATAAAGGCGTGACAATATGTATGTATGTATGACATTTTATAAGCGCCGTTAAAATGGTCTATGCAAACAAAAGACATTTTTTTTTATTATGTTAAGATCACTTAGTGTAAAATAGCATTAAATTTATTTTGAATATCAATGTTTTAGTAGAACACCTAATTATTTAGGTATTATGTAAGATTCTAAACTGACTAAATGGTAATGGGCACCACCACCTATTACGTGGGACACGAGTACATACGGTGAAAAGTGGGCGTAAAATATGCCTCCGCCGCCCCTTCCGGAATAAGGCGTGATTGATAAACAAGTGTATATTTCTTTCTATAGCTACACATTTTTAATATATTTCCGCTATATCCAAAATGGTGATAAAAGATTAAATCGTGTATTTTTTTTGTAAAGTAAACTGTGATAAATATTTTTAAACCTTTCATCATCTTATAAAAGGTTTAAATTCCGATCAAAACCAAATGAATAAAACTTTATCAATTTCAAAAAGAAAAATTCAAGTGCATAAAGTATTTAATAAATCCAAACAATTTGTAATAATCCTTTACTATCTTAACTCTTAATTTAAACACACAATTATTTTTTCACAGTTCTTTATAAATACTAAGCAAAGTATTCCTAAAATGACATAAACTTTTAAAAAATGTGTATTTAGGTATACATCTTTAATTGTTTTTTAAACTTTCACTGACTAAAATAAAGTTTTATGCCAATACTATTCAAAATTAACCGAACAAACAAAACTTGAAAAAGAAAACAAATACTTACAAAAAGTTTTTTGTAATCCAAATAATTGTAAAAATTTTACACTATCACTCACAAAGTAAACACTATCACTTTTTGTAACTTTTTTCAACTGTTGATAATTCACTAGTGATGTTATTTATTAGTGTATTATATATCGATATTTTTATGGACGTCAATATGCGTTTGTATCGTCCGCGCGCACCAATGCTACTGGATGGAGAAGTTATTATTCGGGCGGGCGGCCCGCCCAGATGTTATCTCGGCATCTAAGACTACTGCGTCGTGAGCTACAAGTGATAGCGTAAATTATATTCTACGAGTACAATATAATTGTGATAATTTTGTGGGTAGCACGTGCTTTGTTATTATTGTAGTATGTACTCGTATTGTTGAAATAATCGGTAGCAAATGGGAATTTATTCCGATAGTAAAGTCATAATTTTTTTTAATCCAAATATGCTAGTACTTAATTAAGAAGTGTGAATTTTGTAAAATAAAATAAGAGATTTATGTCAATTTAAGAAAATGACAGTACATTAACTTTGGAATCAATAAAAAAGAAGCTAATGTAGCCCAAACTAAGCTAATATATATAAAATAAGTTGTGGGATCTAGACGACTGCTAAACATACTTTAATATTTTTAAATACATACATATTATACATAGCAAACACCCAAACTCCGAAACAAACATTTGTGGATCACACAAATATTTGTTTCGGGAATCGAACCCGGGACCTCAGTCGCGGCAGTCGCATACACTACCACTGCGCCACCGAGGCGGTCAAATTTAGAAGTTTTACAATATTATTTACTTTTTTTTTAAGTGAAACAAGAAATGTCTATTTCTATCCAAGGTAATCACTCCTTTCAACCTTTTCCTATCCAAGGTAATCAATGCTCTAAGGCAATGAGCAACCAGAACATTACAATGTTGTATGTTAATTTAAAAAACTACCTGATTTATTGCAACTTTTTTTATTGGGACGATTCCCACCCGCATTCCCATTACTGTGACTCCTGTAAACCAGGATCTACAGCAATGACCAAAACACCAGAAAAGTTACGCCGAGCTCGATCTCGGGAGTCCGCCTTTATTGGCTACTGGCAGCAGTTATATATGATGTTTTTATGTTCGGCCTCTTTGGAAGCGACTGCTGTCTTGTACCAACCCTTTAACCTTAACGGTGCCTGTGCCGTTGCCTTGTCTGTTGGCTAGCAGGTGCACCGATAGCAGTTGAGGTGGGATCCAAATATTTTAATGAAGCCTATGCATAATACAACTGGAAAATTTCAAATTAGATGAAAAGTTTATAAGTTTAGCGCTTTCTAACAAACTAACAAAATGTGAGGCGCTCACATACGGTTAGGTCCGATAGAGGCTTTATTCCGCGTACGCTTTAGATTATGGAATGAACTCCATGCCTGGGTTTTCCCGAATGGCTTCAGTATGGGGTTCTTCAAAAGGGGTCTAATAAGGTTTTTAAAGGGTCGGCAGTGGGAGTGCTTTTTTTATAATTATTTTAGGGCCTTGTTGTAAAGACCTTTTAGCCAAATCATATTTTTTATATCATATTTCTTCAATCTTATCTTCTAATTAGTCCTGGTCCTGTCCAGTCTTTGTCGATGTCGTGTCCTCAGTCCTAGGTCCTGGTCCTTGCCCTCAGTATAATGGTGATTTTTATAGGCAGTGCGAGTGCTGCACCTCCGGTGTTGCAAACGTCCATAGGCTACTGTGATCGCTTTCCATCAGGTGGGCCGTATGCTTATCTGCCACCTCAGTGGTATAAAAAAAACATTGCTTTTGTACTATAATTTTGCATAGATTCTGAAGTTTAAAAATGATTTTACGAAAAAAATTAAGTTTAATCTGCTCTAAATTTTTTCTTAAACCTCAAGAAAATCTCGAGCTTAGTTTTAAAAGTCGTTACCTAATCGCAAATAACTTCATGATCTAAATTCAAGTTCTTGAGCACTTATTGAATATCATTTTTTAATACGAACTTGCGGTTCCCATCTTAAGTGTTTTCCCAGTTGCTTTCAAACCCTACCAGGATTTGGGGCCTGAGGTTCACTTTTATTTCGCTGCTAGGAGCAGCTATCGTTTTGTTTTTAATTTTCGACATTGTTGTAATTGTCGTAAACCGTTTATCTCTATATTTTATGGATACTGAGAAATAGATGCGTACAGACGGACGGACGGACAGACTGAGCTTTTCTAAACTTTAGGGTTTAGAAGTCTAAAACACAATAGACAAGAAATTTCACGCTAATTAATAATATATTGGAATAAACAAACGTTTATTCCAATTTATTTACAGAATGATGTCTCACCTTTTAAAAAATATAACGTTCCAAATTCAAACTGTCTATTAAACAGCCAAGAGTGCAAAACTTTCAGTGTGCTACTATTAGAAGCAGCTATTTTCTGGCTTTTCATTTCGACACCCAAACTCCGAAATAAACATTTGTGTATCATACAAATATTTTTTAAGACCCGAGATTCGAAACTGGGACCTCAGTACGGCAGTCGCGTACACTACCCCTGCACCACCGAGGCAGTCAAACTGAAAAACAAGTGAGTAAGATTAATAGGCTTTATAAGCATTTTTATTGAAGTGAAAACCTTTTTTAGCGCGGGACTCATATTTTTAGATTAGATAAAATGTCTGGTACTCGCGACACAGTTACGGGACGCAGCTATAGTGCAGAACGCGAATGCGTCTAGATATGTTTTTTAATAGTTAATTGGTAGATTCCATACCTTGCTACTAAATAATATAATCACCATCATCATCTAACGTTGATTCAGGTCATCTACAGGTCTTATTGAATAATATTGGGTAATCTTAAGACTCTTTCAGTGCAGAATTTACTTTCATCATCAATATCACTAGTGATTCTTCAGAGTATTTTTTTTTACATTTTTTTTATCACAAACCAGGACAGACGGACGGACGATCGGAGATCAATAGCATTTTTCCCGTACCAGTGGAGTTAAAACGGAGACGTTCGTCGGCTCACTTCGTTCGCCTCCTCAGTCAATTAACGTCGATCCCGGTCAATTTTTGAAGTGAAAACTTCTTTTAGCGCGGTACGCATATTTTTTGATGAGATAAAATCTCTGGACTAATAAGTAAATTATTAATAAATTTAGTTTTCACTAAATTTAAACTAGCCTAAAATGTTTTTAAGAGAAAGACGACAATAGGTATGTCTCAAATACTTAAAATCTATGTTTCCGCTACCCCTTGTCATGTACTCCATTCGACCCTCAAGACCCCATGCTGTCGACAAATTGCTCACACGTTAAATGATCGCTTAAACGTCGATTTAATGATCGGACCTGCAAGACTGCACTTTTATTAATTTCACTAGCTGACGACCCGTGGTTACACCCGCGTAGTCCTCGTTCCCGTGGGAATACTGGGATAAAGTGTCGCTTAAGTTACTCCTCATAACATTAGTTATCTGTCAGTAAAAGACCCATTAAAATCAATTCAGCCGTTTCAGAGATTAACTGGCACTAACAGACAGTCAGAGATCAGTTTTCTTTTTGTTTTTTTATGTAACCGTAATTATATTATACTTTCATACGCATTTAGTGTAAAGCTGTTAGATCGTCATAGCTCAGATAGTCAGTTAGTCAGTAGGCACGTGCACCTTACATACGTATCTTTATTCACTAGAGCTCATTACGAATAAATTTTTGTAAAGGCTACTCTAAGAATAATTGCAGAAATCTAAAGAGAAGTCTAAAGATTATAGGAAACATGCATCTTCGTAACGAACTTACACGTCATCACGCCAGGAGGGACTCTGTGGGTGATTTGGGCGACTGCGCCATTTTATATCTATAGGTACTAGCTGATGCCCACAGCTGCGCCCGTGTGTTGAAATTTTTCTGTACCCGTTTCTCCAGTGTTATAGTAAGCTAGTACTATGTATTGTCCACCATCATTACTTTGTAACTAACTAACTATCTTCACGCTGTATCCCTGACGGGGTAGTCATTACATTATTATTTATTTTTTACTTTATTATTTTTTTAGCATTACTTTGCTATATCTTAAAAGGCTTACGCAGCGTTTTCGTTGAAAGTTCCCACACGGTGTATTTTTTACCGACACCTTCAACAATTATCGTTATACTAGATGACCCCCACAGCTTCGCCCGTGGAATATTTCGACCTCCCGTCGCACCTATTTAATCCCGTTGCCTATAAATTCTACAATAATGCATTTAAATGTGCCCGATTTGTCGACATTTACCTATGACTATTGCTCTACTCCCCAGTGTAGTAGCGTAATGATATTTAGCCTACAGCCTTCCTCGATAAATGGGCTATCTAACACAATATTTTTTTCAAATCTGACCGATGTTTTTTTGATATTACTAGATGACCCCCACAGCTTCGCCCGTGGAGTATTTGGACCTCCCGTCGCACCTATTTAATCCCGTCGCTTATGAATTCTACAACGATGCATAAAAATTTGTCCGATTTGTCGACATTTATGACTACAGCTCTGCTCCCCAGTGTAGTAGCGTAATGATATATAGCCTTCCTCGATAAATCTAACAAAAAAGATTTTTTCAAATCCGACCAGTAGTTCCTGAGATTAGCGCGTTCAACCAAACAAACAAACAAACAAACTCTTCAGCTTTATAATATTAGTATAGATAGTATAGATTTTACTCAATATATTATATTGAAGCGCTCGTGGCCCCGCAGACTAAGGTCCGTATTCCAGAACGTTTCTCAACACTCGATCGAGCTTAAGACTAGATTTTGCCATATAAAATCTACTCTGAAGTGTTTCTTGAGTGTTGATAAACGTTCTGGAATACGGCCCTAAGTGTTCTGTAAACGATCACTGAGTTACGCAACTTTCACTATGGCTGGTCCTCGGATGGGTGACCATCACTTTTCATCTGAAAAACTACTACAAATAGAACTTTATATATAGGAACACAATTTTCACATGTTTTGTATTACAGAACATTGGTTAAAAAGTCATGAACTATTGTTCAACAATGAATTTTATTCACTTAGCAATGCGTTCTCAAGAAAGAAAGCCATTCGTGGGGGCTCTCTTATATTTGTATCTAATAATTTGAAATGTAAAGAACGTAAAGATATTGTGGCCCTTTCTATTGAGCGTACTGCTGAATTTTCTTTGTTGAGCTTTAGCAACTGATTGTCCTCCGTGTCTACAGTCCTCCAGATAGGGATTATAATTTATTAGAAACTGTAATGGAAAATGTATTGAAGCGTTAGTTTACTAGTAGAAAACATGTTGTGGTGTGTGGGGATTTTAATGTTGACATACTTGTGCAGTCTTCGAAATGTATCAGATTTATAAATTTGTTTAAGTTTTTTGGCTTACAAAATTTATTTTGTGAGCCAACTAGAATTACCTCACATTCTAGAAAATGTATAGATAATATATTCTGCAACTGTGCAACAACAACAAGGGAGATATTAAGTAACTTTCCATCAGATCATCTTGGTCAGAAAGCAGCGTTTCCTATTAATGTCACTTCCAAAGGAAATAAAATTGTATGTAGGCCAATGAGTGCATATCGACTTAAACAATTTAATATTAATGTTTCAGCAAAAGTCACTAATATTGATTTTAATCAGGAAGATCCAAACGGCTTATATAACTCCTTATTTAATACAATTAAAGCTGAGTACAACAATATATTTAAATCAAAAACATTTTATAAAAACAAAAACCTGCAATCTTGTAAGTGGGCAACTACAGGTATTTACAAAAGTAGGGCTAAGTTGTACGAACTATATGGTATGAAGCAATTTAATTTTGATCCTGCTTTTATTCAATATGTAAAAAAATATTTCAAGACCTTTAAAAAGGCCTGTGCTGCTGCCAAGTCATTAGATATCAGTAATAAGATTAAAGATTCAAAAAATAAGGTAAAAATGACTTGGAATGTAATCAATACTGAAACCGGTCGATTACTACCCCGTGATAATAACTTTAAGTTAATTATAAATAACAAGGTGATTAATAATAAATTAGATGTAGCACAAACTTTTAACAACTATTTTATAGACATACCCGCGAAAACAACTAGCTTCTTAAATTCTTGTCCAATCAAAGCTAAACGCATGCTTGGTGGCAGCGTAGATCAGTGTAATGTCTTAATTAGCTTTAATTGTGTTAACCCCAACGATATCATTAAAGTATTCAAGTCGCTTAACTCAAAAATCGGCTGACTTGTGGGGTATTTCTGTGAAATTGATACAGTCTATTATTGTTAATTTATCTCCACATCTAGCTGAAATATTTAATAAATGTATCGATAAAGGAGTGTTTCCGGATTTAATGAAACACAGCAAGTTAATACCTCTATTTAAGTCTGGATCCAAAACCGACCCTGGTAATTTCAAACCATTTCAATATTTGTTTGTTTGACCTATTTCAATGTTGACTGCCTCTGTGGCGCGGTGGGAGTGCATCTGACTGCTACGCAAGAGGTCGTGGGTTCGATTCCCACCCAGGATAAAACTTTGTGTGATGAGCACGATGGTTTATTCTGTGTCTGGGTGTTATTTAACTATAATATGTATGTATTTAGAAATATATAAGTGTGTTTATCAGTTATCTAGATCCCATAACACAAGCTAATATTAGCTTACTTTGGGCTAGATGGCGCTGTGTGAAAAGTGTCCCACAATATTTATTTATTTATTTAATATTACCTGCCATCACCAAAATTTTTGAAAATATTATATTGCAACAACTACAAGCTCATTTTAATTCAAATATGCTACTACATAAAGAGCAGTATGGGTTCACAAGGGGTCGTTCTACCATTCATGCAGGTGTGACACTTCTGAATCATGTATATGACGCCTGGGAGAATAGACAATATGCTATTGGTGTATTCTGCGATCTCTCCAAAGCATTTGATTGCGTTGAACATAAAACACTATTGCGAAAACTCTTTTATTATGGTATCAAAGACTTTGCACTGGATCTTGTTGCCTCGTACTTAAATGATCGGATACAACATGTTGATGTTAATGAAATTCTCTCCTCTGGAGCATCTGTAGCTATGGGCGTACCGCATGGGTCAATTCTAGGTCCGTTTCTATTTTTAATTTATATTAACGATCTGCCATTCTATATACAGAACTTGTGCAACATTGTTCTATTTGCTGATGATACGTCACTTATTTTTAAAGTTGATCGTACTTACTGATTTAGACTTTAACGGCGTAAATAGTTCACTTGACCAAGTTGTAGACTGGTTTACGACCAATAATTTGCTACTAAACGCTAAGAAGACAAAATGTATCAGATTCAGCATGCCTAATGTCAGGAATTGCGGTACAAATATAACATTGAACGGTGATACCCTTAATATTGTAGAATCAACTGTATTTTTGGGGATCACTTTAGATAGCAAACTGCAGTGGAACGCCCAAATAATGTGTCTTGCAGGTAAACTCAGCTCGGCAGCCTTTGCCGTTAGTAAAGTCAGGCAGCTCACTGATGTACCTGTGTGTACCCTGACGGGGTAGTCAGAGAGGACAGATCGCCAGGCTTCGCGATCCATGCATACTTCTTTCGCTTCTTCGAGATTCATCAATCGTTTCATACACGCACGTCTGGGTATCCGAGTACTTTTGACCTTTCCGTTTTTGAGCAATCTGCTCACGTGGTCTTCATATGTAAGTCTCGGCCTACCCTGACCTCTTCTACCCTCTGCTTTCGCACAATATATATTCTTCGTCGATCGTTCCTCACTCATTCGTTGGACGTGTCCAAACCAACGGAGCACGCCCTTTTCCAGCTTAACACTGACACTTTCATTCAAACCTGCCATATTGCGTATCACTTCGTTACGTATTCGGTCGGCCAAGGTAACGCCGCACAATTTTCGAAGTGATCGCATCTCCACAGCATTCAATTTACTTTCATGCATCTGCTGACATACCCAGGTTTCGCTACCGTAAAGCAAAGTTGGCACTAGCACTACGTTATGAATCGCCAGTCGTGCTTCTTTTACGATGCTTTGTCGCTTTACTAATTGGGACAAAGCACCGTTAACTCTGTTTCCGGCAGCTACTCGCCGTTCTACATACGAATCACATCTTCCATCCGCGCTAAACATACTCCCTAAATACACAATTTCATTCACTTGCTCTAGACGTTCCTGGTTTACCCTAATCTCGCATTTAGTTCTTACATCATCTCTTTCAAATACTAGAACCTTAGTCTTACTTGCATTCAAGCGAAGACCCTTACTTTCACACTCCTCTTTCATATTAGTGACTAATGCCTGAAGGTCGGCTTCTGATGAGGCCATGAGCACCGCATCGTCAGCGTACAGCAGACAGTTTACTGAAAAGTCACCCAAATTCACACCCATATCACAATCTTTCAACTTCTGCAGGCAACTGTCCAGATACACTATGATCAGCCAGGCGGACACGACACAACCCTGTTTGACGCCTGTACAGACATGAAAAAGAGGTGTCACATCCCCCCCCCTACTCGCAGGCAAGCCTTACAGTCCTTATAAAGCGACTGTATTGCCCGCAGCAGCGAGCCGTCCACACCATATCCGGGCAGCAAATCCCACAGAGTTTCCCTCACAACGTTATCAAATGCTTTCTCCAGATCCACAAAAGCGCAGAAAACCCTCTGGCTAATAGCCAGAAACTTCTCCGCGATCATGCGGAGAGAAAACACTTGATCCATGCAACCTCTTCCACGTCGGAATCCGCATTGAGCCTCCCATAAATACCTTTCTGACTTTTCTTGCATACATTCGATAAATACTAGAAATAAGCATAAATTAATTGGAACGCATCATCGTTTACAAAAGGTTCACGACTCTTTTGCAGGAATTGGCGTACGCCTATACTAGTATAATAAAATTCCTTTAGACATTATGAACCTGCCGTTACATAAATTTAAGGCGAAAATTAAGACGCACCTCTTGAAAAGGGCCTATTACACAACTAATGATTATTTAAATGATAAAAATAAATGGAAATGAGTTGCTTGCTCTTCGCTTGAGCTATTTGGGATTCGAATGAATCTTGTGTTGTTATATTCTACATGTCTTGAATCTGCATATATATATTGTATTTTTTACATCTCTACATTATTAATAATTTGAAATGTTAGTCCCAGTATTAACTAATATACAATGTAATTTGAGTTTGTTATTGTGTTAGCACCATGTAGACTAATTTATTACTTTGAAATTGACATGATAGTTGCTGTGCAGTTTTTGAGTATGTCATGCTCGCCTAAGTGTCCTGGCAGTGGTGGCGTATGTATCGGGTCGCTTTGTTCCTTACAATACGGTTGAGTAAGGCGATGGCTGATATATGCGTCATACCCGTGAACGGGTGCCGTCTGTTGGGACTGGTCAGCTCATAGCTGTTATAGCAATTGTTACAAATAATATTATTTAAATTTAAGGCAAACTAAGTTTAGTCGACTGATCTCACATAAATTCAAAGGAACTATGTAAGTGTAATTTTAATGAACAAAACATTTATTTTGTTCTTTTTTTTGTAAAAATTCATTACTGTATAATTGGTCAAACTGGTTAATCAAACTGTGTCAAATGGCGGTTAGAAAAGAGTGGTCATGAGTTTTATTGCTAGGTTCTTCCTTTGGCTCTACCTATTGCTTTGCGAATCTGGCAGTAAATTTAAATGTAGAAGCAGTAATCTTGACGTTCATAAGTGTTACTTTGTGACCTACATGAATAAAATTTTTGATTTTGATTTTGTGGCATTTACATTTGCGAGCGTTTCCGTGCTTCGGAAGGCACGATAAGCCGTTGGTCCCGGTTGCCAGTAACATGGCAGTCATTTAGTCAAGCTGAATGCCTTATGGGCGGCTTGAAAATTTTCAGCAGCAGGTAGCCACAACCTGTGTCTGTTTATTTTCGACACGGCTATGGGCTCACCACCTATTATGTGGGACAGGAATACACATGGTGAAAATTAGGCATACAATATGTATGCCTCTGCCACCCTTTCGGGGATAAGGCATAACAACAAATTATATACTGTAACCTCGAGGACCACTCTATCCATTAGTGAAAACAGGACAAACATCCATGGAGTAGCTTTTGAGTTTATCGCGAACATACAGACAGACAGCCAGACGCGGCGAAGAACTTTGTTTTATATTATGATTGACGATATAACAAGATGTGACATTATTTAGCAAGACCTACGGAGGTTCTTAATTGGTTAAGAGCAATATTCTTACGCCTTACACCCGCGAGGTAAGTCATCTATCTGTCATCATCATTCAAGCATTAGTTCCAGTTATATCTAAACCTCGTTTCAGTCGAGTACTACGCGCTTTTATTAACTTGTAACGGTCTAACCGCAAGAGAAAGATAAAGTTCTAAGTTCAAAACTTAGTAACATCCCTTTACCTACTGAATTTAGATAAAAGTAAATAGAGGGCAAAGCCTTCCTTTTGTACCTTTCGTTTCGTAAAGACAATACTTGGAAGATAAAACAGTAACTTGTTAAATACTTAAATAAATTTGTGATAGGTACAAATATTGTGTAGATTTTTCGTATTTCAAACTGTGAAAATATTTTGTTTAGGAATGTAAAATTTGAAATAATAAAAAATAAATAGCGTTCTGTTTTTATATTGATTTGTAATTATAAGCAAAAACTCACTTATATATTTACGATGTCCTTTCCATTTCATAATTCATATGAAATCACATTCTTATTTTTTCCCCCTTACCACAGATAACAGTACAGAAACGGTCATAATCCTTCGTCTTCAGTTCGGCTTTGTAATATTATAGCCTTAATTAGAATAATCAAGTAGGTAGTGGTGCTAATTCTGTTGTTGAAACCACTAAACTAAATTTCTCTAAAATTTTCTTACTTTTATTAAGAGATGTCCAAATGCTATTCTGTTATTACGTCGAACTAAACTTGGTGATATAATAAAAAATTTTAGGGAAATTTAGTTTAGTGATCTCAACAACAGAATTAGCACCATTAGCTACTTTGGTGTTGCACAATCGTTAATAGACTGCGGTGACCACTTTCCATCAGGTGTTTGCCGTGCAGGTATGCTTGTCGGCCACCTCAGTGCGATAAATAAATAAAATTCAATTTTACACACGTGATCTTAAATATATTTATCTCAGCGATAACTCTCGGTTGCAATTAAAAACGGAAAATGGAATACATTATTCCTTATTTTAAATTTTCCTCAGTTTTGGTTTTTGTTAGTGCGGATAATGTAAAGGAGTCAAGCCAAGTCAAGTAATTCCAAGTCTATATGGTAGGAGGTACGACAAAGAAATTATGTGACGAATCACTTCAGGATAAAGAATTTTAGTCACAAAATGACAATCAAATACCAGCACTGATTGTGATGATAATTTAGGGGAAACGAATCACGTTTTCAAATCCAAATGACATTGTTGTAATATCTTCACCAGCTGTTGTGACTGGGATAGGCTGAGACGGAGATGGTCGGATTTAGATTGTTCTACGCTTCTCCAATGTCTTGAGGCGTCTCAGAACAGTCAATACTGTGCAGACTTTTACTTTTTTTATTATTTTAGCAAGTAGTTTGTAGTAGGGTTTAATATAATATTGACTTGTTACATTTGATATTAAAATTATGTGATAAATCTGCATGTACCAATTTTTCAGTCACATGCTAGACTCGAACCAGCGTCTTCTGGTTCAACGCACCAGATGCTTTTACCAACTACACCACCGAAACTGACGAAAATACTGAATGTATCCCGTCTTAGAAAAATATTTACCTATAATTGTATGCGCATACGTTTGGCAGACTAAACTGTACCTACCATGTAACTAAGACCTGTTACCATGTTCTTGAGAATAAACTAATTGAATTGAGACAGTAGGTACGCTGCAAATCGTCAAGCGTGTCTTACAAGGCCCTTGCGGACCGATGCAAACGGATCTGAGTCAAAGTTTTTACATAATATGTGATAAGTGTGTATCCTCTTGGACCAGACTATCTATAGGTATATGTAGGTATGTAAACAGGTCATATTTATCTGAAGTGAACCCAAGACACTGGAACAGGTTTTATTATCATGTTTAGTTGCACAGTTGCAAAACAACAGCTTGTATAACAATAATATAAGTACCTAACTGTACCACTTGAGCAGATTGCTCAAAACCAGAAACGTACTCGGATACCCAGACAGACGTGGATGTATGAAGCGACGAATGAATCTGCAGGAAGTAAAAGAAGTATGCATGAATCACGAAACCTAGCGATCAGACCTCTCCGAATACACCGTCAGGGATTTAGCGTGAAGATAGTAAAGTTACTCAATAATTATAACGAGAACACTGCGACAGCCCCGACTCTGGCATCACTGCGATATCCGTTTCTGGGACTTGTACATGCGCACGCCTGTGTGAGTAAGTTGTTTCGGACGTTCGTTCGTTCTCAAAAAATTATTATATTGCTGTTTAGTCATTAATGGCGAGGCCTGATTGCTTGAGCCTAAATTTAGAGTGCGGGGTTCGCGTTCTTCAGTAGCTTTTGTCATGTCTGCAAAGAAGGAAACAACTGCCACCAAGACAACACAAGGAAAATTCCAAAGACACTATATTCTGATTTGCAATGGATTACCAAAAACTCTCGTAGAATATACATCCTAAACAAAAGTTTAGTACTACCTAACCTATTGCATGAAGCTTGTGTAGGTCCGGTGCCTACTTGCAAGTGATTCATGCACATTACAATTTGTGATGGCTAAGAAATCTCGAGAATAAGTGCGTAGCTACCTACTGTTTACATACTTAAGTGGCGATAAACTTCAGCTTGACCCGGCCACTGACTCTGATAACGCAGCCGAGAAACTTGCGGATGACCAAATAATAGATATACCTAACTACCTACTCATCTTGATGCATTTTATGGATTAGGTAGGTATAAATTTATAGGACAAAGAAAGGAACAACGTGACAAAGGAACATTACGCTATGACAGAAGATGTAGTGACTAAGATGGAAAAAATATTTACTCATGGATGGTTCGATCACGAGGAGATTGATGAAAGTAAACTGACGAAGTGTGGTGAGAGTGCATGGGTAAACCGGTAGGGGTCGAACGCGGCGTACGTATGTTAATCAAATCGAAGACCTTTTGGGAAAACGGTCAAGATTACCCTTAACCGGAGAACATGTATGAAAACATTTATGAAAGTAGAAGAAGCGAAAGTTGTATGCCAGAATCGTAGATAGCAATAAGTAGAAAGCCATGGACTTTGCCTAACCCGATGGGGGACAAGAATGCATGTAGTCTAATAGGTTCATTATAGAGCAAGAGCCCGTAAATGCCAGACCTTCGTCATTTTATTAATAAATTTCAACAGCAGGTAGCCACAACCTGCGTCTGTCTATTTCTACACGGCAATGGGCTCACCACCTATTACGTGGGACAGGAATCCTCACGGTGAAAAGTAGGCATATAATATGCCTCTGCCACCCCTTCGGGGATAAGGCGTGATGGATATTTAATATTTTTAATTTAATTAATAATGAATATTAAATTAAGTATTATTTAACGATAGCCTATAATATTATTTTAGCTGCTATAAGCTTAGACTAACCATGCATTTACTGCCTCGCGCTCGCTACTACAGCTACCCTACATTCTTGTCTGGCATGGGCATATAACTGCATATAACTTTCAAAAATGTCTGGCTACTGAGGAAACATCATCTACTCATTACCCAAGTATTATATATAAAATTACCTTTTATACTATAACGTAAGTAGAATTTTAATTTCATGAACATTAAGGGTGTCTGGCAAGGGGTTGCCACCATGATGTGTCTGGCAATGAATAACGTGATTTTTAATAATATTCTGAAACTAATATTAAAAAATCAAGCTTTATTAAATGACGAAAGTAAATCGGTATTTTACACACCTTTAGTATCCTTTACCTGCCAAAGCCACTATAGCTCAAACTTCATAATGACCCATCGTTCTTACCTGTATTGGGAGCATGCGCTGACAAACTTTCAGATTTTATAAAATGACGAAGGTCTGGCGTTCACGGGCTCTTAGTCCATTATATTTATGACAAACCTTTTATTTTCGGTTAAAGCCTTAATTGGCTACTAGGACTAGCTGTGATTTGGCGTTTTATTTGTTAACAACTACCGTCATACATCGCGTTTACGGGTGCTTACACCTACCATATTCTCAGCTGTCTGTAGGTGCACCCACTTGTAGGTTAGTTTGGATCTATACTACTGAGGTGGTAGACAAGCATACGATTCGCCTGGTCGGTAACTGAAACTGTAGCCTATAGACGTTTGTAATACGGTAGATGTTACACTCGCACTGCTGACCCTCTTGCCGTGTTGTGCTGGAAACATACTCCAACAAATACATTTTTATGTTATGCATGGAGACAATAGAACTGTGAAATTAAGGGAAGTGTACCTCAAGGTAGTGTAATGGGCCTCATCTTCACTTCGCTTACCAACCATATAGGATATTCTAATGGAGATACACACACCGGCACAATTAGCGGAACATAAAAAAAAATGCTAAATATTTTTCAAAACAATTTTATTTAAAAATCCAATAAACGCCATTCGCTGTCATAAATAAAATGCCATATTTTAAAATTTAAAGGTACTTTGTTTGGTGTAATTTAATTGAGAAAAATAAACATTCTTGAATTTTAACAGTGGCTAAAAAAAAAAATTACACATTTTATTTTTCATTGGAATAAAGGATAAATCAGTATCGAGTACTTCCTCCACGTGCCCTTATCAAAGTTTCTACCCGTCTTGGCATGCTAAGAATGATGTTGTCTATCGTTTCTTGGGAAAGTGTCTACAATTCCTCCAATACAGCATTTCGCAGTTCATCCAAAGTCACAGGAGCGGGTATTCTGGATTTGACCCCACGTTTTAGTAAGTCCCAGACATGTTCAATCAGATTCATGTCTGCTTGCTTGCCACTCCATTACTGCGATGTTCGCATGATTATGGTACTCGCGAGTTCGCAGTGCGGTATGAGGCCGAGCATTATCTTGCATCAACACAAAGCCGTCACCGATAAAGGGGGCAAAAGGTACCACGTTTTCTTCAAGAACCTCCCTTATGTATCGATCAGCAGTCAGACTTCCTCTATCGAACACCACTAAGTCCGTGCGAGCTCCCAACATTATCCCCCCCCAAAACATTGTGGACCCTCCGCCGTATGCTACCGTAGTTTCAAAATTTAACTGAATGTATCGTTCCCCTTCATGTCGCCATAATCTTTGACGTCCATCAATTTGATTTAAAAGAATTTTACACTCATCACTGAACAAAACTTTACTCCATTGTTCCCTGGTCCAAAGACAATGCTCTCGAGCGAAATTGCTGTTTCGCTAATTATATTGTGTGTGTGTATTTGGCGATAATACTATTCTCATTGCAAGCCACGAAATTTAATACTATGTTGCAGAAAAGTCTTGGCATAGTTTCAGTCTGGCTCAAAGATTGGAGAATAAAAGCAAATGAAACTAAATTGGTGCAAGTAACATTCAAGCTTAGACTTGATAACCCATTACCCTTAGTTAACTTAAACGGTGTGGTTATGCGGTTTTGTAGTTATTGCGGTAGTGGACTGTATTATGCGGGGAGACAAATAAGTAATCCTAGGAACATATAAAAATAAGGAAATAAGGTGACTCACCCTTCGCCTCAGCTATGCACGCGCTTAATGGGACGCGTATCACCGCTCCTTGCAGGGCTGGCCAGCACCTACCTTCTCTATTCCCAAAATAGTTTTTCGATCCTTGGTAATAATAGGTCTTCTAGGAGACGCGGTAGCGGAAATTCATATAGCGGCGCGGCGCGGCGCGGTACGTCTCGATCGACGTAAGTTATAAATGGAAGTGAGGTTGTCAAAAAAATATCTTGACATGCGAGTGCGCCAGTAGCACGCGGTGCGAGATTGTATCCTTTCCCGCTCGTGGCTGTAGACGTCGAGTGAGTGGGAGTATGACAGCGGTATATCAGGGCTAGGAATGCAGTAAGACACATTACGTAAAAATAAAAAGGTCCAACCTTAAACCACGTAGATACGGCCTAAACACGATGCACAGCTCCACAAGCACATACAACGCATTGTAATAGGTTAGGTTTAAGTTCGAAACCTGCATGTTAATTGTAATTTAGAGGATATAAAAAAACAACATATAATTTAATTTTGTTCTTTTAATTTACTTATACTAAATTGAAATCTAATAAATTAATCTGCAATTTAACGAAATAGTGAACTAAACAATTCATTTTTACTTTCATCGGTCCACAAAGTATTTTTGTCTGGACCCATAAAACTTAAAAGTTTATTATGAACTACATATTTTATTTTTCTTCCTTTAGTAGCCTTAGTATCTACTTTTCGTTTCGTTTTACTTCTCATTTGCTGTAACATTATCCATTGACGACTCAATTGCACTGGATCTGATATATCTGCGGACTTACATTCAATTAACTCCCTCAACAACTGGTGATAGAAATCGCTGTCATCGAATATTT